>JAVTVX010000020.1:21550000-23950000 GCA_033439265.1 Dillenia suffruticosa | reverse complement strand
ATGACCTACTAACTGAAGATCCCTTTACAGAGAAAACACCCAAAATATCACTCCCCTGCTCTAGAAGTGGTTTTAAATTAAAATCTCGCGCCAAGTGGATCGGAAACAAATGTCTACATCTACCGAAGCTAACACTATCCAAATTGCTTCCATGGAACGGAGACTTTCCACTCCTCTACCTCCCCCTGCTTCAAGAACTGAGTAGAACCTTTAATCTCAAAAGCCTCTTTCACAAGTCTATCCAAAAAATAAAAAAGTTCCAAGTACAACATCCGAAGAGGGGGGAAAAAAGACACAAAACAATGAAATCCAATGCCCTTTTGTAAGAAAAAGCAGGAGCTGGCGCTGGAGCCGGAGCAACAAACAACATATATTTTTGAAATAATGATGCTAAGATCAAAAGAGTTGTGGAACCAAATTAAGGAAATTTGACAGGGCATGGTTCCATTGGTGCTGTAAAGTTTTAAAAGATTCTGTCATGTGCTATTTAATGACCCATCATCTCATCCCACATATTTGGTCATGCATATATATTTATTGGTTCTAATAACATCATTCTTAATATTTACAACACATGCCAGCAATTGTAAATCCATAATTAGCACCTACATTAGGCACAGTCATAAGTTTAACTTAAACAACATAAATTTGCAAAACAAACTATAGAAGAATCTAATATAATTGTATACCTTGAGGCCACTCAGCAACAAGCCTTTGCTTTAGATTGGAGACGGTGGTAGACCCGCATAGGTACCATGAGCTATATCAGTTCCATCAAATATTCGAAACTTTAGCTCCATAGAATCTCCTCCTTCTCCCATGCCTGATAATCGACCAAATAAATTCCCTCCTCTTTATTCAGCTACTCATTAACCCAATTTTTTTTTTTGATTTCATCAAACAAAACACTGAAACCCTGATACCAAAATCCAAGAAACCCAAATCCCAAACCTTTGGGAATATGCGTAAATGACCGGAAATCGCAAAATCACGCAATAGTACATCTGAATTAACGGCTAATAGAGGAATTAAATCAACCGAGTACTTCATATGAACCTCCAATTTCTTCTCTTAACCAAGAATTCTGTTCTGCTAAGCAACATAAAAAAATTAATTCCCAATTAGGGTTCCGAATCGAAGATAATTTGAAACTACTGAACACAAAGAGAGAAAGAGAAAGAACCTGATTAAGTCGTCATGGTGGGAATGGAGGACACGATTGAATTGAGTCAACGGAAGCGTTAGATTTGGGGTTTTCCGATGTCGGTAGAGAGAGAGAGAGAGAGAGAGAGAGAGATCAGTGGGGTCGTTCCACTGTCGTTTCGTCTTCTTTGGGCTCGTGCGTGCGGATGACGTATGGATCTTTGACTCTTTGAGGAGACAGATACACAGGCTGCCAGCCATTATTTTAAAAGAATATAAACATTATGTTTTAGAAGAATTTTATCTAATAATTTTATTTTTTTACTATTTTATTTTATTTTATATAATTTATATATTTTTTAAATATGAAAAAACATTTTTTAATTTATTTTAAACATATTTATTATATTATCCGATGGTTTTATTGTACAAATGACTTGTTATAATTAACATTCGTTTTTGTACCCAAAAAAAAAAAAAAAAAAATTAACATTCATTTCAGCTATTAAGCTTAGATGTTTGTTATGGGCCTGAACTTTGGACAATTCATCAATCAATCAAGCCCACTCAATTCTGACAACCTCAATAAGGCCCGGCCCAAACCGGGCACAAACCCACAGCACATCCATCCTCGTTTGCTTGACCAAAAAGACCTCCATTTTTTTTAAAGGCATCTATCAACGTCGGGCATCCGGGTTATCTGATTAATCCGGTTGAGAGAGATTGACTCTTCTAATACTTATTTTTTCATTTTAAAACTCAAATTTAAAATATTTGTTAAGGATTTGTAGACTTCAATTGCTACACCCATATAACGATAGTAAAAGACTTCTGTCTTTGTACTTGCAGAAGGTTGGGAGAGAGATTTTTACGGGTTCCTATATCAATTAAGGGATCAATGTTCATCTCTAGCTGCTAGAAATTAATTTCTTGATATTTTTTAAAATAATAATTTATTTATCACCATATTCTTAATCACTGATTTTTATTATAATACTTGATTATAATAAATTGCAAGTTGGTGGTATATAGTCTGATGACTCATTATAGTGAGAATAGAATTGTCCATGTACATCCGACCTATAAACTATCGAATATGCTCTCAACCCTCTCAATTTTTCGATTGAGTACTCTCTTTTCCAAGCATTAGTTTATGATTTCCGACTCTTTTAGTCTCTTTAGTCCTCAGCCCCCTGTAACTCTTAGTTATCCCACTTCTTAATGAATATATCTCATTATATGTAAGTGTCCCTATTACGTGATAAGTATAATTTAAGTAAAAAAAGAAATATCTAACAAATATAAATCTTTCCAAAACTCCAAAAAGTTTCCCTCCTAAAGGAAACCAATCTCAACGGTCGCCCCCCCATAAGATAGGGAGCCTCTATAATTGCTTGAGTTTTTCTTAAAAGGATTTTAAATCTTTTCAAAATTTTTTTGGATCTTTAGTTTCGATCCTTATAATTTTGAAAGATTTTTATCGATCTTTTAACAAGAAAATTAGGGTTGTATACCTCAAAGGGCATAGGAACCCACCAAACAAGCACTATATATATACACTATACAGAGGTAATCTATCAAATACGTTCGACATTCCACACAAAAACACACAAAACTACACAGAACTAATAACATCCCTTCTTAGTTTGTTTCTCTTTTTATTTATTATCCATTTTAACTTGAACGTCAAAATTTCAAGGCTAACCAACCCCGATGGTTTTTTGTAGGTTTAACACTCCGGAACAAACAAGTAACCTCACTGATATCGATTCCACTATCAAATCTACGGAGCAGTTATTTGTGGAGGCTCAAGCCACCTCCAACACAGGTGATTAGCAAAAGCGTAGACAAGCTTCTGCAATTTTGATCCCTTGTCCACCCACTTCATCCTATATTGTCTCCGATGCACAGTTTTAGAAATCTGCTAAAAACTGATTCCTGTGTATCTCCTTCACCTTTCTGATGTGGAATTGGAGGAAAATATATGCTTGGGCACGGAGGACCATTCGAAGAGATCTCTTGTGAAAGATGTAAGATCTTTTTCCTTGATGATGGAGTACAAAAAATGGCCAGGGACCCATTACTTTTTATATGTTTCAAATCCCTTGTTGGATTCAAGCTGTTCGAATCTCTTCTTTGCAACTTGCAGTTTTTCCCACATGTGCAAGGCCTCCTTATACTAATCATACTCAGAAAGGTGTTGCCATAGAAACCACAGGACAAAGGGAGTGGAGATAGAATAAGAAATTGTCAAGTTCAAAAATTAAATCGTCAAAATTTATAAGTCAGAATTTATAGCTAAAAGAGAACCCGGGAAAATTATAAAACGAGCAAGCACACCTGCTATTGCAGGGGCAATCTTGTGGGAACTCCCTGCGATGGGAGGTGGTGAGCACACTGCCTCCATATCAGGGCAGTCCTCTCGGGAATTCCCAGCGTTGCAGCGGGGAAAATTCTTTTTGACCACAGGGTGCGAGCAAAATGAATTCTTTAAAATTTTGTACTTACCCTTACGGAAACTATTCTTAAGTCGTTATAGTGTGGGAGGAGTTCATATGAACATTTTGTTTCTACAAAGACTACTCAAAACAAGTTGTTTCTAGGAATCGAAGACAAGCTTCTACTAATGAGATTTATGATCATAATGTGTGGGATACGGCATAAGAGGATTTTGTTAAGCATAGGCTGCCATATACAAGAACGGAATTCCAATAACCATGTGACTAGTTCCAATATGAAAAAGTTAGAAAAGTGAAATGAAAAGGGGAAAAGGTAAGGAATGTAATACCCTTCTTTGATCTGATATAAAGCAGAGGAATATATGACAACAAATCATGGAAAAGTTGGGAATTTTCTTTCTCTTCTTTTTTTTGCCTACGGAGGAAAGCAATTGGGATTTCAAAAGTTGAACAAAACCTTATTCTTTGGCGCCGCAGAACAAATTCTACCCTTGCAATTTACGTGTTTTTTCTCCCCCCTCGAAAAGAAACACACTTCTATCATAATCTTGAGGAAGCAGCAGGCGTTGAGTGCATGATCTTGAGGAAAAGACTTATTTCAGGAACAGAAATCTTAGAGTTCAATATCATTTTCTGGGTTGCTGGCTGTAGAGACAACACATTACTACATTTATTGATGCCAACAAGTTAAACAAATCTCATGCTTATAATCTTGAGGAAGCGGTGGATGATCCAAAAGAGTTATCTCAGGATTGGAAGTTAAATTCCGTATCTTCTTCGAGTTTTACAGGATAGAGACACTAAACTTTTGAGAAACATGGTTACATTTTATTTATAGCAACAAGCTCACGACTTGCATTTGAATAACCAATTTAAGGAGAAACAAATTTCTGGGGTTAGTACTAGGGAGGCAGCAGGCTTAGAATATGTTTTACACGTACTGTTTTTGAACACAGCAACTGTGCTGTACCCTGCCTAGAGCATTGATTTCTCATTTTGGTTTCGGAAGACCAATACTGTAGTTAGAAGCAGATTGAACGAGCATTGTCATGAAGAGACACATGGTTAATAAAAACTAACTTCATTAAAAGGAGAATTACAAGCTTTAAGCTAATTAATAGCTATGAAGTATTTAACACACGAAGAACTACAAAGAGTACTGGATTAAGACCACCACCCAATCGAACTACAACACTGACACTAGACTTTTAAAAACTTGTTTTTAGTATTGGACTTGGGAGCAGGGAATCTAAGACACGCATCGGTAAGGCTTCAGAAGTGGAATCAGCGAGCCACTTAGGTGGAGAGACATGACTTCATTGGTAGAACCAACTAGCTTCCCATCAATGAAGACAGCTGGTACAGGTCCATTACATCCCATTCTTACTAGGGCTTTCTCCATTTCCCTTCCTTCAGGGTCCTTGTCAATCTCATGATTGATAGGCTTCACACCGAGTTCTTGGAAAAGAATGTTGACTGCATAGCACAGACAACATGAGCTCTTGCTGAAAATCACCACCCCTTTCTCTGCAACCAATCCCATCACCTTGTCCATCTTCAAAATTTGCAGCACAAAGTCACTGCGCCGAATGTGCCTGGTTTAGGAAAGTTAGAGAGTTGGAACAGAGTTATATTCCTAAAGAGAAATTGGATATGGTAGTCTTTACATAAAAGCCTCAACAACCATCGGATCGAATCCAAAACAGAATTGCGATCCGATGGTAAGAAGGAGTTATCAGGAGAAAAGTGCAAGAAGGAGATTGTGGGTGCAAGGGAAATTTGAGTTTTAGAAGCTCATGTTGTTTGAAGTACATAGCTCTCTTCCTACCCATATTTATAAAGATAGCTAAGGGTGGACTGACTACTTTTCCCAATGCTAAGAGAATTCAAAAGTGTTGTGTGCTTTACTTAGATTCCCAAACTAGTAAGATACTTTCAAGACAGTGACTCATTCTGTTCCGTATAGTCTGAACAAGAAGTGCATGTATACTGTACATATAAACATGGAGAATTCAATTCAATTCAAATGACTGCTTTTGCATTGTATGTGAACCATGTTTGATGAGACTGAATTGAGGTTTCAGCACAGATGCAATAGCTAATGACTGTATATTTAGCCCTCAAAGATTTTATGGGGGAAATGAGAATCTAAATCAAATACAACAAAAGTGGAAGATTCCCATAAAATATGGTCAGTTTACTAGATTCTCACGATCACCTTCTTTTGATTTCTCAGGTTGAAAGGAAGATTAGGAAGAGTATTGCTTTCGGTGGTTGTGATTCTTCATATTGCGCACCCACCAAATTGAATGATTCCTCCACAGAACACTGAACGTGAGGCCCTTTCATATTCATCTCTGAAATACACCGACTGCCCAAGTTAGGCTCAACTCTTACTGACCTCTGCACCAAGTCTGCAGAAGTGAACTTACTAACAGAAAAGTTCATGTCATGCCATGTATGCCATTCATAGCTTAGAGACATTTTAGATGTTTGTATGTATACAAGCATATGCATGTTTATGCAATGAAAAGATAGTTCTTGGCATCCCTTTTTGACATACGAGGTCATGTGCTGGATGCTACAGTGCAGCAATTTATAAAAGTTTTGACCTTTGGGATATGGAGGAATACAGACAGAGGGGCCCTATAAAGTTCTCAGCATCACATTTTTGTCCCTCCCTTAATCATGCTTAACAAAAAATATTCACTTCACAATTATTCATTAGGCTCGGTGTTTGATATGGGATTTCATGTCTAATCATGCAAATGGGGACCGGTTTCAAAAAGCAGAAAAGAAAGTTTGGAGTTGATGCGGCACATACTTCATATTTACACTTCAAAAACCTAAGAATGCTGCACATACTTTAAATAAGGACTTCCACCCACGTAAGTAATTTCCTTAAGCACCACCCCCACACCACAGGGTGAGAGAGAGAGAGAGAGGAAAAAGGAGAAGGAACAAGTTAGAAGAGCATCGACATTTTCCAATAAATATGAGACTGATATGGCAAAAATTCTGCTCAATAAGCAATGGTTTGGCCACTAGTGATACAGGGGTTCACTTTTATGAGTGGATAAGTTTGTCCTTTGGAGCATATCAGTATTTTTGTGACAGAAGTTGCTGCATTGTGGAAACTTTATTCGAATATATAGTTATGGTTGGTGGAGGTGCAATTTTTCTGAATATTCTCTCGTGGAGCAATTCCTCATCTGAAATACTCACTGCATATAGGAATTTGAATCAAATGCATGAATTTCTTATCTCTAATTCTGTTATAAAAGAATACCGGCCAAGCTAAAATCCACAAAAAAAAAGTACACAAGGCCTGTTTTCAACTGATCTCTTCTGTTAATCTACACATAGAACACTCATTTTTACTATGCTGAAAACACCACTAAAAATTGTGGAGTCCTTTTCCATAAAGTAAAAACTTTTTTTTTTTTGCTAATACATTATTGGCACCAAACCCAGGAATTTAAGAAAAGCCCTTAATACAATCTTACACTTCAACATGGTATTAGAGCTTGTCTAGTATTAGTACTGCGTCTACTACTCTCTTGTGGTATGGTGCCTCTGGTATGAATGCTAGAACCAGATAGCTTTGGCATCTATAAGCTTTTGCTTGAGTGACCCATCAACATGGAGGGATATAACATCCTTGGCTGAGCCTATGAATTTTCCACCTACAAAAACAGCTGGGACAGAAGGGTTACATCCAAGTGCTCTCAAGGCACGTTCCATATCTCTCCCGCTAGCATCCATGTCAAGTTCATGAACTGCTGGACTTGCACCAAGCTCGTAAAAGAGTGCCTTAATGCTGTGGCACATGCAGCAAGAGCTCTTGGTGAAAATAACAGCAGCCTTATTCGATGCCAAATCTCGAACTCTGTCCATTGCAATTAAGGTTTTTGTGGCTTAGGTTTAAGGAATGCAACAAATGTAGTATGAAGAATATAAATGAAAACAACTCGAATGCTTGAAGATTGAGAAGAAAAGAAAGAGTGTTGGGAAGCTTGTAGTTGTGAAGTGAAAGGCCAAGTTGTTTGATGACTCAGGGCTGTTTGATGACTCCTAATTTATAAGGGCTGGTGAGAGGACTGAATTGCATTGTTTATCCAGAAAAGGAAAAGGAAAAACAATCAAACAATAAAAAACAAACCATTAAGAAGATAAAAAGAGAAAGTTCCTCAAGATATTTGTTTGGATAAGAAAATGCCCTCTGATGATTTGCTTGATATTGACTTTTTGTGATATAAACAAGTTGCATCTCGTGTCACCTTGGATCAATATGAAAATTTAAATCTTTCTTTTGATTGACCGTACAACCGACAAACATTTGCTTTCACCACTTTTATATATATCATTTATTTATGCATAGAGGGAGTTAGGCAGGGCTTAAAGGCTAATAATATTCTGCCCACAACCAAATCTTACTAGCTACTATAGTTGCACTCTCTTTGCAAAATAGTATCATAATTCTGTGTCTACAAATCTTACAGTTTCATATCATCCTTAGCAACTTGGCAAGCTTTAGTTTTGCTTTAGCTTCCTTACTCTGCAAGAGAAATGTTCATTGAGACGATAACAAGTACAAAAGTTAGAAACTTTGTGGAGAAAATACAGGATTTATGAGTCATGAATGTTGACATGGTTTCTGATTTTGATTGCAGTTGCATTTTCTTGCTTCTTTTTGTGGTCTGCTCTTTTTTGTCATGGCAAGAATATGCTGATGTGGAGGAAGATAAGATTTTATCCACTTCATTTCCCACTTTTTTTTTTCCTTAGGTCCTCGGGTCAATTTCGTAGTATAAAGCTCTTCAAAAAATTAGAGGACTAGAACAGATTATTTGTTTAAGTAAATGAGAAAAGACAATGCACTTTGGGGCTCATGTTGCAAGAACTTGTCACTTAGAATTATTCAAAACCATTCTCAGTGAACAGTGATTTCATTACGAGTCCATTAAAGATTAGCCGACTTCAACCTTTAAAAGATGCATTAGAGCACATTTTGAGTCACCATACCAGAATCCAGGCATAAATGCATCTTCATTTTTTGCTGTTTCACATGATCCTTCTAATGTGTGCAAGAATATTTTGCACTAAAGAGCAAAGAATTTGCCACCTCCTCAATTCCAGCTCAGGAGTCCAATACGCAGAGTGTCGGCCAATTTGGGATGGCATGAATATGGCTTGCATTGATTAATGTAGCTATCATGCAATGCTAGCGTGGTTCTGATCATCTTGCATCGATGTGTACAAGGTCTCCCCCTTCCTTATCTGTTCATCATCAATCTTTTCACACTTTATCCGCCCCTAGAAAACCGAAAGTGACCCTTATTTATAGCTCATATTCATATTGTTCTTTCCGAATCAATGTTGTTGAATTTTCATCTTAAATTATAGGAAAAAGGTAACCATATTTTGTCAAAGGCAAATCATGATCAATGCTGAATTCAAAATGAAGCTAGAGAGACAATGAGGAAGACTAAGAATGTCAACTTTCAGAGAGAGAGAGAGAGAGAGAGCACTATGAGGAGAAGAGGGTAAGGTTGGTTGACAATTTGATTGAGATTGAAACAAGCAGCTTTTTTCTATCCAAAAGCGCTTGTCAGAGAGTCTAAATCCCAATTACTAAATTCTCTTTTTCCCTGTGGTTCTTTATACAATAACATATACTACTAATTGTTGACAAGAGTCTCTACACTTTTTTAGTGCTTATGGGTGTGGTGGAGTGAAGAGTCAGCTCCATATATCTGTGTAAGCAGAATCAAGCAATGAGTGCTTCAATCATTGACTTGAAGAAAAATATCACTTCCTCTCCATTTTGTTCACGAATTGTCTTACTCTCAAGCTTTGGCTTGATGATCAAAAACACTCATAACAAGTGAAAATGAATAGAGAAGAGCTCTTTGGTGGTTGAAGAGACATTGCAGAATAAAGGAATCCTTCTTTCGTAAGTATATGATTTTGGAATAAGTTCTTTACATTTGTCGGCTAAAAGTTCTTTTTGGCACCGAAATCTAGCATTACTTGTACATTAAGGTTATCAAGTTAATCTGCAGTAGAAATCAATGAGCCAATGCTATGTGGTGTGGACACATTTAAGGGGCTTTTTTTTTTTTTTTTTTTTTTGGGAGAATCATTGATCATGGAATTGAATAATTTGGGTTTCTAGAAAACAACCTGGCTCTGGTCACGCTCATGGTTCCATACCAGGTGTCATGTCACTGTTTTGAGCCTGCTCAGTAACACATTGAGCTGGACCCATATCATGAAATCTTAGTGTGATGTCACATGTTGATGGCTCTACGAATGCCGGTACACCTCGTTGGCAAGGACGTTAAAAATTAAATCTTAAATACGAAATTTGAGAACGAAAGATATTATATGAAAAAAATTATCTGAAAATAGGTCCGATAAGTATTCGAATCGAATTAATCGAAATATGAGTTTAAATACTAATTGGTATAGTATAAAAAAAAATATTGATGAATCTTAATTATGTCAAGAGGTTGGAATGAGCTCAAATTTAAATTTCTAATGAAAGAATTTTAGCATAATTATTTTTAAGTAATAAAGGTTTCAAACTTGAGAGACAGGTGGGGGGCTTGCTTTAAACTTGCTTAAGTAAAATTCATAAATAACCAAAAAATAAAAACAATATATATATATATATATATATATCTTACGTATAATTTATATATGTTCACATATTTATACCGGTATCGAGCAAATATAATGTATTTTTGAATAAAATAATTTAAAAATATGATAAATGAAAAATTTTTATTGATAAAATAAAAGTTAACTTTAAAATTCTGATTTGATTAAAAATTTTGATTAAATTAAATTTTTTTAATTTTTAAATAAATAATGCAAGATGAATTAAATAAATTATAAATTTAACTTGCTTGATTATATTAGTGTTTTTAAATAATTTTCAATTACATATTTAATTTAAATATATTAAATTTGGTGATAATTTTATTAAAAATTAATTGATATATTATAATGGGTTGTAGGTCCGCCAGGGATACGTTTCTCCTCGAGCTGGCCAATACAATGTTAGGTTCCGAACCCTAGTTTTTTTTATCTGCGTACGGATCGTACCCTACTCGGACGCGCTGATGCTTAGAAGTCAGAAGTAAGAATTGAAAAGAGGATTTTGGAGTTGGGGAACTCGGAATTTAAAGCATTGATTAGGAATGGGGCAAATTCCATCAGGGATTTGTGGCCCCCCAAAAAATTTCTCACGTAATACTAACGGGCGTCATTTCAAATCCCTAGCAGTTCCAAAATCTCTGCTCTCTAAGCCCCAGTGCCCACCTCCTATCGGTACCCCTCTCTCTCTCTCACTGATATATAATCGTAGGGTAATAATTTTTTCTAAATTATCAAATCAAGTTCTTGACATTTATTAAAATTGCATCTTACCTGTTTGATGATATTCTTCAATGATTTCCCTACCTTACTTTCGGCAAGTGTCCACTTATCGTCACTTGTCCTTGTAATGCTTACTATAGAATTTTCTTTCCAATACTTCTAGGGTTTTAAGATCTTGTTGGATTTATGTCCTTTTACTTTGTTGGGAAATACTTGCCTAATTGCTTGTATTGTTGTCTAATCTGCATAATGAACTGAGCCGTCTGTACTTTATAATACGATTCTTGGTTATGTTTGGTTGGTGAGGCATGTCTTTATTTTATTTTTTATTTTTTCCCCTTGACCCAAACAGTGGATTTTGTTTATGTGTGTTTATTGAACTCGATTCTTCATACGCTTCAACCTTTTTTTCTTCAGTTATATTTTTGGACGGGCTTTGATCATGTTTATTTGTGGCAAATGGATATAATCAAACCACAGGTTAGCTGACATAGGGATAGGTAAACCTGTTTGCCTCCAATAGAAGGCTATAATAAGAGGCTTTTATTGAGTTTAGACTCGTAAACGCGTGGATTTGGATGTTGAGAATCATCCCCCTTGTTTAGAAAACTTTGCATACATAGCCCACAATTGGGCATTTATGGGTCGAATTTGGACGGAGTCGGTGTAGGCATGGATTAAGATGTGTACGACCCAAGTCTAGCTTGGAGTAGGAAGCAGGATAGCATTATGCACTGCATTCACTGCATGCACTGCACCCAGTTTAGATTAATTTTCGCTTGACCCTTGATTGTTCCCAAGTAGCAGGTGTACCTCAGAGTTGCATAATAGCAAATCAATGCAGAAATCTATACTCTAGAATTAGGGTTGATCCATCTTAAATGCTCTGTATTATATAGCCACAAAAGACATGAAAGATCTCGAGTCTCCTCCTCCTTCAATGGATTACTTCCACTCATAATTTTTGTGATTTCCCTAACCCCTTCCTAATTTGATTAATGCAAAAGGCCCAACCTGGGTTATGGCAATTGCCAATTCCATCCTAGCTAGTCAATTATCAGCATTGACTAACTTGATTTCCATTAATTTTCTCATTCATTTCTATTTTATTTATTTTATTAAAAGAATCTGGATGCTTTCATGGGTTTGAGATTGTAACGCTTAGCAACATATGAGTAAAGCAACTTTAGGATTTTGATGTTAAGGGTTTGTATCCATTTTCTTTATATTTCATTTATGTCCTATTTAATGTCATCATTTATATGCTGCAATCTTAATTGGACCTTTAGCTTTTTTCTCAGAGTTGCCACAATTATATGAGTTGACAAAAAAAGGAAGAAATTACTAGCCGTGACTTTAAATATTGAATCCTCTCAGTCCATGGACACAACAATATGAAAGTTCCCTGAAAATAAGGCCGATGTGTTTAGGACACTTTAATAAAAGTAAATAAAAGTATTATTCTTGATGTGCTCAAATTCATTTTATTTGTAACGTTTCTATTTTCAGTACTGAAAAATTAGAAATAAGCTTGCCCAAATGTGACTTGAGATTCCATTTTGAAGTGTACATGCTTTAAAGTTCCTGTATTTGTGGGGTGTCCAGAAAATGAAATGGAAACGGCAATCTCCAATTTGTGTTAAGTTTGTTCTTATCGTCTAATGATGTTCTGGAAACAGGAATGGAACACCCAATGTTCAGTGGATTGCTTCATTTTTTGTAGAACTGTTCCAGGCATGCACAAGCAGCCTCCTAGTAGTTTCTTTATCGACTAAATGAAAGCAACAAGGGGTACACACTGTAGAAGGCTTCTTGCAGTTCTCATTTCATTGGTCACCCACCCAGTATCTTGCAATCTCTTTCCTTGTATAGGTAGGAGTTGAAATGTTTGAGGGAGTGCTTCATGTTGCATGTTAAAGGATTTTTCATCAGGGTACATATGGCGCATGATTTATATGGTAAATCGAATAGAATGTCTGCTTGTTTGAGAGGCCGCAAAACCTATATTGGTTAATAAATGCACGTGCCCTACTTAAAATTGCAAATAGAAACCCAAGGTCTGAGGAGTTAAAGAACATCAATAGATTACCAGTCGGTTGCTTATAAGAAGCATGCTATTTGTTTAGGATAGTTCGATCACTTGAATTTATCTATATTAGTGGTCCCATTCCATAGCATGCTTCTAGCAATGCATATGATGCTAGAAGTTATAAGTGGCAGCACCTCTTGAAAGCTTCAAGAAGTACATGAATCCACCATTTATTTTAGTTTTGGTGTTTTAATATAATCGCATATGCTAATTTCCCAAGATGATGGACCCTTATCTATAAAGCGTATTTCTTTATTTATTTATGAGATTACACCCAAAATATCATAACTGAATACTTTTGTCTAAATGTTAAGATGAAATTAAATTTCACTGGAGTATCAAAAGAAAAAAATACATATATCTCATTGGGGAATGGGGTCCTAGGTGAGTACAATTAGATAGGATATGTGAATTAATCTAACACCTCCATATAAAAGGCAAGGGAGTTAGACATACATTAGTATCTGGCATATTATGCTTGTTTAAGTCACCACAACTTGTGTATTATGGTAATTTGTTGTAGTTGTTTTGGGGAAGGAGCATTTCCTTTGGTTTCTATTTCTTGAATGTTGTCTTTAACAGCCCATCTCTTAATTTTACAGCATTTTCTCTTATTTGTTATTAGGTTGGGTTTCCATGAACCTCAACTTTTTCTAGCTGCATTTGTGTTAACATTGATCTCAATTGCTAAAATGTGAGAATATCTAGGATCGACGGAGAAGCTGCTAGTTGAATCAACCCCCCAAAATGAAATATTTTTGTTTTTGAGTTGTCAGGTATTTTTGCGTTTTTATTGTTTAGGGGAACCGTGATAGCTTGGTCCTTTTCCAATTGAAGTAAAATGATGCTTTTGTTAAACTCTGTTAGTGGCATTTGTTCGGATTGAATACATATACAACAGTTTCTAGCCCACAATTCCTTTCTGGTGAAACGAAACATCCAAATAAAAATAAGATGGGAATTTATCATTATCTCAGTCTGAGCATTCGTTTAGTCATGAGGAATTTTATCTGATTTTTCAGTTGACAAATGCAGCGAATTAAAGTAGTTCTTATGGGGAGAGGGACCAGTACAGGTAACATTGCTAGAACATGGTAAAATGATGTGAGATATCAAAGAGAGACTTGAAGTAAAGCCTCCTTTCACTTCAATTGAAAAGACCAAGCGTGTGCATTTTGGGGGCTTTCAAGGACTGTTGATTAGAGGATTTAAAAGGAGATTGCAAAGCCATTCTCTTATTATTTCTTTCTTATAACTGTTTCATAGAGGACTTCTCATCTTCTTAAGACTCTCTTTTATCTTTCCTCTCCCTTTTAGTGAAATTTCTTCTTTTATCCAAGAAGGGGGACACTAGTGATATGAGATATGAGGCGAAGTAGAATTGGACTGATTAGTCTTTGTGATGCCAAAGTCTTGTAATTCCTATTATAGTATCCCATTGCCATGTTGGTGAAGGACTCAATGTTACCTCTTGCATTGATACAGTTATCTTTCACATTCTTTTCTGTTGCTGTATTGGAATGGCATCAAAATCTTGAGTTCCAAAATGCTTATGTTCTTGCCGAAAATTTCTTGTTAAATTTTCTACTGCAGGATTTCTTACATCATGCTTTTTGGCTCCAGTTGTCTCCCGTATTTGTTTTGAAATAATTTTTTAGTTAGAAGCCAGAACCATTTATTTTTTAGTGGCAAATTTATTGACAGGAAGGAAATTTCACAGCTACACGACAAGGAGGTTGCTCTGAAGAAGGCAGCTGCTAAAGGCGGCAAAGCTGAACAGAAAGCAAAAAAGGAGCAGGTGGAGGATGAGATTTCTCAGCTTTCCTCTATGCTCAAAGAAAAGCATGCTGAAGAACTGGCTTCATTGGGCTACAGTGCTAGTGGCGGTGGTGAGGAGCAATTTTGACAATTTGGTGAAGGCCATTGCTGGTGTATCTGTTACCCAGCAAGCTGACCTTCCAAAGACCAGAAAGGGTGCCACGAGGCGTGAGCAAAGAGCTAAGCAAGAAGCAGAAAGGGAACAAAGGATACAACAAAGAACAGAGCAATATTGTGAGCGATTGGATGATTGAAAATGAAGTTTTAGAAAGAAAGCTTGAACCCCTTGGTCTTACTGTTACTGAAATAGAGCCAGATGGGCACTGCCTCTACCGAGCTCTAGAATATCAGCAGGCCTATATGGGGAAACACGCATCTCATTTCCTGCCATTTTTCTCATCAGAATCTGCAACTGAAGATTGTGGTAACTCACTTGCAGAGATATTTGAAAACTATAGCAAAGAAGTGGAGTCAACTGCAGCATGGGGTGGACAATAAGAGCTTGGTGCATTAACTCATTGCCTGAGAAAGCATATTGTGATCTTTTCAAGATCATTCCCTGATGTAGAGATGGAAAAGGAGTACAAGTCTGATGGGGTTTCTAGCCCAAGCAAATCCAGTATCACGCTGTCATACCATAAGCATGCATTTGGACTTGGCGAGTATTACAATTCTGTGGTCCCTGGATTGACCAGGTTGGTTTTGATACATCATTTGGGACAAGGAAGCTTCTCAGATGCACCTTTAAACATGTATTGTAATTTCCAAGGAGCATTCCCTGTAAACTGGCTTAATATCATGAACGTGGGCACATTTTTTCTTTCTCCTACTCTTGTGAGTCCAAATTGTGTATCTAGCTATGGAATTTTACAAAGATTGTATGGGGAGATGTGGCATCCTCCCACAATAGAATTTTTACATGGAATTGCTGTAGAACTTTTTAACTCATAAAACCTCGTAATTTTGTTCACACTGCATATCGTCTGGAGCAAAATAGCTAGTTCGTGTATATATACATAAGCTGGTGCTAAAGGCATGCCCCTTGCTCCTTGGAGTGAATTTCTGAACCAAATTTCCCAGTTTGATACATACACGGATACTAGCAGGTTATGAGGACCTGTTGCTTGCCATACTGTGAATTTTCTGAATCAGTCTTCCTAAATTGCATGGAGTTTTTTGGGATGTATCTACCAGCCCTGTGGTGGTTCAGAAGTACGAGATACATGTGCAGTTCTAATGGTCTTGGTCCCACGACAAAGAAGCGATGAAACACTTCTAATCTGTGATTTTCAACGTTATAAGCTTGTTCTCTATTTTGTGCTGTTTTAACTTGAAGGTATCTTACGTTGTTTACTTTCACATACGAGCTCCACAGAGTCTGATGGAAGTTTTATGGAATTAATGAACTAAAGCGGACAAGAGTAGGCTTTTATTCTTGCAGGGTGCAGGGTCATGAACTATGCCAGGGCCCGGCTCAACAGAAGGTTAGGATTCCTATTTCCATCATCCCATTTTCTGAACTTTGTGGCTGAGTACTTCAACCCATTTTCTGAACTTTGAGGCTGAGTTTGACGATTCACTCGCTCATTTCGCCGAGTAATTGCTTGGTTCTGAATGTAAGCATGTATGCAGCAATTTCATGCCAATTTTAATTTCTGATATTTTTCATTTTTAGCAATCAAGTCATTTGACCGATCCTACCTAGCATTTATGAATGAAATATCTGCTGTCCTGTTTTAATTTATTATTATTATTATTATTTTTTAATGTTTTCTTTAAGTGGAGTTCGGATTCTATGGCCATAGGGCTTGACCAAGTGATATATAACTCCTAATAATCATTGCATGTCTTTGTTGATTTTTTCAGCATCTTAGGTAGAAATCTACTTCATCAATCTAGATGAAGAATTTTAGATGCGTCAGAACTTTTTACAGATTGAAAATTTCTTTCTAATGCAAATATAAAAACACAACCGGAAGGCTACACCTAGACGTGGATAACCCGCGTAAGCTAGTATATATTTCATATATTTGCCCATATGAACCTCGTTGATGCTCAAAGTGAACGTAGTGACAAGACAAAGTGGGATAGAACCATCTGATGTTTACAGGAGAAAAAGTGCAAATATGAGAAGATGCCAACAATCCACTTGAAGAATCAAATGATTTGAACTTCACCTTGTCTTGGCACATCAGTATAGATCTTAGTGATTGGTTCTGGAGAATAACTTGGATCTTAAAATGAGAAAAGTCTCAGAGCAATAGCTTAAGATTGGTCACATTGCCAAATTGTCATTTGAAGTGTAGTGTAATTCCTCACTTAGAAAAGCAGGCTAAAGTGGGAAGAAGCTTCGTTGCTTGGCATCTCATAAAGCAGCATAAGTAAAAGCATGTACGAGAGAGAGTGATAAAGAATCAAGGAACTTTAACAGGACTAACATTATACTTTACTGTGATGCCAGGATTCGACTCTGCATTTTCATTGTACTGCACTTGTTAGATGTTTGCACTGTTTCTTTTTTCCACATCATCCATTCTAATTAAGCATTTTCCCTCCCTAGAGATCCATGTACAAATTCTGTTCTTATTGAGATCATTCCTCTCCTTTTTTTTCAACATTTTTTCCAGGGACAAGAGAAGATTATGGCCTAGAGACTACTCGTATAGCCTTATCCTGGAGATCAGCCAGAAGTGAATGAGGTGATATTTAGAATAACTTTCATCAATACCACTACTTACGACAGCATCAAAGATATAAGCATTGTAAAGAACTTCCAACAATGAATAGAAGCAGACTTATGGCAAAAATGATGATTAACCATGCAGTTTGAGCACGACATCCTGTATGGATAAGTACGACTGACTAACAGACAAACATCCATGTTAAGTCACCTAAAAAATGTGGTCCTTAACTTTAGCTCAAGCTAGTTTTTGTGCTTGCTTTATATGCACTAGATTAAAGGTGTTTAAGGATAGCAGAAACGTGGTGATATCTGCTGTTTGAAAATTACTTGGTACACTTTAGAATATCAGCATAATTTTGACTTATCACCAGACCCAAAAGAAAAAGCTGGTGCAATTGTGAGCATCATCCGTATTGGGGATGGAAGTGTGACAACGAAATGCCAGAATGGATTGATCTTTGGTTCAATGAGATCAATACAGTATATTAGTATATATATTAAACTACTACTTTTTCTCTAGAAAACAAATATATTTAGATATTCATATGCTAAATTATATTAAAAAAAAAAGCTCTAGTGATGAAAATGGACTGACATCTTCAATTATGATGTGAAGAACTGTGGTAATGCAAGTTGCTCTGTTTGCCTGGTGGAATTATGAAAAGGTTGATCAAACTTTGGTCCAGAAGTCACCAAAATTTGTGAAAAATTTTCAATCATAAAGGCGCTCCCCAAAAAAAAAATTCCCCACACATGCTGCCTCAAACTCAAGTAGATCAGCAATATTTGTTGTTTTGTTGTGACTTGTTCATCGGCTTCCCAGTGATGATGTTTAAGCTAAGGGAAGCAATTGTCTTTGTTTTATTTTCTAGTTCAAGATTATAGGGAAGAAGATTTGTGCTTTCCTTGAATGCAAAGAAAGTGCTCCCTATACTGATTATTCTGTGACAAAACGTCTTGATACCTTTCTTTGTTATCAAGCAGATTGCTGAGGCATTTGAGAATCTAATTTTTAAAGACCACGGTCTTTGCTGAAGTTGTGAACTCATTTACTTATTCTGATGGCTTGACTATGGTGATCAGATACTCTTTTGACAAACCAACCATCTTTGTTCCTTAAACAAATACTTTCTTTTCAGGAGAATCACAAATGATAATAGAATACTCTAATCTGAACTTTTTCACTCCCAATTCATGTGTTTTGTATGCAGAATATTGTAACAGCATTACTTTTCTGCTGGTTTTTCTGGCAGATAATCTAGTGGGTCCTACTGGTACTATTTTCTCATTGTACGGTCATTATGCGGATTTCATTTCTTCAAATTGGGAAGCCATTAAAAAGTAGATTGCCCCATGATAACCATATCTTGACCCTCCTTTTCTGGGCCCTTCTTTCTCCTTTCGGTTTTCTTCTGTGGAGTGCAGTGCATTCTCTTACGGGAAATAAAAAGCCTAGCCAGTTGGATAAATCCAAATTGTTTTTCCACCTCAGCAGATGCTCAATTTAGATAATGCACAAGGTCCTATTCCAAGAACAAAACATTTTCGAGATAGCACAATTTTAAGATGGCCTATGTCCCTTACAGAAACAGCACAACCCATAGTTTTAGCTTGTTAATGTTCCATTTGTTATTAGACAAAAAAGGTCATTATCCACTAATAAGATTAAGGGTGGTTTAAGAATCAAAGTTGTTCCCTTGTGAAAATGCTTCTCATCCTTTTTCTTTATAGTTTTTGTGCATGTAAAAGGCAATGTCATGAGCCACGTTACTAGTATAAGTAGATGCCCGTTTAGCTCAGATTATTCATCGAGACTCAGTTTTCACTAGCTCCAAAATTTCTGTTGTCCCTCACATTGTTGCTTTTCCTCACATATTTACACGCAGCCACACGTTCTGCATTATACCATTTTTGAATAGAAATAATTCAATACAACTGCAATAGAGATGGCTAATTCTTCTGGTAATGATGCAGCCATGAATAAAGTCATGCAGTTAGCCTCTCAAAATCCGCTTGTGATTTTCAGCAGAAGCTCTTGCTGTATCTGTCACAGTGTCAAGTCACTCTTCATTGGCTTTGGGGCAAGCCCCATGGTCTATGAGCTCGATCAACTGCCAAATGGATGTGAGCTCGAGAAGGCATTGCTGAGGCTGGGACGTAACCCTAGTGTACCTGCTGTCTTCATTGGTCACAGGCTGGTTGGTGGTGCTAATGAGATCAATAGCCACCTTCTTAGGGGCTCTCTTGTGCCAATGCTTATGGAAGCTGGAGCCATCTTTATCTGGAATAGAGCCTAAAGCTTCATGAATTGAAAAAAACTATGGTCTCAACACCATAATACTAATGATATATAATAAGCGCTTATGCCCTATGTTCCAGTCCTATAGTTAACAGGGAACTAGATAGTTTGAAGAGTTTGCTGTTTTTTTGGTTCTTAGACTGGTCAGCTCTTGCTCTGCACCTGTAATTGTCCTTTTGTTTTGCTAAGTGAAGGCACTTTAATTTAAATGTTCTACATTATCAATTTCGAAATGAAGAACTTCAAACGTATGAAATGCACTTTATTGACGTTTTATGCGAAAGAGATCCTACCATAAGCAATGCTCTCGTAGAGCTTTTTCAAGGTACAAGAAAAGACATTATTGCCAAACTAGGGATCACACCATACAGCCTAATGGCACAGTACTTTGGTTTAGCACTTTAAAGAAATAAAGCTGTGGATGTTTCAGGCTTGCAGCATCCTAGATTATCTTCATCGTTGAGAAAACACACTTCATCCTATAATATACATTCACGAAAGCTCATATTGAGGCATAAAACCTTTAACATAGAAAAATGGAGTAGATCATGATCATGGAAGATTTCTGCAGCAAAGATGCTAGTAATCCATTAAACAATTATAGCTGCTGTGATCGATCGTGACTTGAATATTTAGCCAATGCCCAGTAGGAGATTTCAGAAAAATTAGAAGATCTTTAAAATGGAATAACGTTGTCCGGTGATTTGTCATAAGAAGCATCATTTATCTAGTTCTGTATACATGCGGGCGACAGTTGATAGAAATCTCTCTTTGGCATCTACTAGAGAGAGAGAGAGACTCAATCCAGTTCCTTTTTTGTGATTGGAAACATATAAAATTTAACAAAGTTCACAATTTCTCTCTCTCCCTCCCTCATGACCTACATTTTCCATTTTTCTAAATCAAGTCATATCTCCTTCTGAACAAACTTGTACAGAAGAAAAGTTAGGAAAATCAAACACTTAAGGGATAAAAGGGTGAAATAATGATGATGAAGAAGATGAAAGATGATGACCGTAACACATATTATGAAATTGATGTATGCACAAGATACAGCCAAAAAAAGGATAATTAAGTATGAATAAGCCCTAATCATAACAAACAAAGTGAATATGTCACGGTCAAGGGACCCCAAAATGTGGTCTTAATCTGGGATTTGAGCTGCCTAATGCAATCTGGCAGTGACACCGTGAGTTTTTTCAGGCTTTTTTTTCTCTTTTTTTTCTTTTTGGATAACATGCATTATCTAGTGTCTAGTACCTCAACATTAAGCCAAATATCTTTTACATAAAATTTCCAGTTTTTATATATCACATGATCAAAATGGTACTCACATTATTTGGAGTGGCAACGGAAAAGTTAATTTTTTTTTTTAAAAGAACCTTGAGACTTGATCATGATTGGTATAATTATCTGACATGTTTTTCATGATTTTCCTGTTATAAAATCAAGTCATATGCTTACACAAAATGCTTTTAGGCAGCAAAATGATTGAAGCAGCTGAGATCACAATGGTGATGTTAAGCACCATACCAAAGTCACTGTAATTGATTCTGGGAGTAAATAAAACACATGTCAACAACTCGTAGCCACTAAGGAAAGTCAGCAGAACCTTTTTCCTGTGCATTCTTCTCTTTAGGTTTATGCCTATCATTCCCACAAACTTATTCTTAAACATTTAATTAAGACTGACTTATGATTTATAAGCCTACGTACAAGACAAGTAATGATGTTCAAACTAAAATATGAATTGCCCGTGGACAAAAGATGGTTGATTTTTACTTTTTACACTTTAAACGGATGGAAGCAAAGAGAGAGCTGTATGCTTTACTTGCTTTCCGGTCATTTTTCCCTCCATTTTTTTCCCTTGTCGAGTCAATCATGATGCTATTGAGCCTAGTTTGAATGCATGTTCAGCTCTTCAATACCACTAATGGTTGCCAAAATTTGTTCAAGGGCATGTAGCCGTAGGTCTTCTGACTGGAATTGCGGGGCATAATTGGGAGTCTTTTTAGCATAGTAACCACACAACGTGGACTAAATATTCACCATTACAAGAAGAATAACACATGATTATATTGGCTAGGTTATGCAGGAGTCCCACATTAAATTATAAAGTAATCGTGTGCTTTATTGATTTCTTTTTCGTTGTGTGTGTGGAAGATATGCAAAGTGTCCATGAAGGTCTTCTTTGTATGACTAGTTTGCTGATTTCCCTTTCTAGAATTGCTAAGTGATCAAAGGGTACCCTTTTCTCTTTCTTCTCGATTTTTCAATGTATTTTTTCTATCCTATAGGCTTTCCGTTTTCTTGAATTATGGGAATCTTGGTTTGTGAAAATAAAGGCTAGAAAAATTGATCAACAAAATTTCTTTTTTAAGTCTGCAGAGGCTTCAAAGTCAGAGCACACCGAGTTCTACTTGTCATGCAGAATCTCTAAAAGATGACTCAAATAATTTATAGAAGTCCGATGAATTTGAACAAAATTTGCAAAATCATTTGCTTGGATGATTATTATTATTATTATTGTGCTTAAATGACTGGTATCGACCGGTACCGACTAATCCGGTTCGAGCTAACTGTCAGACTCATTAAGGGTGAGCTCTCCTGGTGCTTTTTTTCCATTCCAAGACTTGACATTGAACTAACAAGGCGTTGGTATCATTTGCTTGGATTATGTTCCTGCGATTTGATTATGAATATCAGAAAGATTCTAATCTTTGCATCCATATCATCTTATTCTTTTATCTTATGGGGAAATGTGCAACGTGTTGGAGGACACAATTAGTCATTATCATGGGAATCTAGCAAAGGATCTATGGGGACATGGTTTTACTTCATTTTTTTTAATTAGCTTATGTGTGCAGGAAATAGTGAACCATCTTGTATATATATACAAGTTCACGGCTTAGTTTTCCAAAGCCTACGGACTCCAAAAAAAATAACTCTCTTCCTCTTGCTCTTGTTCCCGTGTAGTTAGACTTACCTGACATTTTTGCATAATTTTAGTTGTTGAAACAAATGGCTACTAATTCTACTGATGCAGCTGTGAACAAGGTCATGAAGTTTGCGTCAGAAAGTCCACTGCTGATCTTCAGCAAGAGCTCCTGTTGCATCTGTTACAGCGTGAAAACCATCTTCAATAACTTCGGAGCGAATGCTAGAGTTGTTGAGCTTGATCAGCTTCCAAATGGGCGTGAAATGGAGAGGGCACTAACGAGGCTCGGTCGTAGTCCAACTGTGCCAACCGTCTTCATTGGCCATGAACTGGTTGGTGGAGCGAATGAGATCACAAGCCTCCTTGTTAGAGGCTCTTTGGGGCCGATGCTTAGAGATGCTGGAGTTATATGGCTTTGATCAAAAGCATCAAGAGTCCATGCTCTTAAGAGTCCAGAATAACCTTGGGTTTTCCCTTACTTTCCTAGATGCAATAAGAAGTGCTAGATTATGCTAAGGGAAATACAAGTGACCTAGAGAGAACCTACAGATTTTGTTGCAGAGAGTTTTAAAAGGAAAAGGGGTTAGCTTTTTAAC
The DNA here is from genome assembly GCA_033439265.1 of Dillenia suffruticosa. Classification (NCBI taxonomy): domain Eukaryota; kingdom Viridiplantae; phylum Streptophyta; class Magnoliopsida; order Dilleniales; family Dilleniaceae; genus Dillenia; species Dillenia suffruticosa. The sequence continues at coordinate 23,926,589 of JAVTVX010000020.1, read as the reverse complement.
CTGCATAGTGTATTTATCTTGCTGTTTTGGTAACATGAGTGCCTGCCTTTGTATCTGTCTCCTTCTTTCTTGCCTATATAATAAAACTATTTGACTTACAATATGACAATATTGAGTTGCAAACTGTTGCAGAAACCTCAAATAGTTTTCACTTGAATATAGTTGAACAGAGTCCGAGCTCGAATATTTCAAATGCTTTCATTAAACGAAACACCCATTTTGCTAGAAACACCAAGTTAACAGTCCAGGTTCTCATTTAGCGAATTTGGACAGACTTTGAAGCCAAAAGATTTGTGGAAACATGAAAAAGAAGAAATTGACCCTATTTTTTTTATCCACTGATCTCAATTTTCTACCAGACGGAGAAGATGCCCCCATTCCACTCGGACATAAAAAAAAGGATACTGATCAACAATTTGTTGGTTTATGGAATGTACTATTAAGTCATTTAACCAAAATCATGAGTTTATTCATGACTTGGGTATAAAGCAGATAACGTTAGGAAAGTAATCCCCTTAAGGGGTCACTGTAAATTCCGAATCAAATTAGTCGGAATATGATTTTAGATATCGGTTGGTATAGTAAAAAAAAATAAAAAATAAAAAAGGATACCAGTAATTGCAGAATGACCTCACAGACGCTCGTGGAGACTACAAAAAAGAAACAGTGAACCACGTGATCGACAAAAGAAGAAAGCAACAGCACCTGTATTCTACGAAGACGCCCACATGCTCTTTGTAGAATCTCATCATTTGAAACTCATATTGTAGATCATGGAAGGCTGTCTGAAAGGTTCATTTTTAAGATTACAAATGGCAGGGCAATGTAGCCCAACCATTAAGACAGCTTTCTCTGTTGAGCATCTTTAAAGCCATAAAGCTGACAAATACAGTAGAAAGCAAGAGGGATACATGATAAACCAAAGGACATATCAAAAATCCATAAGACTGCTTCTCAAGCGAGGAGCCAAGTTCCAACGTTGCTACTTGGACCCCCAGACATAGCTGGTGAAGTGCAATCCAGAACCTAAAATTTCATTATTTGATCACAAGATAACTAGAATACCTGTAATCGATTTCCTGCCAAGGGCAGGTCTCTCTACACGGTGAGATGATAATGTAACCAAACCATACATCCTACCAAAAGAGCGACAATGACTTTTCATGTCTCAAACCAAGACTGAAGTTGGTCTCATTATGCAGGGTCTATAGAAAAAATTTAAAAGAATTTGATTAACAATAGTCTAATATACATCATGAAAGAAAGGAGCATTGGCACTGTAATATTTGTCGCGGGCCAGCTAAAGCTGTTTTTGGAATTGTATCTCACTCCTTTAGCATTTCTGTGCTCCAAAAGAAGCAACAGAGGTACAAAATCACTTGTGGATATAATCTTTCAAAACACTGTTTCTGTGATCTAGGCGAGCATTTCTTCGCCAATTCTCCACAGCCTTCTTAACCGTCATTTGTGCCTCATGAATCTCCTCAGCGGAGAATTTGTGTTCTATGATCCCCAAAGGCCCAGGTTGCAGTACATTGATAACAGTTTCCATCTCTTGCTCCAGCTGCCTGTTGAAACAATGGAGCAAAGTAAATTCAGGAGCAAATGCACATTATGATGAAAATTGATGGATATGAGACGCTAAAGCCTCGTGGAAAGTAATATCCAAGTTAGAACTGTTCTCTTCTTGCTAGGGGAAGAAGATAATAAAAATGAAACAACCTTAGCACTGCGACATAAGGATGACATATAAACAACAATTACAGCTGATCTGTTTCTAAACCGGCTGGAATTTGTTAGCCTCATCTTGCACGAAAAAGCAGGATATACTCTTTTTGGGGTGGGGATAAGAAAGAGAGATCTTTTCAGTTACACCATCCGCATAATTTCCTTGAATCATTTCATAGCTTAACCAAACCAAGCAACTAAATTTCCCGTCCACAAGCATTTCATTTCCAAATGTCCTTGTTCAACGACAAGGGTGATGGTTTAGAATAGATAACATTCATGAAGTTGAGCAACTTTTCACTCCGAGATATCATCCCGGTGCATAAGATAAGCATCCAAGCTAAACAGATTCTGGATATGAAGTCATTTAGGACCTACAGAACAGCAGCTAAGTCCCGCATTGCTTCCAACATGGACACTTCGGGGTTCTTCCTGAGAAGGGAATTTCCTGAAGTGGGTTTGAAGGAAGCAGAGCAGCCCCATTGAGCCAAAGAAGCAGGTGCAGATTAGAAGACACCAATGGCTCAATGGCAAGGCTCATATATCCCTCAACGACAACTCAGACACACCCCACCTCAAAGCCTTAGATAGAGCAAAGAGAGCAGCTCTAGCCTCAGCCTCCAGTGGACCTTCCTATTCTAACCACACAAGCACCAAAAATTACCCCGCCCCCTTCCTGGCAACACGAGATCCTAGTTGAGTCTGTTGTACATATGATTTGCCATCTAAGACAGAAGGCACGATCTTTCTTCCCAGTTGAAAGAAAGAAAACCACCCATTTGTATAAGGGGGTGCTTCCCGATTTTTTTTTTTCATGCCAAATTATTTTTCTACTATTAAAACTCTAAACCCACACCATGCCAATACCCCCTCCCCCACCCAAAAAAAAAAAACAAAAATTAATGGCAGTTGATTAGCTATGACTATTAACTACTTCTGGACTGCGACCCAAACAAACCCATCAGTCTTAAAATGACAATTAAAATGAAAAGGGTGGGAGCAATCCCAATCGTTTGCAAACAAAAAATACTATCAAGATTTAGGCATAACCCTCATAGTCAAAAATCAAGATTGTAAACACCAAAGTGGGGGATAAGGCCAGAAATTGAACCCCAGAAGACAGCGATGCCCTCGTCACAACGCGAATGGCCTTGTTTTGTTGTTCCTCCATTTATGAAAATGGGGAAGAGAGAAAAAGCGCTTCATATTCAAACCCTACGTTTGTCAAGTCAGAACAGCAAAACCCTAAATTCAATTAAAAAAGAAGAGTTTGGAATTTTACCTGAAAATCCTTGTGAAAGGCAACGAATCCATCATTCTTGATATCGATATTCGCATTTCTTTCTTCCCCACTCCTCTCTCCTCTCCTCTGACCCCTTTACAAAATTATTTACTTTTTCCGATCAGGTTGAACAACCCCCTCCATCGAGCTTTTTGTAATTTATTTTTTATTTTATTTTTTTTTAAGAAAATGAAAAGGTGAAAAAATTAAATAAATAAATATCAATTTTCTATTATCTTTGCCTCAAAAAACTATATTTATCCTTATGGTACCATATAAATGAAAATTATATATTAGGATACAAAATAATAATTTATTACAATTAATAAAAATAGTTTAAAATTACAAGAATAAATTACATAAAAAAAACCAAAATAAAAAATAAATCCACCAAAGTAAGTAATATTATAATCCAAAAAAACGACACAAATTATGAAATATGAGACCACTAAATTTTAAAATAAATATTTATCTAAATTAATGATAAATCAAAACATAAAATTTCTATATCAATAAAATCCTTATTATTTTTGTAAAATTTATAAAAGTAATTCTTAAAAAGGATGGTATCGCAATTAATAATTTATCTTATCCTGAATTGCAATCTTTAAAAGGAATATCATAATAATGGTATTAAGTTTAGGAAAAAGGAGGTGGTTGCAATGCAAATTTGATACAAGGATGAAAAAAGCTAGATATCCTGAAATGTTTTTTTTTTGGGGGGGGGGGGAGTTTAAAGGATGGAAAGTCCCTTTTTGCATTCAAGAATGTTTGGAGGAATGCAAGGTTGACCAAAGATCATTTTGCATTCATTGTCAACATTCCTGAATGAAACGAGGGATCTTCATTATCACCACTGTCGTTCTGGCCCTTGATCAAGGATTACGGACAATTGCATGAGGAGTCAGCTCCGACCCTCTGCTGCTGTACCAGTGGCCTTCTTGCTTGTTCTCTTAAGCTTGGCTCTCTCTGCACTGCATGTAAGCATACTTGTACCTGTGGTTACATTACATGTTTGGCCTTTTTTTTTTTTGATTGTGCTATAATTTTACAAAGCAAAGACAACAGAATTTGACTTTGATCTTTGCAGAAAAATTGAGGTAACAATCTGAAGTCCAAGTTCTGACATTCTTGGTTGTAACCCTGGAATTTTTTTGTGAGAATACCACATCAAGCTTGGGACAATTTCAGAAAAAAAGAACTCTGAGAACATACCATATATAAAACAGCTGCAAAATGAATAAAGTTTCCAGCTAATTCATTGAAATCTAGGTCGCATGATTTAGCATCAAGGTACTTCAGCCATCATATATGACTGGAAGGCCAGGGGGATCATAAGGACTTCACAATCAGTGCAGTGACAATAGCTACCACAATTGCCAACATGGAGGGTCACTTGCAAAATTATCCTTCGCCATTCTTCCTTTCTTTTTGAATCATCGTTAGTGTTTAATGTTGAGGTAAATTACTCCACTGGTGTAGCAATAGCTTACAACAAGATCTAAGATTGCTACCCCATAAATTTTGTACAGTTCACCCAAATATTCAATTTGGCTAGGTTACAACAATGGTTTTAAGTACCGATTTCTTGTGAATCAAGCAGTAGGTCACTAAACTCCTTTAATCAATATTTCAAGTTTGAGTTTTGAAAATAGAAAAATAGGTGTCGGGAGAGCAGACCCCTAAATTGGGTCCCACAACTATTTGAACCGGATTAATCGGGTTTCTGAATACCCATGATCAATTAAAAAAAATAGTTTTAAGCATATCTAAATTGCATTGTTAAGTAGTCAAACTAGATGGTAATTAGATATACACCAATATCAGATTTGTATCATCTTCGCTTCTTCTCCTCAGGGTTGAAATTTTTCAATAAATTTAAAATTGTGCATGATAGATCTTTTTCGACGGAAATAAACAGATTTAGATTATCGAATGAAGGCATATAAAGCAAAAAAGAGACCAACGGCTAAGATTGCTAGGACCGGTATCAAAATAACCTTGCTTATTGAGGATGGATGGCTGAGATTAAAGCAAAATTAACGGTCAAAAAGTTTTAGGGTTTTCAAGACCAAAAAATCGAGTGACTAACATTGAAATCAAAACAAATTCATCAATCGTGATTAAAGCAGCTTCAACAATTGCAATCAAAGTAGTTCCAACGATTGTACAAATGTGATCAAAGTAAATCCTTAAAATATTATTTTGATTACAATTGTTTCGTTTTTATATATTTCTAATATGAAAATAATACATGTATTTAATTTAATTTTTTAAAATAGAAAAAAAAAAATGAAGAAAATTTTGAAAGGTAAAGTGTAAAGACAAAAATATGAGAAAATGAATTGTGATTTCTGTTTTACAAATGCCCAGCAAAAAAAATAAACACAAAACAGTCCAATTCATAATTTTTTTTTTCCAAACAAAGATCAATCACAATCCTATCCCAAACCCTAATTGCAGGAGCAGGATTTTGGAAAATCGGACTTTGGGTAAATAACCAAAGCGTATACAGATCTAATTTACCTCAAATTTCCAAATCTAATTTATTCGTTGTTCTTCTTTTCTGTTGTGAAATTGTTGTTAGATGCGAGCATTATAGGAGAAGATGCAAGATTTGCGCCCCATGTTGCAATCAGATCTTCTCTTGTCGTCACTGCCACAATCAGGCCACGGAAACACTCTGCTTTGCCTTTTTTGGAGTTTTTTTTTTAATGAAAATTAATTTTCGAGTTGTTTTCTAGGGTATAAGATATTTTTTTTTCTTGGGCTTGACTTGACTTGCCAGACTGTGTTTTTTTTTTTTTTTCTTTTTTGGATAAAGGGCTCTGTTGAATTATTTTACTTCCCTTTATGGGGTTTTTATGTGTTCCTGACTTTTGTTTATTGTTGTATGAATGATTTAGAGTTTGCTGAGCGTCATGAACTTGTTAGGCATGATGTTAGACAGGTGAGTAACAACCCGATGTTTCTGTTCATTCCTTAATTATTATTCTTGAAAATAAAATGTGGGATTGATTATTGTTGTTGTTCCTGTTTCAGGAGATCCGTGCAGTTTGCAACGCCAAGCAGGAGGTGCCACTTGGTTAATTTGTTAGCTTTTAGGGTGAATGCTTCTATTTCAAAAGATAATTGATTGTGTTCTTCTAATTTCTCCAGGTTGCTCAGGCTCAGGCCTGTAGTAACTGTGAAGTCACTACGGGTGAATATTTTTGTGGTGTTTGCAAATTCTATAAAGATGATGTTCCGATTCTTTCTTAGTTCTCATTTATATATTTATGTTTAGGCAAGAGGGGCTGAGTTCATGGGTTCAGTGATGGGAGAGCGGGGTTTTTGTAGTATGAATTATGGATCATAAGTTTTATTAATATAATTGCTGCACTTAGCAGCAGTTTCATTGTGATGATTGTGGGATTTGTAGGTTTGTGCTTGACAAGTTTCTAACTAGTACCTATGGTATTCATTTTCCTGCACATCTGCATACTTGATTGCGCACAAATAAATTTGCATGAGTTAATTCCAGTGCTAATTTAGTCTGCAACTTTCTCAGAGTTGGGGTGAAAACTTCTTCCACTGCTGGAAATGTGGTAAGCAGTCTTACTGATCAGAATTGTGACAGGTTTTTGTTTTCTTTTTTGGTAATAAATAATCCATTACCTCTTTAAGTCATGTTTATGCTCTTCTTACTGATCAGAAGGATTTTTTTTTTCTTTTGAATCTATCTTACTTGAACCTGCCATAGTGTGCCACCTACTACATATACACTGTAGTAAACTGTAAGATAATTGGCTGGAAAGAAACTTCAAGGGGGCAGACACTCAAGGATGATCACAGATTTAACCTCAGTAACCAATTACAATAAAACCGAAAGTTGACAAAGGCAATCAAAAGCATGATAAACTAGCAGATACTATGTCTTGCATCCTTGTACTGACCATTTGAGTAGGAATACAGTGAGATGTGCTTTCTTTTGTAAGTGTGTAAAGGGGCTCAGAAATGCCAACTAGAGAAAATTGAATTTGCTTGTGTGTGAAAGGGGGTTGCAATTAGTCAAACAAATTCATATCCAAAATTGCCCAAAGGTAGCTCATCAAAGCACTGGAATAGTCTTAACCTTAGGATTACTGGCCTGTGAAAGTTCTTTCATGTGGCTTCTCTGTGTAACTTTGACCAACCTCCATATCGACCTCATTAATGCTATTTCTTTACCTTCAAAGAAGCTTGGGTGAATTTGAACCCAAGCCCAAGGTGGTTTCATCCACACTGCAAAAATCTGTTCTTATGCTGCTGATTCCAGCATGCTCCTGTATCACTCATTTCTGCAACATGTAGCAATGACTTCCCAATAGTCTGCAGAAGTCAAATCTTTGCCCATCACTTCTTTGCGGCTCTTTTTTTATTATTTGTTTAAGCGAACTGATTTGGAAAATTAGTGGTTTCTTGTTAAAGATATCTGTGTGTGCTGTTATACATATTATAGGGATTTCAATTCCATGGAAAAAATTACAGGATGGGGGCAAAAACCACCCACATGTTGTTTGTTTGTAGGTCAGACAACTAGGATCTCTAATAATCTCAGAGCAGGATCCAATTTATTTTAGTGAGAAAATTACATATGTTTACATTTATTCTAAACTTAATAGTTTTGTTATTTATTACTTATGGTATTATTATGGCATAAGGTTTCTTCCTTTGAAGCAACCACTAGAATAGCATTCATTGGTTTTAGCATTGCTTTGCTAACAGCTTTTGGTATCCTAGGCTATTTTTGTTATTGATTTGATTGGACAAGCGACAGTTCTTTATGTTTGTAGAATGAGAACTACTCTGTGAAGGAACTATTTGTGGTTACTTGATGCAACATGATGACAGTCACTGTGTTTGACATTTTCTTTCTGCCTTTTGCTTCAGTGCAACTTTTAGCAAGACTTAGAATTATGTTCCATCTTAATATATTCTTGTCCTTACTTTTGTTTTTTCATTTTCTTCTCTCTGTTGTCGACTTTTGCGAAAGCACGGGATCCTGCTATTCAGTTGGTCTCCGTGATAATCATTTATGTGTGGAAAATTCTATGAAGAATTGTTGTCCTATCTGCTATGAGGTTTGTATTTTGTTCTTTTTGATGTGTTGAGAAGTTCAGAAGTTTTAATTGTCCTAACAAATTTTATGCAACATCTGCAGTATCTTTTTGACTCAGGCAAAGTTACAACAATTATGAATTGTGGACACACAATGCATATCGACTGCTATCATGAAATGGCAGATCAAGATCAGTATGCCTTGTCTTAATAGAGTTGCTTCTTTAACTGCTTCTTGTTATCATGTTTTGGATTGTATTTAATTCTCAGATATGCATTTCCTCTTCCATCCAGGTATCATTGCCTCATTTGCTACAAATCAGTATTCAACGTGTTGAGAACCCGGCAAAGACTAGATGAGGAGGTAATTAAAAGTCATGATAGGTTGTTTTCTCATGTGGACTACATTTAGTTTCACTATATGCCCAAATATTTGTGTATCCAGTTGAAAGTTGAAACCATGTGTACCTTTTCTTTCGATTCATATTGGAAATTTTTTAGGCTTCTAGGCATAATTTTGATAGTCATATGAGACTTGATATTTTCAGTTGCATTAATGTTTTGTTAGTTTTGTTCATTGAAAACCACTTTCTGCAAAATATTTAGCTTACAGCTTTTCATTATCTGCTGAAGAGAATTTCTTCATGGTGTACTGGCAACATGACATACAAGGCTTGTTATTGGAAACATATGCTGAAGCCAAATTATCTCAGATATTTATTGTTCAAATTCTTTAAAGCATCTTCAATAACTACAAAAATCCAAGTGTTGGACATGTTACATTGTCCAAAGGCAAAACCCTGACTTTGTACACATGCCATGTTTTGAAACTGGTAAGACTAGCTGTGGTGAAGAGTCAATGTATTATCTGTTACAAATTTCACAAATTTGGCCACAGATTCAATCTTTCTTCGATTAATTAAGATTGGCTAATGGATATTGTGTCTGATGCTGTTTTGGACATGCTTCTTTCCTATTAGTGCATGCAACATAAGTTGATGGGCATTCTACTCAAAAATCACAAGTTGTGATTTTCTGAAAATGTGGACATTTTCAGTATCTTATAACCATTTCCTGTCATTTACATATCCTCAATATGTTTTTGTGGTCCACTTAATGGGAGTATTCTTTTTGGGGTTTTTCCAGTTACTTTCTATATCTTCTCTTCCCTTGTCTCCTTCCCTCTTAACTTGCCTAAATATTAAATGACACTTTGGTCTCCCTTGGGCTTCATTCCACATTGACCGGAAGAACGCTCGAGACGTACACCTCAGAGTTTCAACCAACTTGGGAGTAAGACATCTTCTATTGGTGTCTTTCTGTGATTCTCTCTTATATTGCCAGATCCTGGAATCATTTCCCCTTTCTAAACATTCCTAAGCAATATTCATGTGAAACTAATTCTGTGTACACAGATGGGCAGCTAAATTGATTGGTTACATGAATTACGGTTGTCTTCATTTTCCTTGAGGTCTATGACAGAGTAACCAATCATCACTGCTGAAAGATGAAAAGAGAACTGTAGTGGTGTCACAGGCATAATCAAATGGAACTTTCTCGAGGAACAAAGCTCTGAAATGCATTACAAGATCAATTATTTAGTGAGATTGTCTCACTGTAAATGGTACGGAAAAAATCAGGTTAATATTTTAGTTATAGGAAGAAAAGAATGTCTCCACTTAAATTTTTTCTCAAGTATACAGGTACATCAACCTTGTCGCAGGAAGTCCTTTGGTGCAGATGGTGACTTCGTGAAAAATCACCTCTATCTGCATTATCTTATGATAAATCTTTCATTACACTGGGGAAACCCCCCTTGGGGAGAATCTTTGGTGCAAATCTCTTTCCTGGTTCTATGTTCTGCTTTACATGAATGATTTGGTCCAACATATATAATTTTTTGTTTTTGTTTTGATTTTTTTTTCTTCTTTACAGATTGCAGGCGCCACCATGCCTGAGGAATACAGATATGAGGTAATTGCCAATTCACAACTCTCTGTCATTTGGTTCCTAATGAAGTCTGACATTGCTACCCGTTTCTGGATACAGCATATGTTCTCTGGAAAATTCTTCATTAGTTGGGGAAATATCTTCAATAAGAATAATTTTGGTAGGACTTAAAAGCTATGAAATAAATATATGACCTTCTCGATGAGTTTTCATCAGTAAATTAGAAACAAAAAAAGTTCATCAATATGCCATACTTTTGGGCATATGAATCCTTTCTCTTGTTCCCTTGTAGGAGTTTGTAGGTTCTACTGTACAAATGGCAATCTGGTTTTTCTGCGCAATCTAGCACTTAAACTTCTTGTGTATTGATGAATTTTATCTTTTTCTTTTTTTTCCCCCCCTCCTTAATGCCTTTCACCGAAGATGATTTTGCATTTAAGGGCTCAATGGGTGGATATCTGGGAGCATTTGTTATCTCTCAGATTATTATGAGCCGAAACTTAATGGCTTTGAAATCCAAGAAGTGTCTTGTATAGATGTTTTATTTCTCTCATTTTGGCGGGCGTCATGTTAGTTTTCTACTTAATCCATCAATTCATTCTTAATGACCTCTTGTTGTGATATGATGACTGCACCCTTTTGTGGAATGTTGATCCCTGCAGGTGTCCATCCTTTGCAATGACTGCAATGCCACTAGCCGAGTTCCCTTCCATATTTCTGGGCACAAGTGCAGCCACCGCGGATCATACAACACCCGAGTCACCAATAGACCCAACCAAGCAGAACAGTGATCTGAGGCTTGTCTAGGGCTTGGATTTTAGATTCCTCTATCATTGACTTTCATATCTATCTTTGATCAAAATTTTGTGGCAAACATTTGTTGTGTTCAAAGTATATGATGAAAAATTTTTGTTGTCAAAATCAAAAAAAAAAAAAAAAAAATGTTGTTGTACATAAATCTTCTAAAAAAATTATCTAATTGTCTTCTGGTTAATACTCAATTTTTGAAGGCTACAGGACTTTTCCTTGTCTGATTCAAGATTTTAGCTTTAGAGCTGTGATGATGGAGTACTCTCTCTTTCCTTCTCTCATGAAAAATGAGATGGTAACTATTTAGATAGTCACAAGAGGGAAATTTTAGTCCCCTTTTAGACAAAGGCTTGTGCAGTCAATTAAGAAGTTTGCCCATCATCATCTGAAATCAAAATGATAACACACCAGCATTTCTAAAACCCTAAAACGTTTTTAGGTTTCGGAATGCCGCTGCAGGAAGAGATCTGGACTGAAAAAGAAACTACGCTTTTGCTTTCTCGTGGGGTTTTTTGCTTTGTTTTTTTTTTTTTTCACTGAATTAAACAATGTCATAGCAAAATCTGATTTTCTAGTTTAAATCTGAATTAAGTTGTCCTATTAAGACCGGACATGTTTAGAGTTTGCATTAACAACACTTAGATTTTTTTTTTTTTGTTAATTTTTGAATAACTCAAATTTGACGTCAACATGCTGGAGCAGTGTTATCGTAATCATACCGTGCCATTGTGAGATGGTAGCTGGACTTTAGTTTGAACGAAAAAAGATCGGTTTGAATAAAATATCATCTAAATAATTGAATCGTAGGTCAACACAGTTTAACAGTAATTTTTTAGTAAACTGTTTGATCTTGAATCAAAAAATTTTTACATTCAATTGTCAAATATGAAAAAATTAAATAGAATTTAATTTATTAATTTTAGATAAAAGGAAATTCAGATTTTTTAATATATAAGACATTAAAAGAACTTTTATAAATCAAAATTCTTAAAAATTTTCCCAACTCTTACTACTCATCTCCTTTCGTGTTTTTTCTCTCTCGTCTCTTAATCTCTTGAATTAGTTAATTAACTGAATTTATTATTTAATATAAATTTAAAGAGTCATTAATGAATTTATATTTATTAAAATATTAATTTTAAATTTTTATATAAAAATATATAATTAATTATATATATATTTATTTTAAAAATAATTATATATATATTTTAATTATTACTAAAAAAAATTAACAGTTTAATCATGTTGCACGGTAAGAAAAATTGACGGGTCGAGATAACATTGGGCTGGAGACTTGACCCATGTGTGTTTTGACAAAACGTGCGAAGATCAATCGGATCTTTTTGATTCCAAATGGATAATCTAATAATATAAATCTCATTTTTTAATAAGATGATTTTAGATTTAAATTTTTATACGGTTAAAAAAAAATACGTCGGATCTTGTTGATGATTCAGCAGTGACGTCTCATATTTCTTGCTCCCGAAGCAAAGCTTCACTCCGTGCCTGCAGCCCATAAAATTCCAGAGCCAACCTTCTCTTTGCTTTGCATCCAAATCCAATTGCCTTGGGAGTTCACTCTTGACTTCGGCTTTTCAAGGCCTCAACCTGTCAAATTGGTCCAGTGGCATTTAGTGAGGGGTGGGGCATTAAAGTAAGAAGACACGGGGGTGGGAGAAGACATGGCCCTTAGGCATCCATACATTCTTGATTGTTGATGGATTGCATAATTCCTATTCATAAATTATTCTTATTTTAAAAAAATAATTCTTTTTTGTTCCCTATTATTTTATACTCCACCAAGCCAATCAAATATTTAAAAAAATGGGTTTTGCTCGTGAAGGAAGTTGGAATCCATGACTTGTTATCAATATTAAAATAGATATATCACTTCATTTTAACTTATTTTTATTGAAATCGGAACTAAATACAGTATTTTTATATTATAATTTAATTTTAAATGATTTTTTCAAATTAAAAAATTTAAATATACATTCAATTCATCCAATAATTGAATTCTTAAATCTCATTTTATTTGGGAAATAAATTTAATAAGTGAAATTCAAAGGGTTCTTGTGATTTTAATTCCTCCACATGCCCACATAAATAAAAAGCCTAAAAGGTCACAGGGTGCTAGAAAGAACCTTTTTGGCAGAGTGTGAAGTGGGATGGTAATCCATCTAAAAGGTTCATTTCCGCAGGAGGAGGAAAAGATGGGAACCCCGCCAAATTACAGCGGTGAAGAGAGCAATAACCCAAAAATCCCAAAACACAGAACTCCAATATCTTAAGCCAGTCAAATTTCCGACAACAATCGAGAAATATTACTATTGAAAATAAAAAAGGAGAAAAAAGCTGTGAAAAATGTGACTTTCAAGGTGAATGTAGGAAGAAAAAGCATCCTTATCTTCTCATTCAAGATATTTGTAGCTTTGCCTCTCTCTCTGTCTGTCTCTCTCTCTCTCTCATTTCATTGCAGGGCATTAAGTTAGAAAAGAAATGACCGGGTCAGTGACAACCCCAAAAACAGAGCAACAAGGCAGACTCTGTGACTTCTGCGGCGAACGAACAGCTCTATTATACTGCAGAGCAGATTCAGCAAAACTCTGCTTAATTTGCGACCGAGAAGTTCACTCAACGAACCCACTTTTCGAAAAGCACACAAGAACCCTACTCTGCGACGCTTGTGATTCCTTCCCTGTTTCAATCATTTGCGTGACAGAGTCCTCTGTTTTTTGCCAAAACTGTGACTGGGAAAGACACAATAGGACTCTGTCTTGTGTTCATGATCGAAGGCCACACGAGGGTTTTACTGGGTGTCCTTCTGGGACTGAATTGGGTTTGATATTAGGATTTGACGATTTAAATTGTAAATCTTTGTTTGATTTGAGTGATTGTGGGGCCGCTGATTTATTGACTTCGGATGATTTGTTTGTTTGGGATTCTCCGGATTTTGTTAGTCTTGATGATTTGATTGGTTCCACGAATGGTTCGAGTTGTCATAATTTGAAAGCTGTTGGGGTTCCTGCTCTGCCTAAGGTTAGTCTTCTCTCTTTCCTTCTTGTTTATTTGGTTTGTGGATTGATGTCTTTGTTTTGTTTCTCAAGCGTTTAATTAACGTTTTTAATGTCTAATTTGATTGTTTTTATCTGGGGTTTGGGTTTTGGGTTTTGTATTTAGATTGTAGGTGCCATCTATTTATTTGTCTCCTCTTGTGTGTTGTCTGTTGATGATTTGATGTTATTTGATCTTCTTTGATGGATGTCAAATGGGGTTTTGTTAATTTTGGGTTTGTTTGTTTGTTTATTATTACTTTTTGGAATTGTTATTCCATTAGGTTTATTGTTCTCTTTCTGTTAGTCATCATATAACTGTAGTTTATTATTATAGTTATTATTTTGGGTGGGGTTTCTATCAAGTTGTTTGTGGTCTTGTGTGTTTTTCTTTAAATTTTATCTTTGCGTAGCTCATTAAGTAATATGCCTTTGATGATTTTGTTGTATCAGAATCGTCAAGCTGCTTGTGGCCAATACAAGGACGCAATTCTTTGCCAACTTCGTCAACTGTTGAATTCGGATCATAGCTCCAATCATGGCTTTAGCAATGCTGAAAACCTTACAGGTTTCCGGTCCCTGAAACCTGAGGACGACATGCTAGATCAAAATCCGTTTGCAAGCTACGAACCTAATGCTGTGCTGAATCTATTCCCTACCTATGATGTAAAGGTTCCTTCATTTTCCTTTTTATTCATTTTGATTATTACTAATCATTTCAGTTTGGCATGCTAATAATTTATGGATGCATGCATACACCCCCTTTCTGTTTGAACTTCAAATCCTCCTTCAGATTCTATTTTAGTTGGCCTTTGTTGTGATAAATTGTTTAGTCTAATGCATTTATTATTCCATTGCAGGTGAGTGATGGTGTTCCATTAATGCAGATAAATGCATCTCAATGCTTTTGTGATGGTGGTGAGGCCGCAAATCAAGTTCTCCTTCCCTCATGGAATCATGGGGAAGAAATTCGTATGGCTGCTGATAAAAATTCAGATATTGGTCACACTGTAGCTTATGCAAACGATGACCGTGAAGGACAATCAAGGGAGTGCAATATAAGAAGCAATTCAAGGGTCCCTCTTAAAGTTCATCCACATGAATTGAACAGCCAAGAAAGGGATTCTGCAATCTCACGGTACAAGGAGAAGAAGAAAACGAGGAGGTACTGACATTCAAGTTTCTGTTTGAGGCATTAATTTCATGGGATTAAGAAAAGTACGAATTGTTTGAACCTTTTGTAGGTCTTTTCAGTGACAATATTTAAGATACGACAAAAGATCTTGCCAGAATAATATTTGCGTAGTCGGTTAAGTGATGCTTTAAATTAATGTGATCTTTAACATTGAATCAGGACACTAAGGGTCTCCTAAAAGTGGAAAAGTCAGCTTTCCGTATTTTATATTGTTTGCAAAGGAGCTTAGGATATATACAATTACAACAATGAAGAAGTAAGCCTATGAAATATTGTATTGGCACATTGATCATTTAAAAGGGTGATAGAAAGTGAATCATGAGTCATGGCAGGTTGTGTTCAAAATTTCCTCTTTTTCCCCTGTAATAAAGGAAAACGCATGTGGAATATTAGATTACTAAAAGGAATGATGATCTTGATGGCAAATGAGGAGAGACCGTCTGCAGTTGCTTAAAATAATGTAACACTCATTAGAGCAAATTTAGGTGTTAATCTGCTATTGTTAGTTCTGGAATTATTATATGTAATACTATATTATTAGTTTTGAGTACTCATCAGTGGATCAAAAGCCCTATCTTCTTCACGTATTACAGAAAGTCTTTCTCATTGTCACTCCTGTTTAGAAAGCATTCATTGCCTCTACTTGTTTAATCATTTTGAGCTGTCGTTTTCTATACAATAACACCAATAAAGATAAATTTTGCCATTCTTATTCTGGAAATCAACAGGTATGATAAGCACATACGCTATGAATCACGGAAGGTTCGCGCGGAGGCCAGGGATAGAATCAGGGGTCGTTTTGCTAAGATGGAGCACTGATACAGTCTCATGTAGTGATGCTATTAGAGGTATGGCATAGCCAGCAAATATATCAGTTTAGGGGAGAAATTTTTGTATTATTTGTTCCCCACTGGTAGGATGAAATATGCACTTCCTACAAAATTAGCTTCTGAAATTAAGACTTTAAGCAAGTAGGTTTTTCCAATCTGGGTAATGTGAACACTTGCAATATGTGTGGCAGCCTTATGCAGAGAACGTTGATCATGTCTTGCATTTGTATATTAACTGTTATGAATTTTTGTCCTTCTGCTGACTTCAATTGTTGAGATTAATGCTCAGGTTATTGTTGTTGTTGTTGTCCTTCTAATTTCATAATAAAAGATAGGTTTTTTTGTAGATCTAATTATGAACTGCTACTTGTATATTGGTGTAGATTGTTGGGTGCATGCTAATTTCAAAGCAGAGAAATCTTGCTTTCTTCTTTACTTGATTTATGTGATTTTTAGCTAGTTATTAGTAGACATAGACATGATTGCGGTGGTTTTAATTTTTAGGACAACTTCCATTAGCTAATGGAATGTGGAAGAGAAGCCTGGTACAATCCACATGGATTGTGAATTGTTTTCCTCTAAATTGTTGTAACTTGTGTCTTAGTTTTAGAACATACCCTCTTTACATGATAAATCATTTTTGGCTTATACAATGTATCTAAATTTGTTTATATTGTTGCAAGTTAAAGAGGTGAATCCCCAAAGTAGCGGATTTTTTCAGATGGATTATGTACCTTGTTCACTGTCTTGGTGGTTGGTTTCTAGTCCATTGTGAAACTATTAGGGACCAAAACTAGATATTTTCCTCCTGTGTAAGCACGCTGAAAAGATTTTTTCGTTTGCCTCCCTCTTCACTAAGAGTATCTTGCTATCAAGTTTTTACTCCTATAGTAAAAGTGTGTATACTGTTAAGACACACAATGAAAAAAGGATGTCTCTCAATGTCAGAAGGCCTGATTTTAGAATCAGATATTCTGAGATTGTCCTAATTTTTTTAATAAAGCATTCTCCTCCATGGTTCAAATATGACGCACCTGAATTTCCCAAACCCAGTTGGTGAGTTTGGAAAACCGGATGGTCCAACCATCAAGATGATGCACAGGGAGTCCCTTGAGTCACCTTTCTACCCAGGTAACCAATTTTAATGTAGAGAGAATTCAAAGACATGCTCATTGGTCCAGAGCACATGCCCATCACCTCCATGCTATTAGAAGTTAGTAAATAAAGCGAGGAATGGTTCAAAATTTGCATTTCCTGAAACTATGCATGCAAATATTGGTATGCAAGGTGGAAAGGAGTAAATGGTGCCGGTTGGCTTGGGGACGTGAAGATTAACCTCCATTCAAATGATACTTCTTGCAGGTAGACACTAGAAGTGAACTCATTTGGGTTCAGTGTACATGGTTGTAGGGCCTGCTATCGTCTAGGTCAACCTCGTTCCCGTACACGTCCTTGTGATGACCATATACTTTGCTATCCAGGCAGACGTTGGCAGCATGTTTGCTCGTACTTGGTTGAGTACCAGGCCATTGCCACGGCTCGGGGCATCGTTGGAGATCTGAATCTCTCTTGAAACAGCTGAGGGTCCCTGATAGGGTAGATGGCATGGTCATGAGGTGTAGGTTTTACAACAGTAATATGAATTTCGGCCAGAATAATCAAATGGTTGGGATACTAGGTACGGGGTTGGGTCCCCCTTCCCTTGCGAGCCAGTTAAGCCAAGCAAGCGGAGGTGTGTTTCTTACCGTCTTCATCCATCGAAGAAAACTGGTCCTTTGCTCCTACACCAACCCCCCCCCCTCGGGGGAGGGCCCCACCGGGTCGCCATTTTTATATAATTTGTAATTTTTTCCTGCCATATGCTTCAAATCTTAGCATTATATATAATTTAAATATAATTACTGTGGTGACTTCTTTCTGCACTCTGTTTTTCATTAAACACCAAATGATTGATTTTTTTTTTCAATTTCGTTTTTATATTAAATCTCAATAATAATATCCTATAATAACCCAAATTAAAAAATATATTTTTGGCCAATCCCGACTTAAGACCAACGTTGTAAACTTTCGATATATAAATTTTTATTCTCCTTAAACATCAAAATCATATGGTATATAAATATATATACATAATATCAAAATCATTTGATATTTTTTATTTTATTCAGAAATTGCTTTGACGAAACTTCCGTTTACCGGAATATATTTTTTTTGTTATTTAACTATCGTATTTGAAAATTCGACTAATTCAATTTGAGTAATTGTGGGGTCTATGAGATCGGTTTTTTTACATCTGTTTTTTTATTCTCAAGATTCGAATTTAAAATTTTGATTAAGATACTTTAATAACCCATCACTGAATCCACCGATCATTTTATTACCAATAAAATATTCTTATTTTTGCGTGGTGATGATAATATTCATATATAATTTTGCAATTCTTTTTGGGGGCTTGTGGGTCAAATTTTATTAAATAAAACATTTTATAAAATTTAAATATGATTATTTTGGTGATGTTTCTTTTTATCAAAGCTACACATGCATCTCCACTCTCTTTTTTATTAAGATATAATATTTTTAATTCAAATATTAAGTATTTGAAAATGATTTAAATTTTTTTAAATGCATAAATAGAAAAATTAACAGAAGTAGGGATCCAAGGCGTGCACATGACCATAAAGATGACATTAATTGATTGGCACATGGCAGCAATTAAAGTAGGTGTTTAAGCTGATCATAAACAACCCCGATGCAAATCAATGCCATTAGCACTGGTGTTTTGCATTTCTGAATGAATCATGAAACTAACCAACCATTGAGACTAACAATTAAACCTTCTTAATTTATGTTTCTAAACCTACCAATTCATCAATCCAGCCTTAAGAACATTAAGTTCAAGAACTGTGCCACTACGTCACTTAATGTCCCTTTAGCAAATTTGATTCCCAATAGCAATTGAATCGTCAATTCATACCTCCAACCATACACAATTAATCTAAGAAATCAATATTTTTCCTTGGCTTTAGAATACTGCAGAGATTTGGGTCACATGGCACGTCTTTTTTATTTTTCCTAATGGGGTAATATTGAAAAGTAGATGGGCATCTATGATAGAAAAGACAGAACAAATTGTACTACACTTTGCAGATCGCAATCAATTCTTCAAAAAAGAAGAAAAGCATTGAGTAGGGTAAGCACACAAATTCACCAGCTTTACCTACTTCACACAAAATGATATAAATTTTGATATTACTGCTTACGATCCAGTTGACATCTACCGAGCCTTCTTATAGATGTTCAAAATAGAAAGCACTACAAGCAAGAGGAAAACACAAGAGCCAAGTAAAGACAATGCCCCAGAAACAAGCATGATGTTGCAGAACTTGTGGAAGTCATTGCACACTTGGCGCCATTGAACATGTGAGTTCCCTTTGAGACCAATGACTCCAATGCTGACCGCCGCCCCATTGGCGGAGAAGAGCAGACCCATGATGACAACATCTAGGACGATGATCATCAAAGTCATCGCACTTTCATCTTTTGGAGAAAGAACGGAGAATAGTAGAGAAATTGCTGCATATGAGCATGCCACAGCATTTGACACCACATAGAACCTAAAGATTTTCATGTAATTTAGAAGTTAAATCTTAGCCATGATAAACAAAATGAACCAATATAAATGGGTTATGTAAGTTTCCTTTTGCCCCCTCAAGCTTTCATTTCACTCTCATTATAGGAAAAATACCTTAACACCAAAGTTGATGTCAACTATTTTATCAATGCTGCTTACTTACGTTAAAACAAAAAAAGAAAAGAAAAGAAAAAGGGTATGAATACTAAATTAAATAATGCCCCATTACTCATCTAACTCTAAAATATCCGACAACCCAAGTGAAGTAACACTTCTCTTAGCCATGCACAAGCATGATCCAAACTACGTTTGACCGACACATATGCACAAGAGGCTAAGGTGAAACTATAGAATAAAAGTTAAATGGACAAAATAAACAAAATGACAGTTTAAGGAGCAAGTCTTATTATGACCTTTAGAGGGGGTGAAAAGAGTACACAAATTAAAATAAATTTTCTATCGACAACCACATGTGTAATGTGAAACAAAATTCTAAACTGTCGATGGTTTTAGAAATAAAAAAGAATAGGAAAATGATAGAATAATGCACGCTTACACAAAAGCAGACAAGTAGTGCCACTTCGCGGTGACAGCAATGTTCAAGGGTGGCAAGATTTGAGAAACAGTGAATGGCACCATTTGAGTTTCCTTGTTGGTGCCAGCCAAAATTGCAGCAACCAGTGTTAGTGCCGTAGCCAATATACGAAGTATGAACTCAATTGATCTTCCACGTTTTGTTGTTTCACTATCATTCTCTTTCCTCACTCCGGTGTTGTTCTGCATTCCATCGGCAGTTCGACTATACTGGCTCTCCATTTTGCTCCCAAAAAAAAAGCCTGTGGGATGTGTGAGTTTTTTGGGTGTTGGGGGAAGTGGGGTTGTAAAGTGAGAGATTGAAGTGAAATGAAGCGGTTGCAATATGTTTGGTTTTTAAGGGAAGAAGGTGGATTTATGAGCAGTTGATGGTGTTGAGAGGGGAGTTGGAGCAGCATTAAAAGCGATTCAATTTGGATTTTTGAATTATTTTTATTTTAGTGTGAACCAGTGAGAATATTTTCACCGTCTGTCTCAACTGATTCAATAAACAACTCAATTAATTTGTCGATTTATTGATCGGATAGTAGAACCATTTTACGAATCAAATAATATAACCATGATATCATATATATATATATATATAATTTATATATTATATATTTTAAAAATAAAATAAATTCTATATTTTTTCTCGAATCGATTTAAATGATTTATCAATTTTATTGGTTTTGATCAGTTTTAAAAGTTTTGATTGGTTTTGATTTCTTCCGATTTAATAATAAAAATCAAACCATACTATAAAACGATCCTCGATCGAATTGGCCAGTCTGATCAGTTTTAAAAACACTGCATCCACCCCCAAATTCTATTGGAAAATAAGGTTAATAATGTTTGTTTGCCATGGCCAATCTCTCAAGTGTTTAACATCACCATTTTCTCAATGAAAAATGTTATACCTGATTGCTAAAATTAGCTTGTTTTCTCATTAAAGGTGAAATACTTGGTTTCTGCATGGTGGGTTTTTCTTATGCATTCTTTGCCTACCTCTGCAGGTGTTAGAAGTTGGTCGCTATATGTATGGAACTTGGATAGCCATCTCGAAATGTCAATCCGTGACATTCTACACCACATACACCTATCTAAGTTTGCTACCCTTAGCTAAAGGTGAGTGTGGTTTGGTCGCTTTAGACATGTAATAAGCATAGTAATTTTAGGGACAAAAGTAGATTTTCATGATAATATCTAAGTATCATATGAAGATCTTTGTGAAAGATCTTTGTTTATGCTCTTCTTTGTCTCCCTCCTCGCTGGTATCATCTAGCTACCCGATAATCTTTTAATTTATTTTTATTATCTCATGCATGAAAACATATTAATTACAATGCAATTACTCTTGAAAATATTACCCAATTATAGTCTTTAAACAAGAAAATTACCCTTGAAACCTAAGCATATTAATTTTCTCTCCCCAAATTAATTAAATTATTTTATACTTTGTCACTCTAAATTCATTTTTTTATATTTCTCTCACTAAAAAATAATGTTAATTTATATTTTCTATCTCTAATTGCATATGTTTTTTTTTTCCTCGTGTTAAACTACTCCGTGATATTTAACTCTATTTTAGGATAAATTTTACCCTTATAAAAATTTAGAAGGACACAAGAGTAGATATATGTCACATACCCTTAAATGAGGAAAAATTTTAAAAATACTTTTTTTGTTATCACACGACCTAAAATAATAGATGACCATTAAATGACATCCCCACAAAACTTATGTTCACCAGCTACCAAAGCATACGTATAAGAATAACATCCTTACTTAGAAGAAGTTTTAATCAATGGGGAGTATAGTGAGATAAGATTGATAATTAAGGTGTTAAATTATTTAATCAGATTTTGAGTTTAAAACTTAAAAATAAAAAAAAGATTATGTTAAAAAAGTAATTTCCTAAATAAGGGTTCCCACAAATGATTGAAACGGATTTGTTAAAATACGGCTCTAGATACCAACAGTGGTTAAAAAAAAAAAAAATCCCTACCACCAACTTGGAGGAAGTTTTATTGGGTTGTCCATTTTTTCTTGTGAAGCCCTCAGTCCAACTATCATTGGGCCCCCTAATGAGACCCCTGGGAGCCCACGCAACGACACTTTTATTTTTATTTTTATTTTCATCATCGATATTTAATTTTTATCTAATTAATTTGATTTGAATACTGTAAAATTTATTTTAGAGATTGATTCTTTTAAATCTTTTTTTGTCATGGTTAAGAGAATAAAATATTCAATCACTCAATCCAAAAAATTTAATACGCAATGACTCTTTAGCGACCTATTATTTAATTCACTCAAAAAATATATATATATTAAAAGCATAAAATCATTTCTATTTGAGATTATCTCTAAA
Source organism: Dillenia suffruticosa (assembly GCA_033439265.1). Taxonomy (NCBI): domain Eukaryota; kingdom Viridiplantae; phylum Streptophyta; class Magnoliopsida; order Dilleniales; family Dilleniaceae; genus Dillenia; species Dillenia suffruticosa. The sequence goes on along the minus strand of JAVTVX010000020.1, from coordinate 23,904,084 downwards.
CTATTTTTAATTAAAATATGATCGATTACATCGACATCATATCAATATTATGTTAATTTATCTTTTAATTAAAAGATTTCAACTTATTAATCCAAATATAAGCGATTTACAAGTTATCAACTTTTCTTTTTTTTTTTTAATGTTTGAATGACCATTTATTAGCTTCAACTAAAGTAGCACAAGTTATCAATTTGAATAAACAATAATCGAAATCAAATTCAAACTAAACCTAAATGACCCGATCCAAACCTAATATAATTGCCATCTCAAGCATCAAATATATATTTTTTTCGTCAATAAATTATAATTCAATTGATATTATTTTTTTTTAAAAATCTTGAATTTTAGTTTTTTTATATATAAAAAATATATATATTCTTCAAGTGAGAAAAACAAATGAACCCACGCGGGATACTCTAACCTACGCAGCGATCCATAAAAGAATTTCAAAGATTTTAAAAAGGAGGAGAAAAACGACAAAGCAAAGCAAAGGAAATCTGAATACGTAAAGAAAAAAAAAGCCTGGTTGTTGCAAGCTCGCTCGCATTATGCAACCAAATAACAAAAAAATCAGCGCTGCGTGGGAAACTTGCCTTTAACGTGGGTCCTGTAAGCGATCGACCCAGTTTAATCGATCCAAAACTTTGAATATTGTGTTGGTAATAAAATCATGATATCAAAAAAAATAAATAAATAACAAACCCAGTTGTACCTAGGATCATGATACTATGCAAGTCTTTTACTATGTTAGTCAACAAAGTTGTATTTCACATTGGCATCAAAACAATCAAAGTACAGATAGATAGTAGAGAGAAGAAACTAGGCTAGCAGCCCGGCCCGCCGGGTTTGCTTTTTGAAGAGGGATGACTTAATAAAAATAAAGCTATTAGGATCACAATAACAAACTATAAGGCCTAGTTTTATAGACGACAAAGGAATGAATTGATTTGCAGAGATTTCGAAAGATACAAACGCAACAACTAGAGTGTAGAGTCGATAAAGGTTTAGGGTTTATAACGGACAGTCGATTTAATAGTTAAGAATATTAAATTTTTAAATCAAGTTTTGAATTCAAAATTTATAAATATAAAAAACTACGTTAGAAGATCTTTTCCCCTAAATTGGGTTCAACAACGGTTGAATTACATTAATCAAAATATGAGTTCAGACACTGATTGATCCGGCACCAAAAAAAAAAAAAGTGCAGTATTTGTTTATATTTTCATCTCTTTCTCTTTTAAAACAAAAAATGTAATGCTAACGCCTTCACGGTTGCAAAATTTTGTGGCCGTCCAATTTAGAGCAAATAATTTTCATGTTAACGAGTAAGAGATGTGCAACTCTTTTAGATCAAAGCAGGTTTCGAAAGCACCACCTTTGGGATCTCTAAAGTGGAGCATTGATGCTCGGTCGTTTTGAAATCGGTGAGACATTGAGAGATCATTTCGATAGAATTATTTGTTGTTTCTTATCCCCAGTTGGTGTTATAGAGTCTGATCAAACTGAGGTTTTTACGATTTAAAGAACTGTGAAGCTAATCTTCACATACACCGATGCAACTCTTTACTTTTTTTTTTTTTTTGGTACCATGTCTGGACACCGTCCGGTATCTGGTGTTTCATACCGACTAATTCGAACCGACCGCTGTAGTGACTTCTTTCGAAAGACGGGTCTCTCAACGGGGAATGCTCCATACACATGAGGACCCGATACTCCCAACGGGGGTCGAACCTCGATCATGCTTAAGGGTACTCAACCCCACATCTAGTTGAACCAACCAACGTTGGTCGCAACTCTTTACTATTGGATCATGGAGTCTAACCTTATAAATATTATGATTTAGGTTTTTAATACTTGTATAAACTGTTTGCAGGAATTATGTGATACTTTCAACTCTATATGTATGCTTTAATACCACAACTAGGATTACAGAATATTTTGGACCTTTTCAATATAATAAACATTTTCAATAGAGTTGATCCAAAATAAAAAGTGTCTAAATATCACGTATTTACGAAAATTTGAATATGAAATCTTAATAAAAATATTTGAATAAAAGTTTTTTACCATTCGAATGTCTCTATAAGGATAAACGTGTCAGAATATTATATATTTAAGAATATATGAATCCGACGTGTCGATGGTTAATGCGCCCTTGTGCGGCATTAAGTCCGCCTGTAAAATATAAACTCGCATAAGAATCAAATTAAATCACATGATATGTTTAAAGGCTCGTACGAGAAGAACCATGAAACATCAGTCAACATTTTATTTTTGTTTTTGTTACAACAAAGTAGTGTAACTTCTTTCTTTTCTTATAAATTGCCACGTAAGGAAAAGTGAAGTTACATACTCAAAATCAAAAGGTTGTGGGGGAACAAGTCAAGAACAGAACATTGAGCTTCTTGTAACAACAGAATGAAAAATGGCCAAAACAATAATAAATGCAAAAGTAAGAGAAGACAGGCAAGTAAGGAAAGCCCAAATCAAACAAGCAAAAAGAAAAGGCCGAAGTGCAGACGTGTGAGAAGCTGTATTTGAGCATGCATCTCTCTCTTTCTTTGACTTTGATATATCAGAGAGAGAGAGAGAGAGAGAGAGAGAGAGAGAGAGAGAGAGAGAGAGAGAGAGAGAGAGGGAGTCGAAATTAAGATTTTTTAAAAAAACAAGATAATAATATCAATTGAATTAAATTCATTAATTCACTATTTTCTCTTGCTAAGTCGAGGGAGTTTAAGAGAGAGAGTAATTCCTTTGCCAGACTTTCTATGTTCTTTCGAGGTAAATTTTAGGCAAGAAATTAATATCTATTAATTCAAAGCAACAAAACAATTGAAATGCAATTTTTTTTTTCTTTTTTTAAGAAAGACACATGAATCTTCTTGTACTACTAAATATCTGATGGTAGGAATTTTTTTTATACTCTATCATGGGATCATGACGATCGATTCGGTATCCAACTATCAGTAATTATTTTGCTATTTTACCTTACAAAATATGATAATCATCGGATGATAATACAATGATTAAAAATTTTATAAATATTAATATATGCCTATAAGAATGATCAAAAATTTCATACCATGGTAGAATCTTTCTAAACTGACCCTCCTACCAACTCATATTAATTTTTTACCCTCACTCACAAGGGATACTATTACTTGGTTCCTGTCTCCTTTGTAATCAAGGTTACAGAGGTACGAGCCTATAGAATAGAACTGATCCTGCTCGAGTAAGGTCGCACAAGAGATACTATTACAGTAAATGTGGGGGTTCTACGTGATAATCAAGCATTGGAAGAGGGGTCCACTTAGCTTAAGGTTGGGCATTAATGCCCTGAACGCAAATGAGAGGAAAAAATCAACATTGGTCCTGAAAAGGAAAAAAAATCAAATTCAAGGACATCAAAGTTGAAGCTTCAAAGGAAGGCTTACATTCTCAGTGCATCATTCCCTCACTTTGTATGCTTATATAAACCTAAGCATTTGCATGGGGTTGTGCCATGAGCTCTTTGTTTGAAGTGCACTAACTCTTTCCATCATCAACCTACAAAGAGCCTTCACATAAAAAATGGCACTGTTTGCTCTTCATCACATGGCTTTTGCCTTTGGCCTCCTAGGTAACCTAATGATCAATATCTCCATTTCGATTTTCATTTTTGCTCTCAATCTTTCTGATTCCTGTTCCTTAATCTTTTCTAGGCAATATTGTTTCATTCATGGTGTACCTATCTCCGCTGTAAGCTCTCCCTCTTCCTTCCCCCCCTCTCTCACTCTCTCTCACAAAACAAAGAAGAACTGCTGTTTGTCATCAATGGTGATCATGATACTTTTTATAAAATCAATTAAAATTTTGTGAAATGTCAGTCATAAAAGTTTGAATAAAAATAATTTCTCTAATAGTATTTATCATTTTAAAATAGGGTTATCATAAAATTATTTTTCTTGATGAGTAGCACAAGCCTTCACATGCTGTAATAATATATATCAAAGTCAAGCTGCCAAAGTAATATTTTTTTTTCCTCCTTCCAGGCCAACATTCTATAGGATTTACCAGAAAAAATCAACAGAAGGTTTTCAATCAATCCCATATATGGTAGCTTTATTTAGTGCCATGTTGATGTTGTACTATGCCTTCCTCAAGACAAATGGGTTAATGCTTATCACCATCAATAGCATTGGATGTGTTATGGAGTCTATTTACCTCATAATGTACATCATTTATGCTCCAAAGAAAGCTAAGGTTCTCTCTCTCTCTCTCTCTCTCTCTCTCTCTCTCTCTCCCTGCCTTATACGACTTGCCTTAACTTTTTCTTTTTCTATTGCAGTTACAGACAGCAAAACTTCTTACCTTGCTCAATGTACCGGTTTATGGCTTGATCATACTTTTCACATTCCTTTTCTCGAAAGGGTCTCAAAGAGTTACAATTGTTGGATGGATCTGTGCTGTATTTTCTGTGAGCGTTTTTGCCGCTCCTCTTAGCATTATGGTAAACGATTCTTAACTATACTTATTGTCTTTTCAAGTACTCATAACATCTAATAGAATGGGTGACCTAAAAGGGATAATACTAGTGTTGCTCATCTCTACCACCGTTTTACCCTTTTTTTTTATATAAGTGGATACTTGACACCAACTCATATTCGAGTTTAACCCAACTAATCTGACCAAGTACTGTATTAAGAAGTTGGCTCTCATAATGCCTGTCTCTCCTATGCCAATACATAACATGAGCATGTACATTAAATGCCCATGCATATATTTTTCTCTCAACTTTGCTGCAGAGGCGGGTGATAAAGACGAAGAGCGCAGAGTACATGCCATTCTCACTCTCGTTGTGCCTTACAATATGTGCAATCATGTGGTTCTTTTATGGGCTCCTGATAAAAGATATGTATATTGCAGTAAGTACTAAAAAAAGGAACTATCCTTTATGGTCCAGACAAGTATTATAAGAAGTTTTCTAATAATTGTAATGTTTTTCTTTCTTTTTTACCATTTTATAGGTGCCAAATGTATTAGGATTTGGATTCGGAATTGCTCAGATGATATTGTACATAATATACAAAGATGGGAAGAAACAAATACGTGTTCTACCCGAATCTACTCTGCAAGAACCAACAACTCAGATTGAAATAAGCACACAGGAGATTGCAGATGAATCTAAAATTGAACCAAACATACCAGAAGATGAAGAGGAAGATGCGAAGAGCAACGACGACAAAAGCAAATCCACTGACACTATCGAAATCGAAACCATAGTGTGATTGCTAAGGAATTTCGACATCAATTTATGGAAATTAAGAAGATCATGCGAGAGAGCTCTCCAAGCATTAAAAGGTGGTATCTAATTTTGTCTGTCGAGACTTTAACACAATGGGATAACAAAGTATTTGTAGTTTTTATTTATTCTTTTCTTTTCTTTTTTAAGAGCTCTTTGGTTGCATTTTAATTAAAACCATATGATTACTGTATAGGATAGATTTTACGAAGGGGGTCAGAATTATGTGTGGCTCAGGCTTGATTTTAGCCTAGCAAGAATAAAATGGTTCATATATTTAGATTGTAATTATTTTTTTTATTAGGTGAAATGTTATTCATACTCTTGTTTTGACAATAAAAATTTTAAATGAATACTTTAATATAAATGTATATTGAATACATATAATAACTCATAAATTACAGATTTTACTTAAAAATATAGCAAAAATATAGCAAAAAACTTTATATATGGGTAGAAAATCTCCCCAATACAATTATTGAAAATTAAAGTTTAAAATCTTTGCAAAAAGAAATATTTGTCATGGATGCCATTGTTGGAAACTCCTTAATCATGGTTAGGGTATTTCCGGGTTTTAATGGGTAAACCTCATAATATTACTAGGGAAAACTTTCCAACTGAACATCTACGAAATCAACTCATAATTAACTGTAATAACTTTCAAATCCTAAACGGTACTGAATTTTATTTATTATTTATTATTTAAAAATTATCGATATTTAATAATCACGGTAAATTTGATTAAATTTTTTCGTTCAACTTGGATTAAGTTCTTAGAGTATAAAACTCTCCCGATATTTATTTTTATCATATATATATATATATAAATTTTAAATTTAAAATTTTATTTTTAAATTGGTAAAAATTAAATGAATACAAGTAAACCCGGAAGGAAGAGTGCAACTTCGAAAGCATCAAGCAACCCAAACTGTCAGACAGCTCAATTCTTCGAAACAAATATGTGTTATGTTTTTAGTTTTAGGATTATAACGATTAATATCTGAAATCATATTTTGATTAATTTAATTTGAGATTTATAATAATCTATTTAAAGAGTTACCCTCCTAATATAATTTATTCTATATTCAAAATCGTAAATCAAATTTAAAATTTTAATTAATAAATCTAATATTATATCTTACTAGTTTAATCGACCGTGGATACAAACGTGTGCTTATGTAATAAACATTAAACACTTTTATTGTAGGACACAATAACGTAGGTACATCATGGAAAAAGATATTCTCAAAAGATAGTTTTGTGGCTATAACTCTTCTCTCACAACCCTATGGTCAGGTTCAAATCTCGTGAAAAAAAAAAAAGAAAAAAAGAAGATAAAAGACAAAATTGGTGGGATCCCTTCAGTTATATGGCTATGTCATGCTTGCATCTAAATGAGATTGGCCCACCAAATTTGGGCCCACTGAAAGTCTAGCCCAATATAAGTACAAAACCAATTGGTCCACGTAATCATCCAAATTTTCCAAGCAGCAACTAAACAAATTCTTTATTTCCTACTCGCTTCCTCAGCTTTTCTTTTCGTGGTCTTGCCCTTTTTTCTCCGTGTCTGTGTGCGAAGAGGATGGCGATGAAAAATCGAAACCCTAAAGAGAGAATCAACGGTGCGGATCAATCGATCAAGAAGAAGACGGTGATGATGAAGAAAAAGAACATGCATCGATTGGGAAGTAAAGGTGGAGGTCTCTCCCTTGAATAGCAGTAGCTACAATCCTTCTTTGATAAGTATGATCTCTCTCTCTCTCTCTCTCTCTCTCTCTGTGAACCTATTGATGAAGAAATTATGATTAATAAATGAGACAAGGGAAGTTCATAAATCATAATTATGGTGTTTTTAATTTTGTGTGAATACGAAGCATAATGGTGTAGTTAAGCTTTCAGGTAGATAGTCATTTGCTGGATTAATTGATGAGTGCAATTTCATTAGTTTACTTCATTGTTGTTTGATTATGCTTTCTTGGAGATTTTCTGAAACGTAAGTTTTTGTTTAGCTTTCATCTAATAAATGTTTGAATAAACTCATAGAAAGTGATATTCCAAACATTGTTGCAACAAGATTGGACCCCTTTCTAGGTACTACTCACCTTCCACAATAAAATTCGATTGTTCTAGGTGTCTGGGTTCTTCAATTTTGTTTTCTATCAGCATTTATTGGCTGTTGGACTCTTGTAGTTTTAACTCTTTTTTTTTTTTTTGGAGAATTTGGTTGGTCTTTAGTCAATCATGCTTGTAACTTAATTTGTATATAACAGGATGTCTTTGTGTTAAAGTTGATAGTCCTGGGCATAATTTGAGGTAATTCAGTACCTCAAATTATTGTAACAGCCTTAAGCGTGATGGTGATTGGAAATTTCGACAGCTGCAATGGTCTTGGGTTAGCCTTTTGTTCTGTGTTTTCATGATTTAAGGTTATCCAGATTGATATGTTGTGTATAAGTCTTGGGTAAACTCAATTTTCTTTAGAGTAGGTCAATACTAGAATTTGGGATATCAAAAACCCATGCTGTAAGAAAATTTGCAAGTTTGACATGGAGTTTCTAGTAATATCATTAATGAAGAGTTGGCATATGCCCAGAAGGGATCAGGTTTTCCCTAGATAGCATCACATAATGCACTTCCCTCATGAGAATTGGTATTCCAAGAGCTTTAGATAGGGGATCTAGATGATCACTTGGAAGATGAATTGGAATTCTGGTAAAAATTTCAGGGTTAACTTTCTCTTTTAACTTATGATAATAATTTTGACCACAGAAAATGGAACTGATTAAGCTTATTAAGTTGTATTGACCATGACCATATAAATGGGATAGGAATTTGATCCGGTTTTGCATGCCAGAGTGAATGCCTTTTTAATAGATTTGTATCATGACTTTGCATGAGATTTTTTATTTGTCGACACTGACCATTTATTTGACTTCCTATAAAGTTATCCATCCTGATAGCTGAGGGGAGGTTGGAATCTGTTCTACTGGTTTGTAGATTCTTGTCTTCTTTTTAGAATGATATAATTGGATTTCTGCAAAGCATGGTCACCATATTGACATGTTGCTCTTTCTTCATCCTCCATTCTTACCTTGAGCAACAACCTTCCAGGTTCCGATTAGGAGAGAAAAACAACTTCCGGGCCAAACTGACTATGATTGCTTTTTTGAAGTTCTACTTCTAAGAAGAAAACACCTAGATATCTGAATGATAGCTTCCTACAGTAAAGCCATATGTTTATGCGTCTCACCCCCCATCCCTTTTCCCTACAGGTCTGCACACCCCAAACCCAAATCAAAAGAACTCATTTGTGGAACCATCATATGCCCTTTCTATATGTTTTGAGACAAATATTGAATTCTCACATTGGGAGCATTCCCACATGAAAAGTAGCAGACTTCCTTCTGTTGATATCTTTATCATTATTTTCTGTTTATTAGGTTTAGATAAAGATCGGTCAGAACGTGCTTGTTTTTGAATTTTATTAATCTTTTCTGCTATCTGGAAATTTTTGGGGAAAATCTAGCTTCCATTGGTTGCCTTGGTTCTGTGAGGAGTAAACCTTTTGTTCATTGTCTTGTTAAGATGCATGAGTGTCTCCACCATAATCAGGGATGCCATGATCTATTCTGGTAGCTTTTGTTGATACAGTGGAAGAAAGACAAGAATAATAGATGTTATCCACTTCTTAGCAAGAAATTTCTAGGCATAAATGACTTATGAACTACCCATGAGACCGCAATATGGTTGTTTAAACATGCTCAACAATTCATCGTGGTGTAGATGATACAGCCCTACCATAGTAGAAAATAGAATTATTAGTGGAAATCTGACTTCTTGAGTGCTGATGGAAATTCTTCAAGATAACTGCCCGATAAACAGACACCATTCCCAAGTACAGTGTTTTATTAAACATATTGACCACTCCCCAGAATGACAGATGAATGCCCAGATCCTGGCAAACTCATATAAATTTAACAATAACGCAAGGATACATTTTTATTAACTAATTCCTAATTGTTTACCTGTACCATTATCAATCACCAACTCATTAGGTGCTTGCATAATTCCAAAAAAGTTCAGCTTTCCTTCTTTCTCATACCCTCAAATTTCTGAATGTGTGCTCACCAGAGAAGCAAAGGGAGTTCTACAAGAATGCCAAGTATGTAAAGAAGTACAAAAGGTATTTAAAGCAGCAGGATGGACTGCAGAACTATCCATCTTTTGATACAAGAGTAAATGAGGTAATCTCTGCTACTTGATCCAAATTGCTGTTGCTGCTGCTAAAATATTTTTCAACTTATTTCCAATTTGCTTGTTTATGTTGAAGTTATATGAGACTAGCTTCCATATATTTGGTAGGCAGAACCATTTATGCATGAAGCTCTAGTGGGAATCATCCTTTGTCAAGTCATCTAGCCCTAATTAATGGTTCTATTTAGAAGTGCAGTTGATGAAGATGGTTTTTGATTAATGTGTCATTTATATTTTGTGCATATGTTTAGTTACATATTTATTCTGGTTAAGTTTTTACCTGTGTGAAGCACAGCCTTGGACATGTAGCCAAATAAATTTGACTTCATATTTTTTTTGTTTTTTACGATACAAGCCAATACCTTAATAATGAACTCTTCCCTTAAAATACATGCTTATGTTAAATATGGTAATCCAATATGACATGTCTCTAATGTATCGATTTGGAGAAGAAACAGACTCCTGTCCAAGTTTGCCATTAGTTGCACTACCATCATTTGACATCATTTGAGAGTCACAGAACCTTGTTATCTTTCTTGTTTCTTCCATATGGCTTCTAACCTTTTCTTAATTATATATTTGTTTTCGCTACAGCATGAGAATATATCTGATGATACGGGTGTAGCTGTGAGGGACAAAAGGAGCAAGAAGAATAAAAATTCCAGCAGTTTAGAAGTATTATATGAGAAAATGCATGAAGAGCAAGAAAGGGCTAGGATAGAGCGAGAGGCTGTTATTCAAGCAAAGAAAGAAGAGAAAGGGTGGAATTGCGGAGAAAAGCTCTGTGAGAGAAGATGCTTAAGCGGACAAGGTCGGGTCAGCCTGTGATGAAGTATAGAATCGGACATCTACTTGAGACCATTCAAGGTTCTAAATCTTAGATCCTGAGGCCTTAGACCATTCAAGTGCTTTGCGGAGAGAGAATAGTCAATTACCACAACTAGAATTACTTGAACATCTCAGAAGGCAGATTGTTTAACTGAGCTGACTTTGATTGTAATTGATAACTCTCTTTCTAACTGCCTTCCCAAGTTGGGTTGGTGAAAGAGATTCTTTAGAGCCCCCAACTTGGAAGGATCGATCTAAAAGTTATATACAAGGGAGGGGGGAAAGCCTGACTTGGGACGGATTTATTGAACAGTTGTTGTAATTTAACTTTAATCGTGATAACATGTTTATAATTTTTGCAAGATGTAATTAGCATTTATTTTTGTACTGTCATGAGTAGGGACTATTTTGCATTTTGAAGCATGGTTTCCAAAATTGGGCTCAGACCGGACCATAAAGACTGGCTCTCGGAGTAATTTCAAAACTAGATGATAGCGAATATTAAAGATCACAGACCTACGGGGTGGGGCTGTCTCTCTCAATTGCTACGGGGAAACATGTCAACAGCTGCTTTGTTCAAACTTTTGGGTTACCAAGTGAATGAAACAAGCACTTGATAACCTCACGTTTTGGGTTAAACCGTTGCTTCTGTGAGATTGTAGTAAGAGATTTGTGTTCATAATAACATTGTTCACTTTTAAGGTTTTCATTGATAGGATTGCAATGTTGGAGAACACCACTGTGGGTTGACTCAACTGGATTTGATATTGAATATCTTTAAACATGATTTAAGTTCGACTTCTGTCAAGAATATCGAACCCTCATGTGTATGGAGCGTTCCCTGTTGGAAGACCCGTCCTCCGAAATGAGTCACTGTAATGGTTAGTCCGGCTTAGTCGGGACGAAATCCCGGATACCGGACGGTGTCCAAGACATGATACCAAAAAAAGAAATGTTAGAGAACCCAAGTAGAGGCTCGTGGGTAGAGAATGAGGGAATGGAATGAGCAACCGAAACCAAATCACAGGAAGAAAATTCATTCTATTTATGAGTGACGGATCCATTCAATTTTTCCAAATGAGGAAGGCACATAGAAATAATGCAAATTAATCAGCATACGCATTCTCTAATGCATTTTCATATTTTTGTAGGTTTGATATTAAAGACCAAGGCCAATAGTACTCGCATTTGAACTTCCCTATGCATTACATCTCTTTACATTGACAAGTTGACGAAGCAGGAGCAAGACTATGCAGTAGCAGCACCAGATTGTGGCGATCAAAATTCAAAAATAAGTGTTCACCAGCTGTACCATCATAGATGGAACTTGCATCACCAGCTCCAAAACAAACAAGAATGTACCACCAACATAGGAGAGAAAGCAAGTGATAGTATATGCCTAGAAGTTTGTCAAACTGCCATGCTTCAAGGGATATGTTTTTTCAATCACTCTTATACCATCATGTCATTGACAATATTCTTCGCATAAACACGAGTACATAAATATGTAGCTTCACCTTGCATGACAACCTCACAACTGAAGCCAATAGTAAGTTTAAGAGGCATGTAACCTTCCTCATCAACGCATTAACATATAAGTGGCCAATCTCATTGTTTATGAAAAAGATCTCTCGTTTCCTCTTTACTTGGGGGCCCATGGATGATGGGTGGGTGCTTTGGTAACACAAGCCTCAGAGCTATTCCCAGAGAAATGAGGGGGATGCAGATAGCCTATCAACTTTTGAGAATTGAGATTTTTAATTGGCTCAAAATGATCACCATAATGCTAAGATTTTTCAGTTGATGTGGAATTTCTTTCGGTTGAAACAACTATTTCTTGAAAAGCTTCCATATCAATTGTCATGCCATCATCAATTTCAGCCTCCTCGACTTCTGTCATTATTTCATCATGATCTCCTATCACAGGTTCAACCCCATTTTGTACCAAGTCAGTGGGCGGTTGTGGCTCCTCACTCTTTTTCTCAGGTTCATCTAGCTTTTGAATTGTTGGGGGTGGATATGGATCGGTGGACATGGTCAAGGTGGATGTCACCAGCAAATTCTACAAAACAGAGTACACCATAAGTATCAGCAACAAAAATGAAGTGCCTATGTCCAAATGAATGTGTGAAATGAAAATAATCCATTTTGCTTATACCTGTATTATCTTTGTCCATTTTGTATGGGGAAACACAAAGTTAGCCTGAAGTTATTATTCCTAGAACAGGACTGAATTGAATGTCATTGAGAATAAGTACTTGATAGGGACCCTTTTGACATAGGAAAAGAGAAATACTTGAAGGTGCACCCATATCCATTCAATGTAGGAGATATAGTGAAATGTCGGGATAAATCGTTAAAATCCTGGATAACTTTGTCAAGGATTTAGGTGAGGAGTTAACTTTAGATAGGAATGAGCAGCGTATGAGAATCTAAAACAATTGATGATGATATTCATTATTATTATTATTACTATTATTATTATTATAAGTTTTTATGGATAATTTATTTTTTTCTCTCTTTTCATTATTTTTATTTTTATTTTTTAATATTATCTTCCCTATTTTTATTTTTAAACTTTAATTTTATGTTTTTATGTTTTTTATTTTTATTTTTTTCCTCTCCCTTATATTGTTATCTCAAACGGCCGACCCTAAAATTTGGGATTAAAACTCAATTTGTTGCTGTTGTATGTCATTGGATGTTTGCTCAAAAATATAACTCTTGGTAAATGGAAACAGTTGCATGAATAACCTAGTAATCAGGCATTCTTATACAAATTAATATAATAATGCTTTGATGCCTAGTCCAAGGCAGCAACAGATTTTGAAGGAGGTTGTTGTAAAGCCATATCCATGTTAGGAATAGAATGAGTCCAAAACCTACATCTGTCTCTTGGCCCTGTGGCAAGAAAACTGAGTTGAATACAATGCCACAGAGTTTTTTAGAATACAACCATAATGAACTATACACCAGAACTATAAAAAAGTGATTACGTCATTCAAATATATGGACATAGGAACAGGTTTGAGTGTCGTAGCAAATGCCCCAATTATTGCTTCCAAGAACACCCAATACCAAATCTGTTCAATACATTTACTAGGATATTCACAATTATTTCCATTCATTCATGCAATTATATCAGCCAAGACTATATATTATACCAATATAATTATAAATGATTCTAAATGAACTTAGAAGTCATAAGCCTCTCCAATTAAATCCAAATTTCCACAAAGTTATCCAATGATGCAGATATATCATACCTTTTCCAAAGCTAAAGCAAGCTTCGACAAATTGGGATAAATGCTCTTTGCCGCCAGTAGTATCTGTTGATTGCATTACATGAAGTTAGCCATTGTAAAATTGTGTTAAATGCGTGACTAATCAAGGAAATGATGACAATCGAGTAAATTAAACAGTTGTTACAAACATGTAGATAACAAAAACAGTGTCCAAGGAAGCACCAAACAAGAGAATATAATCACCTCACAAAGCCTCTGCAGGGTAAATGGAGGACCTTCTGTAAAGCAAGGAAGGGCTGCAACATAAATATAACGTGAAGTTAAGCTTTCTTCAAGTAACCAAAAGGGGGAAATATACAGTAGGAAGTTCCAAAACTCAATATCCAAATCATTAAAATTCAGCAAGTATTTTCATCACATGCACAGGTATCAATGACTACACAACAGAAAAACCAACATATGGCCACATATCGCCAATAATTCTAGGAGTTAGGATGGTCCACCATTGTAGCTACTGAATGGAATTGGGACCCCAAACTCCGCACTTTCCACATGCCCAACCACTCATAAAATTCCTCCATCATCATAGACGTTGTGTCTAATATTTCATAACACTAAGTTTGGAAACAGGTAGCAGCAATATCAGAAAAAGTCAAATATGGACTCGAAGAACATTGCAGAGTGAGATACTAAAAAGATAAGCCCTTTTTTGCCAAGTAAAAGTGAACCAGGACAAAAACACAACAACTGAAAAGAAACATGTTAAACAGAGCTAAGCAGCACACTCAGGTACATCCAAGATAGAGTTAGGCAGTCTATCTACATGGACCCACCCAACCAATTTGCAAACACAGGATGCTACCCATTTAGCAGTTTTATGGACCAGAGAATTTGCCTCTTTAAACACATGATCAAACTTCCAGTTGCTTAACAGGCCCAGCACATTCCTCATAGAAGTTATTAGAACTTCATTCAGCTTCTCAGACCAGTCTTGCATGTCAATATATTCTTCTTTCCTTATTTAGTTTTGTTATAGTTGTTTATCCCTTGATTAGCTCTAAATATTTTCATTATTGTTGAAAATATTATTACTGTAATTAATACTGTAATTTTTCTTGTAATAGGTTTAGAACTAAGGGATCTAATTATACTTACTATATTAGACCCTAGAATTAAGGTATTTGATTATTCTTGATATCTATATATTGTAATTCTCTTAATGAAATGAGCAGAACAAGTTTTCAGAAATTCTCTTTTATTTTATCATGGTATTAGAGCCAAAAGTCTGAGATCATTTCATCTTGTGTCTGGTTCCTTATCTATCTCCAAGTTCTTGGTGCTTTGTTCCTTTGTTTTTTTTTTTTTTGTGTTCTTCTATTCTGTTTTCTTAAACCTGGTCCTTTAGTTCTTGTTTCTAGTTGGATCTTGTTTTTGGAACGATCTGAACACTTTCTTGTTCGATTTAATGGCAAGAATTATTCTGCTTAGGCGTTCCAATTTCAGATCTTTGTCAAGGGAAAGGAATTATGGGGTTATATTGATGGGACAGATCCTGTCCCAAACAGCGAGAAGGAGAAAGAGAAATATGTGGAATGGGAGGTGAAAGATGTTCAGATTATGTCTTGGATCCTTAGAAGTGTGGAACCCTCTATACTTCTCAATCTCAAGCCTTATAAGACCTCTAGAGAAATGTGGGATTATTTGAAGAAAATTTACAATCAAAGCAATGCAGCACGAAGGTTTCAATTGGAACTCGAGTTGAGTCAACTCATTCAAGGGAGTATGTCGATCCAAGAGTTTTATTCTTCCTTTGGTAATCTTTGGGCTAAGTATATTGATATTGTGTATGCAAGTGTACTTCCTAAAGGACTCATTGCTATCCAACGAGTGCATGAGACTAGCAAGCGTGACCAGTTTTTAATGAAGTTAAGGGAGGAGTTTGAACCAATTAGATCCAACCTGATGAACAGAGAACAAGTTCCTTTATTGGATATTTGTGTAGGAGAGCTTCTTAGGGAAGAACAACGGCTAATCACACAGGCTATCTTGGAGCAGAAAACTCAAAATTCTGCTATAATTCATATTGCTTACGCTGCTCAAGGGAGATCTAAAGGAGGCAGAGATATGACTAATGTCCAGTGCTATAGTTGCAAAGGATTTGGGCACATTGCCACTAATTGTGCTAAAAAATTTTACAATTATTGTAAGAAAACTGGACATATCATCAAAGATTGTTCCATTCGGCCTCCAAAGAAATCTGAAACTGCCTACAATGTCTTGGTTGGTTCCTCAAATGCCCCTAGTCCTGGTCAATCTTCTATTACTCCTGAAATAGTCCAACAAATGATCGTTTTTGCCCTTTCTGCTTTAGGCCTTTCAGGTAACAAAAATTCTAATCCTAAATTTTGATATTTTGATTCTTGTGCTTCCAATCACATGACCAACGCTGCCTTACCATTAAATAATGTTAAAAAATACAAAGGCAATCTTCAGATTCATATTACCGATGGTAATTCCTTACCTATCACAGCTGTCAGTGATATTTCAGCCTCTTTAAACACTATTTTTATATCTCCTAAGCTGTCCACTAATCTTATATCTGTTGGTCAATTAGTTGATAACAATTGTAGCGTTCAATTTTCAAATTCTGATTGTCTTGTGCAGAATCAAGTGTATGGGAAGATGATCGCGAAGGGACCTAAAGTGGGACATCTTTTTCCTTTATTTTTATCTCCCTCTCTGGTGTCAAATTATGTTGCTTGTAATGCTGTTCAATATGATAATCAGGTGTGGCATAGACGTTTAGGACATCCTAATCCTCATGTTATTCGACTCTTGCTTAAATATGATTTACTTGGAAATAAAAATTCGACTTCTTCTCATAATGACATTGTTGACTGTGCATCTTGCAAACTTGGTAAAAGCAAAACGCTTCATTTTTCATCGCATAAAACCCGCACCACCAAGCCTTTTGAACTTATACATACTGATGTATGGGGTATCGCACCTGTAATTTCTCATGAACATTACAAATATTTTGTTATATTTATCGATGATTTCACTCGTTTCACTTGGGTATATTTCCTTCGGTCTAAAAGTGAGGTTTTCTCTGTGTTTAAAGTCTTTCTTGCTTTAGTTGAAACACAATTTTCTGTCAAAATCAAAATCTTGCAATCTGATTCGGGTGGTGAATATATGTCAAATGAATTTCAATTTTTTCTTCAAAATCAAGGGATCATATCACAACGTTCTTGTCCTTTCACCCCACAACAAAACGGTATGGCTGAAAGAAAGAATCGTCATCTCCTCGATGTTGTTTGAACTCTTCTAATTGAGTCTTGTGTTCCTTCTCATTTTTGGTGTGAAGCTTTGTCTACTGCTGTTTATTTGATCAATAGATTACCATCTCCCAACTTGAACAATGATTCTTCCTACTTTCGTCTGTTTGGACATGCACCAAATTATTCCAATCTTCATATTTTTTGATGTGTTTGTTTTGTTCACCTTTCTGCACATGAGAGAAATAAACTTAGTGCCCAATCTGTCAAGTGTGCCTTTTTGGGATATGCTAGAACCCAAAAAGAATTTGTTTGCTATGATCCTCATGCCCGTCGAACTCGTGTCTCTAGGAATATCATTTTTTTTTTTTAAATCAGTCATTCTTTAGCACACAACAGACTTCAGAATTCCCTTCTCTATCTGCTTTACCACATTTTCCTGAGTCACCAACATCAGTCCAAAGGTTTAAACCTGGTTATGTTTATCGTCGACGCACTCTTACATCTGATCCTCCTACAAGTCTCACTGAGATCCCTCCACATCTTCCTGCGGCATCTGATTTTGTTCTATCCATTCCCAATGATCCACCTCCTCTTCGAAGAAGCTCTAGACCTCACAAACCTCCTGAAAAGTATGGGTTTTCAAACCCTTTCGCCATGTCTACTACTTTGTCTTCTATTTCCATTCCCACTTGTTATAAACAGGCTATGGAACATGAGTGTTGGCAACAAGCAATGGAAGCAGAACTCCAAGCACTTGAGAAAAACCATACCTAGGACATTATTTCTTGTCCTTCAAATGTTAAACCCATTGGTAGTAAATAGGTCTATACTGTGAAACTCAAGTCTGATGGCTCTTTGGACAGATACAACGCTCGATTGGTTACTCTTGGCAATAAACAAGAATATGGCCTCGACTATGAAGAAACATTCGCCCTAGTTGCTAAGATGACCACGGTGAGAACCATCCTTGCTATTGCATCTTCTAAATCTTGGCCTTTACACCATATGGATGTAAAAAATGTCTTCTTGAATAGGGACCTTAAGGAAGACATTTATATGAAACTTTCACCCGGTATGTCAATGACGGCTTCTCATAAAGTTTGCAAGCTAAGACGCTCTTTGTATGGGTTGAAGCAAGCACCTAGGGCCTGGTTTGAGAAGTTTCGCAGCACCCTTCTCACCTTCTCTTTCACACAAAGTCAATATGATTCATCACTCTTCTTTCACAAGACAGCCACTAGTATGGTCTTTCTCTTAGTCTATGTTGATGATATTATCATCACTGGTGATGACAATCGGCTGATCACAAAACTTCAAAATATGTTGCATAGTACATTTAAAATAAAAGATCTTGGGCACCTCACATTTTTTGGGGTTGGAAGTTCATTTTCGAGATCATGGATTGTTCTTAAATCAGCATAAATATATCCAAGATCTTATTGAATTAACTGGATTAAAGGATGCTACTGCAGTTGATACGCCAATGGAGGTGGATGTGAAATACCAAAAAGATGAAGTTGAGCTTTTGCTTGATCCTTTTTTATATAGACAACTTGTTGGTAGTCTTATCTACCTAACAATTACAACGCCTGATATCTCATATGCTGTCCATATAGTCAGCAAATTTATGCAATCACCTCGACATCTTCGTCTTGCTGCAGTTCGTCGCATTATTCGATACTTAATTGGGTCACCTACTCGTGGATTGTTTTTTCCTACAAAATCTGCTCTTCATTTGATTGCATATAGTGATGCAGATTGGGCTGGCTGCCCGAATACTAGGAAGTCTACAATAGGGTGGTGCATCTTTCTTGGCGATGCCTTAATTTCTTGGAAGTGTAAGAAGCAGAATTTTGTCTCTAAATCTTCCACGGAGGCTGAGTATAGAGCCATATCTGCAGCTTGTTCTGAAATTGCGTGGTTACGTGGTCTTCTTTCCGAACTTGGATTTCCTCCAAGTGATCCGACTCCACTTCATGGTGATAATACCAGTGTCATTCAAATAGCTGCGAATCCAGTATATCATAAACGCACAAAGCACATAGAGATGGATTGTCATTACATGAGGGAGGCCTTCACTTGAGGTGTTATCACTCTTCCTCATCTTACTATTGATCTTCAAATCGCTGATGTCTTTACGAAAGCTTTGACACGCCAACGACACAAGTTTCTCAGTAGCAAATTGATGCTACTCGACTTACCCACATCAATTTGAGGAGGGATGTCAATATATTTTTCTTTTCTTATTTAGTTTTGTTATAGTTGTATATCCCTTGATTAGCTCTCTAAATATTTTCATTATTGTTGTAAATATTCTTACTGTAATTAATGCTGTAATTTTTCTTGTAATAGGTCTAGGACTAAGGGATCTGATTATGCTTACTATATTAGACCCCTTGAATTAAGGGATTTGATTATTCTTGATGTCTATATATTGTAATTCTCTTAATGAAATGAGCAGAACAATTTTTCAAAAATTCTCTTTTATTTTGTCATTGCAAAGGCCTCACCACATTAAGCACATCAATGTCAAATTATAAGGGCAAGCCCTATAACTTGCTGCTGGACTACTGGCCCTTAATGACCACTATGCTTCTCCCACTAAGCTGGAGAACTAAACTCGAGATATGCAACTTATCGTGCATCTCAAGAGGAATACCAAATCATCAGTAGGAGTCTCATCTCCATCATGGCCCCAATCCTGTATGGGAAGCACTAATACATAAAATAGCAAAACAAAATATATGGGCGAGAACTGTGCTGTCCAAAGTGGCCACAATAAAAGCATCTCCTTTAGTTTTCAGCATTTCATTAAGCATTCAAACATATCTACAAACAACTCAAAGCAAAACTAAAAATACACTGCCAACAACATACCTTCATCCAACCTTCTCACCAACTCCGGGAATGTCTCTCCCAATGAAGAAACTTGTTCTTCACTAGCCATCTTTGCTTCAGGGTATTCTAATAGAACCTATACATGCAAAAACAAGGGGATGTTAAGATGATTATGTAGGACAAAAAAGCGTTTAGTGTAATTTTGTAATGACTGATAATAACCATAAGATCATCGTTATGGGGGAAAAGAAAAAAAGAACCCAAGGCCAGCATACCTCCCCATACCTGCTTCAGCTGAAAGGATAGCATGGTCTTCAGCTTGTCCCAATCATGCCTGAGGTGAAAGTGAAAACTAAACAACTTAATACATATTACAAAAATTGTGCAACTGTACTGGGTATAGAAAATTTTGCACTGTATCTAGTACAGATAGCATTACAAGTTTTCATCGTAAATATGCAACACATTAAATTATGTGCCAAACAAAAGTCCAAGGCCAAAACATATAATTAAGACAATTATCTCCATTGTTGCGCAATATCTATCAGTTTATCAGAAAACAGAAAGTATTAATGCAATATTTTAATGCCACTCACAACAATTATTCAAAAGGAAATATCATATCTCAAATGTTTCATTTGCTTTCGAACAAAGATAATTCTTCCCAATCACTAAGAGAGAACATTTGTTGCTGGTACCATTCACTTCAAGTCTAACACAATAAAAGTAGAGTTAAGAGTATAAAAAGGTTACCCGTCAGATATCCTTTTGTTTAAAACATCAAATCATCCTCCAGTATTACAAGTAAGGTTTAGAGGCATGGTGAAATAATCAAATATGGGGCTTAATTACCTTTATGCTCACACAAGGCTCCGACTAAGGTCTCTCTAATCAGGTTCCAAAATAATTACCAGTTGGATCAAAACCCATTCCCTTTTCCTTTGACTGCTTTGTGAGAAAACTATAGCTGAGAGAACAAGGTTTCACACGGTTCCTCCCATCCTCATGGTTTATGTTGTCAATCTCAACCTCAGCCAAATAGTATTACTCCTGATAGCTCTCTCATCTATTCTTCTACTAATCATGAGAAAACCATGATATTATGATATGAACTATAGAACTTCAAAACGAAATAGGTACTGTTGCTGGTGTCAGATCCGTGCTAAGCACAACACCCATCAATATCCGCATAGCATATGTTGGATATGACTTGCAAGGTATCAAGTTATTATTATTCTTTGGAACACCAAATACTTGTAGAGCATCTCTCAAACACTTCTCAGATACTTTATAAATATTTTATATTGTTACAACAACAATATGATTGAGATACCTGTATTCTTTCAGATACTCACCCTGTATTCTTTCAGATAATCACAAGTGTCTCTTGTTCAACATGAAATTCAACAATTCTCACATTTGAACCATATATACATATCACACTTATTTATTAGCTTTAAAATAGTTATGAAAAAAATTTCATAATCACATATCTTAACCACATCAACCTATTTTTTGAAAATTTGTGATGTCATCCCCATAGTGTGTTATGGCATCTTTATGCTTCGATAATTTAATGGCTTCGTGATTGGTTCCTCCCCACTCTTGACACTCCTAGAGTACTCCTTGTTGCTCCTCCTCAACAACCCTCAAGGACTTTCCTCAGGCAATAGGTAGTCAAGAGAACTTAGATCTGCATAGCCTACAACAATCAATAGAAACCCCTCCCCCCTGCCCCCAACATCAACACCATTAACCAACTTTGAGGAAACCAATGATGTTATGGACACATTCTTTTTTATATAGAAAGGATATAGTCCTCATGTTGGTCCCAAAAGGAGTTTTAGTATGCACAAAGAGAATACTATTTCCATCCCGCTCAACACCAAGAAAGGTCCAATTTTAAGGAAATAAAAGTTATGCTACAAAGCCAAAACTAAAAATCAAACTTAATTTCAAATGTACAATCAAGAAGAAGTGAGATCAAAGCTTGACAAAAAAAATCTATTAAATTTTATGTCTTTTAAGTAGAAAAATGAAATGGGAAGCTCCAATTTTGACAGCTTAACAATATCGAGCTCCATATGTTAACCACAATGCCAGACTAGAAAGGTAGCACACAAGAGGACAATATTACAGAATTGGGAAGGTGCAAAACATAAAAGCATACCAAAACTTCCCAGTTGCTGCAATAACTTGAAGAACACCTCTAACTTCTTCTCCATCAATCTCCCCCGTAGGTTCAGTGCCTCTGAAATTTCAAGTAGATGGGAACCCCAATTATAAATTCAGTTAAATCAAAGGTTACAAACAAAAAGATAGTCTTAATAATCCACGACCGGTGTTTCGAACGAGACTGATGAATGCTTAGGCAAAGTGCGAAATAAGGAATGAGACAACAGCATCATACCAGTCACAAGTATCAAGATAAGTATAATGTTTGAACTTCGATGAACTAATTTTGTTATCAAAAGAGATCTTACTTTATTTAAGATTGGGTACTGTTGTTCTAATGCAGGAAGAACTTAGGATGTCGAAACAACCCACAACAAAAGAGAGGGAGTGAGAGAGTTACTCGTCGTGATTGGAGGGATGAGGAAAAAGATTTTCATTGACATGATCAGCTTGAGCATCATTGGAAGAAGGAATAGGTTGCCCCGATTTCTCTTTCGCTTCTGTTGCGGTCTCCATTTATAACTTTTCAATCTGCAAAATCCCAACAACTTTCAATCGGTAAAAGCACAGACTCAGCACACAGAGAGAGAGAGAAGTGAAAGAACGAAGTTCTAACCGCTGATTGGAGAGAGAGAGAGAATCTGCGGAGCTCCGATCGGCGATTGATGCCCTAGATATCTCTCTCCCGGTTCCAAACTGGTAATTCCAGTTGAGGTGGGAGTGGGGCCCGAGCTGAACAGCATTTTGTTTTGTAACCGGTTCGGTCATCGGTGCAATCGGGTCACGTGCTTGTTCTGCTTGGAATTGGGCCGAGTTTCAGGCTAGCTTCTTTTGTTCTTCCAGGCCCAAATAATGGCTAATAATTCGTAAGCAGCCCACCAAATGGTCCTTTCGCTCTCTCTTTTTTTTTTCTTTTTTCCGACTACTGTTATCTAAAACGGTACTTCGACTAATCCACTTCAGATATTTGTGGGGCCCTATTTAAGGACGGCTCTCCTAGCATAAACTTTTCTATTCTTAAATTTCGAATCCAAAACTTAAGTAAGAAACTTAACATTCCATCTTATTAAATCGACTATCTATTGATAAAACCAACATATGTTGGCATAGGTGGGAAGAACACTTTCGTCCCTTAATCAGATCGAAAGTTCGAAGCTCACTGGATACGGAAAAAACATTATTGGAAGAGAACTCCCTCAATTGAGAACTGACAGACTCCTCGGTTCAGATTAGTAGAGACAAAAATCCGGATACCGAATGGTTAAGATACCAAAAAAAAGATTATCTATTGATAAAATGGTCTTTCTCTCAATTCTCAAGAGAGTGAAATTATCAATTTACAATAAAAAATTTTAACCTTTTCTATTTCAATATCTGTTACTTGGCCCAAAAGACAAAAATCCAACATTCTCCTCTTTTTCTTAGGTGTCAGGACCTTAGAATAAACTGAATCAACCAGAAACCTAGCCTGGTCCAAAGAGCGAGCACAGCACAAATGTCTGTGCCCAGCCCAATTTGGTAGTCGGGCTTTCCGCAATTTCTCAAACCCACTCAAAAAATGGATCGGGTTGCCTCCACTCCGTTAAAGAGCTTTGTTGCTCTATACTAGATGCCCGAATTTGCGAAATGAGCTCCTTCTGCTTTCTCCTCCATTTTCTTTAATTGATGGTAAGTGTTGGCTTTTCATAGATGATTCAAAGTAACACCAACACTTCGTTGGTCTCAAATTCAAATTTTATGTATAATAAAAATTGATATCAAGAGAGTTTTGTCCCTTAAACACTCAATCTAACTTGAAATGGATTTAATCAAATTCAATATTATTATTGATTACCGATGTTTTATTGAAAAAAAAATGATCCAAATGACCCACACCAAAGAATTATTTTATGCAATTGAACCACAATATGTGCATATATTGGCGTAGCTATGGTATGGCACATGGCCCATGACCCATGACCCATGACCCATGTAACTTTTGTTGATGAAGACAATTTGCTATTCAAGACGAACGAGTCCCCAGAACATTTTAGAAACAACAAAATAAAATAAAGTAAAAAGTCCTCCAAAGTTTTCTCTCTCTTTTTCCCTTTTTCTTCTTTACCCCGAGGTAAAATTTTTTGGAGAGGGAGAGAAAGGGAGAGTTGTGCATCGTGTCATGTCCCAAGGCTACTAGATCCCAACACACAAGGTGAAGGGAGGTATGGTACTAGTAACAAGGACAGGGGTTTGCTTATTGAGGGGTTGGGGTAACAGTTGTTTTTATTAGCAAAGGCAAAGCCTGCAAAAGAAAGACTGTAAAAAAAGCCGAGCGAAGGGTAGTGTCTCGAGGCCTTTGACTAGTTACTGTCCAGGTTGCAAAATCTAAATGGTTTGATTTGATTTTTCCCAATTAAGCTTTCAACTCTGTTCCCATCATTAGCAGAGGATAAGTACATTCTTGCTTCTTCTTCTTCCCTCTCTTCAGCTTGCTTCTGTTTTTATCTGATGCCAAAAACAAAAAAACACTAATTGTTGATGGCCAGTCTTTAGTTCCAAAAGAAATGCACACGAATTTAATTCCTTCTTTTTCTCAAGGCCATTCGGGAGTATGACATCGCTAAGCGATTCTCTTCAAATAAATATGATTTTTGTCTAAATTTGTTACTATAATGTTATGAGGGTAACCAACGGAGAAACTTAATCTAGTAAAAAACACGCTAAATTTCTTAACTAATGATTTGGATTTAAGATTTAAAAATAAAAAAAATTTATATTAAAAGGATTCTTTCTCGAAAAGAGTATGCTAATAGTTCAACAGAATTAATCGTAATATAATTATTTAAGTATAAAAATAAATAACTAACGTTAGGAGAGTTTCAATCCTATCAATATTAATATTAGATGGTACCAAAACCATCGGATCTGACTTATTTTTGCACCGTCTGATCAGACCCGAATATGAGATCTGTTAGCGAGGGAACGTACCATACATCCTATGAGTTGTCACCTCGGTGGATGAATCTACAATTGAATGTCAAAAGTTGGAAGCTCTTATCAGATTGAGAAGATTTTGCAGAGCAGGACTGACATAAAAGAGATTAAAGTATGTTATAATTTTGACAGCAATAATTGGAGAGATACAAGTAAAAAGGCAAAGTGACTGCAAACATCTCTGTGATAATATGGGCAGCCGCTTTTGCTTACCCAACCATCAAGATATCTATCTCAAACGCTTAGAAAAATCAGAAGTAGAAGATTGATCTTATGACAAACAATAAGCAGATACCCAAATGATCATAACTACATTGATTTACACCCAATATATATTATTACATAAAAATTGAGTGGGGTGCGTCGGAATAGATAAAACAGAACCTGGGATTAATCAAAACCTTGTGTTAATTAAGACGATAAACCTTGATTAATCTTCTGCGAGGAGGTGTCAAGCAGGTGACCATGAGCGCAAGGGCGATGATCAGAGCCAATAAGAACCCCATAAAATCAGGGCCATCTTCTTCTAAATTTGTGCAAATCACTTTTCCCATCACTTAAGCCCTCTGCTCCTTGATGCAATAGGAGGTTTTTAGGGTATAGATGAACTATGGGCAAAGTACTATGTTTTTATGCATTTTCTAGTCAAGACAACTTGGAAAACCCCATTAACTTTTTGGACGGGACACCGCCTGATTTTTTGTTTAATATAGGGAAAACTTTGAAAATGAGAGAGAGAGAGAGAGAGAGAGAGGAAAAGCACTGATAAGTAGAAAAATCCTAGGGCGGTTGGCAGAAGAAAATTCGTTCTTAACAAACATAATGCATCATCTATGAAGTATTCAAACAGTTTGATTATGATGGAGACCTCTGGAAGCATGTTTACCAGAAAAAATATTGGAAATGGACAGAAAAAAGAAAACAAAAATGAAGGGGAACCATAGACTCTAAAGTTAAACTTGGGACACAATTTATTGGCTGCTGATTCGAGCAGAGTTGATTTTTCTTTTAATTATCATTAAAGCATGTAAACAGGAGAATAATCAAAACGAGTGAAGGTCAGAAATATGCAAAGAGCATGGAGAAGCAGACTTGACAAATTTTAAAAAAAGACTTAAATGAAGGTCAAGTACGAAGAAGAAGAGACAAAAACCATGACTTAACCTAAGAAAACAAGTCACCCTGAACTGATTGATTAAGAGATCGAAAGGGGTGGTTGATATTACGATGCAGGGACCAGATTTAATTAATCAAAGAGGAGAGCATGCCTATCTTTTCCTTGGCATACTAAAAAACCCGGTATTGCGTATATAAATACCCAAAAATACAGACCAGCTACTCTCTGATTCATGACCGGGGGAATCACCATCCGAGGAAAAGAAACCTCCCACTGAACCAACGTGGGTTGGCTCAACTGGATGTGGGGTTGAGTTCCCTTAAACATGACCGAGGTTCGACTCTCACCGGGAGCATCGGACCCTCATGTGTATGGAGCGTTCCCCGTTGGGAGACCCGCCCTCCGAACAGAAGCCACTGCATCGGTCGGTCCGGATTAATCGGGGCGAAGTCTCAGATACCGGGCGGTGTCCAAGACATGGTACCAAAAAAAGAAACCTACCACTGAGTACTGATCATCAACATCATGATTCACCTCAGAAAATAATACCATAGCATGTATCAAAGCATAGCTGCATACGCCTCTTGTTCCCATTTCTCTCTGACCTCAAATTTGTCTCATTTTATTCACAGTATAATATTGATTAATTAAAATTAAAAAAACCATATTTTATACATTTTATAAAAAATAAAATTATTATTATGGTAATAGTTTTCAAATTAAGAATATTAATTATTTCACTGGATCTCAGCTTTTCCATGACATGTAATAAGATAATAAATACAGCAAACGTGTGGCTCATCATGGAACCATTAATATGTATTTGATGGGAAAAAATTTATTACTTGTTCGTGGGGTGTGTTTGATATATCCCTTTCACCAAACCCTCTTTTGTTCGGTCTTCTCTAGCAAAAATGCGCGCTCTCTCTCTCTCTCACAGATTGAAGAGGAGTGTAGTGAGTGGAGTGCAGTTAAACAGAAAAGGAGGGCGCGAGTGATGAGAAGAAAAAAAGTTGCGGATGCTACCTGATGCCACCGAATCTATGAATATTGGCACAACAGCCGAGGTCTCTCTCTCCCTCTCTCTTGAAAGTGAAAAGTAAGAGGAAAGAAAGCAGGCCATATTTGAAGACTGCTCAAGCATCATGCGTATTTCCAGAATTTTTTACTGTTTACAATCTGTCATTGTAAACAAATTTGAGACTATAATTTTCCAGACCATCATTGGGTACTTTTGGTCGGCTTCAATTTTTCTCCATCCATTTTAATACATTTATTTATTTATTTTACTGAAATACAGTTTAAATAAAATATAAACCTCATATAAAAAAATATAGATTTTAGAAGTTAATTATATGTGGAATCAACTAAAACTATATTATATTGATACACCTTTATATTAAAAACTTTTTTTATCACATTTTAATGTAAACCCGACTTTCTCAAATCAGCCCTTTTTAATAAAAAAATATATAAAAATTTGTAAATAAAAGTCATTTTCTATAAAAATACCTAAATTTATTTGATTCTACTAATAAAAGATTTATATTAAAAATTTTACAAAATTTCAATTCAATTTTACTAGACTTTTCCAAATACTGGCTGATGCTTCCCCTCTCAATTAAAAGAAAAACAGCAACATTTGAAGTTTCTAAGGATTTTACTCTATATTAAGCTTTTGTGACTAAATTTATCTTACCAACTCCCAAGTATGCCATATATTGATCTCTCTCTCTCTCTCTCTCTCTCTCTCTCTCTCTCTCTCTCTCTCTGTGTTAAATGCAGCCAACTAGCAATCAAATAATTCATGACTTCAAAAGCAAGACAAAGAACTTTCTGAAACAAAAAACTTAAAAAGATGCAGCTCAGAATCAGAAACACCAACCGGCAGAAAGATTTTATGGTAGAACAAACAATGATTTCCAAGTTTATTCGTGGAAAGGAATAACAATTGTGATAAGTTTATAACAAGATCCTTGAGAGCAAAAACTAAGGAAGTTCAGATGCAACAAACAACATACTGGAGTTTGGGAACATTAGACATAGTAAATTTTCCACAACTAATATAAGCTCTAATAATGCCATATGGAAATAGAAACAAAGGGTTTTTCTCTTTATTAATAATTATTACTAAAACGATCCCCAAAGCTCAGCCAAGGATTAAAGAAATGGCATAAGAGCTGCCCACTTAATCATCACTCACCCGAAGAAGCAATCACACCCATGAGCAGAAAGATAGCATTGAAAACAAATTTGGAGCAGCGCGCCGAGTGAGGACTTAACATAAAGAGCATGTACCTGCAAAATCCCCAGGGGAAATCCAAGGGCC
Source organism: Dillenia suffruticosa (assembly GCA_033439265.1). Lineage (NCBI taxonomy): Eukaryota > Viridiplantae > Streptophyta > Magnoliopsida > Dilleniales > Dilleniaceae > Dillenia > Dillenia suffruticosa. The sequence continues at coordinate 23,875,763 of JAVTVX010000020.1, read as the reverse complement.
TCCAACCATGGAAAAGGATTGTCAAGAAAGCCTCAAAGCCAATTCTTCGTCCATTGTCCAAACAAAGGCAGGCATGTCAAGCCGTGGCCCTGCAATAGAACGATATATGTAGAGCTTCTCGACTGGACAGCTTTCCGGTCTTGAATCTGGGGGTCCCCTCTCGTCAATAACTTCCACATTGAGCCTAGGCATCTTTTGCCCTAGCAGCTTACATGCCTCAAAACTGACTGAGCAAGAGGACATCCAAAGGGATCGCATTGTCTCCAGCTTTGCAGCATTTGCCAACAGAGCCTTGTCCCCAAAGGGACAGTCCCTAATCTCAAGTTTCCGAAGGCTTTCACATCCCGACAGAACATGATGGAGGCCCAGGTCACCATCTCCGGCAAAAGCAATGGACAACATTTCTAGCTTTTTGGCATGGGTCCCAATGTGCTCAAATACGCGGTCAGTTAAGAGACCTGAAAGCGAGAGGCGCCGAAGTTCCTTGCAGTTCTGTACAATGGCTCCAAAGCCAGCATCAAGAGGTTCTAGGGTGATGTAATCAGGAGTCCGTGGCTCAATAATGCAAAGGCGGAAGCGGGTCAAGCTCGGACGATTCTTAGCTATGGTAAATAACGCATCATTAGTGAACTGGCGACAGAAATAAAGGACTGATTCAAGCTTAGGACATCCCTCAGAAACAGCAACTAGGCCTTGTTCTGTCACGGTCACATTTGGTTCCATAGCAAATGGGTCAGAAGGAAAAACCCTAAGTTCTTCCAGATTCTTGCAGGATTCTGCAAGAGCCTCAAGGCCACTGTCTTCAATGTAATCCAGAACCTGCAGTCACAACATCAACGGTTCTCAAAAAGTGGCAACATAAAATGGACTTGCATACAGGACCAAGACAACACATTGACAGAAACCCAGGGAAGAAAATCAAAATCTTATAGAATTACAAGGGCTAAGCCTATAGGCATGCATTATTTATTATCCATTGCCAAGAAGGTCGACTTTGGAATAAATGTGTCAACTGCCTACAACAAAGGCCCAGTGAAACGACACAGTCAATGGGAAGCAAAAATTTGTCAGGCATACCCATAGATGCCGCAAATTTTGGCATTGCGTAATGAGCTTCACAAGGTCAGAACTTTGAATGGCGGCATAGCTCAGGTTCAAAGAGGTCAGCCCTGGGCAGATGGTATAAACAGCAGGGAGGTAAGCCGGAACCACATCCCAAAAACCAGATAAAGCCCTAAGCTCTTTGCAACCCGAAAAAGCTCCAGAAAGATTGGAGAAAACATCTGGATGAAGCTCAGAAGAAAAAGCACCCGTACCCAGTTCAACTAGCTGAGGGGCTCGGCGGAGCAGGTTGGCGAGCTTTTCCAGGGGCACTGCACGGTTTAATCGCAATCTTCTCAAATTAGGAGACCTGCCCACCAGGCGCTCCAGGGCAGATAAACTCCGAAGACTCCATTCAGAGCCTAAGCAGGAAATATTAAGGGAAACCAGTGATGTGCACGATTCTGGAAAACAGCTGAGCCAATTCCCACCAAAATCCTCCACATCACTCTCTCGCAGGTCTAGCTCTCTCAGATTCCTACATTCAGCAAACAAAATAGTCAATAATGAGAATAATAGGATAGAATTTTGGTTCGAAAGCAAGTTCCGCAAAAATTATGATGGAATAACTACATATATGGTAACAACAAAAATTTGGACAAAGGTTTTAGGTAGAATAGGCAATCTCAGACAACACTGGCAGCATAATATGTAGAAGTCGATTATTCCACCAACAATAAGACCAAATTCTGATTTAGTTGATTGAAAAATACCAATCAGTATAATATCTCGTCACAACATTCAAAAGTAAAACATAAGATAAGCTAAACAAACAAGATCCACCCCTTTTACCATAATCACCAAAAAGAATCCAACTAAGGAATCCAAAAGAAGCCACATTGTCCAAGAGACAGCCATCCAAAGTCAAAAAACAACCCCACAACACAATATCCCATAAACAAACAAAAGACCTAAAGGAAAGGTCACCCACTTGACACCTTGACTAGGTTCTCCACATTAACCACCCAACCAACTAATCAGGCCTCCAAAACAACACAAACAAAGGAAAAAAAGGAACAACCTAACTACAAGAAACAAAGGCTCAAACCTCCTAACTACAAGAAACAAATGCTCAAACCTATTGAATCCTCTCCTATCCACCAAGACCTAAGAACCTAAAACATGAACATCAATTTTGTAGCCCGGATTACCAAGAGTACGCACCTCGCCTACCCCAACCCCCCCCCCAAAAAAAAAGGCAAAATTTTCCCACGAGTCACACAATCAATTTCACAAAACCAAAACCTCTTCGAAGAGGAGAGGTACAAGATTCAAATATTCTGCCAGTTTGATGACATCTACCACACATATCCATCCAATTTCAATTTGAAAAAACAAAAAGAAAAAAACCCAAGTAATGTAAAAACATCAATAAACATTCTAATCCACCCATAATATTATTTAAAAGCAACAAACCCAAAGATCTAAACATATATGCACAATCCAGAGTTCAACACACATACAAGAGGGAGAGACTGGGAGAGTGAACCCGCTTATCTGAAAACAGCATAAACCCTTGGAGCTTTTCCAAAGTCACCATTTTTTGTGAGGGAAGAAAAATCGTCATTACTTACAAATTCAAAACCAAAAAGGTTCAAGATTTATTATTTTCATTTTAAAAAAATTATAAACAAACAAACAAACAACGAAAAGCAAGACCAAACTCGAGTCCACATTGAAGAGTTCCACACTTCAAGAAATCCCCAAAATACAACTAATCTAAATCTAAACAAACAATGACTTGAAGATTCAAACTTTTTATAAAAATGCATGAGCCCAAATCCACATTAATGATTGAGAGAGAGAGAGAGAGAGAAGGAGAGGGAGAATAACAAAACCTGCAATTAGCAGCAATAGAAGCAAGCCCATCAGTGGTGAACCCTTCACAAGACGAAAGAACCAAAACCTTAAAATTCTTAAAAGACTTGGAAACCATTTCCAAAGTCTCATCACTAACCACCATGCGCTTCAACCTCAGTTCTTCCAAAAGCGGGTAGGCCCGACCCATAGCCGAGACCCACGGGTCAACATACCCACCCCAACCTTCTGGTACCAAATTAAAGTCAGCAAAATGAGGCTTTCCCTTTAGAGAAACAGATCGGAGCTCCGGGAACCTTCGGATCATGATCCGAGGAGTCACCGCATAGCAGTTTCCGATGAATATCTTCCGCCGACACCAACGTTCGATCTCGTACCATGATTTGCATACTAAGGACACTGCATTACGGTCCTTGTCGGAGTCTATGAAGGAGAAAACATGTTCTAAAACCTCTTCCGGGAATGAATAAGCCATTGAGATCGGAAAATGAAGAGAGAGAGAGGGGGGGGATAAGGTTATTATGTTATTATGTTATGAGGAAGTGAAAAGGAGGTTGTGTATGTCATGTGAGTGTGTGTTCCAGTTACCCAAGGTTAAGTGGTCGGAGATTGGGAGTGAGTTGCGGAATAAGATGTTGACACGTGGAGCATAGAATACTGGCCGTTGGATTGACGGTGGGAGGGGAAAAAATGTTTAAAAGAGGAACGAGGGTCGAGTGGCGTTGTCTTGTTTCCTTACTTATCCCGTCGCGACGAAGCGCAACCGCAAAAGTCGGATTGCGAGACACACCCCAAGACAAATACAGAGATGAAGGGACTTAAAGTGAACCCTACTGAATTTTCAAGTTCTCAATTCAAACAACTGAAATTTTAGTAATTTTTTTATTCAATTTAAATTATTTTTATAAGAAAATAGTGTTATCTATAAATGTAAATAAGAATTAAAATAATTGAACTAACCCTATTTGGAATAAATAAAAATAAGGAAGGGCATATATAGACCCAAGTAAGCAAATAGAGCCAAAATGAATTATTTTAACGTAATTAGGATGACAACGTTAATGTTTGAATAATGATAATTCTAATGCACTACGTGGAAAACGTAAAAAGGGGATGGAACGGGAGAGAGGCACTAGAGTGCTTTTATCCATACCATAACAGTGCAAGAGAATCTCATCATTTTGGCCCTGCACGATTGGATCTGACGGATCAGATTTTCATGGGACCATGTAAGAATTTAATCTTGATGTGAAAGGGTTAGTTATCATGACCTCATGGTCTCTCTCTTCCCCCTTCGATTTATGATGATTGCTTTAATCGATCGTTTCTGGACACTCAATCTTAGCCGTTGGATCAGTCGACGATGCACTGTACTTTTGACTTTTGTATGAAATTGAGTCGTCTTCGGCTTTAAACGGTTAAAAGGTAAATGCGTCCCCACGATTACCTCAGGTGTACGGAGACGACGCACTCATGAATCATTAATTCGCGATTTTCAAATGACAAACTTGCCCACGAAAATTCCATGTGGTGTGCACCGATGTTGAGGAAAATGAGGGGTAAAAGTGTCAAGCAGGTGAAAGGGACGTGGTATCAGGGGTTGTGCGGTCGCAGCATGGAGTCCATAGACCTGTCCATTTTTCTGTCGAAAGCTGAGAGCTTTTAAAAAATATCAACAGTCCAGATCTAAAGTTTGTAAACTTGGAAACTCTTGACCGTCGCATGGATTTTACCAAGCGTCCTTATCGATGGCAACCACATAGCTTGTCCCTCCCCCCCCCGACCGACGTGTCAACTTATACTGTTTTACTCAATGTTTAACCAACCTTTATAAATGATAGCATTGATTTCATTTTTCATTTTTTTTATTTAAATTTTCATACATAATCATTAAAATAATAATCAAATGGCAATGTTTAGATGTACATACATAATTATATATAAAAAATATTAAATAGTAAACAAAAATAAATACACTTCAATGTTCAAAATTATAGTTCGGTAATATATAAAACTATATCGTATTTATAAAATTATGAGTTCGAACATAATAATTCAATCGAGATCCTCATTATGGTTCACGAACAAATATAACTTAAAAAATTATAAACTTGGTAATTTTTTTTATTGTATATCTACTCTGCTTTATTTAGTGATGAAATAAAAAAATTATCATTTAGTATACAGTTATAGACTCGCGTGCATCCTAATAAATAATAAAAATTTTCATATTGTAAGGCACTAAGGTGAATTATTATGCTAATTTCTAAATAAAAAGGTACCAAAGATTAAGAATATTAATTTTTGATAAAATTGGTAAGAAATTTAGGTGCCACCCCGGAATTTATTTATGTACTTTCTTGGAGTGAATAAAAAATGGAATGCTGAGTTGTCCTGCACGCATTGGTGAATATTTTATTGATAGGTCGTCGAGATTAAGTGTAAAATAAAATTTTAATTAAATATTAGTTTGCTTAAAAAATCGTGGGGGTGGGCGGCTTTGAAGTTGATTATTAAGCCCACGCACGGTTCTCCGGGAATCTCTCCCTCCCCCTCGAGTGGATTGGCTTGGACTTTGCCGTATGGTATGGTGTTTTGCCTTTGCCCATGCGCCTATCCACATTGCTTGCTTCTCACTGGTTTTGAAAGTGTGATTTCTTGAGAGCTTATATATTTTAATTTATGAGCTCAAACATATAATTTTTACTAGCCCTATAATTAAGCATTTGGCAAGTATATCAAGCAATTTTTTCTTTTCTTTTTTTTAACAAAAAAGAGCAAACAGATTATTAATCGAATTACCCGATCTCTACGTAACTTTAAATGTATGTTGTAGCCATGATTATATTTTTAAAATTTTAATTGCGATTTTAATAGATTGTCGTAAAAGAGAAAATATTATATTCATTTTTCTAGTTTAATTCTTAAGCCCCATTTTATTGCTCCAGATATTTCGAATAATCTTTTTAAAGAAAAATATATCAATGTTTAATTTGGGATAAATGTCAAGTCTATTCATCTAGAATTGTGATCGAACTAAAAAAAGGTATAGAGGAGGCATTGTTATTAAATAGTCACAAGCAATTGACATATATCGAGTAAAGTTGAATATCAACTGTATCCATATCATAAAATATCGTAAAATCAGAAATCATAACTTAACAATACATAATAAATAGAGTACCGTATTTTTTTTGTTATTTTTATTTTTTTTTATTGTGTGTGAAATAAAGAGCAGCACTTATTTGGATTCTTAAATATGTGTCTTTTATTATTCTATTTTTTATATAAATTATCGATATATGATAACTATAGTTATTATATTATTATCGGCAGCCATCCGGCCCATTATTCTTTTTTAAAAAAAAATAATCACATTCACAAAGGGGCAAAGAGAAAAATAGGAAAATTTAATTATTAGCCAAAATAAAGAACAATGCACTTTGCTTTGGTTGTACCAACATGCTGATTTCACTGCACTCCATCTTACTAACTAAAAAAGTTAACACTTTTTGTGAAAACAAAACAATCTCTCTCTCTCTCTCTCTCTCTCTCTCTCTCTCTCTCTCTCTCTCTCTCTCTCTCTCTCTCTCTCTCTCTCTCTCTCTCTCTCTCCTCCAGCGCCTTATAATCCAATAATGGAGCTAATATATCACTCATCTTATAAAAACCCAGTTGAATGGTCTGTCGTCACTTTCAAATAACACTGTATATCATGCAACAGGTGACTCCCCTCTTTTCCTCTTTCTTTCAATAATGAAATTAAATCTAATCCAATAACATAACATCCCACTTTCTATATCTATGTATCTAGATGTGTACGATTATGGGACCCCAATCCCTTCCCTTTTTATTAATGTTTTATTCTTTTTATTTTGCGGGTGGGGTTGGGAAATGACATGATAGGATTAAGGGGTCATCCTTGTCTTGGTCATATAGCAAGCAATCACTAGCACCTTTAAAGGCAAGTGACTTGTGAATCTTTATGCAAACATTGCATTGCATTGCATTGCATTGGCGTATATATATAAATTATGAATATTCGATAATTTTATTAAATCTGATTTGAGTTATGTTAGACTCTTAAAAGAATCAAACTCTTCTATCATCTATTTTCATCGTTTATAAGATACGAATCGAAGATTTTACTTGAGGGTACCAATACCGGGTGAGACAACAATGCATTGGTCAACAAAAACATTTTTTTTGGTCAACAAAACATGGTCGGAAAAAGGATCCAATTCCACTAGATGCTAAGAAGAGCTTCCATTTCTGACCAACTAATTGTAAATTAATCAGACACTCATATCCATCTAAGGGTAGGGGGACTCCCATGTGTTTATATAAGCCCCTTTGGTTTCCTACTTTTTACTTTACCCTCTTTTAATTTATATTGCAATATTCATCAACTAAAATTAAATTCTTTCGAAGGAAATAAATTCTTATAAATAATAATCATTTTTCTCATTAAAAATAAAAATTATCACTGATTTAATAATCTATAAATAAAAGTCAAATTCCCAAAAAAAAATCATTATTTTAATTTTTTATTAAAAATCCCACCTAACCTCTCCGTTCTTCTTTCCCAAACATTACTGAGTCTATGACCCTTATTAAAAACAAGCATGTATATTAAGTTAGGGTATATAAAGATCGACTAATTTAGAACATAATATATAACCATAAAAACATTTTATTTTAATAATTAATTTTTAAGATAAAAATTAATTTTTTTTGAATAATACGAATTAATCTTAACATTCTTACATGAGAGGTAATTTTAAAAAATATTTAAATAAATCTATTTACGTCCTTCCCTAGCAAATTAAAGACACTAATGAACAAAATCCCTAGAAATTACTAATTTACTCTGGGTGATGGGCCTCATAATTTTTTTTTTTTTCCTTTCCTTTCTTCCGTATCAAATAAAATAACCGAGTTGGGAGTGATCGAGTCTGACCAGACTTTTTAATACTATAATAATATGTTCTCTTTCTTTCTCAAAGAGAAACGTGGGATTTCTCGACGTTTTTATCGATAACAATTAAATATTAAAATTTTAAAAATAAAAAAATAAATATTTAAAAAGATAATTGTTAAAAATAAAATTTATACTTAAATTAGATTTAATCGGATAATTTGGATATAATAGATAATAAATACATCTCTAAAAAAAAGAAAAGAAATATTGGGTTGGGTGGGTCCGGCTCCACTTGCGTTAAGGCACCCATTTAGGAGAAATCACGTGAACGCAGGAGTAAGGCACCTAATTGGGAGAATTTTGAGGTGGAATCAACATGATTAGCATTTAAGTGTAATCACATGATTTGGTTGTTTGCCGCCGAGATTCAGGACTCCCCCAACTTGTTTAGTACAACAATCATTCCTCAGGTGAGAACAAATGCTTCTCTTCTCCCTCCCTCGTTTCCATTAATCATCAACCTGGCTTGCTTTGCCCTCTTCTCATCTCACGGTAATTTGTTCCCTCTGTTTATTTCCTACCATCACCTTGCTATCAAAAAACAAATAAAAAGAGGGATGAAGAGGGCTAAAGACACCCTAAAGACCAAATAAACTAAGAAGTATTTTTCGAGATCATATGATATAAATCAATAATATTTGATAATTATATTAAATCCGATTAAATCTGTTTAAAAAAACTTTTAATCTATTTATTATGAATGATTAGTCACCATTTGAGAATCAAACAAAATCATAGTTGTTGTGACCATATGGTTGTTAGAGTGAATAAACTATACAATTATGCTATGCTCGTGACAAAAGCTCTTTCACCATAATAAATTATTTTCTATTGCTTGAATACATAATTCGAAAAATGCAAGTGGAAATAAGCTAAGCCAATCAAGTAAAAGTCCTTCAAGTTAAGATCATCATCACATAAATTGGACTTTAGATTAGATCGTTTGACAAATTAATCAAGCTCATGTGGTTTTTTTTAGTAGAGTTTGAAATCAGTTTGAGTAATTTTGTCTTAACTTATATATTAAAATCTAATACGATTTAAATAACTTGATTCTTAGCCTAAGCTTTTAAGTTCAAAGTCAATCTTAAGTTGGTCCACTTGATCTTCCAAGTTTCGAGTCGCTCCAATCAATCATTTTATGATATTTCCTTATAATTTTAAATCAAACACGTGATTAACTATTTTTAATGTCATAATTGTTATTTTTATCTCTGTCTCTTATATATTTTATTATATTTTTTTGATATAAATTTTTAATTTCGTATTTATATATTTATATGTTCACATATATCTAAAAAAATATTGTACATAAAAATGAAGAAACAAAGTAAAGAAACTCCATACAAATATTTCAATGCATTATCATTCTATTCATGCAAAGAGACATTTTGCATTTTTTGGATCTTAACTCCATATGATAAAGATAAGGCCATCAACAAGCAAGTGAATCCCTCCATCGGCATATACTACTCTGAAGAGATTGGGAATTGAGGAAATGTCACTTCCGAACACTTTTTTTTTTTTTTTGATTTATCTTGAAATAAGTTCCACTTTCTTTATTTTAGAAACCATTTGTACTTTTGTTCTGAATTTCTGAAACATTGCTAATGGTTCGTTTACACTATTAAGCGAGTAAAGTAAAATCTGTTATGGTACATAACATGAGGAATTGTATGAAGTACGCGTATTGGGATTGGAAACCGGAGGTAAACTTTGGATAGGACAAATGAAAGGTCATGAACCCTACAATCGTAGGGGACCCATGAACATAGACCCCATGGAATTGGTTCGGGGCAGTGTGGTGACTATAAGGGGGCTGACCAGTGCTTTGCCCGCACTTGTCTTTTCAAACCCTCTCTCTCTCTCTCTCTCTCTCTCTCTCTCTCTCTCTCTCACAGAGGGTAGCCCTTCTTGCCTTTACATCTTGAGAAATCTTGGTTTTGACGCAAAAGAAGAAGAAAGCTCCCCCCTTTCCAAAAAGTGAAGAAAATGAAACTGCCCCCTATTATGATGATCACCGACAGCACCTTCTTTTGGCTATTTATCCTTTGGGGTTTGATGGTACATGTGTTTGTGTGTCTTCACCTCGTTTGCTCCGATTCCAAATCCTCACTAATTTGCTTGATTAGCAATCTAATTCCATCTTAATCAAGCTTATAATTGGATTGGACACGTGGCATAAAGGGTTTAGCCTTTTTGGAAGCTTGGGGATCAAATTACAAATATCTGTTGGACAATGTAATTTAATTTTCTTTGAAAAGGAAGAAATTTGAATTCATGACTTCCATTGATTAGATTTAAGAAAATGAAGCAAACTTTCACTAAAACTCATTTTTCTTTTTTAGGAATCAAGTAACGCCTTGGATTATTTATATGATAACTATCATTATGCAGCAAAAATATATTTGAAGAACTCAAATTTGAGTAGTAAAATATTTGTTAAATTTCTTGAAAATTCTAAATAGAAAATATCCCTAAATTTAATTTTATGTTTTATAACCTAAATCCATTAAAAAAATTACAAAAAAGAAATACTAGTGCATCTATGTAATTTACTAGTTTCTTGATAAGATATTGAATAGCTACTAAATCAACCACTGATTATTCTATTTAAAATTTTAATATGGTTTTAAAAATATTTATATTAGTAATTACACTAAAAATAAGCTATTTTGAGTAAAAAAGACACATAAAATAGTCAAATATTGCAAGAAATGATTCAATATTACGTGGTAATAGTTTTTGGGACCACTGTGTTGAAGAATATCACTCACGCTACGTTTAATTGCTTGAGTTGAGCTATCAATTCCATCTGTAGAAACTTTGAGTGTGTGTGTGTTTTACCGATCGATATTCAAAGTTACGTACTAATTACTTTAACTCGATTTATTGTTAGACTTTTTATAATGAATGCTCTCTTAATATAATTTTTTTTATTTTTAAAATTTGAATCTGACTATTGATTAAAAGATTTAATATCTTTTTCATTGGTAACTGTCCGTCAGTGTCCGTGAGTGCGTGTGTGTTGCAATTTCAATTCCATTAAATGGCTTTATGCGGTCGTGGAAATTAATTCCAATGATCATTAGAGAACATTAAAATCCCGTGGCTATAGTTCATTGATTAAGCTACTTTTGGCTAGTTACGGTCCACCCAAGTGAGGACCACTCTTTGGGTTCCAAAAGGAAGTCTTATTCAAAACTTTGGCCATCTTGGGACCAAACTGTGACATTCAATCTCTAATGTCTTCAGCACATGAGTGGTCCTTCATGTCACAAGAAAAATCCAACCTAATTGAATCTGATTTTTGTAATCGGTCTTTTATTTCCTTGAAGAACTAAATTACTATTGAAATTACTTTTTCAAATTCTAAATACCACTTTTCTGATCACCTACAATACTAACTTACCTATCCTTGTGGATACTTATATCTTACACCCACATGGTATTGAGTTAAAATCCACCTTTACTAGTAAATTTTTGAGCTAGACTACCAAGCGAGAGTAAAAGGATTAGAGTTCTAATGTTTGACAAAGTTAAAATGATAAATTTATTGTTTGAATAATAATTATCATTCGAAATGCATTACTCACTCTGAATAATCTAAATACTAAATTTTATTATTCCATATTCATAATACTGAGTTAAAATCTATTTATAATAATAAATTTGCAAGCTAAAAACTAAATGGATAAAGATCGGAGTTCTAATATTTGACAAGGGACCGAATCTAGTGGTTAAAATCTTTTCTCCCAATTCCGTGATCTGGGTTTCAATTCTTATCATTCTTATCCACTTTTAATTCTCTGGGTATTAAATAAATTTACGAAAACATTTAGGTAATTAGGCATGCGCATAATGTTAGTGTTCGTATGCATATCCTTCCTTATTCATCTTGATCCGCAACTTAATCATGATTAGACTATTATTAGGGGAGCACATCCACACTTTCAGTCGTTTTCTCTCTTTATTTGATTATCCTTCTTTTGATGTGATCTTATGTGTTCAACCCCATTAAACAAAATGAAATGCTATTTATAATTCCTTCACAACTAAGGAAAAAAATGGTTAATACTAGTGGCTTTGGGAAAAAATTTTGAGAGGTTATAGTATGAGATATTGACATTAGCAACCAAATTGTAATTAAGAAATTCTATTATGATAACTTCGTATGACCAAACCATTAAGATAGAATTTTAGGAAATAACTAGCCAATTTTTTAGTTAATTTCAACAAGTTAGGCATTGAAAAAAGTGTGTATATATATATATATATAAAGTTTTGATATAATAACAATAATCAAATATTAAATTTTTTTAAGTTGAATGGTTAAGAAAATTCTATCTCGAGTTCATGTTTTAAAAATGATGAAAAAAAATTTAAAAGAGTTAACTCAAAAATGAACTTTATAATACTCAAATAAGATTAATCGGATAAAACTCAGATAATAAATATAAAAATAAAAATAAAAAACCAAGAATCAAATGTCGGGGGTTTGAAAATGGATATACCGCATAGTTTATGAATTTTTTTGACAAAAAACACGTGATTTCAAATGCAAAAACTATTTTTGTCAACAACTACGTGCCCACGTTGGATTGGATTGGATCACGCATAAGGATCGAGAGAGAGAGGGAGAGATGGAAAAAAAAAAAAAAAAAAAAAGAAAAACAATAGTTCAGCATTTTACTTTGGGGTGCGACGAAAAACGTTGTAAAGGTGATTAGCTGTGTGTGCGCATGCGCACGCAAAAACAGGTTCCACCGAAACCGGCCTATAGATAGACAAGCGTAGGGTCATTTTCGGTACTTTATTTTTAATAGTATAAGCAGAATGAAAGAGTTTGCTAGGACACTCTGTCTTACAAGAATTTGTCAGAGCCCAAAGAGTAGGATAGGTATGCCTATGGGTATCAAAATTTCTAGGAGGGTCATATCTAAATCATATAGAAATCTTAGACAAAATGAAGGACACAAAAAAGTGAAAAAAATAAAAATTCGGAACCTCTCCCAACAGAGAAAATCGTAACGTACTTTTTTTTAAAAAAAAAAAAACATAAATAATGCCAATTTTAAAAAAAAAAACGAATTTCTTTTAAATAATTTCCAAACTCTTCTTTTTCATCTCAATAATCTATGGTAGGTCTCGATCAATGAATCCAGATCCAATCACTCCCTCACTTTCATATTATTTTCTCTTTTCTCAATTCTCCTCATCTTAATTAGATCGCAGATCGATCAATCTCTTATAATTGATTTCTTTCTTTTTTTTGGTTTCTTTGAACTTGATCCACTGTTAAGTATCCAGAATTTTACTTCGACTAATTTCGATTGAACTGCTGTCGAATTCTAATAAGAAAGAAACTCTCCCTACGTCATTTTTACTATTATTAAGACTCGAATCTCAATTTTTAATGTGAGGTACTGGTATCTTTTCCACTAAATCAACGAAACATTGGTTAATTTCTCTCTTTCTCTCTATCTCTCTATTGTTGAATATCAATCAATTTTCTCATTTCATAATTAATTTTCCAACTTTCTTCTCGGCTACTTTATTTCTTTTCTTGAGCTTTTTTCAATCAATCCAAGTCAACTTATTTCGATTCGTAGCAAAACTCAGCTGCAACACAAAGTTTGGTTGAGAGAGATAAAGTGATCTTCTGTAGCAATTTTTTTATTTGGCTAGATCTAGCATTCCTTTCCAAAATGAATTATAGATCTGGTTAAGATCAAACTCACAAAGCGAGATCGGTAACATAAGAGATTATCGATATGATAATAAATTAAACCTTTAATAAGAAGCTCATTAGTCAATGAGCTATAATTTAAGTGGCATCATCCTCTCTCTAAAGATCTCGAATTTGAATCTCGTTATGTATAAAATAAATAAATAAATAAATAAAAAGCTCATTACATTACTTATTCTATTTGCTAAACAAATCAAACATAAAAACGATCAAAAAATTACTCTCAATTTTATTCGACTTATTTATTAATATTGTTTGTAAAATAATACGTATCTTATTTAAAACATAATTATAATTATTCTTTAATTGTATGAGTATTCTAATAATATTCTACTAAAAAAATTCGGATTGAATCAAATTTAGTATGATTCAATATGGTTACAGGATACTGATAGTTTATAAAAAAAAATAATTGTATTAAAAATAAAAATCATTTGGATAAGTTGGGCTGGGCCGAGCCATGCCCAAACTATTTGAATAAGTTACGGACTAACGTGACACTACATTCTTTCTGGGTCGAAACTGAATACAAAATGGCCAGGTTCAAAAAAACCTAACAAAAATGGGCTTGAGTAATATAGGTAAACTCGTTGGGCCGGGTACGAAATTTGGACATCTTGGCAGGCCCAATAAGAATGGAGAAAAAGAAAGTACAGAGGACGAAACCCGAATTTATCATCTCTGCCTTGCCTTTTCTTTCGACTTTGAATACTTCAATTCCTTTGTTCTTCTCTGCACTTGATATTCAACAATTTTTGCAGTTCGAAATTTCCAACCCATTTTTTGGGGGGTTTTCTGGGTTTAGTCGGTGATGATTAGAACAAGGGCTTGAGAGCCAACGCAAGAATTTCGAGCACCCGAGTGTCTGAAAACTCGGCTTGTGAATTTGGCTTTGAAGAATGCGCCAATGCTAATCTGAGACTTACCCTTTTGTTAATTTCTCTCTTTTTTTTGGCATGTTTATTTGAAGTTCTCTCTACAAATTTTTTCAGGAATTTGGGTTTTGGTTCTTTGAGTTTTGGAAATGTTAGAACAAACATGCATGTTATTTTAACATGATGTATAGTTTCGGTTCCTATCCACGAAAATCAAATTCAATTTAATGATATAAAAATGGAGTATCCATTGATTTGAGATTGTCACCAGGTTTTTGTGTTCATTAATTTTGGAGTCAAGGATTTCTTGTTCTTTGCTTGACATGAATTAGGATGCAGATTTTTATTTTGTATGATCTCGTCATCAGCACAATGTTCGATCTTGTTTGCAATTTTTATGTCTTTTGATCATTGAGCATGTGAATATTTGGATAGGCGACAGGCTTCTCAATATTGAATGTGTTTCTTTTAATTACTTAATAAGTTAGAGAGCCTGATCGGTAAGTAGAAAGTTAAACTGCATTTTCTATTCTATGCACGGATCGATGGTTATGTCTGAGCACCAAGAATTTAGTTCTAGCAATTTAACTGTAATAAGCCTCATTTGAATATATGAAATTTCGGGTCTCTATTGGTCCTTTTAGTTTCTTACTGTTGAAGTAATCGTTGAGGTGACTCAATGCTTTCTAACCAAAATTTAGATGTTATACTAGAACTAGAGCAACAGAGATGGAGTCCTCTATAGATTCTTTTACTAGTTTTAGATTATAGCTATGCCCAAATCCTTTGTTTCTATCCCACACGAAGCTTCTTCTTATGAATCCTCAACCGTCACCTGTCATTTCACTGGATCATAGCTGCTTACCTCAATGAAAATGTGTAGTCATTTTTGTTCAGCATAAAGTTGTGAATGTCAAATTGCTTCATTTCTATATGCAAAAAACAAAAAAATAGAAAATGCTTAAAATTTGAAGCTGCTTGTTTGAATTGCTTGATTTTGACTATATAGTTTGCTAAATGATTGGAATGGTGGTTATACGTGATAAATTAACATTAATTTGACAAACTAACCGGTTTATTTGTTTTGTTCAATGGATCGATAACCTTAGGAACCAATCAGAATATGGTGTAGAACGTTAGGTGGAGGAAGATTGGTGGTTCTTAGACTGGTGGTTTTATTTTTATGTTGCGGATTGAACTTGATTGCTAGCATTTGTGGTAGGTGTGAAAGGATGATGGCGCTGATCGTCTTTGCTAGAAACTGGCTGAATTACGTGGGAAACTTACATATATACATTACAAACCCATTGTCTGGGCTCCTAGATATTTATAGCATTTAAGGTTCAAAGGTTTTTACATACGATTTCTCCTTGGCAGTGGAGATAGCTGCTTTGGTGATATTGGTAGCAATTGATACGTGCAGCATAGTGTGGCTATGATGGGACCAGGTGGACCTGGTGGTGGTGGTGGTGGTGGTTTCGGACCTGGAGGTGGTGGTTTTGGCCCTGGTGGCTTTGGCCCAGGAGGTGGCTTTGGCCCTGGGGGTCCTGGTGGTTGGGGCGGACCTGGTGGCTTTGGTCCTGGGGGTTGGGGGCCAGGAGGTCCTGGTTTTGGTCCCGGGGGTTGGGGGCCAGGAGGTCCTGGTTTCGGTCCTGGTTTCTTCCCTCCTGGTGGCTTTTTTGGTGGATGCTTTAATGGCATTTTCAGCATGATTTCTGCTTGGTAAGTAGTGATGCTAATCTCTCGCTTCCTTTTGTACTGCACAAACTGCTGATCTATATGTATCCTCACTTTACTGGTCACAATTGTATCATAGTATACATTATAGTTTCCACCAGTGCCTTACTTTTAAAGACTTATTTAGTTGGTCTTCTCTTACCAATTTGTGTCCAAAACTTTTATGATCTTTTGATCATGCTAATGATTTTTAGCATACTAAGCTAAATCTTAATTTGTTTTTGGATCAGCTTCTACGGCCTTTGCTGTTGCTGGATGCTGCAAGATTGCTTTGGATTTGGACATCCTGGCCCTGGTGGCTTCGGTCCAGGCCCTGGTGGCTTTGGCGGTGGACCTGGTGGTGGCGGTTTTGGTGGTGGCCCTGGCTTCTAATTCATTTTGTTGTTGACTTTTCTTGTTTCTTTCTCGTTAGATTTTCTAGTTCTTAAGTATTGCACCGTGAATTTAAAGCTTTTCATATTCGAATGCAATTGTTACATTTTTTTGCTGGTGCAATGCCGCTAGATGTTAATGAGTCGAAATGGATGCTGCATTTGAGGTCTTGTATAATGTGTGTTTTTTTCCCGTTTCTGCAACTCCGAACAATCTTGTAAAATTCAACTCTCTTGTGCTAATTGGATGTCATGTCATTCAGATAAACCCTCTAATTGCCATGGTCTCTCCCTTGGACATTGCCGAGCGCTCAATTAGGCTACGCAATGTAGGAAGAAGGTAGCCTGAGGTTGAGCTTAATGGCACAGACATGGTGCAAGAGCCACCTAGTTTTGTAGGTGGGTTTGATTCCACCAACTGGTAGGGAGACCTAGAGCTTCATTAGCTTAGCAGACATACTGTACCAAAAAAAAAAAAAAAAAGCTTAGCAGACATTGTGTTGGAGTAGCTTGATTATTTATAAATGGACAATTACCATTCTTCATCCGATAAGTGGGCCCGTATAATTCTTACTCGTGAGACTCATCGATACAGATCAAACTATGATATGGGGACAAATGGGTCTGTCCAACTGGACAACTCCTCGGGCTTTCAGATTATTGCATAATTAATAAAGCATTGGCCCTTATGGTGATTCCTTGAGTTTAGTTACTGCTGTTAATGGTGGAGTGGGGGTTAATCACCCTTGGAAGTACATGATAAATGACTGCAAAGCCCTTATGGAGGAGTTTGGTGTCCAAAAAATTAATCATATTTATAGGGAAGCGAATAGGAGCGCTGATAAGTTGATGGGTCTGGAGAAAGAGGTTGCTGTTGGCTGTCATGAGCTCACAAGCCCCCCAAAAGCTTTAATAGAGTTGCTACGTATGGACGCTAGTGGTGCTTCATGGATCAGAAGGAAGGGGTCCCTTGTTGTGTGCACTAATTCCCCCTAAGAGTCATTTGACTTTCCTTCTCCGTTTTTTCTTTGTTTTGTTTGCTTTCTTCTCCTTTCTACCAAAAAATAAATAAATAAAGCATTGGCCGACATTTTTTTTTAACAACCAAAATCTAGAAAGCCGAATGATTTAATTTCATCAATTGTGAAATCTAATTAAGGGTTTGATTTTTTTGACATTTATTTTTTTATTTTCAATACTCAAATTCAAGATCTTATTTTAAAAAACTAGTAACCGTCCTTAGATCCACATGTTGTTGATAGGATTGGCCAATATGAACAAGCCTAATCTTGACATGACAAGATGAGGCCCTTTCGGCAAGGTCAAGTAGACAGAATAATAATAATAATAATGAAAGGAGTTCCCAAATGAAATCCAAGGTAGACTTGTTATTCTTTTCTTAAGCCAAACATACAACAAAAGGCATTCCTCATTAAAACATGCCGTACGGGTGCAGCATACAAACACCTCCCCAAATGCATGCTGAAAATATATTATCATCAATGTTAGGTGAAAAGGCCAGTAAAATTACAAAAAGAAAAATGGAAAAAGTTGCAGGCAAAGTTCCACCTAAAAAAAAAAAGTTGCAGGCAAAACTCACACCACAAAGCCTACAATACAGCTCTCTTCTTCCCAACTCCCCCCCCCCCCGGGGGCGGGCCAATCACAATGGCTTAGTATTATCTAGCAGGAGCAGCAAACACACTTCGACAAGCACTGCCTGTTTTAAGAAGAAAACTTATGCGCAGGAAGGGGAGAAAGAGGCCACCAGAAGTTCCATTTTTTCCTTGGATGAAAGCCGAAAAGATCTGAACCAAAAGTAGAAGGTAGTGATTTTAATAGAAAGCATCTCTGTAGCAAAAATTCACATTCACAGCTCTGCAATCCAAATTTCAGGACATGGTTGATGGGTACTGTCAAATTTGCCATGTTTCAAGAAGAGTTGCTGCAACACATTAAAAGGATAAGAAAAGATAAATGCAACCCAAGGTTTGTGAACTCCTATGGCTATAATTTTCTGAAAACCTGGGGAAGTCTAACCGACGACATTGCCATTGGTCATCATAAAAAATGCATTGCTATTGCCTACCGCTACTAATCAAAATTTCTGGTTTGGAAACAACAGACCAGAGGTTCCCGAGTAATTAAAGAAAGCTATTAAGGTTTAAGATAGCGCTATGAAATATGCACTCTTTCACAAGGTTATTAAAAACGCAGTCTCATAGGAAAGAGTTTTACTGGTTTCTCATCATTCGCAAGCAATTTTTGTATCAAAGCTGCTGAGGCATATAGCGAATGCCTGGAAGGCTGAGATTGGATATGCATAATCCATGTTGAACACATCCTTCCCAACTTTTCCAAACTGGAGTATTACATTTTCACATTCCTGACCATTTTCAAGAGAAGCTACCAACTGAAAATTTTTAACAGAGGCAACGGTCACCCGTCCATTAAAGTTAAGACACCAGCACTGCAGCTGTTCATGCCACCGTGGTGCCTTATTTTTCAACACTAACATCCCCTCTTTCTGGCATGGCAATGGGACTGATTGAAAATTCTCCATACGATTTGATTTTGATCTGAAAAATGGAAGAGATGGAAAGGACTCCAGATTGGCATGCAAAAACTCAGTCTGTGTTGGAGCCACTCCTCCTGGCTCTACTGCAGAGGAAGGGATTGCATCCATGATGCAATGCATTCTTCTAGGACCCCTGGTTTCATAATTGGAGAATCCATCAACATAACTGAAAAATGGTAACAAGCGCTACCAACCAAATCAGAACACTCACACACACACACATTACCAAAAAAAAAAAAAAAAAAAAACCTAGAGCAAAAATAAAGAACTAAACTGAAGACACCAAAGTTTGTTAGTCAAATAGCATTAGTTGTTTCTTCACCTGTCATTTTTGCATGCTTTGTTGCTCCTTGTTAATATGCCCATCTAGAAATTCTTTTGGTTCAAAGAGGAATGATAAATTCCAAAACAACACTTACCTAGAACCAAGTACATTCAATTCATATGATATGTGGGCTACAGGATAGTTGTCAACAGGAACTCTTGGTGCGACTTGTTTAAGACTCACTAGCCGGGTGGAGCGACATTTAGTAACTCTGGCTCCAGCATTTGAAGACTGTGCATCATAAACTGTGAATTTTGTCCCCAGAAAGTTTGATCTGTCGGGACAGTAGTAAATTACAAAATCTTCGACAACAAGACAAACATGATGATGATCTTATGCATGACATATGTATATATAAATATACCTTAACTTCCCGACGTAGGTTCTACTACCCTTCGATACATCATCAGCATTAAGAGAAATGATGTAGTCTGTGCATGTTGGGCGTCGGCACCTCTGGGCAGCAAGAAGGAACTTCCCATCATCATTTGTAGCTGCCAAAAGAATAAAACATAAAAGCTGATTTTTCAACAGCTTGCAGCCAAGAAATCATGCCCAAAAGATTGAGCACCAAAAAAGAATTTCTAAAGCATAAACTTCAGAAAACATAATCTGAAGACACATCAGAGTTAATGCCATAAAACAAATGCAATAAAACAAAGGGGCATGCACACCTTGACTTAGGCTAAGGTACAGATAGTATGTCTGAGTATAGCGATTTCGTTTTATATAGCATTGGAGGAGGGAATTCCTTGGCCCTGGCTGCAAAAGATAATAGCCAAGATATTACACATGCTCACATAAATCAAAGGCCATACAGCTTATAATCCACCTAAGATGCAAACTATCAATCATAACATTAAGGTTCACCACCATGCAGAACTCATCAAATTCTAGATCACATAGTAACAGAATGGTTCTGGTTAAAATCAATAAAATTTGGAGAGTTGGATAAAATTTCCATAGAACTAACAGAAAAACGTCACATTCAGATGCACAATCCACTTAGCCACAGCTTTAGATCTCTCACACTAATGATCATTGGTCGAAGTAAACCATTAAAAACTATTTCTCAAGTATTAAAAATGTGACTGCAAAATCTTGGCCTTGGTTTTAATTATGTCTATAAAAGGGATAATCTGCAAACCCCCACCTAAAAAAGAAAGAAAGAACTAAAAAGATTATAGTGGTTTACAAGGTTATAGGAATGTTTCCTGAAGCTTCCCTTCTACAATCGACAGTAGTGGTAATGTGCTTCCTAGTGAGACACATATCCTAAGTATTACAATAGTTCTGTTTGTAATTTTTGCCTTCACATTGTGTTACCAGTCAGAAAATTATGTCAGTTGAAGCATTCAATGAGCCATCACTACATGTCATGTTTGAACCATCCATTCCTTTGAGATGCAACCATTCTTTCAATTATATCATTACATCAAATCTTTTATAGTAGCTATCAGAAAAATTGATTTTGCAGCAAGACCCAAATGTATTTCTTTCATAGCTCATGCAAAAGTTGTAATCACCAAAAGGGTTCCGGTGCCATCAATCTTTAATACTTTCTATTTCCTTAGCCTATTCACCTTTGCAACTTATAATACAGCTGACCATAACTTCTGACCAAAAAAAGGTACAGCTGAGCATAACTGGACTGGAGTCATCTATCTCTTCATTGCAGCAGCTTGAATGTCATGCAGTAATTCATAATCCTCCTTTTACATGGGTTAGAGATAAAAAAGGGATCAGGTGAATCGTAGTTTTACCACTTTTTGGACAACTAAGATAAGCAGTCACAAATAAATTGAAACAAACTAGAAGAACATATGTTGTGAAATGTGCTCCAGTACCTCAGTTAGCTACACCATTGCTAACTAAAATATCAAAAGATTAATTAAACATGTGTAAAAAGATATGGTATAAAGGGTGAAGAGTTTCAGATTAAGATCATGTATAGCAACTGAAATCAAAATAGACATTCAACAAAACAAATATTTAATGTGGTCTGGTATCTCGAACCTGCTTCAAAGAGATCGGGAATGTCAACTTAGCTGATAGCTCTGGGACTTTCACTAATTCCTTCATGATTTCTCTCCAACTCCGGCACACACCAGCGCAGGAAACCACATTTTTCCTCAGAGGCCAAGTGCTCTCGGATGACTCTATCCTCATCAACACATCCCTCAGAAGCTCAGGAGGCAAATTAGCCCAACAACTCTGCTTCAAAGCATCAAAAACTACCACAGAACTATCCTGAACAACGCGATGCGACCTTGATCTCAACCCATACCCTAATTTCACTTCAAAACCTTTTCTGGAGATGCTTCCAATCTCACCCTTCATCTCCTGAATTATACTTTTCAATGTCATTGCTACCTCCGCTATCTCTCAACACCTCAAACCCTAAAAACCCCTAATTTTTTTTTAATTTCACAACAGCCCCACAAGTAGTGGGGAGCTTCCAAAGTTCAAAACAAACTCAAATTTCTCCAAACGAGAACAAACCCACAATTTTTCATATGTTTCAGAAGTCAAAGATTGCAGTTTTAACGTAAATCCCCAATCTCTCGGCTCATCAAACACTGAGACACACCAATTTTCTCTAATTTCCCGACAACCTCCCAACTCAGATAAGCTCAAATTGCTTCAAACAAGAACATACCCAGAATTTTTTAATATCAATTAGAAGCCAAAGATCGTAGTAATCAACAACGAATGCTCCCAGAATAAAGCATAATAAAACACTTGATCACGTACCAGATCCGCTGATCTAAATCTAAGGATTTTTTTCATTAAAAAAAAAACACTTCAACAGAAGTTAGAAGAGGAAAGCTATATACCAAACAATTCAATGATTCGAAGAGACCCCACTAAAACTTTCACCGAATTTTCCAACCACAGAACTGATAAAAGGTACCCAAAATTTGATCACAGAAAACAGAAAACGGTGGATTGCATTGAATTGAAAGCCTAAGAAAAAATAACTAACACGTCAAAAGAAATCTTAAGAACATAGATTTTGGGTCGCATAGGTTGTTAAGGTTGATGAAAACGAGAGGTTACAACAGAGTCTTGTCCGCCTAGCTAAGTGGGTCGGCCTCTAACAGGTGTTTTATGGATCTTGAGAAGATCCGAGTTCGGATATTCTGCCCAAATGGATTTCTATTTCTATTTTTTTTTTTAATTTTACACTGCTTTGTAAATTCTAATTTAAAACCAATGTTTTTTTTTTCTTTTTTTTTAAAAAAAGAAATATAAGGAGAATTGAAATTCACCCCCACTGACCAAAAATTAGTCAAGTTCTGTTCCATTTAAATTCTATAATTTTGTATTTTTGTTAATATTATATTGTTTACAAAATCTTTGTTACAAAGGCAACCGATAAAATTCCTTTTTTATGTGATCATTTTAATGATTTTTTTGGTTTAAATAGTGCTTTTATTTTATATTTCTTAAAATAAAATTTTTAAATAAATATCAAAATTTTGTTGATGTGTAATATTACCTTATATTATAATAATTTTTTACTATTATTCTATCGTAATTAAACTTAAAATGTCACAAATTTAGTATTCTTCTTCTATATTATATACTTATTTGTAATTATATAAATTTTCCATTAAAACCCAATTTTCTTTGTTTAATTCAAAAGTGTCAATTGTTGTTATGCAAGAAAATAGAACAATGATGGTGTTTAGACTGTTCTTCCTCTTTATCCATTCTCTAAGCCAAAAATCTAACTTACATAATTATGCATGGATAGGATTAAGACATTTATCCTAACATTTGTCACATTAACCATAACCAAAGTTACCATCAATGAAGCTTCTAGGTAGTTTTGATTGGCCCCATACATTTCCAAAAACATAAGCATCCCATGAAACAACTCTCTCTCTCTCTCTCTCTCTCTCTCTCTCTCTCTCTCTCTCTCTCTCTCTCTCCATTCGATTTGTTGTAGGAACCAATGAAAAATGTTTGCATCTCACGATCCATCCAAAGACACGAGCTAGTCTCCTTGCCAATAATTTTGGCTGGTGGTCCAACTGCGCATTTATGTGTACTAAAGTGAATTGTACACATGGTTCAATTAAAACATTTGCTGTTCATTGTTTTTCATGTAGGCTCCCAAAGAGGAAAAACCAACCATTGTTGGCATACTCCCCCCCCCCCCCCCACAAAAAAAAAAAAGAAAGAACAATCTCACCCGCAAGTTACAGTCTTTCTATCTCGTTTCTTTTGAGTTTGGGAAGGATAGGAAGACTTGTGATTCTCTCTCCTTGAGTTACATTTTGAGAAACTCGGTGAGAATTGGATTTATGATTTATGAATAGGTTTGTCACTTGACTGAGTTTATAAGTCCAAGAAAGAGATTACGAGAAAAAGTTGTATGTTAAAAGTTAAGAATTAAAGTAAATTTCATTTTAGAATTTTTTTATAAAATATTTTTAATTATAAAATTTGAATGATCATATTAGTACTCCATTAACGTAATACTTTTTTTTTCTATTTAACCATATCATAATAATTTAATTAGATTTAATTTTTAATTTGATTTTTGAGCGTCTATTTTTAATAATTTATCGATATCTGACAATTATTTTAAATTTAATTAAATTCAATTTGAGTCGAATTAAACTTGTTTTTTTTTTATATATAAGAGTGAAATTCGAGATTTCACTTAAATATCAGAATCTAACCACTGAACCATCTACATATCGATACTTTTAGCTCTCTTTTATTTATATAAGACACCATGCTAAAACCTTTTTAAATTGCAATGTAAAATAATAGTTGGTTGGTTAAATTCTTAGGATAAAAAATAGTTTGCTATAGGGCGTAAATCGAGAATTATTTTATTTTACTTTTTGGCCTTTTCTTCAATAAGTCTCTTTTGACAAAACCAAACAATACAAGAGGCTTGGTGTTGGGCCAAAGAAAAATAGAATCCAATCAAAAACGGGCCGGTCAGCCCAATAATCGATGCCTTTAAAGAATGCATGACATTACGTGTCCACTCCAACTGGCACATCTTTGTAGCTTAAGCTTTAAGTCAAATGGTCCCACCATAGAATTTTCTTATTCCCCAGAGTCATCAGATCTAACGGTGCTCATCAAATCTAATATCTCACTGTCAGATACAAACGACCGGCGTGCTCCCTTCCCTCGTCACCACCAACCAACCCTTCGCGGTCTTTTTCACTCTCCATCTTCTTCCTGCTTAAAGCCCTAATTTTCAAAACTTCAAGGCCAAATCAAAATTCTCTTTCTCACTCTCTCTCTCTCTCTCTCTCTATAGAAAGTGATGAGAGAGAAAAAGTGAAGGAATGGGGTTCGACTTAGGATCTGCGATGATGAAATTAGGGGTTTTATCAAGTTCCGATGACTATTTGCCACACGCAATCACATTATTCGTTGCGCTTCTCTGTTTCAGTAATCTGATCGGCCATCTTGTTGAACACAATCCTTGGCTCAATAGGCCTATTATTTGCAGTCTTATTGTAAGTTCTTCATTTTCCACCTTTCCACTGTTTTTGGGAATTCTTGTTTTCTTTCTCGTCATTTATTTTATTTTATTTTTTAATTTTGTTGGTTAATTTTCCTTTCTGGATTATTTTCTAGTTTGTTATGGTTTATTGAGTTTGAATTTAATCCATTATAGGGAAAATGATGGAAGACATGTAAGGTTTTTCGTAAAATTCTAGGGTGAAAACTTCATGATACATGATTAAAGAACTATAAAATTTAAATGGACGTCTTTAAGTCGTGATGTGATCGGAAGATTAGTACCTTGAATCGAAATCATTTTTTATCAGTTCATATCAAGCAAAATAATTCAGTTGTTTTTTTTTTCCCTGATAAATTTATGTTGAGTTTTGATGTTTTGTTTTGGGGGTGATTTCAGGGTTTGTTGACCGGAGGTGTAATTTTACTGAAAAGTAAAGGAGAAAGCTCGCGTCTTTTGGAGTTCAATGAGGAGCTTTTCTTTATTTATCTTCTTCCTCCGATTATATTTAACGCTGGGTAAGTGTTGATTTGCTATGACATTATATATAATTTGAGAATGTGAGTTTATTTCTTTGAACCCTTTGTTGTTTAGTTTATTGGAATACTATGATGTTGTGATTTCTAAGTATGATGCAGAACAATGAAAGTTTTCAAGGTTGAGGATGTTTTTGCTGTAAAAGTTGTGTGGGGTTATAATATCAGAAGTTCTATTTAATGGTAACAAATTCTATTATTAATGTTGTTAGACATGCCATTTTGTATGCACTTAAGCTGAGAGAGCAAAATGTCATGCCCATAAGAAACTCCTCCTATCACCTTCTTATGGCCTGTGCTTTGGTTCATATGTCTTGAAGTATTGAGGATTTTTCTGTCTTGCCTTTATATAAGTCTCATTCTCCACCATGCTTATGAACTCCATGAAACTTTTCAAGCTCCACAGGTGAGCTTTATGGAGAGAGGTGAGTTTTGACCTTCTATGATAGTCTATACCAAGCTAGTGATCATCAGTATATGCTTGTATATGGCACTTACTGAGCGTGATGAGTGAAGACTTTGCCAAAGAAGTGCCTGTTCTTAAATGATATGATGAACTTCTCCCCAGTCTGTACTTGTTCAAAAAATGTATGAGGCCCAAATAGTTTCTGGATTCTATGCTGTGAGAACACTTTGCGAAAGGATATAGCTTTGCTCTCGGCAAACCTCGGTCTGATCATGTCCGTTCACCAAGGTGGCAGCTGGAGTATGGTGCCAAGTTGGCGCCTCAGGGACCCCATTGACATGTAAAAGTTTGTCCCATGAGGTGCCAATGCGCCACATGCTTCGGCTGTCCCATCAGCAACTGACCGACTTGACTGAGAGCATGACTGGGGTGAAGTCGCTCCCTCTGTGAAAATGCCAGTAACGTGTTCTTGTTGCAACTAAGGAGTATGGATGTACATGGAGTGTCATGTGGTTCAAGAGTATGACCTGTTTCAACTGCTTGCATAATCATCCTAGTATGATGCCTTATTATGATAATCAAAAGAAAAGACTGAAACTGAAGAGACATTATGTTTGCCCTCTTCAGTTTTAGAGTATTGAGATGGACAAACAATTGCCTAGGTACAAACCGCACCTGGGTAGGGATTAGCTGACCAAGTCTTTTTGTAATGTTAACTAACGTTATGTGCCCTACCAACCTAGGAGTCTGATGATAACTATTTGGTGTCTTGTATTTTCTTTATCCCAGGTTCCAGGTGAAGAAAAAACAATTTTTCAGAAATTTTATGACCATTGTATCATTTGGGGCCATTGGTACGCTGATATCCTTCGTTGTCATATATTTGGGTATGTTCACGATCTACATTTCTCGTTATTTTTTGGAGACAGTATCACTTTCTGAGGTATCTGGTTTTAAATAGATCTTGTTCTTTCTGTATATATGGCTGTGTGTTCAATATCTTTTATGAGCAATTCTTTGTCATGGAGCAAATGTTTTAGTTTCATTTTGTTCTTCTTGAAATTATTTGAAAGAATGTTGTGAGGCATATAGGGAGTTTACATCAGGGCTAGCAATAGGAGTAGTAGAAACCATCCTATATGTCATTAGATGATACATTGGTTTGTGACCATATACAAGGGTGTAACTCCTCTGTCTTGCTTACTAATTAACAGCAAACTAAAGAGACAGAATCTTGTTTTTGTTAGCAAGAAGAATCTTCTTTGCTATCTGTGAGGATCCTTACATAGTGATAGGATTATAGCTATTCGTTTCCATCTATAGTTTTGCTTGCTTGATGCTTAGTGGCTGGAAATGAGAAATCTTGCGTGGCCCCAATACTAGTCTTGAAGTGGATAGCCCAAATTAAACCACGCTCCCACTACATTTTATATTGATCTTCAATTGTGTAAGGATGCAGTTGGAGCTACTTGACTTGGTGATGCAATTGATCCACCTTTTAATGCGAAGAAATTATGATATGCACTGCTGGGTTTCTAACCTCACTGTATTGTTGATTAACTAACTCCATTGTCTATTTGGTGCATATTCCACAATTCACCGACAAGGGCAGGGTAGTAAATTAGGCTTTTCGTCATTTCGTGGAGGAGAATGTGTTTGCAGCCTTATGCAATAGGATGTTCTTGTTTTCGGCTGAACCTGTGATCTCCACTTCAGTAATTGGCTTAAAAGCAAAAAGCGTTGGCATTTTGCAGGGCTTGCAAATAGGTTAAGATGGTTTTGTTTGATGCAGTAGTTAAAGAATTAGAGAAGGACCGGAGAATATAGTAGTAAATAAGATATGTTCAATTTAATTTAACTATTGACATAGCCTTAAATTGAACTGAATTAGAAATGATGGATTTCTGTAACAAACCCCTGCTAGTTTGAATTGATTTGGGCACTGGCCTTGCTTCTTGTTCTATATATCCCTTGTGGTGTGCTTAGCTGAATATGGTGATACATTGTATTGCTTTAAATAATATCTCAAGGTTTATTATTGTTACTTGTCTCAGATTAAACCCCATTTCTGCGTTTTAAAATTGTTCATCTAGGTGCCTTCCTGCTGTTCAAAAAGTTGGACGTTGGGTTCCTGGACATAAAGGATTATCTTGGTACTCTCTTTGATTCTCTCTCCTTATTGTATTAACTCCTTTTTTTTCAGTGTACCAGTTTTTGGATTTGCATTTGTACTGTTATCCTAATCGTTTTGCACTGGGATATGCTGTAGCCTTGCATAAAGACTCTCTCTCTCTCTCTCTCATGCACACACATGCACATGCATGCACACACACACACACACAGATTGCGAACACTGAAATGCATGTGTGCACCCACACTTGCCCCTGTAAGTATGCCCCACTGCATCCACACTTGCCCCTGTAAGTATGCCCCACTGCATTGCATCAGTCCTCAAGTGAGACTCTATGATTTTTGTGAGCAGAAAGTTTGTCTGTGAGGGGCTGACCTTTACCATAATTTCTTTTCCCTGTGTTACTGTGCAGTTTTTTAATGTTTGGATTTGCTTCTGATGGTGTTTTCATCTTCAATGATTAACTCATAGTTGGGAGGAAAAAAAATCTAAATTGTCACTTTTTAAAACCCTTTTGATGCAATAACTGAATCTCCAACATTACTAAAATAACCTTTTGTTGTATTATCTTTTTTAGAATATCTTTTCATCCTCTAATGATTTTGTAATATTTTAATGGATATTTTTTATTTAGCGCTTGGAGCAATCTTTTCCGCAACAGATTCTGTTTGCATCCTGCAGGTATTGTATCTTTTTGAGACTGTAATCCAATTTGAGAGTCCCCAATCCCATGTTTGTGTTCAAACAGAAAAGCCGTAGTTATGTATATATGATGTTTCCACTTACATTCTAAATTTTGTGAACAGGTACTCAGGCAGGATGAGACACCTTTACTCCATAGTCTAGTCTTTGGTGAAGGTGTAGTGAATGATGCAACATCGATTGTGCTTTTCAATGCAATCCAGAGATTTGATTTGTCACATGTCAACTCAGCCATTGTCTTGAAGTTCATTGGCAATTTTACGTATTTATTTGTCACAAGCACCTGTCTTGGAATTCTTGTAAGCCCTTATAATGCTTTTATTGATTTACCTGCCTGTAGTGATTTCTGTTTTACAAAGTGCCTGCATATCTTAGCTCTTTACATTTCTTGTGGGATATTACATTGTACCCAATTGCACCACCTCTGTAAAAAGAAAAAGAAAATCTGCCTCAGCAACCAATTCTTCTTCTTCTTCTTCTTCTCTCTCTCCCTGGGTAGGGGAGGGATGCTGTCAATCTACTTTTGCTTATATGTATTGTGTGTAACATTATTTCTTTTTTGCATTAAATTAACTTTTAATTTTATTTTCAGTAACAAAATCTGCAGTTGTTTAACTTCTACCCTAACGTATATCATTGAATTATTGAAAAATTTTTCATCATCATATGCAAGGGCTTCAGATATTGATACATGCTTACTGCTTTTTATGAGTGCAAATGCTTCCTAAGAACTCCTACAGTTGTAAAATAGAGTTGAATTTTCTAATGTTTGCATTTTGATGCACATGAGTCTCATCTCAAACACTAATGAAAATACTTTTTCTAATTTTATGATTTGAAAAATTTTCTGTTGATGACAGGTGGGATTACTTAGTGCTTACATCATACGAAAGTTATACTTTGGCAGGTATCCTCCTTTTCATTTGTCTTTATGATGAAGTTAGATGATTGCTGTACTACTAACATGAGAAATTGAAGAAGTTGCATTTAATCCTACTTTTTGTGAGACCATTTTTGGGAGAAACTAGGACTTGGATAAAATGATTTGGGTTGGAATGCATACTCAATGCCTCCATTTTAAGGGAACATTCTTAGTTGTTGCTTTAGATCACATAATATCTTCTTTTGATCTTTTGTTATGATTTCAGGTCTTTGGTGCCTCTTTCTTTTCTTTTTTTTTTGTTTATATGTTTTCACACAGAACAAAATCTGCTTATTTCTGTCTA
Organism: Dillenia suffruticosa; assembly: GCA_033439265.1. Taxonomy (NCBI): domain Eukaryota; kingdom Viridiplantae; phylum Streptophyta; class Magnoliopsida; order Dilleniales; family Dilleniaceae; genus Dillenia; species Dillenia suffruticosa. Next base: position 23,845,727 of record JAVTVX010000020.1, on the reverse strand, counting down.
AAAAGAAATATCATGCAAGATTTTCAAATTTATTGGTGAAATTTCAACTTGGAGGAGAAGATTGAGAAGATGGTATATCTAATGTTGGTTTATATCTTTAATTTGTGAACGGTTTGCGTACATGGTATGCAATTTAGGGTCCGTTGGGAAAATGGAGACTAGGCTTAATGATATTAAGTAGGGTTTTCAATGCAAAAAAGTATTGATATTTTGATAATTTTAGTCCTTTCTATAGAGATATTTGCAAAATCTTATATTTCCTATCTAAAATTGTGTTTTATTTTAAAATTTTTACAGGTAGAACAATATAAAATCGAAGCAAGTTAGCCAAGTTGCTCTTCCCCAGACAGGCCTTAAGTAGTGCTCAATTAGAACCACAGTATAACCTGACTAAATTCAAAATCTAAGAAAATTCTTTAAATTTTACTAACATGGAGTGGTAGCTATCTTAGGTCTTAACTTGAGGTATTGCTTCCCTACTGGTTTAACTGGAAGTTGCCTTAAAATGTTTTTCCCAGAAAAGTGTCTTTTGGTGGATGAAGATTCATCAAGGAAAAGAATAAAGTGAAAGATAATTTTGCAACTGAAATCTCCTTTTTTCTCGTTGACTTTGGTGTCTATTGTTATACTGAATTTCAGGCACTCCACTGATCGTGAAGTTGCTCTTATGGCTCTTCTGGCCTACCTGTCGTATATGATGGCTGAAGTAAGATTCTAAGTCACCGATTCTGCTTCTTATCATTTGAGTCGAACACTTCTGATGGTGAATCATGCAACTCAATTCAGTACTTTAATGACCGTTTGCAACTGTGTTCATTTTGCAGCTGTTCTATTTGAGTGGTATCCTTACAGTTTTCTTTTGTGGAATTGTCATGTCGCACTACACGTGGCATAATATCACTGAAAATTCTAGGGTTACTACCAAGTATGTAAGCTACTTCAAAAATAGTTTATGCCTTAGATTGCTATTAATGTTAGCTTAATCTTAATAATTGGTACCCTAGTTTCCATTGATGTTGGCTTAATATATCTACAAAGGTTAGACATATGTCCTCATCTACTGCTCTGTTTGATGCTATGTGCAGGCATCTTTTTGCGACATTATCGGAGTGCTCTGAGGATTTCATTTTCGTTTATGTTGGCATGGATGCATTGGACATTGAGAAGTGGAGTTTTGTGAGAAGGTGAGCTTTAATGTCAATGTGGTAATAAAAAATTGCACTCTCATATTAGGTTCTTATCTCACTTGGATTAGTCGATTGTAATCTACAGTGATTTTCTTCTTGATTTTTCGTCAGTCCCTGGACATCACTTGGAGTGAGCTTAGTACTGTTTAGCTTGGTTCTTATTGGAAGGGCAGCTTTTGTTTTTCCCATTTCCTTTTTGTTCAATTGGACTAAGAAGGCACAGAGTGACAAAGTCGAACTAAAGCAGCAAGTAATTGTTCTTTCTCTTGTTCATTTAGTTTTCCCATTCTTTTAAAATTATTTCGTTTTACTAAGTTGCCACAAATTGAATGATACAGTTCACAATATGGTGGGCTGGACTCATGCGTGGTGCTGTATCTGTGGCACTTGCTTATAATCAGGTGAGTAGATGTTTAGGACCCTTAAAAACAATTATCTGGCATGCATGCTACATATATATTACAATGAAACCGTACCATTCATTTTCCTTGTTACTTTAAAGATAGGGAAAAATGATGTAGTTGCAGACCTTGACTATGACTTGAAAATTACATCTATCAAAGCAATTTATTTTGCTTTAGAAAAGTCGTGAATAATAATGAAGAGGAGAAACATTAAACAAAAGGGGGAATCTGGAGTGGCTATTGTAAGATGCTACCTCACAAGGGCCACTAACTGATTAATTTGTTGAAAACGGCAACTTTCTGTAATTTTGCTTGCGGGAAAGTTGTTGGGAATCTGAATGCTTGCTAGATGTTGTTGTATTCTGCATTGACACTGTTTACTTTTGTGCCTGTTATGAGGTCTTTTGTGTTTGTGACAAGTGATATGTTTTGTTTTTGTCTGCAGTTTGCAAAGTCCGGCCATACTTCTAGGCCAGGGAATGCAATTATGATCACCAGCACCATCACAGTTGTCCTATTTAGCACCGTGGTAGGTTTCTTGGTGCCTTAATAACCATATAAATGCGGTGGACTTATTGGGTTGGAGCCTAGTGTTTGGGCTCCCTTTGTCTTTGAATTCCTAACTTTTTGTGCCACTTAATTCTGATAACATGTAATAACAAAACTTCTTTGTTATAAGGATTTATACCAAGACGGATGCCCATGTATATCGTTTTCTGCTAATTCAAATTAGCCCCTTGCATTGGTATCCGTGCAGAGCCAATTGATGATACTAGATCAATGCCTGGCTCAAACTTGGCAATTAGCAAATCCAGTTTAAGTTTCAGCTTTTCGATGTTTGCTTTTCTACATCATTGATGATTTTCTTTTCTATTTTTGTTTTGATCATCAGGTGCTTGGCTTGGTCACCAAGCCTTTGGTTAGGCTTTTGTTTCCACCATTGAGACGCTTCAACAGCCAGTTGTCTTCTGAACCATCCAGTCCCAAATCCATTACATTACCGCTTCTTGTAAATGGGCAAGACCCTCTGGAAGCTGGAGGTGGGATTACCAACATTCTCCGACCTGCCAGTCTCCGTCACACGGTCCACCGTTATTGGCGGACATTTGATGACTCCTACATGCGTCCTGTGTTTGGTGGGAGGGGATTTGTCCCGGTGGTTCCTAGCTCACCAACGGAGAGAAATGACGAGCCCCAGTAGTGGCTATGAGGAGAGCTAGGAAAAGCTCAGTTTATCTTCAAAATTAATTGTTACAAGGTACATAATTAACATGAGTTTATATTTGTTTTACATGGACAAATTGTGTAACACGATTATGCTCGATGAATGTAATGATGTACTTCATATTGTTAATAGTCATATGAAGAATGCAAATTTGTAAATCTCAATTAGTTTGTTCTCGTCTTTCCCGTGGCGACTTAGATGGCGCATGCGGGTCTAGGAGCACTTTTGGATAAGGCAGGGTTGCCTCCATGGGCCATGGTTGTCTTTGTTGCTCTATTGGCAAAGTTAAGTGGTGAGACCCTTAAATACCAAAACTCAACGCAAGCTTTGTCAATGTCAACTCTGAGTCATCAACACTTATTGGCACAAGTACATACCTTCGTCTCTTAATCAGTTAAGAGATTGACTCTCTCTGGGTATTAAAAAATCAATATTGAGAGATCTGTCTTCATAAAATGGGTTTTGCAACAATCGATCCAGATTAGTTGGAGTAAAACTCTTAAAAAAAAAAAAAAAAAAAACTCCGAGTCCAAGTCATTTTAAGCTGTTCTTGGGCCCAAAAATCAAAACCGTCGGCCCAATCTGGGCTAAACCTGTCAACAGCCTTCATCCCATTCAAAATCCTACGAAAACACAATTTAGCCGGCCCATATAAAACAAAATTATGATAGGAATTGGAAACAATAGAAACATCCAACTTGAATCCTCCAACCTAAAAAAAAGAAAACTTGGATCCAAATTGAGATTTATAGGAACAATGGAATTAAATAAATTTGGAAACATCTAAGTCACTACCAAAAAAAAGAAAATAGAAACATCTAAGCCTACAAAAAGTTAAGACCTTGAAACCCCAAACGCAAAAATCGTAGTCTCTCTCTCACGTTAATTTTCTCATCCACGCTTGAAACCCAAAACACTAACCTTCTTCTCTTACCCTAGTTTTGTTTCTTGGTTCTCCATTCTCTCTCTTTTGCCAAGTTCAACCATGGTTGTAAGAAGCCATTCCCCCTACTTGTTCCTCCTCGGAGAACTCTCCGGAGAGAACCGTCAAGCCCTCTTCGACCCCATCAAGAAAAAAGTCATAGAACTCAACATTCCGCAACTTTCTTCTCAAATCGAGTGTCTGTCTTCAAGGTATGGTTGGTTACTGCTATTATCTCGCGAAGATTCATCTCTATTTTTCTTCAACCCATTACTTTGGGAAACTATCCATCTTCCTTATCATCGCTCAACCATCCAAACCGCCATATTTTCTGCTCCTCCCACATCTCTTGATTGTGTGGTTTACTTAATTCATTCGGTTCCTTTCATGGGTCAAATTCATGTGTCAACCCTACATATTAGAAGACAAAGAAGTTGGAGTCATCAAATCTACACAAGTCCAACTATAAAGGTCAATTCCAATCAGGTTATTCAAGCAGCTTTCAATAAGGACACACTATATTGTTTGGATTCTGTCGGACAGTTGATTGAATTCGATGAAAAGAACTATGTTTGGAGAGTTGTTGCATACTCCAAAAATTCAGAACATGTTAAAAAACCCCACTTGTTGGAATATGAAGGGGAAATTTATGCTGGGTTGAGAGGCAGTTACGGGAGTGTTGAAAAAATTTGCAAGTTGAAGATCGGAGGAGATGGGGTTGCTGAATGGGGTGAAGTGAAGGATATGTCTGAAGGAATGTGCCTGTTTTTGGGTTCTCATGGAGGGTGTGTTGAGTTCTACGATGGGGTTGTCAAGAATAAGGTTTTTGTTGCTAATGATGGCCCTCAGTATAAGTGTGTTGTGTGCGATTTCAGTGATGGAGATTTGGAGGAAATCGGAAGACAAAGTTTACTGAATTTTGGGTGGTCTTATGCTCCAGTTTGGCTCATGCCATCTATTTGAGTTTATTAGGTATTAGAAAGTAATAGGATTGGTAATTTGAGTTGCAGTTTTATTTTATACTTATTTCAAATATTTGTTTTGCACTATTTTCTTCTTGTTGAGAAATAGATCTTTTTGTATGCAATATAGAAATTTGGATTATTAACTATTCATAATTTAGTTTTGTTCTCTCTTTTTGTATGCAATTGGTAAGAATTTAGAAAATTTCTGATTAATGTTGTTATGATACAACAATTTTGAAAGAAACAGAAATATAGTCATCGGCAACGATGCCATAAACTATTTGACTCGTGAGAGGAATTTTAAGGTTATGATAGCTGGTTTGTCTGCCATTGAGTTCTGATTTAAACAATTATCCTAATAATTCAGATGTTACCCTCTCCTTTGTTTTCAACAAAAGAAGATAATTCTTATGCCAACCTGGGTGCTAGACAAAAATACATATCAAAATTTTTTCTAGTGGTGCGACTGAAGGTTGTACATTATTTGAGGTGTGTAAGATTTGGAAATTCAAATATCTTCTAATTCCAGAGCTTTTTTCTTGAAACAGAAAGGTTTTTAATCTCCGGTTATTCAATTAAATCAATTCGGATTCAAAGAAAATAAGATCTTAAAATTGATCAAGTATGGATGAATAGTTTGTTGATCTAATAGGAAGGGTATTAGCCCCTCACACCAAAAACCGGGGTTCGAGTCTTGGTAATAGTAAAAATAATGTTGGAGAGCTCTCTCTAGAATGGGATCAGACAGTAGTTTAGCCGAGATTAGTCGGAGTAAAACTCTGAATATTCGATGATGGACCATGGGCAAAAAAATAAAATAAATAAATAAATAAATAAACCTAATAGATAGTTATTCTCTATGGTTTTGTCGGCCTCTTGTTGTGGTAGGCCCGTTGCTTTATTGTTTTGATTTATCCAGTTTCGGCCCATTATCTTGTTTAGGTTGCTATCAAAATGAGCCTACACATTTTTTAGTGTACGTGGTAACTTGTCACCGATTAGTATTTAGTAAGTATTTAAAGGTTTGACTCTCTTAAATTATTTTTCTCTATTTTAAGAGGGTCTACACATTTTTTAGTGTACGTGGGTAACTTGTCACCGATTAGTATCTAGTAAGCATTATAAGATCTATTAAAGGTTTGGCTCTCTCAAATTATTTTTCTCTATTTTAGGACTCGAATTCAAGATTTCTAATTAAGAAAATAGACTATCAAATCATTCAATCCAAAGCAATTTGGTGGCCTACAATTATTGTGCTCCTCTTTCTTTATTTTTTTGGGGGGTGCCAACAATTATTGTGCTCCTCTTGTTCCCATTGTAGACCCAAAAAAAAAAATTAAATAGATAAAATGAACTTTCCTCACTAAAATTTGAAAAGGCATGAGCATGTATATGTAGTTTTATGAAGAGAAGATCATCGACAATAATCAAATTTTTATCCCGCTAAGTGAATTTAGTTATATAAATCTTTTTATACTATTGTACTTTACTAATTTCATGAAGAGAAGGGGATTAATAATCCAATTTAGGAAAGAATTTATCTGGAAGAAAAGAAAATGAAAAGATTTGTGATCCCGTTGAAACATAGCACATTGTATTCCTATTGTATTCCTATTAGAAGAGAAAATATTCAAAATTGAAAAATATGTATTTTTAAATAATAATTCATAAGACTAAATCAACCTTAAAATTGATGGACCAGAATTTCCTCATTAACATAATATATTAACCATATAACAAGATCTAAATTATTTATTCATATAAAGATTACTTAACTTCTTCATCGATACTCTCTGATCTCCAATCTAACAAGTTAATTTAAAACAAAGTTATGTATATAAACATATCAATCGATGAAAAATAATTTAGAAAAATTAAACATTAATATTCCAAGTAAACTCAATGCTCAACTACCGACGCCGAAGTTTATTCTTTTTTTTTAAACAAAGAGAGAGAGACTCTCTATTTCCTAAATTGGGATAATTTCTAACAATTTCAATAATCTAAATTTCTTTAAATAATTAATTAGAGAAACCAATGAGTAATGACCTCAAAAAGAACAAATAAATAAATTAAATAAATAAAAACTAGTAATAGTGAAGCGGGAGTTTAGAGGGTCTAATTTTTCGACCGTTAGGCTTATCATCTGTCCCCTACCTTTGGCCAATGACGCTCCAAATTATAAATCTCTAAAATAAGAAAAATATATATATTACATTTTTGGAAATGGAAAATTATACTATATTAAATTATACCCCCCTTGGGAAGGGGACGACGCGCTTCTCTTTCTTTCAAAAGACAAAAATATCCCTAAACGACCCCCGTCAAATGGGGAACGGACACCGGGCTTTCCGTCATTTCATAATAATTTGAAATCCTTACCCTTTGGCTCGTTCTCTTGTAGATACAGAGAGAGAGAGGGAGAGAGAGAGAGCAAAGAAAGAAGGAAAGAAAAAGAAAATTTCTTTGAAAAATCGGAAGCCTCTATTGTTTCAAAACTGTTAGATTCATTAGAACGTGTCAACATCTGATTGGTGTCTATCCTCATCGATAAATATGGACTGGGTTCTTAGAACTCTAGAAGTAGTATTACATTAGTCGGAGTCGTAGTAGCTGAAGCAGGCAGAGAGAGAGAGAGAGAGAGAGAGAGAGAGAGAGAGAGAGAGAGAGAGAGAGAGAGAGAGAGAGAGTTGCTCTCCGTCAATCTTTCGGGAGGTGTCGAAGATAAGCATTCAGGTACTCTCTCTCTCTCTCTTTGTTTTCTTTGGGTCTGCAGGTACCGATTTCGTCATTGCTTTGAGAAATGACGGACACGGCCCCTTGTTTTGTGAAATGGTTTATATCTGTATTTGGCGGATCGATCGAGGCTGATGCACATTGGAATTTGGAATTATTATTACAAAAAGAAATTTTGGTTAATTTGGTCATTTGGTCTATCTTTTTCTTCTTATCGGGAGATTTCGCAAAAGTTTCCAAATTATCCCTAAATTTTGTCTATTACAACGATTGCTCTGTTTTTTTCTTTCATCTATTGAGGCATTTAAATTGGGTGTTTGCTGGTGAAGGGTAACAACGGAAGAGAGAGAAAAATGGTGGATATGACGATGATGATGAGGAGACCATGGTGGTTTGACAGTCACAAAAGCCCTAGACGATCTCCCTGGCTTCAAAAAACCCTAACCGGTAACAATTTTTTTTTCTTTTCAATTTCTTCTTCTCTTCTTATTTTATTTATATCTATTATTTTATAAGGGTTTTTTTTTTCTTGAACATTAGCATAATGCCAGAGGTCTGAGGTCTCCTTAGAGTTTTTTAAAAAAATAAATGTAAAATTGCTTGGATTCACATCTTGATGAGTGATCGCTCGACAAGCGTGCCTTTTGGCCTTGTAAAAAAATTGAAATCTGTTTTCTTTTTTTGTTCATATATTGAATTTCTAGTGGGACTGGCTGGGGGAAAAAAGAGATTCTGGGTTTCTTGGAATTGTGATTTTTAATTTTGACCAGTTTTCCTCCATGATTGCAACAGTGTTATTTTGGATATTTGAATGTATTTGGGAGAGTTGACCCTTAAAATGAGTCCTATATTATTCGAATCGATTAGTCGGATAAAACCTGGATACCAGTGATGAAAAAAAAAAAGTATTTGGGCTGTTATGAATCCTGGTGGCCCGTTATGAATCAGAGATCATATGTGAGATTTGAACTGGGAAATGAAAATCCAGGTAGGTGGGCCTGAATGGGTTTAGTTAGCCACCAGCTATTCTGTGCCGTTGGACCAATCACCATTTGGGGGGGGGTTGAATGACTGGTTTCATTTTCTTAATCTGGGTACTATGTTATTTTAGAGCCTAGGTCACATTTAGTGAGGTCCTGAGTGGAGAATAGAATAGAGGGATTGATAAATATATTACGGATCATATTTGTTTACATTTCTAATGCATGGATATTTGTAAAATAAAGTGAAATAGCTACATTACCTGACATAGAGGGGATTTTCTTTATCATATTCATGGATATTGGTATCCACGGGAACGATGGTTATTGGATAGTGATCCAACAACCACCAATCCCGTGGGTATTTATATCTATGAGATGATAGAAAAATCCCACCTAAAGATTGAGCCATATACTATTCATTAGGGTATTTTGCCTCTTGATTTGCTTTAGAGCTGGGCATATTTGGTTAAATATCTGTATTGCATATCTTTTTATACAGTGATTTGATCAATTATATCGCTAATGCAACATCAAAGCTATTAGACCCTAATGGATAACCACAACTCGTAAGACTATAGTTGTGTTATTCATTATGTCCATTTTCAGTTTGATTGTTTGCTTCGAGTGATTTTTTTTATTGGTCAAATCATTGTATAAAAGAATACAGAATACTAAATTCGTACAAGCAAAATAAAATATGTTTAGTTATGGAGTAAATTAGAATGAATTTGTCCATGATAAAGAGGATTTTACTAAAACTGTACATTCATAGATTTAGTTTTTTAAAAAATTATCATTTTGCTTTAATTTGCAGCAGACATCGCCCTAGTGACGTGGTAGTTGTAAAACTCCCCTTGACTTTGAGTTTGAGCTGTGGTTAATAGTGGCTAAAAATGAATTTTTTTGGTTGGTATCACAATATGAGAAATGATGAAATTTGGAAAGTGAAAAGAATTCCAAGGGGACCACAGTGTTTCACCAATGCAGGAAATCGCATCTTATCCTCACTCGCGCCATCGGTCCTGAGATTAGATTGGTTGCGTGGTAGGCGATGATGTATAGAGTAAGATATTTGAACTCTACGGTCTACCAGTTACAGATTACTTTTTGTAAACTTTTAGAGGCCATCATTGTAGTTCATACAAGAAAGAACCTAGTTAATATTTATTTGTTTTAGCCCAGTAACTCATAATGGTCTACCTAAGCACAGACTGCCCTCTCAGTAGGAAAATTGGATCAGATGTTTTTGGTTTTTATTATAAACTGGTTTTTGATATGATACTGATTCAGACAATAAGGTGGCAAGGTGGCTCCAGGTACAAATACTCCCTCCTAGGTTTTGATCCTTTGCCTTTGGTATATCTCCTCTTACTGTATTAAAATTTCAGAGCTAGAGGAGAGGACCAAGGCAATTCTAAAGCTAATTGAGGAAGATGCAGACTCCTTCGCTCAACGTGCAGAGATGTACTACAAGAAGCGTCCTGAGCTAATCACCATGGTTGAAGAATTCTATCGTGTCCATCGCTCTCTGGCTGAGAAATATGACAAACTCAAGTTAGACCCTTCAAGTCAACTTTCAACTCCACTACTCTCCCCGATGTCTTCCTTTAAGCATCAACAAGAGAAGTTGGTGAGCTTTAAGGATAAATCATATGATAGCTATTCGGAAGCCCGTGCCTGTGATGTGTCTGAGGAATCTGACATAGATGATCCCAAAAGAGAAGATGAGCCTAAAGTTGATGACCAAATGGATGAGGTTTCAAGTGGGGTTTCTGCGGCTGAAACAATGAAGCTGAGGGAAGAGATCGAGAGACTTGGAGAAGAGAACAAGGTTCAAAAGCAGCAATTAATGCAGAAAGATGGAGAGAAGAGAGAGGCAAGTGGGCAACTCAGATTAGCTGTTGGCATTTCAGCTGGGGTTTTTGAGGCTGAAACAATGAAGCTGAAGGAAGAGATTGAGAGACTGAAAGAAGAGAACAAGGTTCAAAGGCAACAACTAATGCAAAAAGATGAAGAGAAGAGAGAGGCAAGTAGACAACTCAGTTTAACTGTTGAGGTTTCAAGTGTGGTATTTAAGGGTGAAATGATGAAGCTGAAGGAAGAGATTGAGAAACTGAAAGAAGAGAACAAGGTTCAAAGGCAGCAACTAATGCAAAAAGATGGAGAGAAGATAGAGGCAAGTAGACAACTCAGTTTGGCTGTTGAGGTTTCAAGTGTGGTTTTTGAGGGTGAAATGATGATGCTGAAGGAAGAGATTGAGAGACTGAAAGAAGGGAACAAGGTTCAAAGGCAGCAACAAATGCAAAAAGACGAAGAGAATATAGAGGCAAGTAGACAACTCAGTTTGGCTGTTGAGGTTTCAAGTGTGGTTTTTAAGGGTGAAATGATGAAGCTGATGGAAGAGATTGAGAGACTGAAAGAAGAGAACAAGGTTCAAAAGCAGCCGCAGAAAGATGAAGAGGAGAGAGGGGCAAGCATTTCAAGTGGGGTTGTTGAGGCTGAAATAATGGAGTTGAAGGAAGAGATTGAGGGACTGAAAATAGAGAACAAGGTTCGAAAGCAGCAACTAATGCAGAAAGATGAAGAGAAGATATCGGCAATCAGACAACTAAGTTTAGCTATTGGGGTACTCAAGGAGGAGAACATGAACCTCAAGAAGTGCATTTCCATATCCAAAGAATCCTCTAAGAAATGGAACCCTGCAAATGAGTTCAACAAATTGAATGGTAAATTGTTTGGGAAGTTGTTTAATGGGTTCTCAAAGTCTCTGACTGGTGTTGAGTTGCCTAGACATGAATGACCATCAAATTCTTGTTAGCAGATAACAGTGTATTTTGTAGAACAGGAACTATAGAACATAGAGCACAGAGGAAAATATGATAGACCATGGACCATATAGAACATCAGAGGAAAATATGATAGACCACAGTTCTAATTATATTGTATTGTACCTAACTTAGGTATTCATCTAGCAATATGATATATAACTTTACAGCTTCTATACATGTCTAGCTTGGGCTGTCTTATTCCTTCCATTTTACAGGTTACTATTACTCTACCCTATATAAAATTCCTTGTCATAAATTTTTTTTTTAAAGAAATTCTAGGTTCATTGTTTAACTTCTTTTTGAGTTTTTCCTTTCTGGTCCACAGTTAGAGATGGAAGCTGAGTACTACTAAAAGCTTGAAGAGCCATTGGTTCTCTTTCAGTTATTCTGGTCTTAATTAACATTACGATGAACAGACATTATCTTGGTGACTTCTGGTCTCCGGATAACAGAACTATTTGTCTTAGTTAAATTTAGACCAAACAAAGTTAGATTCAATCTTTAATGTCCCACAAATCTGTTCCTCAAATGATGAAAATGAATTATTTCATATAAAAAGAAGATAGAAAATCTATTAGAGGAAGGCAGCAAAATGTAAACAAATAATCAAAAAGGAGATTTACCATAAATAATTTAAGCAATGATGAGTATTCCTACTAAATTAACCCTCTTTAAATAAATAAAAAAATGAACAACCATCAATCAAGTCTTTTCTCTTTTTGTTCCTTAAACACAATATCATATCATAAATTACAACAAAGAGGCACATTCAATACAACCCAGCATAATTGACAAAAGTAGAATCACTGACAAAACAACAATTTAAAATCTCATCTTCCCACTAAGTCACAAACATACCTTCACACACCACCAAAAAGCTGCACTATCCAACAAACTACCAACCCCAAAACCACAGCCCAATTCAGAGACCTAGAGAAATGGAGAGAAGTTGATGAAGACTCCGGTAAACCCCCGGTTGGCGCTATTGAGAATTCGGGTCCAGGAGCAGCTGTAACATCAGGATTAGGGGGGCTTCGGCTTGAAGGAATTGTGGGCAATGTGCCTGCAGTTGGAGGAAGGGCTTCACCACCAGGAGTTGGGAAAAGTGGACCAATGTCTGGTGACAAAATAGGAGGAGAAGCTAAAGGAGCAGTTGGTAGAATTGTAGGTGCAGCTGAAATAGTGGAAGTCCTTAAACGGAGGTTGAATTTTGAATGTGAGGCTAGTGAAAATGGGGTGCTAGTCATGAGAAGAATTAAAAGCAGTGCTAAAGCCATTAAATGATTGTGAAATCAATTTGATGCCTTACAAGGAAACTTGTATTCAATGAGAGAGAGAGAGAGAGAGTGGGAGCAAAAATTAGTACATGATTGTTTGGCTAAAAGGTATGGTATGTTGAGAGAGAGAGAAAGAAGGAAGTGGTGGGGACAAGAATGATAAAAGGTGGGATGGTGCGGTGGTGGATACAGCTAGGCATGTTATGCTAAGTGACAAGATTGATATTGAATTCTTTCATAGTTATGCAGGAGTGTGTTTTGTTCCTTTTTGAGGATGCCAATGAATTTACCTGTGTTTGCATGTGGGCTTCTTCTCTTAGGCCACGGCTATGTTATGAATGCTTTCTATTTAATGTCCTTATTTTATGGAAGATATCCGTTTGGATTTTAGTGCAGCTGAATAATAAGGGCATTATGCCTTAATACTGAAATCTTTATCTATATTTATTCTCATGACTCTCTCTCTCTCTCTCTCTCTCTCTCTCTCTCATTGTTACATTAAGTTGATAATTCTTTCTTCTCTTTTTGTGGAATTTAGGAATAAGACACACTGACAGCCCCTCTAACCGTTTGTCTTTAGGACTGTTCTTTCCGAGGATTATCCATGCTTCCTCAGCTTCAGCATTGGACCCATTAGACTCTATTATCTGTCCCAACTACAATTGGTTATGGTAGAGCCCATTCATTTTGAGGCCTTGGCCCACTAAATCTATTAGATAGCCCACAAATCTCTCAGAATTTGAAACTCCACTATTTCAGTTTTCAGGCCAATGTTAGGCTGCCCATTTCCTTCGATGAGGATTTTTTCTCCGTTTTGTTTATTTATTTATTTATTTCCTAAGACTTAAATGAGGAATTCTGCACATTAAATTCACATTCAAACAGACCTTAACTTTGGGGTCTTGTTTGCCCTTTATGCCGACTAAACATGAAAATCTCTCTCCCCCTCTTTCTCTCATTTCTCCATGAGTAATTGGAGAGCCTGGACCAAACCTGGAACGGGGAAAGGGAGGTCTCAGCCGTAACCATGGTGAACGTTCCCAAGACCAAGGAGAGCCTGGACCACTAGCCGGCGAGGAGAGTCACGTGGGTTAGGTACCACTACCATTTTTATATTTGGATTATAGGATTAATCCATTTTTAATATTGTCGGATATAATTTAGAAAGAAATTTTTCGAATATAATTTTTTTTATTTTTAAATTTCAAATATAAAACTTAATAAAAAAATCTACCAACACAAGGGTAGCAGTGTTTTGGTGTTAAGGAACTTAACACCACTTCCATTATATCCGAAGGCCATGGCTAACGCCTTAAATCTTGCTTAGAATGTTATAGGCATACTTGCCCGTGTGTATATTTCTATTTCTTTTGGAGTAATCCACAAAAAATCTCTCAAGAACTCATCAAAGACGCGAGAGAAAACATAGCACACCAAGTCAAGGAATTCAAATTTACGGGACAAATGAGTCTCTTGACGATAAGACATGCTATTGATTGGTAGAAAAATGTGACCTAACATGATGATATTTATGGGAATCCCATTCATGTGATTGTTAGTTAAAGTTGAATGTTTTAAATATTTCGATCGTCACGTATATGGAAAATAATCATTAAATATCGCCTTTTGATAAGATTTTTGTTGTTATATTTTATACGTTGGAAGTCATATACTGACACATTCATTGAATGTGTACGTGTAAATTGTCACCGCATATTCTAAAATATCAAAACTCTTTTGCATTGAGTGGTCAAGAATGAATATTTTACCCCCTTAACTAGAGATCTTGAATTCGAGGCTTAGAAATGACAAAAAAGGATTTGGGAGAGCCAATTCCTAAAAATTGGATCTATAGTGCTTGAACCGGATTAATCGGATAAAACCAGGATACCGATGATGAAAATAAAAAAAAAGATACATATTCTAAAGTTTAGATAAAATTTTATTTTTTTGAATCTAATTAAATAATTTAAATATAATTTTAAAAACAAATAAATTGAGTAATTGATTGTAATTATTTTAGTTGATGGTCAATTTTTATTATCTGATATCCCTACAAAATAACTCGCAATTTGTTAATTTTTATAAGATAACAAAAATTATTATTTTTTATTTAAAATAAGGAAGAATAGTCACGTCAGATTAATGTTATAATGTTTTTTTTTTTTTGAATCTTTGATATTCTTTTTTTTTTCCAAATTCGTTTAAAATTGAAACATGATAGAGAATCGGATATTAAATATTTTGATTTTTTTTTATATAACATATAATTACCAAACAAAGACTTTATTTGCTTCGTTATCAGGGCATGAAAGTTATATGGATCAAAGGGAAAAGTCAGAGATAAGCTATGTTTCTTGTACCATTTCACTTGTTTTATATATTTATATATTATTATAATATCAAAATTAATAATATATATTATATATATAAATTACTTGTTGAATTCGAGATCAAACGATTTTATTATAGAAATGAATCGAATTCGAATCACATTATATACTACTCATTGAGTTTGGGTTCGAATATCATTAAAAGATTTAAATTCATGTTCATGTTCGAGTTTAGAGATATTCAGATTCAACTCGATTCGACTCGAATACACATCTACGGGAGAAATTACGAAACTAACTAATACTAACCGAGTTTATGAATCTTTTTATTTTGGATTGATTTTGTATAATCCAATAATTATTTGACACGTCAATAAATATTAATGCCGGAGACTTTTCGTAATTGATTTTTGAATTTTGAAATATATGTATAGGATGACATGGATGTCAGAAGATATCAAATATTCTAAATGATATCTTCTGACAACAGACAATCATGACATAGCCAAATTTTAAAATTTATGCAAACATATTATAGGTCGATTTGTCCCAAGATATCGCATGTAGTATATATCAATTAAAATGAAAGGTTTTTTTTTTTTTTTCACTTGATTTCAACATTAAAAAAATCAAAGAGTTATTTGGGCGGGGAAAAGAATGTAAAAATGTGATAATTATTTCAAATAATTTGTAAAATTGTCAAAATCTATTTAACTTTGTATAAATAGCAATGCTGTAAAGAATAAATAGTTTGAAATGTTTACGAACTTTGGAATATTAGAAATAAAGGAAAAAGAAAATGTTCTTAGACTTGAAGAACTAAAATACTTGGTTTCAAAATTCAGCCTGGTCGTGAATTTGAAGAAAACACAAGAAACACATAATTGAATCAATAAGTTTCAATTCAAATGACACAAATCTCTCTCCCTTTATAATAATCTCAAATTTGAATCTCACTATGGACCAAGAGAGAGAGAGAGAGTGAGAGTGAGAGGGTTTAACAAGTAATTATCTTGAAGATGATATTGTATCATATAAATACCAATTCCTTTGCTTTTGATCTATTTGATTTAATCGGTAAAATTCAGTTAATAACTCATAACTAATAATCAATATTTGATAACTAGTGTTAATTGATATTACTATTTGATTATCTTACCGGTAATCCTTGTTGTTCATATATAAAATAACCAAAGATTAAGTTTGTCATAGTTAAATCTATTATATATTTTAAAATATTTTTTATATTATTATTAAATATTAAAATGTAAAATTTATAATTATATTCTTTTTTATAAATAATTAATTTAAATACATATTATAAAAAATTGATTTAAATCATATAAACATCCATGATTTTATAAGAAAAGATAATTTTTTTAACTACTTAAAAATAAAAACAAAATCATTTAGTCCAAATCCATACCGTAATTATAATAAAAATAAATCTTATTTTATAAATAATTAAAAAATAAAAATAGTAAAAAATTATAAAATTATAAAATTATAAAATTATAAAATTATAAAATAAGTAAATAATTTAAATAATTTTCAACTGCTTAAATATATTTGTTATCAGTTTTATAGATAAAATAATAAAAAAATATCTAAAAATAACTTTTAGATAATCGTTTCAGATTTTATCGGTTAAAAAAAAAAAAGTTACCAAACAAAAAATTACTTCTTATAACTATGTCTCCCTCTTATAATATAATATATTTAGTGCCTAACCTTTTTTCTTATATAATATATTTAGCCCTATACATTGCATTACTCCCCCTCCCCATCCCCATCACAAGCTCGCTCGCTCTCCCTCTCTCTCCATAAAACTCATCAATTCGTCAGAACTCCTTTCTTCTCTTCTTCAATCCCAACGACTCAGGATAATGAGTCAAGAAACACAAGAGCAAGTGGTGATCGTAGTCGGAGCTGGCCCAGCAGGGTTAGCCACCGCGGCATGTCTAGCCTCGCTTTCCATCCCATATATGCTCATTGAGCGTGAAAATTTCTATGCTCCAATCTGGACAAAAAAATCGTATGATAGGCTCCATCTTCACTTGGCCAAGCATTTCTGTGAGCTCCCTCACATGTCTATGCCCGCCGACTATCCTACCTTTGTTCCCCGACCTCAGTTTGTGCAATATTTAGACAACTATGTTAGGCAGTTTCACATACAACCCATGTATAATAGGTCTGTGATTGGCGCGGAGTACGAGGAAGTTTCGCAGAAGTGGCACATCAAGGTCCATAATTCCATGTCTAATGAGACCGAAGAGTATCATACTAGATTCCTAATTATTGCCACCGGAGAGACCAGTGATGCATTTACTCCGGATGTGGAAAGCCTCCACACATTTTCGGGTCGTGTCATTCACTCTACCCAATACAAGTCCGGAAAAGAGTTCAGTGGCAAGAATGTTTTGGTTATTGGGTCCGGGAATTCTGGTATGGAGATTGCATTCGATCTCTCTAATTATGGAGCCAAAACATCCATCGTTGTTCGTAGTCCGGTAGGCAAAAGCACATACCCTATATTTGTTATATCCTATTTTCTTAGTGTTGATCTGATCTATCTCTCTCTCTCTCTCTCTCTCTCTCTCTCTCTACTCAGATTCACATACTTTCAAGGGAAATGGCACACCTGGGCTTAACGTTATTGAAGTATTTGCCACATGACTTTGTGGATTCATTGTTGTTTTTCCTTAGCAAGATATACTATGGAGACCTTAGAAAGTATGGAATTGAAAGGCCCAAAGAGGGTCCATTTTACTTGAAAGATAAGTATGGAAAATACCCGGTTATCGATGTCGGAACTTACAAGAAGATCAAGTCCGGTGAGATTCAGGTGAGATAGCTTTTGCTTTGCCCTTAATCTTTTGGACCTTCCATATCTTTTAGTATAATGTTTGCGTACACCTTCGATACGTTTTTCCTGGTCTTGCTCTAGCTGTTTTTAAAATAAAACACAATTATTATTATTATTATTATTATTATTATTATTATTATTATTATTATTATTATTATTATTATTATTATTACAAGAGAGAGAGTTAGAATCAAATTTTAAACTCTTTTTCAACGAAAAAATTTTGAATTATCAAGGCCATTTAGATCTAAGTTCCAGAAGTTAATTGTTGGAAAAATGAAGTATAAGGGTTTTTTTTTTTTTTTTGCCTTTACTTGATAATTGAGGGGGAAATACCTCGAATATTGCACCTTTAATGGAGTCGAGTTTTTCCAAGTATTTATTATTATTTAAAATTATTAGAGAATATATTATATACCAAAATTAAATCAATTATGATTTTGATACATATTTAACTTTCTATATTTTTATATTTCTATATTTGTAACAGTTTTTGTAATAATAGATTATCTATATAAACCCTTATTATAATAATTTCTTGAGGCAATAGAGGTAATTCGGTATTAACTTTTTCATATCATATTGCTCTCTATATCTAACATGGTATCACAAATATGTTCTTCTATCTATTTTTATTATTCATATTTATTATTATTATTTTATTTTCTATTTCTAACATAGTATTTGAATCATATCTATCATTTCTTCTAACAAAAATGAAGAGTTTTACAGAACTGGATTATGTTGGTTTAGGTCACATGTAAGAATAAGAAATTGACCAAAACGATCAATATTATATGCCACCAAACTATAACAAATAATGCACCAAACTCTGTCACTTTATGTCATAAGGATTAAGATGGTTTGGCTTGAAATCATAGTTTTGATTTTGACATTAATAATTTAGTATAAACATATGTCGTCTTCGTAGGTTTTGCCGGCAGTCACAAGCATCAAAGGCGACGAAGTGTTCTTCAAGGACGAGAAGTCGCATGCCTTCGATGTCATCATCTTTGCCACCGGCTTTAAAACATCCACAACTCAGTGGCTCAAGGTATATAATAATTAATATTTAATTCAACGCTTAATCCGATTTTCCACCCAAGCTTGTTAAGTAAAGAATGATGAATAACACAAAAGCTCACCTATTCTTGTTAACAGGGAGATGATTACTTGTTGGGGGATGGTGGAATGAGTAAACAAGAATTTCCAAACCATTGGAAGGGAAAGAATGGTCTTTACTGTGTTGGGTTGGCAAGGAAAGGGCTATATGGGATTAACATGGATGCCAAGCTCGTAGCTGACCATATCAAGACCTCTGCGATGCTATGATGATCCCATCCCCATTAGAAAATAGTGCTTAAAACTTCTGTCAAATCTGGTTTGCCTTTTGAACTACAAACTATTGGTATTTCTGTTTCGTTTGAAGAAAGCATTATATATATATATATATATATATATATATATATATGCACTTCACCAATCATGTTTTGCCTTGGTCTGGCTCAGTGGTAAGAAGAAGAGAAATGCTATTTCTCAACTAGTGTTTGGCTCTCATTCTATTTCACATTACCATTTTATCACACTTATTAATTACAAAAATAATTTTTTAAAAAAAGAAATATTTTTTTTTTGGCAAAATGGGTAAAACCAATGATGATACATACTTCATAAAAATATTAAAATAATTTTAAAAGAAAATGTTCTTTAAAATCAAAGAGGTCTCAAAGAAGTATGAGAACCAATGTGGCACCATTTCATTGGTGCAACAACTTAAACTTAGAGTAGGTGTGACTTCTTCCAAGAGCGATGATGAAAAATTATGCTATTAAATTTTAAAATTATAAATTCTACTGAACCCGAATTAAATAATTTCTCAGTTGGTAAAATGCATTTTCCAAGGAAGGGCCCCAGGCCCCGCCTGGGATCACAACAACGTGACCATCCCTGAAACATTGAAAAGACTTTCTCCGTTTCATTGTTTACATTACACTTTTTTTTTTCTTTTTTTTTTTTTTTATCTTGATCACCGTTTAGTATTTGAAGTTTCCTTCCGACTAATCTAAATCGATCGTTGTGGGGCCAGACCGGGGGTAAGTCTCCCAACATTATTTTTTTTGTATCCAGTGAGAATCAAACTCACGATCTGATTAAGGGACGAAAATACCCATACACTTACACCAATAAATATCGATATTATTTACATTACACTTTAGATACGAAGAACTTTGATTTTTCCCTCAAGTCTTAATTGACCATCAGGCAGGACCCATGAACAAACTCATACAAGGACTCTTGTTCGATTATGCTTTTCCACCAAACTTTGATTACAAGACATAACCCCAAAAGAGTTTCATAATTCCAGATTGTGACCCATTGAAAATGATCCGAAATCATAATTCCTTGTCACAAAGAAAGCAACATTGAGTTGGTATTGATTGTTGGTGTATGTTGGTCCCAAGATCTCAAGCTAATTAATTCTTATTGGTTATTGCTTTTTTTTAACTACTCATTAGCGATTTTAAGATTATATAATAATCACTATATAAATCAGAGTCATTATTATGATTCGAATTTGTTCTCTCCAAAAATATTATTTAGTGTACCAACTACATGGCTATGCTATGCTTCTTTTTGCTTGATATGGGTCCTTTTTGTTTTCTTGACCATCATGCAATTGTCCAACATGTCCTCAAATGGAAATGAACTATTTAAAAAATAAACAGATCGGACCACCCTAATGGGATGGTTCAATGTGGCTCCGGTTTGCCTCGTTCATAAGGGAGTAAAATGAACCGGCAATTAGTTATATTAATAAAATATAGTGTTAGATCTCTTAATTAATATCACTAGTTCAATTCGTGATTTAGACATGAAACAAATTATATTAGAAGGATACCCCTTAAATAGGTTATTGTAAATTTTGAATCGAATTAGTTAAAATATGATTTCAAATATCGATTGATATAGTATTAAAAACAGAAAGAAAATAAAACGAGAAACATTGACAAGCAAGAGAGAAGTAAAACAATTTTATAACCGGGGCTGAAAATTAACTCTTGACCATGACATGTTCGATATGACTTTGGGATAAGGTTGAAACATAATTTATTAGTTGTGAGAAATAAAAACTTATTATTTGACATATTATGTTAAATTTAAAAATTATTATTAAAATTTTAAATAATTTAGTATGTATAAAATTTTCTTTTTCTTTGCTCAATAAACATGTGAAGGGGTATGTAACGTTGTTCTCATTTTTCTAATAAAATGTCTATGCAAATTTGTGATAGGATAATTAATTTGTACAATTATGTTATAATCTTAATGGTTACAAAGCTCTCGAGTCCACCATTTTTTTTTTTGGTTCAGAAAAAGAGTTTTGGAGGGGGGGGGTTTTAAAATCGAACCGGTCCGACCGATTCTCAACAACTCGAACCTGTTCTCTCTAAGAAAGTTATCGGGCGTTCTAAATGTCAAGATACGCCCACTTGTGCATGTCAATGGATGTTGAAAGCTCGACATCTAGTCGTTTTGGAATTTTCTTTTAATTTTATCCTTGGCACCGTTGGTCATCTTCTTCTTGCCATGATATTTTAGGTTAGGGTATTATATTTTTTTAATTATAAATTTTACATTCGAATCATGAGAATAGAGAAATAAAATTAAAAAAATCAATTTTTTAATAAGTCTCATAATATTTAAAACAAATTAGTCGGACAATATCTATATATTGATAAGTGAAAACGAGAAAAAAAATTTTATAATATTTAAAGCGAATTAATCATAATTTTAAAGCACATTTCATGTAGCAGGAAAGTAAATGGCAGTCCGCGACGGAGTCAACCCGCTGGGGACCCAATCCAAATATATGTATATATAAATATTTTTATAAACCATAGTATCTTATACTCATATTCGATTTAATTAAATTTAATTTGAATTGAATTAAATATTTAAAATATATATTTTTTTCATCATATATAAAATATAAATATAAAATTTTATTTAAAAAATATTAGTATTTAACCATTGAATTAACCGGGCGTTAATACTCAATCCAAATACTGGCCTTCTTCATATTAAGACACACAGATCTAGGGTTTATATTTTCATCTGCTGCTGTTCCCTTTCTCTCCCATTCAAGTTAGGGTTTCCTTTTTCCTTTTTTTTTTTCTTTTTTAATTTTTTAATTTTTATTTTTAGCGGGGAGTAACATAACCATTAATTACTTTTTATATATACATCAATAAATTCAGGAGAAAAGTGCAAAATCTACAAATTAAGCAAATGCTGTGTACATTCTCAAAACCAACCTTATGTTTGGAAGTTGTTATTTGAAGTAATTGCAATGAACGTAAAGAAGAGAAGCAAATGTCGAGAAACTCCTTTATCCATCTTAACATGTAGTGGAATAAGAAGGTGAAGATGAGCTCAAATCGTAACTCTGGAGCTCAGTCCGGTGAGTATAGAAGAGATTGAAAATCATAGTCTGTTTGTTTGTAAAAATGAAAGTTCTATTCCATCAACCTCCGTAAATCTAATGGTAAAATATTAAACTCACATAGATAAAATCTCAAATTCGAATTTTAAAAATAAAAAAGTAAATATTGAGAGAATTAATATCTAAATTAGATATATAACTATTCAAATCAAATTAATTAAAATTGTGAATATCGATGATCAAGTACGAGGAGGTCTCTTCCCCAAGTAACGGAGTTGGGCCATTCATAACACAAGTAAATTTATAATATTTTTTTAAACTAATCAAAAACTCCATAAATCACTCAAATCGTTTTAATGGTCAAATAAAAAAAATCTCAAGTTAGATTTTCCTTTTGATTTGGTTTTATTGGACCGCTGCTCATCTTATCCCTCCCCATAGTAGTGGTGTTGTAAATTGTAATTACCGCATGGTAGGGAATTGGACTGCTGCTCCCCTTTACCTTTGTGCAGTAAGTACCACATAGTAGTGGTGTAGTGTTTGGGCCCAAATTCATATAATTGCATCATCCAGAACACAGTATCTGGGCTTTCCTTAGGTAGCCCATTATATTTCATTTTTTGTTTTTTTGCACCGGGGAAGAAGAGCCGCCCATTATATTTCTATTTTAGTTTCTACCTTGGTGTTTTTTTTTTTTTCATCAATCGATATCTAGATTTCACTTGATTTATTCGATCTGAGTTTTACAAGATCTATTAAACGATTAGTTCTCCTAAATCTCATTTTTCTATTTCCGTAACTCAAAGTCGAGATTTATGATTAAGAGAATACAATATACTTACTACCACACCTATAGAAGTTTGGTTGTTTCCACAATAACATCTGAAATCATAATTTAATTAATTCGATTTGAATATCTGCAAAAATTTATTTAGGGGGTGAATCTCTCAGCGTAATTTTTTTTTTTCAAATTTTGAATAAAGATTTAACAATTTATCATATTAGGTCAGCTGTGCAACCCTCACAGCCCATTAGTATTTCAATTGTGAACTATCCATTAGTATTTCAATTGTGGACTTAGAGCACTAACACTTCATATCAAAAACTGAGTTTCGAGTCTTGGTAAAAGCAAAAATGACGTTGAGAGAGCTCCCTCTCGATTGGGACCGACAGTAACTCAGTCGAGATTAGTCGGAGCATATATATATAATATATATATATAATATACATACACACACACAAACACACATCCATAAATTCATAAAACAAGTTTAATAAACTATACATATTAGGTAAATAGTATGATTAAGAAAAAAAGTATGATCCCTAAATAAACTATTTTTGAACATAATCCATAAATTATTCATAAATAAACATTAACCATTCTTAAACTATGCATGCGTAAATTCATAAGCAAATGCTATCTTTCCCCAAAACTTCTTCATGGAGTTTAAGAGAGATGAGTTTGTCTTTATCAAATTGGGGATATTTGAATTTATACAAAATGATCAAGAAAATAGTATGATCTAAAAATTCTAAATATGTTGTATATTAGAAGTATTTAAATATGACTCACATATTATAATAAAAATATATTTAAATATAATTCTGATATCATTTTAATAATATTTGAATGTAATATAAGGATATAAATTTTAACGATCAATTGTTTTAATTAAATATTATAATATATTGAGTTTATATAAAAATTTTATTATTATAAATATAAAAATAAATTATTGATTTGATTTTAATATATAATATATTTTAAATATTTTTAAAATATATAATATCATTAAAAAATTTTAGATTGGAAAAGTCGAGAGGAATAAAAAGGCATCAACGGATAAATGCAGTGAAGAAAATATCTTTGGCTCGTGTGGCTAATATTAAGAGAGAAGAAAGCCAGTAAGAGTGCTGCTCTGGGGCCCCATGCTCGGCCAAAAACCGACATGGAGCTCAACAAATATCTTTTGCATTTTTCTTTGTCAGCTCTGGAAAAATTTTGAATTGTTGCCTTGCTTTTACTTGTAAAATTGCAAAAATTAAGACTTGGGAAAATGAAATCCCAAGTAACATACAACTCAAATTATTGGATATGGGTTTAACTTCACATACGATCGAATGGGTTGATTAGTCATCTGATGATCTTGAGGAGTGAGACCTTCAAAGAACTATTAGAGAAAATTCTGATAAAAAGACTTTGATATTTAAGTCAGAAAGTAATTTTCAATAAAGAGAAACAAATCGAAAAAAAAACTCTATATGCGTTGTATGCTCTGTGTGAATTTAGAGAGAAAATAGGATTTACATATATATAGTCCATCCATATGAGTTTCGTGTGTTTTCATAGCTTTAAAATTTTAATTTTTCTATGAAGACGTCCCAAGATTACTGAATTACAATGAAATATTCTTAAAGATTTGAAACATTATTATTTAAGAAGATGCAAATCACAAAAAATTTTCTTTTCTTATAAGTTGTATCCCAAGATTTTCTTTCTAATTATGGAAAGTTGACTCTGTGTTTTAAGAGGCGCATGTAATGCTTTTAGCTGAACGAGAATATGGAGCACCGAGCATGTTTGGGACTCGAGCGGACAGTTACGAAGAGAAATCTAGTCCTAGTCGATATATATTGAGAGAGTGAGTCATATGAAGATAAATTTCATATTATAGGTGCACTTTCGATGCGTCATATCCGATGGGACACGTATTCGAAAGATTCAAAATCCTATGACAGTAGGTTTTTGGTTCATATTTCATCACAAATAATCCCAAAATTAATTTTAGAGAAATGAGGTGTCCGAGAAAAGCTGCCAAATATTGCACGTCAAGCAAAGTGGCTGAATCCAAAACACGTGTCTAACCCTCACCCTACTCTTAGAAATATAGCACCATCCAGTCTTCTCCTGTTTGGGAGGTGCACTTCTTCTTGCAACTTCACTTTTCGCAGCTTTTTGTTCTCTCCGGGAAGATTATTGGGTGAGACTGGTTCAAATAGAAAGATAAAGAAGAAAGATTATTTGGCGAGACACATTCGATATTACTCGATGAGTCAAGAAAATCGAGAAGCTCCGGTTATCATAGTCGGATCCGGGCCATCGGGTTTAGCCACAGCAGGTTGTCTCACTGCCCTCTCAATTCCATACATAATTCTAGAGCGAGAAGACAATTTTGCCCCCTTATGGACTCAAAAATCTTACGATTGCCTTCACTTACACTTGAAGAAACAATTTTGCGACCTTCCTCATGTGCCCTTTCCTTCTTCTTACCCCACTTATGTCCCCAGAAAGCAATACATCCAATACTTGCAAGACTATATGGTCCATTTCAAAATCTCTCCTCTCTACCACAGGCCAGTTATAGAGGCCTTTTATGATGAAGCCGTGAGTATGTGGATTGTGAAGGTCAAAAACGTCATTTCGGATGAGGTTGAGGAGTATTCCTGTAGATTCTTGGTTGTGGCCACGGGGGAGAGCAGTGACCCTCTGATTCCGGAGGTTGAAGGGTTGTATAGCTTTGCTGGTCGGGTCATGCACTCGACGGAGTACAAGTCGGGCAAGGGGTTCGAGGACAAGCGGGTCATGGTTGTCGGAGCGGGTAATTCCGGCATGGAGATTGCATACGATTTGACCAAGTATGGAGTCAAGACATCCCTCGTAGTTCGAAGCCCGGTCCGATTCTCTCTCTCTCTCTCTCTCTCTCTTTACTCGACCAACATTAGAAATTATATTTCTATTGATCTCATTTAAACTACAATCAGATTCTTTCTTTATAGGGAGCACTATTAACATAATTCTTTTTATTTCTAATCAAGTTTTGTTTAAAAAATCTAACGTTTTCTCTGTTAGAACAACAATTCTCTCTCTAAAAAAAATAAATTAAAATTATAAAAAATTTAAACATAGACCCAATTAATTAAATATTTGTGCTTAAACTTAATAACTTTGCCTGGTTTGATCAGTTTTAAAATTTATACTACTCCATAGAAAATATATTTATTTCAATTATGATAAATAATAATTTTTTTGGAAAATATATAATTATATGCAAATCATGCATGCAGGTACATATATTGACGAGGGAGATGGTATACATTGGGCCAATGCTAATGATGTATTTGAAATTACCAATTCATGTGATCGATAAAATTGTGGTGATGCTAAGTTGGCTTGTATTTGGGGATTTGAGCAAGTACGGCATCAAAAGGCCCGAGGAAGGCCCATTCACAATGAAGATGAAGTATGGAAAATTTCCTACCATCGATGTTGGAACCCACAACAAGATCAAGTCCGGCGAGATTCAGGTCTGTCTCCCACACTTCCAGCTCTTCGTTTTTTCTTTCTTGTTTTAATTTCAGGCAATATTAGTTCAAGCAGATCGATTGTTTCATAGAAAAAATTTTAATTATGGTGATAAAAATATAAATAATTTTATTTTAAAAGTTTTAATCTATTTTTGATAAAAAAAGGTTTGATAAATTATATATATGTTTTGTATAATTGCATAATTATCACCTACCGACACAGATTTCATCAACTAATTTAGTTTGAATATTGTGAGCTCATACATGAGATTGGCTCTTCCAAATCCTATTTTTTCATTTCCATAACTTGAATTAAAACCTATAATTAAAGGAATGCAATGCCCTACGATGGGTTTTTTTTCTCAAACTAATAAGTATAACCTAATAAGATTTGGATGCTTTCATATGTAGACTTAGTTTCTGTTGGCTGGTTTAGATGTTTGCATTAACATTTAATAGGCTAATCTTAAATATAAATTCCCTTGCTCTAGAAAATGTCCGGTCCAAACTCTCTTGTTTTCATACGTGGTTTTAGATTTTACCAGTTTAGTAGGTAAGTTTTTTAATTAAATATTGAGTTCAAAATTAAAAAAAAAAAAATTATATTCTAAGAATTCTTAGTTAAATTGAGTCCAATAACACTTAAATCGAATTAGTTAGAATATGACTCTGTATACTGATTACTCTGACATAAAGAAAATATGGTCTTAGATTTGGTTGACAACATTATTTGGAATTAATATTTTGCTGACCAGGAGTGCCCTTGTCCATTTTTTTTTTGTTTTTGTTCCTATGGCTAGTCTATTGTCCAATATCTGAGACTTTACCCCAACTAATCAGGACCGATCTAACTGTCGAACCTTATTTGAGGGGGAGGTTTCTTAATATTATTTTTTCCGTGTCTAGGAAAAATCGAACTCTCGATCTGATTAAGAAATGAATGTACATTTTTTATCTATACTAACAAGTGTCGGTAAAGTGCCCTTGTCCATGAAGAACATTGTTTGACTTTTTTCTCCTTTCCCACTTTATTTTTTGTTTCTTCCTCCAATTACGGTACAAATCTATGGATTTTTTGCGACATTTTCTTGTCAAGGTCGTAAGATTAAAAATCTAAACCATATTAAATTATGGATAGTTATGATGAATTATGCAATTAAAAAGCAGGTCTTACCGGGAATAGAGAGCATAAGAGGCAACGAGGTCTTCTTCAAAGATGGCAAATCTCATCCCTTTGATGTCATCATCTTTGCCACCGGATTCAAAAGAACAACCAAAATGTGGCTTAAGGTAAGCATACAACTTGTGAGATTAATGAGAGACGATGATTATGAGGACCGGTTCGTCTTATAATTTTCTTTGTTTAAATATAGGGCGGTGATGATCTTCTGGATGACGATGGGTTCGCCAAACGCGGTCCGAACAACTGGAAGGGTAAAAATGGATTATACTGTGCAGGATTAGCAAGGAGAGGTCTCAGTGGAGCTAAAATGGATGGCATGAACATAGCCAACGATATTAAGGCTATGCTTTCTCAATGATGTTCCTGAGATTAACCATGCTATAAGCATACGAGTTCCGCCATAGATGCAATGGAGACCCCTTATATCTAGAAGGGCCACTAAGTTGCCAATGAATTATAACTTTTCTCCACCGAATTTAGTCTTCTTATGTACCAAAAAAAAAAAAAAAAAAGGAAGAAGGGCTGCTAAGTTGGTGTACCCTTACACCCTTTATATTTTGCTCAAAAAAAAAAAATAATAATAATGATAATGATAAAGAAAAAGTGTAGAGAGGAGCCATACATCTGTCCATCAAACATGATGCTTTTACCTATCTATCTTGGAAGAAATATTCTAATTAATCTTCCTTCCTACTAGTATAAAGTGCAGGAAAATGATTGAATTTTACATTCAAACATCATCCTCACTAAACAAGCAATCAAAAAGATGACAAGTACGATCAAATTGATTTAATGATACAGAATAATATCACTTTAATTCTTACACGGTAAAACACACACTAAGAAGCAAACTCCCACACCATGGAGACAGGAGACCAAGAAATTGCAAAACTCAATTTTTTTTTTTAATTTCATTTCTATTGAAAAATTGAATATGTCAAATTGTCGTGAGACGAAAGCATTTTTTGAAAGATGGCAAGGAATTTAGACATGGGGAGGACAGCACTTACCGTCAACAAGATTCGCAAGGTGATGAATGTCTCTTATTCGTATTCCATTAAGCTTTAGAACCTGCCAAAAAGGAAAAAGAATAAAAAGAAAAGTCAAAATGATAAATAAGTACATTATGATCTGGACAGATGATATTATTATTGATACATTTTAAGTAAAATTTTGAGCAACTCATGTGTACGAAGAGAACAGGCATTAAGACAACTTTGCCCCTTAAAACCCAACTCGAGTCGAATCAGATTTATGTGGTTATCACATACCAATGATACCAAAAAATAAATAAATAAATAAACACGTGACATTATTACTAGGTTCCGAGGGCCACCAAATTCGATGTTATTCAGTGCCGTATTCAAGTTGGTAACAAAGACGTCATCAATCACTACGATCTGCTATTTATGCAGCTTCCCAACCTCATGCCTAGTTTGAAAATGTTTTTTCCCATAGCATAAGAGAGGGCCCTCATTTTCTGAGTGGAGGGATCCCCAATTACTGTCAGTTGTGGCAAACTTTCTTATTACTGACCCCTTTGTATATCTATATGGAACAACCAATGAAAAATTGGCACATAAAATCTCAAGAAAATCAGGGCCGCTTTGGCATGTAAAACATATCTTGTTCAATTTTGTTCCAATGCCATTCAGGAAGATTGTCTGACCAAAGGATTTGCCAACTATATGTAATCAAATCAAACATAAGCACATCAACATTTAAACATGGAAGATAACTTGCCTGCTGGTTGCCCATGTCCTCGCACCCAATATTAACTTCATTTGCCAAAACTTTATAATGCAGCCATGTGAGAACGCAAATGCCAACAGGAGTACACTATACATCATATTATGCAATAGAATGGCAATTGCTTTGGAAAAATCTGCATCGCCCGTGATAGTATCACGATCTGTTCTCCTTTAAACCTTGCCAGAGAATATCGTGTGTTTGCTAGTAGTTTCAGCTGAATGAAACACAGAAAGCAACACTTTTTGAACATGATGAAAGACACGTGTCATGAAAACTAAGTGATTAGTCGGGTAAAGTCTGGATACCGGTGGTAAAAAAAAAAAAAAAACTAAGTGATAAGACTACAGCCCTGGATGCCTACTCCTATACCGTCTTCACACTCCTCACTGTCAAGAAAAAGAAGATAATCACAAGTAAATATCAGACATATAGTTTATGGGTTCACATAAATTCTCTCTTGATGCAAAGAGAGTAGTTTTTAACTTAAATGACCAAAACTCCGATCAATATAGGTCAGAATTCAAAGAACAGCATCAAACTTAGAGGTGTATTGATTATAGGCGTCCCACACACCTATGTAAACATTGGCACAAGAACAGCTAATTATTATTTAGGCTTTTGGTCTTTTTCTCCTGGGTTCTACAGGAAGGATGGCACATGCAAAAATTCTTCCAGAGGACTTTATATAGAATTTCTTCCACAAAGAATCTTATCTCAAAGATACACTGGTGAAAATCCATGTAAAATAACCACCACAACTTAATAAGTGGCTCTGAGAGCGGGGTGAACCTAAACACAAAATCATTAAATAAGATGGTCGACCACCTTGAATGTGATAGGGAACCGAAACACAAAATCATTAACATAGGTCAGTACAACAAAGACCTTTCAACTAAGAACAGAGATGAGTATTATATTTCTCATCATGCACAGAAATTCAAGGTTTTGATTGTATACCAAATGCATGCGTGGGTCTAAAACCACGCTTACTTTCATGAAATTCCCTCCCTAATAATGCCAAGTTCAGCCACATCACCTGCAAATCTTTAGTCCAGCATTATTAGACATAAGCTCACCACTTTCATCCTACTTTTCACAGGAAAAAATGTAGAACTCAAAAATGAACAGATCAAGATAGGAATAGTAGTTATATCAAAAAAAAAAAAAAAAGGATAGGAATAGTAGAATTGTACAACAATGCTTAGCTAAAACTAAAGCCCTATGCACCAACATTAATAGGGCAGACCACATAAATCCATTTTCTATTTTGGAGGAAACTTGGTTTGGGAGGCTTAATTTTTCAAGATACACTTGTCAGGTTTCACAGTCATCCCTTGTCTGCTCATCATTCAAATAAAAAATATCATCAAAAATACCATTAGCCAGGGTCAAATATCCCGACTAATTTTCATTCATTACGAATGCTAGCACGTAAAAGCTTCACGGTGACCTTTTGTGTACTGCACCAACAGCAATTGAAAAATCTCTTCTCTCATTCAAACATCAGGTTCCCTATTTTTAATTAGATTGATATGAACTTAATTGAATTGTTTTCATGTTCAAAACTTGCCACACTTATCCAAAACTTTATGATATGCCTCTTGAGACCGGTATGTAACACCCTTCTATTTTTCATGTTTTTTACTGGTGCACATTGAGTAAATTGCTTCCATGGTAAATCTATATTGCTTAAGCCAAAACTGGTAGCATGATAACTTTGATTTTATGGTAAACCAATTCTGTATTGTCCTCTCCCAATATCTGATAGTACCAGAAACAGTTAATGTATGCATTACATGTTCTCCTATTATTAACCCTCTTCGGGACAAATTTGTTGAAATCCTCCCAAAAGCATCCACACCACATAGATTTGCGTACGAATGCTACTGGACATAATGTACCCTATCAGTCCAAAAAAAAAAAAAAAGTATAATAACTAAGAAGTATCAGATGTATCTATGCATGCACATGAGGACAAACAAATAAACACCAAGGCATACATTTGTAAATCCAGAATAATGGATACACCATCACTAGGATACTAGGACATACTTGATTTTGTGGCAAACCTTGAATCATTAAACTCTTGTGGCAAACAATAGGAGTGATAACAACTTCCATTACCCACACATGATTACACTCAGATAATTTCATGATGCATAGCAGGGCAGATGTAACATAAAAAGACCTAACCACAGTGTTCTAAAGTTTCATGCCCCTTCTTCACACTCAGAGGTACTCTGTCTCCTCAATCTATGAGCATGCCAACAACAGAAGTTTCACATGAACCAGACATATAAGACCCATAACATGACAACCTGGAATTAAGATTTGAAAGAAGATTTGCAGTTCTTACTTTTGACTTATAAAGTAGCAATATGCAATACGCTCATTTGACCAGAAAGGCACCGTTCCCTCACACCTTACATGAACACCATCAAAGCTTACAATAACATCCCCCTGGAAAAGCGTAAAGTATGGCAGTATTAATAAACTTGACATATTAAAAATCCTTGAAGATCTCGTGAAAAGACATGAGCACGTGTCTCTCGGAAAGTTACAAGTCTAACAAGGCCAAAGAAGCTCAAAGTTGAAGGAAAACAAAATAATTTACTTGTCGGCCAAATATCCTATGCCACATGTATCCACAGCTAGTTTTTTGTTGACA
Organism: Dillenia suffruticosa; assembly: GCA_033439265.1. NCBI lineage: Eukaryota > Viridiplantae > Streptophyta > Magnoliopsida > Dilleniales > Dilleniaceae > Dillenia > Dillenia suffruticosa. The sequence goes on along the minus strand of JAVTVX010000020.1, from coordinate 23,813,646 downwards.
TGATCATAGGTGAATATTACTTCTCAGTGAACACCACACATCCATTCAAAGTGGCATTTCATAGTGTCCAAAAATATCAAGACATTCATCAAGGAAATGAAGAGCAAAGCACTTATGTCAAAGCTAGGTTAAAAAAAATAGCCAGGTTTGGGCAAAAAGACAGGATATAGTCCTGTTCATGAAGAGAATTCACATGCACATATGCAAATCTGGGGAGCACAGACACTTCAAAATGGAAACAGTGTTTGTATCTGATAGTTGGCGTGACACTCCTCAGACATTCACTGCCCCATGACACTTCTTGGATATGATGCACTCTACAGACTCTCAGATAAGTATCACTGCTGAAAACATAATGTTAATACCATTTGGTAAAGATTTAGGCTAGTGTTATATCCTAGCTGTGCCCTCTGATAAATTTTTGTCATGTTCATGTATGACTGTGCCAGCATCCACACTTCCTAGGTACACACATACACAAAATCTTCGGTAACAAAAAAAAACATAGTAGGCTTTCTTTACTGTTATTCAGATGTAAAGGAAAGTCATCTCTTGCTCATGGCAAACAATATAATGCTGGAGTATCAAGTAAGCTCACAATTGATAAAGAGAAGCTAACCTGCTTTAGGACATTATTTGCATCAGAAGTAGGTTCAACTCTTCGAACAAGCACACCCTACATTTAGAGGGGAAAACAATTAAAAAAAACAAGCTAATCAATGTGGATGCAGGGTGATTGTTGCAACAACTGATAATACCACTGAATTTTACAAGATGTTTAGTGAATACATGCATTTTGAAGCACAGGGAAGCCTTACTAAATTGATTCTGAACATCAACAACTAATATCATCAGAAACAAAGTCTAAACTTGACGAATTAACCATACAGAGTTCCACTCCCACTAAATGGGTCACCAAGGCCAATTCCCCGTGAATTGAATTGGGAACCACCCAAACAAGAATCAGACAACTAGAGATAAATTTCACAAGCCCTGCACAACTGTTTCTTCACAATATTATTTCAGTTCCAGGTGCATGAAATTTCAATTCAAAGGATGGGACAGAAAAAGATGCAGGGCACAATTTCAAATTTAAACCTAGTTCTACGAAAAAAAAAAGCACAGTTCCAAGTATAAGATAAGCAGATAAAAGAAATATGCAAAACTCACTAGAGGGCACTTTCAAACAAGCTCGAAGTGCAGGATTCTCCAACTTTTGCAACAATAAACCAAGGCAAGCAAATCCTGAAAGTCATGGCAAGTAAATGATTATGGAAGGATGACACTATTTTTTCTGCAAATAACAAGAAGATAAGCAAATCCACCATTATAAAGACAAGCAAAGTGCATGCATTTGCATATATCCAAAAGAGGCTAACACTGCAAAATGAGATACAACTGTGGTTGGGATTACCTGTGTACTTTCCATTCCTTTCATAGTCATTCAAAAAATGAGATACAACTGTTGTTGGAATTACAGATCCAATATTCTCGGCCTCTTCAGATCTGAAAACCTAAGGGAAGTGTCTTGTAAAAACAATTAAGCAGGAAAATTTTTTTTATAAGGTAAACTCCTGAGAATCTAATAAATGCAAGTATATCCAAAAATATGGGATGGTAAACAATATGGCAGATCTTGAAACACCAGAAATTCTGCCTGTGTCAACAACTCAAAGTGCACATTTCTTAAATAAACAGCAGAACATGAAACCTACCTGAAAAGCTACACCAATACACTCTCCCTGGTCATTGAATGCAGGACCACCACTATTACCTAAAACCTGATAAGCATAAGCTATGGTACTCCCACAAAAACAAAACTAAAGAAAGGAGGGGGTGAACATAATCCAGATTTACATGCGTCCCAGTACAACATTTTATGCAATAGAAATGTATAAGAATAAGTGAACCAAATCAGTCAAAGACAAAATGAACCAAATCTCACATTACAGTTACCTCAGCATAATTTAAAATATTCTTACTTGATTTGAAAGGTATTTTAACCAATTCCAAATTACTCAAGTTTAAAACCTTCTGATTTTGCTGATATAGATTGTGATGTAGGACATAATCCATTTAATCCTTGACTCATTTGGCAAACGCTTTACTCAATGTAGAATCATTGAAAGAAAGCTAACCAGGATTTATAGCTGCATCAATTTGAATTCCTAGCAAGTCAGACTAACCATGAGCATAAGATGTAACCTGGAAAAATGTAAGGAAAAAAAAAATCAAATAACAAATAGCTTGATATTTTTTTTCCTGATGTCCTCTTTTTTATATGCAAAAAGTTTCCATTAACAATATTACACATACAAAAAAACGCAATCAGTTGGCAAAGCCAAATTCTAGCTTTGGTCAAGGAGGCAAAGAAAGATACAAAAGAACAATAGAGTTTCATAAATAGCATATAACAAACACAAAGTAATTGCATATTATGTAAATACAAAATATTCATTCCAAACCACCAAAGATTTCTATATCAGCAAAACTCAGTATGCATGTTTCTTTCAACTAAAGACTTGAAATCAGCACTTTATCTGAGTTAAAACCAAAAACTAGAATATAAAGAACAAGGAATAGAGTTTAACAGATATTCATACAAGATGGCCTGGTGTATCATAACAGATGATTATTAAAAAACAAGTAACCATCTGAGCTCAATAATTAGATCACCACAAAAAACGATTTCACAGCTTGCATGGGAATAATTATCTGAGAATACTTAATTCTAATAACTCAATAAGCATTATTCCCAATTGTAAGGCTGGCTAAATAAATCTCATATTCCACTCTGTGCTTGGTGAGGTCATCTTGACTGTTATACTTTAGATATCTTCTAGATGAGACATTTCCACTCTTTGACTTTTGCACATTTTTGAGAAAGCTCTTTGATTCAATACACTTATAGTTTATACGCTATTTCTACCACTTTCCGTTATAACGCATTCGGAATTCTTCTTTCCACTCAACTAAACCATTGAGGTTTCATTTGTATCATCTTATGTTTATCTATCCACCTCAGCATCCTCATGCACAACACAACCATTTGTTGGCATTCTGTTTATTAATTGCCAATGACCCCATAGGATAAAGCATCACTAGTGGCAACAGTAGTTCAATAAATCCCCCCCCCAATGTAATGGAAGCTTCATGATCAAAACAACCTACAAATCAATGGTAATGAACCCAAGCAAATAACCTAGTTAATGTTTATGGTAACTGCAAGATGCTGAAAGTTTCATTGCATAATGACATGTGTGGATTCTATAAACTAGTAGTATTTACACCATCAAAACACCCCATCTTGCTTCCTGCTGGAAACCAAGGGATCCTCTGGTTCTAAAATACAGCTTACAGTATAATTGTAAAGAAAAAATTAAGATACAATCCTGGAAATCACCAAGCAGCATGTTTCCTTATCTGTGCAAATATGGTAAAAAGGATCAAATCTAACATAGAAAACTATAAGATTAGTGGCATCACATCATGGCTGAAAACTCGCAAAGCTTTAGGCATCAAACTTGTAACCACTGTCATTTTCATCATCCGACTAAATTACAAGTATTGGCAGTTGAATTGGACATATCAAACCTCTATTCGTGACACAACCCCCCTAGTCATTGAAATGGTGTCTCCTCGGAGTGGGTATCCTACAACAGTGACCGCATCCTGCCAATCGAAAAGCAACATTGTAGCCCTTGAAAAATTCTTAAAAAATAAAAAGGATTGCTGGCGCAGTTGGTTTAATTAGCATAGGGAAACAAAATATGGTAATTCTGATTGTTGTTCTAAAGTGAACTTCTGGAAAGAAGTGTCCCAACCAGAAAGACCCATTTCCAGTTCATAATTTTATAAACTACATTATGGCAACTGCTAGGTTAAGCCCTTCCACCTACATATGGGAGTTCAGTGGCTTTTGAATAAGGCTGTTAATGGAAGTGTCATATGGACAACAATCACTTTGGGTACAGTTGTTGGGTAAGCAATCAAAGCTCAAGAAAAGTAAATGGTTACAGAAGCAAAGAGAAAAAAGAAAAAGCAGGCAAGACCTCTTTCTAATGGATAGAAAATTTGGGCCCCAAGCTTCAATAAGCCATAAGATATTCTAGGGAAATAAATTGCAATTGCAGGATCCTTTTTTTATGGAAAAGGAAAGTTCATATAGAAATAATTACAAGATGTTATGTTACTGTTTACTTTAAGCCTCTAGTGAGGCAGGAAACTAATTTTTCTCTGCAATTCACAAGCTACAAAATAAATAGCATAGATATGCACAAATTTAAAAAAAAAAAAGGAAAGAAAAAGAAATGAAGTTCCATGTTTTCTCTTTTCCATGTTAAGAATCCAATAAAGGACAATATTTGTTATGATTAACAAACTTGTAAAAGGGTTCTTACCGGGAGAAACTATATCACTTATATAGTTCAATTCAGCAATGACCTGGTGCAGCTGCTCGAACAAACACCTTGACCTACACATCCACAAATCCACAATGATTGGAAAAGATTAGGCAAAATACAAAACTACTCTTAGGGTAAGGGTAAGAATACCTGGAGCAATGGCAAGCGTCCAAAATGAAGTGGTTCAGCTCCCTTCCAGAATTCTTCACTTTCTACAGAAAGCAAAGCAATGTCACATTCAACCGAATAGCTTGTCCAGCCATGAGTTGTTTATATCATTTGTAACTTAAAATTACAACTGAATAGCTTGTCCAGGCATTTAGGAAACTTTCTCCTATTAAAACCATGCATAAAGTATAACATCAATACAAGGAAGATGAAGAATGAGAGCACCAGGTTGAACTGTTAAATCTAAAGATTCAATAGCTTGAAAGAAAGACAAAGAAATTATAATAACGACAGTGAAATAAACAAATCCTGCAGGAAGTAGATGGAGCTCTCTTGTTAGTGATTGAATAAAATAACTCAAAAAAAAAGCACAATATGCCATGATTTTGATTAGACTTTATACGTTGGCAACATATTTAGTATCATCTCCTTGTCTCTTCACTTTAACCTGCAAAGCAAGTGTGTTTAAAAAAAAGGGTCAAGTAAGTGTAATAGAAAACTTCATAAATTCAGCATATGCAACTTGAAAATTTTCAAAGAGAGAGAGAGAGAGAGGGATTTTGTAACAAACTTCAAGTTGAAATTTCTTGGGCCACCATAAGGGGAAAAAAATGGAACTAGATCAGCCAAAATTATAGCATAGCCTAAAGGTTTATTCACTGGTGAAGTTAAGAACATTAGAGCCGCAAACCAGTTGAGTTTGATGGGTCAAACATTAAAGTGTAAATAAAAAAATTAAAAAAAAAACACCTGAAAGAAAGTGATAACATTAATAAAAGAGGGCAATGCTACACATGGCAAGCGAAGAATATGACAATAGAGATATCAAACTTATTTATTGAGACAGACAAGCTTATAAATTAGTGCAGGGGAAGTTCACAAATATGACAATAGATCTCACGCAAGGTTGTATCAAAGTTTGGTAGCTTCATTCTGATTCCATCTCAAGGTAAAAGTGAAATATCAAGCAGATGAAAAGAAGCCAAAATTTCTAGAAAAAAGGAGAAAAAACACCTCAAAACTCCTCCACCCCCAATCTGAGCTATTTTACATATTGTACATTCCTTATCCATTTAAACATCATTAAAACAAGTGCACCTATAATCAAAAGGGCAATGTTATTCAAAGAAATGGAGCATGACCAACGAAGTTGATCTGGCAAAAAAATTGTATGCATGTCAAAAAGCCATTCGTCTATTTTTTTTTTTTTTGGTCACATCACCTTGGTTGGTCAACCTAAGAGTGACCACTTATTTGAATACTATTATCCTAAACGAAATGGGACATGGCTACATATACATTTTACATGTATAAGAACTAGGACCACTGGCAACTAATCTACACCCAGTAACTAGGTCTTCAAAATGGACAATCTAACATCATTTCACAAACTTATAAGAACAAACACTACAATTGATCTTAGCCAAAGGGCAGAGAAAGGTATAATTATTTGACCTATTATGCTACATACACTTGTGGTCAATACAAGAGAAGACAGATCCAATTATAGAGGGGCCTCTTCCTCATCCTCCTAATTTATCAAGTACACTCTTGTATACTATTGCTAGCTCCTCTTCACATATAGTTAGGTTGTCTATGTAGGCCCTAGTGATGTTTGTTTCTCTTCTACACAACTCAATAAAACCTTAATCCCATCTTAGTTGGTGTTTCTTTCTCTTGTTAAAGAAAAAAGAAGATTGTTTAACAAAATATGGGAAACAATTCACTGCATATTACACTAATCTCCTATCATATTTAAACAAAATAGTTGATTTTCATTTTTACTGCCCAAAGATAGAATGGGGTTCCATAGAAAGGCATAATGCTTCAGAAATTACACATCAATCTATTCTCACTAACAGTTCATAGAAGTAGGCAGCGGATTAAATATATTTATCTTTAGTTAGGAATTATCGATATGCCCTACTTGAACCAAAAATGGAGATTGCAACACCATTCTAAGAGATAAATTCTGTTCACGTACCTTAAAAGACACATTTAATGGGGAAAAAACTTGAAAATTTACCAAACCAAAAAAAAAAAAGTCATAAAAATTTACCAGTGTATGATGTTCAACACAATGAGCATTTGTCAAAAGCTTCCCAACCCCAATCATAAAAGTACTGAATAAAATCACATATTCAGAGAGAAAGAATAAGAATTGGTAGATGTACCCTACGTTGGGACCAAAACATCTGTCCAGGGCCACTGGGGAAATTATAATAAAAAAGAAGCCCAGGTAGGCCCCCGGCACTCCTTATACATATATCATATATGATAGTAAATTTTTTTTTTCCTCAAAAGAAACCATAGCATGCTTTACTGTACTGGTAAATTGTCTTTGTTTCTGCCAAGGAAGAGAATAATCAGGCGCAGTATGGGTGCAGTAAACCTGAAAAAAGGTACAAATGGAACAATTACTAACAGATAGAAACTAAAGATATATACTGATCATGTTTTCCTATGTTTTCTTGGAAAGATGAATAAAGCAGAAGGAATAACTACAACTGCGTAAATAACAAATATGGATGTTAACTTGTCATAGGTAAACTAAGGAGTTCAACATCACCCCTGTCTGCCACTCCAACTCTAGCCAGCAGGCAAACCAACAGAGAAGTTCTCATGACTAAAAAATTTTTGAGTTAATAAGACTAGAAAGATGAAACTAAGAAGAAAACATATTACCCATATAATATGACAAATCTCTTCCGAGGTGAAATTCGGACATGACCCCTTCTTCAGCCAACAGTAGACCAAAGTATTGAAGAACCTCTCTCTGAAAGAAACCCTAAACAAATACAAAGATCAAGGAAAGAAAAAAGAAAAAAGAAAAAAAGAAGAGTATGAAGAAATAATACCACCGAATGTTAGAGATGGACGCTCGATTCGTTCGCCATCTTCACTACTGAGATTGAAGAAGCTCTCTGTCTGTCGAGGAAAGAAACCCTAAACAAATCAAAACCTAAACAAAAACAAAGATCAGGGAAAGAAAAAGAAAAAAAAAAGAGTACGAAGAAATAATACTACCGGATGTTAGAGATGGACGCTCGATTCCTTCGCCATCTTCACTACTGAGATTGAAGAACCTCTCTGTCTGTTGAGGAAAGAAACCAATACCAAGATCAACGAAAAAAAGGAAAATATGAAGAAATAATAGTACCGGATGTTAGAGATGGACGTTCGATTCCTTCGCCATCTTCACTACTGAGATTGAAGAACGCTCCCTCTCCCTCTCCCTCCCTCTTTCTGTCTCTCTCCCCAATCTGAAACTTTGTGCACCTTAAGTAGCCCGAAACTAACTAGCCGTTTTTTGTCCCCAATTTTTTTTCAATTGTCCAATTTTCTTTTTCAAATTTCAAATGTGAAACAAACAGGCCGTTTTTTCGAGACATGTACCAAAATAATCCAGAAAAAAAAAATTTAAAACAACTCCAACCGAAAAAAATTTCCCACGATGGGGACGGTCGAGGGCCATGGGGGTGCGGAGAGAGGAGAGAGAGGGAGGGAGCGCCGCGGGGGGTCTCCTCCCCCCTCTACCCCCCGCGGCCCTCCCTCTCTCTCCCTCCCTCCCCTCTCCGCACCCCGCCGCGCCCCTCCCCTCTCTCTCTCCTTCTCCCTCCGTTGCCCACCGCCCACCGTGGTCCTCCCCTCTCTCTCCTTCCCCCCACCAACCCCGCCGCACTCCTCCCTCCCCCTCTCTCTCCCTCCCCCGCGAACTCCTCTCTCTCTCTCTCAGGAGTTTGTCGCGGATTGAAGACGCGACACAGTGTGTCGCGTCTCCAACTCCCGACAAATTCGAATTATTTAGGAAAATTTTTTTCGGTTGGGGTTGTTTTAAAAAAAAAAAAATTTTTTCCAGGTTATTTTGATACATGTCTCCGTTTTTTCTCTATTTCTTCTTCTATTTTTTATTTTTTAAAATTGAAATAAAAAATTAATTAAGGTGAGATTTAAAAAAAATAAAACTTATAAAATTGTATTATCTTAAATTTTATTATTTTATATATTTTATTTTGATTCCAAAAAATAATTAGGTTGAATACGAAACTCTATACAAACAAATAGAGTGAAATAGTCAATAATTCCAACTCTTTTTTTTTTTCCAAAAAACACGTGTGGTGCTTTTGCATTATAAAAGAAATTACTATAATATAAATAATTATTAATGTGTACCCCAAAGCATAAAGTTCGTTACTTTTTTTTTCCATTTAACTACTTATTTTGTTTCTTTTTATTATCAATTAATATTTAATACAATTAAAAATGAATTCATCTCTATTCTCAGCTTGCTCCGACAAAAAAAGTAAAAATTTTTAATTTTATTTTGAATTTCAGTCAAAAGAATTCCAATAAATATAAAATAGAAAATTAATAAAAATAAGAATATTTTTTTATCTATACAAAATAATATACCAATTAAAAATTAATAAAAGAATTTTACATGATTAACAAAAAAAGAACCTCATAAACATCATCTATACTCATAAATTATGCATAGCATCATATTGTTCATATAAATACCATATCTTTCCTCAAGAATTCATGTGAATATTGAATAAATCTTTTTATATATATATGTTTAAATCTTAAATCCCTAATGAATATTTTAAAAATTCCTTCTCACGAGCATTATTAATTATATTAATTTAAAATTATATTAAATACATCTTAAAAACTTTTTAAAAAAAAATAAAAAGATACGAACAAATAGAAAAAATTTAACAAGCATTTCAAAAAGAAAAGGATGACTCCATCTCTCAGAAACAGGTCAAGCGATAAAATCTCCTCATTTTCATATTCTATTATTTGATTTTATTTTATTTGATTATATATTTTTATTAAAAAAAATTGTACCAAAAAGAAAAGGACGACTCCCCGTAACGCTCAAGAAAGCAAACCCCACGTGAGTGCGAGAGCTTCCAAGTGGCGGGTCAACATTTTTTCATTAGCCCATTCCAGCTCCAATCTAAGCAACCCTTGTCGCGGGAGAATGTGTGTAGGGCTTGCCATTAAGCCTTTTGAATCGGGCTTTACAAAATTCAGACTCTTGACCCATTTAAAATTTTATAGACTCAAGTCTGAGTCCGACTCGAGAAATCTCAAAAAATTAATACTCAGGTTTGGTCCAAAAAATTAAAAGAATTTCGAACTCATTTCGTGTCGGGCTCAAACTCAAATCATAAATTTTATTTTTTATAATTTTAATCAATTTTATAATATTAAAAATACAATATAAAAAATATATTAATAATTCAAAATAAAATATAAATCAAATATTATTATACCAAATTAAAAATTACATACCATTGTAAGAATTAACAATAAAAATATTATGAAAGATTAAAAATATATTAAGAGTAAAATATTAAAATTATTAAAATAATTATTCAATTATCATGATATTTGATTTTAAATGACTGAAATCTATTACTATTCAGTCTTAGCTGAAATTAAAATGAGTATAAATAATAGATCCAACCTTTGCCCGATCCAACTGTCAGACCAATATGTGCGTTAAGTTGGATCGAATTGGAGTGTCACGGACCTAAGTAATAGATTCAAACTCAATATGAGAACTCAGTCTAAAAAATTGACCTGTTGGGTGAGAAAGTTTATTGGATTTAAGTACTATTTTATGATTTATTAGGGATCCGATTTGATATTTGTAATATTCCCCTCCTATTGAGAATCTGGACGTTCACAGACGGTTCTCACTCTGAATGGATTTTACTCTAATGGGTAGCTCTTTTTCTTTTCGAATAACTCTCACTCTGATATCAGGTAACTCTTTTCTATTTTAGATGGCTCTCACTTTGGTATCAGGTAATTCTTTTCTAGATAGTCATTTTCTAGGTAGTTATTTTATATGTTAGATCGGACGTTCTGATATCAATTTGTCACAAATTCAAGTAATAGATTCAAATCTAATAAGATAATTTATGTTAAAAGATTCATATCAGAGAATGTATTGAATTTAAGTATTATTTTATGATTTTTTAAAAGATCGATGTTGGATTCGTAATATGGAGTTGGGGAGAGAGAGAGAGAGAGTGAGAGGAGCGGTGGAGAGGGAGCCGCCTTTGCCATTATTGACCCAAACATGTCCCTCAGGATGCGTCGCTTTCTCTTTTTCCTTAAAAGCACTCTCATTTAACATGCTTCTCTTCTGTTTTTGTCCGTTTCAACTCTCTCTCCTCGCCAATCCTCTTCCTTTCTTCCTTTGGCGAACCACAACATTTCCCTTTTGTTCCAAAACATTTTCTTAAACCTTTTGCTATGGTCGTGTGTTAACATGATACCAAGCCGAGAGCCAGACATTATGAAAGCGATCTACCACAAAGGACTTTGCCATCCATCCCGTCACAATGCCAACATAATCGCAGACCATGTATGCCTAACTGTGCCTCTCTCTCTCTCTCTCGCGTAACCTTAGCAATCGAATAAATACTATATTTATAATATACATGGGAATAATCTACTATTAATGTAATAATCCATTTCAATTATATACGTTGCTCAATGTTTGGATATTTCAAGAAAATCAAATGACTTCATAATTAATTATTGTAATTATTGCCATTAATTATAGGTTGTTGTTGGATGGTTGCTAGCACAACCATCATAAATGACAACAATTACCATAATTAGTGAGTAGTTTCTTTTTTTTTTTATTAAAAAAAATTCCCAATCATAATTAATATTTCTCTTGCCAAACTTCTTCATTCATAAAAGTTGGGAAATAAATAAGTGTACTTTTTTTTTTTTTTCAGTTTCAAGTGTGAAAAGAACTCGACAAATAAAAAAGATATTCTCATTCTAATCAGTAGTTAATTGAATTTCTCTCAACTTCTTAGTACATAAATTTAGCAAGAGGAACATGAGGAAATGCATCAATATAAATATATATATATATATATATATATGTAAATATTAATTATTTTATAAAAATGATAGAATAGTTATTTTTTATAATAAAAATATAAAATAATCAAATATATGATTATTAATTAAAAGAAAAATAATATAAAAATAAAAGTTATAATTAAATAAGTAAATAATTTATTAAATATAAAAAAATAAAAAATTGTATATAAATATTAATATTAAAATATTTTAAAAATAGAAAATATTTCATGTACCAGAATGATAAGGTGACATTCGATGTTTACAAGGAAGCCTAACCACCTGTCTTCTATAAATCAAAAAGGAACAAAACGTGTCCATCTTTCAAAGGACATGTAATTAAAAATACTATATACCAAATCATATGTCGGCAACATAGGATTATGAGGCCCATCATTATCACTGTGTTGTCAATTAAATTTTCGATCAAGACAACATAGGCCATTCAAGAATAAAAGCAAAAACTACACGAGCCAAATATGGAAATTAACGATGGAGATTTAACTTGGACCGTTGATACAGTCTCTCATATCATTTTTTTTAAATAAAAAATTAAAAAAATCAATTTTATATATTTATTTTCATAAATACAATTTCATGGAGATGTGACATTTTAGGTTGTCGTACATGGAAAATGTTTGGTAATTTCGAATTCCGTTGGTGCCCAACTTTTAATGGCAGATCTCTTGGATTATATTAAAAATTTGACAATTTTTAGCTCTCATTTAAAAATATAAAATATGACATAAAATCAAGCCAAAATGTTGATAACAATTTTTTTTTTTTTTATTTAAAGCTAATTTAACCGATACAAGGGGAGTAACTCTTAGAATCATCGGCATATTTAGACAAATATATGAAGAATTAATTTGACTTGATTTGAACTGACGATCAAATTTTGAAATTGCACATGCTTTTTTATTATCTCGAATGCATATTTGAGGTTGATCAAGTATTGAGTTAATAATTGAGTTGTATATATTCGTCATTAGAATTTTCATTAATAATTTATTCAACGTAATATTATTATTGAATTTTTATTAATAATTTATTCAATGTAAAATTATTATCGAAATGCTATATAATAAAAATAAATAGAAGATAATAAAAGTAATGGGTTTGAAATTGAGTACATAAAACATATATAATTTAAGTCCATATTATAACAAAATTTTATAAATTCTTGTTTAAAATTAAATGGAAAGGACATAAAATTACTTAAAAATGAGAATTTCATAATAAAACAATAATAATATACACATAATTTTATATATGATTACATTTTACAAATTACAAAAAATAAAACTAATAATATATATATAATTATATATGGCATATGAGTGGGGCTAATCAGGGTGTGGACGGATCATGTTTGGTGAGTTTATGTTCGCTCCTACTCATATGAATTGAATTTAAATTTAAATTTAATATTTTTTTGATATCATTCGAGAGATTTTACGGATCAAATTAGGTGACATGAACACATTAAAATATTTTATACATATAATTGTGAATTGTATGTGTATTTATACAAGAATAAAGTAAGAGACAAAAAAGTTAAAAACTAATTATAACAAATCAAAAGAATTTTATTAGTAAAAAATTTATATTACTACATGTCATGACTTATGAAATATTGCCACGTTATATTTTGTCGTACGTGCCTTATTTATTATATTTACTTTTTGGTAGATATAATATTTTTTTATTATATTTTTAATGACTTAAATATGATCGAGAAAGTTCTCCCTTATCTATAAAGCCTTTGATTTCGATATTATGAGATTTGAAAATATAATTTTTTAATATCAGTTTAGAGGATTTTACCAAGAGTAGTAATTTTAAAATATTTTGTACTTGTATTCTATGATAAATAGCTTAATCTTGCTATAAAAAAAAGAAAAAAAAAAGAAAAATTACAAGTTTCAAAAACTCCCATTTTGACACAAATAAAAAAGAAAAAGCGGGGGGCAAAAAAAAAAAATAATAATAATAATCACGCGAGTTTAGCTATAGGATTAACAGACGAGGGGTAACGCAAAAATTGGAAAAACGGAAAAACGGGCATCGAAAGCATCGTAGGAACAGAATAGCAAATATCGACAGCAGCAGAAGCGGAGTTTTAAGAGTGTCTGTCCTTTTAGAGAGAGAAACAGAGAGAAAAGCAGAGAGAGAGAAGATGAGAAGACAGACGCTTGGCCAAGCAGGGTTGACTCGTGTAAGGTGGCATAGAGGCAGCGTTTTATCCCACCAAACCTGCCTTGCAGCAGGTGTACATCCCACTTCATACATCCCCTCTTTCGCATTACAACACTATTTAGAGAGAGAGACAGAGAGAGAAATGAAAATTTGAAATGTTAAAAAGAAACGAGATAGCATTTGAGCAATTCTGGGTTTCATCTGATTCTCTCTCTGTTTTTCTCCTCCGTTTTTTCTTTATTTTTGTTAGGATTTTTGGTTGAGATTTTTAATCTTCTGTGTTTTTGGGAGACAGAGAAGAGAGTCTTTTAGAGAGAGAGAGAGATGGGCCGAGGAGGGAAAGGGAAGGCCTGTAGAGTGAATAGCAGTGGAGGAGACACGGAGGACAGGACCGGCATTGTTGATGGTACGGCTGACGGCTTGATTTCTAATAACACCAACAAAAAAGCGAACCAAGGTTAATTTCAATCTGGGCTCTATTCTATTCACGTTTTTGCTTCAAACCCATTTTTTGATTTTCTTTTCAATTTTTCATTTTCTTTTACCGAGAGCTTTTAGGTTGGTGTCTTCAGTTTATATGTTGCATGGACATATAATTATTGAATTTATGTTGATTATTATGTTCTATATTTTTCTGAATTTTGGTTTAGATTGGATGGAAAATCTCGATTTGATTACCAGAAGTCCATAAGTAGGATCTGTATTTTACCCTTACATTTTATTTACTTATTTATTTTCTGGGCATTTTTTCATATCATTTTGATTATGCAATATGTGTTTTTCAATTTAGACTGTTGTTATTATATCGAATTTAATGAAAACTTCAGTGCATGTTGAAACACAAGATCCAATGTTCATTTTTTTTTTCTTTTGGGTGCCTTCAATGGATTCTAGATTTTGGAATTTTGTGCTGCTGCTTGTTGTTTCTTTTATTGTCATTACAAATAACTTTACTGTATTATGTTAAATTCCAAAGATTTCCATCTACAATGAGATATCAAGATCAGACTCGTTATATAAATAAAACAATCTAACCATGTTTTGGTCATGTGTAGCATTAGATTTTACATGTCTAGCATATATTGTGTAGTGCACACTTTTCAGCTAGCCTTTGCCAAGTAATTGAATTGTTTTATTCCCCTAAGTTGCTAAGCTACCTAGTTTTATTCCGATTACTCCCTTTTGATTTCAGGTGACGTTGACAATGTGTATTATGAACTGTGGCATGCATGCGCTGGTCCTATTGTCAAGGTTCCACAGGCTGGCGACCTGGTCTTCTATTTCCCTCAGGGTCATATGGAACAGGTTCTATACCTCAGTATTCTCAATTCCGGTGTTTTTTCTTAATAATTTTTATAATTTTTTAATTTGGTGGTTGTATGTTACCTTGGGACTAGGTCTTAAACTCTTATTATGCCATTTCAAGCAAGATTTCCTCAAGGCACCATGTTGTGCTAAGAGAAGATTTTATTTTATTCTCTTGTTGCAAGTCTTTTTATCTAATAATAATCTGGCCAATATCTGTCTTCCACCCTACGCCTCAACTAGGGCATGGTGGGCCAAAATGGCCCTAGCAAATAGCATCTTGTTTTGTTTTATATTGAACCCATGGCATAACAAAAAGGCCACGCTTGTCATTTCATTAATACCTTAAGAGGATCTGAAATTACAAAATTTCCTGATGGTATGACTTAGGCTTTTGATTTGATAAAACAATGTAATTGCAAGACCAGGGATGTCGGAGCCAATTTTAAAGTGGTTTCAAAAAGTTGTATTACTATGGTTGTCTGAGAAATGACTTCATATTGCACCTTGGGCTCATACATGATGGGAAGGTGCTGCTAAGATATGGGAAGCAAACAGCAATAAACCACACCACGTATTGTACTATGTGTCCATCTTTTTATCTTTTATATTTTGGTTTCCATGAATTTGTGTGAGGAAAGATTAGTGAGCCTGTATAGTGTATCCGATACTTTTCACTGCTGTTAATATTTTCTGCTTGGTGTATACGAGCCTCGTAATTTACTTTTTGAGCATGATCAGATGGATGAGGCCATTGCCATCCATAGCTGCTGCTTCCCATCAATATTTGGCCAAGTAGAACATGTCATTCGTCTCTTGATTGATATAAATTGTAAACAGACTTGAACTTCATTTCTGGTTTCTGATTTTGATATAGGTGGAAGCATACACGTGCCAAGATGGTAAAACAGAAATGCCCATCTACAATCTGCCATACAAGATCCTCTGTAAAGTTGTTTATGTGCAACTAAAGGTAAGGCTGCACCCAAGATGCTTATTCTTCACCTCTGCAAACTGAAATATATCCATCCGACTTCTGATGATATAATTGCTTTATTCTTCTTCTTCTTCTTCTTCTTCTCTCTCTCTCTCTCTCTATATATATATATATATATATATATATATTATTTCTTTTGGTTTTTCTTTTCTATATTGATTGTTGTTCCTTGTGTCATTTCAGGCAGAAAGCAGCACTGATGAAGTGTTTGCACAGGTTACTCTTCTCCCAGAAGTGAAGGTTAGCTACTGAAGAATGGGATGTTTTTTCTCCCTTGTTTCCTTTTTGCTAATGCTATGCATACACATATTATTTAATTTAATTAAATTTAGTTTAATTTTGATTGTAGTTTTTGTTCCTGGTTAT
Source organism: Dillenia suffruticosa (assembly GCA_033439265.1). Lineage (NCBI taxonomy): Eukaryota > Viridiplantae > Streptophyta > Magnoliopsida > Dilleniales > Dilleniaceae > Dillenia > Dillenia suffruticosa. The sequence continues at coordinate 23,797,305 of JAVTVX010000020.1, read as the reverse complement.
CATAGGGTGTCCTAGAAAGCAGAGTGAAAGTTTGGTTGATGTGTGTTTTGGTTTTTAGAAATATCTGAACCTGAAGCTTCTGCTGAGCTTTTGTTCTCCTAAATTTTATGTGGTTCTGTTTGAAGAAAGGGAGTAAAAAATTGCGGTTAAATGTTGAGCTATGTAACACAATTGTTTGAATTGTGAATAGTTAATTCTTGTGAATAATTTGGACTCACTTTATGTTGTTTGGAACTTCAGCAAGATGGACCCAGTGCAGAGGAAAAAATATCTCCAATTTTGCGTCAGAAGTCTAGTGCATGTTATCACAGCAAAAAACTCACTCCTTCCGACACTAGCACACATGGTGGATTCTCTGTTCCAAAGAGGCTTGCTGATGATTGTCTTCCTCATCTGGTTGGTATTTGTTATATACTGTTTCAATTTATATCTTGTTGCATCTTTTTGATATCAGCTTTTATTGCTTTTAAGCTCATACGGTTAAGCAATTCCAAAATCTTCCTAATCTTATGATATTGTATTCTTACATGACAAAAATGGCATTGAAGTTTTGCTAATATACAAACCTTTCACTTGGATCTGTGCCGCATGCAGCGGTCTTACATATCACCTAACATATTTACCAACATTTATCATACCTACTAATTTGTAAGTCTGCTAGAATTTTTGCACCTACAGTTCAATGATGTTTGTTATTGTTGTAGGATATGTCTGTTGAAATCCCGCAGCAGGAACTGGTTGCAAGGGATTTGCATGGATCCAGATGGTCCTTCAAGCATATCTACCGCGGTATCTTCAACATCCTGGACCCTGGACTTTTGTCGAATCATTATTGCTTGTGAAAACTATCCCCTTATTATTGTCTCGTTGCTAAATGCTGTTATGCTTTTTAAGTTGAAAAAATGTCTGAATGTGCAACCTAATCCTTGTAAAACTAGAGATAATGTTGGCTACTTTCTTATCCAGTATATCGTGAAATATGTTACAAGAAACTAGTTGATAGCGCCCTCTCGTTCTTGTTATGATGAGGCATCTTGATGTCCATGAGACTGAAATGAGCTCAGCAATAGCATTGCTAGTTACATCTCTCCTTATTTGTGATGGCTTTTGTATTAGTTTAGCTGAATATGATGTTCCTATTATGTTCAGATCATCCATCTTATCTTATAGCAGCATGTTCTCCTTTTGAATGTAGGTAATCCCAAAAGGCATCTGATCACAAGTGGCTGGAGTCAATTTTTAAATGCAAAGAAACTTGCTACTGGGGACGCTTGCATTTTTCTGAGGTTCTCCATCTCCGCTTTGCTCACTCATGTTGTTTCTGCCCGTTTCGTAGTTATGTCTCATGAATATTCTTTTCTGCATTACAAGCACTGCATTACAAGCACTACATATAGTGTGAAATCTAGAGTTTTTTTTTGTCCTGTTTGTGCACACGTTTGGTTCATTGTTTTCATCAGTGGTTAACAATGTGATTGTCAGGGGAGAAAATGGTGGACTTCATGTTGGTATTCGCCGCCTGACAAAACAAAAGCACACTGCATCAGCATCTGTCATATCTGGAAGTAGCATGCAGCATGGAATTCTTGCAAGTGCCTTCCATGCAGTGTCCACAGGAACCATGTTTACTGTGTATTACCGTCCATGGTAACCAAATGCTTCATTCTGTTGTCATTTCCTATATTTAGTTACGACCATTCTTGAGGGCGCATTAATGCTTGCTATAGCATGTTTAAGACTGGGACTGACTTGTGTAGGTTTTGCAGGACAAGCCCTTCCGCATTTATTGTTCCTTATGATCAGTACATGAAGTCAACAGCATTCAGCTATTCAGTTGGAATGAGATTCAAAATGACATTTGAAGGCGAAGAATGCCAAGAACAAAGGTATGCAGCTCAAACTTACAGCTCATATGTCATAGAAAGAAATTGTTCAAAGCCCAAAATTCATATTCGGAAGTCATTTTTGTGCCTCTACTCTTTTAACTAATGCAGTTATGTTTTATCACTTACCAGGTTTGCAGGTACTGTAGTTGGTATTGAAGATATCGATCCGATCAGGTGGTCTGGTTCAGAATGGAGACGCCTTGAGGTTTTAATTTCTTTAAATTTTGAGTTCTTTGCTACATTAGTTGTGTGGTGCTTTGTTCCATATTCTGATTCTTTTTTTTCTTCATGATCACTTTGCTCATTTAGGTGCAATGGGATGCTCCGTCAGAAAATTCTGTGCGCCCGGACAGGGTTTCTCCTTGGGACATTGAGCCAACAGAAGTTAGCAAGAAAAAGAATATGCCAACTAAGAATCTGCAAAAGAGGGGACCTCCCATTGATCTTTCATCTTCTGGATATTCTACAGCAGTCAGAGATGGTCAGTAATCGATATTTAGCTCTTTGTATGTTAGCTCCAGTTTTGCCACGTATTTCAAAACTGATCCCCTCTTTTGTTTTTCCTGTCTGTTTCAAAGACTTGCTGCAATGTCTGGGTGAAAGCACACTGCAAAGACATGGGGTCTTAAAAGGTCAAGAAGAAAGAACTTTAGGTGTTAAGGAACCGGCTCTACTAAGACCACCAATGTTTTTGGTTCCCTCACCACATTTTGACTGGGGTCGAACAAAGACAAGATTGGAGAAGCACATGCATTTTCCTATTCCCGACTCAATTAATTGCAGCCCTGGAAGCATATTAACATTTTCCGATGGAAAAAGAGTTGGTTCAGGGATGTCTAATATCTGTTCCCCACCGTTTACCTCTTCCAAGTTCCATGTTGGTGTTGGAGCAAGTAGAACTTTGGCTGCTCCAAATGTTAACTCCAGCAATGCACCTGCTCAGGAGAGCACTGTCCCAAATGCAAGAGATGAAACCGAAGTGCCACTCGCCCAACAATATGACAGAAAGATCACAATCTTTGGGGTTGAGGTTGACATATGCAAGAATCCATCAGAGCTCCCTTCACAACAAGTTACTACTTTTGGAGAGCTTCAGAAATCATGTGCTGCACTTCCAACAACATCTCAATCAGGCACTTCTATTCCTGTCCAGGTTTCAGAATCATCAAAGAGTGCTTCTGAAAGCTTCTCAGAGAACCAATGCAAGAATTGCCGCACAAGCGCAAACTGAAGTTGCACAAAGGTTATCAATTTCTAAACTAATAAATTGAAATGTAGACGTGTTTTTTTTTTTTTTTTTTTTTTTGGGTTCTTTTTTCCCTGTTTCCGTGACTCTGGGGTGCTTAATTATAAACAAGGAAAGCAATCTAGCACCAAACTTTAAAAGCTTGTTAAGGGGTCTGTTTAAATCATATCCTTATTTCTTGAAGTTGCCTTGCTTGTTTGAAGAAATTGACTTGACAATTTGTAAATTCAACCTCTGTTAGATAGTCAAAAGTGAAACTAAACTGAGAAGATCAGTTGACCTCACGCTTTTTGATGGGTATGATGAACTACTTTATGAGCTTGATCAGATCTTTAATTTCAAAGGCAAACTGATGGATGGAAGCAACGGATGGCAGGTGGCCTTTATGGACCATGAAGGAGATATGCTGCCAATTGGAGATTGTGGCAGTTAAGCTTCACAACCACTTATTTCTACCATAGCTATTATGCATGTTATTGCCATAAAGTTCTGGATACTGACGATGTGCATTTGATGCAGGGATTTCCGGTCTGTTGTGCAAAAGCTGAATGTTAACTCTCCAAACATGAAAACTTAGTACGTTTTATGCACTAGTTATGTCTGTCTTTAACAATTTGAGATGAATAATTATGTGAACATAGTAACATATCAAAACATGTGAGGGAGTTTACTCCATTAATAATTTAGAAACCCTTGAATTGCTATATGCACCATGGGAAAGTGCTGTATGTTGTAAAACAATGTTTTTCCATTTATCTTCCTCAAACTTGTGGATTTATAACAGTATTTTTGTGTTTGTTAAAAGTGGGGTATGAGTATGATGACACTTGAAATGCAGTTTTATATGTTGATTGTTGATCAGGATGAGGATTATGAGAATGGCTGTGGTCTTACATATTCTGAAACTAGATATATGAACTACAAAACGCAACTCATGGAGCTGAATTTTGCTGTCTGAGTTTTCTGGGCTGACTCACTCTTCTGCTTCGTCCCATTTTTTTTTTCCAAATCTTGTGCAATACTCAAGGCTCTTACCTGTTGAAGATTTTTGAAATAAATTTGGTTCATAATAGATGCCACTCAAGGGGTAAAGGATTACAAAATGGAACTGGAATTTAAGATGACTGAGATGACATGGTGATGCCCCAGAAGGGTCATCTTTAAAACTCATTTTCCAGTTTCCAAATTCACAAAATGCCTTCAAATACACCTGAAACTTTCCCTTTTCCACGCTGTGAATGTTTTGGGAGGGAGGGAGTTTTAGGTTTAGGTTTGGGAAAATTTCCTCCGTATATCTAGTTAGAAAACGGAGGATCATTTCATAGGAAAAGAGTGTTGATAGGAGATAGAATTTTAAGAGAATGTTTCTGCCTTATTCATCTCTCACCCACACCTTCGTTCAAAGAAGATATATTTAGCTTACGGATGACTTTTGAAAACCTATATTCATGAAACATAAAAAACTCATGACTCTTGACATATACTACAATAAATTATTGAGTTTAAATATAATAATAATTTCAATTTAATTTTCAACATATCTCTCTCAGTATCTATCATTTGGTCCCTCAAAAATTATCTTCTTATTTTCGGTTAGAAAATTATTTATTTGGGTCATCCTAAATTTATCTTATTATTATTTGACACCAAAAAACTTTCACATTAAAAAATTTATTTTAATTGGATCAATCCCAGAATTGAACTCTGAACTTCAGCACTCTAAGCCAGATTCGAAGAAATCCCATGAATCATATTTTCGCCTGAAATTTTCCTCCAGAAGCTTGTCTTGTCTTAATTGGTTTTTTGCTTTGGTCACGGAAATCAGGAATTGGAACCAACTTGGAGACTTGATTGGTGAGCATTGATTTATGGGTTTTTGGGTATTAATGAAGGCATAACAATCAAAATTGATGCTCACCAATGCAATCATCTAATCATTCATTAGAACTTGGCTTCGATATCATCAAATTCTGGATCTTGTTGCTCAGGTAGAATGTTGACTCACCATGAACTGCATGAACTTGTGCAGTTAAGCCGGACTATGTTTCATGTTGTTTTCTCTTGTTGACTGTGGAATTGTTTTTGAATCTATATTGAAGGTGAAGTCATTTTATTATTGTATACTTGCATTAAAAATTCATATGACAGTACTAGATAATCATTTCACACAAATCTTTTCACCCTAGAATTAGAGTTTTTATTTATCACAAGAGACTTCCATCGGCCATATATCATGAATCAAGATCTTGCATGGCCACAGTGAGTTGGTAATGAGTTACCCTTTGTAAAGAACAAACGAGATATCCCAATAAGTTTGACTCTATAATAAAAGAAAATCGATGAAAAGACCCCACGAAAATTTTATAAGATTTCAAAACAAACAAAAACCCTAGAATGGTTAATTTTATAAATTTATTTCCTAATTGAACTTGGCCCTATGAGTGTCTGGGGTCCGCCGCTCATTGCATTGTGCATTGAATATATTTTTAATTACTTAAATGAAGGAAAGGCAAAAAGAAAAAAGAAAATATGAAGGGGAGAATCCATTTTTCATTTTTTTAAAATTTTATGGTAGAGAGAATATTTTTATAACTTGATTTACAAAAAATATAAAAATTTATATTATGAGAGAAGATAAGATGGAAAGAAAATTAATAGAAAAGAAAAGTTGATTCTATTATATTTTTTTTTCTTCTTTTTGATATTTGATTATATTTATAAAATGCTGAATTGGAAATATTTGAATTTTTTCTAAAAAAAGTTTTTCCTAATATTAACCCTAATATTCCTGTAAGAAATACAAAGGAAATAGGCGTTACATCTTTGTTGGGCCCTTTTATTCCGAATTATTTTATTTAATTTGTTAGGCACTTTTTACCCTGCAAGAAAAAAGATATCTTTCAAAAAATAGAAATAAAAAAAAAAAAAGGTACAGCTGTACCGAAGGCGGAACGGAACACAACCGCGTGAGAGTGGGTGAGCTGGCGTGAAAAGGACGTCAAGATAGCCGTTACATCTCCACCGCCATTGCATTGTCTCCCTATTTCGAGTCCATTATTCAAGAATGCCCATACATCACCGTTCCCATTATTCTCTCACTCTCACTCACTCTCTCTCTCTCTCTCTCCCCTTCACTGCATTTTGTTCGCCGGTTTCTGATTTCTTGGTATGCAAGTTCTTTTTCTCTCGAATCGCCTCATCGATTTCCTTCTAAGGTACTTTCTATCTACTATGGATTTCTTTTACTTACACGTTTTTTGTGAAATTGGCTTAAATTTAATCTCTCTCATACTCACAAATCTGTCATTGCTGTCCAGTTTCTTGTTTTCATTATCTTAATCATTTGAGTTGTGGTGAGGTTAGGGTTTGATAACTCTCTCTCTCTGTCTATCTGCTTATCCATCTGTTTTATAGGCTTTTCACTGTTATCGGAACAATTTTTTCTTCACAGGTGATCGTTGCTGGTGATCAAATCTCAAGTTCGGATCATTTGCTCTCCCTCTCTCTCTCCACCAACATCGTTACGATTTCTTGATATCTCTTTATTCCTGCTTGTATTTCACTCACAGGTGCTGTGAATGGTTTTCTCTCTCTTTGACCTGCATGTGTTTATTGGTGATTAAGGTTTAAAAGCCTCTCTCTCCTCTCTCTCTCTGTGTGTGTTTCAGTGACTTCTCCCCACATTCATTGTATTCTCGGGGGAATCATTGCGGCGATCAGATCAGTCATCACTTCTGAAATTCCGATCGTTTGTTCTCCCTCCCTTCCTCTCTCTCTCTCTCTCTCTCTCCCCCACCAACATCATTGCAATTTCTTGATATCTCTTATCACTTGTTATATTTCCATCACCGGTGTTGTGTTTGATTTCTCTCTTTGGTATGGTTTTCTCTCTCTGTCGTGTACGTGTTTATTGGTGTTTAAGGCTTATAAACTCTTTCCCTCTCTCTGTTTCAGTGACTTCTTGCCACATTCATTGTAGTCTTTGCAAATTCTTGGATGCAATCATTGCCGCGATCAGTTCAGTTATTCTCTCTCGATGGACATTGTTGCAGTTTCTTGATCTCTCTCATTGAATTTCTCTTGCAGTTGCAGGTTTTGTGTTTAATTTCTCTGTCTTCCCTGATAAATTTCTCTGGATTACTGATCCTTTTTAATTATTCTAAGATGCTTGTGATGTTACTAATAATTACTAAGAATGAATGGTCTTTATATGCTTGTGATGTTGGTGCAACTAATTTTATCCCTGAATGAATTTTTTTAGAAGGTTTGGCAAAGGTTTTTCTTTGTTTTTGCAATTAGGCTGTTTCTTCCAAGGAATAAAATCAACAAGATCTGTGTAGTTTTTGTATGCTAATTACCTAAATATGACTAATGGGGGTTACCTCAATTTGTGTGTCCTAGAGATGTGGTTCTTGTGTCTAATATTGAGCAACAAATGTGTTGTCATTTGCTTTGAGGGTTGAGGAATTTTGATGTGATTGATGGGATTTGGGCTCCTTGTGCATTTGGGTTGATTAGGGAAGCTTACTTTCAGAATCCAAGCAGGAACAGCCACATCTGGATCTTCAATGTGCATTATTTAGTTTTGATGTTTCTCATGTAGCAGTGGGAGATGCTGTTAAGTTCTTGGCACGCCTCAATCTTATCTTTGAGGAGTATTTTGATCTAATTGTGAAGAGAAGAATTGGGGTGGCATTATGGGGAATTTGTGGTAAGTGGCATGGAATATAAGGTGTGTTATGATATGAGACAATGTTACAAAAAACTTAAGTATTATGCTGGGGTTGATGACAATGCTCGGTAGGGATTATTTTGCATCAGAATTTGCTGTTGCTATTAATTTAAACACTCCACAGCCTCCAGAGCTTCCCAATTGGTGCTGCCTCCAACTGTGGCTTATTTTGAGATTCTGCAATGAAACAAGATTAGTGGTGGTGATCTACAGAACTGTTAGGTGGTTTTCATGACTCATAGAGGATTTTCCAGCACTGAATGGGTGATATTGTGGGAGTTGGCTTCTACGATTCATCTGTGCAAGTGAAGTTTGTGATGAAGCTTTAAGACTCCTAATGGGATATTGGCTGAAAGGTTTCCAAGTTGAGCAAATAAATGTTGCAGTTGCTGAGATTAGGGAGTATGCTAGCTACTTGAATGTGAACCTGAGCTCAAACCAATTGAAGATCCTTTAAGAAACCACATAAAATTATGAGAAATAGAGAAACGTGCACCCAAGTCTGCCACAAAATGGTGCCCCTCCTTATCAATACAATCCACCTAAATGTATACAAAACAGCGATATTGCTGATTGTATGGAATCTTTTGTACTTGTGACTGTATGTTTAAATTCTTCAGATGGGCAAGAAAGATGCAAAGGCCTTATCAGACTTCCATCAGTCATTGAGATTTACAGTCTCAGATTTTTCGTGGTGCAGTTCTGTAAGGTATGCTTCTATGAAACAATATCATTGTACAATTGGTAACATGTAGGCATTGATTCTTTTCTCTCTAAAGAATATCCAGATTCGTTTGCGGCTGCTCAATCTTCAAAACTTCCTTTTTTCTTTTGTAAATTGCATGCTAACATCTTGTGCAATGAATTCTACTTGAATCTCAGCCTCTGACTTGATTTATGACATAGATAGATATTTTTATTAAGGTGAGTTCCCTTGTTGCTTAGTTTTGATGTGTTTGTTTTTTTGGGTAGTTTTGTTGCTAGTCATTCTTTGGTCCTAAAACTACAGTAACAACAACAAAAGACAAAATGGAAATCCTTTAGGTTCTTCAATGGGTATTGGAAGATGATGCATTTGGATTCAAAGATGTAGAAAGATGCTTTTATAGTAATTAAACTAAAGAGAGATAATTACTCTAAATTGTATAATTATCCAATTTTTAATTGTCCATTTAGGAGTTTTGCATTTTCTATCCTTTCACTGTTCTAAAATTTTCCTTTCTAGAAAAAAAAAATATTATCGTATTACTGTTTAGGTAACTCAAAGCATCCTTTCTATAAAGTTACAAGGGACAAAGACAACAGCACAACAATCTGATGGCATCTGGTGAATTTCATATTGTGAAAATATTGTAGATGAACATAATGTTGACAAATGATGGCATGTGTGATTTTTTTTTTTTAATCTTCAGTTGTTAATGGCTACCTAGATTGGTTCCAGAGTTCTTCCCTTCATTTCAGGAACTATGTTGACCATGAAAAAAAGGCCATTGCATCAAATGTTCCATAAAGAATGAAAATGCCTCAAAAGCAACTCCCCAGCCCCCAAAAAAGAATCAATCAATAGTCTCTACAATTACTAGACCTAGAAATTAATCGTGTCTTAAATCTGATATTCTAGATATTGCTGTAGTCTTTGCAGTTATTACAAGTGCAATTATTTGTAATTGCTATACATTCTTCTCCGATTCCCCTTTGTTGACATGGATTTTGCTCCATTGCTGTGGTTGACCTTTTCAGTGTTGGAGTTCCACATAAAGAAGAGGCTGTGGCATGCTGTGATGAAGTCCACCCTCTTGCGAAGGTGAACATACCCTTATAAAGTTCTTTGTAAAATAGTTTCATCATCACTAGTTTTATTTTATTTTATTTTTCAATGTGTAACTTGGTTTATGCGCTTAGCAACATTTTCTTGCTTTTGCATTTTCCGCTTTCTTGTCCATTGGAGCTGTAAATACCATAGTGTGGAGGCTTTCTGATGTGAAGCTTATTAGTTACAACACAGACCGTGACGCTTCCGTTACTGCAATTGAGGATGCATTGAGAGGTGTTGCAAACATAGTTTACATTGGGAAAAGTTTCATCACATCAATAAGATTACTTTCTCATACTTCTCCTAATTTTTGTAACAACAAGCAAAACTTGGGTTTTATCTTCTTTTTCTCTTAATTTGTGTGGGGGAGGGGGGAGGGGGGAGGGGGGATTTCCTAACATGAGTTTAAACAAATTTTAGTGTAGAGGAGAAACCATGGTTTTATTAATTACTTGGTGTTGGAACTTATGCTGGTTTGATATAATCTTCCTGTGGTTTGCCACCAATATACATCCTGATTTTGACCATTAAAAGGGCAATTAATTCATGAAGTTATCTCAAGGTAAGAAAGGAATTCATTTTCTCTTTATTAGCTCTTTAGGTATTTATAATAGAAGATGATGCAAAAAAATTGCATTACAAGCATGAATTGATTTAAATCAAGGCTGCCTGGAAATCTTTTAAGTTATATGTCATGGTTGGATGTTCCATTGCCTTTGTTGTAAATAACTGTTGGTTGGCAAAACTTGTTTGATCCCCTTACAATAACATGGAATCATGACTCATTATGTCTGTTCCTCACATGTCCCTCTCTTTTAACTAATGGAAGAGGCATTACTGTCGCATGAAGTTTATAAAGATGGTTAATGCTTATACAAAATTTCAGGTATAAAAAGGAAGAAGAGATGTCAAAATGAAGCTACAAACTATTCTCCTCTCGCTCGAAAATTGTTTGCATTAGCCGGAGCAGGAGGTGCAGACGGGGGCTTTGGCGTTAGGTGCCAAAAGTAGAGGTGCCAGGGTTGTCATTTTCAACCGCAATTATGGTAATGACTATGTTTATCCTCTTGAAGTTGATATGAAGCTTGTCTGTTTATTTAAACGAAAAGATATAAAAAACCATTTTTGACCCTGAGCAATCTTTTGAAAAGAGAGAGGAAGGCTCTTGCAGATGCTGTTTCTGGGGAAGCTCTACATTTTGAATGTCTAAACAGATTCTTCCCTCGGCTGGGAATGATCCTTGCAAATGTTTCTTCCATGGGGATGCAGCTAAATTCTCATCAAACTCAAATCTGCAAGGTTCTCTCTCTCTCTCTCTCTCTCCCTCCCCACCCCCCCACAAAAATTGGCTTAGGTCCTAAAATACTGATGCATGTTTAGGAAATCTTGGGAGCATATGAGTTGGTCTGTCATGCTATTTACACACCTAGGAGAACACGTCTTCTGCAAGAGGCAGCTGAGGCTGGAGCTACTGTTGTAGGTGGGTTGAAATGTTCACTAGAAGTGATTGCAATTACCTGGTTAAACCTGTCAAGGTCAAGGTCCCTGCAACAGCACCCCTAACATTGATTGCAATTACCTGGTCAAACCTGTCAAGGTCAAGGTCAAAATGATTGGAGGAGTTTGACAGGCTTTTCCAGCATTATTATAAATGATGTCAAGTTTATTATATTTATAGATGGCAAAATCTACTGCATTTGATATGTCTGACTCCTTTGGTGACGTTGCAGGCTATGAAGGTTGCATTGGGTTTAAGCTCCTTTTCTGTTTCCTGTTCGAGTTCCTGTTGGATGTCCGCAATCACAACTTTGGCTCCATCATTGATGAACTTGGTTGCTGTTTCCCTTCCTATACCTCTTAACTGCTCCTGTGATCAGTGCCACCTTGGCCTTGAGTCTGCTTCACGACACCATAGCTAACTTTGTTTGTCAGTCCAGGTTCACACTTTTAACATATTTCTTTCTGGTTTCCAAATTGAACATCTTATTTGTTTAAATTTCTTAGGTATTTAATGGAAAAAAAATGATAACATTCCATTTAAAAGTTGTTCTCCCATATAATTTTCAGAGAGGAAAGAAAGATGATGAAAAATGCATGATAAGTAGGAGATAGCAATTGATAAAGTAATTTGACTGGTGGGCAACATCTCAAAGGATATAGGTAGGCTCAGTTAATGTCATTACAAGGAAACATAAACTACAAAGTAGGAATATGAAGATTAAGTTGTCTAACCTTCTTGCTTGGTTAGAGAATTCCCAGTTGAAGCAGTTAAACAAAGCTCTTGAGATAGAGAAAGAATGGCTGTTGTAACACAAGTAACAGGTGGTGAGCTTACTTCAGACATATTGAGCAAAACAGAAAATAAATAAAACAAATAAAATGTGCCTACGAATCTCGTGGATATGAAGCACGTAAAAGCATAAAGGTTTGCTTTATGTGGAGCAATTAGAACATGGCATGAGAACATCATTGTTGATGAAGATTTTTCTAGGTTTGAAAGAGTAGATCCATAAAAGACCAAATCTCTACTCGGAAACAATCTGAAAATTTGAGTGTGCAAGTGAAAAAAGAGAGAGAGTGAGGGTTCAGCTTAGAGGTGAAGTGGAACTAAAAGAGTGGCCAGAGATGACCCTAGATGGTGACAACAATGTCATTTCCACCTACATAAAACAAAAGATTAGAATATGCTTCTGACAATATATATAGCAAATGTCCATTAGCTAAGATTCACAGAACTTGGGGATTTTTAGGGGTGGTATGGTCACTTTGCACTCCAATAATTATTTTTAGATTTAATTTTTTTCCATGTTTTGTTTAGGAAAGAAGTATCATGTGGAGATTTTGGCCATATCTATACATTTTAGAATTCTTGGTTGTTGCTAGAGTAGTTACAAACATACTTGATCGGAAATAGTATATATTCTCCTAATAGGCTTCAACTGACTCTGTGGCATGTGACTTTATTTTATGCTTTTGCACCTTGAGATTAGAAAAATTTAGTAACTAATTATTTGGTACAAATGAAAAATGAGAATCTGTGTGTTTCACTTGGTGTTTTATTCTTTTACCAAAGCTTGTCCAGAGCCCAGAAGAAGGTTTCGGCATTAAATTGGTACCTGATGTAAAATTTTAGTCGTGTGCTATCTCATTGCGGCAATCAGATGAGTTATCACTTCTTAAATTCCGATCACTTGTTCTCCCACCCTCTCTCTCCACTAACATCATTGCAATTTCTTGATATCTCTTATCACTTCTTATATTTCCATCAGTGGTGTTGTGTTTGATTTCTCTCTTTGGTCTGATTTTCTCTCTTTGTTGTGTATGTGTTTGTTGGTGATTAAGGCTTGCAAGCTCTTTCCCTCTCTCTGTTTTAGTGACTTCTTGTCACATTATTTGTCGTCTTTGCAAATTCTTGGCGGCAATCATTGCTGCGATCCAATCAGTTCTTCTCTCTTGACGAACATTGTTGCAGTTTCTTGATCTCTCTCATCAAATTTCTCTTGCAGTTGCAGGTTTCATGTTTAATTTCTCTCTCTTCTTTAATAAATTTCTCTGGATTACTGTTTGTCAGGAGACCTACTAAAATTTTGGGCTTGCATACACACATATATATGCAATGCTTTGACTTCCATCCTCTAATTGCTTTGAATTACAGTGCAGTTACTGCTGAATGGGGTTTAAATCTCCCTGTACAACTTCTTGCCTCATCTAACCGCTACAATTTTTTGCCTATCAAGTTTATCAGATTCTATCTGCACCAACATTGTTGCAATTCAGTAGACGTTTGATTTCTATCTACCCTGTACAAAGTTCTATCCAAGTTGTTGCTTTTGACTACTTTTTATGCCCTTTTCCTGATAGGCCTCTATTCTGCCTATGTGGCTACAGCTTTGATTCCTGTGCAGGCTTGGAGAAGAAATGAGACCTGTAAAGCTGACAACAAAAGTTTTTGGTATGAAGAAAATTTGATATTATCATTCTAATATGTGCTTTGAAAGTCATCTATGTCCTTTTCTCATTCAAAACTTACAATACTATGTTAAGTTGAGATTCTTCATATACATTTGCTATTTAAAAGTTAAATTGGGATGATTAGGATCTACTCTCATCTCATATATCTCTGACCTACTACAGAAAACTTGATATTTGGTCTTTTACTCCTGGCTAGACAAAGAAGAGGGGCTGGGGACTTAATCTTGGACCTTATCACAGGTGGAAAGTTCAATGCTTTTGGGTGAACATTTGATCCAAGGCTCATGGTCAACTTAATATTAGCTGTTTTAAGCCTACTGTTTGCTCTGGCTTTGGGATCAATACTAAGAGAACGATCAAGGAAGATCCTTGAAGCAGTCAGTAACAGCAGTTTGATGATGAGCTGTGCATCAATCACTTTCTTTGCCTCTGTTCTGTTAACTTCTGTGATTACTAGGGGTGTTAATGATACCGGGTAGTGTCACGGGTACCCGTGACACTACCCGGTCAAAGCTCGAGCCCGGGCTCGGTCAAACCGAGCTCGAGCCGAGCTCGGGCTTGGGTAGCTGGGTATCGAGCTCGAGCTCGAGCCCAGCTGTGTTGAGCTCGAAAGCTCGACGAGCTACCCGAAATATTTTAATATTTTAAAAAATAAATTTTATATATAATTATATATATATATTTTAAAAAAATTATATAAAAAAATTATATTTTTTAAATATATTATCTATTCCATCTAATGACACTACCCGACGACACTACCCGATGACACCCGATGACACTTCGAGCTCGAGCTCGAGCTCGAAAAATAGAAACTCGGCGAGCTCGAGCTCACCTAAAGTACATCGAGCTCGAGCTCGGGTATTATGATACCCGAGCTCGACCCGGGTGTCATAACACCCCTAGTGATTACCATGTTTGCAGGATATACCCCAGCAAAAAATGACTTTCTCTTTTAAAAGGAAAGTGCTTATGCTTGTAAGTTGTTGTTCTATTTTGGCATGATTGGCATTCTCTGAATATTTCCTCTGGTGACTTTGAAACTATATTTTTGGTAAGTTGTGACGGTTTATTTTTGGAATGTCTATCTCCTTTTGTTTTCTGATGTCCCTGCATTTTTAATAGTGTTTGCAATGTGTCAAAAAGCCTACTTACATTACAAAATTTCTAAGAGAGTCTAATTTTCTGACCTTGATTTCCAGATATCCTTGTGCAGTACTCCCAAGAAAAACTGCCCTTGTGATCGGTTCGACAAGAAGAGAAGAGCACAAGAAGCAGCTCGGCAACTTTCTCAGGACCTTTGGTTAATCAAATCCATTTATCAAAGATAAAGACCTAGAGGAAAGGTAAAGGGAAGTTTCAATTTCATGCGGTGAAAAACAAATGCAATCATACATACTCTATGGTGGTATACACTAGTTTATGCCTCTCTGCAACATCTTTTGATGCCAAGTTTTAATGACTCATAGTCCAATTTCTTATTTTCATTGTCTTAGTCCTTTGAATTGTGGTGAGGTTAGGGTTTAATAACTCCCCCTCTCTCTCTATTGTCGTGTGTGTGTTTATTGGTGATTAAGGCTTACAAGCTCGCTCTCTCTCTCACAGTGACTTCTCACCACATTCATTGTCATCTTTGCAAATTCTTGGCAGAAATCCTTGCAGCAATCAAATTAGTTATTCTCTCTTGACGGACATTGTTGCAGTTTCTTGATCTCTCTTATCAAATTTCTCTTGTAGTTGCAGGTGTCATGTTTAATTTCTCTCTTACATATAAATTTCTCTGTATTGCTGTTTGTCAACAGACCTACTACAATTTTGGGCACACACACACACATCTGCAATGTATTGACTTTCATCCTCTAATTGCTTTGAATTATGGTGTGATTGCTGCTGGAAAGGGTTTAAATCTCTCTCTACAACATCTTGCCTCATCTAACCGCTACAATTTTTCACCTATCAAATTTGTCAGGTTCTATCTGCGCCAACGTTGTTGCAACTCAGTAGGTGTTTGATTTCTATCTACTCTGTATGAATTCTTTTGAAACCAATCACTATCTCTCTCTCACTCACAAGCACACACACATAAACACATAAATGGATCTACACCATCGGATTCCAATTCTTGATCTTGCTTTGATATTAGTCCCATCAACATTATGAAAGCTATAAAATTATGCAAAAAACTTTTTTAGTTCTCAAGTATATTTAGGTTTATGAAAGTGATGTTGAATAGGAATGTCTTTTCAAGGATTGATTCATATGCATTAAGATCTGTTTCATATTTGCCATTCAGATTCAGGTACTGTTTTAAATTGATTGAAATGATCGGAAAATATGCTTCATTGCCCTTCATGCATAGATATCTTGAGAATACAGAACAACATCTCTATTGATGAGTTCTAGCATTCACAAAAGTGTTTTTCCTAATTATATCTAAGTTTAGTTTATGAGTTGGTGTATTATATAAATTCACTGTGAAACAGAATCTCCAAGCAAATTGATAAAGATAAGGTTAGCAAGAAAATGCAATAGTTAAGCTCTAATAGCTTCTCCTTCCAGAGTCTCGATTCCATTGTATGGGTCTTTACATTCATACTTTTAGTGTTTGAATATTAACATGCAGTCATTAGGATAGCTAACAGCAACAGTATTGCAATGAATGTTTTTGCATCTCCAGTATTAAAATCACCGATGTAGAATTTGTATTACTTTGAGAAGCTTACCATCTGCATATGTGTTTGCATTATAGGAGTAGCTGTTTGCATTTACATTTCTGATTTTGAAACACTGGCCGGATGTTTTAAGGCTCTGAGGCATGTGAAGTGACTTAGGATCTGCATTTTTTTTCTTTTCGAGTAACCTTCTTATATATATTTGAAAGTTCCCCTAGTCCGGCCTTTCAGTAACTATTGATAGATTTGGAACTTGAATCGGAAAACATTACTTAATTGTCTTCATTGATCTTCCAGATGTTAACATGCTTGTTAATACTATGCAGTTCTACGGCATCTTTGATTGTCACATACTTTTTGCAGGTACTTTAACTAGCTGCTGACTGAATGCAATCCCGTATGTTTTCTCTCCGATGTAAACACGGTCATATCAGCACCTATTGGGAGCTTTGCATCTTGCAGCTCCTGTCAACGTTTATTTCTGAGGGGCGATTCAACCATGCAAAGGGAGCCTTAAAGACAGTATGTCTCATACTCAATGATGTAGAGAATAAAACCCTGAAAACCAATACTTGATTTGATTGGATGTTGCTCTAGACAGTTAGACAGTCGTATTGTGATTTGCAAGTGCACTTCTTCATGGTAGATATTTGTCGTAAACTTTTTTCCTAAGTAATATAATTGGTTTCTTGTTGATATCTATATTTTAGGACACTCAAACAACACCATTTAACCACATGGAGCTACATTCAAGGCACTAGTTACTAGAATTAAGACGCTCACAAATCTGAGACAAATTTAAATCCCATATCCGGTGATCGATTTGTAGCTATCTCCGCCACTATCCCAAATATCGAGGATCTTGGTAAGCAGATCTTTAAGTTGCTTATTTTTTGGGAATATGTTTGTCATTTAGTCTCAAATAATGATTATAAAATATTTATTATTAATACACCTGCATATCAAACTTATCAAAGGGGAGTGGTTCTCAGTGCCTGCCGAACAAATTAAAAGGTTCTTTTCATTTTATCCAAATTGTTGCTTTTGACTACTTATTATGCCCTTTCCTGATTGGCCTCTATTCTACCTATGTAGTAAAGCTTTGATTCCTGTGCAGGTTTGGAGAAGAAATGAGACCTGTGAAGTTGACAATGAAAAGTTTTTGGTGTGCAGAAAATTTGATATTATTATTCTAAAACGAGCCTCGATGGTGGATCTATGTCCTTTCCTCATACTATGTTAAGTTGAGATTGCTTATATACATTTGCTATTTAAAAGTTACATAGGGATGATTAGGATTTACTCTCATCTGATAGATCTCTGACCTACTATAGAAAACTTGATAATTGGCCTTTTACCCCTGGCTAGACAAAGAAGAGAGGCTAGGACTTAATCTTGGACCTTATCACAGGTTGGGAGTTCAATGTCTTTGGGCAACCATTTGATCCAAAGCTCATGGTCAACTTAATATTATCCCTTTTAAGCTTGCTGTTTGCTCTGGCTTTGGGATCAATACTAAGAGAACGATAAAGAAGATCCTTGAAGCAGTCAGTTACAGCATATTGATGTTGATGATTAGGAGTGCATTTATCACTTTCTTTGCTTCTGTTCTTTTAACTCTTGTTATTACTATGTTTGCAGGCTATACCCACCAAAAAATGACTTTCTCTTTGAAAAGGAAAGTGCTTATCCTTGTAAGTTGTTGTTTTATTTTTGCATGATTAGCATTCTCATCCTTCCCTTGGAGAAGTTTTATCAGTTGACAAATATGAAATTTCTTGTTCATTTTGAGATGCTGAATCCCTTTTAATTTCTCTGAATATTTTTTTGTTTGTTATTTCCTCCAGCAGCTTCAAAACTTTACTTTTGTTAAGTGGTGACGGTTTATTTTTGGAATGGCCATCTCCTTTTGTTTTCCAATGTCCCTTCATTTTTAATAGTGTTTGCAATGTGTCAAAAAGCCTGCTTCCATTACCAAATTTCAAAGAGAGTCTAATTTTCTACGTTGATTTCCAGATATCCTTTTGCAATATTCCAGAGGAAAATCTGTCCTTGTGATCTGTTCGACGAGAAAAGGAGCACAAGAAGCAGCTCAACAACTTTCTCAGATGGTGATGACCTTTGGTTGCTTGAATCCATTTATCAAAGATAAAGACCAACAGGAAAGGTTAAGGGAAGCTTCAATTTCATGCGGTGATAAACGGATGCAATCATATATCCTTTATGGTAGTATACACTAGTTTATGCTTCCTCCATTTATCTTCATTTTAATAGTATGTTTGGTGCTACATTCAAATGGAATAATATGTTAGGTACTCAAAAAATTAAAGATCTTATTAACATTGACAAGGTTAGATGGGCAAGAGGTACCCAAAAGTGAACGATTTAGATACTTAGGATCTATCATTCAAAATGATGGTAACATCGATGGAGATGTGAACCATAGAATTCAAGCGGGTTGGATGAAATGGAGAAGGGCCTCCGGAATTCTTTGCGATCACACGATGCCATTGCACTTAAAGGGAAAGTTTTATAGAAGCGTGGTTAGACCTACATTATTATATGGTACTGAGTGTTGGGCTGTTAAACAACAACAAGAACAAAAGATGTCTGTAGCAGAAATGAGGATGCTTAGGTGGATGTGTGGAAAAACTAGAAAAGATAGAATAAGAAATGAAGAGATCCGAAATAAGTTGGGGGTTAGTTCAATTGTGGATAAGATGCGAGAGTGCCGTCTGAGGTGGTTCGGTCATGTGCAACGAAGACCCAATGATGCGCCTGTTAGGAGAACCGAGAACTTAAATCTAGACAGTTTAGTAAAACGTAGAGGTAGACCGCTGAAAACTTGGATGCAAGTTATCCGCAAAGATTTGAAGATTAAGGGTTTAGAAGAGGAAATGGTTTTGGATAGGAATGGATGGCGTAGTAGAATCCGCACAAATTAAACCAATCTGTTTTCAAATATTTATCTATTGATTTATTTATCTATTTTTCATTGTATTTATTTTATTTTATTTTATTTTTATTTTATTTTTATTTTATTTTATCTTTATTTTTATTTTATTTTTCTCTCCTTTTCAAGTTTGTCTCTCAAATGGCCGACCCCAACTATTGGGATTAAGGCGCAGTTTGTTGTTGTTGTTGTTGTATTAACATTGACAAGGTTGTCACGGTCAATCCAATCAACAAAATGACATTATGCTGATATGGTATGGATATGAATCAGAACACCTTATTTATGCCGGTCTTTGCTTTCTTCCTTTCCAACTTATTCTACTTAGCTGCGACTGAGAATCCTCTCTTGCAGATTGTTGATTCAGAGGAGGAAAACCTAATCCACTATCATGGGAGAATAAGGTGATGTTGATTTCATGTTAATGTATTCATTATCAGCGGTTCATTTTGCATAACTTGCTGGCTAATTCAACATCAAATCTTTTCACAGCAGGCTGGAAGATTTTCAAGGTATGTGAACCTTAGTCTTTCTAAATCATTGTTGTGTTTGCATCAGAGGTATTCATCAAAATTTGTCCAAAATAGTAGAAGTCATGAACTCATGATTTATGGTCCCCTCTTTTCTGAACCTCAGACATGATCATTATTGGTCTACGTGAGAACAACTCCACACCCTTTTCACCTTGTATTTGTTCATCCATTGCCGATCTTTCAGCAACTTTTATTGTATGATCATTATTTGACTGCTGAGATTAGGCAAGTATGCTTGGTACTTGAATGTGAATCTAAGCTCAAACCAATTGAAGATCCTTTAAGAAACCACATAAAATTATGAGAAATAGAGAAATGTGCGCCCAACTCTGCCACAGAATGGTGACCCTCCTTATCAAAACAAGCCACCCAAAATTATATGAAACAGAGTTATTTCTGATTGCATGGAATCTTTTGTGCTTGTGACTGTATGATTAAATTCTTCAGATGGGTAAGAAAGATGCAAAGGCATTTTCAGATTCCCATCAGTCCTTGAGATTTAGAGTCTTGGAATTTTTGTGGTGCAGTTCTGTTAAGGTATGGTTCTCTAAAACAATATCATTGTACAATTAGGTAACATGTAGGCATTGGTTCTCTCTAAAGAATTCCAGATTTGTTTGTGGCTGCTCAATCTTCAAAACTTCCTTTTTTCTTTTGTAAATTGCATGGTAACATGTTGTGTAATGAATTCTACTTGAGTCCCAGCCTCTGACTTGATTTATGATATAAATAGATATTTTTATGAAGATGAGTTCCCTTGTTGCTTAGTTTGATGTGCTTGTTATTTTGGGTAGTTTTGCTGCTAGTCATTCTTTGGTCCTAAAACTGCAGTAACTACAACAAAAGATAACATGGAAATCCTTTAGGTTCTTCAATGGGTATTGGAAGACGATGCATTTGGATTCAAAGATGTAGAAAGATGCTTTTATAGTGATTAAACTAAAGAGAGATAATTACACTAAATTTTATATCTATCCAATTTTTAATTGTCCATCAAGGAGTTTTGCATTTTCTATCCTTTCACTGTTCTAAAATTTTCGTTTCTAGAAAAAAAAATAGTTATTGCATTACTATTTAGGTAACTCAAAGCATCCTTTCTATAAAGTTACAAGGGACAAGACAGCAGCACAACAATCTGATGGCATCTGGTGAATTTCATATGTGAAAATATTGTAGATGAACATAATGTGGACAAATGATGGCATGTGTGATTTTTTTTTTAATCTCCTGTTGGTTTCCAGAACTCTTCCCTTCATTTCAGGAACTAAGTTGACCATTAAAAAAAAGGCCATTGCATTAACTGCTGCATAAAGAATGAAAGTGCCTGAAAAGGAAGTCTCCCCCCCCCCAAAAAAAATCAATTAATAGTCTCTACAGTTACCAGAGTCTAGAAATTTAATCAAGTCTTAAATCTGACATTCTATATATTGTCATAGTCTTTGTGGTTATTACAAGTGCAAATATTTGTAATTGCTATACATTCTTCTCCTATTTCCCTTTTTCTTATTTTTAAGACATGTATGTGTTAGAGATTATGTTGCCAATATTAACCATAGGAGCTCCATGTCATTAGAAAGTTGAAAATGTAGGAAGCTAGCCATGCACCAAACCAGTTTACCAGTGTTGCTAAGCTCTCAGCTGCTCCTTTGATTTTAATAGGGAATATCTGTGATGGGACAGAAAATTTAGAATGAGAATGCAAACTGCACCTTAGATAAACTATTAATAATGGCATATTCTTATTACCTCAGACATTATAACCCACGGAACTGCCCCCTTCCTGCTGAGAAGGATTCTATGTAAACCTGAGATCAATAGAAAAGTTTTGTAGATCAAGATCTCTTTAAAATATTGTATGAAACTTACAGAAGCAAACAGGTACAGGGTGGATGACAGATTACCAGTAGGTCAGGAACTGCGAGCGCAGGGACTGAGCTGGGTGCCAAGTGATTGGCCTGGCTTATAAAGTTGTAGTGGGGGATAAGACAATGGTAAAGACCGTTGGACTAGTTTTGATAAATACCTTAAATGCAAAATGAAATTCCTGTAGGTGCACAACCTAAGACCATTCCTGGTGCTGAGACCTGGAGGAATGAAGAGCACATTGAATTGATAATTCAGTCAACAACTATTTTTCCCTTTTTGAGGCCAAAAATCTACCATAGTAGGAGCTTACCAATATAAGAGGCTTCCTTCCAGCTTTATCTATTATGGTTGCACATGGGGCAGTAACTACAACCTAGAAAAAGGAAAGAGGTAGAGAGAAAATTGCTCAGGCAGTAATTCTTAATCCATTCTCATGCAAGATCTTTTGTATCAATAGACTTGACTGGGAAAAGAACTGTTAAATCCTGAAGACAAGCATAAGTTATAGTTCCACCACTGGAAAAAAATCCTGCGAGATATAGGGTATCCAAGTGTTATATTTTCTAATGATAAAGGTTGAGGATGATGTGACTTGAAAAGCTTTCCCTTCCAAATATGTAGTATTAGAATTGGTACCGATTATCTATTTGCCTGCTAATTCAAATATCTTAGTGACATAGAAACCAACTCCATTGATTCCCCTAATTGTTGGCAAGCATCAATCCAACTCCAATCTGATCATCAACAATTACTTGTTTATAAGTAAAGAAGATGCAAGTTTGGTTTCTGAGGCCTACAAGATTTTGCCCAGCCCCAGAAAAAGCTTATAGAAATTTTAAGGTGCAACTTATAAATTAGAGAGGAAGATAATGACAAAAAAATACCAAACTCAGAGAAATCTGTACAATAATGGAACAAATGTAAGTTCTCTGGAACAGATCTAACCTCGTGGCTTTTTTCAATGCAATCCTGTCAAATGTGAAGCAAAGAGGATTTCCTCAATAAGAACATTTTCACTGACCCTCAATCTTCTTTTTCTTACATTCATATACGTATATTTACATATATATGCTGTTCCAGTATTAGATTGAAGGTTTGAAGTTAAATAGTACTCAGATTTCAGTGGCCTCTGGATATATGTTTGCATTCTTTCCTTGAAGATTTTTCAGGGCAGCTATAAGCTGTTTCTGATGTCCACTTTTTGCTGCATTTGCATAATGAGCATCTATAAGTGTACTAATAGCAATTACTGCCATTGAAAATTTACTTTCTCACCAGCCATCTGGGAGAATCTGGAATGAGGAATAGCCTAACAGGAGTATAGCACAGGGGACCAGTCCTGTGATCACTTAAACTGTGAGTCTCTTGCCACCAAATCCACCAGACATCAGATTCTTCTATGCTGTGCAGATGAAAAAGTTTAATGCTAATGCCCGCCAGGTTAGCATTGTCCCTGTTATGGAGGCAATTGACCCTTAAGTACATATCATGAACTTCAGATCAGGTAAATCTGATTTCATTCTTCACTAAATCTTATAGAGGTCTTGATCTGCTGTTGGTTTTGAGATCGTCTCCAGTTCTGCATTGTCATTCTTTCAATCTTAGCATTCGTCATTCATATACAAGCAGATATATACCTGATTTATGGTTGCAATTGCAACCCGTTTATCTTTTGGTGCTATTTCGGCCATGAAGACTGGTACCTTAGCATCCATCAGCAGTGGCATCAAAATTAACATTATGAATTATGAGTACATTTAAATAGAGGGTAAAATTTTTTAATCAAGTAACCATGTGCCACATTAGAAAAGACTCCCATCCCAAATCCTGTTGCCAGTCTTCCAGTGTTTCAGGCCAAGGTTCCCTTGAGTAATTATTGAGAAGTAACTTTCTTGTCACAAATTTTGGCCTATAAATCTTTCTATTCTGCTGCGAAGTTGAAGCTTATTTATGCAAAGTGATCAGTCAAACCTTGGTAAAGTAAATGATGAGCCATCCTATGACACAAAATCCTGAGCAACTCTCATTGCCTGTTCATAGAAAATTGCAAGGTGGTGTTAAAAGAGATGGAATACTTATGGATCAACAAAGAGCTCCCATAGGTTCTTTTATTTTCCTTAGCCCTTTCTGACCAGTGAAATCAGCCAGTAGACCACCTGCTATGGCACCAATCGTTCCTTTGAAAGTCAATATTGAGGCAAAGAATGAGTACTGGTCATAAATATACCAGAAAAGTAAATCAGAATTGCTGGTACTTCTGGATTTGGAGTGTCAAATAACAAGAACTGCTTTGTTATACAGTGATTTGTGTCTGGAGGAAATCATTGTCATAGTGCCATAAAGAAAAAACTTAACAGTGAGAATACACCGTCGAACTTGTCACTTAAATCATTCTCAATAATTGTTTTGCCTGATCCTCCTATGACTTTTCACTGTTATCGGAACAATTTTTTCTTCACAGGTGATCGTTGCCAGTGATCAAATCTCAGGTTCGGATGATTTGCTCTACCTCTCTCTCTCCATCAACATCGTTGCGATTTCTTGATCACTCTTATCCCTGCTTATATTTCACTCACAGGTGCTGTGTATGATTTTCTCTCTCTTTGCCATGTATGTGTTTATTCATGATTATGGTTTAAATGCTTCTCTCTCTCTCTCTCTCTCTCTCTCTCTCTCTCTCTCTGTGTTTCAGTGACTTCTCCCTCACATTCATTGTATTCTCGGGGGCAATCATTGCGGCGATCAGATCAGTTATCACTTCTTAAATTCCGATCATTTGTTCTCCTTCTCTCTCTCTCTCTCCACCAACATCCTAGCAATTTCTTGATGTCTCTTATCACTTCTTATATTTCCATCACTGGTGTTGTGTTTGATTTCTCTCTTTAGTATGATTCTCTCTCTGTGGTGTATGTGTTTATCGGTGATTAAGGCTTACAAGCTCTCTCTCTCTCTCTCTCTCTCTCTCACTCTCTCTCTGTTTCAGTGACTTCTTGCCACATTCGTTGTTGTCTTTGCAAATTCTTGGCGGCAATTATTGCTGCGATCAGATCAATTATTCTCTCTTGACGGACATTGTCATAGTTTCTTGATCTCTCTCATCGAATTTCTCTTGCAGTTGCAGGTTTCAAGTTTAATTTTCCTCTCTTTCCTTATAAATTTCTCTGGATTACTGTTCTTTTTTAATTATTCTAAGATGCTTGTGATGTTACTAATAACTACTAAGATTGCATGGTCTTTATATGCTTGTGATGTTACTGCAACTAATTTTATCCTTAAATGAATTTTTTTAGAGGATTTTACAAAGGTTTTTCTTTCTTTTTGCAATTAGGTTGTTTCTTCCAAGGACTAAAATCAACAAGATCTATGTAGTTTTTGTATGCTAATTGTTTAAGTATGACTAATGGGGGTTACAAAGCAAAGCTATTGCTGCCACATTTTCAGGGCTACATTGCAAACTGGTTGCCTCAATTTGTGTGTCCTAGAGATGTGGTTCTTGTGTCTAATATTGAGCAACAAATGTGTTGTCATTTGCTTTGTGGGTTGAGGAATTTTGATGTGATTGATGGGATTAGGGCTTATTGTGCATTTGGGTTGATTGGGGAACCTTTGCTTTCAGAATCCAAGCAGGAACAGCTACATCTGGATCTTGAATGTGGGTTATTTAGTTTTGATGTTTCTCATGTAGCAATGGGAGATGCTGTTAAGTTCTTGGTGGACCTCAATCTGATCTTTTAGAAGAATTTTGACCTAATTGTGAAGAGAAGAATTGGGGTGGCATTGTGGGGAATTTGTGGTCAGTGGCATGGAATATTAGGTGTGTTATGATATGAGATAGTATTACAAAAAGCTTAAGTATTTTCCGGGGTTGATGACAGTACTGGGTGGGGATTATTTTTCATCAGAATTTGCTGTTGGTATTAATTTAAACACTGTGTGGCCTCTAGAGCTTACCCAGTTTGTGCTGCTTCCAACTGTGGCTTATTTTGAGATTCTGCAACGAAACAAGGTTAGTGGTGGTGATCTACAAAACTGCTCAGTGGTTTTCATGACTCAGAGGATTTTTCCAGCATCGAATGGATGATATTGTGAGAGTTGGCTTCTATGATTCATCTCTGCAAGTGAAGTTTGTGATAAGGCTTTAAGACTCCAAATGGGATGTTGCAGCTGTTGAGATTAGGGTGTATGCTAGCTACTTGAATGTGAACCTGAGCTCTAACCAACTGAAGATCCTTTAAGAAACCACATAAAATTATGAGAAATAGAGAAACATGTTCCCAAGTCTGCCACAGAATGGTGCCCCACCTTACCAATACAAACCACCTAACATTGTATGAAACAACGATATGATTGACTGCATGGAATCTTTTGTACTTGTGACTGTATGTTTAAATTCTTCAGATGGGTAAGAAAGATGCAAAGGCCTTAACAGACTCCCATCACTTCTTGAGATTTACAGTCTCAGATTTTTTGTGGTGCAGTTTTGTTCAGGTATGGTTCTCTGAAACAATATCATTGCACAATTGGTAGCATGTAGGCATTGATTCTCTCTAAAGAATATCCAGATTCGTTTGCGGTTGCTCAATCTTCAAAACTTCCTTTTTCTTCTGTAAATTGCGTGGTGACATCTTGTGTAATGCATTCTACTTGAGTCTCAGCTTCTGACTTGATTTATGATATAAATAGATATTTTATTAAGATTGGTTCCCTTGTTGCTTAGTTCAATGTGTTTGTTATTTTGGGTTGTTTTGCTGCTTGTCATTCTTTGGTCCTAAAACTGCAGTAACAACAACAAAAGATAAAATGGAAATCCTTTAGTTTCTTCAATAGGTATTGGAAGATGATTTATTTGGATTCAAAGATGTAGAAAGATGCTTTTATAGTGATTAACTCAAGAGAGATAATTACTCTACAGTTACCAGAGTCTAGAAATTTAATCATGTCTTAAATCAGGTATTCTAGATATTGTTGTAGTCTTTGCAGTTATTACAAGTGCAATTATTTGTAATTGCTATATATTCTTCTCCCATTCCCCTTTCTTGACATGGATTTTGCACCATTGCTGTGGTTGACCTTTTTAATGTTGGAGTTCCGCATCAAGAGGAGGTTGTGGCATGCTGTGACGAAGTCCATCCTTTTGCGAAGGTGAACATACCCTTATAAAGTTCTTTGTACAATAGTTTCATCATCACTAGTATTATTTTATTTTATTTTTCAATGTGTTACTTGGTCTATGCACTTAGCAACATTTTCTTGTTTTTGTATTTTCCGCTTTCTAGTCCATTGGAGCTGTAAATACCATAGTGTGGAGGCATTCTGATGCAAAGTATATTGGTTACAACATAGACCATGAGGCTTCCGTTACTGCAATTGAGGATGCATTGAGAGGTATTGCAAATCTAGTTTACATTGGGAAAAGTTTCATCACTGAAGTAAGATTACTTTCTCATACTTCTCCTAATTTATGTAACAAGAAGCAAAAAACTTTGGGTTTTGTCTTCTTTTTCTCTTAATTTGTGTGGAGGAGGGAGGAGGGGAGGGATTTCCTAACACAGGTTTAGACAAATTTAGTATAGAGGAGAAACCATGGTTTTATTAATTACTTGGTGTCGGACCTTATGCTGGTCTTGATATAATCTTCCTGTGGTTTGCCACCAATATACATCCTGACTTTGACCATTAAAAGGGCAATTAATTCAGGAAGTTATCTCAGGGTAAGAAAGGAATTCAGTTTCTTTTTGTTACCTCGTAGATATTCATAATAGAAAATGATGCAAAAAAAATTGCATTACAAGCATGAATTGATTTAAATCAAGGCTGCCTGGAAATCTTGTAAGTTATATGTCATGGTTGGATGTTCCATTGCCTTTGTTGTAAATAACTGTTGGTTGGCAAAACTAGCATAATAGAAAATGATGCAAAAAAAATTGCATTACAAGCATGAATTGATTTAAATCAAGGCTGCCTGGAAATCTTGTAAGTTATATGTCATGGTTGGATGTTCCATTGCCTTTGTTGTAAATAACTGTTGGTTGGCAAAACTAGTTTGAACCCCTTACAATAACATGGAATCATGACTCATTACGTCTATCCCTTACATGTCCCTGTAATAGTCTATTGATGGAATTGGATCTCTTTTAACTAATGGATGAGGCGTTACTGTTGCATGAAGTTTATAGAGATGGTTAATGCTTATACAAAATTTCAGGTATAAAAAGGAAGAAGAGTTGTCAAAAATGAAGCTACAAACTATTCTCCTCTAGCTGGGAAATTGTTTGCATTAGCTGGAGCAGGAGGTGCAGACGGGGCATTGGCATTCGGTGCCAAAAGTAGAGGTGCCAGGTTTGTCATTTTCAACCGCAATTATGGTAATGATTATGTTTATCCTCTTGAAGTGTTTATAAAGTTTGTCTGTTTATTTAAAATGAAGATTTGAAAAACCATTTTTGACCCTGAGCAATCTTTTGAAAAGAGAGAGGAAATGCTCTTGCAGATGCAGTTTCTGGGGAAGCTCAACATTTTGAATGTCTAAACAGATTATTCCCTCAGCAGGGAATGATCCTTGCAAATGCTTCTTCCGTGGGAATGCAGCTAAATTCTCATCAAACTACAATCTGCAAGGTTCTTTCTCTCTCTCCCCCACAAAAATTTGCTTAGGTCCTAAAATACCGATGCATGTTTAGGAAATCTTGGGAGCATATGAGTTGGTCTTTCATGCAATTTACGCACCTTGAAGAACACATCTCCTGCAAGAGGCAGCTGAGGCTGGAGCCACTGTTGTAGGTGGGGTTGAAATGTTCATTAGATAGGCACTTGGTCAATTCAGATTATTTACTGGTGGAATATGTGATCTTCTTCCTTCCTATCCTTTTATTAGTCTGTTATCTTTAACAATAAAAAGGTTTCCCTTCAGAAAAGGGTTCAGTCTGAAAATCTAAGGTTGTAAGAATCTGTGCATTGATTTTCATAGGAAAGCTGAGCATATCCATATTGAAGATCCATTCATGGATATGCACAACTGAGCATATCCTTAAATGGATCTTCTTAAGATTGTTGTGCCTTTCTCAAAACTATGGATATGCTAAGCTATTGTACCACCTTTTTAATAATGAAGTCTAACTTTATTTCCTTCTCCTTTTGAGTAAGGGCTATGGCTATAACAATGTTTTCTTGTAACACTTCTAATTGCATGAAAATGGCCTGCCCTTTTTTTTGCAGATTGCTTCTGCAGTGCAACAATGTGATCATTATTGGCTTTGTTTTGTTAAGATGAATCAGATGTGAAGTTGGAAATGGATACTTTTTTTCCTGCTAAAGGGACTGAAATTCTTCATATGGCTCCATAGATTTTCAGTATTTTGTCCTGCAAATCTTGTTTGCTCTCCGTCCACCACTAGGTTGTGACCAGTAACATACTTTGCCTCGTCAGACGCAAGACACAGGGCAGCATGCACTATATCGATGGTTCACAATATGTTCCTAGAAAAATCCCAGTTTTGTTCACCATCTCTGCAAGTCTGTTGGGATCAACCCCTGGAAAAAGGTGACTCATCTCGTCCCTGACAAATGCAGTTGGAATAGCAAAAGGTGAAATACAGTTGATGCGAATCCCATGTCTGCAAAGTTCAGCAGCTGCACATTTCACAATGCCTGCAATAGCAGATTTGGAAACAGAATATGTTGGTTGTGCAAGGTAACCCATTATTCCTGTGACACTCGCTGTGTAGAGTATTGACCCAGAATGATGAGGGATCATGACCAGTGATGCATGCTTGATCCCTGCAACAGCACTCCTAATATTGATTGCCATTACCTGGTCAAACCTGTCAAGGTCAGGTCAACAATGCTTGGAGGAGTTCGACAGGCTATTCCTGCAACATTGTAAATGATGTCAAGTTTATTATATTTATAGATGGCAAATCTACTGCATTTGATATGTCTGACTCTTGGTGACATTGCAGGCAATGAAGGTTGCATTGGTTTCAAGCTCTATTTCTGTTTCCTGCCCAAGTTCCTGTTGGATATCCGCATTAACAACTTTGGCTCCATCGTTGCTGAACTTGGTTGCTGTTTCCCTTCCTATACCACTAACTGCTTCTGTGATCAGTGCCACCTTACCCTCTAGTCTGCCTCACTACACCAAAGCTAACTTTTATGGTCCGTCCAGGTTGACACTTTTCACATATTTCTTTTTGGTTTCCGAATTGAACATTTTATTTGTTTAAACTGCTTAAAAAAATAAAAAATAAATAAAAAGAGAAAAACTGATAACATTCCATTTAAAAGTAGTTATGAGTACCCTTGCTCTTTTTATTTTATTTTATTTTTATATGTAATTATTTTCTTGAGTAAAAAAAGGAAAATTTTAAAAAAATTACAATTTAAAATTTTTAAAAAAATTATAAAATTAAAAGAGATAAATTTTATCCCTAAATTATGGGGAAAGAGAGTTGAGTTTAAAGAGATAAATTGGATTTGAGTTAAAGAAATAAATTTAAAACTCTTTCAAATCATCCTAATCTATAAATCTCTTGAATTTGAGTTACAGAGGGTTGTTGCAGTTTTATTTTTACATTTCAATTGGGGTTAAATTGAGGGAAGAGAGAGAGAGAGAGAGAGAGAGAGAGAAGAAGAAGAAGAAGAAGAGAGAGAGAGAGAGAGATTGGGAGCCAAGAGGAAGAGATTTGAGAATTTGGGAGCCATTCATTAGATATTCTTGTTCCTAAAATATTTTTAGGAAGATTTAAACTTGAGAGAACAAAACCCAATCGGAGGAGTCGTCAGAAATTAGAGGAAAGAGTCGTCGGAATCCAAAAATTCAATCTCTCATAGTTTTTGGACAGTTTCAAGGTGTCATCATTTTTGGATTTCGATTTCTCTCTCTATAGTGAATATTTTTTTGAGATTTTTAAATCATTGTAAAGTTGATACTTCATAGATTAATTGACCATGAGAAAATTAGACTTGAAACCTCAAAATCATAGAGAAAAATGTACTCGAAAACCCCCTGTCGCAAACCGAAACAATCCAGATTTTTAATTCTGCTTCGAGTAGTCAAATTTGACCATTCATAACTTTCTCGCCCGAACTCCTTTTCCTGTGATTTTTGGAACATTTTAAATATCATATTTCGTAGAATAATTTATCTTTAGAAAGCACGCACAAAATCCTTTCTAATCTAGGTCAAAAATCATGTCGAATATCCATTGTTAGCCATGTGAAAACCCAAAAACAGACTAGGAGCACAACTTCAACTCGATTTTCCGGACCTAGAGTTGCCGTCAGTGACTCGAATTGACCTAGATGATATCTACACTTCCTACATTCAATCCCGAGTGATGGTTATCTCTTTCCAACACCGGATCACCATGAAAAATAGTGGTCAAACTAGCAAAAAAAAACCAACCCGAAAACCTTGATCCCGCATTGGATAGGAGTTTCCACCAAAGTCTATATATATACACCAATAGTTGACTTTTTAACCCAAACCCGATGTCATGTGCGATCCATGTGGCAGAGACCCAAAGATTGACCAATCATAGAGGGACACGTGGCGACAGTCGACCACGTGGGTGGTGACACGAACCAAGGTAACACGTGGCACTATGTTGAGCAGCCATGTGTATTACATGTGACTGAGGCCGTACACTTGGACCAATTAGATGCTGACATATGGCATAGGCAGCCACGTGGTAAGATGTGCTAGAGATGTGGTTCTTGGGTCTAATATTGAGCTACAAATGTGATGTCATTTGCTTTGTGGGTTGAGGAATTTTGATGTGATGGGATTTGAGCTCCTTGTGTATTTGGGTTGATTAGGGAACAATTGCTTTCAGAATCCAAGCAGGAATAGCTACATCTGGGTCTTGAATTTGGATTATTTAGTTTTGATGTTTCTCATGTAGCAAAGAGAGATGCTGTTAAGTTCTTGGTGAGACTCAATCTGATCTTCGAAAAGAATTTTGATCTAATAGGGAAGAGAAGAACCAGGGAAATTTGTGGTCGGTGGCGTGGTATATTAGGGGTGTTATGATATGAGACAGTATTACAAAAAGCTTAAGTATTATGCCGGGGTTGATGATGGTGCTAGGTGGGGATTATTTTGCATCAGAATTTATTGTTGGTATTAATTTAAACACTCTGCAGCCTCCATAACTTACCCGGTTTGTGCTGCTTCCAACAGTGGTTTATTTTGAGATTCTGCAATGAAATGAGGTTAGTGGTGGTGATCAACAAACTGTTGGGGGGTTTTCATGACTCGTAGAGGATTTTTCCAGTACCGAATGGGTGATATTGTGAGAGTTGGCTCCTATGATTCATCTCCACAAGTGAAGTTTGTGATGAGGCTTTAAGACTCCGAATGGGATATTGGCTAAACAAGATTTGATGCCTGCCATGAAAGGTTTCCAAGTTGAGCTAATAAATGTTGCAGCTGCTGAGAATAGGGAAGTATGCTAGCTACTTGTTTGTGAATCTGAGCTCAAACCAGTTGAATATCCTTTAAGAAACCATATAAAATTATGAGAACTAGAGAAATGTGCACCCAAGTCTTGCACAGAATGGTGCCCCTCCTTATCAATACAAACCAACTAAAATTATATGAAAAACTGATATTGTTGATTGCATGGAATCTTTTGTACTTGTTGAGGAAACCACATAACAATTTCGTAATCGTTGTTGACATAGAATAAGCCACTGTTGTACTTCCCCTAATGATTGTTTCCTCAACAAGTACAAAAGATTCCATGCAATCAGCAATATCACTATTTCATATAATTTAAGGTGGTTTGTATTGATAAGGAGGGGCACTATTCTGTGCAAGACTTGGGCACACATTTCTCTATTTCTCATAATTTTATGTGGTTTCTTAAAGGATATTCAATTGGTTTGAGCTCAGATTTACATACAAGAAGCTAGCATACTTCCCTATTCTCAACAGCTGCAACATTTATTAGCTCAACTTGGAAACTTTTCATGGCAGGCATCAAATCTTGTTCAGCCAATATCCTATTCGGAGTCTTAAAGCCTCATCACAAACTTCACTTGTGGAGATGAATCATAGAAGCCAACTCTCACAATATCACCCATTCGGTGCT
The DNA here is from genome assembly GCA_033439265.1 of Dillenia suffruticosa. Lineage (NCBI taxonomy): Eukaryota > Viridiplantae > Streptophyta > Magnoliopsida > Dilleniales > Dilleniaceae > Dillenia > Dillenia suffruticosa. The sequence goes on along the minus strand of JAVTVX010000020.1, from coordinate 23,764,539 downwards.
GGAAAAATCCTCTATGAGTCATGAAAACCCCCCAACAGTTTGTTGATCACCACCACTAACCTCGTTTCATTGCAGAATCTCAAAATAAGCTACTGTTGGAAGCAGCACAAACCGGGTAAGTTATGGAGGCTGCAGAGTGTTTAAATTAATACCAACAACAAATTCTGATGCAAATAATCCCCACCCAACACCATCATCAACCCCGGCATAATACTTAAACTTTTTGTAATACTGTCTCATATCATAATACACCTAATATACCACACCACCGACCAAAAATTCCCCCGGTTCTTCTCTTCCCTATTAGATCAAAATTCTTCTCGAAGATCAGATTGAGTCTCACCAAAAACTTAATAGCATCTCTCATTGCTACATGAGAAACATCAAAACTAAATAACCCACATTCAAGACCCAGATGTAGCTATTCCTACTTGAATTCTGAAAGCAAATGTTCCCTAATCAACGCAAATGCACAAGGAGTCCTAATCCCATCACATCAAAATTCCTCAAGCCGCAAAGCAGATGACATCACATTTGTTGCTCAATATTAGACCCAAGAACCACATCTCTAGGACACACAAATTGAGGCAACCTATTTGCAAATTCGAATTCAGTTGAATTCGATTCGGTCGGGTATTCGGTTAAAACCGAATATTGCACACCCCTAGCTCCATCGTTGATGAACTTGGTTGCTGTTTCTCTTCCTATACCGCTAACTGCTCCTGTGATCAGTGCCACCTTGCCCTCTCGTCTGCCTCACCACACCAAAGCTAACTTTGTTGGTAAGTCCAGGTTCACACTTTTAACACATTTCTTTCTGGTTACCAAATTGGACATCTTACTTGTTTAAATTGCTTAGGTATTTAAGGGGGAAAAAAGCCCTGATAACATTCCATTTAAAAGTAGTTCTCCCATATAATTTTCCGAGGGGAAAGAAAGATGATGAAAAATGCATAAGTAGGATAAAGCAAATGATTAAGTAATTTGACCAGTAGGCAACATCTTAGAGGATGTAGGTAGGCTAAGTTAATGTCATTACAAGGAAACATAGACTATAAAGTAGGAGTATGAAGATTAAGTTGTCTAACCTTCTTGTTTGGATAATGAATTCCCAGTTGAAGCAGTTAAACAAAGCTCTTGAGATAGAGAAAGAATGGCTGTTGTAACACAAGTAACAGGTGGTGAGCTTACTTCAGACATATTGAAAAAAACAGAAAATAAATAAAACAAATAAAATGTGCCTACGAATCTCACAGATATGAGGCATGTAAAAGCATAAAGGTTTGCTTTATATGGAGCAATTAGAACAAGGCTTGAGAACATCATTGTGGACGAAAATTTTTCTAGGTTTGAAAGTAGATCCATAAAAGACCTGATCTATACCCAGAAACAATCTGAAAATTAAGTGTGCAAGTGAAAAACGAGGGAGAGAGGTTCAGCTTAGAGGTGAAGTGGAACTAAAAGAGTGGCCAGAGATGACACTAGATGGTGACAACAATGTCATTTCCACCTACACAAAACAAAAGATTAGAATATACTTCTCACGATATATATATATATATAGAGCAAATGTCCATTAGCTAAGATTCAGAGTACTTGGGGATTTTTAGGCGTAGTATGGTCACTTTGCACTCCAATAATTATTTTTAGATTTAATTTTTTTTCATTGTTTTCTTTAGGAAAGAAATATCATGTGGAGATTTTGGCCATATCTATACATTTTAGAATTCTTGGTTGTTGCTAGAGTAGTTACAAACATACTTTATCGGAAATAAATATATATTCTCCTAATAGGCTTCAATTGACTCTGTGGCATCTGACTTTATTTTATGCTTTCGCACCTTGAGATTAGAAAATTTTAGTAACTAATTATTTGGTACAAATGAAAAATGAGAATGTATGTGTTTCACTTGGTGCTTTATTGTTTTACCAAACCTTGTCCGGAGCCTAGAAGAAGGTTTCGGCATTAAATTGGTACCTGGTGTAAAATTTTAGTCGTGTGCTATCTCATTGTGGCAATTAGATGAGTTATCACTTCTTAAATTCTGATCACCTGTTCTCCCACCCTCTCTCTCCACCAACATCATTGCAATTTCTTGATATCTCATTTCACTTCTTATATTTCCATCAGTGGTGTTGTGTTTGATTTCTCTCTTTGGTCTGATTTTCTCTCTGTCATGTATGTGTTTGTTGGTGATTAAGGCTTACAAGCTCTTTCCCTCTCTCTGTTTTAGTCACTTCTTGTCACATTCATTGTCGTCTTTGAAAATTCTTGACAGCAATCATTGCTGCGATCCGATCAGTTATTCTCTCTTGACAAACATTGTTGCAGTTTCTTGATCTCTCTCATCGAATTTCTCTTGCAGTTGCAGGTTTCATGTTTAATTTATGTCTCTTCCTTAATAAATTTCTCTGGATTACTGTTTGTCAGGAGACCTACTAAAATTTTGGGCATGCACACACACATATATATGCAATGTATTGACTTCCATCCTCTAATTGCTTTGAATTACAGTGCGGTTACTGCTGAATAGGGGTTTAAATCTCCCTGTACAACTTCTTGCCTCATCTAACCGCTACAATTTTTTGCCTATCAAGTTTATCAGGTTCTATCTGCACTGACATTGTTGCAGTTCAGTAGGCGTTTGATTTCTATCTACTCTGTACAAAGTTCTATCCAAGCTGTTGCTTTTGACTACTTTTTATGCCCTTTTCCTGATAGGCCTCTATTCTGCCTATGTGGCTAAAGCTTTGATTCCTGTGCAGGTTTGGAGAAGAAATGAGACCTGTAAAGCTAACAACAAAAGTTTTTGGTACGTAGAAAATTTGATATTATCATTCTAATATGTGCTTCAAAGGTGGATCTATGTCCTTTTCTCATTCAAAACTTACAATACTATGTTAAGTTGAGATTCTTCATATACATTTGCTATTTAAAAGTTAAATTGGGATGATTAGGATTCACTTTCGTCTCATATATCTCTGACCTACTACAGAAAACTTGATATTTGGCCTTTTACTCCTGGATAGACAAAGAAGAGGGGCTAGGACTTAATCTTGGACCTTATCCCAGGCGGGAAGTTCAATGCTTTTGGGTGACCATTTGATCCAAAGCTCATGGTCAACTTAATATTAGCTGTTTTAAGCCTACTGTTTGCTCTGGCTTTGGGATCAATACTAAGAGGATGATCAAGGAAGACCCTTGAAGTAGTCAGTAACAGCAGTTAGATGATGAGCAGTGCATCAATCACTTTCTTTGCCTCTGTTCTTTTAACTCTGGTGATTACTATGTTTGTAGGATACCCCGGCAAAAAATGACTTTCTTTTTTAAAAGGAAAGTGCTTATGCTAGTAAATTGTTGTTTTATTTTGGCATGATTGGCATTCTCTGAATATTTCCTCTGGTGACTTCAAAAGTGTATTTTTGGTGATTTGTGATGGTTTATTTTTGGAATGTCTATCTCCTTTTGTTTTCCGATGTCCCTGCATTTTTAATAGTGTTTGCAACTTGTCAAAAAGCCTACTTACATTACAAAATTTCTAAGAGAGTCTAATTTTCTGGCCTTGATTTCCAGATATCCTTGTGCAGTACTCCCGAGAAAAACTGCCCTTGTGATCAGTTCGACAAGAAGAAGAGCACAAGAAGCAGCTTGGCAACTTTCTCAGGTGATGATGACCTTTGGTTAATCAAATCGACTTATCAAAGATAAAGACCAGGAAAGGTAAAGGGAAGTTTCAATTTCATGTGGTGAAAAACAAATGCAATCATACGTACTCTATGGTGGTATACACTAGTTTATGCTTCTCTGCAACATCTTTTGATGCCAAGTTTTAATTACTTTTAGTCCAATTTCTTATTTTCATTATCTTAGTCCTTTGAATTGTGGTGAGGTTAGGGTTTAATAACTCCCCCCCTCTTTCTCTACTGTCATGTATGTATTTATTGGTGATTAAGGCTTACAAGCTCTCTCTCTCTCTCTCTCTCTTTCAGTGACTTCTCACCACATTCATTGTCATCTTTGCAAATTCTTGGCAGCAATCATTGCAGCAATCAAATCAGTTATTCTCCTTTGATGGACATTGTTGCAGTTTCTTGATCTCTCTTATCAAATTTCTGTTGCAGTTGCAGGTGTCGTGTTTAATTTCTCTCTTCCATATAAATTTCTTTGTATTGCTGTTTGTCAAGAGACCTAAAATTTTGGGCACGCACACACACACATATATGCAATGTATTGACTTTCATCCTCTACTTGCTTTGAATTATGGTGTGGTTACTGCTGAATAGGGTTTAAATCTCTCTCTACAACTTCTTACCTCATCTAACCGCTACAATTTTTTGCCTATCAAGTTTATTAGGTTCTGTCTGCGCCAACATTGTTGCAACTCAGTAGGTGTTTGATTTCTATCTACTCTGTATGAATTCTTTTGAAACCAATCACTATCTCTCTCTCACTCACAAGCACACACGCATAAACACATACATGGATCTACACCATTGGATTCCAATTTCTCGATCTTGCTTGGATATTAGTCCCATCAACATTATGAAAGCTATAAAAATATGTGAAAAACTTTTTTTTAGCTCTCAAGTATATTTAGGTTTATGAAAGTGATGTTGAATAGGAATGTCTTTTCAAGGATTGATTCATATGCATTAAGATCTGTTTCATATTTGCCATTCAGATTCAGGTACTGTTTTAAATTGATTGAAATGATCGGCAAATATGCTTCATTGCCCTTCATGCATAGATATCTCCAGAATACAGAACAGCATCTCTATTGATGAGTTCTAGCACTCACAAAAGTGTTTTTCTTAATTATATCTAAGTTTAGTTTATGAGTTGGTGTGTTATATAAATTCACTATGAAACAGAATCTCCAAGCACATAGAAAAAGATACGGTTAGCTAGAATATGCAATAGTTAAGCTCTAATAGCTTCTCCTTCCAGAGACTTGATTCCATTGTATGGGTCTTTACATTCATACTTGTAGTTTTTGAATATTAACATGCAGTCATTAGGATAGCTAACAGCAACAGTATTGATATGAATGTTTTTGCATCTCCAGTGTCAAAATCACCGATGTAGAATTTGTATTACTTTGAGAAGCTTACCGTCTGCATATGTGTTTGTGTTATAGGAGTAGCTGTATGCATTTAAATTTCTGATTTTGAAAAACTGGCCGGATGTTTTAAGGCTTTGAGGCATGTGAAGCGACTTTGGATCTGCATTTTTTTTCTTTTAGAGTAACCTGCTTATATATATTTGAAAGGTCCCCTAGTCCAGCCTTTCAGTAACTATCGATAGATGTGGAACTTGAATTGGAAAACATTACTTAATTGTCTTCATTGCTCTTCCAGATGTTAACATGCTTGTTGATACTATGCAGTTCTACTGTATCTTTGATTGTCACATACTTTTTGCAGGTACTTTAACTAGCTGCAGACTGAATGCTATCCCGTATGGTTTCTCTCCGATGTAAACATGGTCATATCAGCACCTATTGGGAGTGGTAAAACTCTGTGCTCTTTGAGCTTTGCATCTTGCGTCTCCTGTCAAGGTTTATTTCTGAGGGGCTATTCAACCATGCAAAGGGAGCCTTAAAGGCAGTATGTCTCATACTCAATGTTGTAGAGAATAGAACCCTGAAAACCAATACTTGATTTGATTGGATGTTGCTCTAGACAGTTACAGTCATGTTGTGATTTGCAGGTGCACTTCTTCATGGTAGATATTTGCTGTAAACTTTTTTCCTAAGTAATATATATTTTAGGACACTCAAACAACACCATTTAACAGCGATTTAGGAACTGATACAACTTACAAAGAATTGCTTGCATTCATTACTTTCACTATGTAGCAATTATAGTCATTTAGCATGCTCCTTTCATTTCTATTGTGAAGATCTATATTGCCCCATCGAAGGCTTTAGTTCAGGAGAAACTCCAGGACTGGAATCAGAAGCTTGGATCATGGGGGGTTGGTTGCCTGAAACTTATAGCAGACAATGAAATTTACAACAATAAGAATATATAAGAAGCAGATATTATTCTAACCATTCCTGAGGTTGGTGGGTCTTTTTTCTTTTGCATGAATGGGCAGATGGTGTTGGAGCATGCGTAAATCCTACTAATCTGCTTCACCTTTTTGAACTTGGTCTATGTATTTGTTTCTCTTCTCTGCAGAAGTTTGATGCAGTAACTTCATATTGAATAAAAGATGGAGGACTGAGCTTTTTCAGTGATATGTCACTTGTTCTAATTGATGAAGTTCACCTGTTGAATGAGCCACATGGAGCTACATTCGAGGCACTAGTTACTAGAATTAAGACACTTGCTCACAAATCTGAGATGAATTTAATTCCCATATCCGGTGATCAATTTTCAGCTATCTCTGCCACTATCCCAAATATCGAGGATCTTGGTAAGTAGATCTTTAAGTTGCTTATTTTTTGGGAATGTGTTTGTCATTTAGTCTCAAATAATGATTATAAAATATTTATTATTAATATACCTGCATATCAAACTTATCAAAGCAGAGTGGTTCTCAGTGCCTGCCGAACAAATTAAAAGGTTCTTTTCATTTTATCCAAATTGTTGCTTGTGACTACTTTTTATGCCCTTTCCTGATCGGCCTCTATTCTGCCTATGTAGCTAAAGCTTTGATTCCTGTGCAGGTTTGGAGAAGAAATGAGACCTGTGAAGTTGACAACAAAAAGTTTTTGGTGTGCAGAAAATTTGATATTATTATTCTAATATGAGCCTCGGTGGTGGATCTATGTCCTTTCCTCATTCAAAACTTATAATACTATGTTAAGTTGAGATTGCTCATATACATTCGCTATTTAAAAGTTAAATAGGGATGATTAGGATTTACTCTCATCTGGAGGCGTGGAAACAACCTCTTTGCAAAAATGCAAGGGGAAGACTGCGTACATATACGCTCACCCTTCCCTTACCCTACCGGGTGAGCCCTTTTTGATGGATCTCTGACCTACTATAGAAAACTTGATATTTGGCCTTTTACCCGTGGCTAGAAGAAGAGGGGCGAGGACTTAATCTTGGACCTTATCACAGGTCGGGAGTTCAATATCTTTGGGCAACCATTTGATCCAAAGCTCATGGTCAACTTAATATTACCCCTTTTAAGCTTGCTGTTTGCTCTGGCTTCGGGATCAATACTAAGAGAATGATAAAGGAAGATCCTTGAAGCAGTCAGTAACAGCATATTGATGTTGATGATTAGCAGTGCATTATCACTTTCTTTGCTTCTGTTCTTTTAACTCTTGTTATTACTATGTTTGCAAGCTATACCCCACCAAAAATTGACTTTCTCTTTGAAAAGGAAAGTGCTTATCCTTGTTGTTGTTTTATTTTTGCATGATTAGCATTCTCATCCTTCCCTTGGAGAAGTTTTTTCAGTTGACAAATATGAAATTTCTTGTCCATTTTGAGATGCCGAATCCCTTTTAATTTCTCTGAATATTTTTTTGTTTGTTATTTCCTCCAGCGGCTTCAAAACTATACTTTTGTTAAGTTGTGATGGTTTATTTTTGGAATGGCCGCTGCATTTTTAATAGTGTTTGCAATGTGTCAAAAGCCTGCTTCCATTACCAAATTTCAAAGAGAGTCTAATTTTCTATGTTGATTTCCAGATATCCTTTTGCAATATTCCAGAGGAAAATCTGTCCTTGTGATCTGTTTGATGAGAAAAGGAGCACAAGAAGCAGCTCAACAACTTTCTCAGACGGTGATGACCTTTGGTTACTGGAATCCATTTATCAAAGAAAAAGATCAACAGGAAAGGTTAGGGGAAGATTCAATTTCATGTGGTGAGATGCAATCATATATCATTTGTGGTGGTATACACTAGTTTATGCTTCCTCCATTTATCTTCATTTTAATAATATGTTAGGTGCTACATTCAATGGGAATAATATGTTAGGCACTCAAAAAATTCAAGATCTTATCAACATTGACAAGGTTGTCAAGGTCAATCCAATCAACAAAATGGCATTATGCTGATATGGTATGGATATGAATCAGAATGCCTTATTTATGCATGTCTTTGCTTTCTTCCCTTCCAACTTATTCTACTTAGCTGCGACTGAGAATCCTCTCTTGCAGATTATTGGTTCAGAGGAGGATAACCTAATCCACTATCATGAGAGAATGAGGTGATGTTGGTTTCATGTTAATGTAATTCATTATCAGCAGTTCATTTTGCATAACTTTCTGGCTAATTCGTTATCAAATCTTTTCACAGCATGCTGGAAGATTTTTCAAGGTATGTGAACCTTAGTCTTTCTAAATCATTGTTGTGTTTGCATCAGAGGTATTCTTCAAAATTTGTCCAAAATAGTATAAGTCATGAACTCATGATTTGTGGTCCCCTCTTTTCTGAACCTCAGACATGATCATTATTGGTCTGTGTGAGAACAGCTCCACACCCTTTTCACCTTGTATTTGTTCATCCATTACCAATCTTGCAGCATCTTTTATTGTATGACCATTATTGGTCTGCTGAGATTAGGCGAGTATGCTTGCTACTTGAATGTGAATCTGAGCTCAAACCAATTGAAGATCCTTTAAGAAACCACATAAAATTATGAGAAATAGAGAAACGTGCGCCCAAGTCTGCCATAGAATGGTGCCCCTCCTTATCAATACAAACCACCCAAATTTATACGAAACAGCGATATTGCTGACTGCACGGAATCTTTTGTACTTGTGACTGTATGTTTAAATTCTCCAGATGGGTAAGAAAGATGCAAAGGCCATATCGGACTCCCATCAGTCATTGAGATTTATGGTCTCAGATTTTTCATGGTGCAGTTCTGTTATGGTATGATTCTCTGAAACAATATCATTGTACAATTGGTAACATGTAGGCATTGATTCTCTTTAAAGAACATCCAGATTCGTTTGCGGCTGCTCAATCTTCAAAACTTCCTTTTTTTTCTATAAATTGCATGGTAACATCTTGTGCAATGAATTCTACTTGAGTCTCAGCCTCTGACTTGATTTATGATATAAATAGATATTTTTATTAAGATGAGTTCCCTTGTTGCTTAATTTGATGTGTTTGTTATTTTGAGTAGTTTTGTTGCTAGTCATTCTTTGGTCCTAAAACTGCTGTAACAACAACAAAAGATAAAATTGGAATCCTTTAGGTTCTTCAATGGGTATTGGAAGATTATACATTTGGTTTCAAAGATGTAGAAAGATGCTTTTATAGTAATTAAACTAAAGAGAGACAATTACTCTAAATTGTATATCTATCCAATTTTTTATTGTCTACTTAGGAGTTTTGCATTTTCTGTCCTTTCACTGTTCTAAAATTTTCCATTCTAGAAAAAAAAAAGTAGTTATTGCATTACTATTTAGGTAACTATAAGCATCCTTTCTATAAAGTTACAAGGGACAAGACAGCAGCACAACAAGCTGATGGCATCTGGTGAATTTCAAATTGTGAAAATATTGTAGGTGAATATAATGTTGACAAATGATGGCGTGTGTGATTTTTTTTTTTTTTTTAATCTTCTGTTGGTTTCCATTGTGTCTCTCCCTTGTGTCCTGGAGGTCGAGGGTTCAAATCAGCCTCCTTGCAAAAAAAAAAAAAAAAAGCAAGGGGAAGGCTGCCTAGGTATTCCCTTCCCCAGACCCCACAATGTGGGGGCTTCGGCACTGGGCACGCCCTTCTGTTGGTTTCCAGTGTTCTTCCCTTCATTTCAGGAACTACGTTGACCATTAAAAAAAAGGCCATTGCATTAACTGCTGCATAAAGAATGAAAGTGCCTGAAAAGGAAGTCTCCCCCCAAAAAAATCAATTAATAGTCTTTACGGTTACCAGAGTCTAGAAATTTAATCAAGTCTTAAATCTGACATTCTATGTATTGTCATAGCCTTTGTGGTCATTACAAGTGCAATTATTTGTAATTGCTATACATTCTTCTCCTATTTCCCTTTTTCTTATTTTTAAGACATGTATGTGTTAGAGGTTTTGTTGCCAATATTTACCATAGGAGCTCCATGTCATTAGAAAGTTGAAAATATAGGAAGCTAGCCATGCACCAAACCAGTTTACCAGTGTTGCTAAGCTCTCAGCTGCTCCTTTGATTTTAATAGGGAATATCTGTGATGGGACAGAAAATTTAGAATGATAATGCAAGCTACACTTTAGATAAAGTATTAATAATGTCGTCCACCCACGGAACTGCCCCCTTCCTGCTGAGAAGGATTCTATATAAACCTGAGATCAATAGAAAAGTCTTGTACATCAAGATCCGTTTAAATTATTGTATCAAACTTACAGAAGCAAACAGGTACAGGGTGGATGACAGATTACCAGTAGGTCAGGAACTGTGAGCGCAGGGACTGAGCTGAGTGCAAAGTGATAGGCCTGGCTTATAAAGTTGTAGTAGGGGATAAGACAATGGCAAAGACTGTTGGACTAGTTTTGATAAATTCCTTAAACGCAGAATGAAATTCCTGTAAGTGCACAACCTAAGACCATTCCCATTGCTGAGACCTGGAGCAATGAAGAGCACATTGAATTGATAATTCAGACAACAACTATTTTTCCCTTTTTTGAGGCCAAAAATCTCCCATAGTAGGAGCTTACCAATATAAGATAAGAGGCTTCCTTCCAGCTTTATCTATTATGGTTGCACATGGGGCAGTAACTGCAACCTAGAAAAAGGAAAGAGGTAGAGAGAAAATTGCTCGGGCAGTAATTCTTAATCCATTCTCATGCAAAATCTTTCGAATCAATAGACTTGACTGGGAAAGGAACTGTTAAATCCTGAAGACAAGCATAAGTTATAGTTCCACCACTGGAAGGAAATCCTGCGAGATATAGGGTATTCATGTGTTATATTTTCTAATCATAAAGGTTGAGGATGATGTGACTTGAAAAGCTTTCCCTTCCAAATATGTAGTATTTGGATTGGTACGGATTATCTATTTGCCTGCTAATTCAAATATCTTAGTGACATAGAAACCAACTCCATTTATTCCCCTAATTGTTGGCAAGCATTAATCCAACTCCAATCTGATCATCAACAATTACATGTTTATAAAGTAAAGAAGATGCAAGTTTGGTTTCTGAGGCATACAAGAGTTTGCCCAGCCCCAGAAAAAGCTTATAGAAATTTTAAGGTGCAACTCATAAATTTGAGAGGAAGATAATGACAAAAAATACCAAACTCAGAGAAATCTGTACAATAATGGAACGAATGTAAGTTCTCTGGAACATATCTAACCTTGTGGCTTTTTTCAATGCAATCCTGCCAAGAATGAAGCAAAGAGGATTTCCTCAATAAGAACACTTTCACTGACCCTCACAATCTTCTTTTTCTTACATTCATGTACGTATATTTACATATATAATGCTGTTCCAGTATTAGATTGAAGGTTTGGAGTTAAATAGTACTCAGATTTCAGTGGCCTCTGGAGATATGCTAGCATTCTTTCCTCGAAGATTTTTCAGGGCAGCGATGAGCTGTTTCTGATGTCTGCTTTTTGCTGCATTTGCATAATGAGCATCTATAAGTGTACTAATAGCAATTACTGCCATTGAAAATTTACTTTCTCAACAGCCATCTGGGAGAATCTGGAATGAGGAATAGTCTAGCAGGAGTATAGCACAAGGGACCAGTCCTACTTAAACTGCGAGCCTCTTGTCACCAAATCCACCAGATGTCAAATTCTTCTATGCTGTGCAGGTGAAAAAGGTTAATGCTAATGCCCGCCAGGTTAGCATTGTCCCTGTTATGGAGGCTACTGACCCTCAAGTACATATCATGAACTTCAGATCAGGTAAATCTGATTTCATTCTTCGCTAAATCTTATAAAGGTATTGATCTGCTGTTGGTTTTGAGATCTTCTCCAGTTCTGCATCGTTTAGCTTTTGGTGCTATTTCGGCCATGAAGACTGGTACCTTAGCATCCATCAGCAGTGGCATCAAAATTAACATTATGAATTATGAGTACATTTAAATAGAGGGTAAAATTTTTTAATCAAGTAACCATGTGCCACGTTAGAAAAGACTCCCATCCCAAATCCTGTTGCCAGTCTTCCAGTGTCTCAGGCCAAGGTTCCCTTGAGTAATTATTGAGAAGTAACTTTCTTTGGCCTATAAATCTTTCTATTCTGCTGAAAAGTTGAAGCTTATTTATGCAAAGTGATCAGTCAAACCTTGGCAAAGTAAATGATGAGCCATCCTATGACACAAAATCCTGAGCAACTCTCATTGCCTCTTCACTAAAAATTGCAAGGTGGTGTTAAAAGAGATGGAATACTTATGGATCAACGAAGAGCTCCCATACGTTCTTTTATTTTCCTTACCCCTTTCTGACCAATGAAATCAGCCAGTTGACCACCTGCTATGGCGCCAATCATTCCTTTGAAAGTCAATATTGAGGCAAAGAATGAGTACTGGTGATAAATATACCAGAAGAGTAAATCAGAATTGCTGGTAGTTCTGGGATTGGTGGTCAAATAACAAGAACTGCTTTGTTATACAGTGATTTGTGTCCGGAGGAAATCATTGTCATAGTGCCATAAAGAAAAAACTTAACATTGAGAATACACCATCAAACTTGTCACTTAATTCATTCTCAATAATTGTTTTGCCTGATCCTCCTATGACTTGCTAATGGTTTTTCTTGTGGATTGGCTGTTAATGGGACTCGTACGAAAAAAAAAAGCCCATTGAGGTGATCATCTAATCATTAATCTAAATCAAACTTCGAACTCTAGCTTTGAGAGCTCACCTATGCTTGGTCTCTTTTGGATGCAATGGTTGATTTTTTTTTTCTTTTTCTTTTACCATTTGTTTGTCATCTTTGTAGTTGCTGCAGGCATCATATATTTGTCAAATGCCTTAAAATTTATTTGTTTGGTTTTGACTTTACATAATTTGTATGACGACTGTTGACATAGTTGCTAATTTTCCTTTTGCCATCTTTTTATCTTTTAACATGTTTTTCCCTCACAGTTTGTATTTTAGTCTCAATGAGATCTTGCTGGCATCATTTCAGATCACTTGCTACACCGGCCATTTCTATCATAGTTGGTGTTCCTCTATGGACACATGCACAACAACCTTAGTTTTACAGTATAAGACAAGAATTCATTAATATTATGTTGGTTTTTGCTGGTTAATTATTAATTGTTTTCTAAGTGGAGAGCATGTGAAATTGCTCAATCAATAGCTGTAAACTTGCATAACAATTTCATATGGCAGTAGTAAATCATATTGGGCACATATTTAAGTTAAGGACTGGGGATTATATAATCTGGAAAACCAGTGCTAAAGATTAATCAAGATCTTTCATGCCTGCAGGCTGAATTGGTGATGTTGCCTGCCTGAAAATTCAACAGTGTATCGCCCTGCTCAGATTTTGTAAGCATAGTTTAACTGATTTTAAGAATCATCTTACAGGTTGTTGAACCTAGGAAAGAACTTAGGCCCCTTCCTAAACCCTCAAAATTTACATGTTCATATCTTATTTTTATTTTATAATTGTGGGAACCTTCACCATATCCTTTGGGTGTACATTGGTAAACCCATCAACTAGACAACTACACATGGTAACCTCCTAACCATGTGCACCAAAAGCAACCTGTGTGGGTCAACCTTCCCAAAGTAATCTGTAGGATTCAAGCCTTAGACCTGGGAAGAGGAGCATTCTTTACTAGCTGGAGAGTCATTTGCCACATGCACACAATATTATATTTAATGTTTTGCTGTTAATCTCTATTGATAGTATATTTCATTTTCAATTATTTATTTACATGCACTGAAAGCCAAATGTGCTTTAGCTCTTACCTCGCCACAAGAGAAGATCATATTTGTTCCATCTTAGTAAAATACATAAAGAACTTGGTGCCTTTAATGCTTGTTTTAAGATTCTACACAATAAACTGTATTTTGTTGGTTCTTGATTCTATTGTCTGCTCAAAATTGAAGCAGTAGATAGTAAACTTAGTTTAGTACTTGCACAAAATCCAAGAACCACAAACTGCAATGGAAGGGCTGAAGTAAAGTATAGAGACATTATGGTTTCTGTTTTTTGTTGGTTTTGAATACATCAGCTTGCCCATCTCCATCTGCCACTCTTATCTTCATAAGAAGAGGCTCCCTTGAATCGTGTTTTGTGCTTTGCTCATGTTTTCCATCATCTATTTGGATTGCCATAACCAGTATCTGTTGCTATCAATATGAATAACTATTCTAGATGTGAAACAAGATACACTACTGGGTTAAAACTCTTCCAAAGTTTCCCTTTCTCTTTCACAGTGTATATGAAACTTGAATGTCTATAGGGATATCAAATATGAAGCTTCTCCAGAGTTAGTTTAATGCTTCCTCCTTTTTCTTTTGATATAAAAGATAGTACACCCTCTTTTGAATTATAATCACATGATCAACTTTTAGATAGATTATTACAAACTTAGTATTCATCGTGCATACTGTATTGATTAAATTGTACTCCTGCATTAATTTAAAGGTGGAAAGATTGGAAGAGCATAACTTAACAGATGCACATCTACAAGAAGCCAAAACAGATTTTTTTTTTTTTTTAAATTTCGATGTCATGCTAAAATTAATTGCAATTTCAATAGAGAAATGAAAAAAAAAAATACTGGAAAGTTGTTAGATATTTGGACTTCTTTGGAAACTTGACTGCCTGCTGTGTAACATAAAAGGATGTAGAAGCCACATTAGGTGAAAACCATCTCTGCTGAGTGTTTGTCTTGCCTGAACCACGTTCTGAGTGGCTCTTGCCAACGGTGACTCCCTTTCAAAATCTTATTGAATATATATTTAAAAGGATTGACGGTGCCAATAGCCTACATGCAAAATCTTATTTTGCAGACGAAGGTCTAAACCCTTTCTTATTGGGAAAAAACAGGAACAAGACAACTTCTTTGTTAGATGGTTGAAGAAAGAATTTTTCATAAAGAGCCTTAATATCCTCTTTTCCCCCTGAATAGTTTAATTCTGATGAACAAGAATTCAAAAGGACAGAAGCCTGATATTCCAAGCCTGTGAATTGTCCAAAATATAAACCACTTTTTAATGGGAACAAGGGCATTTTGAGAATTCAAAACCATGTTGGACTAAACTTCAAAATGTGCATCAGATTGAATGATTCAAAATGCTGTGAGAAATTAATCGTGTATTTACCCAATAGGTTAGATTCTATCTTCTCTAGTTTTTTGAAACACGCAAGATTTATTACTAGTATTTGTCCTCAATTTGTCTGTTTTTTAATGGGTTCGCTGATCTTGCCTTCTGGAACGCATGCTTTGTGCTTCTGGGCAAATCATTCCAAAACTTATTAGGTGATTAAATATGATTTCTCAGATGTTAACCTGAAAAATCCATTTATCATCGAGTAAAAATGATACACTCTTTCATTTCATTGTAAAGCAAAGCACAAACGTAATCGTTGTTGGCATAGGATATGCTTCCCCTAATGGTAGTTTCCTCAACAATACCTTCTTTCTTCTTCCTCTTTGTAGGAACTGTGAAGAGTGGTTGTGATTTTATGACGAGTGTATTGATAGGAACTCTTCCTCTTCTCTGGTCAAAATCATTCGATTGTGTGTGGTTTTTGATTTTAAAAAAGGTCCTTCATCACTTGGTTGTTGGAATTTATGTATCATGTGAAACTTGGTATATCATGTTGTTGTAGATATATGAACTATATATATAGTCCCAACACCACTTCTACATGAAATTTAAAATAATAAAAATTAAAATCATTACGTGAGGAGTGTTAAAATATTAATATTCTAATAAAATTTTTTTATTAATTACAATATGAAACCGCCCTTTTCCCTGGAGCCCCGTGTTTTTTTCCTTTTATTATTATTATTATTTTTTTTATCTTGGTAACTCACAGTTGACCTTTGATGTTTGCGAACATAATGAAATCAGATCCTGACACGTTTCCTAGGTCCAAGACAAGGGTTTGGCCCAGAACACAAGCATGTAAATAATTGAAAATATTATTGAAAGTTTTATCGGAAATTTTGAACAGTTAAGCCCTCCAAGACCGCTTGGACAATGCCTACTTTGAATTATGGTGTCAAGACTTTCGAGGAGGGTTGCATGTGAAAATTGATGTTATGATTACACACCAATCTTATGTGGTTCCCATGAAGCTATGGTTCTATGGGAAAACACCCTAATAATTTTTCTTGTTTTTTTTTTTTTTTTTTGATGTTCTTGAACTTGGTCCATCACTCGAAATCTAAAATTTCGTTCTAATTAATCCGGATCGACCTGACTAAGGTCCTTCCTAGGGAGTAGGGGTCTCTCAACGTAGTCGATTACATACTCAAATCGTAAGTTGAAATCGTGATTTTGATTAAAAGTTACAGTAATATAGCTGTTGCATCAATTATTTTTTGATGAAAATACGCTTTTATGTAATTATGTTACATGTTAATCCTATATCTTTGTAAAGGGGAACAAAAGATTTGGTTTCATAACTTTGTTTCGAAAATAAAAGTTGTTTTTGAATATTTCGAGCAATTTGTTATTTCTTCCAACCAAATGTTATTTCTATTAAATTTTACATTCTTAACTCTCACTTGATGAAAAATATGACCATAGTTATTTTTAATGATGATTTTCGACGGTACCACCTCTCATGAGTATTTCTTTCTTTTTCTTGGTTGAACTGGGGAGAAAGTTGTTTGTAGATTTAGAGGTCAGGGTAAGAGGAGAAGGTCTACAGTGCTGAGATATGGGGTTCAGTTGGCGCCCCGTTTTGCTCTGTTGATGACTTGGGCCAGCCTTTATGAGGTTGAAAGAAAAAGAGGGCACTCAGTGGGACACCTCCCGATTGATATTACCCACCAAAGTTAAAAGATATTGAGAGATGGTTCTTACTTGGGAGAATTTGTTTCCATTTTCATTTTCCTTTTTTTGGCCCAGTGCTTTTGCTCCTCGATTATTTTTAATTTCAATGAAAATCTAGAAAAAAAAATCGTAGATAAAAATTTTTATCTTTCATTTTAATCATAAGTCTAGCGGGGTGAAGGCTCCACCAAAATTTTCAAAAGATTTCAAAGCAAGCAAAAACTGTCTTTACTGGCATTTCTCAAGTCTCTAATTCTATATTAAAGTATATAAAATTGATTTTATAGTTACTCATTAAAATCATATATACAAAAAGGTTAATTTTAAAAATTTATTTCGTAATTAAGACATTTTAGAATTAAGGAAGGGAAAAAAAAAAGAAAAAAAGAAAATATAAAGGGGAGATTTCATTTTTCATTTTTGAAATTTTATGGTAGAGAGACTATTTTTATAAATTGATTTACAAAATAAAGAAAAAGTTGTCCATAATTCTTGTAATTTGATTTACAAAAAATTGTTAAAAATTTATATTATGAGAGAAGATAAGATGGAAAGAAAATTAATAAAAAAGAAAAATTGATTCTGCTATATTTCTTTTCTTTTTTTTTAATATTTGATTATATTTATAAAAAACTGAGTTGAAATTATTTGATTTTTTCTTTTTTTAAAAAAAAGGTTTTTCTGATATTAACCCTAATATTCCTGCAAGAAATGCAAAAGAAATAGCCGTGACATCTTTGTTAGGTACTTTTTATTCCTAATTATTTGTTAGGCACTTTTTATTCCTGTAAGAAAAAAGATATCTTTCATAAAATAGAAATAATAATAATAATAATAATAATAACAAAGATACAGCTGTACCGAAGGTGGAACGGAACACAACCGCGTGAGAGTGGATGCGAGCTGGCATGAAAAGTGAGGACGTCAAGACAGCCGTTACATCACCACCAGCATTGCATTTTGTCTCTTTCGAGTCCATTATTCTCTCTCATTCTCTCTCTCTCTCTCTCTCTCTCTCTCTCTCTCTACTATGGATTTCTCTTGATTATTGAATCTCTCTTACACTAACAAATCTGTCATTGCGGTCCAGTTTCTTGTTTTCATTATCTTAATCATTTGAATTGTGGTGAGGTTACGGTTTAATAACTCCTCTCTCTGTCTCTCTCTGTCTCTTTCTCTCTCTCTATCCATGTGTAACTTGGTCTATGTACTTAGCAACATTTTCTTGTTTTTGTATTTTCCGCTTTCTAGTCCATTGGAGCTGTAAATACCGTAGTGTGGAGGCATTCTGATGCAAAGCCTATTGGTTACAACACAGACCGTGAGGCTTCCGTTGCTGCAATTGAGGATGCATTGAGAGGTATTGCAAATCTGGTTTACAATGGGAAAAGTTTTATCACTTCAGTAAAATTACTTTCTCATACTTCTCCTAATTTATGTCACAACAAGCAAAAAACTTGGGTTTTGTCTTCTTTTTCACTTAATTTGTGTGGGGGATGGGGGAGGGGAGGAATTTCCTAACACGAGTTTAGACAAATTTTAGTATAGAGGAGAAACCGTGGTTTTATTAATTACTTGGTGTTGGAACTTATGCTGGTTTTCATATTATCTTCCTGTGGTTTGCCACCAGTATACATCCTGATTTTGACCATTAAAAGGGCAATTAATTCAGGAAGTTATCTCAACGTAAGAAAGGAATTCAGTTTCTTTTTATTACCTCTTTAGATATTCATAATAGAAGATGATAAAAAGCAAATTGCATTACAAGCATGTATTGATTTAAATCAAGGATGCCTGGAAATTTTGTAAGTTATCTGTCACTGTCGGAAGTTCCATTGCCTTTGTTGTAAATAGCTGTTGGTTGGCAAGACTAGTTTGAACCCCTTACGATAACATGGAATCATGACTCATTACATCTGTTCCTCACGTCCCTGTATAAGTCTGTTGATGGAATAGGATCTCTTTTAACAAATGGATGAGGCGTTACTGTTGCCTGATGTTTATGAAGATGGTAAATGCTTATACAAAATTTCAGGTATAAAAAGGAAGAAGAGTTGTCAAAAATGAAGCTACAAACTATTCTCCTTTAGCTGGGAAATTGTTTGCATTAGCCGGAGCAGGAGCTGCAAACAGGGCATTGGCATCCGGTGCCAAAAGCAGAGGTGCCAGGTTTGTCATTTTCAACCGCAATTATGGTAATGACTATGTTTATCCTCTTGAAGTTGATATAAAGTTTCTCAGTTTATTTAAAAAGAAGATATGAACAACCATTTTTGACCCTGAGCAATCTTTTGAAAAGAGAGAGCAAAGGCTCTTGCAGATGCAGTTTCAGGGGAAGCTCTACATTTTGAATGTCTAAACAGATTCTTCCCTCAGCAGGGAATGATCCTTGCAAATGCTTCTTCCGTGGGAATGCAGCTAAATTCTCATCAAACTCCAATCTGCAAGGTTTTCTCTCTCTCCCCCACAAAAATTGGCTTAGGTCCTAAAATACTTATGCATGTTTAGGAAATCTTGGGAGCATATGAGTTGGTCTTTCATGCAATTTACACGCCTAGAAGAACACGTCTCCTGCAAGAGGCAGCTGAGGCTGGAGCCACTGTTGTAGGTGGGGTTTAAATGTTCATTATATTGGCACTTGGTCAATTCAGATTATTTACTGGTGGAATATGTGATCTTCTTCCTGCCAATCCTCCTTTTAGTCTGTTATCTTTAACAATAAATAGGCTTCCCTTCAAAAAAGGCTCCAGTCTGAAAATCTTAAGGTTGTAACTCCAACTGAGCATACCCTTAAATGGATCTTCTTAAGATTGTTGTGCCTTCTCAAAACTATGGATATGCTAAGCTATTGTACCACCTTTTTAATACCGTAGTCTATTTCCTTCTCCTTTTGGTTTACAAAGTAAGGGCTATGGCTACAATGTTTTCTTGTAACACTTCTAATTGCATGAGAAAGGCCTGCCTTTTTTTTTTTCACAGATTGCTTCTGCAGTGCAACAATATGATCATTATTGGCTTTGTTTTGTTTAGAGGAATCAGATGTGAAGTTGGAAATAGATATTTTTTTTCTGCTAAAGGGACTGAAATTCTTCATATGGCTCCCTAGATTTTCAGTATTTTGTCCTGCAAATCTTGTTTGGTCTCCGACCACCACTAGGTTGTGGCCACTAACATACTTTGCCTCATCAGATGCAAGATACAGTGCAGCATGCAATATATCGATGGTTCACAATATGTTCCCTGAAAAATACCAATTTTGTTCACCATCTCTGCAAGTCTGTTGGGATCGACCCCTGGAAAAAAGTGACTCATCTCTTCTGTGACAAATGCAGTTGGACGCAACAGGAAAAATTGCTCAAATACTTGTGAGTGAGGCTTATTTGGGTCGTGTTATAAATGCTTTGGCTAAACCTATTGACGGTAGAGGTGAAATTTCAGCTAGCTGCACATTTCACAATGCCTACAACGGCAGATTTGGAAACAGAATATGTTGGTTGTGCAAGGCCACACCCATAATTCCCGTGAAACTCGCTGTGTAGAGTATTGATCCACTATGATGAGAGATCACAACCCGTTATGCACGCTTGATCCCTGCAACAGCACCCCTAACATTGATTGCCATTACCTGGTCAAACATGTAAAGGTCAAGGTCAACAATGCTCGGAGGAGCTCGACAGGCTATTCCGGCATTGTTGTAAATGATGTCGAGTTTATTACATATATGTATCAAATGTCCATTAGCTCAAATTTAGAGAACCTAGGGCCTTTGGGGATAGCATGGTCACTTTACACTCCAATAATTATTTTAAGATTTAATTTTTTCCATGTTTTGTTTAGGGAAGAAATATCGTGTGGAGATTTTAGCCAAATCCATACATTTTAGAATTCTTGGTTGTTGCCAGAGTAGTTGCATACATACTTGACCGGAAATATTTCTCCTTACAGGCTTCAACAGACCCTCTGGCATCTGACCTTATTTTATGCCTCTGCAACTTGGGACTAAAAAATTTTACTAATTAATTATTTGGTACAAATGAAAAATGAGAAAATCTATGTGTTTTACTCGGTGCCTTTATTGTTTTAGCCAAGCTTGTCCCAAGCCCAGAAGAAGATTTCAGGATTAAGTTGATACCTGGTGTAAAATTTTGCTAAATAATTATATTGGATTGGTATACCTGACTCCAATCAAGTTGTGACGAAGGCCTCGTTGAGATCAAAGGATTGCTTGATTGACCTTGCATTCTATATTGAATGGTGGTATAATTAACTGGAAAATTTAAATCTGGTTGCCTTGAGAATCAAATGGAAGAGCATGGAATAAACTGAAAGATGATTATAGCAGACTAAGGCACGGACACAAGAACTTCAGAACTTCATAAAATGAACCCCGGAAGTATCTTGAAATTTAATAGTTTTTCCCTTGAACGGGGGACATTACTTAACCAAGATATCAAGAATAACAAAGAAAATGATCCTTCCTTGAGACTATAAGGAGCTAGATTGGCTAAGATCATGTTGGATTGAAGATACAAACAATTCATAAAGACCAATTCTGATTGCGGGCATTCTGAAAGAATCGAGGTTGGATCCAAATCCCTTGGTATTGTTGACCTCGAGGGTGTTCCAATGGTCCTGCATTCTCTCCTTGTATAGAAAGATCTGAATGATTTGGAAGCTGAATATGTGTTCCACAAATCAATATTGAAGCATTATCTTCAATTTTCAACTTCTCCCTCAATTGGTATTTCTTAGAGTAGTCCTCGCCAGATGGTAATGGAGGAGTTCTCTGACTCTTAATTTCATTTTCAGGTTTCAAGATTATGCGATAAAACTCCCAACTTTCTTCAGCGCCAGAAAATGTCACTCCAGCATTTAGGTTATCTGAGAAGAAGAAAAGACCCTCGGAATATGCAGCTCATGTAATAGGCCCAAAGCCTAGATGAAAATCATGCTTTTCATACTTATTCCAGATATTCTCTCCTCGACGAACTGTGAACATCTCTAAACAATTCAACTCTTTTCTGTTGAACACGCAGACCATGAAATCTGGGGAAGTTGGTGGAGCTGAAAATGCTGCAGCGCGGTAGTCGACTTCTTGGCTTGGGAAATCAGGTAGGACTATTTTCTCGCCAGAGAAGGGGCACAGGAAGAAAATTGAACCTTGCTTGAAGATGGGAAGCCAACCTTGATTTGATGCAAGACATCTTGCTCCATAAAGGTATGGGATGTCGATCTTGAACGATTCTTGTAGTCTTGGTATCCACAATATGCATTTATCATCTGAATCTACACATAGGAACCATGGAAATTCCCGTATTTGAATCTGTGCAGAAGCTGTTGAAGAGGCTTTTCGCCATCCATTGCATACTCCACGGAAACTTAGAAGGTCAATTAGGCCCAAGAGATTTGCAATTTTTGATAGATGATCTCTAGGAAGGTCTGACCATGATGCTTTTGTCTTTGTTGGACTCTCCTCACTTACTTCATGCATGTCTCTGCCAAACATTCAAAACAAGAATCATGCAACAAATTCATATTCAAGTTCCCAAAAAATAAAAATAAAAAACATTCTTAATCTTACTCTTCAATAGTTATCGAAGATGAAGCCATCTTTGAGAGAAAGAGAGAGATGGTGAAGTTAGGGGCAAACTTCTTCACTTAACATGTATTTATACAAATCTAAATCGCGATCTAAATAAGTATTTTTCATTTTTACTTTTTCTAATTTTAATTATTGCTTTTCCCTTAATATGCTTGGATATGGAATCCTAGGATTAATAGGTAACATAATAGTTTAGTTGCACCACCATGTAATCCGTCTGCTGATGGTATTCTAAAAAATCCTACAATCTAGGCTTGCTTATATTTGATTTTATTTATTTTTTCTGTTAGTTAAGGAAAGACGACAATATATTCTGTTCCCATTATGAGTGGATTTGGTAATGCTCTTCTCAACGTTGAGATCTGTGTGGAGGCTGCTGTGAACCAACATGGGCGTTTGGTCTAGTGGTATGATTCTCGCTTTGGGTGCGAGAGGTCCCGAGTTCGATTCTCGGAACGCCCCCTCATCTTCCAGTTCTTTTCTCTTTTTATTCTTTTCACTTGACAAAATATTTTCTTTAACTCATATGCTTTGATTATGCAAAAAAATTGTATTGCAATTCCATTGGAGATTATCTAAGATAAGAATTTTGATTTAACGAGCACAATTAAAATGATTATTCTTGTGAATGATGGATGCATTTTGCTGCTTACTCTACGTAATGCTTGGACATGCTTTCACTTGTTTTGCTTATCCTTGCTTTTGTTCTTGTTCCGCAATTTCCTTTCCTCTTTTCATGTCCAAATATTATAACATGACGATGCTTTTTATTGCAGGCTATCAAATGGTGGAGGATATCGGAACATATTGTAATATAGCACGACTTTTGAACTCTTAGTTTCCTGAGCATGGTCTCCATGCTGCAGATACCTATCATTTTAAGCAATCAACCCCACAAAAATCAATCAGATATGCTAATAAAGATCAGACTGACCGCGAATAATGCCCTTCAATTCAGGGAGATGAGATTGGGTAGAATAGAGGCCTATGAGTAGATACATTTCGATTATGTCCATATCTCCATTACATCTGAGAGCTGGTCTGGCACAAGGTTGTGCCTCTATTTATGTTCTTAGCATATGATGAACCTTTGACATAAAAAGATCCAGCAATACATCCACCTTAAAATAAGGTAACATCATCAATTTTCTCAAGTTCCCTTCGAAATTTCTCCATCCTTCGCTCCGGTATCAAATTTTTTCTAAGAATCCATGTTATAAGCTACAAATCCAATTTAGAAGAACAATACACTCTTATAAAGCAAATGTCTAATATACAACAAAATTAACTTTGAGATGGCTGCAACATTTCGTCACCAATCTGGCTACGGATGGCAAGCAAGAATTTGTTCTGTCCACCGTCATCCTGCTACACACCAAAGGTGATGAGAATTCACCATTCATGTACAGCCCCTATCTAGATGAAAGGCCAATCTTGGGCCAGCAAATGAGTGCTGAGCTGAAACTGACACAGATGGACCTTCCAGTTGGCCTCCTATATGATGCCGATAACTCTGATTGTACTCCGACAATGCCCTGGACGCATATTTTGAATGCAGTGCATCTGCTTCATCATGTACCGGCAAATGAGTCCGGGGTGCATATGTTGAATATAATGGCCCAGCTTCGTCACGCACTGCCAAATGAGTCCTGGTCCCAGCAGTATATGTTGAATATAATGGCTCGGCTTCATTATGCACCATGAAATAAGGTCTCGATGCATATGTTTGATGTGAAGGGTCTGCTTCCTCTCGCAGCCCCAAATGGGAATATCTGTCAATGTCCCTTCCCCTGAGATCAGAATACGCTATATGTGTTTCTTTACCTCTAATTGGAGGAAAGGACTGTAAAGGTGAACCTACTGTCTTTGTCAGTGAGTCATACGGATTATACAAGGACTCGTAACCATAAGAGGAATAGGGGCGCCTTAAATGATCTGCTTGGATATTTTCTGTTGAGGGGACGCGATCCCTTTGTAATATGAGACCATAGGTTCTATACTCCCTTTCAGTAAGAAAAAGAGGATTAGCATGCATAGTTCCATCAGCAGCAGAGGCTGGATACTCACATGTAGGAGCAGGATGGCTTGACAGCCGCCCTGATTCATAACGGCTACTATATCGATCCACCATAGGAGAGTTATTGGTAGCAGGAGCAGAATCAAGCCTTTCCTGTCGAAGCCCATAAGCTCGATACTCTTTTTCAGTGAGAAAAAGTGAACCATGAGAAGAGTTTTCTTTATGTAGAGAGGCAGGAAGTTCTTGGGATGCTACCTCGTAAGGTGCTGCTAGTGCTGGCATCAGTCGATGCACCGGACCAATAGAATAGGCATTTGAACAGAAGTTCGAGACTGGCCGGAACAACTCTGAAAGCCTTCTAACCTGTAAAGAGTCATAACTAGAGATGTTGAACTTGTATTATATTATCAACAAAAAAAAAAAAAGATGCATCTTACTTGCTTTACAGTGAGGGCAGTCCTGAACCTGTGTGTTTTCTCATTATAGCTATCCTTAATTGCTTTTTTAAAGACAT
Organism: Dillenia suffruticosa; assembly: GCA_033439265.1. Taxonomy (NCBI): domain Eukaryota; kingdom Viridiplantae; phylum Streptophyta; class Magnoliopsida; order Dilleniales; family Dilleniaceae; genus Dillenia; species Dillenia suffruticosa. The sequence continues at coordinate 23,739,526 of JAVTVX010000020.1, read as the reverse complement.
TTTCAGTTAATGGAAGGCAATCATTGTGAATCTTGTAGCGCACCTGCAGAATGAACCATTCTGAGGAACAAGGACTATAAAGAAATCCAAATTAACCGACTAATATTTTAAAGATAGAGATTTAACCTGTGCGGGAAAAGCCCCACCAAAAGCAGCTGGCTCAAGTTTCACACCACCAGCTGAAGAGGCCTCGTATATCCCATACATGAGTTTGAGATCAAAATCATAGAGGAACAGCTTTAAACCAGGTTTTATGCCCATTACAAGCTCTTTCTTACTTAAATGGACACCCATCACATGATAACGGAAACAATCCTCCTTAGTTTTCGCATTGCACATGAAAATTAATCCTCCAAGGTTGGTGTCATCCTCTTGATCTCTGTGAATCCTTTCCTTGTGCTTCTCAGCCAGATTCTTCTCTTCACTTCCTTTCGTCAAATTCAACTTTGTACCATCGGCTTTTACACTGGCATTTCCTTTTCTATTATCACGTGTTTCTCCATGCTTCTCCATCAGATTCTTCTCCTTCTTTCCTTTTGTCAAATTCGACTTTTTATCATCATCTTTTACATTAGAATAACCTTTTATACTGATACCGGTTAGGACCTTTTCTTTGCCAAGATCTCTAGTCTTAGCCCGTGAAGAACCTTTTGCTTCCTTTGCTTTTGAATGTTTCTGATCTACAGATTTCTTTACAATTTTAGGCTCGGGCTTCAAAGAGCTTGAAGCTTTCTTGTTGGAGACTACAGTTTCTGAGGTGGATTCCACAACTTTCTCATCCTTCTTTCTGTTCCTCAATGCCATACCTTTTCCTGCAAGAAAGCTTGCACAGTCAAGACACACAGTCATGATATGTACATGTAACTTGTACGCAGCTATGGACTACTAGATACCATCTTGCACAAGCATGTGAGCTACAGGGAACCAAAAGAAAAGAAAAGAGGAAAAAAGAGAATAGGAACACACAAAGAGGCTACATTACCTTGAGAGGGCATGAGTATAGAGATCTTTCATGGAATGGATCAATTTGATTTGAAGAACCAACATTCCAGGAACATTCAACATGAGAGGGCATAGAGACCTTTCAATTGCTTTTAGAAGAAGATGGGCTACAGTTTGTAATAGATCAGCTTGATTTCCAGAACCAATGCTCCATGATAATCCAAAGTAAATGTTTCTATTGTTCCAAACAAACTCTGATTGATAATTCTTAGAGTTCATTTTTAACCCATTGCGTCAACTCAGACAATCCACAAAGGGACTCAACAAAAATGAGAAATCTTCAACCCTCCCTCATCTCTTTCAGCACCCTAGAACTTTCCAAAAGGAACATGATACCTACCTCATAAAACGTGCTACTCAAAACTGCCATGACCAAATTATACATCAGAGATAGAAGGTCACCTTGCTTTAATACTCCTGAAGCTATGATCACTAAGATTTTAGATAAGCACATCCAAATCAAACCCCATAACGAACCTCAGATCCCATACTCAACAAGATACAAGGAAAAAAAGAAAAAGAAAAGAAAGAATTGATAAGGCCTTTGGGAACAATGCTAGCTACACCACCTTCATACGTTTACCACCTTATTAGCAACAAGAATGGCATCCAGAAACCACTTGCTCTCTGCCACCTGCTTCATCTGTCATTAAGGCTAATGGCTAATATATTTTCCATTGACCCATAAACTACTAGGGCATTATGCCCCCACAAAAAAAAAAAAAACACACACACACACACACACACGCACACACACAAAAAGAGAAAGCAAAGAAGTAAATAAAACAGAACAAAAATGTTAAACAACAGCTCCTGGATTTGTCTCAAAAATTCCCCCAATGCTTGGAAGAAATTCAAAGAAAGTCATATTGCTCCATAACCTCATCACCTCTACCACTAACCTAAAACCTTCCTAATCTTCTCGTCTCCACAATCTCTACATCTCTCTAGTTAGAACTTGTCACTACAACTTCTATCCTACTGGCATCCTCCTTGTAGAACCTCTCGATAAAGCTGGCGATAGCATCTATCACACCACCTCATTCCCAAAGAAACACCTTGATTCTAATTAATGATTTTTTTCCTATGTGACATCAGCTATCAACTATTGTATATAACCCTTCCTTCATCCAAAGAACTCATCCTTCTGGCCCCAAGACATTGTATGCCATTAATGACATCAACCTTATTGATAAATGGGGCAAAGCACCTTGGAGGTGTAGTCTCTAAATATCAAAGGAGGAGAATTATATTTATAAAAAAAAAAAAAACCAAAGTGCCGGGGAAGATAGTTAAGAGTTGCTCCATAATTTGGCTTACTACTATTTCAAGGCAACTATGATTGATTTAGTTGGCTCAATTCAAGAAAATAAGCATGACTGATGTAACCAAAGTGATGCTTGTTTTCTCATTCGAGCAAACTATGCAGACAAAAGCTATTGTAAAGTTGGCTGCGGATAAATTGACTTATAAATGTCAAGAAAGCAATCCTCAAAATCAAATTGGAAAGAAGAAGTGTCAACTTCATCAAGGGCATTGATGATGTTGCCCTAAACCAGCTAGAGCAGCCAGATGAAATAAGGTGGAAGTGGGAAGTGATATCCTGTAGCCTAGAAGGATTGAGTTCGAGAAAATTGACTAGAACCAGAGAGAATAGAACGGCATTATAAATCCTGATTTGCATGCTCCTCTCTTGGACCTTATGAAGCCATTTCATGTGGTTGGAATTGTAAGATGGTCGCACCCTCAAAGGTCAGCTCCCCAAGGAGTCCAAAAGAAAAAATTGCTAGTAATCTCTTAAAACAAAGACTTTCTTTCTCATGTATTAGAAAAATAACTCAAATTAAGGCTCAAGTAATGAAAACAGGTTAGTTCAAAGGGCTTAATAAACAAATTGATGTCAGGTGTCTAATAGAGTCAAAGAACCGCAGCCAATCACACTGAATTTATCATTTTCAGCAGCCGCATAAGAGGGGTCATTAATAAGAACCAGTATTAACAATTCCCTTTTTCTCGGGTCCTTACACAATTCAAACCTCCAATCTCTTTTTTCAAGGGGAAAAATGGGTACCATACTTGGGGGGGGGGGTTACCAATTCCAACTTCAACAAGGGCGTCGATGATAGTGGCATCCGACCAGCTTTAGCAGCCAGATCAAATCAGGTGGAAAAGGGAGGCGAGATCCTGTTGCCTAGATGGAGTGAGTTGGAGAAAATTGACTGGAATTACTATAGAATAGAATGGAATTACAAATATTGATTTGCCCACTCTTCTCTTGGACATCGTGAAGCCTTTAATATAGTTGGAATTGTAATATGAAACACCCTCAAAGGTCAGTGCCCCAAGGAATCCAAAAGTAAACATTGCAAGTAAAGTCTTTAAGCAAACGATTTCTTTCTCATGTATTAGAAAATACTAACTTAAATTAGGGCTCAAGTAAACAAAACAGCTTCCTTTGAAGGGCAGAAATACACAAATTGATGTCGGATGTCTAACAAAGTCAAAGAACTGCAGCCTATCACACTGAATTTATCATTTTCAGCAGCCCAGTCGAATATCCAACCTCTCCGTTCAACGGGCAAACTGGGTACCATACTTGGGGTTTACCATTACCGATTCTAACTTTGTATCAGATTATACAATTTCAACTTTCAACAATCGAGAACTCAGAAGCAATCTACTCAGCAACTAAGCATTAAACTTTTTCATTAGAAAATTTAACACTTCAACTGAATTTAAGCTAACATAATAAGTGGCACAATCTACAATCATACGTACAGATAGAAACATCAAACCCTTAGTACATTCACTAATTAAACACACAGATACAAATCATCAACATAAGTCAACTTCGTAACATCATATAATAGAAATTCAGAGCAATCTAATGAACAATTCTATGTAAGAAAAAGAATTTGGCTGACATTGATTCAACAAATGAAAATTAAGACAGAAAAAATAATCAGTCGACAAAGAACTTCAAAAGAATCCGAGCTATAAAAATTCAAGTTGTGCATAGAGGCAATTTGAACTAAGGATCTTGAATCTAACCTGCGATAAGCCGAAGAAACCAACCACCAAGCGAGCGAGCGAGCGAGAGAGAGAGAGAGAGAGAGAGAGAGAGGGGAGGAGCGAGTGTTACAGCACAATCGGAAAGGTGAGAGGGGGGGGGGGTAATTGTGTAAATCTACGAATTCCCAGATTAAACTAAAGGTCACGAGAAAAGGAAAGGTATAAATTAGAATGTAGGGAAAATTTGTTTAAAAAAATAAAAATGATTTTTTAGGTCACTTTTAAACTAATTCTGATTAATAAAGTTTGATTGATTATATCAATAATATATAGAATAATTAATTTTTCTGAATTAAAATAATTTAAAAATATATGACGAAGTACTGACGTCACCTATCAGACACCTTTGATCGAAAATAATTTAAAATAATCCAAAATAAAGATTATTTATATTTTTAATATTTGAATTTAATTTAGAAATTATTTTAACAAACTTTTTATTGATTTTTTAAATCAACTAAAATTATTTTTCTTGATATTATTTTGATTACTTTAAATAAAAAGAGTTAAAAAAAAATATTGTATACTGAAATTATGGGGGGGGGGGAAATCAAAGACCTGCAATGGTAATAAATATTACTATCCTACGAAATAATATTACACTAAATAGGTTTGGATATTACATGAGAAAAGTTTGTATAATGTACTTATTATGTGATTTTTTGGTAAATATTACGTTTTTTTGGTAGATTTACTTGTATATAGTAAAAATAATAATAAAAGAAACATTATCCGGAAAATAAAATCATCTTTGCTCCATTTTTTTTTTTTTTTTTGACTATAGGATTACTGGGGAAAAAAAGAGAGATGAAGAATTAATGATATATAAAACGTATACTAAATTCTTTTGGGTTGAATAGTGGAGCACTCTACCCATTTAACTAGAGATCGCGAGTTCGACCCTTAAGAATGACGAAAAAGAATTTGAGAGAGTTAACTCTTAAAATGGATCTCACAGTATTCGAATCAGATTAATCGGATAAAATCTGAATACGGTGACGAAAACCAAACAAAAAAAATGATGTATACAATATATATGGTCTTCAGAATTTCAGAAGTGCAGATTCTTTAAAATCTCAGAAGTGCAGATTCTTTAAAATCTCAGAATAATAGATATTGCCAGGTTTGGACGCCTTCTGGAGTGGAACCTTAAGAATGCACGCTACCCAAGATGCCGTGAGTGTAACAATTGAATATTAAAATTTTTTAATCAAAATCCTGTGTTTCACTCTTTAAAATAAAAAAATAAATATCGACAAAAACAATCCAAATAGATACTTAAAATAGATTAATTGATAACAGATATCAAAGCAAGAAAAAGAAAAAACGGCATGCATGAGATCCTAAACCTATCTCGGTGGGTCACATGGATCCCACTCAATTTGTTGTCGCCCATACAAGGTTCCGAGAGGCTAAATCCATGGAAACATAATCAGAGAGGCATCATAAAAGTAGGGAAACAATAAGTCTGCTTTACCAGAGAGGATTCAACTTAACAAGCAGCTCATGAAACATATGCTGCAAAGAGAAGATGCAAAGGGTTTGCTACTTTCGTTTGCTTGGAATGCTTTCGCAAAGTTAATCAAGATAGACTTTTAACATCAACTCGGACTGAACCACTGCCCTAATTTTGCACTCAAATTTGTCTGAAGCTTTGGGTTTGGAGTTCGTCCCTTGCAATGGTAATTCTGTGGGTGAGAGAAGTAGAAACAAAGCGCTTAGAGATTAACAAATCAAGTGTAAAGGCTTCCATATAGGCTACAGTCCGTTACTTGAAAGAAATGTTTTTCCTTGGGTGCTTCAACTTCTCCTGGTGGGTGTATGGCTTGGCTTGCTGTTGTCATCGTCAAGAAAACCCTCAATCCCCAAAAAGCTTCTTGGTGCACAATTTACCTGACACTGATTTAGCAAATCAGACAGTAGGAAATGTGCACGTGGTATGGGTTTAGGGTCTGGGGTACTTGGGGAAACTACATTGATGATTTTGTTTATGAAGACTACTTACAAATGTGTCAACATCGTATTGATATGAGATGAGACTGAGAATGTGATGCTACAAAGGAAATGAATCAAACTATTTTCTGAAGCCTGTGTTTGGCAATATCATGCGAGTGCATTGAAATCTGTGATGAAAATGAAAGGGAATATAGGGGACTATATTATCATGGAGACAAACTCTGAGCATATATTTCCACATATCGAGAGATGAGATCAGGTGTGACCATCGTATTTATGCAGTCATCATATGCATATAGGGGGTGCAACCCTCAACAGTCAAACAGAGAGCAATATCCAATCCCCACGAGGGGCGGTCAGTCCTAAAATAAGTTCATCGATCACACCCCTTACACAATGCTTCGCATACATATATGCAAGATACTGAGATGGGAAGTAGATAAGTAACAACCCAATGATGCCCACTATACAAAGCATCCAAAACCATCAAAGAATTGTGCAATAGGTCAGAGAGATTTGTTTACCAAGTATCCAAAACCATAGAGCACTGAATGGTGGATACAGGAAAATAAATAACAGAGAGGAAATGAACTGCATGTTGCTGATTCTATTCTAGGTTTAGTTACTTCTCATCACTCACTAGTCAGTCTCATACAAAAATGGCATGTTTTATGTACATTAGGTACACAAACACAAGGATTAATCGCCCCTACCCCTGATCATGTTCTTGAGCAGTTCCTCTTGTTCTGATCTTGGAAGAGCTGATGCCTGCCAACACAGTTCCCATTGTGGTGTCAGAGAAAAGAGCTACTAAACACTTGCAGATGCACTTAATCTCTAATAAATCCACCTCGTTAACATCATGGGCTTGAAATATCTGAAGAAAGCATCAAAGTCCAGCTTAATTCAACTGAATATTTATGCTCCAACTAGTTTAGAATGGTGGCTAGATGTATGATTATTTCTCCATTTTACACTCATTTAAGGCCATATGATGGTATAATCAACCACTCCTCATCCCATGTTTACATGATATCTTCTTCTTTCTAGCATCAACTATTTCTGTCTCAACCTCATGTAGGTTTAAGCCTACCCTTTCTCACCATATGCAATTTAAAGTTTATTTAGAACTTAGGATACTGACCTCTTATACTCCAATTTCTGAATAACAATCCCATTTAGTAGAAGCTCTGCACTATAAACTGCTATTCCTGCAAATACAAGTAATGCAATAAACATATGGACTCTTAGAAGTACTGCAGGCAAGCTATAACAGGCAGTGGCGGACCTAGGACCCAGAGGCAGAGGTGCAAAAAATTTATAAAATATTTCTTCAATCAACAAACATGAATTGTAAAACTATATTAGAAAATCTAAAATATCTACAAAAAAATAATTCAACCACGATATTTCGAAAATCAAGAGTTTTAATTGAATAACAACAACATTGCACTTGCACATTAAAAGAAAAAATCATTCCATCTATATTCACCATATTTATACAACTACTATACAAACAACCGATTAAACACAAAAAAAATAATAATAATTCTAGAACCTCATCCAAGAAAAATAAGTATAATAGAAAAAATAATAAAATAAATTTTAAAAAAATTATATTAGGCTTTAATACTAATTGTTAGATTAAAAAAAAATTAATTGAGATTTTGATTCAAATCAGCATGTACCTTTTTCATGGTGTAAAGAATGGATTTTTCTTCAAGAAAATTGGAGAATGGAGAGGAAAAACAAAATGGATGGGGACTTGGGGAGGGAGGCTGAGAGGGAGAGGGAGAGGGAGAGAAGAGGGAAAGTTTCAGGATAGAGGGGAGGGAAAAGGAAAAGTTCTAAAAGTGGGTTTGTCACTGCAAAATTAATGTTTTTTGGGGTTATAATTTTATTTACTTTTTCCTTTCTTAACTTGACTTTAAAGATTATAAAATATTTTTTATTGATTTAAAGTAAGTGTTGATATTATATTTTATTTTTGTTATTCAATGGGTTTTTGAAAAAAAATTTATATAGAATTTATGAGTTTTAAAGAAAATAAGTATGTGTAAAATTATAGTTAAGTGAGTGCAAAATAAATATTGAATATAGATAATAATTACATTTTAGAAAATTGAGGGGGTGCAATTGCCCACCCTCACCATTACATGGGTCCACCACTGATAACAGGGGAGATTGGTGATCTCAAACCTTTCTCAAGCAAAGGCGCACAAACTGCATAATCATCTTCACAAGAGAGAACAAATAGATCATCTGGAAGCGTTTCATCAGATATTCCCCTTGTCATTCCAATCACCTGAAAAGGGGAATTCATAACAAGCAAAAGACTTTGTTATGAGGGTGAGGGATGAAAAAAGTAGAAATTTTAGAAAGATGCTACATATCTTAGTAATTCTTCAGATTAGTTCTCTCCCACTTGAGTAAAAAATTTTTCCTCTTAAAAGCAATCCAATAGTCACTATGAGCCATTTCAAACAAAAATATATCTTCATGCCAAGGTTACAAAATACATCAGCTTATGGTTTGGTTATTAACAGTACTTGCTAGAGAAGCCCAATAAATCTACAACGATGTGGAAAATCAAGCATATTTATTTAAGTCAAGAAAAATGTTGCACAGTTTTAACTAGCTGTAAGTTGCGAGTAGCATGGCTAAAAAATCATACCTGGCCGTGAACTGCCCTGACCAAACTAGAAATCAATTCTACATCAGGCTTTACAGTTGGGGTGATTAAGACTCTTTGACCCTGTTATATAGGAGAAACAGATTAAACTAAGAAATGACAACAAGAAATAAGTTTGTCTATTAGATCCACAAAAGCTGAAAATACCAGTAGAAGAGGATGCTTTTTTGCACGAGCCAGTGAAACTGGCATGCTAAACCCAATCTCTGTCTCCTTTTTGGCATCCCTTAGGATGTAATCCTTCTCATCTATCAAACAGCGAGCTTGTCCACAATTCTCAAGCCATAACTGTGTCACCACAGGTTTACCCAGTGCCATAGCTTCCAACATATTCCTTGTGCGCACAAACTTATCTGCTATGAAGTGTGTGGCATCCAGACAAGATGATGCTATGGAAATTCCCAGTCGTGAAGAGACCTATAAAACAGAAATTTGTTAATTACATGACAACAATTTAAAAGATGTTGATTTAATTGTAAATGATGAAAAACTGAAGATGTCAATAGAGCAGTAAATTTAAGAACAAAGAGTACTCTTTTCAGCTGCCTTATAATAGTGTTCTGCAAGTGCTGGCTAAAAAGGACCCGAACATCTGCTGCATCTCTTCTTTTCCGCAAGCTGTTCAGTGAAAAATTAGGCATTGACTCGCATATCCCCAATCGAAGAAGCTCTTTCTCGAGGGACGATCTTGTTTGCTTTTTGTTGTGCAGTCTTTCAGTTTCACCGCCTGTAGCTATAGGTGGCACTTCTTCGTTGATAAAATGGTTGTTAGGAACACTAGATTCTGAACACAGATTAACTTTCTCAGTTGAATACAGTTTCTTTTGATTTTCCTTTTCATCCCTGACACTACCTGATGATAGAGGATTCATTGAGCATACTTTGCTGAAATGGCAGGAGGCAGGGCCACTAAGTGGGACAGGAGAGACAGTTCTCTTACTTAGGCCAACTGAATTAGAAGCACCTACCGCACCTGGTTCAACAGAATGTGGTTTAGACAAGCTTCTCTCTGAGTTCATTTCTGAAGAGGAGCAGTTAGAAAAAGGTCGGGCTGATCTTTTCCTCGTGTAGACTTTTGAATAACAATTTTTTATGTCACCAGTTGATTTGCCCTGATCTTTGACAGTTTCATCATTGTCTCCCTCACCATCACCTGTTCTGGACGAGATGCACAATCTCCTAAATCTATTTTGATGGCATCGCAAACTTTGACGTGTTCTTTTTCCTCTAGGATGATCCCATTGCTCTAGTTTCAGATAATTTCTCATGGTAGATGATACCGCATCATTTTCACCTTGTTGGCTTTTCACAGCCTCTCTGGAAGTAGTGCCTGATAATGAGGAACACTTTGTTCCAGCAGGCACTAGCAACAAATTGCCATGTAAACTCTTCCTCTTTCTCCTGCCCTTTAAGAAAGTGTTCTCTGTGCTACTATTAGGATTATTACCAGCTATCCTTAATGAACTTAGAGGTTTGGATTGTCTAACTTGACAGGCAGCAGGGGGAGACTTCCTAGTCTTTCCTGCTGAGATCCTGTTGCCAAGTGATACATGTCTATCAGAGACTCTTTCTGGGAGACCCTTTACCCGCTTTGATCGTCCTGGCTTCACCTCAATACTAGCACAAGTTCTCTCCCTAGAAACAGCATTTGCGGAAAATTTTTTCACTTTTGCCATTTTTGGAGATCTTTCAAAGGTGTCTTGGGGACCTTCATAAGCATCATCAAGGTGGCAATATGCTGGAGTTCCAGAACATAATGCTTCCATGGCTTCAGCAGCCATTTGAGTGCCAATACCAACATCAAACATGGTTGATGTGTCAATTTCAATCAAGTTATTTGCCAAATGCTGCTGCAATGATTTTGTATCCCTCTGTTCTAGACATTGTCCGGCAGAGCTTCTCATGTTCTCTGATTCAGATAATACCATATTATCTTCAGTGCCTGCATGTTTCATAAGATATGTGTTTGGATTTGTTGACTCTGTCACCTCCTCCATTGGGCACCAGTCCTCATAATTCTCACGTCCTAAGCCACCATCTTTTTCAGAGCCTAGGTTGTCAACCATCAGAATCCCTGGAATTGAACTCTTTCCAGTGCCAGCACATTTAGAAAATGCCTCCTTCCTCTGTGGAAAATGTTGGACCACATCTTCATTTCTCTCATGCCACTGGAAGTTTCCCAGATCACTCATATGGTTTCTGACTTGATTGATCCTCTTTGCCAAACTCTGAAGCCCCTTGCTAGCAGAGACAGAAGAACTCTCCATAAGAGTTTTTCGTGGCTCATCGACGTCGGGTAAGTTCACTTTGTTAACAGATAGAAATCTATCCACAAAATGCAGTGCCTTGGCTTCTAACAACTCTTCAGGTTCCTCGAATCCAATCTGGCTGAAGCCTGCAACATATAAGCAACTTAATCAGACATCCTCCACCATCATTACATCAATGTTATCTACTATTACCATCTATACATTTGATCCATTAACAGCAATGTTCAGTTTCATGTTTTAATTCCATACAAATCAGCTTAGGAAATCACATACTCGGGATTTATTCTACTCAAAAAGAGCCACGTTGTCATCCATATAAAGTCTTGGGCGTGCTATTTTAAATAAAGATGATCAAATGCATATTCGGTTAAAGTGCCTTTCGTGAGTGTCTGTTCACAAAGCTAAACAATATTAGTGATCCTAAGCCATTGAAAAATCTGCTCTACCATCATGTGAATGAAGTATATCAGGCTGAGCTATTCACAACCTAATAACAAGAAGACACCAACCGCCATTACAGCCTGAATACATAAAGTAACACAAAAGGCATTTATGAAGGAAAAATTTGTTACAAAGTTCGTACCAATAAACTAAAACTAGTCAAAAGAGACTAAAGTATCAATCTCTACAACCTATTGTAAGATGCAACTGCTGCTGTCATAAAATTTTCTAAGTAAATGGATTACGTAGCAACTTTATCTTTCCTTCAACATAACAGGGGAAACCTACATGCTAGAATCTCCATTTATAGAATAGCTGACTGCATATAACCAGAATGTCATCTTAAAAACTAAAAAGCCTCCTTTTCAACCTTGTTTATCCATGCACAAGAACAAAGCAGACAAAAAGGAGCTTTCAGAGGACTATTTTAGGCGAGGAGAGAAGTCATTCATCACTCATCCATATTACTGAGAATCCCAGAGTTGGAGGTCATTTGCAGACCTCACAAAGAATCTGCACTAAAAGAACTAATGTCAATTTCCTAAAGAAACATACATAAAGGGCACTAAGTTGGAATCATCCAACACCTCAAACACTAACCTTTATAAAAAAATAAAAAATAAAAAAAAAAAAAAATTGCCATCAGAGCAATATCACAATCAAATCCAAAAACTACTAAAGCAAATTGAAGTCTTCACCCGGAGAGAAGCCATTGATTCGCTTGAAGTGGTCACTGGATGGTCTCCGATTCTCATCCATTGCAACACCCACAATTCTTCGAGTTCTGCCAACAATGCCGGTTGTTTGCATTTCTTCATCGTCAGTGTCAAGCACAACTTCATCCTCATACCCTTCTATCAATCGCGTTGTCATCTCTTCTTCATCCACCACTCCAGCATCCAAATCACTCGCCTGCTGAGTTTTGACATTGGTTCCGGTTCCTGTTTTCGTAGCCAAAAACAAAACCCTTCAACTCAATACAAATCCGCGATTGAAATTTTTAAAAACCAAGACCCTAAACACCCCAAAATCCAAATTGATATTAGAGTAGTTCATCAACACAAGCGATGACAGATTAAAGACAATCACAAACATAATGGCATAACTACAAATACAAGAAAACAGTTTGTGAGTGATGATTGTTACCAGATGGTGATTGATGAAATTGGAGAGTTGAAGCTGACATTTTCAGACCCTTTCACTTTATCTCACAAAATGATCCGTGGGATGAGAGTAATCACAGCAGTCCTTAAAACATTCGAAAAAGAATTAAGACGAGGCAGGCTTCTCAAGGAAGATTTTTAGTGAAAATTTAGTTTTGGAGGGAAAATGAAATTGTTTTAATTTTATAAATTCATGTTGTGGGAGGAATCAAAACGGGCATTTGGTCTAGTGGTATGATTCTCGCTTAGGGTGCGAGAGGTCCCGAGTTCAATTCTCGGAATGCCCCATTTTTTTCATTTTTTTCTTTGAAAAATAAAACCTCTCTTTCCCCCACATAAAATTTGACGAGTCTGCCACAAATTTGAAACAACGTAGGTTCCACGAAATTCTCCATGTTTTCCGTTCCTAATTGTGCATTTTAATAGGTTTTTCTGTGTTCCGACGTAACGATTTTCGAAAGCAAAAATGGCGGACGCAACAACTTCTTCTTCCAAATCAAGATCTCCAGGTGTTCTCTCTGGACCCCTCAAATTAATTTCAATTCGTCTTAATATAAAGTATTTTTCCTCAAATTTTATATTACTTGATGAGTACGACCCGATTTCATGAACATAAATGTATTTTTGTTGTATTTGGGTGGGTTATTAGTTTTTATTGTTTAGGGTTTGATGTTTTGAGGTTTGATTGTCAAACATGTCATTTCCCCGGGGGGGGGGTGAAGTTTAATGGTGTTGGTTTTGATTTGTGAAATTTGGGAGTTTCATAACAGGGTCTATAAATGTGGATGAGAAGCATCAGACTTGGAGTGTTTCGCCGTCTACTGTTGTTTATCATTTTGGAACGAGTGGGATTTCTGTTGCAGCTGCCACCGGCATTACTCATCCTCTAGGTTTGTTCCTTTCCTATGATGCTTTTGATCAACTCATTTTCAGTTAATTTCAATTTAACTGGAAAAAAATTATATATATATACGCTCACATTTATATATTTATATATATATCTTTAACTGTATTGGGAAAACCATTTAGAGAGATGCTGGAGTGCAAGGTTTTGAAAGTGCATTTTGGTAAGACTAGCATTGGCAGTTCCTTGATGAATTTATTTATGTTTGCAATATCCACGAGCATGAGAATTTAGTATTTTTGATTGGTGGACTAGGATCCTCTCGCTGGTTTTAACTAGGTATGTAACTAATTTTACGCATTGGAAACAAAGTTGACTGCCATGGATCTGAGGGTTGCTATGGTTGAATGAACACTTTCCTACCCCCAATTGTGCGTCCTGCTAGAGTTTCTTATTTATGACATTATATGTGTTTTCCTATGAATACTGAACAAGCAGCTGGTTTTATAATATTTAAGATTACTGAAATCATTTCCCACTTGAATGCTTAAATTGTGGCTAAAGATAGGATATAACTGAGTTTTAGCCATCACATTGACTGATGGGATGGGTTGCATTATTGATGGGGCTCTGACTTATTTTTGTTTGAAGGGAGGAGAACATTGGAAGAAATTATAGATACCTCTGCATACTGAAGCATGCTCATATGGGACTGCTGTAGGTGAGAATGAAACAACAAAAAATGACAATTATTGCCTAGATGAAGCTACAGGTCCTTAAAATTCATTTCCCTGCATGTCCCTCAAAGCTTAAGAGTCAACCTAGAGCACTAGGAAGAAACAGAACTTTCAAATGTTAATAATCTCACTGTTGATTCAATAATCATGGTGTTGCTTCGGCATTTAGCTTTCTCTTCTCTTTATCGAGGTTAGTTTGAGATTAACTTATTGTCCTCCAATTTGCGGTGCAGATGTTCTCAAAGTTCGACTGCAAATGCAACTTGCTGGTCAAAGAGGCCCCTTGCTTGGAATGGTATGCAATGAATCTTTTATTTCATTCCATCTAGATTTACTATACTGTTCTGATTTACCTCTTTCCACTAAACAGTTTGATTCTCTTGATATTGGATGGTATTCAGGGACAGTTGTTTATTCAAGTAGTGAAAAATGAAGGACCTGGATCTTTCTATCTGGGAGTGACGCCTGCCTTGACAAGATCCATTCTTTATGGAGGTTTGCGGTTAGGCTTGTATGAGCCCTCTAAGTATGTCAGTGAACAGATTTTTGGGTGCACCAATATTTTTGTGAGGATTGCATCTGGAGCATTCTCGGGTGCTTTTTCAACAGCCCTTACCAACCCTATCGAAGTACTAAAGGTTGATATTTAATATGATACAGATTCTATAAATTGCCTTGTGACTCTATTTTTGCTTTTATTGATGCTTTTCTTTTCTTTTTTTTTTTAATAGGTTCGGCTACAAATGAATCCAAAAATGAATAGAGGAGCATTTGGAGAAATGCGTAGCATTGCTGCAGAGGAGGGAGTGAAGGCTCTCTGGAAGGGAGTTGGCCCTGCTATGACCAGGGCGGCTGCTTTGACTGCATCACAACTGGCAACCTATGATGAATCCAAGCAGGTTGAGTTTATATATAGTTGAAACCATATTTTACTTGAATTTGTACAAAAATAGTTAAAATCTTATACTTGGTATGGTATCTGTAATTTTTGTAGGGTCCATTTCTTTTCATCTGATTCATCTCTTAGCTTTTTACTATATCTATTTTCCATTCTTGCAGCTTTTGATTAAGTGGACTCCTCTTGAAGAAGGATTTTATCTATACCTCATGTAAGGTGCAGCCTGTAGCTTTCTTTTTAAATTAAATGCATAGCTCTTGAGTTCAAAAATTTAGCCTGACCTTGTTTTTTGCGTAGATGATAACTTATTGGACCTTTAATTTTAATGAGCTGACGGACGTAATCAACGAACTTATTATCCAGACAACCCGAACCATAGTGCAGAAGGCTGAAGATTTTAAAGATTTGGGCAATAATTAAAATTTTTGTTAGGAAACTCTGAGTAATTCGTATACTATTAGATTGCCATATCTGCTCTTTACTATATAATCCGGATGGCTAGGTAGAAATTGCCTTACTGGAGCAGCTAGGTTTGTGAAGACCTCAAAAATGATATGATGTGTGTAACAAGAACATATAAGCTGGTTCTTCTTTCCTTTTGTAATTTAGGTGTACGTATGTTAAATTCTTGACAGTCCGCACAGATTGATTTAATCTAGTTTGTACATGTGAAGCTCAAGTACCATAGCTGGAATCTTGAGCACCCTTGTAACCGCACCTGTCGACATGATCAAAACACGACTCATGTTGCAGCGGGATTCTAAAATAGCAGGAATCTACAGAAATGGATTTCACTGTGCATATAAGGTATTTTTGTCCTCCTTACTGCAGTAGATATGTCTTTTGCACAAGGAATGTCGCTGTCACAATTATTAGGTTCTAAAATTAGTCACTTTTTTCATCTTGGTTCTCATTTTCGATTTGTGCCCTTTTTGTGGTTGAACCTTCTTATCTTCCAATGATAACCTGTGTTCCGTTGAAATCTTGGCTTTGTTGAGAGGCAAACTATGCCATGGGACTAACATGCACAAAGGTATAATAGTGAAAGAAAAAAATTTATTGAATCTCTCTCCTCATGAGGTAATGAAGAATCTAGCAAACAAAACACAGTAGTCCACAAGTCCTTCCAGCATAGATCATACCTTGGAAAATGTGGTGATTCGCTTTGTTTGAGTGATCTCAAAATCATCAAATTTACTATGTCACTTGTTATTTTGGTGGCAACTTGCAATGCTATAAAATATGGGGGGATATGTTGCAAATGCAAGAGTAAGCAGGGTGGCCCTAATTCTTTCTTTTAACCTAGATTTTGTTTCAACTAAAATATACACAACATGCTTGGTAAAGCCTTAATTGATATGAACCTTGCAGTCTATTTTCCCAGATGGTTTTATCTACTTGGGGATGCCTAACTGAAATGGTCAATGATATTCACAGACATGATTTGTTGGGGAATAAAATTATTTGGTGTTCATTTTTTTTAACATTAAAGAAACAGCTCTCCTAATTCTATTTTGATATAGAAAGACCTTATGTGCATTTTGTTTTACTTTGGGACTATATTATTTTGCATGCCTTTCTTTGCCAACATGTAAAGACCCGACCGAAAATAGTGTTAATAATGAAGAACAATGTCTTATGGCCAATTCCATTTGGTGATATTAGATATTCAAGCACACCAAGATGCTGCTTTTATTGTCTAATGCTTTTGATCTTGTTTTCAGGTTATGGCAACAGAAGGCCCTAAGGCACTTTACAAAGGGTAAGACTTGGTACACGCCCACTGCTAACTTCCATTGCTTTATTATCAAGTTGCTATCGTGCATGCTTATTTACAAAGTTCATGTATACATGGCAAGATTTGGCTGCTTGCAAGAAAATGCAAGCCTTCCCAATAATAAACATCTCAATGTTAACCCATTCATCTTTGTTGGTCCTCTCTCTCGTTAGCTCTCTCTCTCTCTAACTGCAAGATATATAATCTTTATTGGCCAAATATTTGTCAGGGGCTTTGCTATCTTTGCAAGACTGGGTCCACAAACTACTATTACGTTTATTCTATGTGAGAAGCTTCGGAAGATGGTTGGCCTCGATGCAATATAATCCGGTTCCAGATTATCTTTCTCATGGGAAATTTACAGCGGGGAGCATGCTCACAATTCCAGCTTGTTAGACAACTTTCCGTGTACCAAAAAAAAAGACAACTTTCCAATGGCTGGAAACTGCTTGCGAGAGATCTACATTTAGCGTATAGATACCTGCATTTTTTTGGTGTCAAATTATTATGCCATTGAAATTGACGAACCCAAATTTAGAGGAGTTCCCGCTTCATTGAAATGGTGAAGATTGAGGAAGGATCACTCACAAAACAGCCCATTGAACTTGACGCCCCAAAAATTTGCTCACACGCTCCAGGAGAACAAATGGGTGTAATTTTTTTTTTTTTTTTTTTTTTTAGATTCTTGGGGGGGAGAATCTTTGTTGTTATGCTGTACAACAATATTCTTATAATTGTGTCAATAAAATGATTAGTAGATTCTTCATTTATCTTGTTACGAATAATTGGGATCGCCAGATTATTTAATCGGTAAAGGTGTTAGGTTTCTTAATTAAATTTCGATTTTAAATTTTAGGATATTATATTGAGAAGATTCTCTTTAAATTGAATTTGATAATATTTAAATTGAATTAATCAAAATATAATTTTAGATATCGATTAATTATATTAAAAAAAAAAGAAAAGAAAAAAGAAGAAGAAAGAGCAGGAAGGAAGAAAGATTGAGACCTCTCCTTTCCTCTTCTTGCTCAAAATGGCCACTGGACTTTTGGAAATAAGGGGGGCTTGGTTTGACCTGGTTCTTTTTAAATAAAATTGGCCTCTATTGGTTGAATTTTAGGTGCAACCCTCTCTTGTCTTGACTCGTGCATTTTCCGGTCTCTCTGGGTCCTTCATAGGCTTACTTGGGCTGCTCCCCATCAGGATTTTCGCCTCAACCGAGTCAAAGCTCAATGTGCCCACCATGTGCTACACTTCTATCGCTTCACAATGTTTTCATGGTTTTTTTTTTTTAAATAAAAACCATAAGAGTATAACATGTTAATATTTGAAATTTTGGGTCTCAGACTTTTAAGGTCATCAACCATACTTAAAATTTGACCGACTTTACATTATACATGTACATATACATATATATATATATATATATATATATATATATATGCATATGCATACATTCACCAAAATATATATATATATATACATGCATATGCATACATTGACCGCACTAGTGGGGATGGGCAGGGCCTTGAGCCCCCAAAAATTTTTAAATTTTTTTATTAGTAGGGTAAAATTCTATTAAAATTTTATTGCCCCCTTCATCTTATATCCCACTGTCATCTCATCTCTCTCTTTCTCTCTCTCTCTCTCTCTGCGTGCATGAAAATCTTTTAGGCCTTTTCTTCAATTTTTTAACATATTTGGAGCTTTTTTTATAGTTAAATGTTTAATTTTTAAGGAGATATTGATAACATGTTAATTATTTCTTATAAGAATTTATTATCTTTATTTATTTTTTTTGCATGTTGTAGTTAGCTTTTGTTTATATGAATAATGACCATGGAATTTAAAATTGTCATTTGAAATGTTAGTATTTTATATAATAATAAAAAAAATCAGTACTATTGAAAATAAAAGTTTTAAAATAAAATTTTATTGTTTTTTAACATAAACTTAATTTTTTATTGTAATTATTTTATATTTTATTTTTATTTTAACCCTCCGATTTAAAGATTCTAGCTCCGTCTCTTGATCAATGGATACATCTTACGTGGGATTGAAAGTTTAATTAAGTGCCTAATTACTGCTTGTTACATAGATCTAGAATAGGATTCGAATAATGGTATCACTCAAAATCTACATATACGTAACTATTTTTTTTGTAAGTGGATATTTATCGACAGTCGGTATCCAATTTTAACTTACTAGTCTAGCCAAGTATCATGGGACTCATTAAAAGATTGTATTTTCAATAACTGTTTTGTCATTTCAAATATTCGAATTCAAAACTTTAATTAAAAAAATTTAATACTCAACTGCTATCTTCACTTACCATTGGTACATATACGTAACTATTACAAAGGAATTACTGACAGCTAGTTGGTTTAGTAAATAGGGGTATTAAATATTTTAATCAAGTTTTGGGTTCAAAACCTGGGAATAGAGAAAACAATGTTTGGAAAGTTCTTCTCTTAGTTGAGTTTGATAATATTCGAATCAGATTACTTAGAATATGATTCAAGATATCAGTTAATATATTAAAAAAAATTAAAAAAAAAAGTCTCTTATTGAAAAGGAGTTACGTGAAGTTTTTATTGACGGTCAGTTGGTTTAGTAGAATGTGACGTTAGATCTATTAACCAAGTTTTCAAGTTCAACTCGCGACTTGGGTATAGAGTAGATTTTGTTAGGAGGGTAGTCTCCTAAATGAACTACTGTAAGTTTCAGAGTGATTTAATTAAAATATGATTTTGAATACTGATAGGTACAGTCTCAAAAAAAATCACCGGGAGTTTTTCGGTTGGATGTGAGGACGGGGCAGTTGGTTGAAGTTCGAACCCCTTTAGAAGGGCCCATGTGGATTATGTGGAGGGCTACGAGTTGGGTACGCGATTCATGATCTACTAAGAGCCCGGCCCAATTTGATTTTTTTTTGTTACACTGTCATTTGAATTCGGGATTAATTGGGGAAGAAATTGTGACTACTAGATTATTCTCTTGGACTATGAGGACCCAATTTGATGTAAGCTATAAACTGGGGAGTGAGCATAACCCCGTCCCTTAGCCGCAAAACCATCTTGTCTCGCTTAAGCAGTCCGGATTATAACAATAACAACAACAATTCGAATCTTAATCCTAATAATTTAGGGTCAGACTTTTGAGAGACAAGTATAAAGATTTAAAATAATAATAATAATAATAATAAATAAATAAATAAATAAATGGATTTATTTTATTTTTTATTTTTTATTTTTTTTTTCGCACAACGGGAACGAAAATTCATTTTCAAAAAACCATCTTTTACAAAAAGGGAGTGATTTTACCTTTACGAAAAATTGATAATTTCCATCTCATCGAGATAATTTAAATATATATATTATATTGCTGCTACATGCTGTCGGTCTAAAAAAGTGACTTGCTTTTAATTTTTAAATATTTCTTTTAGTAATTAAGTTTTTATTTTTGTAATAATAACTTTTATATCCTAAGTTCTTGTTTTAGTGCTTGGATTTTATGTGCATTGTGTGAGATTTGCGTCGGTTAAAAACTTATTTTGT
The DNA here is from genome assembly GCA_033439265.1 of Dillenia suffruticosa. Classification (NCBI taxonomy): domain Eukaryota; kingdom Viridiplantae; phylum Streptophyta; class Magnoliopsida; order Dilleniales; family Dilleniaceae; genus Dillenia; species Dillenia suffruticosa. The sequence goes on along the minus strand of JAVTVX010000020.1, from coordinate 23,719,117 downwards.
TGTTAAATTGAATTATAGTGTGAGATTTATGTTAATAAATAATATTTTAATTTTTAAATATTATATTTAAATATTTTACAAATGTAGAAAAAATCTATTGCATCATGTACTCGTCTCATTTTTACGGGACGGTTTAACGAGCCGAAATTTTTCCGACAGGATGGGAACGGTTCGAGGTACATGGGACGATCTGTCCCATGCTCACCCCGGCTACAAACCGGACCCAACACATAATTTCCATGAAAATGAAATTATTTTGCACGATGATTATTTTAATCTCCTTTAGGAATTATGGTTTCGATTAAGCACGAGACTAAGTAAAATTATTATTATTATTATTATTATTATTATTATTTTGTAACTTTAGATTAAATGTTATTTATCACTTGGTTTTGAATAATATTTTTTACTGCAATATTCATTGAGAATGAGCATTATTTGTCTTTCCCACCACTTGAAAAATTATACATAAAACTTTTAATAATATTATGTTTTTATGTTAAAACAATATATCTCTAAGTAACTATCAATAAATTTTAATTTAACTGATATCATCTTATCTCTTCTTAAAAAGTCAAGGCTTCCTATAAAACAAAAAGGATCCCAAAGTGTTGATGCCAAAGAAGGACCTCTCAAGAGATTGTCCTTCTATCCTAAATAGGGAACTGATGATGAAGAATCTTTGGTGGGGAAATCTGTAAAAAATTCATTGAAAATGGTTTCAACGGAGAAAACTTCGATACTCAAATTATAAATAGTGGTTTTAGAAGAAAAGGCTGGAAGAATTTGAATTCTATGAAATCTCTGTATGTAATGTATAGGGAAAGAAAGATGTATACCTGACATGTTGTCTCTATTTTATATATATAGCATGTGTGATAGTGTCGTATATGTTTGGGGGTGTGGAAACCCTACTTGGTTTGTAGAAGATCGATCTTTTGAGATTATATGAATTGTATTGATAAACTTTTTATATATTTAAGATCTTTTGAGACAGGAAGTTTTCTTAATTGTCAAAGAGATTCATGAAAATTTAAATCATTTGAAAATTCATATTAGAGCGGAAAATGTTTAAACTTGTCCCAAATTTTATTCTTTATCAAGTAATTACAACTAGAATTTATTGTGTGACAACAGTCGATTCGATAGTGACTGAAAGGTCGAGGAGTCGAGATGTAGTCTCAGTTCCTTCTAAGCTCAACGGTAGTTTGGTAGGCCCATTAAAATTTGGGTTCTAATTAATAAGGACAGTAATGGTCATGGATTATTAGGCCTAGTATTATCACTAAGTAACCCAACGAATTGAAAATATGTGCGCAAATGAGTGATAAGTCACTCCACTTAGGGTATAGTTGGTGGGTACAAGATATTTTTCGCATTTTTCCATTGCCCCAAATAAACTTTCATATAAATCCCCTGATCATAGTTGTAGACATTTTCTCTTTTATTTTTAAAAAGATATAAATTTCTCATCTGACATTAGTTTGAACAATTTAATGTTGTCCAAAAATATTAAATTTTAACCGTTGCAATTAATTTCAATTTATTTACCGAGAGAGAGGAGTCAATGAGTTTTGATTGAAGTAGTACCTTTTTCTTTTTTTTAAATAATTGAATCTCAATAGGTAAAAAAATAATAATAAAAATAAAATAAAGAAGCGAGAGAGAGAGAGAGAGAGAGGAACTCGTTTGACTCGTGCGTGCGTGTGTTTGCGTTGCAACTTGGAAACTGAGAATTGGAGAAAGGCTTGGCGGGACAGTCTGGCGTGCTTATCACTTTGTACTCACTTCTTGTTATATCTGCCGTATTGCCATCCTCCTTTCCTATTTGCGAGGAAGAAGAAAATCCAACACCTTACAATATGAATGTTCTATTTTTTAATTAATTTATTTTTGAATAATTTATAATACTCTCAATTTCTCACTTATTCAAGTAATTAAACAAGTCTAATTTAATTACTACTATTTATTATTTCTGGAACTTTGACTTGAAGCCTTGTACTTGAAAAGGTCAGCTTCATTGAGGAAATTGGGGTGCAAGGGTATTAACGTCATTTCAATGAGACATTAGTTCAAATCCGGTTTTCATTATAGAAAGAACACGTCACAAGCTGTCTTGTGTTCCAAGACAACTGTACAGAAGCACGAGGGGATCGGATCACAACACCAAACAAACGCGCAGCCCAGCTGTTGTGTCAAATTCCGTAAATATCCCCATCCTCGGAGCCCTTTTTTGAATTTCAATTTTAATTGTTTTATCTGCGAAGATCCAATGTTGCAATCCAGCAACCCCAAACGAAGACAAAGAAGACTTCCCTCAGTCTCTCTCTCTTCGAACAAACAACACCGCAGGAGGAAAAAAAAAAAAAGGGAAGAGAGAGAGAGATCAAAGCCGGCGTTGGCGGGGAGAGAGAGGGGGGAAAACGAAAAAACCAGTAGAGAGAGACTTGAAGAGAGAGGAGAGAGAAAGAAAAGGCATTGATGGCGGAAGGGCAAAAAGGAGTGAAAAAATCAAGCGAAGAAAGCGTGAAGCTGTTCGTAGGGCAAGTACCGAAGCACATGACGGAAACTCAGCTTCTCGCAATGTTCAAAGAGTTCGCGCTTGTCGACGAAGTCAACATCATCAAAGATAAGACCACTCGTGCTTCTCGCGGTAAGTCAACCTCTCTCTCTTTCTCTCTCTACATTTTCAATTTTGGCGCTGAGATCGCAAAATGTGTGATCTGTTCTATATTCACTATTGAAACCCTAATTTGGGTTATAATTATGACAGGGTGTTGTTTTGTGATTTGCCCGTCGAGACAAGAAGCTGATAAAGCGGTCGATGCCTGTCATAATAAGCGAACTCTTCCTGGGGTTAGTTTTCTCAGTTTTTCAAATTTCTGATCTCTCTCGAGTCCTTGTTTTAATTTTGAAATTTGGGGGGTTTTAATGTCTAATTAGTGATTTTAATTACTTTAAGAGGCTGATTTATTTATTTTTTTCCTAATTAGGAATTTCTATTTATGGAAGTGGATTTGGTAGTTAAATTGATTGGGAAATTTTGGGGTTTGTGTAGAGAGTGGAAGTTGCATCAATTTGGAAACAATGCTTTTAGGTCAATTTGGAAACTATGGCATGTCACTATAGTACCAGTTATTTTACATCTGGTTGGATGAGACAATGGAGGAATTTGATTTTAGTGGATCAGGCTGAGCAAGTAGCAGTGACATAATGGATAACAAAATCCTTAGTTCACCACAGTTTTCAAGTGAGTGTAATTTGGGCGGATAAAGTTCACTAGAAATACTCGAATTTAGTCCATCTTCTTGAGTAAATTCTGTGCTAGGCAGATGTTGTGCAGTATTACTAGCCTCTACAGGACTGTTATTGTATAAATGAACTTGTTTTGGTTAATTTCTTTGTTAAACTTAAAATTCAACAAATCGCACCTTGTCTTAGTTGAATCAGGATGTGAATAGAGGACCATTCTCGTTGTGATGCATCAATTTAACCAAGTCCATGAAAAACAATTTGCAGAGTGTTTGTCTTATACTTTCTCAATCTGTGAGTTGGAAGCTGTGAGATGAGAAATTACGAGCGAGGTAACTGAGAAAGTAGATCTTGAAAAGCATTGAAAGGGAAAATTTTTGAATTCTTAGTTTACTTGAGCAAATTGCTGAGGAATTTATGATAGATGGCAAGTGTTTGTAGCCTATTTTACCACTTTCTCATTGTCATTGATGTTTATAGACACAAAATAGCATGACCTAATACAGCTCCAAGTATCAATTTTCTCTGTCTGCTGATCTAGCATTGTGACAAAGAGGCTTTAAATGATTCGAGATTCATGGCTTAGAGTTGGATTGGGTAACGGGGATCAGTGCATAGACAGAAGAAAAGTCAGGGATTTCAATTGAGTTCTACAAAGAGGATGGCCAAGGTGTTAGGGCTTTATGACTTTGAATGTGTGAAACTGTGTGTGTGGTTTGGAGAGTCAATGTGCACATTCTCAATGGCCTAGCAGTGATATACTTTGTCTAATTAACAAAATTTACTGATTCTACAAGCTGATGCTCACACGCCATGACAGTGACTACTATGGTAAAGAATGTGAACTCTAGCCATGGACTTTATGTATTTTCTAGAATTTAAACAGATCTTTTGGATGCACCTTCTGTTTGCATTCTGGATGAATGTGGAAGGCTGGAGACAGAACTTTTGACATGGCTAAAAATGTCCATTGTGTTGGTTCACTCCATTGGATGCATGAAACTCTGATCGAGGCAGTGGCAGTCCTCAGACACTGCAGGGCCAAATTGCAAGAAAACAATTGCCCTAGAAGCAAGGACATACCAATATATTCTCTTCGACCCATTTTCTTCTGGAAAAAGAAGGGTACAATGTTTTCCTTAAGCAATTTTACCAATTTGGCATTTGCATAAAGTTCTTATCGAAGAAGTCAATCTCATTAGGTAGTTGGAATAACCGGTTATTACTTTGATATTATTAGGTGGTTTATCCAAACGATTTTGAAGTACTGTATTGTGCATTTGCTCTGCATTATTGCCATTGATTTGTGCAAATCATTTTTCTCATCACCCTGATCTGAGACTCATTTTTCTTTCTTCCAATCCAGGCGTCAAGCCCATTGCAAGTGAAGTATGCTGATGGCGAGTTGGAAAGACTAGGTACACTAAATTTCATGGTTTTACTGTGCAACCACTCTTAAACAAGATAATGTTGGCCTTGAACCTATAGTTGAAAAGGAATGAAAGAATGGACTAAAAAAATAAAAACGCCTGATGCGCTATGATTTCTGTTGTCAATAATTTTATGTGTTACATTAAAAAGGACACCTGTTATCACCCCCCTTCGGGGGAGGGGCCAAAACAGGTTTTCATGTGTCATATTTCTTAAGACAATTATAAAGCTACTTTGGCAAATGATTTTTTATATTTTGTTTTGTCCAGAGCATAAACTTTTTGTAGGAATGCTTCCAAAGAATGTTTCTGAGGCTGAAGTTTCTGCCTTGTTCACTAAATATGGCACCATAAAAGATTTACAAATCTTGAGAGGTTCTCAGCAAACAAGCAAGGGTATATAATCTTCAGTTATGCTACTTGCTACCTGCCAAAACAGAAATTCTGGGTAATAACATCTTAGAGACTGATTACAGTGATACTTGTTGAATTATCGCAGGCTGTGCTTTTTTGAAATATGAGACGAAAGAACAAGCTTTAGCAGCACTAGAGGCCATAAATGGGAAGTATAAAATGGAGGTTTGTGTTTATTATTGATCTTTTTTTTTAATTACTGAAGTATCCCCTGGCAATTCAGGGAGGCATGAGTAGGGGATCTTTTACATGTAAATTCTTTTTCTTTTCTTTAGGAGGGTATGGTGGCTTTTTGATAGTGACATTGCTAATTATGAATATGGCATCGGTCTCTTTTCATTGCTTTATTCCTAAGTGGGTTTGGCATGCAAATTTCTATGCTATAAGAATATATGTTTGCTGTAACTGCCTGTATGGTTTGCATATTAAACTACTCAGTCTTTTGGTGCACTAGAGTTCCAGTGTTCCTCTAGTTGTTAAGTGGGCTGATACAGAAAAGGAAAGACAAGCTCGTAGGGCTCAGAAAGCTCAATCCCAGGTCCCAAATGTGCCAAACGCTGATTCATCACAGCATCCATCTCTTTTTGGAGCCTTGCCCATCGGCTATATTCCTCCTTATAATGGATATGGGTATCAGGTTTGTTCTGTCAGAAATTATAATGCTAAATTAGAAGATTTCAAGTAATAAGTACATGCCTTTGTTGTGTGGTTATAATGCTATTAAATAATCCAAGAGAGAGAAGTCTAACAAGAAATTATCCTTTCCAAAGAAGAGAGGCTCCTCCTCATCCTTCTTTTTTCATTTTCGTTTAATATTCCATCTAGTTTTTGCTGTCACTCACTCTTGTGATAATATTTCTATGATCATGCTACAATTTGTTTACATCCATTCGTCTTTGTAGGCTCCTGGAGCTTATGGAGTTATGCCATATCGCATTCCACCTGTTCAAAATCAACCTGGATTCCAGAACATGATTCCTTCTCTAAATCAAGGAAATGCATTGCATGGCATTTCACCAGATTTAGCTACTGGTATGGGACCCAGAAATTACGGCTTGCCATCTGGCAGTTATATAGGCTCCGGTTATCCAGGCATTCCTGGTCTTCAGTACCCAATGGCATATCATGGAGGCATAATGGGCCACAGGCCTTTGAGTAGTTCCCCTCGATCTGTTACACCTGCAACTGCAAGTAGTCAGCCAGCAACATCTTCCAGCATCAGTCCTGGTTCAGGGGGTCAGGTCGAAGGTTGTTGAAGTTTGGTATTTGGCCTTTTCAAACTAATAGCATCAATTCTTTTTCTGTTTCACATTGTTGATCATATTTTCCTATTGTAGGTCCTCCTGGAGCTAATTTGTTTATATATCATATTCCTGAAGAATTTGGTGATCAAGAACTTGCAAATGCTTTTCAACAATTTGGAAGGGTATTAAGTGCTAAAGTTTTTGTTGACAAAGCCACTGGCATCAGCAAATGCTTTGGTAATCTCTTCTTGCTTATAAAATGGAGACATATATGTTTTATTCAAAAATGTTGTAATGGAGTCTATTGCGGTTCTTACCACTAATTGGCCTCTGTCTACAGGTTTTGTAAGCTATGACTCACCTATGGCTGCTCAAACAGCAATAAGCACGATGAACGGCTGCCAATTAGGTGGTAAGAAGTTGAAGGTTCAACTGAAAAGAGACAACAAACAGAATAAGCCTTACTGATACTGAAGGTAAGTCGTGATAAAGAGCAAAGGTACAGGCAGCAGCATCCTGTACCATATGAGGTCACATGCAACCTGGATACGTGAGGAAACTGCTATATCGGCCATTATGGGATGGATGGAAGATAAGCTGAAGATCTGAATGCTCCATCCTATTTGTACTTGCCTGGTGTAATCAAAATTCTTGGACCTTGTAATTCTTGGTGCATTCGCACCAGTTCTCTGTAATTTATGTAACATGGAATTCTTTTAGACATTGATGATTAATTTATTGATTTTTCTCCATAAACACTCTTTAAATCTTTAATGGTTTAGTACATTGGGACTTCCAGTGAAAATATTAAATCACTCTTCCTTTAAGGCTCTTTATTTGCCTTGCATAAAAAGGTGCTACTTTTGTGTTACTGTGATTCAATGACTTGCAAAAGTTTTGCCCCTTTTCTCTCTTTTTTCTCTTAATTGTTGTTGAAATGTTTCAGAAATTACTCGTATGCTGTGCTGCACAAGGAAGTTTCAAGTATGTTCTCTCCCTACTCTTTTTTTTTCCTTATGCGTGTGGTGGATTTATGTGAGCATTTAATAGCTGAATCCATAAATAGAATTCATAAGTTCTAAAGCATCCGGCATGTCTGAAAAGTTGTTGTAGATTTGATTAGACACTGCAGGCATTGTTTCTGTCAAGACAACGCCCTAAAATGTGTTTTAAGATGTAACCTTATGTGTAATAATTCTGGTTCAAGTGGATGTAAGTATTATTTTGACTTCATGTATGGCGCAATTCATGTGCGTGTTTCTGTCAAGGTGTTGCTTCATAGATGTTCTCACATCCTATTTCAGTTATTCCACCAAATTCTGAGATCCAGTGCAGTGTCTTTTGTATACCGGGAATTTTGCTAAATCTGAACTGATCTTGTCATTTTCAACATTGCTTTGATAGTAATCATGTGATAGATAAGGTCATTATGACTGAGCCTTCTGATTCCATACCCACTAATCAATCTTGTCTCTCTTTTGTTCATTCAGGACTTCTGAGATAAGAACATGGGTAGTTGATGATTGATCAGGTGCTTGATACCGTCTCCCTTTCTTACGAATTCAGTCATAAATACTTGTAGGATGGTCTTACGATTTAGATCTTCAGCATGGGATGCATACACGCCTCGTTTTTTATGAGATCAAGTTGTCTACTAAACCATCAGAAGCAAGAGATGGGAATTGACGAGAATACTTATAAATCGGTTTGTTTCCAGAAAGAGAAGGTACAGTAGATAAGCTTCATTTACCGCTTTTATTTTTCTCTCAGTTGAGTAAAATAATGAATGTGGCTGCAGTTATCACATACAACAACAACAACAACAATCACAACAACCAAATCGTCATCCCACTAAGTGGGGTGGCCTCCAGTTATCACATATATTAGATATTACTTTGTTAATAAACATTTAGCTTTGCCCATACAGGAGAGCCAAGGCATTGGTTTTATGGGTTAAATACATCCCAACTACCTCCTTGTGATAGAACTTTGTACTTGTTTTTAAGCATGTCTATAATATATAGGGCTTACTTGAGTAGATTTGATTTGTATCTGTAAGGTTGACCCCTTTTTAGATACTTTATATTTTCAATCTGGTGGATAAGTTTTCTGTACTGAACTATTTAATGAATGCTAGAATCCTAAAAAGTGCAATACATCCTTTCTCAGATTTGCAGAGGAACCAGCAAATTACCGGCTATGTGGTAAAGGATTTCTACTGAAGTAATTCTCATAAACCGAACTTAGCCTCACGTCCCAAATTGCTGAGGTTGGCCATTTGAATTTGTTCTCTTTCTTTTCGTGTTTCTATTTAAATTCATATTTGATGCTATATCATATGCATAGCTCGTAATTTTAGGTCTCTTTATGGTGTATAAGTTTTCTTTTGTCTCATATATGGTATTACTTTGCTTGCTTTGTATTTGCCCCTTTTTGCTAGATGATTACTACATTGCAGTCAATGTATTTTTCCTCATCCTCAGCCAGAGCTACTTTCATCTTTTCCCTAGTGCATTCATTGTATATCTCTGCTTTTCAAAACATTGATGCTCCCTGTACATTGTCATCAAAGAAAAATAAAAAAGTTGTCAACTTGGGTAATAACACCTTACCTGACAATACACATACAAGTTGAACGTCTTGTGAATTGTGATAACAACATTATGTAAATATTGGAGATTTTGGCTGTAGGTGATTGACATGCTTCTGAAAATCTTATGGCATTTAAATGTATATCATATTGTGACAATGGACTTAAAGCAGTTGCATGATGAATGAGAGGCAACTGGTCTTAGAAGCTGCAGAATGGATCTCCAATGTTTTGTTGAGGATCTTGACGGTAGCCATTGGGGCAGAAAAGAACTCTTCTTTATGAGAATTAACTACTGAATATTCGGAGGATGGGTGTTAAACAAGCAATACTGGCTACAGATAAGCAGTCATTGGAATTAGAAACTCGGGCAATCTCTCCTACATTGATTCTCAGTGCTTAACATGGACTGCACCACAAATGATAGATTCATGCAAATATTTTCACCACCCAAAGTTTACACAAGAAAAATGATCATGCAATGGACTGACCCACCGCCCCCCAGGGGGGGATAACTTATTTGGATGTTTGAATATCCTTCGGCAGCCACTTAATATTTAATGTTTATCATGATTGTGCCAGGGGGTCCAGCATGCAGAATTGCTTTGCAGCATAGATTCATTCCAGTACTTCTCTGATACCAGACTTGACTTTTTCAGTTTAGCAGTTTTGGAGAAAAGGGTAATTGAATACATAAATGGTTTTGGGTAACTAGAATCTGGAAAATTGAACTGAGTGGGTCATTACATAGGGATGTAATGGGCTGATCAAGACATAGTATAGGGAGTATGTGAACTTAATCTGCATAAACACAAGGGTAATAGTGAACAGAGTTACTATATATTTTGTCAAGGATTACTTAACATTTTAGGGCAAAGTTATCATTAGATGGCTACACATACCTAGGGCTACAAAAACACGCCCATATCTTAAGATGTTTCATTTTAACAGAATGTACGGACCATGTATATATTGGAGAAAAAGTTGTCACACCAGAAGTTCTTTTGGTGATTCTGGCCAATGGAACTTGCGGCATGGTAAGAGGTATAGGTTTTCTTGACTAGAAATCCTACTTCCCTTGCATAAAATCCGTCCCCAATGCAGACCATGAGCATTGATTCCAATATCCATGAAGAATGTGCAGTAAAGGTTATTTTATGGAGGTATTCAGAATTATGCAAGGGCTCTCAAATAGAGTCACATAAGTTGAATGTGCTACTATCATTTGTAAGGCATTAGGTCTCAGATGTTGATATTTGCTATTTGAAACATTGATAGGGAGGATTGTTTAGTTTGTGTTTTATGGTGAACGAAGAATTGCATTTGTGCAGTAGTATCATTATCTGTGCATCCCTAATATGCCTGAAATGGGTGTTTCCGGTAGATTCTGGGCATCTCATTTCAATGGATATCTCTTAACTTGAGGCAAGTCTGTTGAGTAAGGGCATGTTTGCATAAGCAACATTGCACTCATGTCCAGATCACGTACTTTTCTATTTGCAGCGTCATATTTTCAAAATCCGTTGTTGTCATCCTTATTCTATACCACACCAAAGACAGAGTTGACAATGCCGAAGAATTTGTGGAATTGCATGATTAGATGTGGAATGGGCCGGAATATTCCCAGCTTGGTCAACTCTAGCAACCCTCAGGGCCTAATCAGGTCTAGCCTAAGGTGGGTTTGATCACCTCTAGAGCTCATCCTCTTATTTTTGGCAGGAATGAAGTGCCTCGGATGATCCTTGCCATCAACAGTGGATAAAGAAAAGATCTTCAGGTTGGGCTGTGGCCTAGGGAAACCTAATTATTCCTCGCAATAGACCTTGGGCACCATACCGCAGCATTTTTGTTATGTCTATGTTTTTAAAGTTTGAGTTTTATTTTGTTGTATAATTTCATCCATAAGTTTTTTGCTCTTGTATTTAAAAGATTTCTAATGGGCACAGTTTTTAGGCATTAGCTAAACATGCCATACTCTTGGCTTCTAGGTAATTTATGCTGGGTTTGGCATTAATTTGAGTGGTTTATTAATCTGGTTCCATATTTTTTCTTTCCAAACAACCAAAGGGCTCCTTGGTGATCAAGAGATACCAGGTAAGCATCACAGATCTTTATGCAGCAGTGCTGTTTACAGAAAAATATGAATGTACTCCGGACATGAAAGGAAATGAATTCATATTCAAGTTTTCTTCTAACCTTACCACTTTACCTATTGGTTATGGTAGATACGGACATTTTAAAGAGTTCGATCCATCAACTGAAACTTTCTTAAATTTTTCATGTACCTTATTTGATCTTAATTATTCCGTCTCGAGTTCTAGGTTGCGGTAACCAAATGGGATCGTTGTGTTCTGATGCTGTAATGTTTAAGAATAACATGACTACTTGGATGGTTCTATTAAGATTACCATAGGAATTGCTTGCAGGCTTATGTTTAATCAGTCCTACGTGTTATCGGTCCATGTCTCTGTTCTAAAGTTTTTTGTACCTAGAATCCCATGAATCTGATCGGCTCCTGGTGGCATTGTAAACTCTTATTTATGTCTTGTATTCTAGGTCAGGTCATATTCATTGTATATATATATATTTTTTTGTTATATAGAAATTTGAATTTGGAATCATTAAATTAGGAAAAGGGGATTGTGATTACTAGATTTTCGGAACGTCACATTCGTTCTATCCGCTGGAGTTGGATAATGACATGACATACCATGTGTGGCACAATGAAATTTGCATGTGTCCGCGCGGTTTTTGTATTCTTCAGGTTATCGTTGCATATTACAATTTCTTTTATTTTTGCTAAAATTGGATGATGACTGCTGTATCTCTGTGTGCTGCAGCTAATAATTGATTTTTCATGTGCTGGTTACGTGCACGGATGTTTAGAGACAAAGGATGGTAGATTGTTTTTCCTTTTTCAGGTACATCATGGTTCAAGGCTGCCTTCTAGATTGTGGGGTTGAAGGTGTTCAAGGCCAAGTCATTTCTGTGGTCCTTTCTTTTAACATATATTTATTAAGATTATATTCGACTAATTTAACTAAATATTATAAAATCTATTAAGAAATTGATTTTTTTAATATTTATTAAATTTAAATTTAAGAATTTAATTAAAAAATTTAACATCCGATCGTCACTCTTATAGTTTATTGGCATGTATTATCCTTTTTATCAGATGCAAATTCCCGATTTGAAACTTGGTTTTAAGCAACAGGGCAAGTAAAATGACTATCTCAGCAATCTCTAAATATTATTACTATGTTATATTGGAATGTTCAATCCAATCCCACGAATAGAGCCAATTGAAAAATCTAGCAGTCTAATAAGCCCTCCCCCCAAAAGAATGGTCTTAAACTTTCTACCATGAGTCAATTTATTTAATCATATTCTAGCTGAAAATCTTTAATTAGGCCAGTGTGACTCATGTGCTTGTATTATGGCTTGGCTGCGTGGTACATCATCATTGTTCACATTAGAATTTACACAGACCAATTTTAAATTAAGTTAATCATGTATTCATATGACAATTCACATAATTATATTTTGATTATATTATAATATGAATTGATTTGATTGGATTGATTTTATGAATCGATAAAATTTATGTAAACATCTTTTGCACCTGTCAGACTCAAATGTAAATCATGTTTCATATGTTACAAATCAGATAATTTGGTTCGCATGTGGTTTGTGCATAGACTATAGTTTTGTCAAAAGGGGGTGGGTCCTGGTCCATGATGTGGAGTTGTGGACCGGTTAAGGTCGGTCATTGATGTGATCTTCTTCGAAACAGAGCAAAAAGGGTAAAAAAGGGCAAAAAGGTCTACTTAATTACGCTGTTCAAAAAGTTACCTATGGGAAATTTTCTAATTTTCTTGCTAATCATAGCATCCAATCCAATTGAAACGTAGTCCTATTTGACTAACCACAAAATAAATGAATAGTCCATTTAGGAAGGGGACTTGACCTGAAATTGTCTATTATTATTATTGAAATTTTCTATTCTTTTTTTATATTTTGTCTACATGGGGCGGCCCATATCATAAAAAAGGAAAAAGACAAGGAAAGAACTCTTTTGACAGTAATATAAGGGAGGGAATTGATATTTTTTTATTATATCGATTGATATTCAGAACTATATTTTGATTAATTTAATTTTTAAGTATTTGTCCGATCCAATTAAGGGAGCTCTCTAAACGTAATTTTTTTTATTCTCAAATTTAAATTTAAAATTTAGTTAAGAAATTTAATATTTTTACTCACTAAATTGATTATGCATCGAACGAAAAGGAATTGATTATAAAGTTGAGATGAAAACCGAATTTGAGGGGGGGGGGGGAAGAAATTAGGTGAAGGAAAACCAGACTTTTGATTTTTACCCAGTAATCACCCTTTTTTTTTTTTTATTCATTGTGGACTACACAACATGGTCTAAGGGCAAAGAGCAGAATTTAAATAATAGGGGTAATGAAGCTGATAAACTAAGAGCACAAAACCCAAATACCAACATAAGAATAAGATTAGGGTTAGGATAATTCTACTCCTAACCATAACAATAATGATGGTGACTCGACTACTTGAAAGCAGGTATAAGTATATAATTTCATCTATGAATATGCAAACTATTTCAATAGTTTTTTTTAATAAAAATATATATATATATATATATATATATATATATATATATAGAACTTTATAAGTTTCATAAAGGTAATAGATCTTAGTTACAGCTCAATATAAATATTATATGATAAAAAAATCATTATATTTTTATTCAGAAAAAATCTCCATGTTTATCATATCTTCTTTTCTTTATTCACAAAAAAATACTGAGCTGGGAAAGGTCGGCGAGTCGGCCACTCTTTTAAGGATTGCGGACGGGTCGGTGACGTGGGCGTGTGAAAGAGGCGCATGGATGACATTATGGGCGAGAAAACTGGTGCGCTATCTGTCTGTCTTGGAATTTCTAGAAGACTAGTGTGAGCCCATACAACAAATTTTCTTATTATACAAGTCTTTTTCCCTTCTTCTAGAAAGCAGGCGCACAAGCACAACATGGCTTGTGTCAGTCAACAACCTCACATTTGATCTCATTCAAAAGTCATTACAACATATGCAAAAGTCGACCTCAAATTGCACCTGACAAAGCCATTAGCCCACCGAAAATAAATAAATAAAAATAAAAATTTATATTTTGCAGTGTCAAATAAGGCAGCCCACATCATTCCTTTTCTCCACACACATTCTCTTTTTGAATTTTGCATAGTTCAATACAATGACTATATAAACTTGCGTATTTTAAATGTTTCGAGGAATGACTTGTAGTCTAGTCATTCGCCAATGTGGGAGAATCCATAGAGAGAGAGAGAGAGAGAGAGAGAGAGAGAGATCTCTAAGGTCATGGAAGAAGTTATGGACAATAGTGCTATGAAGATGGTGGATGTGACTCCTTTCTTGCTTGTTGAAGCCTCTGGTGATTCAGAAGCTGATTTTGATTCCAACATGGTTTCTCTTCGAAGTGATCATTCAATAGCAGCTAATGAGGATAATGAAGATGATGCAGAGTCCTGCACTGACGAAGATTTATCAGATAGGTCCGTACTCAAAGAGCTCAATGAGAATCATATGGAAGTAAATGAAGGAAATGATGAAGAGGAGCCAGAGAAAGAAGTGGTGGTGATGATGGTTCATAGGAATTGGCCAAGTCATCAAAAGTTGGGTGTGCTAGATTCTGCATCAAAATTTGTTCCTGCTGCACCGCAGCGCCTGAAATCAAGCGTTTCCGTTGATACAAGCATGGAATCTATGGATGAGAAGGAAAAGAACAGGCTTTTTTGGGAGGCTTGTCTGGCATCTTGAAGCTCTATCCTTTTGGGTTTTGCTTTTTTTTTTTTTTGGTTTTTTTTGGGTGGCGGGGGAGGGGAGGAAAATTTCATCACTTTCACACAGGTTTGTTCCCACCCCTTAAAACTTTCAAATTTTTTAATTTTTTTCTTGGTGGTTGGGGAAGGGGGTCTGAAGTCAATGCGGTTGATTTGATGGGACCCTTCGTTCCTTTCTTCCTTCTGTGGATTCATTTAATTTGCCTGGTTTTTTTCCTTAGTTGTAGCCATTTATATGCATTGAAACATAAGAAGTCAATAACTGTACATAAAAGATACTAGGGTTATACTTGAATTTTACTTGATCAAATGCATGCTCATTTGAAAGAGTTGCCCTTCTCATTCGGATGTCCAGCAGGTCCAAATAGCTGACTTGTATCTCTTTTGACAAAATTAATGATCAACGTATCATTCGGGACACTAATGCATAGTCAATGCTACAATCATTTATAACGCAGTATCAGAACTTGTAACTTCGATCAAGTCCATGAGGTTTGTTTCCTTGCTGGTAATACACCATGAAAAATCCGTTCTGGATGAACTTGTAATATTAGACAGACTTGTGGAGTTTGCATACATAGGATGGAACTTTTTTTTTTTTTTTTTTATTCCTACCACATGGGATGCAAAGTCATATTCCGACTAATCCGGTTAAAACGTTTGTGAGAACCCTATTTAGGGGACGATTCTCTATGCGTAATTTTTTTATTCTTAAGTTTCGAATTCGAAATTTAGTTAAAAAATTTAACACTTTATTTCACTGAAATGGAACTTTTCAGCATGACTTATTGTGAGTTGATACCATATACTGTCCGATACTTGTAACCCACCCTGACTCATGCCACAAGCGTTATTCCCCGAGCAGATAGTATTTGTCAATTCAGCAGCCTAGTTTTCCTGGGATTAACTAGTTTACCAAGAAATATGAAGCATGACAGAAAACCTTGATTGTCAAAAACCAAACTAAACATCTCAATATCAGAACTCGATGTTTCAATTACTAAACATGACAAGCAAAATGAGGCACAAAAGCATAACGAAGCAAAGTACCAACCTAGGCATGCATCATTATTTTTTTTTCATGGTTACAAGAACAGTTAACTCAATAAATCATTCCATTCTACGTCAATTAAAGTTAGAAATCCTTGTCTTTTTGTATCTAACATACAAGAACAAGCACAAGTTCAGCTCTATGCCGAACCATGATATTTCAGCTTGCCATCCACAGCAAGAAAAGCACTGGCAAACCCCTTTTGACCAAAGCGGATATTACATACTTCTTCAATTTACAGAAACAAGCATAGCTGTCGCGAAGAACCAAAATCAGCAAACCATTCTGGATAAATATCAGACCAAACAGTAGCTTTTTTCAGTTGACACAAGCAAAGACATAGACACTGCAGAGTCCACCACTAATTTATCAACCATTTCCACCTCCTCAACTCTTTCTTCACATCCTCTGAGAAGGCTTCTTGAATTAGCTCTTTGCTCTGCGGTTACAAAGCTTGCACATGAGTCTTCAGTATAATCTGCTGTAGAGTTATAACTTCCAGTTTTGCTATTAGTCATGGAAATTGCCGACTCCTCAGGATAGCAAAAGCAACTTGCAGTTCTGGCTTGCTCTTTCGATATGTGTTCAACCGGTTCATCATTAGGAAGATCTTTTATCATGATGTCATTAGTATCATCATCAAGTTGCTTAAGGAAACATTGTTCTTTCTCACTTTGTGACTCAGCTTCATTTTCTCCTTCATCTTCATCATCACTGCTTTGGCTAAAATTATTATTACCGTCATAATCCGATGTAGGCCTCCCCAGTTCGCAACTTGTGTCCATATCATTCTGACTTTCAAATTCATCTGTTTGTTGCTCCGACAAATGAAGGGATGCTGGTGAATAGCCTTTGATTGCAGCCTCTTCACGCTCTTTTAGCTTTTTAATGATCAGCGTCTTGAGCAAGTTCATTACTTGAACAGCATGCATCAAAGCCGTCAATGGATCAGACATCTAATTATCAAAACCAAAAAACTTCAGTTCCTTTATCATCAAATGGGTTATTATGCAGATCAATCGAATCATGTAGTTACCTGGGTCATGTTTGGAGCAAAGACCAAAGCAATATTCCTAGCATTCATTTTATTGGACTCCTCTTCCTCAACAACATCCGCCATAAGATCAACGGCCCAATTGAGCAATGCAGCCTCAGTGGGCTTTAGTTGCTTCATAAGCTCCACAGATTCATCTTCAGTGTTGCATTGGAGGACTTGTTTGGGCGAAAGTCCATCAAGCACTCCTGATGGAAGCTCTCTAAACCAAGCCTTAATTAGGCCAGCCAAACAGTGTACATCAATGTCATCCGGGACAATACCCCTATTGAGTTGATCTCTTACAAGTTCCTCTTGGCTGTTTTCTGGGTTTATTCGAAATATGCCTTCTGCCTGCAAGACCATTCAAAGAAACCACTCAAACAACTGCTCTGAAAGCAATAAACACTTGTGTACATATAGATCAATTTTTAACTTTGTTTGTGAATTACCTTCAGACCACCTTGTGAGTACAATCTTTCCTGCATTAGTAAGAGAATTGTGGGGACACTATTTCCGTCTGAATCATAAGAACACTGCATCGACTCTGCGGAGACGCCAAAGACACTAGCACTGTAATTTAAGACAACCACAAGTAAGCCTCACAAGATGAGAAACACAAGACCTCAATATGAGCAAATTTTATTAATTAATGAGCTAAATTAAGATATGAAACATTCATTGAATTTTCTAGGAATGGAACAGTGTGACCATTACCCATAATCTTTATTCAATGTCTTAAATACTTCCAACAGCAATCTTAAAATGTCAATCTGTTCTTTCATATAAAAAAAAAATGTCAATCTAGTAACCTACGATTCCAACTTGGAAAATCCCAAAATTTTGTCTTGAGAGCTCTTTAATGAAGCTTTCCTATCAAGCTCAGAACTTTTAATAGAAGCTTAGGACAATAGGACAAGAGTAGAAGGAAATAAAGTGCTACCTGCTAAACCCCTCCCCCCCTCCCCCCAAGCTAACAACAAGCTCAATCTTAGCTACAAAAATTTATTCCCATTAATCAGACGTAGTCACCACTTAAACCTAATCCCATACCATTTTAGGCAAAATTCAGTTAAAAATTAACTGATCAGATACAAAGTAATCATCACAAAACTACTTTCTCACACATTAGATGATTTAGATTCGAATCCTTAATCAGAATCAGATTAGCATTTTTTTTCCCAAAATTTCTAGGAATATAAGAAAACCCATCAAACAAAAACACTTCAAATCAGCAATTTTTTTCCTAGAATCTAAGAAACCACATCAAGCAAAACAGAGAAATTCCATGCCTAGCACTTGGAACTCTACGAGGAATTTCAACTTCGAGCTCCACAGGAAGGCCTAAAAACCCGTTGAACCTATCAAATGTGACATGAGTGATGTGTTGAACGTTGGTAGGCCATCCGATATCCATGTGATGAACGACTGAGAGTACATCATCTCTTCGATCAACACGGCAAGAGACCATTGATCTTTTTAAAGCAGTTAGGAGAAAAGCCACCACAGATATTTGGCTTTGCTCTTCGGACCCTTTTGTTGCTGTTCCTTTGCCTCCACAGCCTACAGTTCCTCCCTTTGTTACCATCACCATTCCCGTCATCTCTCTCTCTCTCTCTCTCTCTATGTCCAGTTGAAATGAATAGGAGATTTTTTTTTTTTTTTTCAAATGAAGGAGAGGGGTCTTGTATTTGCTGTTGCATTGAAGTTTTGAGGCTCTGGCTTTGAAACGGCCACTCATTTCAAATTTTTACGCCTACTTTATCCTTACGGTTACTATACTGCCCTTGATGTTAGTTAAAATAGCACACACGCCATTTGGTGAAAGAAACCTGGGAAAGTAGGTGTCACAATCCCTTCCGGCCTGAGATCCAAGATTCAAATTAACAAAAAAAAAAAAAAAAAAAAAAAATCTACGCCGTCGAGCATTAAAGACGGAACAATTTGAATTTGGGAAGACCGTTGGAGATTGCAGTTTGGTCCTCGGACGAGGACAAGTTTGTTAATTCTAATAAAGGTGGGCTCTTGTAAGCCTGGCCTGTTTAAGAGCTAAAAAGTTGCCGAATAACATAATTTTTTTTTTTTTTTTTGAGTTTTTGTCAAAAAATACATTTTTTGTCCGGAACCGAAGGGGTCTACTCGAGAGCTGATCAATTCCTTCTATTGATATTATCGATGCCATGCTTACGAGGATTATTGCATGTTTTGAGGATTAATTTAGCAATTAGAATAGAAGTAATAATTATATTTTAAGTTGAAAACCTTAAAACAGTCGAAATTTTTTATAATATGATAATATTTCATAAAAATAAATATATTATTTCTCAATTTTCCCGTTTATTGTATGAAAAAAAAATAAAGAATGAACGAAAATAATAAAAATGAAGTGGGTGGGGGAGCGGAGCACAGATTCTATAAATCATAAGGAAGGCCCATGTGATCTCCGAATTTGGCGTTTAGGAAGGCACCCAGAGGCACAAAATTTAAGTGGCAGACCAGGGGCAGGGGCAAGGGCAAGGCCTAAGCCGCGTAGGACCAAGTGCCACGTTTTGTCTCCCTCCAAAAGTCACCATTTTGAATTTCAAAATACTTCACCTCTGTTTTTTTTTTTTTTTTTTTTACTGTACCATTAGTATTCAAAATTATATTCTTACTAATCCGATTCGAGATTTATAATGATCCATTTAAAAAAACTACCCTCCCAATATAGTCTACTTTATGTTCAAATCACAAATCAAACCTAAAATCTTAATTAAGAAATCTAATATCACATCCCACTAATCTAATTTACCATTAATTACTTCACCTCTTCTTGCATTTTATACAATAGTTACAACATTCTCAGCTCTCATCTTCTGCCTTACGTACCTTCTCTTTTATTTTTCTTTTTCTTGAATGGAGTTGGAGTATTTTATATGTGTGTTCCTCGCTTTGCACGATCTAGATCTTGATTCTATTGCCTGTAGCTTCTCTCTTTGTCTCTCTCAACTTACATGTTTTGCTTGACATGCTGAACTTTTTTTATCATCGTCTTTTTCGATATCAAGCACATTAACTAAATTCTTATATCTGACCTATATATAAATCAATTTGTTGAACATATATAATAACACATAACACACCGAACACTTTTTATGATTCTTTGACCCCTTTTTTTACCATTATGAAATTAAAAAGATATAAAGTTTTACGGATAGGGTGTATTTATGAAAAACTAATATTAGATAGAACGTAAAAAACTATATTATCCCTTTTGTGGAGGATTTAACTTCTATCATCAAAATCGAATATTTTTAATTTTATTATTTATATTTTGATAGAAAAAGAGACAAGTTAAACTACTATAGGTTTCAAGTTCGAATCATAGGAATAAAGAAATAAGATTTGAAAAATATAGGTTCTAAAATACTTGAATTAGATTAGTCAAACGAAACTTGAATACCGGTTAATGATAAGAAAAATCTGTTTAAGAAAAAAAAAAGATAAGTTAAGATTACTCAAAGAGGCCATCCCCAAGGGAGACAGCCTAGTGGTACAAACCCCATTTGTAATCCCAAATTCAAATCCTTGTGCAACTAAAAAAAAATAAAGAAAGAGGCCAATTATATTGGGCTTTGAGCATGGACTCTAAAACCTAAGGTTCAGGAGATCAAAAGTCGTCCTAACCGAACCAGAGCACAAAATTTAAGTAGACTCGGCCCATTTTTTTCCAACCATAGGTCCAGAAGGGCTCAGATTGTGCATGACACACTTGCCAAAATATGTGGGGACAATGAAAAACAAAAGAAAAATTAAATTGACATTGGAAGTAAGGAGTGACGACGAGACATTGGTATGAATATTACCCATTGTAATTCATGATTTATATAGGTTTTAATATTTATTTAGAAATTTATTTTTTTTCTAATGTATAATATTATATTAATAGCAATAAATACTAAATATCGACAATAAACTAACTATTTATCTAGAATTGATTTTTTTTTCTTAAAAAAAAGATTTAATTATCATGATATCTATTTAGATTAATTGATTGCTTATAAATAGTTAATTTTTTAAATAAAACTATTGATACTCTATGATTTTCATGGATTTATTTTTATTAATGAATTATTTTTTAAAATTATAAATATTATATTTATAAATTTGATACTTCAACATATAATAAAATAAAAAAATATTTTAATAAATAAAATAAATTTAATTAATATAGATTGCATTTTATACAAAAATAACAACACCATCGATTAAACAGATCAATTAACAGTAATTATTAATAATTGATTATTAATTATTAATTATTATTCATTAATCATGACCGTCAACCAATCAGCTAAAATTTCATAATCTAAACCAAAAACCATAAGATCGACTGTATATCAAGACACGTCTCCCATCGTTCTATCCGGTGGACTCTGATCTCAGAGTCCGCATTCTTTCCTTTTCCTTGTGCTGTTTGTTTCAGAATTCCTAAAAGGCAATCATTTCGTAAACTACAAAACCAAAACCAAACCTTCACGTCCACCTCAATCTCTCCCTTCTTCTTCCTCTCTTTCTCTCTCTTATCGCAACGATGATGATCAGAATTCGCAGCAGGGATGGCCTAGAACGAATCACGGTCCCAGACCCACAAACCACTACAGTCTCAGTTCTTAAAACCCTAATCGAATCCCAACTTCAAATCCCAACCCATAACCAAACCCTCTCCACAAACCAAAGCCTTTTACTCTCCAAATCGCAATCCGATCTCTCTTCCTTCACTGACATGTCTAACCCTCAAACCCTAATTTCTTCTCTCGGAATCTCTCATGGCTCCGTAATCTACCTCTCCTACGACGGCGAACGCTCTATTTCCGGCCCCAAATTTCATCCTGCAGGTTCCTTCGGCAAGAAGATGACCATGGACGATCTCATCGCTAAACAAATGCGAGTCACTCGCCAAGAAACCCCACATTGTGACTCCGTTTCCTTCGATCGCAATGCTGCGAATGTATTCCAGCAATACGTGAATGAAACCCTAGCTTTTGGGATAAAACGAGGAGGGTTTATGTATGGGACTGTCTCGAATGAGGGAAAAGTGGAGGTCAATTTCATATACGAGCCGCCTCAACAGGGGTCCGAGGATAATTTGATGTTGTTGAGGGACAGCCAGGAGGAGAATTTGGTAGAGGCAATTGCACTAGGGTTAGGTATGAGGAAAGTAGGGTTTATTTTTACGCAGACGATTAGTCAGGACAAGAAGGATTATACGATGTCGAATGTGGAGGTTTTGCAGGCGGTGGAATTGCACGCGGAGAGCGGGTTGAAGGAGTGGGTTACGGCTGTGGTGAAGTTGGAGGTAAATGAGGATGGTGGGGCTGATGTGCATTTTGAGGCTTTTCAGATGAGTGATATGTGTGTTAGGTTGTACAAGGAAGGGTGGTTCGAGAAGGAGATTGAGGAGACTTGTGATCCGAAGTTGTCGAGAATGACGAGTGAGGTTGTTGTTGGTGGGAAGGATACTAAGGAAGTTGACAATGATTTCTTCTTGGTTGTGGTTAAGATTTTTGATCACGAGGTAAATTATCTATCTTCTATGCTATATTCTTGGAGATGGATTGAATTGAATGCTAGGTTAAGTCGTAGATACAATTGTTGTTTTATTAGTATGTCTAAGTTGATTGATTTTGATTGTTAATTGACTTATATGCCTTCACTGTTCTGACATCTTGGCAACAATTCTATGCTTCTAATAATAGTTACATTGTTATGGCACTTCATGAGTGAACTTTTAATACAATGTCAAAACCAAAACAAATAAACTAAATACATAGATCTCAAGCCCATCATTCCATGCTAATGCTTTAGGTTAGGTGTACAAGGATAAGCATCTCTAAGTTGATACGGGACTATATGTTGCTGTTCTATTTTGATGTCATGAAGCTTCTATTACAAAAGATTTAATGTCGTCAAGCAAACTTTTCGAAACATGGACTAATGGCTTCCAAAGAGTAACTGCTGCATTACAAATTTATGGGGATTTCATTTTATACGGTACTTGATCGAATTTTGGTGTGTGTATATCATTTGGATGATTTCAATTTTTTTTTTGGGGGGGGGGGACTGGGTGGTTAGGTGAGGGGGATGTAGTTGATAATTTTGTCGCAATGTGCATGCTAATGAAAATTTACTAGACAAGATATGCCCTGGATTTCGATGAGTCTGTCTAATTGCCAAAAGTTATGGGAAAGATCAGTTCATTAGTGTTAGCTTATGTGGCTCAAACTTGTAGGTGGACCAGTTCACAATTCCGGACTGGCTCGGAGCCAATCCAGAATCTGACCAGTTTAATTTGGTCAGATTCTGAACTGGAATGGTGAGTGTCACAGTCTGGTTCATCAGAGCCATGAAGGAAATGCCAGTTCCATTATTTTTTACCCTCTCTCTCTTCCTTGACTTGTTTAGTCTTCTTCGTCGACTCTTATCTCATCTCCAATCTTCTCTCTCCCTAATTGCGAAACCCTTTGTCTGTCCTCTCCAAATCAAAACCCTAGATGCTTCTCTCTCTCCACCCCTCCAATTGCTGTCATCTCATTCCTCTCTTGATGTCAAGATCGAATCCTCCTCTCTCTCTTCAATTGCAAAAATTCAATTGACAATAAAATCTTCTTCCATTCTTTTTTTTTCTTTTCATCTTCAGAGTCTGAAGCAGCAATAATGGCTTGGATCTGATCTTCCAGGTGAATCATGTCCTGCATTGATTGTGAATTAGAGAGAGAGAGAGAGAGAGAGAGAGAGAGAGAGTATTAATGGAAATTTTTAATTCAAAATAATGGAGGAAAGTGATGCAACAACAGTGATTCACAATCAATGGAGAGAATTTATAATTCATAATCAACGGAGAGAATTCACAATCAAGAGAGTGTAGTAATGGAAATCTTTAAAAGACAACACCATTTAGTAGATCACGATTTGCTTGTGAGAGAGTATTGATGGAGAAAAGTTTCCTGTTCTTTCTATCACACACTTGACAAGTGGCATTAATTTTTTTTTCCTTTTTCATTAAGGGCCTAAACATGACTGAAACTGGTAGGAATCGGACTTGAAACCGTCAGTTTGCGTTGGTTCAGGCCTGTTAACAGGGCTACTTGTTGGCCTATCTTTTGTAATCCTTTGTGAAAATTGTATCTATTGTTCAATCCAGACAACTTATTTCTTCCATCTCTATAGCTAGAATCTAGGCATAGTTGGGAAGAGAAAGGCGATTACGATAGTTCAATTCTGAGATGCCCTAAAAATTGGTGGAGCTATAGATGATGCAATTCATTGGTGCTGGGGGGGGGCCTTTAGTGCATGCAAGGGGGTAAAATGAAGCATGAAGCTTTTGATAGTTGTGGTTAACAATGATGGAAATAGTTGTTGGGCTTGTGTAGTGTTATCTTTTACTGTAGTTATTTGCCTGAGAAAATTGAAGAAACGCTGGAAATGGAACCTTTAAGATGAGTCTAATATATGTCAAGTGACTGTTGTTTAATGATGATTATCTTAAGTGAATCATTATGTTGGACTTCTGTGTAGTGTGCCCACTATAAGGTATAAAATGTTCAGCTAAGGTGATGATGTTGCATCAAATCTTGCAATTTAGTGAGACAGGTGTTTATGGCAATTTTTCTCAGCTCCACCTGCCATAAGAGGTTGGTGTCAACCCCTCCATCCCGCTGTTGTGTTGTGAAGTTAAGGGGCATCTGGGAAAATTTAGATAGTTCGGGGCAGGTCCAAGAGAATGGGATTTTACTCATCCCACCTAAACCCACCCTCTTTCTAATTGTCCAGATAGGGTTTCTGTGTCTTTCCCCATCTCTCTTCACAATCTCTCCCTCCCTCCTCCGTCTGTCTGTCTCTCTCTGTTTTCTCAGTCAAACTTCCATGTCATTGCTGATCTCCTCAAGTTGCTGCTGCTCCATGCCTTCATTAAGTGTTCCTATCCTCAGCAAGTTGATCTTGAGACACGATCTAGGCCATTGCAGATCATGTTTCGGAGAAAAACTAATCTATTTCTTTGTTTCTTCTTCGTGTTCTCACTACCTTGGCCCCTCAATCCCTTTTTTTTCTTTTTTCGAATTGGTGATTTAATTTTAACAACCTTATCTCAATTTGTTTAAGGATATATTGATTCATAATCTTAGACTCAAAATGGGTTTCTTTTAAGTGGCATTCACTTGAGGTGTTGTAATGACGAAAACTAGAGGATGGATTTTCCCATGTTTAGTGGGGCCGACTCCTGGCCTTGTTTCCCACTAGGGGCAGGTATGGGAAAACACAATGGCTCGCTGTCAGGATGGGGTCCCAAACTTGCTACCTGTCTCTTTTGCCTTTCCTAAATGCATCAAATTAAAATAAAAAATAATCAGAGTTAATAACATAATGAGAAGCTATAGTTTCAGCGATGGAGGATTCTATGAGTAAGTGAGAACAAAGGTGGTCTGGTTAGGTTCTAGTGAGGAATATGCGTGAACAGTTGAGTTTTTTGAAATTCCCTTCATTGATGGGTAATGTTTGCTTCAAATTGAAAGAAGGTAAATGATAGATGGATGGGAGCCTAGTGCTCATGCAGTTAACCCTAAGGTGTTGGGATAGATTTTTAATCATTGGGCCGAGGACAGCATGGTTTTTGGTTCAAACAACCACCAGAGTTTAAGACTCTAGTTAGAAGGGAAGGGATTATGTTGGGAATTGATTTTGTTCCACTATCTCAATCTCATCCTCATCCTGCTGGTGATCGGGTGATGTCAACTATATTTTATCGTACTATTAAATGTTTCTGCATCGTATAGCATTTTCTATGTGCCAAGTGTAGCTTTCGGTTTAATAATCTTAACTTCCCTTAGAGGGAGCTTGATATACATTTTGTGATGGATATTCACACCCGTGCACACAATATTTTTAATACAAGTAACGTATTGGAATTTATTGGGTAAAACACCCTACCAGGCATTATATGGCATCCTTTTAGGTAATTGTGTTTGACAAAATCTTACATTAGACGCACCAATTGCTTATCATAATGAGTTCGTTCAACCTAAGGGTTGCTGACATTTTAATATCAAAAGCAATTGAAGAACTTTTCTTGAATTGTTCACATAGTACTGCTAAAAAATGTTCAGTTGAAAGTTGTACCATTGATCAAGAAAAATTGAAACTGCCTAATGATCATGGTACTTACTATGAAAGGATTATGATTTGCAGGGACCACTTTCATGTTCATTCCCAATTGAAAACAGGAATCAGGTTGTGACAATGAGAGCACTGAAGAGTCATCTGGACCGAGTGAAGAATCTTCCGTTTGTTAAGCGAATCTCAGACTTTCATCTGCTGCTCCTATTGGCCAGATTTTTAGATGTAAGTGCAGACGTTCCCGCATTGGCAGAATGTGTGCAGACTCAATCTCCAGTTCCAGAAGGTTACCAGCTTCTAATTGAGTCCTTGGCCAGTGCTGCTTAGGTTTCCATATCCTTTTGTGATGGTCAATAACGTCTCATCAAACATGTATACTTCGAAAAAGTGACGGGCATGTTACGGAAGGTGTGTGGGAGCAACATTTGTTGCCATCCGAGAGCATGTAAATCCTCCAAAAGAATTTGGCTTTGCTTCTTTGCTTGGCGATTCATTGCTGTAACTTATGGACATGGTGTTAATTTGATGGGATTATTTTTCTCTAAGGCCGCATATTTATAGTTCACTTGTATCACTGGCTGAACCTAACGAAATTATACAATGATTGCATTATCACAATTGCTTTTACGATGTTGTCGTTGCAAGTTTCCTTGCATGCATTGCATAGGTTTCTAATAACAAATTTGTTGCTTAAATTTTAGGTGTTTTGTATTTTCATGGAAGCTTGGAATTGCAGAATGAAGGAAACGAATGAAGGCAATGGAAACTTCTTTTTTATTATTATTATATTAATAGAATTATATTTTGACTAATTTGGTTTGGGATTTGTAGTGGCTCATTTAGGATGAATACTCTCTCAATATAGTCGGTTTCATATTCAAATCCTGAGTCAAACTTAAGATCTTATTTAAGAGATTTAGAATTATATCCTATTAAACAAACCGATGATGGCAATAGAACCTTTGTTATTTTTTTTTTTTGGTTACAGCAGTAGAACCTTTGTGAAATGCCACGTTAAGTTTTAACTGTTGTGGCTGGGCACGTCATGGGTCGAATGGCCCAACTAGCCTGCTGCCCCAGGTCAAGCTAGGGACTCTATTTTGGACTGCACAAGTTGACTTTAGCCCTACTGGCTGGCTGGCTACAGGCTTAGGCCATAGGGCCTAGAATCATTGTTAAGTTATTGGATTAGGTTGTTTCTGTCCCCACAACCCCTTCTCCAAGTCTCTCTCTCTATTAGCTTTGTTTCTATATATGTCTGTCCCTGTTTCATTTCCTCTTTCTCTACTCTCTTTTTTTTTTTTTTTTTTGGCCTTTTTGGTTCTGTCTGTTTGTGCGGAGAAAAGTTTCTGGTGCATATTTTTTGTATTACTTCTTGAAGATTCTGTCCACTTTGTTGTACTCTAGACTTTTACTTTCTATTTTTATATGTAAATGTGTCAAAGATGTTTCACGATTACTTGCAACTTTTATGGATGATATTTTCTTTTGACATCTCTGACTGAGATCAAATCACTAGACTGGCAAAATTCAATGCCTCCTTTTGCATGTTAATAAAACTATTCCTACAGATATGTAACAAGTATCACTTAATTAATGCTCCATGTTTAAAAGAGAGCGGACGGCATACCTTCCTACATCAAAAGATAGCGGACAGCATACCTTCCTATATCTTTGACAAATTGGCACCACCCCTTTTCTGAGTCCAACATAGCACTTCCTTTTATGTCATAATTCTCTCAAAAAGTCCCCAAGGGATCAGCTAAGGGATAAGCTAAGGGATAAGCTAGTGGTATAAATCTACCTCCCCAATCTTGTAATCTCAAATTCAAATATCTGTACAACTAAAAATAATAATAATTCTCTCATAAACTTATCCTGGTATTCCTGGCTTTTATGTGAAGGCTGATGTGTTGTTTGGTTTCAGATGAGAAAGAAGGCACTAGCACAAGACACAGAGGTCGACCACGTAGGAGGCGTAATTTATAGGGAAAGAAGCTCTTTGATGGACAAAGTTAAAGTGAAGAAGATTCAATCAGTGCGTCAGAACGGGATGCTCAAGAAGAAGAAGAGGAAGAGGAGGAAGCACCTTTGATTCATTCAATCAGATCATCTGTCAAACTAAGAACATTAAAAGTTCCAAGACCAGAGAACAGAAGCCAATCAAGACTTGGAGATTCTGAGATAGCTGCTGATTACGTAACTGCTTCTAGAACATCAGGTATCAACTTTTTCACGCTCTTCTGGTGCCTCTACTTTAGTATTAATGTTTGGTCCATTCAAGTTTTGAATTTGCTTTGATCTGCTTGTATTCATCACTTGAAATAGAAGTAAATCACTTAGAAAGCATGTTGACATACAAATAGCTTCGAATGGTGGTTTCTGCGCCAGCAGATGCGGGGCACTGTTCTAGCCACTATGAACGATATGTTTCAGCAAATGCCAGCCTTTAAATATCAGATTAAATAGGAACTGCTGTTCCTAGCATAACTCAGCCAAATCTGCTATACAAGTACAAACTACAGTAACTGGATGACAGTGAAGCACCAACTGAAGCACAGTACATGGGGCTTGACTCTTGAGACGACATGGATGTGGTGGCAAGGCAAAATTATATAAACTTTTTACTGTTACAAGTTACTGTGTTGTCATGTCAAGGAAACATGTCTAACATGGACACAAGCTTCTAGAAATGATCTTGTCCATGTTGGTGCAACATAGGATGACATTATGAAGTATGTTTGGATATCATTAGTTTATGCATGTGAATGGAAGAGGCACTTAAACCTAGAAATAGTTGTTCCCTTCCCCATCCAGTTTCCTAATGATTGTTCAGTGTCAGTATCGTTGATTACATTCCAAACTGCCCTGCAAGAGTTCACTAGGCATGTTGGTTGGAAACCATCTGGCACACAAATGCTAGTATGGAGCTTTTGGTTGTATATAATTAGATTGTAGCAAATTCTTGGTCTTTCACATCTACGATGGTATATACTTATACAATTTGTTTTTCCTTGTTGCATTAACTGAATGGAATTTTTAGCTAGTTCTCTGGGGCGGTTCATTGCATCGGCTGCTGCAACTTCATAATCTTTAGGATAGAATAAAGTGAATTGATCCCATGATTTCTGTTATTATGGCTGAATTGCAGATTGATGCGGCTGATGAACTCTTGACAGAGGTTCCAGAAGATGGCAATTCCCTTTAAATGTGGGACTTTTACTACCGACATTTTTTTTTTTTGGTGCCCTTAGTACCGACTATCTGATCACGGTTTTCATATGAAGGGGCCTCCAACTAGTTGTCAGTTAAGTGTCCAAGGCTTTGGACCAACATGGGAAGGCTATTCATTGTAAGTTGTGTGTACATTTTGGCCAAGCGTAGTATTTCTATCAGTTATCTTTATACCATTGTTTGGTTGAATGTCACCATATCGTAAATGCTGAATCCATAGTTGAATCATGTACCCTGTAGAATAACCTTTTGATAGTGGTTCATTTGTTGGAATTTTGATTAGTGCATCATTTACCATGTTAAATCCATAGTGGGATGAGTTTCCATTGATTGGGGGTTGTTATAGTGGTTCATTGGTGGAATTTTGATTGGTATATCATTTATAATGCTAGTTACGTTGTTTGTTACCAAGTCATTCAAGACAGCCGCCCTAGTAATCTTAATAATTTGTCGGCTGTGCACACTTCCTGCAGATGTTCTGCTTGCCCCCAGGCGCTATACAAAATACAGAAACCATAGGCACAGTAAATAGATTGTGTAACCCAGAATTTTGCAGAACAATTTTCAAGCAAGCTATTGGAGGCACTATTTTCATTGGAGAAGACAAACAATGATTGCATTCATATAAATTCTATACTAACATTTACATTGAAAGTTTAAGGCATTTGGATGAAAGGACAACTTCATTTGGCCAAATTTCATTAACCATAGGATCTAGTTGCCATGGAGGAAAAAAAAAAACGTGACCAAACTTCGAAAACGTGTCCAAAAGTTATTTGTGAATCAGTATTCTGTCGACAATTTTTTCATTTTTAGATAGAAAAACTAACTGCTAGATAAAGTAAAGCATGTACAAAAGCTTCCGGGATAAAATTTCTTCAAAGTGACAGAACAAGCAAAACAAAAGGCAAAGGTTGAAATATAATTGCTGTCTAATTTCTCTTCGACTCTTTTAAACTATAGGTGTGATCTGCTGTTCGAGTGTTGCTTCCTTGAGCAAATGGAATAAACATACTAAGGTGGAAGTGACTTAAACATGCAATATAAGCAACACCCAAAATTACAGGTTATTACCGTACTCAACTCCAAAGGCTCACGAAGAAGTGGAAAAAAAGAAAAAATCCTATCAAATAAAAGAGATGAGTCAATGATCTAATTTTCTGAATAACACATTCTGCTCTCTCCAAATACAACAAAAGATGACACCTCCAAAGCAAGCATCATTCTTTCCTCGAAAACCTCTAAAGCTCGTAAAAAATAAATGTATAAGGCTTTTGTGTAGATAAACAGTTCCACAACTCCAGCACACAGCAATGTAAAAATAACTGGTCTCTTCTTTTGGATAAAATCATTAATATTAATTTTGTTAAGCACCATGGATATTTAAACGAAAAAACAAGGGTTATAGGGAATACTAGTGAGATGACAGAAACAATAAGCAAGTCAAATTTGCGTTATGATTTCTAACATGAAGCAGCTTGAACTTTGTCTAATGTAAACATAAACCAGAAGGGACATTACTATACACGCAAGAGCAAATCATAAGAATTTAACCTCAAGCAAATAAAGTTCACAAAATTTCTCTCATCAGAAAAACATCAGACAGACAAAAGTGGGGAAATACCTGACAAGTTGAAGACAAGTTACATAATCATCTTCCCATGTCAATTCTCAATGGCATCTCTTGCAATGACGATTGTATCTGCATTTTCCTTTTCCTCCTAGACATATATTGACCTTGAACGAAGCAAAGGCCACAAAATTCCTCTCACAATGGAAATGTCAAAAAGACAGAACCTAGCATTTGACAGCAAACCAACATAATCATCTTCTCCCAGCTATTCTCAATAGTGGCGAGATTATACCCTGTATCTCTAGCAAGGACTGTTGTATCCGTAGCTCCTCCCCCACTGCTCGCTTCAGGCTTCTAACATGCCCCTTAAAGACAACAGCCAAATTAACATCTTCAACTCCCAACTTCTTCAACGCATCAACCAAACAAACATCTTCACCCTTTAAATCTTTAGATGAAACAAAATGATCTGCATGCTTCAAGATGTTGGGGGAAATAACATCTGCAGGCTTCAATACATTAGATGAAACAACATCTTCAATCGATAACACAGCAGACGAATTAACATCTTCAATTCGCATCTCAAGAACCTTCTTTGCCAATCTTAGCAACAGCCCAGAGTATCTTGGCATTGTTGAATACCTTTGCAGGAACCCAAACAGCAACACAAGTTCTGGCTTGTCCAAGTTCAAAACACTACTCAACAACTTCTTCCTTGCCACCAATTCCTCCATGACAGCCACCACATTTTCAGGATTCTTACCCTTTAATGCTGATACAAAAGCTTCCTTATGCCTAAACTTCCGCAGCAACTTATCATGCTCCGCAAACTTAACCCTTTTGGGTCTCAAAACCAAGAAATCACCTTCCGAGGGCTTCTGTCCTTGACCCCTATGAAAATATCGAAAATTAGTTGGCTTCAAAATCTGCCTCTCAGGTTCCACCGTCCCCAAATTAAGAAATCCTCCTTTATCACTTTCTTCCTTTTCCTCAACCTTCCCTTTCCTCTTCCCAGCAAAAATAATTCCATTTGAGGTCCCGATAGCCCTAGTCGTACAATCAGGTGATACCCCAATTGACAAAAGTGGAGCCGGAAACCTCATTGAATGCAAAACCTTAAGCTTCGAATAATCGAAAACTTTCATATACCCATCTAACCCAACACTCAAAAGCCTAAACTGATCTGACTCGACACAGCTATCCTTCGCAACCCTACCTACACAAATTCCAGTAACAGTCTTATTATGACTCTCCATTTCATACAAGAGCCTCCCACCACCAATCACGTCCCAAATCTTCACCACATTCCCACCAGCCGTAGCCACCAAACCCCCCGAAGAGAGAAAAACAACATCCTCAACAGGCTTTCCATGATTAAAAACCATGGCCCCAGACTCCGAATTCGAAACCCTAACATCCCAAAGCCTAATTGTATGATCATAAGACCCGGTAACAAACAAGTCAGAGCTAACAGGTGACCCAAACCCACATCTAACATAGTCCTTATGACCCCTAAACTCATGAATCTGAGTCTCTGACGCAACATCCCAGTACTTAACAAGCGAATCATCACCACCAGAGAACAAATGTAAGTTATCAAAACGTGGGTACCTAGATAACCGAACAGCACGTGTGTGTCCTATCAATTGACGAAGTGAGCGTCGAGTTTTGACATCAAAAACATGAACGATACCTGAATTGCCACCTGCAGCGATCAATTTGCCATCAGAGCGAAAACGAGCAGAGTATGCGACGACGTCCTTGGGGCCTGAGAAAGTGGATTTTGGCTCTAGGGTTTTGGAATCGAAGAGAGTGAAGGATGCTGAGAATGTGGCGGCGAAGTTGTGGGGAGAGACCGGGGAAAAATCGATTGAATTAATTGAGTAGACTAGGTTTGAAATCTTAGAGGATTTGAAAGAGGCCCAGTACTTTGATTCTGGAGATGATGACGGTTTTTTGGATTTGGGCTTGAGTCTTGGCTTTGTTGCAAAGGTTTTGGTTAATACTACTTTCTCTTCTGCCATTTCAGAGATTAATGCTCAAACCAATCTTCTTTCTTCTTTCTTCTTCTTCTTCTTCTTCTTCTTCTTCTTCTCTCTCACTCGAAGCAAAATTTGCCGGGTTATGTTCCAGCGCTTGGAGAGTCAGGTGACGGAGGTAGGGTTTTAGGGTTTTGGCTATTTTTTTTTATTATTTTTTTAAAATAACTCAAATGTTATTTCCAATTTTTATATAGTTTAATATTTAGAAAGAATGTTATGGTTTGATGCATTCTTCTGTGAGAAATATGTGTGCACTGTTTTTTTAAAAAACAATAAATGTGACATTTAAGTTATTTTATAATTAATTTGATGTTAGTAAATAAACATGCTATCAATAATCAATTCAAATATATTAAAAAAACTAAATATTGTGAACAAAGTTCTTAGGTTTTGGTTTGCTTGATTAAATTATAATTATTTTAATCTTATTATAAGGTTTATTTTTAAAATTCCGATTTCTTAATTTTAATATATATTTTTAAAAAATAATGTTTATCATATTATTAAATTTGATATATTTATTGAAACTCGTTCAAGTAATAAAATAATTATAATCTCTTTGTGGGTTTAAACCGATAAAAAATCTATAATTTTTTTTTGAAAGAATATTGATACAATAATAATAAATCGAGTCTTAATTCTAATAATTTGGGGTGAACAGTTTGAAAGACAAATTTGTAAATAATTATAAATAAGTAAATAAATAAAAAATATATATATATATATATATATTTCGGTAATAATATTGATATATCGATAAAATTTATAAGTTTATGTTAGTATGAATATTGATATAATCGATATTTTTATTAGGAGATATGAATAAAAAAATAATATTTTCTCTTAAAATAATATTTTGTCAAATGAACTTAGAAGAATTAGTGACGTGTCGTGGGATGTTGTTGAGCTCAAGGTCGACCGATGGGCCAGGCTTCCTTACCCATCAGAAGCCACATGAACTTCATTGGATGAGGCTGAGGTAAAGATTGGCGTAATGAGGGTAAGTTGGGATTCGAAAAAATTGGTATTAAGTTCATGTCATGAACAAACAGTTTCCCCCATAGTTTATCTGACGTGCAAGCTAATCTGTAGGAAGACGACCATCTAGGTTTTGGTTTTAGGCCAGAATGCTGCAGTTGGCTAGTCTCTGCTCCTTCCTCTGTGCAACTCTTTTCATTCTATGTAGTCCATACAATATACTCTAGGTGGGTTTCATGCCCTCTTTTTTTTATTTTTTATTATTTATTTTTTTTCTTTCTATGTATAAATGTAACTAGATAATAGCCGACACACACACACACATATAGATGCCACTCGCTATTCTGGGACGGAATTTTGGAAATGAAATGAATATCCATACTTGTAGGGCGCAATGTACGAAAATGACCCATTTTTTAAAAAAAATTTAAAAAAAAACCTGAGGGGGAAAATATTTCCCCAAATAACCCGTATTTGTCGCGGGTTGGACCCGCGACCGTATTTGTCGCGGGTTCAACCCGCGACAAAGCCACGTGCAGGCTGGGGAGGTTTCCGCGTCTTGGAAACGCGGAAACCTATTCCGCGTCTTGGAAACGCGGAATAGGCATTCCGCGTCTTCGAAACGCGGAAACCCTATTCCGCGTCTTCCAAACGCGGAAACCCTACCGCAAACCCTATTCCGCGTTTTGCAAACGCGGAAACCCCACGAACACACGCCATTACCCCAACCCCATTCCCTCCCAAAAACGCACGCCATTCCCTCCAAAAAACGCACACCATTCCCCCTTCCAAATTGTTTTAATCTCCCAATTGTATTACCCCCTAATTATTTTAATTCGATTTTTGTAATTATATTTAATTTCGATTTTTGTAATTATATCTAATTTAGACGATCCAAAATTATGTATTATAATAATTAAAATAAATCAGGTTAGTTTGTCTTTATAATTTTATGAAAAATTATAAAATTAAAAAATAATTCTAAAAATTTTTAAAAATTAGAAAATAGTGACAAAAAATTCTCATAATTGAAAAAAATTGTAACATTACAAAATATTAGTATTAGTATCTAAAAATTATATGTTAAGATTCATTATATTTTAATATATTATTTTTCATTTTTGATTAATTTAATATAAAAATAATATCATATTGCATAAATAATCAAAATCAATAGAGTTTTAAAATAGAGAATGAAAAAAAAAAACGATGATATATGTGTATTATCTAAACAGTTAAAGTAAAATAACAATTTGAAAAAAAAAAACTAATTTCTTATAAAACAAAAAGGAGAAACGAAACAAATAAAATCCGAGAAATGAATATATATAAATGAATCGAATTATTATTAATATAATATAGGATACAAAATACATAATATACAAAATACATAATAGATATGGGTTTATCGTTCCAAGACGACACTACATATATCAGGACAGATTTAGATGTTAGACGTTATGATACAAGAAGGCGACGACAACGTTAGTTATATATTATGTATTTTGTATCCTATATTATATTAATAATAATTCGATTCATTTATATATGTTTATTTCTCGGATTTTATTTGTTTCGTTTCTCCTTTTTGTTTTATAAGAAATTAGTTTTTTTTTTTCAAATTGTTATTTTACTTTAACTGTTTAGATAATACACATATATCATAGTTTTTTTTTTCATTCTCTATTTTAAAACTCTATTGATTTTGATTATTTATGCAATATGATATTATTTTTATATTAAATTAATCAAAAATGAAAAATAATATATTAAAATATAATGAATCTTAACATATAATTTTTAGATACTAATACTAATATTTTGTAATGTTACAATTTTTTTCAATTATGAGAATTTTTTGTCACTATTTTCTAATTTTTAAAAATTTTTAGAATTATTTTTTAATTTTATAATTTTTCATAAAATTATAAAGACAAACTAACCTGATTTATTTTAATTATTATAATACATAATTTTGGATCGTCTAAATTAGATATAATTACAAAAATCGAAATTAAATATAATTACAAAAATCGAATTAAAATAATTAGGGGGTAATACAATTGGGAGATTAAAACAATTTGGAGGGGGGAATGGCGTGCGTTTTTTGGAGGGAATAGCGTGCGTTTTTGGGAGGGAATGGGGTTGGGGTAATGGCGTGTGTTTGTGGGGTTTCCGCGTTTGCAAAACGCGGAATAGGGTTTGCGGTAGGGTTTCCGCGTTTGGAAGACGCGGAATAGGGTTTCCGCGTTTCCAAGACGCGGAATAGGTTTCCGCGTTTCCAAGACGCGGAAACCTCCCCAGCCTACACGTGGCTTTGTCGCGGGTTGAACCCGTGACAAATACGGTCGCGGGTCCAACCCGCGACAAATACGGGTTATTTGGGGAAATATTTTCCCCCTCAGGTTTTTTTAAAAAATTTTTTTAAAAAATGGGTCATTTTCGTACATTCGGGCGCAAATAGCTAATAATATTCAAATTTTACTAAATATTACTTTAAAAAGATATAATAATTTGAAAATTGAAATTGTTAATTTTCTTTTGTAAATGAGTATCATACTCGGTATGGATCTATTGATTGGACGGTGTTGCAATCCTCAAACTTCGGTTTCATGATGCGGGGACTCAAGGAGGAGGAGGAAGTGACTCAGTTCTGCCAACAATACATGAAGAGCAATTCCCCTCCAACCTTCAAAGTCAAATTGAGCGTGGCCATCCTGGATCTTCCAGAATAGTCTTCCAAGCCTGCAATTATTCCCAAAATAGTAATCACTGCAAGCACAACTATATTGAAATGTGGCCAGAGTGTAGTCCTGTAGGCTTGTTGAGTAATTGGTGGTGATTGCTGTTGTGGGTCTATTGGTTAAGACGAAGATAATAGGTTTTTCCAAGAATTGATTTTCATGGACGTATTTGGAAGTGGGGTTTGATTTTTATGGGTCTATTGATGAGATAATTTTTGGTATGTTTATTTTATGTTTGATCTTTACCGAATTTAAGAGGAGTTGGGTTTTGGTCAAGTCAGGTTATGGAGAGAGAGAGAGAGAGAGAGAGAGAGAGACTTTGAGAGAGAGAGAGAGAGAGAGAGGGAAAATGTAATAAAAAACCTAGTAAGAGATAGACTTGCTTTCTCCTAAGGTAATGGATAATGTTGAGCTTTTTACGGTTGATATGGACTCTCCCCCAATTTAGAAAGGCTCTTCCCCTCCCTCCACTGCGTTGCAGATCTTGTAACCTCATTTGCAGCCAACAAAAGCAACAACCAAGACAGAGGAGAGAGTGTATCCCCTCGTCGGGCTCTAACTTAAACCATCTAAAGCATAGTAACTTGTACTGTCAACAATTTGCTCCAAAAAATTACAAACCCCATCAGTTAATTTTGGATCAGATATCGAATTGATCATAAAAACACATGCACAGAAGACCCATATGCCAAAAAAAAAAAAATCAAATGAGAGAGAAAGCAGGTGACTAATGTTCTTTTCGCTGAAGGATAAACTCATTGTTAATGCTTTTGTTATTATTCTTCCTATGTACGAAATTTTATTAATTTGGTATGTTTATTTTTTAATTAAATAATATAAAAGGTGAAATTATTAAAAAAAAAAAATCGGAAGAGAGGAGAAAGGGAGAAAGAAAGACGGTGGGACGGTAAATTTGTCTTTTGGAACCTTTTCTTAATTTTATAGCTCTCATTCTGCGATTCTGATTTCTCATCATGTCTTCGAAGGCGGGGGTCCCACTTCAGTGATTAGGGAAGAACCCACCCGCACCACTCTCCACTGATTAGGCGGGCTTTCGAAGGGAGACTCAGAATGGCCGGAGGATAGCTAGGAAGCTAGCCCCTACTACCTAAAAAAGAACAGCACTCTATGGTTGTTTCCTCTCCCACAATTCTGTCGTATGCCAACTACAGCTTCTGCAGAGGCATCAGCTGCCTGGTCACCTTAATTCAAACCCACTTCCTCAACCAAACCCATGTCCGATTTGATTAGGGGCCCCAGTCTCCTTCCCTTTTTTCTCGGAAGAAAACCTAGGTATGGAAGAGGTTGAGTCCTCTCGCTCTTTTTAGGAGGAACTCTCGATTCTGTGTTTTTGTCTTATCATTTAGTTAGTTTTCCGGTCGCCCGGTCCTTGGTCATGTTTGTGCAGTCTTGCTCTATGTTTGCCACCGACCAGGCAATGAGCAATGAGCAATGAGCAATGAGCAATGAGCTGTGCCTTTGTTGTCGTGGTCCGAGAAGTGGATCGGACCCTTGGTCTCATGCCCAGCCTTGATTTGTCTTGTCCAAGCCTAGTGGGGTCACAACCCCAGGCTGTTCCAGGCCTTTTGTTTACTTGCTTTGCTCTTGGGGCTCGCCCCCCTTTAGACCCAAAATAATAATAATAATAATAATAATATTCATATAAGCAGAATATAGCATCTCTCTGTCTATTCCATGTCGGAGATGATACAGACCACTAAGTCTCAGATTCATCATTCAAAACTCATTCATAACCAACCATTACCTTTGCTTTCAAACCTCTCAAACCAACTTGAAAAGGCAACTTTTCTGAACAGACAAATGGTTGCAACCTTGGTCCCATATTAGCCAGCGAATAATGAAACCATATGAAAATATACACATACTTTGACAGAGAAGGTACTATAATAAATCATGCAGAAATCGAATTATAAGTTTATTATCCATATTACAATCAACACCACAACTAAAAACCACCCGAATTCCCCTCTCCCTGTTGGATGGTTGCAACACCCAAACATTTTCTTATATAATTACTAGCTTT
This sequence comes from Dillenia suffruticosa, assembly GCA_033439265.1. Classification (NCBI taxonomy): domain Eukaryota; kingdom Viridiplantae; phylum Streptophyta; class Magnoliopsida; order Dilleniales; family Dilleniaceae; genus Dillenia; species Dillenia suffruticosa. The sequence continues at coordinate 23,680,453 of JAVTVX010000020.1, read as the reverse complement.
AATGTACAAAACTATTACACAAGCAATTTTGAGGAACAATGAATAATTGCCACCCCGGGGCTAATAAGCCAATTTCTCTATATTCTATATATACACTAAACAAGACCTCATGTTTGAAACTTGTACAAACTGAAGCTAAAATACAACTGCCGGATGCTATGGAAAACAATTTCTTGATGCCTTTGTGCTCGCTGGCCACTATTCAGGAAAAAACCACTTGATTCCCACATAAAAATTGCATATGCACATCAATTGGTTCACATTAGATATATGCAAGGGAGCTCCGATCATGGTCAGGCTGCGGGCGACCCCTAGTTGGTGTCGGAGGTCTTTGAATGTTAAGCTCCTGCAGACATCAGAAACCACAATGGACACCAGTTCACCCAATTTGAGACCAAAGCACAACACAGGTTTAGAACAGATTAGCTTGCCAAGTACCTGCATCCATGTGTCTTCAGTTACACGCTCAGGAGAAGTTTCTGGAGACTGAAGGGGAGGTGGCAATGGATGAATTAGTTTTGGAACTACAACCAATCCCCTGCCAACCACCAAAATTGCTCCAGCATTGTTTGCCGTCCCTAGGTGATTGCAAATTAGAGTCGTACAGACAATCTTATACAGAGAAGTAGAAGAAATGGCTTATGCTTTATTTGCTACTTACCACAATAGTTGGTTGCTGAAAATAGAGTAATCAATTGGCCCTGAGCAAATCGTTCAAATCCGTCCATCACACATTCATGCGCTCTTATAATGAGCTGTAACTTATTTCTTTTACAGAAGTCTGTGACCCGGTCCGGCTACAAAGACAAGTTTTATCAAACATATGTAATGTATTCCCAGCAAAGAGACACAAGCATATTGAGCATGCAATGCTCAAGATGACAAGATAGTCCAAAATCACTTTGGCAGCCAAATAGTTTAATTCTGTATAAAATTGAAAACATGCATACCCCAAAAGTGACGAGACCGGGTCCTCGGGCATTTGGTCTCAGCCCCTCTATACTATCATTTTCTGTTGGATCAGACCTGGAAAAACATATTGAATCAAGAAAACAATAGGAATAAATATTTCACCCAGGCAATGATACGTTCAATTCCTTTGCAGAAGTCAGAGCATACCATAAAAGATCCATGAGAATTATAGAACCAGCATCCATTGTTATGGGCCTTTCAAGTTTCTCTATCTGTTCCACTGAATTTATAGACCTCCCTATGCCACCATGCATACAGATAATCTTTTTCTCAATAAGTGCGGCGAGTGGAAGAAAGTTGAAGAGTTGATTAAATCGCGTCCATGCCCATATGCCATCATTTTCCCCCTGCAAATATAACTGCTATTAATATCTTGAAACCTCAAGGGGGAAAACCATGCATATTTACCAATACCAGTAAATCAGATATATTCAACCATACCATTCTTTCAATGCATTCAATGCGAAAACCAAAAAGGGCATTAATATCTGCAGCCTCATGATTTCCTCGTATCAAGTGAACATTTTCAGGATATTCAATCTGTAAAAACAAAATGGAGGACACAAAGTTAACACATGAGAAGGATAGTGTTGGAAGCTACTCACAGGATTTAGCTGTTGATGCCAGAAACGTGCCTTGAGAGCCAGAAGCAAAGTAATGGTCTCCAAGCTGTGTTGTCCTCGGTCAACATAATCTCCCAGAAACAAATAATCAATGTACCTAAAACACAATATCCACAGGATTGATATCACAAAAATATCAAAGAGATTTCAGACACTGGCTAAAGAATACTCCTAACACCATGCATAATGATTCTACTCCCATTGATTCATCTTTTTATTTTAATACCTGCGGATTTATTTTTTTTATTTTAATACCTGTGGGTTACAGAAATAACAAAAACTAGACACCCGGCTACAATATTATAAAGCTTATAGCTTTTCATGATGATAAGACACTGTCATAATTGATTTCCAAGGAACTACAAGCAAACTCCAGGAACTGTAACACGGCTAACTTCTTTCCAAAAAATAGTGATAATCCTAGGTCTTCTCCCTCACTACAAGATCAACTCTCTCAGCTGTCTCAGATCAACTCTCTCAGCATGGTTGACAGGCAAGTCCTGGAATGGGATTAAGTAAACCATTAATTTGATGTCAATCTGTCATGTTGCTAGTCCTCAAAAGTGCATGGAAGGTGTCGATTAATGTAATTCATAAAATATCTTGGTTGTTTTAAGACCTAAGCCTAATCTAGAGGTCACAAGACTAAGGGGCATATATATCCAAGGTGAGGACAACAGACTACACTGTTGGCCCAGCATCACTATTGGAACTAAAGCTCAGTATTTTCATCTAAACTTGTTTTAGTTGCTACAGAAGTTGTGATAGAAGTAGAAGAATAACGATGTAGGACTCACGTGATGTCTCCTGCCGTGGATGGAAATCCATATTCATCAAACAGCCGCATTAAATCACCAAACTGTCCGTGAAGATCACCAAATACTTTAACTGGAGCTTTCAACTGAAGAACTGTCGGCTCATGCATAAATATCTGTTCAGCGGCATAGCAAAGCTCCCCCACTTCATAAGAATCAAGAAAAAACCTTCTGTTGACAGGAGCTTTCCAGTTCCTCGGCCTCAGTAATGTGGAAATTATCTATAACAAAGAGAATGAGAACTTTATAAACATAGAAGCAAGAATTGTAACAAAGAAATAAAGGAGAAGCATGAAAATAAACACTTACCTTCTTGTGTAAGCCCTGTGAGGACTTCTGCCTATTTAATTTTTTGGTTGCAAATGACAAGTCATTATTCGTAGGAATCATTCTCCTGCTTTCATTTTCAAACTGGTCTAAGGACAGTTGCCTCACCATCCCACCCAAATTCCCAACAGCCTCTTTAGCAACAACAACCTGTGTAAAGGACCATGTAATTTTATAACTTGAATACAGATCTCCTGCATCTATGACAAGGAAAAATATACGCATACCGCTCTAGGATGAAGCCTAACATCACCCTCATTGTCACTTCCATCTGAATTGGTCTCTGGTACTTGTGAGTTGTCATCTGACAGAGATGTTTCTTCTGCTGCCGCAGTAGCTGTTGACTGTACAGCTTGCCAGACAGCAGTAGCAGCCTCAGCTTCAGCAGCAGAGGCTTCCACCAGTTTCTCGATTGAATTTCTGTCAAGGCTAAGCAAAGTCCAAGTTACATTAGAAAGACATCAAGGGGTAAATTAGTGTTTCAATTAAAGCACTAGAGACCAGGATCATAGAGAAGAACCTCAAGCCACCAAAGGAAGGGGACTCAAGTCTTCCATCTAAAGGAGACATCGGTGCATAGGGGCTTGCATTTGCTTGTACTTCCCTTGGGCTTGTTATAGTTGTTGCCCTCTCGGGTGTCAACATAGAAGAACTAATATCAGACTGAGATGGTGAGTTTTCAGCGACCAGAAAATCATCCAGCAGCACATCTGCATAGGCAAAACAGTGAACCATAACAATCTACAACAAATGATGGGATATAAAAAATAAGTTACTAAATCAGGATACTGATGGATCATTTGACTTTAAAATATATGCAGATAATGACAGGAGGATTCATCCCTCACGTGTGGAACTATGATGTCAAATTGTCAATTTATTCTTTTGCATCACAAAAAAGGAAATTTATTCACAACAAACCATTGTAAAGACCACCAAAGCAGTGCATATCACAAGAATTGCAATGACAAAGACTACAAAATCAATGTCCAAAAAAAAGGCTTGGAAAATAACCAAAAATATAGACAATTGACTAAGAAGCCCACAAAAACCATCAACTGTTTCGCCATTCCCTCAAAAAATCCTCCTCTTACATTCCATTCAAGCCAACTAAGACACCTCCAGAGGGAGCAATCAAAAGACTCTCATTGTACATACCCTCACACCACCCCGAGCCCATAATTCACACTTGATAAAATCTGAAATCACCCAAGGAAGGTGCAAACGGGAGAGGATCTTCCTCCAAAGAAAATGAGTCCAGGTGCTACAAAGAAGAAAGTGATCCACAGACCAAAGCTCACTCCAACATATAGCACACTTATATACCGTGACAATGCCTCTCCTCCAGACATTATCTTGCCTTAGAATCCTCTCTCAAGCAAAAGGCAACTCATGGTGGAGCAAATAGGAAAATTATTTCTAGAGCATTTCAAAGTATTGATCACTATACGATATAGATTGTTATGAATTTACATTCTTACCTCCTTTTAGACCACCATATACATATAGACGGAGACCAACAGATGCAGAAGCATGGCGGCAACGACGCATGAGTTCCAATGAAGGGTCATACTCGGTGTGTCCTTTGGGACTACGAGAGGAAGTAACAAGTCCGTTTCTGTCTAGCCAAACTCCAGCAGCAGTGTCCAAAACTATCCAAAGAAAATCAAGCATTTTAATAATCAAATTCTCTCTAACTTGAGATGGAGTTGCCATAACTAACTAAGACAAATAAATCCCAAACTTTACCTGCAACAGCTGCTTCACCTTCTACAGCACGCCCTCCCCTAAGAGCACCTCCTGTAACATGCAATCGAGCACCAACAAAAACCTGATAACCAACCAGCTCAAGTTCATTTATGGGCAATAAACAGCAAGCATCAAAAAGAATGAACAACAGCACAAGCAAGAAGCCACTAAATGCCCCCCAATAGACAGAAAAATTATCCAAATTCTCTACATCTGTTCCAATTCAATGAAAATAAGGACGGTTTGCTTGCTGCAAAACTTTAAAATAAATAAATAAATAATATTACTTACCGCAGCATGTTGATACCTTGGTGATGGCGACACACCTGGTGCAAGTGTCCATTCCCACTGGCCATTCCTATGCATGAGCAATCCATAGGCATCTGCAAGGGGCTGTAGAGGGCATAGACAATTAATAATCTCTAAAGTTGCCCTCCTCCTGTACAGTCTTGTTACAACAGATTGATAAGAAAAGGGGCAGGTAAGAATATTATTTGGTGTAATAGTTCTCCCATAAGATACGCTGAAACTCACCACTTCCAAAATAATGAGAATATCAATTCATTTAGTTTTTACTCTTCACTCTTAACTTGTGAAATGCATGAAATGCAATGTGAGTAGATTTTAGGTATGCTATGGAGTAATATGTCACCCCACACGGCCAGCCCTAGAATGGAATTTGGTGTGATTAACAAACAAAAGAGGCACAGTGTGCTGGCATCAGCAAGGCGAACCTTTTCCAAAGAGGCTTTAAGTGCCTCCTGGAAAGGAGGAACACGTTCCAACTTCCACAGAAATGTTTGTAACAATAACATCAAGAGTTAAAATTTTTGGACCATATATCTATCTGCAACATATTGTCTCCTTTTTTCTCAGAGAGAACAAATTTTATTGATTGAAAAAAAATCAAAACAAGTGCACCAAGAAGATACTTTGCAAACAAGGAAACTACAAAATCAACAACCAACAACGAAAAACACAAGCATTGTTGAGAAAACACACCAGTTTTTTCTCCACCTAAAACCCTCCTATTTCATTCCCTCCAAACCAACTAAAGGATGGCTGGAGGGAACATCCTAAAGATCTACTTGTCTCACAAACCATGACACCACTTGAAGCCCAAAATTCACCTTGTATTGAGCTTGTGGCCACCTATTGCAATTGCAGAAGTGAGAGGTTCTTCACCAACAATGAGCTAGTCCAAGTGCAATGAAGAAGGTGGTCCTCTTTTGTGATTCCAAGTCATAGTGCCACATATATATAAATAACTATTTATTGTTGGAGTCTAATTAGAAAATTCCAACAACACTTTCATAAATTTTAAGAATATACGGCCATGAGTTAATCCATAGAGAGAATAGTGAAGGGTCGCCACAGTAGTTTTCAGTACATTTATTCCATAAAAAGTAGAATAGTGATGGGACAAACCAGGAAACAAGAAGAAAACTCGCATTAAGTAGAAATTTTTCCTTTGGGAAGCTTGGGATATGCTAGGTGCAGTAGATTCACCGTAAAAAGAACAGTGGCAGTTTATACTGTTATTGTTAATCCTTTCACTTAGGTTAAAGGCCGTAGAGACAATGATTGCACTACTCCCTAGCAATGTATGAATCTTTCGATCCAAAAACGTGGTACTTAGCAATCGAAGTCACTAATCGGGTGACCTGAAAATAATATAGTTTTGAAGAAATTGACAAAATACAAGCCAAATAAATAGGAAAAATTTTGTAATCCAAAGAGAAATTATGAGATTTAAAACTTGTTTTCCGACCCTTTATTTGTTTCAGTATTAGCGAGAACTCAATTTAAATCTGTATATCACCGAAAAACATATAATGAGTAATTAAGGAAAAGCAAACAACCACTAGAAATAGTATTCGAATCATCTAAACCTATCTTCCATGTAAGGCATAACAGGGAAGGTAATGCACCCCATACCACAACGAACCATGATCCAGGAAACATTGGTTAAGACTCAACACATTATTAATACATCAGGCCTAACACAGATTTCCAACTTGAAAGAATTGATGGGACTTAGGTGACTAAAGGCAAAAGGCACCACAAAATTCTTGTGAAATTCAAACATAGGTCAATATCTCTAATCATGCAGGACCAATGGCTACTCAAATGACCCTTAATCCTCTTATGTGTCAAAAATCTAATAATCAAGTCTTGATCCCTCCCTCTTCGCTAAGCCAAAGGGAAAAGGGGCCCATTATCCTGCAGAAATTAACAAGATTTGGAATTCTCTCACCCACGGCCTGTTTTCCAATCATGAATGATAGATTCAACATGACTGGAAGAAATAAAGACACACCTCTCTTGAGATTGAGATGACAAACAACATGGATATTCACAACAACAGAGATCATCATGAGATATGCCAAACACATCAGATGACACTAAAATCTCTAACAGCTCATTTGGATGAGAAGATTAGGAGAGAAAAAAAGGATTGGGAGAGAAAGTTACTGCTTTTTCTTTCCTTTGGGAACTTAGATACAAAAGAAGAGGGATTTGGATGGGTATGAGATCCCTCCGAATCTTAAGATTTTTCCCTCTCAAAGATGGGAAGAAATGGAAGGGAGAGAAAATGTTAAAATTAAACATTTTTCATATTCCAAAAATGCCCTTCAAAAGCTGATACCAAAACTTTTTATTCTCAATGAGTCTCATTTATTCCCAATGAATTTAGATACAATGGAACTTTACTCTCCATTTTTTTCCAACGCCCAAACAAGAGAAGCTCATTACTTTTCTTTTCTTTCATAAAACTCTCGAACAAGATGGGGAGAAAAGTACAACTTTTCTCTCCTTTTCTTTTCTTTCCGACCTGACCTTTTCTTTTCTCTCCAAAACTCCCAAACGTACTGTAAAGGAAGCACAAATGTTGCACATGTCCTTTCAAAGATACAACTGATAAGGTTACAATAATTAAAGCCCCATACCGTGCCTGAAGTGTCTCTTCCACCACAAAGCAAAAACATGCCATCTGAGCGTGAACTTGCTGTTGCATACCTACCACAGGAATGTTCAGAGAGGTAAAATTTTGTAAGGGAACAAAATAGCATATTTCAATTACTTCTGTGATATTCAAAGTCACAATTTCAGCCACTGGCCAAACAACAACCTTTGGAATAACCAACTAATGCCTTGAGACCCTGAATGACCAGTAAAAGGGAAAGAACCAAACAACTCAAGTACTGCAACAACTATCTGAACTCAACACGTCTAAAACCCATGCATATTATTGAACGATAGGTCGTAATATTTGGTTAGCAACCAAGGTCCAAAGATTCTTTGTCTTGGAAAAAAGATAACACAAACCTTAATCAAGATATCTCAACTACTACACCTACAAAGAATAAACAGCAGAGACAATCAATGAACAAGCATAAAAGAAATGCACTCACATCCTTGCTGAAGGTCTATCACCTTCAGGGTTAATTCTCTGCCAGACATAAGGTTTCTGAGCAGTATCGAAAACCCAAGCATCGGACAGGACTCTTTTTCCTACAACAAGAATAGCCATTATATTGTTTAGAAAAAAATACGGAATGAGATTAATCACTATACAAATCTCAGAACATGAAACTGCATAAATATCCATATAAGCACACTGGAATACAGGCTAGACTACAGGAAGATAATCGTGCAGGCATTTTGGCTCCATAAGCCTATCATAAACGTGTACACGTGGGATAAAAGCGATTGCGGGTGTTACCATGTACCAATACAAACATGCGAACAAAAAGCATCAGGCTTTAGAATTTCATTAAAATGCAAGATTTAGCTTCCATTTTTAACGATATCCACTTGATTGTACATGGTAAAGAATGTTCTAACTTTGGAATTAGTAAATAATTCTATTTATCTTTCACTATGCCTTTTTTCCATTAATAGATTATCGTAACAAACTAATTACTATCCTAAATTATTATACATATCATTTTCCATCCTTCAGCTGATATCACCATTCTTGGAATTCAATATCATCAACAAGGGAAGCCTCAAATCAACCCTTATTGCTTGATGTGCTAGTCATTCTACTTTTCCCTAGCCCTGATAGAAGGGTGGATATATGAATTTAATTTATTCTGTCCCAAATGTTTACAAGGTCATCTGATGTGAATCCCGAATGCTTCACCATTCCTTGGAAATCATATTGGATGATTAGTTAATAATTCTCAATAGAAGAGGGACCAAAAATCATATTGAAAGTCAAAGAAAGCTGTTCTCAATGCATGTGTTTGTGTTGAATATCTGTACCTCTTGATTTTCACATAGCTCAATTTCTTGAGCTATTGAAGTTGGCCTTTCATCTTTAATGAGTACCAAGCTTTCATAGGAAATACTCCAAATATGATAAGTGAAATTCAAGGACTCAGGAGGAAATAAGAAGGTAAAACCTTGTAAAATTTCCTGCAATGTCTATGTTGATGACCAGCAATAAATTGTATAATATTCATATCTCCCCTTGTTTCATGAGAAAGATGGCTAGTCTAGCCCCTTACTCCTCCTGGAGCTCAACCTCTTTCACGAAATAAGCTTCCTAGTAGTTGTCAACTGACCTAGTAGTAAATTATAAGCTTCCTAGTAGTTGTCAACTGACCTAAGTTGATCTCATTCCATGATCTAATACAAAACCTTTTTCACGAAATAATACATTCCAGAAAACCTTTTCTTAACCATTGAGATGTGTTGAGAAGAATCCAATAGAGTGCAGATAGTTCTACAAACCGTACGGTAGGAAACATAGACTCAGAAATTGGAACATATACCTGGTTCATTTTCTGGAAACAACTTTTTTTTTTTTTTAAACATTGAGCATCTGTTCATGCAACAATATAACTCCTTGAGTTATTATATGTTTGATGGGCTTTGTAATCTAATGACCCATCAATGATTTATCCTTCCTACTAAGACTTAACTTTGCCAAGAAACAAAACAGAAGACTACCAATACCTACAAGGGAATTAAGTACACTTGCAGGATTACCAATTAAGTCACCAGAGTTACTAATTAATCAGTTTAGGTGGGAGTTCATAAATACAAGGTAGACATATATGCCTTCCTCTACTCGAACCTGCTATTGTCTAAATTCATTCTTTCGTCCTCACATCCTAATTTCTGGACACAGTTATTTTACAAGCAGCCTTCTCACTTCTCGCATTTCTGTCATTTCTCTCTCAATAACATCAGAGCATAATTATGAGAAAATAGGAGTTCAACTTATTTAGAACATAACATGGTATGTCTATCTCATGAGGTTGAAATCTTGATGAAGCTAGCGAAGAAAAGAAACAAACCTAAATTCAAAACAAGTTTCACTAATTTCAAGATTCATATGCAGTTTATACTTCAAATTCACTAACCTTAGGTGTCCACAATAACAGGATAACATTATTTAATACAAAAAGGATGCTAGTGAAAAGCATATCTACAGAAGTTCTCTCACCATCATTGCCACTGACAGTCACTAGATATCTCTGACCAACCAAGTCCATGACATGGCCATAGCGAGGCCCAGGACCTTGTCCTTGAACAACCACTCTACATCAACAACAAGACATAACAGTAAGTAAAATATCCATAAACTAAATTCAAGAACCTGAAAACAGCCAAAAACTAAACTTGAGCAACAAAACACTCACCTATGCCATTTGTATTTATCATTGGTCATGTCAAGCACGTAAAGGTCATCAGTTGAATGTCCAGCCGGACCTATTCCACCCTAGTGAGAGAGAAAATTACAATGAAAACAGAAATCGCACTACAATGGTAATTCAAAGAAGATAAGGCCTAAGCTTGAAGTCCTCAGTAATCAAGTCACCTGAAAAACAACCATAGTGCCAACTGCAGCAGCAGCATGAGCAGCTCTAGGAGATGGAGGTTCTCCCACCGGTCTTAATCTAAATTGCAACAAAAGATACATGCCAAGTATAATTAGCATCCAAAACTAATAAGCCTATTTATTCCAAAAAAGCCGACTAGTAATGCTGCCGAATCTGTGACATACGTGTACATTTATTGGTTGGTAAAAAACACATGACAATTACATAATATAATGTTTGAACGAGTGAAACCAGGCCGAGGCAGAATCCGTAAATTCTAACAGTTGATTTTTCCGTACACTAGGATCACTCTGAGTAGCAATTAAAACCCTAAATTCAGAAATTGGAAAACATACCTAGTCCATTTTCTGGTAAGAACGTCATAAGAATGTACAGAATTAGTCACACCCGCTAACCCTTGTACAAATTCAAAAAACGAACATTTAAAATAAAATACTTAAAATTGTGAAATGAAACAGTAGGGGGAGGATGGGGATTACTGATGCCGGGGGCGGAGGAGGTGGCACCGCCTTCAATGGCGGTGGCGCCGCCGAAAAGGATGAGGCGAGGGCCATGAGTCTTAGTGGCGGCGACGGCAGTGAGAGTGTGACCGCAGCGAGGACCGGGAGCGTCATCGTCGGAATCCCAAAAGGCGTCTAAGGAACGATAGGTCGGAGCCGGGTGTAGCCATGGCTTCGAACCCATCGAACCCAAATTCCTCCGATTCAAACCCTAAATCACAATACCGCTCAGATTCATTAGGAACAAAAGCAAGTCCTAATGGTTTGGGATCAGCAGAAGTAGTGTGGTGGGACCCTGCTACCAGGCTTTAACAATAACCTTTCTCTCTCTCTCTCTTTACGGTTATTTGGGCCTTTTGATTTCTTTCAGACAGAGAAAAAGACGAGAAGAGAGAGAAGGGGTTTTGGGGGGTGTATGAGTTTGATTTTTTTTTTTTGTGGGGCATTGAGAGGTCAAACCTTCGAGATTATTAAGCAAGAGAGAGAAAATGTAGACATGAAGCTGGTAAGAAAACCAGAAAAGTAAACAGGGTGGGTGGAGGAGCGGCCGCAGTCAAGCAGCGCCCACAGCCGTCAGCGCGTCAGTTGCGTCAAATGAAGTTCGGAAGAATTTCTATTTTTCCAAAAAAATAAAAATAAAAACATTCCTCCCCTGTCTCAGTCTTTTGTTTGGATTTTCTTTTTCTTTTTTTTTAATGGAATCAAAAAATAAATATCAAAAACAATAATAGCAACAATAAACCTAATTTTATACATGATTAAAATTAAATATTGGCAATTACAATTGATAGCCTTGCAAATTATTTCCAGGGCCGAAGGTTTGACCCATAATCTCATTACCATGCGCACATTTTATTCTCTCTGATTCATTATTTTAAAACATAATTATCTAATTTAATAAAAGAAATGTAAATTTTTTATAGTTTGAAAATTGAATTTGATAAAAATAATATATTTAAAATTCTAAAACTATCATCTTGAAAGACAGTTTTAAAACATTAGATGAAAAGAAAAATAGTATCAAATTAAAGAATAAATTAAACTCCAAAAATCAATAATTATTTATAGAAGATAATAACAACAATAACAAACTAAATTTTAATCTCAATAATTTAAAATCAATCATTTGAGAGACAAATTTAAAAATGATTAAAAAAAGAAAAATAAATAAATATATATAAATATATATATATCTAAAATATATTAGTTTAATTTGTATAAATTCTCTTACATCACTCATTTCTATTCAAGATCATCTTCTCGTTTAAACTCTTAATTATCAACTCTATCCGAGTTTTCAATGATCTACCCCAATATTTTACTATATCTCCTATATTTAAATTTTACATCCTTAGATCTTCTTTACACATGTCTAAACCATCTCAGACAATATTCTCACATTTTATCCATAATTAAACTAACTCCACAAATTATTATTGAAGATCTAAAATAAAAACCGCTTTATATTTTAGTCCTATAATTAAAGTTTTTCTGCGACAATACTCAAATGTACATTTGTAATTAAGGTTCTCCTTCCTACCTTAACAATTTCCCCCCTATTAACCTTTTTGCGTTGAATTCCATCTTTACTTATTACTACTATTATGTGTGCCATTTAAAAAAGATACAGGGGGGTGGTGGAGAGAGGGAATAAGGCTTAACCAAAGTCTTGAGATGAAGCAACATCAGCATTCAAAACATGCCACTTCTTTGAAAGGCTGGGCAGGGATCCTCAACATCATTTTCTCAGAAAACAAACAAATAAATTTGTAAACATTTTTTTCTTAAGAATATATTTTGTGCTACTTTATCTTAATAACCTAAATGCACACGATAACACAGGATTTGATGAATGAATCTATTCTTAGGCGCATTTAATTTTAAAGGAACAAGAAGGTAGATCATGGGCTTGGGTTGGGAAACCGTGCATCAACTTCATTGACATCTGCAATTATTTCAAGGGTGAGCTTGATCTCTATTGCGTCAAGAATCTCAAACAACTGCTCCACCTTTGTCGGTCCAAAAACGGCACTGGCAACTAGTGTATGTCCCAAGTCGAAAGCTGCCCAAGATAAGCCTAATGTTAGAGCACAAGAGCTAACTATTTAATATGGGATAAGTTTATAGAGAAGCATATTGAATGATCAACTACCCACATATTTGACAACCAGTGGACCCTGATGGCAGAAGATAGTTAAGAATCTCCACATTAGGATAAGCACAAAAAGGGAAAATGCACAATGATTATATATGGCACAATAAAAAGCTAGAGCTGTACACTTAAATCAATCGCTTCGATATTCCCAGGTTGAAAATTTTTCCCAGTTCAAAAGCTTATGCATGGCTGGAAGGAACTTAAATCTCGCTTGCATGACAATAGTAAGTTGACTGAAAATGTGAAGGCTTGTGGTACTTGAGAACTGCAGGCTGCTAAAGAGAGACACGATGCATAGAACCAGTACCATCACATCTTTAATCAAGTGACAAGTAGCTGGAACCGAAAGATCTAGACCAAGTCACTATCAGAGAAAATGAGCATGCGGAGGTAGGTGGTACCAAAGGGCACTATGAAAATGATAATGGCAGCGGGGATTCTTGTGAACCACTCTCAAAGTTGGGTTCCTCAGGCCTGGTTGTTTGTCATACAGGTTCTCCAATCAATCAATCCACATCTTTTTTTCTTTTTCCTGGTTGGACTCAATTGACAAGCAAAGTGGAGGAACTAGTTGTCACAATATCTAAGACTGACTGTGTTATCTAATTAGTTTCTCAAGGCATCACACAAGCCATACAAAGCCATGTATGGAAATAAAAGGCATGAGAAATAAAGTGGTTGCAAAATTCAACAAACTTGTGGATTTGGTAAAAGATATTAAGAAAGGAGGTTATGTCGGTTCTTCCCGGACTTGGCAAAAGTGCATTACTATACCAATACATGGACATTACAGTCCTATTTAAGGTGATCGTTATTGAACAAACTAAATTACAGCAATACAAGACCCTCCAAGAAGGTTTCTCATGAGGTCAACTGCTCATATTTGATGAAACAGACAATAGTTCCTAGGTCAAAATATTCAAAGAGAGACTGGTGGAACATACCAATGCAAGAGATACCGGATGAAGACCATATTTTTTGGCAATGTGAAAATATTCCTACAAAGGAAACATGTTAGAAGACAACAATACTCTCTGGGCTCCAACTAGTTGATGTCAGATAAATAAATCATGGCCATTCTATTATATTTTCATTTAGCTGCAGTAAGGCCCAAAACATGAAGATGCACAAAAGCTAAGGATATACCAAATATTCTATATTTGTTCTCAATTAAAAAAAAATGTCAGTAGTGTTCCTCCAAAGAATAGCTCCTCAAGTAGTATAACAACAACAACAATAACAAATCGAGCCTTAATCCTATAAATTTGGGGTCGGCCGTTTGAAAGACAAATTTGTAAATGGTTAAAAAAATAAAAATAAAAAATAAAAAATAAAAAGAAGAATAAATAAATAAATAAATAAAATTATATATATATATATATATATCTAAAATATGTTAACTAAATTTGTGCGGATTTTTCTACGCCACTCATTCCAATCCAAGGTCATCTTCACGTCTAAATGCTTAACTATCATATCTTTAAGAATAATCTATATCCAAATTTTCAGCGGTCTACCCTTACGTTCTATTAGATCTCCTATATTCAAGTTCTCGGTTCTTCTAACCGATGCATCCTTAGGTTTTCTTTGCACATTCCAAACCATCTCAAACGACACTCTTGCATCTTATCCACAATTGAACTAACTCTCAACCTGTTATGAATTTCTTCATTTCTAATTCTATTTCTTCAAGTTTTGACACGCATCCACCTAAACATTCTCATTTTTACTACGGCCATTTTTTGTTCTTGTTATTGTTTAATAACTCAACATTCGGTACCATACAATAGTGTAGGTCTAACCGCGGTTCTATAAAACTTTCCCTTCAAATGCATTGACATCATGCGATCGCAAAAAATTCCGGATGCCCTTCTCTATTTCATCCGACCTGCTAGAAAACTATATCTCATATCTCCATCTATATTACCATCATTTTGAATGATTGAATCTAGATATCTAAATTACTCTATTTGACGATCTATTTGACTCTAAGAACACAGGACAGTGGTAATATAATGCAAAATTACTTGCCTAGCTAGCACAAGCATAAAGAAGTGCAACAGTTCCAATAGTTCCAATAATTTATAGATTTAGACTGCTGAATCTGGAGACTCCAGCTATAATACAAGATCAGTATTAACAACCCGACAAAGTTTAGAGACAAGATGCCTCATTTCATCTTTAGTGTCACCACTTCAAGCTTCACCGACATTTATATACCAAAAAAGGAATACTTACTATGGTTGCGTACTTTACAGCAGGAGAGGAAAGGTCATATCGGGACTCCCCCTCTGAGTACCACCCTGGGAATGGGAATGAGAAAAGAATAAAGCACCCGTTAGATAAACAAATTCATCTGCTTGTTTTCCTTAAAATACATGCATTAGCAAATGTAAGTAAAATTTGACTTCCGAAAAGATTCATCTGAGCAACGGTGAAAAGTACTTCCCAGAAAGAATACGCATTGCCAGAGGGCTGTAGGCCAATAAGCTGACACTGGAATGGCAGGCAACAAAGAACTTATACTCAACATCAAAGGGCTTAATAGGTTATATCTAATCAAGAAGACTGGAAAAGGGGGAAACCCAACCACTGAAGACCAAAATACTTAGATGTGCTGTATCACAGGGAGAATTGAATCACAGAACCAGACAATGCATTTAACATCAGAAACCACCAAATATTACTCAACCCTGACAGGATTCCTGTAACAGTTCATAGCCACAATAAGAACCCCAGACCACAATACCATACCTCCCCCACCAAAAAATTAAATTATAAAAACAAAAAGACATTTTTGCACAAATGCAAACACAAACACAAAAAACACAAAAAACACAAAGCACACTTTTGCACAAATGCAAACATAAACAAAAACACAACAACAAAAAACTGAGCATTAAGCCCAAATTTTGGGATCAACAATTTGAGACTAATATAGGAGAAAGGAGGAAAAAAAACTATTCATAGAAACTTAAATAATAATAATAATAATAATAATAATAATGCATTGATTCAATTGGTTCGGATTCTTCTACACCACTCGTTCCTATCTAAAATCATCTTCTCAACTAAACTCTCATATCTTTACGGAAAACACAAAAAACAAAAATAAAAATAAAAACACACAAAAAAAAAAAAAGTTTCTCTCTTGATTGATTAGGGATTCATGGTTCAAATTTCATGAATCCCGTAGCAACATGACCTACTTTATCACAACTAGTCTGTTGTGCTATGAAGCATGGCAATACCAAAAGTATGCAAAGCGAAAGCACCTAGGGATACTAACACCAACTGAAAAAAAGATATGAAAGTATCATTCGTTTTACAAAGCTTCCACAGGAGAAGAAAAAGCAACTTCAGATCTCTTTCTTGACACGTGGTTAGAGCTCTCTGCACCCCAAATGGGACAGATTGTGGTTTAGAGATGTGGAAATCGTGTCAAACATATAAATTTTCTGAAAAGGAGATCACAGATCTTTTCAACCGTTGAAAATAAGTAAGTTACCTCTCATGATGGCAGCATTCAGCCAATCCAGAGTCAAAATTTTGGCAGAGCAAGTTGTATGAGTTCTGTAGCGAAAAGGACAAGGTTTAACACCCTCAATTCTTCAGGGCGCAAACTGGACAAGTAATGAAACCAATAATGTAAAGTAGAAGATTGGGATTCCTCATGATTCCAAATCAAAATCGTACACAACACCTGCAGAGATAGTATTCTAGGATATGCAGCAGTATCGGCAACTTGAAGGAACTTCGTGAGGCCATATGGTGTTTCATTATTCAGTCCAATGCATCTGATCTACAAATGAAAACTTTCTAGTTTCACACAGAAGCTTTCCAACAAAGTCCATTCTCAAACGACAAAAAGGAAAAAGATATTTCTAGATATCTCATCCAATTGAATTTGCAGGAATATAACATACAATAAAATTATATAGAAAGAAAATGCCATAAACCCATGACTTTTGATAGCTTACCTTACCAGCATCAACAGCCCCGCCTAAAGCTTCAAGCTGTTCCTCTATATGCACCGAGAAGAACTGCCTAACTGGATCATACTTGGTTTCTCCAAACATGGGAAAACAATTACAAAAGCAACAATCCAGATATCTGGAAAGAATAAAACTATTGGAGACAAGGGAATAAGGGAAAAAAAAAATCTCTAAAAAAAGACATTTATGAGAGCTTATATTTCCACAGTATAAAGTAACAAATTTATTTAAATATTCACCATATAAAAGATGGAAGAACTGATTCACACGCCGATCAGACCAATGAATTTGATAGAGGTCAATGTAATCTGTATGCAATCTCAATAAGCTGCAAAATATTGTCGATTAAATAATTAGATAATTATTGTAATCATTGGTATGTAAAATAAAGCTCATTCAACTCTACCAAATGAATATAAAGAGAATACATTTTTGAAAAAAACTCTCTAACCTGTTAAAAAGATTCGAATTTTCAAATTATTAAATTTTGCTACTAAACTGGATAGCATGTTTTCCATTTTTGTAAAGAACCACATGTTGTGGATCACAAAAATGGTCAATTCACATAAGTCAACATCCAAATTAGATTTTCTTACCACACGTGTTCATTGTCAAAATTTACAAAAACCTATTAATTATAAGCTGGTTTGAAAAAAGAAATAATCTTCGTAGGTAACTTAAATATGTATATGAATTTTCCCATTTTCTTGTCGATAATCAACAAAACAAAGGGTTGGGAATACTCCTTGTTTTTTATATACCTTATCTCATGGATGAGAGTGATTATTTGGAAAACCTCTTATGATGTTCAACTATTAAAGTATTTTCCATAGGTGAAGTAATTACGCAAATCAAGACCTTATTTTAGAAAACAAAGCTGGAACCTCAGATATACAACTAAATGCAAAATTTGTATAAGAATGTTGCTTGATAGCTAATTCAAGGACATGTCCAAGACACCACCATAATAACATAGGGAAGCTAGCTAACCACGTATACATTTTCATAAAATAAAAAATCATAAATATGCAATGAGAAATTAGATCATATCAAATTATTTTGAATTACATGAAAAGCAGATAATCATCCATAAAGCAACCTATTGTCAATTGCACTAGAGATATTCTTTACATCCAAACATTTTGGCCCACCTCAAATCCAAGTCATCCGTCCAGATGGTCCGCTAACCAGGCATTATCAACATTCACAATGAATAGTCAAGTTCATTCAGAAAATTCAATGCCACAAGAACTAGCATTGTAAGATTTGGAAAGGTCAACTGAAAGGATTCCATTTAAGATCAGAACTCCAACAACAATAAACTGCATTACACACATGCACACTTGCACATGCACACACCATCAACTCAATATCCTTACAATTTTGATCTAATGAGTCCGAGGACACATTTGTCACATTATAATTAGTCAACTTCCAACCAACTAAAAAGCAGCCTTTATGACCTCCCATCTGTAGAATTCACCGTCCGTCTGTCACAACTGATGAGAAACCCCGTTTCCACAATGTTTGTCATATGATTCACACAATATAACACTTCAAAAAGTGACCATAATCGTTTCCACCTCACTATTCAAAATGACGCATCTGGCTAATTAAACATGATTCGGGCTTAATTTCTGTAATCCTATAAAAAGTCAGTTAGAAACTACAAATATATATAAAATGTATGATCATTTTTTAAAATGGTAACCCTAAAGAAGCCCATAATTCAACAATCGACACATGAAACGACCTAAGGGAAAGCTCAAAGGAATGGAACACTGCAAGTGACCAAACCTTAGTGGCTAAGACAAGACGATGACGAAGGATTTTCGGGACCGAATCCAACGGCCAAGATGCTCCTATGAGTCTCTGCACGCTGTAGCACCGGATACCTGTAACGAAGGACATCAAATTTAGGGCAATGATTAGTTAAAAGGAATCAATCAAATGACACGACGAAGTACATCAAATCAAAGATGAATGCATACATTTCAGCAGAATCTAAGAAGTTGATTCCGGCATTAAAGGCCTCGTCGAGAAGGATAAGCGAATGTAGCAATGTGTTTTGCTCGCCAAACGTCATAGTCCCTGCAAATTTGAAAAGGAAGTTCACGAAAATTGATGAGAGAGACGGAGAAAGAGAGATCAAACCTAAGCAGAGTCTTGAGACAGCTCAGAGGCATCACTATGCTCTGGTTTTGGAAATTCGGGGTTTTTGAGAGTGCGAGTGGTAAGAGTAGAAAATGGGTGTTCGAAAGGAGACACGTATGTAAATGGCCTTACTAAAAAACAAAAAACAAAAAACAAAACAAAACAAACAAAATTAAAAAAAAAAAAAAAAAAACCTATCGTGAAATCAAATTACAAATAAAGGAATAGTTTGTTGAGTGTTCAATCATTGTGAGTTCCGCAACCTTAGAAACCCTCGAGTCTTCTCTTCCTTCTTCTCTCTCTCTCCAAAACCCTAATTTGACATTTTTGTTTCACCATTTCACAGTTTGTGCATGGAATTTGTTGAATCTTGACAAACTACCTGTCGAGTGTTAAAAACTTGACCATGCTGATAGAATGTTTAACACTTGGATAAATCTGGATCATATTTGAAATTTCTTTTCGTTGTAGGTATTTTTAAAAATTTTTTTTAAATTATTTTCGTACATGTCTGGTTTAAAACTATTCCAATCAGAAAGAAGGGTAAAATTTTATTTTTTTAAAAAATAATAAAAATATAAATCGATCAAAATGACAAAATAAAAATATACAAATCCTTTGAGAAATCTTCAAATTTGGATGGGAAACAAAAATTAATGACTTGCGTTTATCCGTTCCGTAGTCAGAGTTCTGCCCTTGCTCTGGTAATTGCTTGCTGGGGTAGCACCGCTAATTGATCATTGATGACATTTGCTCCTTATGATGCAAAATTAATCCATTGAATCCAAATTCGCAATCTCTGATGATTGAACAATTAAAAATTACATAATAATTATAATAATAAACTTTCTTTAGCAGTAATAAAATTGGTTAAAAATGCGATATTAATTGAACTAGCACATGATAATTCCCGGTTTGACATAGATAGCACTTGAGATGGAAAGGTTGTTACTTTATGAATAATAATGTAATAATGTCGAATTTATGTTCATGGCTGTGGTACCCACTTGAGTTTTGGAGTTTCTCCGTTTCATGGATTAGACAAACAGCAGTTTTGCTGGGCCACATTGCAACACGATCAAAGCCGAAGACAGAAATGTTACGGAGAAAAACAAAATAGCCTGTAAATCAGCTACCCAATGATGCAAAAATATATCCTCTCCGATGGCAATGATCAAATAAGCAGTCGGGATCGCTTGATCTCAAAAGCAAATTAAGAAGTCCTATGGGTTCTAACTTTAAAAAAGAGTAAAAAGAAGTGGTCCAATATCAAGTGGCACCTGAAATGACTTCATATAAAACCATATTAAGAACATAGGAAGAAGACCTTCGAACAAACACACACATACAACTCAATAGCCTTAGGAACTTCAAAGCTATTGACAAGAAAACCGATGAAACAACCATAAGAAGCCAGCTTTCCAGCTACAAACGCTCAGTTGCTGGTAACATTGTATGTACAGAGACTGATTATGAAGTCTGAGAAGCATACTAGGTAAAAGATATTCAAGGGTTTAAATGCATTGCTAGCCAACTTCAAGCTTCCACATGCCTAGAGGAAACGAAAAAATTATATGTAAGTGTCCGCAATAAAATGTCAAAAACCATGCTTACGGTAACAAAACACATGCCTATGCAGGCAATGCTAAATAGAGCAAAGAGAAATCTATATAGGCGATATTTAAAGCCACAAAGCAAATCAGCTAAAACCTGAGCACTGTCATGCTAGCATGTGAAATAAAAATTTCAGATACCGCACTGAGCACTGTAGCATAATGAAGGGGATGACAAACACAAAAGGGTGCAGAAAAAACAGGATATGCCATGCAAATTCATTCTTCCCTGCAAGCAAAACTCTTAAACCAGAACTCTAACAATTAGCAAGCAGAAACAACCAGGAGGGTAATGCCTTGAAAGGCTCAACTCCTAAGCAACTTAAGGGCCTTAATCCACATTTGTTCATGAATAAGACTTGGACATCCAATCAAGACTTAACGATGGGATAAAGCGTTTTGTTGATTTCCATTTCACCTAGGGCGGAAATACAAAATGAATCAGTAGTAATGACTATAGTACAAACATATTCAAATGACAACAGGATAAATGGCAGTCATACATCCGCAGCCATATATGGTGATACTGATTTCCCATAGCCTTCCTTAAGGATCTATTTAACATTCTCCCCAGGTTAAGATAACCTTCCCTGTTTCTAATGTTACATTCCTCCCCTCCTCAAGTTGCCAATTGACTAGCCTCAACCTCCCCCATCCCTCTTCTAAACAATAAGCAACAAAAACCATCACAATGAATTACAAAGACCTCTAATGAGAGATTGTAACCAAATTAATTTAAGATGAATACTTGCCCTTTGTAATGAGGTCCTATGTAGAAGAATAAGTTCTTTCTTGCCTCACCAAGGGATTGACCTATGGATCAGGAAATAAAAGAGCTTCAAATATCTTCTCTTGATAGAGCCACCCATAAAACAAGGTGCTAGGCAGAGGAAAGTAACCAGTGGAGTACTGTGCTAATACTAGCATACCCTCGAAAAGAGATTAAATATCCTCAAAGAGAAAGGCTCCACTCCAGCCTAAAATAACTTACAATGGGGAATAACAAGAAAAGATGAGTGGATATTTGATCATCTTTAAGAGGCTCAATTCATCACAGATAGCATGAAGAACTGATCCCAGTGTCACGTCCGCCACCATTCCACAAGTCCCTCAAAACACAAAGCACATATAAGGGAATGATAAGCGATCCCTGTAATCAATACAACTTCGAATGAATGTTGTTCAATGAACAGAGTATATACCATCACCCCCAGTAAAAACCCAGGAACAGATATCTTTAGTCCCACCCAACAATTCAAGGCATGTTACTCCACTTTGCTTGTGACTGCAAAGTACATCGATTTAGATCACCAATTAGATCCAATAGAGCGTTCAAGGAATAACGCAAAGATATCACAACTCCAACATAGCAGGAACATTAGCCTTGAAAACCCAAAACCGAAAAAGGTTAAGTGGAACATCTAGATATGAGATTCAATGAATTGAATCATTTTCCACGATCATCAAAACTAGGGTTTTAACAACCATCAAATCATTAATCAAGCAAATGGGCCAACAAAGATATATAAAACTATAAGAAGTGAACAATTTTATTATCATAATTCATCTGTGTTTTCAATCATTTGAACCAAGGGTTCACCAGGACACTTGCAAACCCAAAACCACCCACCCAATTATAACCACTCAACCAAATCAACAATCAACCATCGCCAAAACCCTAAAACTCCTGAGACATCGATCCAATCTCACCCCTTCCAGCGCCGGCCTTCTTTGGCAACAGAGTTTGATGAATATTCGGCAAAACCCCACCATTGGCAATCGTCACATCTCCCAGAAGCTTACTCAACTCTTCATCGTTCCTCACTGCAAGCTGTATATGCCTCGGAACAATCCTGGTCTTCTTGTTATCTCTGGCCGCATTCCCAGCCAATTCCAGAACCTAGAAAAAGCACATCCAAAAACATTAAATCGTAGAAGAAAGAGTGACACAAATGGAGATAAAACTCGGGTACGAGGCTGTGGATATTGATTGTTACCTCAGCAGCTAGGTATTCGAGGACGGCGGAAAGGTAGACCGGAGCGCCAGCGCCGACACGCTCGGCGTACTTTCCGGCTTTGAGGAAGCGGGCGATTCTGCCGACGGGGAACTGGAGACCTGCCTTTTGAGATCGAGAGACGGATTTTGAGTTCTTGGGCTTGCCTCTGCCGCCTTTGCTTGATCCTGATGTGCTCATTCTCAGAAATTAGGGTTTTGAAGCCGCTCTGAGTGTGTGAAGAGATGAGTTTCGGGATTCGAGAGAGATGAGGAAAAACGACCGGGGTTTAGGAGGCATATATAGGCTGGGGGTCGGGTGTTGGTGCGTTCTGGTTGGAGGGAAACTGAAGTGCGCGGATCGCCAGCGTGGCACTATTTGAAATATTTTGGTGGGCCGAAGTTTCGGGTGGTATGTTTGAGGTTGTAAACATTCATCGAATTGAATTTGGCAAATATTCATCGAATTACACAAAAATTTTACCCTTACTCCTATAATACACACATACACACACACAGATTCATTAAATTGTAATTTATTAAAAAAAAAAAAAAACTCAACTGAAAATTTAAAATTGCTTATATTTAAAACCAACAAGAATAATCACCCTCTTTAATACTTGAATTGATTAGTTGTTTATCTTACCAACCGTACATTATTGACCAGCATATATATTAAGCTGAGTTGAGTATACCGTCACGGATAAATGCCAATTGATGGTTAATGTTTAAGGTTAAAGAGATTTTGCTTGTTTTTCTTCATGGGTGTAACTCCATTTCATAGATATTGGGTAGCAGTTTATTTTAATTCCATAATCGTCTTGATCATAGTCTTCGCTTGATAATTTTCTTAAGCATTCAACTTATTATGGTTTCTCCTTATTTGACTTGATTACGAAATGGGTAAATCAAATTAGGAGTAAAAATCATAAATTATCGTATTTATTATTTATCTTCCCTTCTCGTATTTTTTAGCATTTATCCCATGCTATGAGTTGTAGGAGGATTCAAATTTTACTTAAGGTATTTTGATTGAGTTTAGTTGGTATTTAGTTTATATTCTCGTCCGATGATATATTTTACGAATTATTTTCTTCCCAAAACAAAAATATATGAAACCAAAATCATTAAATATTATTTGTCATAATAAATACTTTTGTTAAATACTATTCTATTTTTGTCTTTTGCGATGATGTGGTAAAGTGGCCTAATGATGCATGTAATAATAGCGTTAGTGATGACTAGGATAAAATATAAAGATTATTTTTCTCGTCTCAACCAAATTTTAATATAAAATTATTTCTAAAAATCTTGTTGAAGCTTACGCTAGCATAATACTCTTCAAAACCTCAAATAGAGCACCTCATTTTTTTTTTGTACTATGATCATGCCATCGATCCGATATTTAACTTTTTATCTCAATTAATCTAGATCGATCGCTTATAAAATTTAATTTAGGAAATAGATTTCCTAACGCTGATTTTTCCGTTTTTATGGGAGAGCGAACTCTCGACGAACGTCATTTTCTGAACCAACTGAGTCATCAAACGTTGATAAATAGAGCACCTCATACATAGACCCAATTTTGAGTAAACTAAATATCCAACATTAGAGTTCAATTTTTACAACATAAGAATCAGGGGGTGAATCAACAAAATTTAAAGCGATTTGTCTTTCTTTTGAAGTTTACTTATTTTGTTGTAAATATGATCTCCGGCACACAAAACTTATGCTTTTAAAGCAACACTTCAAATCAATCGGACAATAATTTACCTTCACTTAATCAAATAATATAGGAAAACAATATAGGATATTTGTCTCATTTATTTTAAATGTAATTGATACAAATGGATGGATTCAGATTCGTTTGATTTAAATTTTATTTTCTTTATAACAAAATTAACCTAAATTTATTTTACAATGTTAGAATTAAACGCAAACTATGGGAGAGTTTAAAAGCAAACCAGCTTAATTCATATTTGTTTAGTTTGGTTTGAATTAGTTTTACGGTAGTAACTATTTTTAATATATTTTACCTTTTAATTTTAGAAATGTAAGAGAAAAAGGTCCGGAATTCATATGAAAATAACAACCATATCACGAAAGCCTATGCATCTATGCAAGCAATGCACACAAAAAAAATGTTGATTTTAAGTAAAAATAAATAAATAAATATTTAGCTACAATTTCATTTGGGGCCAAATTGTACAACAAAAAAAGAGTTTAGTTTTGAAAAAGGATGTAAATTCTTAATGTGTGTGTGTGTGTGTATATATATATATAAAACCTCTTAAAATTTGTTGACTTATATCTCTTGTGAAATTACAAAAAATATCCAAATGTAATATTTAATATCTCCTATTTATAAGGTATATGTACGTGAATATATATAAAATTCAAATCTATTCATACCTGATAATACAAACTCAAGAAGTGAATCAATTCAAGAGTTTCTACATTTTTAATCCACACATAACAATTCGAAAATATAGCAGATTAAGCAATTCTCTTTTTTCAACCCAATTGTCAATTAGATTGTTTAGAAATAGATATGAAACGATATAAAAAAATAACATTCTATAAAAAAATTAAAAAGGAAAAGAAATGGAAATGTAAATAAATATGTAAATATAAAAAATTATTTTATGAAAAATAATTAAATATTCATATTTTATAATAAAATTTTAAAATAATCAAATATATAATTATTAATTATAAAATAAATAAAATGATAATTATAAATAAATGAACAAATAATTCATTAAATATAAACAAATATATAAATATAAAAAATATAAGTAATTTTATGTAAATATTAATTAATTTAATACGTCAAGATGTCTCAAAAATAGAAAAATATTAGTTTTAAGAAATTTATGTGATCTATCCTCTATTAAATCTCCTACGTTGAAAAAAATGAAAGATTTTTCCTTTTCTTTTTTATGCTTGGCAATTAAATTATTTTTATTAAAAATATATTTTCCAATAAACGTAGAAATCAAGCCAAAATTCTTAAAAACAACCCTCAAAATGAATTATGGAAGTCATTTCCTTAAATCATCAAAATGAAAATATGTTAATATTGAATTATTTCATCCAAATTACAAGGATTAATTTTATTGTGAATTCTTTCCAAGAAAAGAATTATTTGAATAATTAAAGTGGGGGGCATGCATGGTAATTTGCAAGGAACTATTATTCATATGAATAACACAAGTAGGATTGAAACTATTTTGAAAATGTATTTGCAGAGATGTTCTCATAAATTAGAATTCAATTAAAAAATTGATTAGAATTGAAAAAAATTATAAATTAAAGAATAAAAAATAATAAATTTAATTCTCCCAAATGACCAAAATTCATTAAAAATAAAAACGAATTAAATCTGATTTAAAATTTCCATGAATGAACACTGAAATTTCAACAATTTACTGGTAATACCAAACGCATATAAAAACTTTAAACAAAGAATCGAATGTTGTTTGCTTAATTCTAGTCTTAAATTTCCTCTGCATGATCTTAATCTTTAAGAAAGAACTGAATGCCGAAGAAACATAATCTTAATCTTCCACATTCTCACTGAATCAACACCATGTGTCCATGTAAATTTACACAGACAAAAGTTTCCGCAGTTTTGCTGAACAAAATTAAAATGGAATTATCAATCTTCATTTCATTGTGATTGAAGTTTGAACATATTAACAGGAATTCAATCACAGTCCAACCTTCTATACAAACATACAACCCCCAAGTTCATCTTCCCCACAATAAACATACTGAAAAAGTACCCAAAATAACCCACCTCTAAAAATCCCTAAAACTCCTGAGACACAGATCCAATCTCATCTTTCCCCTTCCCGGTCTTCTTGGGCAAGAGAGTCTGATGAATGTTTGGAAGAACGCCTCCATTAGCGATGGTAACAGATCCCAAGAGCTTGCTAAGCTCCTCATCGTTCCTCACTGCAAGTTGAATGTGCCTAGGGATGATCCGAGTCTTTTTGTTGTCTCTCGCTGCATTTCCCGCCAATTCCAGAACCTATATCACATGGACACCATTTACAAACGGAGATCGAGAGAGAGAGAGAGAGAGATTATGGAATATACCTCGGCGGCGAGATATTCAAGGACAGCAGAGAGGTAGACCGGAGATCCAGAGCCAACGCGCTGGGCATAGCGACCGTGCTTGAGGTAGCGAGCGATACGACCGACGGGGAACTGGAGACCGGCCTTCTCAGACCTCCTCACTGATTTCCCTGATTTTCCTCTCCCTCCCTTTCCCTTGCTTGTTGCTTCGTTCGCCATTTCTCACGATCTCTGCAAAACTCTAATTTTCTTTTTCTTTCGAAGAAGAAAGGAGAAAGACGCGTCGATTTGTGCCCCGATTCAGAGAGGGGTCATTTATATAGACGAATTGATATGCCTTGTGATTGGCTATTAGTAACGCATGGATCGATGACGTGGCGATTACGGTTTTAGTTGCGCGGGAATTTAAAAGATTTCAAAGCTTCCAAAGCGGCAAGTTGTCAAATAGCTTTAGCAATTCGACGTCGTTTCGCCAAAAGGGACACTTTTCGAATTTGTTGGGCGATAGGTTGGAATTATTATTATTATTATTATTTTTTGATGAAATGGGAGGAACAAACAAACAAAACCCAACAACACAAGCCCAGCAAAGCCCAAGGGCCAGCTCAGGCGAACTACACTAAACACACAGGCCTACATGACTCTTCTTACTTCCACGCCTAATTTATCATTCCTCAACAGAGAATAAAGGGATCTCAGGGGTCTCTGGAAGGGACAGGCCTTTAGAGCTATCCTTTCCTAGGGCGACGAGATGATCTACATACTTATTCGCTTCCCTATAAATATGCTTCACTTCAATAATTTTCAGGTCTCTCTTAAGCATTTTGCAATCCATTATAGCATGGTAGAGAGGGTGAGTGAGACTATTCTCTTTCTTCAGCAGATGAGTTAAAACCAAACAATCAACTTCAGCCTCGACCTCTACAAAGCCTCTACTCTTAACAAACTCCAGACCTTCTCTCAAAGCCCAAATTTCAATAGAAGTGGCATCAACTCTGCCTATATTCAGGATGAAGCCTGCTACCTAGTTGCCTTCCTCATTTCAAATGATGCCACCACCACTTGAAGTCACGGATTGAATAAGAGTTCTTCTTTCTGCATTGCTTAACAGCTTAGCATTCCAACTGTTAAATTTCCTTTGCACCTTATCCACCAAATGATTGTAGAGATCTTTATTAACTTTCCTGTGAATAATAGGGATTCCCAAGTATTTCCCCAGGTCTTCTGAGGTATTGAATTCACATATGTCCGCCAAGGAGTTCTCAGCTGAGAAATCTTTTAGACATTCACGAACCATACTCAAGTTCAAATGATCCGCCTCCGTGAAGAGTAAGAGGTCATCCGCAAATAAAAAATGAGAGATGTGAGGACCTTATTTGGAGAAACTAAAAGGATTCCACACCTGCTTCCTCACTTTGTCTTGGATCGGATAAAATAGTTTCTCCATCACAAGAATCAAGAGATAAGGAGACAATGGGTCCGCTCGTTGAAGACCCTTACCAGTTCTCATAGGCAACAATACCTCACCATTCCAGATTAGGGAAACCTCGCTGTTAGTGACTACAAACATAATGACCTTAACTAGGGAGATAGGGAAATTACAGTCCAACAGAACTTGTCCCATATAGTTCCAACTCATATTATCATACGCCTTCCTTAAATCAATCTTCATAAGCATCAAATGCTTTTTACTCCTGGACCTTTGCATAGAATTGATGATCTCTTGAGTTACAACTATGTTCTCCACAGTGGCTCTGTCCGGTAAGAAGCTATTTTGATGAAAGTCTATTATATCCTGAATGATAGGCCTTAACCTCTGCACAATGACCTTCGCCAGCACTTTGTAAGATGTATTAAGAAGAGTAATAGGTCAGAAGTCATTCATGGTTTTAGCATTGTCCGCTTTGGGAATTAAGACCACATGAGCTCTTAGGAATTCAGGGCAAAAAACCTTTCTCTTAGAGCCTAATTGACAAATCCCATAACCTCTTCCTTTATCACTTCCCAAAAAGTTTGATAGAAGAGAGGTTGGATTCGATCAGGGCCATTCTTCTGACTTTGGTATAGACATGGTAAAACTTTGTATTCCTATCCCCTTTTAAGAACCAGTTCGCTCAAGTTTTCTGGTGCCAAAAGATTTTTTCTTGGTCCAGGATTCTATGGTACTCTCCTATTAGATGACCTTCAAGCTCTTGCAGGAATTTAGACCTTCCATAATTCATAGACTTTTGAATGCTTGCCAACCTATTTTCAATCTGTTGTAATTATGCATCTATTTGTTTGTTACTTACTCTTTTTTTTCTTTGTTTTATTTTTACATGATCATGTTTGTGTGATCTAATTTTATGATGAAATCTTTCGATATTTCTATTTTTGATATTCAAGATTGATATATTAATTAAGAAAATTAATTATCTTATCATTAAACTTACATAGTGTCAGTCGATTGTTGTTTATAGAGAAATATTGAAATATGCTAATTATTATTTGATAAAATTTGAAAAAAAATCTAATGCATAGCCAATTCACCAAATAATTTCTCAATTTAATTCATTATATTATGTCAAATACAAGATATTTTTTTATCAGCTCAAGTTAAAAATTGTGTTTAATCGATGATTAAAATAAAATTTTATTATTTTTCAAAATAATGAAAAATAAAACTCAATTTATTAAAATATTAAAATATTTATTTATATTTTAGAAAAAAAATAGAATTGATGTTGTAAAAACCGAGTTTAAAATCAATTTTTATGAAATCGATTTCAAATTTATTCAACTTTCTATCTCAAAAAATGGATTTTAAAGTCAATTGAAAGGTTGAGAGAGAGACACCCTCTTGTTTATGACCCTTTAATGCTTGAAGGAATAACGCAACAAAAGGAAGAGCGTCATTTATTGTACATTTAATGCTTGAAAAGACCAAGAGTAATTTCTTTTCGGATCCCTCTTCATTAATTCTTTTATGACGTGTATTGAATACTGTTCGATAAATATATATATATATATATATATAAGATTACGTCTCGATTAATCCAAATCAATCATTATATTGACTCTTTTTCGAATGATGAATCTCTTAATTGAAAACATCTTATATATATAAGAGTCTGATATTTCTAATAAGAGTCGAACGTTAATCATACTTGAAAAAATTCAATCCCTAGTTAAATAAAACCACACCGGTAGATCCTCTTCATCAATCTGTTCAGATGTTTGGCTTTCCGATTATTTCGCAAAATATTCTGATTTTAGATTTAATTTATTAAAATATTATAATTTGCAGAAAAGCCCGAGTTGGCTCTTGGTCTTTTCAAACATTAAATGCGCAACTAATGATTGTATGCCTTATGTTGAATTCTTCTCCCGAGCATTAAAGGTTCACGTAAAACAAACCCCTCTCTCCATCTCCCTCTCAACCTCTCCCTTGACTTTAATATGGATTTTCACGAAATCCACTTCTTTTTTTACAGATTTAAAATCGATTTTACAGAGACCAAATTCAAAATTGATTTTAACAATATTAATTTTAAAATACGAATAAAAATCTTAATATTTTAATAAATTAAGTCCTATTTCTTAATATTTTGAGAAATAACTCGGGGCTGGCGTATGATTCGGATTACTACTTTAGCAGTGTTCTCTGTCACAAAAGTTTTATTTATTTTTTATTATATAAAAATTTAAATTCTAGATTTTAAGATTGGGAGAGAAGGATTGTAACCATTAAACTATTTCTTAAAGACGTAACAAAAGATTTCATGATTTTAGGAGTATCAAAATATATGCAAATAATATTTATTTAATTAAATCTAAATTTAGAATTTTACGGTTACAACACAGCAGCTCGTCACATTGATGTGGAAAATCTAACATCAAATTCTAAAATCATTGTTGTAAATTGTAATTAGTGGGCCCTGGGCCCCTATTAGAATCGGTTGAAATCGCTGGTAGGCCCAAATTTTGCCTTCTATTTTTCAATACACGATCCAAGATCTAATGCCTACTACCTTTCTCTGCCTTTTGACTAAGGTCAAGTGTAGATGTATTGCCTTCAGGTACTAACATTGTTGTTTGTTGGATTTCAGTTGTCTTTGTTAAGGGTATGCCATGAGATTCCTACAACCATCATTTGTTTCTTCTTGCTTTCATTAAGATGGCCCGAAAAAGTGTAGTTACAGAAGTAAGAATCTAAAATTAAGACAAGAAGACTCAATCTTATCTAAAGTGACCTATTTAAGGATTTTAAATACGTGAGTCATCTCATTCAAAAGCATAAATCACCTTGTAAATTAAAATTATAATTAAAGACAACTTAACATTGTTATAAGTAGCCTTATATCTAGATAAATCTACTCATGGCTTTGACAAGTCCCTTTGTCTCTCATATATGAAACTTTGACAAGTAGTCTTGATCAATTATTAAACTGACTCAGGAATTTAAAATGTAAAAACAAGTTTGCTTATAGTTTCAAGAGATTGACCTGCTATATTTAGCGTTCATTTGTTCAAAAAAGCTGATTTGAATTAAATGTACTGTATCACCAATCTCACCAATCTCTACAATGCATTTAATGGTCTTCAACGACTAAAATATTTGCTCCGACTATAAAAGCAAAATAAAAGGATGAAGATCGAGAGATCTGAGATTGCACTGAATAGCGTTGAAAATGAAAAATTGTGTTCTCTATCTTGCTGTATTATTTGTCTGCAAATCTGAAGATTGAAAGCTTTACATTACTCTTATTTCTCTATTTACTCATCGTAAAAGATCATAGCTGGGTTATTATGTATCTTAAGTCTAAGTGATAAGGAGAGATATCAGATTAGGGTTTGCTTGATCATGTGAAAATCAGGTTGAAATATTTTGAAAAATATTTGTATAGTTCACTAGTACCGTGAAAAGTTAGTTTGTAATTCTGTGAATAGAATATTGTATTTAAAAATTCAGATAAAGTCTGTGAGTAGACGTATACTAAAAAGGTGAAACTAGTATAAATTGTATATATCAATTTTTCTTTAAATTTTTTTTCTGTTTATTTTTGTAAATTGTTTCCAAGTCTAAAAATTAGTCAAAACTTGAAAATAATATATTCACCTCTTTAACTTATCATATTTAATATTAACATTTATTTTACGAAAGCTATAGTTTCTTTCGTCCCACTTCTTTATCTTTTTTCCTTGTTGGGTGCAATCTGTGCTCCAAGCATATGGTCCAATGGTGGCTTGTAGTCTTTGAGCTAAATGTTTATCTTAATAATATCTTTATAAATTTAATGGTATTTAGTCACATCTAAGGGTGCTCTTTTGCGATGATGTTCACCACGTTGGAATTTTGGAAATACTGACCTTTTGAAATTATTTACGTCCCTTTTTACTTTTTTCCTAGTCGAAAAATGTTTATCTTGATAATATCTTTATAAATTTAATAATATAATATTAAATTATCTTAATCGATAATTTGAATTCAAATATTAAAAATAAAAAAATAAATATAATAAGAATCAATTCTTAAATTAAATATCATCATTATTCAAATATAATCAGATTTTGGAATATCATTCCTACGGTGAAAAAAATTGTTTGTGTTGATTTCTTTAGCCATATTCATTTGTGTGTGCCATTGAACCCGACCCGGGCATGCTCCACATCCACATCCAATGTTCTGGTGGGTCCTCCTCCTACTCGATCACCAGATGAGTGACCAAATCCATCCCCTCCTCAGTGTTCTCTCCGGCCATCACAACCGGGATAGTCTTGCCCTCCGGAAAGAGCACCCTTTGATGTGACTAAAAACGATGACAATAAAAAAACATATGTAAATATTATTCAAAATAAGGTCAAATGATAGATTATTTTCATGTAATTTCAAAGTTCAAATAAGGGTGACGAATAATAGATGCATCCTGCATGACCATTTTGTGCGTGAAAACCTACTCTCTCCCTCTCTCTCTCTCCCTCCCTCCATGAAATCCTAAACTTCGCCCTTATGTCCTCCTCTCTCTCCCTTCTCCTCCTCTTTCTCTCTCTACTCTCTTTCTCTCCGCTCATCACCACTTCCCGCAACACTACCACCGGAGCCTCATGTCCGCTAGACTTTGACGTTCTCCGACAATTAGTCCAAAACTCCAACTCTTATCCTCCCTCGAGCAACCCCAAAGCTTGTCGATTCATTCAACAAGGTCTCCGCCTCGTACTATCAGACTACCTCAAAAAAACCAGTAACTTCGTCCCTCCTCTCGACTCCAGCCAATCGTGTTGGGACACGTATCAATCTCTCTTCGCTGAGTTTGTCCCCAATTTCAACATTCAATCAGTCTGTGGATTCCAAACCAGTTGGATTTCCGAAGGGTGTATGAACATCACCACAAAATCCCAATTCGAAACCCTAATTCCCAATTCCACGTTAAAAGATGTTGTTAGTAATTGTAATCAGTCATTAAAGGGCAATTCACCATGTGCTTCTTGTTTTACAAGTTTGTCTAGTCTTCAGGCTCGGTATTTGACCGGTCCCTCAATCGGGAACGTCTCCGATTGCACGGTGTATCCGTCCATTTACGCGGCGGCGTTCGCGAATTCCTATGGTCCTACTGATTTAGGTACTGCTTTCTGTTTGTTTCAGCTTGATTTATATCCTAAGCATAAGAAGGGAAATGTGCTGAAAATTGTGATCTCTGTTGTCGTTGTGTGTTTTGTTATTGGGGTTTTGATTGTGGCTGGTGGGTATTGGTTTTTTTGGACGCCTAGGAAGCGGAAAAGGAGGAATAGGATTAGGCTTGAGAGGATTGACACTGGTTTGGATTTAGAACTGGAAAGCACTACATTGGTTAGGTACACTTTTGATGATATTAAGAAGGCGACCAGGAATTTTTCAAGGGAGAATATAATTGGGAGAGGAGGATATGGGAATGTTTATAAAGGGGTTTTGCCAGATGGGTCTGAGGTTGCATTCAAGAGGTTTAAGAATTGTTCTGCTGCTGGTGATGCGAATTTCACGCATGAAGTTGAGGTTATTGCTAGTGTCAGGCATGTTAACCTAGTTACGTTGAGAGGTTATTGCACAGCTACTACTCCATTGGAGGGCCATCAGAGGATAATCGTCTGTGATTTGATTAAGAATGGTAGTTTGCATGATCATTTGTTTGGACCAAGAGAGTTTAAGTTGAGTTGGCCAATTCGACAGAAGATAGCTCTTGGGACAGCCCTTGGATTGGCTTATTTGCATTATGGAGCGCAGCCTGCAATAATTCACAGGGATATTAAAGCTAGCAACATACTCTTGGACGAAAGTTATGAGCCTAAGGTGGCTGATTTTGGTCTAGCAAAGTTCACCCCGGAGGGAATGACGCATTTGAGCACAAAAGTGGCTGGGACTTTGGGGTATGTGGCACCCGAGTATGCATTGTATGGACAATTGACGGAGAGGAGTGATGTATATAGTTTTGGGGTTGTTCTTCTTGAGCTTTTGAGTGGGAAGAAAGCAGTTGTTGCAGTTAGTGAAGGACAGACCTCGCTTGTTACTGATTGGGCTTGGTCCCTTGTGAGGAAAGGGAGAGCTTTAGATGTGATTGAGGATGGTATGCCAGAGATGGGACCTCCAGAACTTATGGAGAAGTTTGTACTCCTTGCTGTTCTTTGTTCTCATCCAGTACTACATGCAAGACCACCTATGGATCAGATTGTGAAAATTTTGGAAACTGACTTGCCTGTTCCTTTGATACCTGAAAGACCGATTTCTATTATAGCAAATGTTGAAGATATTGAGAGATCAGTTAGTAGTAGTGGTTCTGGTAATCTTTCTACTCCTGCTGGTTATCAGACATTTACAGTTCAGATGGATCAGCACTCAAACTGTACATAACATGGAAGCTTAGTTTAGGATGCTAAAGCTGCTTGCGCTGGCATGCGCTGTGTTGCTTGAATAATTAGAGGCTAAAGTGATCAGTCTGTTTAGATGAATTTGGTTATATTTCCTTAAACCGGAATTACCCATTTCTTTTGTTGTTGTTGTAAAAGTAGAACAAATGGATCTATAAAAGAGTTGATTCTTTTATCTTACTTTTTTGGGACTTTGAAGATGTAACGCCTGTGCGCAGATTTTTGTCTTTCAGAAATGCTTGGTGCGAAAGTGCCAATAGTGGGAATGAAGCTGCATAATGTGGTAGAAGTCGCATTCTTATGATCCTAGCAACTAACTACACGACTTGATGACTCTTTCTTTTGTTCTCCGACTATTGCCAATGATTTGGGTACCGATGCACTCCTAATCTCTGCAGATGCTTTTATTTGCAACCAAATATGAGAACATATCCTGTCTGTCCCGCATTTTGGAGACTGATTTCAGTTGGATTTAGCAGCCAAAGTACTATATAATTAATCATCCGCCGTTCTTGACACAATAACCCGTCTTCTCAAATTTTCTAGTATATTCTGGGTTGTCTTCGCTGGCGACCATACAATGCATCTTCTAAAGGGTTATGCACAACTATGGTGCTGTTGATTGTCACCGTCCTATCTATGCAGGTGGTTTGGCTTCATTGATCATATGCAGGTAGTAGTTTTGCAGCTTACATGGTGGAAGGTGCTGTTGAATATGGATGCTTTTTTTGGGGGGGGGGGGGAATGGCTGGGGGCTGTCTGATTTGGAAAAATGTTATGCCACGGTAGATATTATCATTTTTGTCAACTCCTATTAGTTTCTCGTAGAATTTTCGAAGTTTTTCTCTGTGTGTGACGTGTGACAACATAGATATTTATTGTGTGGTATATATCAGTCTACTTAGTCATGTTTTCAAGCTCTTGAAGTCGAAACAACCCTCTTGACCTGTCAATTGTGCCCACCAACAAAGTGTACTGGTCAAGGATTTGAACAGAAATATTATTATTATTATTATTATTATTACTATTGTCATTATCATTACTATTACTATTAATATTTCATTATTACTATTAATATTTCATTATTACCGCTGGTATTTCTATTATTCTTATTACTATTTGTATTATTATTACTTATGATATTACTATTATTACTCTTACTACTTCATATATATATATATATATATATACATATCATTCTAATATCTATTTATTTATCCATTTATGTATTTACTTATTACTAAAAGTTATCTTTTCACCTAATTCGTTTTTATATATCATTATTTTAAGAACTCTGCCACGGTCGGTCCCAAACCCGGATAAAGGAGTAGGGTTGCGGTAAGTCGACAGCCAGCGTAAAATCTCTTGTCAAATGAAAGATGAGAGACTGATATATAGATACTTTTGGGACGTTTCCCCCTAAGTGACGCGCTATATCAAATCCCGGATACAGCGATAAATTAACAAGGGATACTAGGGTGCGGATAAATAAATTAGTCTACGAAAATAAGATTCGTTTAGCTACTTGAAATATAGGATCTTTGACCGGTAAGTTTAGGAGAAATTGGAGAAACAATGGATAAACGAAAAATTCATATCATGTGTCTTCAAGAAACTAAGTAGGTCGGGGAGAAAACTAGAGTAGTGTAGCCGTATGGTCATAAACTTTGGTACATAAGAAGAAATAGGAGTAAGAATGAGTTAGGAATAATTGTACATAAAACTCTGTTAGAGGATGTGATAGAGATAAGAAGGAAAGTAGATATAATTATACTTGTCAAGTTAGTAGATGTGATAAATATAGTTAATATAATCAGTGTGTATGCGCCTCAAATAGGTGTAGATGCAATTAGTAAAATACAATTTTGGGAGAATTTAGATGAATTTATACAAATCATACCCAATAATGAAAAATTATTTATTGGAGGAGACTTAAATGGACATGTAGGAGCTAGGAACGAAGGATTCAAAACCGTACATGACAACTTTGGATTCGGTAGTAGGAATGAGGTAGAGGGTATCATTTTAGAATTTGCTATAGCATTCGATCTAATAGTTATAAACATTACTTTTAAAAAAAGATAAACGCATTTAGTTACATATAGAAGTGGATCTAATACTAGTCAAATAGATTTTTTTCTCATTAGAATAGATGATAGAATGACTTGTAAGGATTGTAAGATTATCCCGGGGGAGAGTATGACAATTCAATATATACTCATAGTTTTAGATATGCGCGTGTCTAAAAGACGAAAGAAGTACTGCCCATTTGTAGAGTCAAGAATTAAGTGGTGAAATTTGAAGGGAGAAAAGATAACGGCTTTTAAAGATAAATTACTTCAAATGACAAATTGATCTACTAATAATGATTCGGAAACAATATGGAAAGAGATATCGACTAACATCATGAATGTAGGTAAGGAGGTTCTTGGTGTATCTAAGGGTCATGCCTCAATAGACAAAGAATCATGGTAGTGGAACGAAAAAATTCAAACAGCTATCCGCACCAAACGAGAGTATTATAGGAATTTTGAAGATAATAGTAGTAGCCATACATATGACAAATACAAAAGTACGAAAAAAGATGTGAAAAGGATTATTCAGGAGTCAAAGAGTAAGGTGTATAATGAACTATACAAGAAATTGGAAACCAAAGAAGGAGAGAGACATTTACAGAATTGCTAAGTTATAGGAAAGAAATGGTAAAGATCTAAATAATATTAAATGTATTAAGAGTGAAACTAATAGTATACTTGTAAAGGATAATGATATAAGAAGACGTTGGTATGATTATTTTGATTATCTTTTTAATGTTAAGAGTACAACAAATATAGAAAATATCGAGATACCTATAAAAGAAATTAATAGAGATTTTAAACGTAAAATTCGCTCTCATGAAGTAAAAGAGGCTCTAAAGAGGATGAAAAATAATAAAGTCGTAGGACCTGATGACATTTATATAGAAGTATGGAAATGTTTGGATGAATTTGGTGTAAAAGTATTAACGGATATTTTCAATAAAATTTGGCAAACTAAGAGAATGCCTCAAATATGGAGAAAGAGTGTAATTGTACCGTTATATAAGAATAAATGAGACATACATGATTGCTCCAACTATACAGAAATTAAATTTATGAGTCATACCATGAACTTATGGGAGAGAGTAATAGAGCATAAATTGAAATTGGAGATAAATGTATCTCAAAATCAATTTGAATTTATATCAGAAAGATCTACCACGGAAGCAATCCACTTGTTACGACATTTGATGGAGACATATAGAGTATAAAAGAGAGACCTATATATGGTATTCATTGATTTAGAAAAAGCATACGATAGGGTTTCTAGAAAATTATTGTGGTGGACTTTGATGAAAAAAAGGATATTTTTTAGATACATTCATCTCATTAAAGATATGTATGAGGGAGTTACAACCGGCGTTAGAATTTACAGAGGTTTGAGTGATAGTTTTCCCATTAATATCTGACTCCATCAAGGTTTGATATTAAGTTCCTTCCTTTTTGCAATAGCGATAGACGAAATTACAAAAAATATTCAAGATAAAATACGATAGTATATGTTTTTTGCAGATGATATAGTATTAGTTGATGAAATTCGAGAGAGTGTTAATGCTAAACTAGAGTTATGAAGATTCACACTACAATTCAGAACGTTTAGATTGAGTAAATTGAAAACCGAATATATGAGATGTAGGTTTAGCGATAATTATAGAAATGATGAAGAAACGATTAGATTAGATGGGTAAAATGTCCCAAAAAATGAACGATTTAGATATCTAGATTTTATCATTCAAAATGATGACAATATAGATGGAGATATGAACCATGGGATTCAAGCGGGTTGGATGAAATGGAAAAAGGTATCCGGAGTTCTTTGCGATCGGACGATACCATTACACCTGAAGGAAAAGTTCTGTAGAGCCACGGTTAGACCAATACTATTGTATGGTACTGAGTGTTGGGCTATTAAACAATAACAAGAATAAAAGATGGCTGTTATAGAAATGAGAATATTTAACTGAATGTGTGGAAAAACTAGAAAAGATAGAATTAGAAATGACGAAATTCGGAAGAAGTTGGGTGTTAATTCAATTATGGATAAGATGCGAGAGTGTCGTTTGAAATGGTTTGGGCATGTGCAAAGAAGACCTAAAAATACACCGATTAGGAGAATTGAGAATTTAAATATAGGAGATTTAGTAAAACGTAGAGGTAAACCATTGAAAATTTTGATACAAGTAATCCGTAAAGACATGGAAGTTAAGGGTTTAGAAGAGAAAATAGTTTTAGATAGGAATTGATGGCGTAGTAGAATCCGCACAAATTAAACCAATATATTTCAGATATTTATCTATTGACTTATATATTTATTTATTTTTATTCTATTTTTCTCTTATTTTATATTCTTTATTTTATTTTTCTTTTTATTTATATATATATATATATATATATTTTATTCTTATTTTTCCATTTTTTTTTTATTTTTTATAAATTTGTATTTCAAATGACAGACCCCAAATTTTGAGAATAAAACTCAGTTTATTGTTGTTGTTTATATAAAGCGCCATGAAGGCGCGTACTGTAATTTTCTTTTTTTTTTCTTTTAAATTCTTACACTTATTTTTTTTCTCTTATGCCCTTCTTCTTTTTGGAAATACACTTTTTTTTTATTTCATTCAAATCCTTGTGCTTTTTCTTGAACTTTTTTTTTTTTTTTTGGGTCTTTCCATTTATGGGATCACACTTTATTTTTTTATTCGGTCCTTCCGCTTTTTATTTTACCTCTTTTTTTTAATGCTTAAATACTTGTTTTTTGAAGCGTAGGTTTTTTTTTTTCCTTTTGTTTTTTGGCCCCATAGATGATTGTTCCTTTATTTTTAAATCATATATTTTTCTATTAAGATCCTTACTTTTTTAATTTTTTAATTTTTAACCTAATTTTTTTTTCTTTTAAGCCTTTCATTTTTTTTCTTTTTTTTAACCTTATAAATGATCGTCCCTTTATTTTTAAATCATGATTTTTTTTTTTTGCATTCAAGTCTTTGAGCTTTTTTTATCTAATTTTTTTCCTTAAATTCTTCATCCTTTTAGACAGATTCCCCCCCCCCCCAATTTTTTTGACACCACTTGTCCATTCAAGTTCCTTTTTTGACTCAATTTTTTCTTCTCTTTAGTCTTTTGTTTTTATTGAATATAGGTCTTTTTTTTTTTGCCCTATAGATGATCGTTTTTTTAGTTTTAAATTACAAATTTTTAATTTTTATTCTATTCAACTCCTTGTTTTTTTTATTTTTATTTTTGACCTTTTTTTTCTCTCTTGAATCCTTCTCTTTTTATAACATTGGTTCTTTCCATTTTTTTCTTGTTGATCATCCCTTTATTTCTATTATCTTTTTATTTCATTTATTATCTTTTTTTTTTTTACCTCATTCATTGGTATTTTTTAAAATTCTAATTGTTATATTCTTTTTTTGTTTCTTGTCATTGATATATGTTATATTTTTTATTAATTTGATTAATAATTTAATTTAAATATTAATTGATTATAAATCAAACAAATATTTATTTATATAGTGTAAAAAATATAAGTCCTATTCTGTGAGTTTCCTGCGCGTTCACGCAGGACAATAACTGGTATAAAGAAAGAGGCTTTTAAGCCGAAACGCCTCACATATTTGAAATATCAAGTCAGCAATTGTGGACCCACATCAAACACCTGCAAGGCCCTAATTGGTGAATGGACGTTTGGGTGTAATATATTTCTTATTTGAATACACCCCTATAATTTGGGATGCTCCATTAAATTGAACTTATGTTGAATTAAAAAGGAGAATGTTAATGGTGTTAGTTTTTTAAATCAAGTATTGGATTTGAAACTTGAGAATGAAAAAAACTAAGTTGGAAGAGTCGTCCTCAAAATAGAAACTTCATAGACATTCGAATCAGATTAGTCAGAATATGATTTTGGATAACGTGGCGTGGCATAGGAAAAAAAGGGAGAATGTGACCATAGTTTACCAATGTGGGCTTAATGTAGTTAACAGGAAAGTATAGGACAGTGTTCAACGAATATCAGTATCCCTCAAGCTTGAGCAAAACCGGGCCCAAAGAAATAAATGCAAACCCAAAATGGGTCCAATCAGGAATCATGGTCCTAAAACAGTGGCCCAGATAAAATTACAAAATGGGCCACTAGAGGAAGCAAACTTTATTTTTATTTATTTTTAGTTGTACAAAAATTTAAATCTAAAATTGTTGGGGAGGGAGTTTATACTACTGGGCTATTTCCATTTCAACAATCATTTGTATCCATCCTTTCACTCTTTTTTTTTTTGGTATCAGGGTTTGATCACCACCCAGTATTTAGAATTTCGCACCGACTAATCTGGATCGATTGTTGCAGGGCCTATTTTATGGTGGCGGATCTCCCAATATTATTTTTTTCTTATTTAAAGTGAGTCAAACTCTTGACCTTATTAAGAGATAAAAGTGTCCATCTCACTTACGTCAATAAATGTTGGTTACGTCCTTTCACTTTCAGCAGACTCAATTTGTTATTATCAACGTAGACGTAATTGACCACACAACAACATCATTGCACTTACAATAGGATAAAGATAAACCAAATTTTTAGGCCAAGTTCAACAAAAGAAAAGGGATAACGCCAAATGTCCCAAAAAACTAAATTTTTTGGGATTGAGTGATCAATCACTCTAATCTCTTAATCAGAAGTCTCGAGTAAGGATTTAAGAGAATCGACTATTAAAATAGACTTCATAATACTAATCAGATTAATCGAATAAAACTCGAATATGAGTGGGAAAAAAAAATAATGTCTCAAAAAAATAGACCAATTTCGATATATTTTTTTTAATTTACAAAATATTTTAATCATTTCAAATTTAATCAACTTTAAAAATATATATATATTTTTGTTCTTATAAAAATATTATTGGGCTAAGCAATATCAGGCAAGGATTGCCAAACCCATATTTTCCCTCCTCTTCGAGACCAAAAAAAGAAAAAAAAGAAAAAAAACCAATTTGATCGCGTAGGATAAAGAAAGTACAATTCTCCTTTGTATCACCAAGAAAAATAAAGAAAGTACAATGGCTCGTGGAATTAAATCTGAACCCCCCAGTGGGTTGAAATATCTGTCCCAAGGTACAACACTTACTATCTCATAAATTGTTCACAAACTTTGACATGTCCAACCTGTGATGCAGTGGAGCAACCTATGAGTTGTCAAATCTTGCATCCAATCCAACACCAAAGAGTTTTAACCCCAAAAAAAAAAAAAAAAAATCTTCGTAATATATTATCTGACTTTTCATTATATTTGTGTTTGATTATTTTGTTAGGCAGGCACATTGTTTGTGTTTTGGAACTGATTTTTTTATATATTATATATTAAAATCATCTCAATCTAATTTGATTTTTATATTTCCATATTTTTATATTTTTATATTTTTAGCTATTTTCATATTTATGGTAATAAATTTTCTATATAAATTCAATTTTATCATATTTTATATTACTATATTACCCTATATTTTGAATATGGTACCACAATCATATTGATCTATTTTTTATATTCATATTATGTTGGAATTTTAGGATTCTCATGCATAGCGGAAGCATATAATAATTTTTGGAAAAATAAATTAGATCGGGTATAAGGTATCTCAATACGTAGAATCTTCAATTGCCTTTTAGGTAAGTCATAATTGGGGAGTTAATTAGGTGGTTAGTGGGATAATGGGAGTTACCCCATTATCCCTAAGTTACCATAATGCCCCTCTTGGACACTCTAATCTATATATTATTTTATATTTTTATCACGGTACAAGAGCTGTTTTTCATAAAAAGGAGTATTTATGTACCTGTTTGTGCCTCCAACGATTAGAACCGATGCTGAAATCAGATCACCCAAAGTTAAAACCAACACTGAGCCAAGAGTCAGACCCTGAGCAGCTAGAATTAAAGCCAGATTTGAGAACCAAAGCAAAGGTTTCAAAAGCATCCCATAAAATTTTAGATCCTATATTTAAATTTTATTTCAAATTTAAATACTTTTTATTATATTATATTAAGTTCGAAGGGGTATTAAAAAATATATTATATTTTATTTTTGAAATTCTCAAGTTAATTAAAAGAACTTGAACCAAGAGGCGTGGATGAAGCAAAATCCATTTCAATAATTATCTTTGTCCTCCTTTCTCTTTCAGCAAACTCAATTTGTTGTTGTCAACATAGCGTGGGTGAACAACAATAGGAAAAGATGAACCAGCTTTTCAGGGTAAGTTCAACCCAAGAAAAGGGACAACGCCTAGCCTTACAATAATGCCAAAAAAACAAAGGGATCAAATATTAAATGGATTAAATTCGATGCAATATTTTTATTTAATTTAACAAATATTTTCATCATTTCAATAGCATCTGATTGGTTCTTTTTTTTTTATATAGAAAAAATAAAAGTGAAATGATTCTACCGTTTGAACTATCTCAGAGAGAGACAGGATTTGATTGGCTATTGCAAATCAAGAGGTTCAAATCATATGAAACTTAATATTTGTGGACCGATGTATAGGGCTATGTAATAAGTTTTCTTGCCCAAACTGGTGTTTCTTTTCCTCGCCCAATGGTTTACAAAACCCATATTTTCCCTCCTCTTCAAGACAAAAAAATCAGGAAAAAAAAAAAAAACACCAATCTTCGTGGGGGCATCCCGGACATTTTAGCGTTTGCTAACGGGGCAGGATAAAGAAATCACAATGGCTCGTGGAATTAATTAATCTGACCCCCAATTGGGCTGAAATATTTGTCGGGGTCCGATATAATCGGTGGCGGAGCCACGTATAGCCTTGGGAGGCCATTAAACCTTTTTTTTTTTTTTTTTTTACACATAAAACTTTTAAGTTTTGTGAACAAAAAATTTATATCTCTTCCAAATATCTAAAATAATAAAATTTATATATTTTAAAATTTTAAAATAATATTATATTTGATATTTAGGTTTCATAAACTCTAACTATGATATCTGAAAATTTAAAAGAATATATTATTATTATTATTATTATTATTATTATTTACTTTTCTGTGAATGATATTTTTATTCTTTGTACCTATCCATCAATTATCCCCGAGGAAGAAAAAAAACATACCCTCCATAATGGTTACTAATAATAGTTGATTCGAGCAAACAAACATTTTTGTGATCTTTCTTGAAAATCTATATCAACACACTCGTATAGTTTTTTTCTTTCTTTTTTGTTAAATATCGTGAATGATTAACATTCTCATAAAAACTTTTGTTTATTGTTTATTACATTCTTATCAAAGCTTTTACTTACTATATAATATTTAATTGTTTCATAATTTAGTTATTATTTTTTCACGATTCTATTATTATATTTTAGATATAATTAATATTCTATTTGTACAATATTGGACTATTAATATTTTGTTCATATAATTTAAATATGTTAAATATTCTATTAATTATATAAGATAAATATGATATTTTCTATTTTTTATAAACCCAATAGTCAAAAAATATTGCCCATCGTTAAAATTAGGGTTTTAAATCTACATATAATAACTCTTTTTTCGATAAAAATTCAACCAAATTTAATAAAAATACAGGGGGATAATAATCAATTATGAGAGAAAATATATTTTATTTTGATTCTCTCAATTTTAATAGTAATTAATGAACGAATTTTTTCAACAATGAAGATAAATATGAATATATTATAAATAATTTAGTTATTTATATTAAAAAGAAATTGATATTGTTATTAGTTTAAAATTGATTATAAATAAATTTGAATTAATGAAAAAGTACATTGATATAATTTTCAAAAGAAATTAATTTTGTTTAATATTTTTTTATTTTTTAATGAAAATTATATGAAAATTTAATATATTTTTATTTTGTAATGTTGATTAATTATTATTTTATGATAATTTTCTTAGTCCATCCCATCCCTGGATATACTTACCATCTCATAAATTGTGCACGAACTTTGATATGTCCGAACTGTGACGCAGCGAGGCAATAAATCAGTCGTCAAATCTTTCATCCTATCCAAGACCAAGGAAAGGCGAAATTAGAAAGCCGGCGATAAGAATGATAAAAGATGGGCAACGCAACTGGGAGTCACATTTCGAACTCC
This sequence comes from Dillenia suffruticosa, assembly GCA_033439265.1. NCBI lineage: Eukaryota > Viridiplantae > Streptophyta > Magnoliopsida > Dilleniales > Dilleniaceae > Dillenia > Dillenia suffruticosa. Next base: position 23,635,540 of record JAVTVX010000020.1, on the reverse strand, counting down.
AAAAGCAACCAGAGCAGCTTTTAACCAAAAAAAAAATAGAAAAAGAAAAAGAGACTTCGTTTTGTCCCATTTGGTGTGCCTTTATAAGCTTGATCTGCTCTTCCATTTGTGTTTAAACCCAGGGAAATAAAATGGGGCACCTGCCACTAGAAGCCATGCATAGGCAAGTCTGGCACATATTTGGCATGATGTCTTGATCGACCTGTCCATAAACAAATGAACAAATTATAATCCAAAGACTTCAATCAACAAATTTTTTATGTATGCAGCTAATCTACCTACTAAGAGGGAGGCAAATATCCCCAAATTCTAATTCAAGAAAGTAAAGGAGAGGACAAATGTGTCTAGTCAGCATCCACAGCAAGTGTCTTTTAGGACCACAAATGCTCGTTCGTACATGGACTGTCTCCAGCGGTATTAGGATACAAAATTGTACCCATTTGCTTACTCTCAAGTCTTTTAAGCATAATCATTTTTAGGTTCTTATGCACGTCATAAAAGGCACTACCCATCAGTCAAAAGATGGGACGAAGGCACTACCCATCAGTCAAAAGATGGGACGAAGGTAGTTGAAGAATGTCAGGTCGCAGAAATCTAAATTAATGCGAGGCAGATGGAAATCATAACAAAACCACTTTAGCTAGCATCAACCGCAGCCAAGGACATGTTATCGGTACAAATCTTCCTTTTATAATCTCGGTTCAAATCATTATATATTAAAAAAAAATTTCCTTTGGGAAGCCACTTCCCATCCCACTGCGCTTACGTCCCAGCTGGCCTGCCAGCGGTGGTGGGAATTCCCCGATTCCCTCGTCAAAGACGAGGTTGGACGTGGAATTTACTCCATGAGGAGCAATTTGGACGTAGATGAGATTATCACAACCTCTCTTTTCGTACCACTAGGATGCTTAATGTCATGGACAGGCAAATCATTAGAAAGCTCATGGAATGTACCTGTATTTGACCTTGGAATTTTTTCGGTTGCATGTTCGAGAACTAGATCTTTTGGGTTATTCCACCGAAGATACTCATTTAGCTACACAATTTCTCTGTAATCTCTAGTTGTATTATAGATATTGTTAGGCATGATTCATCCGGTGACTATCATCCTCTTCCAAACAACCCAAGGCAACAGTGACAATGTTCAAATTTTGTCGGTGGATGTTTCCCTTTTATCTCTTTAGCTGTGTTTTACAAATTTGGTCAATTAATGGGGACAAAATGTGGGACAAAGTATCCATCGTGGACAGATAGATCAAATCACAAGGACTTTAAACAGCATTTGATCTCCTAAGGTAGAGTTAACATAAACAGACAGCTAGGACCACCATAGGCCGCAAATGCTTCGGTCGAACGAAAAATAAATAAATAAATAAATCTTAAAGCCCCTTTTAGGAGGTATAAAGAAAACATCACTTTCCTTGGGGGATGAATGTAAAATCCCCACGACTCAACTTTTTTTTTTTTTTTTTGATATTATATCAAATAGTTTTCGAATAATATTTTAAATAATTAGGTTCAAAACTTATAATGGTCTATTTAAAGGGAATATTCTCTTAACGTAGTTTGCTCTATACTCAAATCACAAGTCAAATTTAAAATTTTATATAAAAAATCTAATACCATATTTTATTAATTTAACTTACCGTTGTCGGTAACTCGCAACTTTATGTTATGTATATATTTATAGAAGAACTTCCTTTTATGTCTAGTTTTATTAAACAAAGGAATGCGGAGGAATATTCAAAATTCTCTGCAACTGTTAGTCTTCAGATAAGAAATTCCTAATGAGATGATAATGCACTAAAAGAAATCTCCACACATTTTGTCCTTTTCTCATGGTTAGATGTTTGCGTCTTCCTTTTGCAGTTCCCTTAAAAGACAAAGCCTTCAACTTAAACTATTCTTTTGGGATCCAACTTAGATACATAAAAAATATAGAAGTTAATTTTTTGGGCACAAAAATTATGGAAAAGAAAAAAAAAAAAAATAGCAAGCAGAGGAAAAGAATAAAATTTTAGAAAAAATATTTATTTTATGTACAAGTCTGTTATCTTTATAAATATAGGAGATTATATTAAAATCATACCATAAATCATTAGTTTTCACCAGGGAGAGGATTGTTTGCTGGGGGGCTTATCAATTGGGACAAGAGATAATCAGGGTTGCCCATTAGAAATGGTCTACTAGGGTTAGAAACTAATGGTGAGTCATTGTGAGGATAATTGAAAAAAATGATTTATTGTAATATTTTATTTGTATTAATGAATGATGATTAATCGAGCTACATAAAAAATATTGTATATTTGTGTCTGATTATTTTGTTGCGCATGCATATTGTTTATGTTGGAAGTAATTTTCCTTAACAAACTATTAGAAAATATACCATATACTAAAATTAAATCAAACATATTTATATATATATATATATATGTGTTAATGGATTTTCTATATAAATTCAACTTATTTTAATAATTTATTATGATAGGTTTTGTATTATTATATTACTCTCTATCTCTTATACGGTAGTTCAATCATATTCATTTATTTTTCACATTTATATTATTTTATATTTTGTTATGGTATCTTAACTCTTTTTATAAAAATGGTTATCCGTACACCTACACATACATTCAGCAGTCAAAACTGGTGCTGAAACCATATCAGCTAGAGTTAAAACTAAAACAAGAGCCAAGAGGCTGAGCAAAGAGCCAAATCCTTAGGCCAAGAGCCAGAGCTCGGAGCTAGAGCTAGAGCAAGAGCCAACGCAAAGGTTGCAAAAACACCTTCCAAAATTTTTGATCCTATATTCATATTCTATTTCAAACTCAAATATTTCTCCTTATGTCACATTGAGTTTGATAAAATATTAGAAAATATATTATATAAGAAAATCAAATTAATTTATTGATTTAATTTTGATATATATTTGACTTTTTATATTTTTTATTTCTATATTTGTAACTATTTCTATATTTGGTACAATGAATTGTCTAATTATTGAGAAAATTAAGTATTTGGTTTCATATAAATGTATTTAGATTATTTACACAGTTATGATCATCTATTTTTCTGATTTAGATTATTTTTACGTTTCTACACAAACTTCCACCATAATCTTAAATGTATTTACCAGCACTGTGTGTAAATGATTGTGTGTATTCGTTTGAGTTGAGCTAGCAACTGGTCTCGTGAATATATATTGATGGCAGCAAAGCAATAGGAAATATAGTAAAAAAGGATAGATTTAAGTAAAATATAGAATGAGAGGTTCAGAATTGACACAGAAATAATAATATAATAGCATAACCCTACACAAATTGCAGAGAGGGAAACTTTGTTCCAGTCTCCAACTTGTCCATATAATTCTTCTGTCACCTCTACAGGTAATACACAACAATACAGAGAAGAAATAGATATCAGAAATGGCAATTCAACAAGATGTAGAGCAAGGCAAGCAAGAAGTAAGAGAGCCACTTCTAGATGAAGACAAGACCCTAGGGGATGGAGATGAAAGAAAAATCAGCGAGAAAAGCAGAAGAGAAAATATGTGGATGGTATACTTCAGCACAATCGTTGCAGTCTGCGGCTCTTATGAATTCGGATGTTGTGTAAGTAGCAAGCAAAGTTCACCACCTATTGTTCACAAAAGTACAGTCCAATAGTTTTGAGTTCTTCTCAAATTGAACTTCGCTGCTGACTAGTTTATTCTGTGATTGGTGTTCCTAATGCAGGCAGGATATTCATCACCAACTCAGTCTGCTATCACAGAAGATCTTGATTTATCTTTAGCAGAGGTTTGGTACCATTTGAAATTCCCTCAATCAAGTAAAAATAAGTGCATGAGATGAACACAGATAGCTAAACACTTGCTGCACGACTTGGTTATTCGAACGGACATTTCTATTTCACCATCTTACACCACAAATAACCACAGTAGCCAAACATCAACTGTCAGAAAGCAAATGCTACTTCCACTTCAAATTAAGGTTTTTATTTGAGTTCCTACTGAGAAATAACAGCTATAGTAGTTGTGGGGCTATTGTACCAGGGCATATGGAATATTAGTTTGTACTACCTCCAACGTAAGCCAAGGTAAATCTTGCTTACGCCGGGCAGGGCATATGCAACATATTTTGGGATGCTGAAGAAATCTTTTCCTGCTAGGCCAATGCCACTGGCTTTCAATAGATAACAAATGCTAAACTAGCTTACATCTCTTATGATCGTCTTTTTGGAGCCTATGACTGAACCATATCATAAGCAATACCCTCAAGCTCATTGAAAAGCATCAATGCAAAATAGTTAACATGTTTGATGATGCATAGCCAGTCTATTCTTGTGATGTCAACGCAAAATGCACCATGTATGAACAAAAATTTCTATGCAACGAGTCTTATGGAAGTATGACCTACTTATATTGTTCCTATACTTCAATTTATCAATTTTCCTGGTGTATCTGCAAGCAGTATTCAGTGTTTGGCTCAATATTGACATTCGGAGCAATGATTGGTGCAATTACAAGTGGGCCAATAGCTGATTTTATAGGCCGGAAAGGGGTAAGACATAAACATACTAAAGAATTGTTGAAAATGAGCACTGCAGGACATAGTTTTTGTAACATCTACAATGTAATAACCATTATGCTCATGAGCAGGCAATGAGAGTGGCCACTGGATTTTGTGTTGTCGGATGGCTTGCAATTTACTTTGCTGAGGTTTGTTCAAGCACTTCAATAACTTTAGCAAAGTGAAACACTAGACATCCTAGTTCATTTGTGACAAAAGGTTTCCCTATTGTCTTTGCTCTCATCTAAGGGTGCTTTGGCTTTGGACATTGGAAGACTGGCAACTGGATATGGAATGGGAGTTTTCTCCTATGTGGTGCATATTCTTACTTACTCTCAAAATTTATTTCCTGTGCGGTTGTGATTTCTGCATGTGGATATAAATACTCTATTGAAAACATAATATTGACCTTGATGCAAATATTAATGGTTCCAAGGTACCCGTGTTTATAGCTGAAATCGCACCTAAAGATCTACGAGGAGCACTCACTACTTTAAATCAGGTACACAATGTTAAATGCCAAATTTATCTCAATAGCTGCCTAAATGTAAATAAAACAAAGAAAAGTGAAATATTGAAAACCATATAGAAGGCCAACTGCAGATGAAGATCACTTAGAGAAGATCCTAGCCAAAACAATAGTATAACTAATTGGGCTTTCACTTGATCTGCAGCTGATGATATGTACTGGAGTATCAGTTTCCTTCATAATAGGAACAGTACTAACATGGAGGGTCTTAGCATTAATAGGTTACTTTCTCTTTCTCTCTCAATTTAACTATGATGGGGCACAACAATGGATGCAGAAGTAGAAAGATAAACTTAGTAGGGATAACATTTGAATTACTTGCAGGATTAGTCCCATGTGCTATACTACTGTTTGGTCTCTTTCTCATTCCTGAGTCACCTAGATGGCTGGTAAGAAATGGAAAAATTGAATTAGCTAGTGCAAACATCTGAATTGTTTCATGGTTGCCGTGCCTGTATTGATTATTCCCACTTACATAAATGCAGGCAAAGACTGGAAAAGAAAAGGAGTTTGAAACTGCCCTACAGAAACTTCGTGGAGAGGATGCCGATATATCTCATGAGGCAGATGAAATCAAAGTACTTCCAATATTCAAACCTCAGTTTATGCTATATCAGGTAGAAAAGGGTGTAAATGTGGTGAATCTGATTTAAGTGTGATTGTTCTTACTTCTTGACAGGATTACATAGAAACTCTGGAAAGGCTTCCAAAAGCTAAAATGTTAGATCTGTTTCACAGAAGATACATTCGCTCTGTCATTGTAAGCATTATTCTTACAAACCCATCTAAAGTTCATGTAGTCTTCCTTCCAGCTTTAAATAGAAGTTTTAATTTTCGTGTGTTACTCTATGATCAGATAGGTGTTGGATTAATGGTCTGTCAACAATTTGGGGGAATCAATGGAATCTGTTTCTATGTCAGCGAAATATTCGAGACAGCAGGTAAAAGGTCAATAATTATGATTCTAATGAAGACGGTGGTGGCCTGAAGCAAGCCCCTCGCGTGTCACAAAGTAACAAAAATGGAAAAAGGCTTTTCTGAACCCAACCCATTTCTTTCTCCTTGAAGCAAATAATATAACTCAAGACTATTCTTTATCTCTCAGGATTTTCGTCCAGTGTTGGAACGATAACTTATGCTTGTCTTCAGGTCGTTACTCTTTCTTACTCGGTCAACTTAAAACAAATAAGAACCTTAAAAGGGGGGCAAAGAAAATCTTAAGCTGAATTTGTCTTGCAGGTTGTGGTAACGGCACTAGGTGCAACTTTGATAGATAAAGCTGGAAGGAAGCCCCTTTTGCTGGTAAAGCCTTGGTGTGGAAGAAATTTAGTTCCCCCCTTTTCCTTGAAAAAAAATATAATAGTGTTGTCATGCATACCTTTTATGATCAATGTTTAGTCTTCACTTTTCTAGGTTTCAGCAACAGGACTGGTCATGGGTTGCCTACTTACAGGGCTTTCATTCTATTTTAAGGTAAGTGAAGAATCTTCAGTCCTAAAATCTTTCCTCCTGTCTCCCCCATGATACAACTTGCATCTTCTCTTTTCCAAAATAGGTATATGACTTAGCAACAAATGCAGTTCCTGCACTTGCCGTTACAGGCATACTGGTAAATACATCATTTGATATTAATATCCTCCTTCATAAGAAAGGTTCTACTTTTCTGTTGATCTCAGAAATTTTCCTTTGAACTCAGCTGTACATAGCATCCTTTTCAGCAGGAATGGGAGCAGTACCTTGGGTCGTAATGTCTGAGGTAACAAGAATATGTTGCAATTCATTCCACCTATTATATAGTGTTACAATGTTCTGAAATTTTCGATTCCCATCTCAGATATTTCCCATAAATATCAAAGGAGTGGCAGGAAGCCTAGCAACACTGGTGAATTGGTTTGGTGCATGGCTAATTTCATATACTTTCAACTATCTTATGAGCTGGAGCTCCTATGGTAATGTAACTTACAACTTCAACTGCATGATCAATCTTCTGTTCTTCGACATTTAACATGACAAGCCTATGGAACTCACTAACTGAAGCGGAATGAAATGACTAGGCTTCATCTAACTGACTGAAAAGAACTTTAGAGAATGCCTACTCACATGGTTTGTGTTTTTTTCAGGTACTTTCATTCTTTATGCTGCGATCAATGCTCTAGCCTTTCTGTTCATAATCACAGTGGTACCTGAAACAAAGGGAAGAAGTCTGGAGCAAATCCAGGCTGCCATTAACAACTAAGAAAAAAATATTTGCAAGGCATTCGTTCTTGCAATTGTTTTCATTAAAGAAAAGAGTGGCAAGTCCCCTTAGAAAATTTTACCATCTAGTTTATTTATATGAATAAGTTGAGATTGTTCTACTGTTGTCCTCACAGTAGCTTTTGATCTACCTAGAATTCTCCTACACATTTAAGAAATTTCTTTCCCAAGCACATGGTTCAAACAGTTAATTAAAGGTCTATCAGATTATGTTCTCTGCAACAATGTGAAGCAATACATCTGACCTTTCATAAACCAAAAAACAGCCATCCACAATATCTCAATATCTTTTAACTTGGGCGGGTAATATCAATCGGGAGGTGTCCCACTGTAATTATCACTACAAATTAAACTTCAGGAGCTAACAATAGATAACAGTGGACTGAGTGCCCTCCTTTTCTTTCAACCTCATAAAGACTGGCCAAGTCATGAACAGAGCAACACAGGCGACAACTGAAACCCATATCTCAGCGCTCAAGACCTTCACCTCTTACCCTTTAAATCTACAAACAACTTTCCCCCAGTTCGACCAAGAAAAAGAAAGAACAGAAAAAACCTCCAGCTGCTCGGGGTGGGGCTTCTGTTAACATCACAGTAGCTTCACTCACCGGAACATTTTATCAACTGAAGTCACGTGTTTCCGATGGGAGACATTATATCTCACTGGGAGTTATATTAGAACCACTCATCACAAACTCCTGTTGATGAGTTTGAAATGAAAAAATAAGGAAAAGAAGAATGCACACGGCTACTCCTAAGTTACCAAACTAAGGAAGTAGAAAGTTGATACAAAGCTAAATAAATGTTGTAAAAACAAGGAAAAGAGTAAACTTTCAATGGCTCTAAAATGTATCCATGAACCCCAATTTACTAATATTTGACTCGGTTTTTTGTTTTAAGGAACTTTTATGTTTATGCTGCTATTAATGCACTGATCATTTTGTACATGGCCAATGTGGTTGAAGAACTCTGGACAAATGCATGCTGCCATTAACTCCGGATAATAAATAGCAGGCAGCTACTTTCTTAGAATTTTGGCAATTTTAATTTGGAATTTTTGCGCCTATGTTTGTATCAGAGTCGCTATAAAAGTGTCTACCTTGAGTTTTCTAACAAGTATTGGACCAACCATATTATATACATTTCTTCTCAAGAAAAGGAGGTTTGAGAACAAGGAATGGCTACAAAATAGGGACCAACTAAACCGGAGATAAAATACTCCAACTACTAAAAATAATCGTCTATACTTGAAGCACATGAACATAATAATATTTTCCGGATGACATTTGTGATCTTTAGCCTAAGATTTTTGTTTCCTCCTGTGTGGTTGTCGTTGTGGGAGCCAAGAATGATCAGCAGAATTTCATAACTATTGAAACTCTCATGAAAGCAGTTACTGTCAAAAATCATCCTTAAAAATGATCGTGTTCACATCTTCCATCGAGTCAGAGTTAAGATTGTAAAATTTAGTAGAAACAATGTTTAGTTGGAAGAAATAATAGATTGCTTGAAACATCTAAAAATAACTTTTTATTTCCAAAAAAAAAGGAAACAATGTCAGAGAAACCAAATTTTTGTTTCCCAAAGATTTAAGATCAACATGTAACATATATGCTATTCCCAACACTCAGGACCTGTCATAAGGTCCAAGATAGGTCCAAGAATAAGTCCTAGCCCCTCTTCTTTGTCCAGCCAGGAGTAAAAGCCCAAATATCAAGTTTTCTGTAGTAGGTCAGAGATCTATTAGACGAAAGTGAATCCTAATCATCCGAATTTAACTTTTAAATAGCAAATGCATACGAGCAATCTCAACCTAACACAATATTGTAAGTTTTGAATGAGGAAAGGAGGTAGATCCACCATTGAAGTGCATATTAGAATGATAATATCATATTTTCTGCATACCAAAACTTTTGTTGTCTGATTCACAGGTCTCATTTCTTTTTCAAACCTGCACAGGAATCAAAGCTTTAGCTACATAGGCAGTATCAGGAAAAGGGAATAAAAAGTAGTCAAAAGCAACAATTGGATAGAAATTCATACAAAGTAGATAGAAAATCAAACACCTATTGAATTGCAACAATGTTGGTGTAGATAGAACCTAACAAACTTGATAGGCAAAAAATTGTAGCAGTTAGATGAAGCAAGAAGTTGTGCCTATTCAGCTGTAACTACACCAAAATTCAAAGCAACTAGAGAATGGAAGTCAATACATTGTAGATATATGTGCGTGCGCGCCCAAACTTTTAGTTGGACTCCTTACAAATAGTAATCTAGAGAAATTTATATGGTAGTTTAAGAGAAATTCAATGAGAAAGATCAAGAAACTGCGACAATGTCCATCAAGGGAGAATAACTGATCTGATTGCCCGCAATGATTGCTGTCAAGAATTTGCAAAGATGACAACGAATGTGGTGAGAAGTCACTGAAACAGAAAAAGGCAAAGAGCTTGTAAGCCTTGATCACCAATAAACACATACATGATAGAGAGAGGAAAACATACCAAAGAGAGAAATCAAACACAATACCAGCAACAACAATAATAAACTGAGGCTTAATCCCAATATTGGAGTCGGCCATTTGAGAGATAAATTTGAAAAAGATACGGAAAAGAAAAATGAAATAAAAATAAAATTAAAATTAAAAGAAAAAGAGAAGTAAGTAAATAAATCAAAAGATAAATATCTAAAATATATTAGTTTGATTTGTGCGGATTCTTCTACGCCATCCATTCTTGTTCAACACCGTTTTCTCTTCTAAAGTCTTAATTTTCATGTCTTTACGAATAACTTGTATCCAAATTTTCAGCGGTTTATCTCTATATTTTACTAGATCTCCTATATTTAAGTTCTCGATTCTTCTAACCGGGGTATCTTTGGGTCTTTTTTGCACATGCCCGAACCACCTCAGACAGTACTATCGTATATTATCCACAATTGAACTAACTCCCAACTTGTTACGAATCTCTTCGTTCCTAATTCTATCTTTTCTAGTTTTTCCACACATCTGCATAAATATTCTCATTTCTGCTACAACCATCTTTTATTCTTTCTGTTATTTAATAGCCCAACATTTAGTACCATACAATAGTGTAGATCTAACCACGGTTCTATAAAACTTTCCCTTCAAATGTAATGGTATCGTGCTATCGCAAAGAATTTCAAATATCTTTATTTATTTCATCCAACCCACTTGAATCCTATGGTTCACATCTTCATCTATATTGCTATCGTTTTGAATGATGGAATCTAAATATTTAAATCGTTCACTTTTGAGTACATCTTACTCATCTAACATAATCGTTTTTTCATCATTCCAATAACTTTCGCTAAATCGACATTTCATATATTCGATTTTTGATCTACTCAATCTAAACCTTCTGCATTCTGATGTAAATCTCTATAGCTCTAGTTTGACACTAACACTCTTCTTAGTTTCATCAACTGACACTATATCATCTGCAAAAAGTATACACCATGATATTTTATTTTGAATATTTTTTGTTATTTCGTCTATTACTATTGCAAAGAGGAGAGGACTTAATGCAGAATTTTGGTGGAGCCCAATGTTAATGGAAAAATATCGCTGAAATCCCCATAAGTTCTTACACTGGTTACAATTCTCTCATACATATCTCTAATTAATTAGATTGATATATCTCAAGGATATCCTTTTCTTAATCAGCACCCACCACTACAAGTTTCTAGAGATTCTATCATATGCTTTTTCTAGATCAATGAATACCATATGTAGGTCTCTCTTCTGTACTCTATATGTTTCCATCAAATGTCTTAATAGGTGGATTACTTTCGTGATAGATTTTCCTAGCATAAATTCAAATTGATTTTGTGATATATTTATCTCCAATATCAATCTATGCTTTATTACTCTCTCCCATAGTTTCATGGTATGACTCATAAGTTTAATTTCTCTATAATTGGAACAATTCTGTATATCTCATTTATTCTTATATAGCGATATAATTACACTATTTCTTCATATTTTGGACATTCTCTTAGTTAATCAAATTTTATTGAAAATATCCGTTAATACTTTTACACCAAATTCACCCAAACATTTCCACACTTCTATAAAAATGCCATCAGGTCCTATGAATTTATTATTATTCATTCTCTTTAAAGTCTTTTTTACTTCATGTAGGCGAATCTTACGTTTAAAATCTTTATTAATCTCTTCTACAGGTATTTCGATATTTTCTATATTTGTTGTACTCTTAACATTAAAAAAATCGTCAAAATAATCACACTAACGTTTTCTTATGTCCACATCCTTTACAAGTATATTATTAGTTCCACTCATAATACACCTAACACCATTTAGATTTTTACCTTTCTTTCTCTTAGTTTGGCAATTCTGTAGATCTCTCTCTCTTCGTCTTTAGTTTCCAATCTTTTATATAGTTCATTATACACATTGCTCTTTGACTCTTGGATAATTTTTTTCACCTCTTTTTTTTTTTACATTTTTGTATTTGTCATATGTATCGTTACTACTATTATCTTTAAAGTTCCTATGATACTCTCATTTAGTATGGATAGCTGTTTGAATTTTTTCGTTCCACCACCATGATTCTTTGTCTATTAGGACTTGACACTTAGATACACCAAGAGCTTCTTTATCTATACTCATAATATTGGTTGATATCTCTTTTCACATTGTTTCCGAATCATTATTAGTAGACCAATTTGCCACTAGAATTAATTTCTCTCTAAAAGTCGTCATATTTTCTCCTTTCAGATTCCACTACTTAATTTTTGTCTCCACAAATGTACGATATTTCTTTTGCCTGACGCACATATATCTAAAACTAAGGGTTTATGAAAATATAAGAAGTGATAACGAATATCAAGAAATTGCAACGATGTTGGTGGAGAGAGAGAGGGGGGTAGGCAAATGATCGGAATTTGAGATTTGATCACCGGCAACGATCATCAACGAGAAAAAATTGTTCCGATAATCATGAAAAGACAATGAAGCAAATGGATACACAGATACATATATATAGAGGGAGGGAGGGAGGGAGGGAGGGAGGGAGTTATTAAACCCTACCCTCACCACAATTCAAAGGAGTAAGATAATGAAAATACGAAACTGGATTAACAGTCGTTAAACTTGGCATCAAAAGATGTTGCAAAGATGCATAAACTAGTGTTTTGATGATGGTGAAGCACAAATGTCCAGCGGGGCCAAGACAGGAAAATTCTTGGCCTTTCTACGAATGTGGTCAAATACTGTTTTTTCGGTTATGATTTTGCAATCCTCTTCATCAGTTTCAACAGCTTGCACACCTTCAGTAACATTAGTAACTATCTCATTGCTTATACCTTCTCCCAACTCCTCTTCTAGAAGGTTAAAACTGGGACTTTATGGGGGTACATGTGAGAGTGGGCAAAAGGAAAACATAAGCAACAACGTAATATAAAGACCTGAGTACTCTGTGCTTCTCAGGGCCTTTTCCTCAGTTGGAGGTTGACAAATTTGATCATCATCTTCTACAACACGGATGTTCTTGGGCTGGAAAGTTGAAGCTTTCCCCTTTCCAATCTCATCCTCGGTTTTGATGAAAATCTTCTCACGAATATCAATACCAACTCTGCAATTCCATCCATAAAATAAGTAAGCACAATTAGAAAATTCAAGCCGGAAAATATGAAATGACAAAATATGTGATGATAATTTGAGAGTATCTTTCTGCGTTCTTCAAAGATTAGATCAACCCTAATAGCCAACTTTCCTTGTGGAGATATTGAAAACAGAATTGTCATACTATAAGGACTGCATGGCAGAAACCAAACATTACAGCCACGAAATAGAGCACAGAAGTGTCAAATTTTTGGCCTCTGCATAAAAGTTCTGAATGAATGGCATACAGAATTGTAAATAATGCTAAGCGAACAGCACAAGGAGCACCTTTTTTTTTTTCATGAGAACATTTTGTCAGCACAAACTACTCTTGCTACTTATCATCATGAGCATCATTCTAATATTATGAAATTTGCTGCTTTTGTGGTTACAAAGTGTCCTAGTATCACACACTAAAAGATGCTGCAAGATTGGCAATGGATGAACAAATACAAGGTGAAAAGGGCGCGGAGCTGTTCTCACATAGACCAATAATGATCATGTCTGAGGTTCAGAAAAGAGGGGACCATAAATCATGAGTTCATGACTTCTACCATTTTGGACAAATTTTGAAGAATACCTCTGATGCAAACACAACAATGATTTAGAAAGACTAAGGTTCGCATACTTGAAAACTCTTCCAGCCTGCCATGAAAAAATTTGATGATGAATTAGCTAGCCAGTTATGCAAAATGAACTGCTGATAATGAATTACATTAACACAAAATCAACGTCACCTTATTTTCTCATGATAGTGGATTAGGTTTTCCTCCTCTGAACCAACAATCTGTAAGAGAAGATTCTCAGTTGCAGCTAAGAAGAATAAGTTGGAAGGGAAGAAAGCAAAAACCTGCATAAATAAAGTGTTCTGATTCATATCCATACCATATCAGCATAATGTTGTTTTGTTGATTGGATTGACTGTGACAACCTTATCAATGTTAATAAGATCTTGAATTTTTCGAGTACCTAACATATTATTCCTATTGAATGTAGCACCTTCCGAGAATGTAGCGCCTAACATATTATTAAAATGAAGAAAAATGGAGGAAGCATAAACTAATGTATACCACCATAAAGTATGTACAATTGCATTCCTTTATCACTGCATGAAGGTGAAGCTTCCCTTAACCTTTCCTGTTGGTCTTTATCTTTGGTAAATGGATTCGAGTAACCAAAGGTCATCAATGTCTGAGAAAACTGTTGAGCGGCTTCTTGTGCTCCCTTTCTTATCGAACAGATTACAAGGGCAGATTTTCCTCTGGAATATTGCATAAGGATATCTGGAAATCAATATTAGAAAATTAGACTCTCTTTGAAATTTGGTAATCGAAGTAGTCTTTTTGACACACATTACAAACACTATTAAAAATGCAGGGACATTGGAAAACAAAGGAGATAGCCATTCCAAAAATAAACCATCACAACTTACCAAAAATATAGTTTTGAAGCCATTGGAGTAAATAACAAACAAAAAATTATTCAGAGAAATTAAAAGGGATTCAGCTTCTCAAAATGAAGTACAAGAAATTTTATATTTGTCAACTGATAAAACTTCTCCAAGGAAAGGATGAGAATGTGAATCATGCAAAAATAAAACGGCAATTTACAAGCACAAGCACCAACCTTGTCAAAGAGAGTCATTTTTTGCTGGGGTATAGCCTGCAAACATAGTAATCACAAGGGGCACTCTCATCCCGCGGGTCTTCATGTTTTGCACGCCCCCCAGTCAGCATCCTTCAGCTGCTGCTTGCAGACGCGAGCAGCTTGGCTTCTTTAAGGAGATAAGTGTTGCTTTTGTGCTGGGCTTGCCCTTCTGTTTTGGGCCTTTTGCCCTCTTCCAAACCAAAAAAAAAAAAAAAAAAAAAAAAAGAAGAACAGACACAAAGAAAGTGAGAGATGCACTGCCCATCATCAACATCAAGCTGCTGTTATTGACTGCTTCAAGGATCTTCCTTTATTGTTCTCTTAATATTGATCCCAAAGCCAGCGCAAATAGGAAGCTTAAAAGGGGTAATAATAAGTTGACCATGAGCTTTGGATCAAATGGTCATCCAAAGGCATTGAACTCCTGACCTGCGATAAGGTCCAAGATTAAATCCAAGCCCCTCTTCTTTGTCTAGCCAGGAGTAAAAGGCCAAATATCAAGTATTGTGTAGTAGGTCAGAGATCTATCAGTTGAGAGTGAATCCTAACCATCTCAATCTAGCTTTTAATCTCAACTTAACATAGTATTGTAAGTTTTGAATGAGGAAAGGACATAGATCCACCATCGAGGCTCATATTAGAATGATAATATGAAATTTTCTGCATACCAAAAGCTTTTGTTGTCAGCTTCACAGGTCTCATTTCTTCTCCAAACCTGGAATCAAAGCTTGAGCTACATAGGCAGAATAGAAGCCTATCCGGAAAAGGGCATAAATAGTAGTCAAAAGCAATAATTTTGATAGAAATTCATAAAAAGTAGATAGAAATCAAACACCTACTGAGTGGCAAAAATGTTGGGGCTGAAAGAACCTGTCAAGCTTGATAGGCAAAAAATTGTAGCAGTTAGATGAGGGAAGAAGTCCTAGTGAGAGATTTAAACCCTATTTAGTAGTAACCACACCATAATTCAAAGCAATTAGAAGATGAAAGTCAATACATTGCAGATATATGTGTGTGTGCCCAAAATTTTAGTAGGTCTCGTTACAAACAGTAATCCAGAGAAATTTATATGGAAGAGAGAGAAATTAAACACGGCACTTGCAACCACATGAGAAATTTGACAAGATAGATAAAAAAACTGCAACAATGTCTATCAATAGAGAATAACTAATCTGATTGCCGCTGAGAATTTGCAAAGACAACAATGAATATGGTGAGAGGTCGCGGAAACCGAGAGAGAGAGAGAGAGAGAGAGAGAGAGTTTGTAAGCCTTGATCACCAATAAACACATACACGGCAAAGAGAGAGAAAATCATACTGGAGTGAGAAATCAAACACAATGCCTGTGGGTGAAATATACGATGAGAGATGTCAAGAAATTGCAACAATGTTGGTGGGGAGGGGGAGAGAGAGAGAGAGAGAGAGAGAGCAAATGATCGGAAGTTGAGATTTGATCATCGGTGAGAAAAAATTGTTCAGATAATGATGAAAAGACATTGAAGCAGATGGATACACAGCTATAGAGAGAGAGGGGGGGGTTATTAAACCGTATCTTCACCACAATTCAAAGAACTAAGATAATGAAAATAAGAAACTGGACTAAGAGTTATTAAAACTTCGCATGAAAAGATGTTGCATAGAAGCATAACCTAGTGTATACCACTGTAACGTATGTATGATTGCATCTGTTTTTGACCGCATGAAAGTGAAGCTTCACTTAACCTTTCTTGTTGGTCTTTATCTTTGATAAATGGATTCAAGTAACTAAAGGTCATCACCATCTGAGAAAATTGCTGAGCAGCTTTGTGCTCCTTTTCTCATCGAACAGATCACAAGGGAAAATTTTCCTCTGGAATATTGCATAAGCATATCTGGAAATCAACAGTAGAATATTAGACTCTCTTTGATATTTTGTAATATAAGTAGTCTTTTTGACACATTGCAAACACTATTAAAAATGCAGGGACAATGAAAAAAAAGGAGATAGCCATTCCAAAAATAAACTGTCACAACTTACCCAAAATATAGTTTTGAAGCCGCTAGAGGAAATAACTAACAAAAATAAAACTTCTACAAGGGAAGGATGAGAATGCCAATCATGCAAAAATAAAACAACAATTTACAAGCATAAGCACTAACCTTTTCAAAGAGAAAGTCATTTTTTGCTGGGTACTGCAAACATAGTAATCACAAGAGTTAAAAGAACAGAAGCAAAGAAAGTGATAGACACACTGCTCATCATCAAGCTTCTATTACTGGCTGCTTCAGGGAAATTCCTTGATCGTTCTCTTAGTATTGATCCCAAAAAAAGCCCCTCTTCTTTGTCTGGCCAGGAGTAAAAGGCCAGAATATCAAGTTTTCTGTAGTACGTCAGAGATCTATCAGATGAGAGTGAATCCTAAACTTCCCAATTTAACTTTTAAGTAGTAAATGTATACGAGAAATCTTAACAGAGTATTGTAAGTTGTGAATGAGGAAAGGATGTAGATCCCCCATGGAAACTAATTTTAGAATGATAATATCAAATTTTCTGCATACCAAAAACTTTTGTTGTCAGCTTCACATGTCTCATTTCTTCTCCAAACCTGCACAGGAATCAAAGCTTTAGCGACATAGGCAAAAAAGAGGCCGACCAGGAAAGGGCATAAAAAGTAGTCAAAAGCGACAAATTGGATAAAATGAAACGAACCTTTTAATTCGTTCGAAAGCACTCAAAGCCACTCCATAGCGGTAAGTTTGATATGCAGGTGCATTAATAATAAATATTTTATAATCATTATTTGAGACTAAATGACAAACATATTCCCCAAAAATAAGCAACTTAAAGATCTACTTACCAAGATCCTCGATGTTTGGGATAGTGGTGGAGATAGCTAAAAATTGATCACCGGATATGAGATTCAAATTCATCTCAGATTTGTGAACAAGTGTCTTAATTCTACTAACTATTGCCTCCAATGCAGCTCCACAGGGCTCATTCAACAGGTGAAGTTCATCAATTAGAACAAGTGACATATCATTGAATAAGCTTACCCCTCCATCTTTTACGCGATATCGAGTTATTACATCAAACTTCTGCAGAGAAGAGAAATAAATATATTTGACCAAGCTCCAAAAGGTGAATCAGACTAGCCAGAAACATGAAGAGGATTATGCATGCTCCAACACCATCTGACCATTCACGTGAAAGAAAAAAGATCTGCTAACCTCAGGAATGGTTAGAATAATGCCAGCTTCTTGTTTATTCTTAATGTTGTAAAATTCATTGTCACCTATGAGTTCCAGGCAACCAACCCCCCATGATCCAAGTTTCTAATTCCTGTCCCAGAGCTTCTCCTGAACTAAAGCCTTGGATGGGGCAATATAGATCTTCACAATGGAAATGAAAGGAGCATGCTAAAATGATTAATTGCTGCGCGGTGAAAATAACAAATCCAAGCAATTGTTTGTAAGTTGTATCAGTTCTAAATCACTGTTAAACGGTGTTGTTTGGGTGTCCTAAAATATAGATATCAATAGGAAGCCTATTATATTAGGAAAAGAGATTACTACAAATATCTGCCATGAAAAATTGCAATTGCAAACAACGATACAAGTGTCTGTACCAGAGCAACATCCAATCAAATTAAATATTTGTTTTCAGGGTTTGATTCTCTACATCATTGAGTATGAGACATACTGTCCTTAAGGCTCCCTTTGCATGGTTGAATTGCCCCTCAAAAATAAACCTTGACAGGAGCCACAAGACGCAAAACTCAAAAATAAACCTTGACAGGTACCGATATGATCGTGATTATATTGGAGAGAAAACGTACAGGATAGCATTCAGTCTGCAGCTAGTTAAAGTACCTGCAAATAGAATGTGACAATCAAAGATACAGTAGAACTGTAAAGTATCAACATGCATGCCAACATCTGGAAGAGCAATGAAGACAATTAAGTAATGTTTTCCGATTCAAGTTCCAAATCTATCGACAGTTACCAAAAATCTAGACAAGGGGACCTTTCAAATATATATAAGCAGAGGTTACTTGAAAAGAAAAAAATGCAGATCCTAAGTCACTTCGCACGCCTCAAAGCCTTAAAACATCCAGCTAGTGTTTCAAAATCAGAATTTAAATGGAAACAGCTACTCCTATAATGCAAACACATATGCAGAAGGCGAGCTTCTCACAGTAACACAAATTCTACATCGATGATTTTGATACTAGAGATGCAAAAACATTCATACCAATAGTGTTGCTGTTAGTTATCCCAATGACTGCATGTTAATATTTAAACACCAAAGATATGAACGTAAAGACCCATACAGTGGAATCAAGTCTCTGGAAGGAGAAGCAATTAGAGCTTAACTAGTGCATAATCTTGCTAACTATATCTTTATCTATGTGCTTGGAGATTCTGTTTCACAGTGAATTTATATAATACACCAACTCATAAACTAAACTTAGATATAAATAGGAAAAACTCTTTTGTGAGTGCTAGAACTCATCAATAGATATATTGCTCTGTATTCTAGAGAAATTTATGCATGAAGGGCAATGAAGCATATTTTCCAATCATATAAATAAATTTAAAACAGTACTTGAAACTAAATGGCAAATCTGAAACAGATCTTAATGCATATGAATCCATCCTTGAAAAAACATTCCTGCTCAACATCACTTTCATAAATCCAAATATACTTTTGAGCTAAGAAAAAAAGGTATTTCACACTTTTTTAGATATTCATGATGTTGATGGGACTAATATCCTAGCCAGATCAAGAAACTATAATCTGATGGTGCTGATCTGTGTGTGTGTTTATGTGTGTGTGCTTGTGAGTGACAGTGAGATAGTGATTGGTTTGATTTAGCCCTTTCTTCAGACATGTAATCAAAATAAATTCATACAGTGTAGATAGAAATCATACACCCACTGAGTTGCAACAATGTTGGTGCAGAAGGAACCTGACAAACTTGATAGGCGAAAAATTGTAGCGGTGAGATGAGGCAAGAAGTTGTAGAGAGAGATTTAAACCTATTCAGCAGTAACCACACTGTAATTCAAAGTAATCATAGGATGAAAGTCAATACATTGCAGATATATGAGTGGGTAATGCTCTTTTCGAGCTAGTAATGAAAGGGAGCCCCTGAGCTACCAAGCATTTACTGCACACTGCCATTTTTCACTCCTAACAGTGTGTGCCCAAAATTTTAGGTTTCTTGACAAACAGTAATCTAGAGAAATTTATACGGAAGAGAGAGAAATTAAACACGACACTTGCAACTGCAAGAGAAATTCGATGAGAGAGATCAAGAAACTGCAACAATGTCCGTGGAGAGAGAATGACTGACCTGATCGCCGCAATGATTGCCCCTGAGAATTTGCAAAGATGACAACGAATGTGGGGAATAGTCACTGAAACAGAGAGATAGAGAGAGAGAGAGAGAGAGAGCTTGTAAACCTTAATCACATACACGGCAAAGAGAGAGAAAATCATACCCAACACTTGTGAGCGAAATATAAGCAGGGATAAGAGATATCAAGAAATGCAACGATGTTGGTGGGGAGAGAGAGAGAGAGAGAGAGAGCAAATAATCAGAATTTGAGATTTGATCGCCGGCAAGTAAAAATTGTTCCTATAATGATGAAAACACAGAGAATTTCTTTTATATAAAAAAAAAACACCGAAGGATATAAAGAGAGAGTTATTAAACCCTAACCTCACCACAATTCAAAGGATTAAATTACAGATTTGTGAGTGTGAGAAAGATTAAATTTATGCCGATTTCATCAAAACGTGTAATCAACAGAAATCCATAGGGGGAGAGAGAGAGAGAGAGTACCTGAGAAGGAAATCGATGAGGCGATTAGAGAGAAAAAGAACTTGCATACCAAGACATCAGAAACCGGCAAAAAAGTTGCAGTGAAGGGAGGGAGAGGGAGAGGGAGAGAGAGAGAGAGAGAGAGAATGAGAGAGAATAATGGACTCGGAAGAGAGAGAGAATGCACTGCTAGTGGAGATGTTGTAACGGCTATGTTGACGTCCTTACTTTTCATGCCAGCTCATCCACTCACGCGGTTCTGTTCCGTTCCGCCTTCGGTACAGCTGTATCTTTTCTTTTTTGTATTTCTATTTTTTGAAAAATATTATTGTTTCTTGCAGGAATAAAAAGTGCCTCACACGATCTTAGGAAAAAAAAAAAAAACCTTTTTTTTAAAGAAAAATTCAAATAATTCCAACTCAACATTTTATAAATATAATAAAATATTAAAAAGAAGAAAAAAAAGAGCAGAATCGATTTTTCTTTTTTATTGGTTTTATTTTCCTCTTATCTTCTATTTTATAATATAAATTGTTATGGTTTTTTGTAAATCAATTAATAAAAATTAGGAGTAATTTTTTTTTTTAAATTTTATTTAATTAAAGTATTTATCAGGATTTAGTTAAAATATCAACACATCAACGTGTGTAGTTTTAAAAGCCCCACCAAAAAAATTCTCCTTTTATTACTTCACTTTGGATGTAGTTGTAGCCCCAGCCACATAAGCACCTTTTAAAAAGAGATTTTACTTTTAAATCTTTTGAAAAATTTTGGTGGAACCTTACCCACTGGACTTGATATTGAAAATGAATGATTATAAATTTTATATATGATTTTCTTTTTTAAATTTTTATTGAAATTAAAAATGACTGAAGAGGAAAACCACCATGATAAAAATGGAAAATGAAAAAAGAAGAAAATTTTCCCAAGTAAGAACCATCCAAATGCATTCTTCTCACATTATGGCGTTTTTAACAGTGTCTCCATAATGCAAAGAGGAAGAACAAGAATATAACAGGGCATTATTTATTAGGATCATACCTTCACGCATAAGCCCAATGATCAAATTCTTCAAACATCATTCCACATCCACCATGACAATGAGAATTCCTCATCAGAAGAGGAGGGAGAAAAAAAAAAAAAAAAAAAAAACAGCCACCAACAATATCTTTTAACTTGGGTGGGTAATATCAATCGAGAGGTGTCCCACTGTAATTATCACTGCAAACTCAAACTTCAGGAGCTATCAATGGATAACAGTGGACTGAGTGCCCTCTATTTCTTTCAACCTCATAGAGAATCGCCAAGTTATCAATAGAGCAAAACGGGGCGCCAACTGAACCCCATATCCCAGCACTTAAGACCTTCACCTCTCACCCTCTAAATCTACAAACAACTTTCTCCCAGTTCTACCAAGAAAAAAGAAAGAAGGAAAAAAAAATATATATATATACCCTCTAGCTTTCATTGATCTTTAGCCGAACTTTTTTTTTTTTCCCTCCTGTGTGGTTGTCGTTGTGGGAACCAAGAATGACCAGCAGAATTTCATCGCTATAGAAACACTCGTGAAAGTAGGTACCGTCAAAAATCATTCCTAAAAATAACTGTGTTCACATGTTTCATTTTGTCAAAATGAAGAATGTAAAATTTAGTAGAAACAATGTTTAGACGGAAAAAAATAATAGATTGCTTGAAATATTTAAAAATAACTTATATTTCCAAAAAAATAGGAAACAATGTCATAGAGAAATCACCGACGTATAATTGACCTAATAGGTACTGGGATATGATATTAGATTCCTTAATCAAGTTCTCGAATTCGACTCACGGTTTGAATATGGAAAAAACTATATTGGGAGGGTAGCACCTTAAATGGACCACTGTAAGTTCCGAACCGGATTAATAGGAATATGATTTCGGATATCAGTTATTATAGTATAAAAAAAAATGTCATAGAGAAACCAAATTTTTTGTTCCCCTTACAAAGATTTGAGATCAACATGTAATGTATCTATATAAGGGTGTTTTCTATTTACCAAATATATATATATATATAAGGGTGTTTTCTCAGAGACGCATAGCTTGATGGGAACAACATAAGATTGGTGTGTAATCATAACATCAAACTTCACATGCAATCCTCCTAGAAAGTCTGACACCATAATTCGAAGTAGGCATAGTCCAAGGGGTCTTGGAGGGTTAAACCATTCAAAGAACTTAAACATGCAGTCACAACAACCAACAAGTCCAAATCAACAATGGGCCAACTCTTCTAACAAGAACAACACAAACAGCAAAGGTAAACGTCCTTTGATCAGGTCAAAAGTTCAATTTCTCTTGAACACGAAAAAAATAATATTGAGAGATCACGCTATAACGATCGATTCAGAGTAATCGGAACGAAACTCCGAATAATAGATAATGGCCAAACCATGATACAAAAAAAAAAAAAAAAAAAAAAAACAAACACTAGAGGTGAGCTCTGCAACTTTACTTTCTGCATTACAAAAAACCTGATCCCATTTCTGTAAAAATCTCCAATCGCTTGGAGAAGGACCCACACTAAAATCCTAGTAGATAGCATCCTCTGCAATCTGATCATATTATTAGCTCCCCCATGCCCGGCACCAAGTTTCTTTCGGTTTATTATTTATATCTCATTGGAAGTGTAGAAGTGGGCATGCCTTTTGGGATAAACCAATAACTCTCTGCGATTACCAAACAGGTATCGAGCAAGCCTCTATGACTAGTGACAACCACTAACCTCATTGAAATGTCTGTGTTTTTTCATTAACACCACTGACCTCATTGGAATCAAATAGCAGAAACTTGATATAAGTGGCCACCCATTTGGATTCATAAACGGAATATCATTAGGAAAGAAGACTAGGTAAAGGGCACAAATCCCATCAATACACTCTTCAAAAAATCACCACCACCCTTAATAGTTCCTACATAGAGGGGAAGAAGAAAGAAGTTATTATTGAGGAAACTCCCATTAGGGAAAGGATACTCTATGTCAATAAAGATTACATCTGCGCTTTGCCTTACAATGAAATGAAAGAGTGCATCGTTTTTACCCAATGATTTTTTTTTTTGGTACATTGGAAGATTCAACCTCGAGACCTTTTATAAAATGAGGGGAGATGGAATGGTTGAAGTACAACTTAGTGACTTTTTTACTCAATGATAATTGAATTAGAAAGATAGATTTCTCAGATTAATATCTGAGAAATCATATTTAATCACCGAATAAGTGTAAATGATTTGTAGGGATCACAGAAGCACAAAGCATGCGTTCCAGAAGGCAAGATCAGCAAACCCATGGCAAAACAGACAAATAGTGGACAAATACTAGTAATAAATCTTGCATGTTTCAAAAAACTAGGGAAGATAGAATCTAACCTATTGGGTAACTACACGATTAATGTCTGTCAGCATTTTGAATCATTCAATCTGATGCACGTTTTGAACTTAAGTCCAACATGGTTTCAAATTCTCAAAATGCCCTTCCGTTCCCATCCAAAAATGACTTATATTAAGGACAATCTGCAAGCCTGGCATATCAGGCTTCTATCCTTTTGAATTCCTGTTTGTCAAAATTAAACTATTCGGGGGGAAAGGATGATATTAAGGCTCTTTAGGGAAAAAAAAAAAAATTCTTTCTTCAACCATCTAACAAAGAAGTTGTCTCGTTCCTGTTTCTTCTCAATAAAAAAGGGTTCAGATCTTTGCCTGCAAATTAAACTTGATGGACAAATATATAGTATCAGTATTGCGTAGAGGCTATTGGGACCGTTATTCCTTTTAAATATATATTCAATAAGATTTTGAAAGGGAGTCACCCTGTACATACTTCTATGTTGGTAAGAGCCACACAAAACGAAGTTCAGGCACAAGACAAACACTGAGCAGAGATGGTTTCCACCTAACGTCGCTTCTACATCCTGTTATGTTTCACAGCACGCAGTCAAGTTTCCAAAGAAGTCCAAATATCTAACAACTTCAGGAATTTTTTTTTTCATTTCTCTATTGAAATTGCAATTAATTTCAGCATGACATTGAAATTAAAAAAAAAAAGGAAGAAACAAAAAATATATATATCTGTTTTGGCTTCTTGTAGATGTGCATCTGTTTAAGTTATGCTTTTCCAATACAATATGCACGATGAATATTAAGTTTGTAATAATCTATCCAAAAGTTGTTCATGTGATTAGAATTCAAAATAGGTTGTACTATCAATCAATACAGTATGCACGATGAATATTAAGTTTGTAATAATCTATCCAAAAGTTGATCATGTGTTGGAATTCAAAACAGGGTGTATTATCTTTCTTATCAAAAGAAAAAGGAGGAAGCATTAAGCTAACTCTAGAGAAGCTTCGTATTTTATATCCCTAAAGATGTTCAAGTTTCATACACACCATGAAAGAGAAAGGGAAACTTTGCAAGAGTTTTAACCCAGTACTGTATCTTTTATCACATCTAGAATAGGTATTCATATTGATAGCAACAGATACTGGTCATGGCAATCAAATAGCTGCAGGAAAAGGTGAGCAAAGCACAGCACAAGATACAAGGGAGCCTCTTCTTCATGAAGATAAGACTCTGGCAGATGGAGATGGGCAAGCTGATGTATTCAAAACCAACAAAAAACAGAAACCGCAATCTCTGTATACTCTACTTCAGCCCTTCCATTGCAGTTTGTGGTTCTTATGAATTTGGATTTCTGCGAGTATTAAACTAAGTTTACTATCTACTGCTTCAATTTTCAGCAGAAAATAGAATCAAGAACCAACAAAATACACTTTATTGTGCAGAATCTTAAAACAAGCAGTAAAGGGGCCAAGTTCTTTATGCATTTTACTAAGATGGAACAAATATGAATTTCTCTGTTTTGTGGCAAGGTAAGAGCCAAAGCACATTTGGCTTTGAATGCATGTAAATAAATAATTGAAAATGAAATGTACTATCAATAGAGATTAACAGCAAAACTTTGAATATAATATTGTGTGCATGTGGCAAACGACTCTCCAGCTGGTAAAGAATGTACCTCTTCCCAAGTCTAAGGCTTGAATCCTACAGATTACTTTGGGAAGGTTGACCCACACAAACTGCTATTGGTGCACATGGTTAGGAGGTTACTATGTGTAGTTGATGGGTTTACCAATGTACACCCAAAGGATATGGCGGAGGTTGCCACAATTACAAAATAAAAATAAGATATGAGCATGTAACTTTTGAGGGTTTAGGAAGGGGCCCCAGTTCTTTCCTAGGTTCAACAACCTGTAAGATGATTTTTAGACTCACTCAAACTATGCTTAAAAAATCTGAGCAGGGCGATATAGTGTTGAATTTTCAGGCTGGTAAAATCACCAATTCAACCTGCAGGCATGAAAGATCTTGATTAATCTTTAGAACAGGTTTGCCAGAATATAGAATCCCCAGTCCTCAAATATGTGCCCAATATGATTTATTACCGCCATATGAAATTGTTATGCAAGTTTACAGCTATTGATTGAGCAATTTCACATGATCTCCACTTCAAAAACGATTAATAATTAACCAGCAGAAACCAACATAATATTAATGAATTATTGTCTTTTACCGTAAAACTAAGGTTGTTGTGTATGTGTCCATAGAGGAACACCGACTATGATAGAGATGGCTGGTGTAGCAGTTGATTTGAAATGATGCCAGAAAGATCTCATTGAGACTAAAATACAGACAGCGAGGAAAAAATATGTTAAAGGACAAAAAGATGGCAAATGGAAAATTAGCAACTATTGTGACAGACATCATACAAATTATGTAAAGCCAAAGCCAAACAAATAAATTTTAAGGCATTTGACAAATATATGATGCCTGCAGCAACGACTAAGATGACAAACAAATGCTAAAAGAAAAAGATAAAATCAACCATTGCATCCAAAAGAGGCTGACTAAATATAGGTGAGCTCTCAAGGCCAGAGTTTGAGGTTAGATTTAGATTAAATATTAGATGATGACCTCAATGGGCATCTTTTTTGATTGTACAAGTCTCATTAACGGCCAATCCACAAGAAAAACAATTAGCAAGTCATAGGAGGATCAGGCAAAACAATTATTGAGAATGAATTAAGTGACAAGTTCGATGGTGTATTCTCATTGTTAAGTTTTTTCTTTATGACACTATGACAATGATTTACTCCTGACACAAATCACCGTAAAGCAAAGCAGTTCTTGTTATTTGACACACCAATTCCAGAAATATGAGCAATTCAGATTTACTTTTCTGGTATATTTATGACCAGTACTCATTCTTTGCCTCAATACTGAATTTCAGAGGAATGATTGGTGCCATAGCAAGTGGTCTACTGGCTGATTTCATTGGTCAGAAAGGGGCAAGGAAAATAAAAGAACTTATGGGAGCTCTTTGTTGATCCATTAGTAGTCCATCTCTATTAACACCACCTTGCAATTTTCTATGAACTGGCAATGAGAGTTGCTGAAGGATTTTGTGTCATAGGATGGCTTGTCATTTACTTTGCCAAGGTTTGACTCATCACTTTGCATAAATAAGCTTCGACTTTGCACATGGTTACTTGATTAAAAAATTTTACCCTCTATTTAAATGTACTCATAATTCATAATGTTAATTTTGAGGCCACTACTGATGGATGCTAAGGTACCAGTCTTCGTAGCCGAAATTGTGCCAAAAGATAAACGGGTTGCAATTGCAACCATAAATCAGGTAGGCATCTGCTTATATATGAATTATGAATACCCAGATTGAAAGAACGACAACGCAGAAGTGGAAAAAATTTCAAAACCAACAGCAGATCAAGACTTCAATGAGATTTAAAAAAGAATGAAATTAGATTTACCTGATCTGAAGCTCATGAAATCTACTTGAGGGTCAGTTGCCTCCATAACAGGGACAATGCTAACCAGGCGGGCATTAGCATTAACAGGTAACCTTTTTCACCTGCACAGCATAGAATAATTTGACATCTGGTGGATTTGGTGACAAAAGGCTTGCAGTTTAAGTGATACAGGACTTGTCCCTTGTGCCATACTCCTGTTAGGCTGCTCATTATTCCGGAGATTGTTAGGAATAAATGGAGGACTGTAGGTTCTTGAAAGCTCAAGAACTTCTTTTCGTTGAAAGTTGAAGAATACACAGAAAGAAAGAAAGAAAATCAGTCTGCTCCCATGAGCAAGACTGCCCAATCCCTAAGCCAAAGCTTTACAATACTTCTCTCCTCCTTTCCGACTCTCATCCCATCTATTTATAGCCTAATTCCCATCCAACAACTCAAGATTCTTTAACAAGAAGTTGTTACCCTCTAACATCCTCTAACAGATTATTGTTTGCAGACTTTCCTCTAACATTGCCTCCTGCTGAAACTTCAACCTTGTCCTCAAGGACGTAGCCCGGAGATTGGCCTGTAAAATCTGGGAGGTTCAGCGTTCCGTCCTCCCAGCGGACCAGCACCAGATGTCCCCCTTTCTAACGAATGTCCGGATGGTATCGCAAATGTTCTGCGGCTGTGTCTTCGCTCGCGGCTTCGTGATTCGATGGAACCTCATCCTCACCCAGAATGATCGCACGCAGGCTCTTGTTCGGACAATTATGGAGGGGATGGTAGGGTTGTTTGCATTTGAAGCACAGCCCTTTGGCGCGTAAGTCCGAGATCTCATGGTGGGACATTTGGCGAGAGTTGCGATTGAGGAACGAAGAGGTTTGCAGGGGAGGGAGTGAAGAAGTTGATTGTTGTTGGTGACGGTTGTTGTGGAGGGAAGATGGGTTGAATGTGATCTGGGTTCGGGTCGTGGGTTTCGGGTGGGAGTAAGTGTCGGACCCTTCAAGGGTCGGGTTGGACCCGCCCCACTTCTGCGACCATAGAGGAAAGTGGGCCCCGTCCTCTTTACCAAGTAGAAAGCCTGTTATAAAGAAGTCATTCTCTCTTTCAATTTCCCGAGCGAGCTTCGTCGTCTGGAAGAGCGAGAGAGATTCGTGGGAGCGAATTCGAACTCGGATCTCGTCCTTGAGACCGTTGAGGAAGAGACCCAAAAGAATCGAGGAGTTCAAGCCCTTGATGAGCGTAGCCCTAGCGACGAATTCATTGATGTAAGCATCGACCGACCCTGATTGTTTCGTCGATGCCAGAGCTTCAAAAGGGTTCGCCGATAGACTACCCCCGAACCGATCAAAGAGTTCGGTTGTGAGATCGCACCAAGAAATTGATGGTTTCTGGGCCAACATCCACTGTACCCAATGGAGTGCAGAACCATCCATGGAGAGCATGGCGACAGCGACTTTCAAATCATCCGCAACGTGATTAATGGCGAAAAATTGCTCCGCTCTTGCGACCCAAGCTGTAGGATCATGGCCATCGAAGCAAGGGAGATCCAGTCGTCGCAGCGCGAAAGGTACGTCTTCTTGTGATGGGTATCTGGGTTGTGGGTGACTATGGGTTTGGGTTCCGAAAACAGGAATGGACCCGATCGTGAGAGAAGGGCGTCCCGGAACGCCATGGAGGGTGGATGCAGAGGAACCAGCTTCCTCTCGACCACCATTTTTTTGTCGCAGCAGTGCTGCCACTAAATCTTCCAAAAAGTCAAGTTTTTCCATCTTAGTGCGATGGATATTCATTTCCTCGACTAGTGTCGAGACACTCTTCCCCAGTTCCGCAAGGCTTTTCTCGATGGAGTCGAGTCTTGCATCCATTCTGGTGTTGGTCATGTGGTGGAGAAAGATTTAGTTGGAAAAATTCGACTGAAGAGGGGAAAAAGGAGATAGATCAGTGAGAAAAAAATGGGGAAGAGTAATGGCAGGTCGGACCAATTGTTAGGAATAAATGGAGGACTGTAGGTTCTTGAAAGCTCAAGAACTTCTTTTCGTTGAAAGTTGAAGAATACACAGAAAGAAAGAAAGAAAATCAGTCTGCTCCCATGAGCAAGACTGCCCAATCTCTAAGCCAAAGCTTTACAATACTTCTCTCCTCCTTTCCGACTCTCATCCCATCTATTTATAGCCTAATTCCCATCTAACTACTCAAGATTCTTTAACAAGAAGTTGTTACCCTCTAACATCCTCTAACAGATTATTGTTTGCAGACTTTCCCCTAACAGAGTCTCCCATACGGCTGGTAAGAAAGAAAATTTTCGATGACAGTAATAGCAATTAATACACTTATAAATGCTCATTATGTAAATGCAGGCAAAGAGTGGATACACCGATATATATATATATATATATATATATATATGTATAGGAGGAGGGAGGGAGGGAGTTGTTAAACCCTACCCTCACCACAATTGAAAGGAGTAAGATAATGAAAATAAGAAACTGGATTAAGAGTCATTAAAACTTGGCATCAAAAGATGTTGCAGAGAAGCATAAACTAGTGTATACCACCATAAAGTATGCATCACTGCATTTGTTTATCACCGCATGAAATTGAAGATTCCCCTAACCTTTCCTGTTGGTCTTTTATCTTTGATAAATGGATTCGATTAACCAAAGGTCATCATCATCCGAGAAAGTTGTTGAGCCACTTCTTGTGCTCCTTTTCTTGTTGAACAAATCACGAGGGCAGATTTTTCTCTGGAATACTGCATAAGGATATCTGGAAATCAATGTTAGAAAATTAGAATCTTTTTGAAATTTTGTAATATAAGTAGGCTTTTTGACATATTGCAAACACTATTAAAAATGAACGGACACCGGAAAACAAAAGGATATAGACATTTCAAAAATAAACCGTCACAACTTTATCTTTGATAAATGGATTTGATTAACCAAAGGACATCATCGGCTGGGAAAGTTGCTGAGCTGCTTCTTGTGCCCCTTTTCTTGTCGAACAGATCACAAGGGCAGATTTTTCTGTGGAATACTGCATAAAGACATTTGGAAATCAACGTAAAAAAATTAGATTCTCTTTGAAATTTTGTAATGTAAGTAAGCTTTTTCATACTTTGGAAACACTATTAGTACTGCAAGGACATCGGAAAACAAAAGGAAATAGACATTCAAAAAATAAACCATCACAACTTTATCTTTGATAAATGGATTCGATTAACCAAAGGTCATCATCATCTGAGAAAGTTGCTGAGCTGCTTCTTGTGCTCCTTTTCTTGTGGAACAGATCACAGGGGCTGATTTTCTCTGGAATGCTACAAAAGGATATCTGGAAATCAACGGTAGAAAATTAGACTCTCTTTGAAATTTTGTAATGTAAGAAGGCCTTTTGACACATTGCAAACACAAATAAAAATGCGGGAACATCAGAAAACAAAAGGAGATAGACATTCCAAAAATAAACCATGACAACTTACCAAAAAATATAGTTTTGAAGCTGTTGGAGGAAATATTCAGAGAATGCCAAACATGCAAAAATAAAACAACAATTTACAAGTATAAGCACTAACCTTTTCAAAGAGAAACTCTTTTTTTGCTGGCATATAGCCTGCAAACATTGTAATCACAAGAGTTGAAAGAACAGAAGCAAAGAAAGTGATAGATGCACTGCTCATCATCAAGCTTCTGTTACTGTCCGCTTCAAGGATCTTCCTTGATCATTCTCTTAGAATTGATCCCAAAGCCAGAGCAAACAGCAAGCTTAAAAAGGGCTAATATTAAGTTGACCATCAGCTTTGGATCAAATGGTCACCCAAAAGCATTGAATTCCTGAACTGTGATAAGGTCCAAGGTTAAGTCCTAGCCCCTTTTCTTTGTCCAGCCTGGAGTAAAAGGCCAAATATCAAGTTTTCTATAGTAGGTCTGAGATCCATCAGATGAGAGTGAATCCTAATCATCCCAATTTAACTTTTAAATAGCAAATGCGTATGGGCAATTTTAACTTAGCATAGTGTTGTAAGTTTTGAATGAAGAAAGGATGTAGATCCACCATCGAAGCACATATTAGAACGATAATATCAAATTTTCTGCATGTCAAAAACTTTTGTTGTCAGCTTCATGGGTCTCATTTCTTCTCCAAACCTGCACTGGAATCAAAGCTTTAGCTACATAGGCTGTACCAGGAAAAGGGCATAAAAAGCAGTCAAAAGCAACAATTTGGATAGAAATTCATACAGAGTAGATAAAAATCAAACACCTACCGAATTGCAACAATGTTGGTGCAGATAGAACCAGACAAACTTGATAGGCAAAAAATTGTAGCGGTTAGATGAGGCAAGTTGTGCAGAAAGACTAACACTGTTTAGAAATAACTACGCTGTAATTCAAAGCAATTACTGGATGGAAGTCAAGACATTGCAGATATATGTGTGTGTGTGTGTGCCCAAAATTTTTGTAGGTCTCCTGACAGAGTGATCCAGAGAAATTTATATGGAAGAGAGAGAAACTAAACAAAACACCAGCAACTGCAAGAGAAATTCGACGAGAGAGATCAAGAAACTCCAATAATGTCCGTCGAGAGAGAATAACTGATCTGATCGCCACAATGATTACCCCCGAGAATTTGCAAAGTGGACAATGAGTATGGGGAGAAGTCACTAAAACAGATACATGGCAAAGAGATAGAAAATCATACACAGCACATGGGAGTGAAATATAAGCAGGGATAAGAGATGTCAAGAAATTGCAACCATGTTGGTGGAGAGAGAGAGAGGGGGAGAGCAAATGATCAGAATTTGAGATTTGATCACCAGCAAGAAAAAATTGTTCCAATAATGATGAAAACACATTGAAGCAGATGGATACACAGATATAGAGAGAGAGTTATTAAACCATAGACTCACCACAATTCAAAGGATGAAGATAATGAAAATAAGAAACCAGACTGCAATAACAGAATTGTGAGTGTGAGAGAGATTAAATTTATGCTAATTTCATCGAGGGAGAGAGAGAGAGAGTACCTGGGAAGGAAATTTGATGAGGCGATTAGAGAGAAAAAGAACTTGCAGACGCACAGAAATTTGAAACCGTCGAAACAGTTGCAGTAAAGGGGAGAGAGAGAGAGAGAGAGAATGAGAGAGAGAAAATAACGGGAACGGTGATGCATGGGTATTCGAGAATAATGGAATCGTAAGAGAGAGAGAATGCAATGCTATTCGAAAGAAGTTTTAGAGAGATTTAAACCCTATTCAGCGGTACCCACACCGTTGTTCAAAGCAATTAGAGGATGAAAGTCAATACATCGCAGATATGTGTGTGTGTGGGCCCAAAATTTTAGTAGGTCTCTCGACAAGTAATCTAGAAAAATTTATACGGAAGAGAGAGAAATTAAACACGACACATGCAACTGCAAGAGAAATGCGATGACAGAGATCAAGAAACTGCAGCAATGTTGTCGAGAGAGAATAACTGATCTGATCGCCGCAACGATTGCCGCCGAGAATCTGCAAAGGCGACAATGAATGGGGCGAGAAGTCACTGAAACACAGAGAGAGAGAGAGATCTTGTCAACCTTAATCACCAATAAACACATACAAGGCGAAGAGAGAAAAAATCATAGCGAAGAGAGAAATCAAACACAACACTTGCGAGTGAAATATAAGCAGTGATGAGAGATATCAAGAAATTCCAACGATGTTGGTGGAGAGAGACAAGGAGAGCAAATGATCGGAATTTGAGATTTGATCACCGGCAACAATCGCCCGCGAAGAAAAAACTGTTCCGATAGCGATGAAAAGTCAAGAAAACAGATGGATAGACAGATAGAGAGAGAGAGAGTTATTAAACCCTAATCTCACCGCAATTCAGATGATCAAGATAATGAAAACAAGAAACTGGACTGCAAAGACAGACTTGTGAGTGTGAGAGAGATTAAATTTAAGCCGATTTCACAAAAAAGTGTAATTAAGAGAAATCCATAGTAGTGAGAGAGAGAGAGAGAGAGAGAGAGAGAGAGAGAGAGAGTACCTAAGCAGGAAATCGATGAGGCGATTAGAGAGAAAGAGAACTTGCAGTTGCAGTGAACGGAGGGAAAGAGGGAGGGAGGGAGAGAGAAAAAGAATGCAATGCCAGTGGAGATGTTGTAACGGCTTTCTTGACGTCCTTACTTTTCATGCCAGCTCACCCATTCTCACGTGATTGTGTTCCGTTCTGCCTTCGGTACAGCTGTATCTTTTTATTTTTTAATTTCTATTTTTTGAAAGATATCTTTTTTCTTCAGGAATAAAAAGTGTCTAACAAATATGTAACGGCTATTTCTGTTATATTTCTTGCAGGAATATTAGGGTTAATGGGTAACTATAAAATCAATTCTATATACTTTAGCACAGGAATAGAGACTTAACAAATGCTAATAAAGAGTTTTTTGGCTTATTTTTAAATCTTTTGAAAATTTTGGTGGGCCTTCACCCTCACTAGAGTTATGATTAAAAATGAATGATTATAATTCTTATATATGATTTTTATTTAAATTAAAAATAAATTTTTATAATTTTTGTAAAAACCATTTGATTAAGCACACCCTGAGAAAGTGTTCGACAAACACAAATTATATAGAATCAAATTTTTAAATTTATCTAGAATTAAGATTTAGAAGTTATTCGATCCAATCACCTTCCAATGACAAATCAATTTCTTGTAATTTATTAAATATAATTCAAAATTTAATCAAATATCATGTAAATAAAGAACTATGAATTTTCGATTTATAAACCTGACGCTCTACCACTAAGCTATTGGAACTCCCAATTGTGATCAGTTTTTTTTCATTATATAGTCAAATTTATTGAGATGTCTATCTTCATTTTGCACCGTGAGTTTTTCAAGAGGGTGACTCAGATTTATGATTTATGGTTAACAAAGGTCTCTCATGATACATAAAGACTCTAATTTTAGAATGAAAAAATTTGTCTGAAACGGTTATCCGATGTGTCATATGAATTTTTATTGCAAGTATACAATTATAAAATGATTTCACCTTCAATACCAATTCAAAAATAATTCCACAGTCAATAACAATAGAAAGTAGCATGAAATATGATCTGACTTAACTGTACAAGTATATGCAATTCATTTTTTTTTTTATTCACAATAAGATTCGAATTCGAATCTATTATAAGGAAAGTGGGATCGGTATCACTTGAGTTAAAACTCATCAGCACAAGTATATGCAATTCATGGTGTGTTAACTTTCAATCTGAGCAACAGGAATCAGAATTTGATGATGTCGAAGTCAGATTCCTATGAATGGTTAGATGATTGCATTGGTGACCATCAATTTTGATTGTTATGCCTCATTAATAACCGAAAAATAAATAAGTAAATAAATCAAGGCTTAGCCAAAACAAAAACCCCAATTAAGACAAGACAAGCTTCTTGAGGAAAAATTTTGATAAAAATATAATTTATGGGATTATTTGAACCTGGCTTAGGGTGCTCAAGGTCACGATTCCAAATCCCAGATTGATCTGATTAATATAATTTTTTTTTAACGTGAAAGATTTTTTATGTTAAATAATAATAAGATAAATTCTGAACGACGTAAATAAATAATTTTTTAATTGAAAATAAGAAGATAATTTTTGAGGAACCAAATGTTAGATACCGAGAGAAATATAAAAAAGAATCATTCCCAAACCTAAACCTAAAACTCCCTCCCTCCCAAAACATTCACAGCCTGGGAAAGGGAAAGTTTTGTGAATTTGGAAACTGGAAAGTGAATTTTAAAGATAACCCATCTGGGGCATCACTATGTCATCTCAGTCACCTTAAACTCCGGTTCCATTTTGTATTCCTTTACACCTTGAGCGGCATCTATCATGAACCAAATTTATTTCAAAAATCTTCAATCGGTAAGAGCCTTAAGTATTGCACAAGACATGGGGAAAATAATCGGAGGAAGCAGAAAAGTGAGTCGGTTCCCTGAAAGCTCGGACAGCAAAATTCAGCTCCATGAGTTGTGTTTTGCAGTATTTTTTAAACAAATCCTTTTTATTATCTCTCTTATATATATATGGCTCATGTACGCCCTAGATGACTGACATAGTGCCTTGTGTTGATTGCCCCATCCGAGAGTAGAAGCAACTGGGGCAATCCCCAAGGACTGAGGCAGTTAAAGAGTTAAAAAGAATGTCAGAATGCAAGGTTACTCGTGCTTATAAAGAGGCTAATCAATGTCATGAAAACTATTTCAGAATCCCGTCTTGAATTTGGGGTGAAAACCGGAGGACAGGCAACACACGGGCTCCCTGAGCTTTGTGTCAATGCGTTGTCCATTCGTAAGGCCCATTTTAAACCCAAAATGAGAAAACGACTGACGAGTGGCCTTTTTGTGTGTTTTTTTATTATTATATGGTACGACTATTACTCAGAATTTATATGATTAATTTAATTTGAATATTATTATGAGATTCTTTATAAAAAAAAATTAACTCTCCCAAATCCTATTTATCCATTACCAAGAGCGGCTTATTAGCATTGCTTAGGAGTGAGTCTAATACGTTCTCCTTCTCAACATTTTTCGGCTCAAAACTTGCATTGTCATAGTCAAGCCCATGCAAGACTAGACTCGGGTAATTTCACTCTTCAGAAATTTTGAAAGCGTCATGATCAGCCAATTGATTTTACTCATATAACAAGCAATCAGAAGCATCCAGCATAATTTCTGCAAATAGAGAGAGAGAGAGAGAGAGAGAGAGAGAGAGATCCACCTGATCTAACCATAGCAAGCCAATGAACAAAATCCTAACTGCTGTCCTTATTATAATATTTGCATTTTCGTATTTTATTATTATTATTTTTTTTTTGACACGCAAACTATTAGAGAAAGAATTTGAAAAAATTATTGACATGGCAAACAAAATCCTAGCAATCAACTTTTCCGTTGGTTGCAATTCATCTACCCAACAAAAGTTAATTAGTCCACTTTGATCACTACTGCATTGTAGTTTAATGCACTCACTCAATGCAAAATCCACAATCAGTGAGTGCTAATTCACGTTTAAGAAGCTTGAGAGGAAAGTGACGACCAGACAGTGACCTTTACGTTAATTTTCTAATGATTTTATTTGGTATATGTCTCTTCATATGGTGGGTGAAGAATTCCAATCTGTTTCTTTTTTCCCACTTAGTTGATTGTTTTATTTTTATTTTTTTAATTTTTTTTATTAATTATAGGGGTTGATTAATGACTTTGTGATTGAAGCAATTTCTTTGGAATGAAAATACTATAAAATATGTGGTTGATTTTGATAATTATTTTGATGACTATCGATGCTAATTGTGTTATGGCATCAACGTAAATTACAAATAACCATTCAATGCCTAACTTTGAAAAATAATTATGTCGGATACTTTTATTAATCTTTCATCGTTGAATAGAAAAATCAATAAAGAGTTGAATTCCTTTCGATTGAGTAGTTAAGGACACTCGATCCTTTTAACCAAAGGTCTCAAATTCGATTTCTAAAAATGACGAAAAAAGATTTGAGAGAATCAATTCTTAAAAATAGGTCTTATAATACTCGAATCGAATTAGACAAGTAAAAACTGAATACCGACGATGAAAAAAAAAAAAAAAAGAAAAATCAACGAGAAACTTAACATCATTAGTTTTTTTTTTTTTTTTTTTCAGTGGAGTAAGTCCGAGTCACTATAGACCTCTTGATAAAAAAGAAAAAACAATATTTTACAACTAAGCTTGTAATTTGGTGGTTGCGACCCTAGTTTCCTTAATTGGAATCCATTTGCAAAAATAATTCATAAGTACAAAAATATTAGGAAACCTTTTGAAAAGGAGATTTGAAGCTCTACGAGGTGGAGTCTAACTTTAAAAATCAAGTTCATCCCATTAGTAGTTTTTAAGCAATTAGATTATAATTTAGAGGTGATTTAGTTAGAAATTAAATATTGATTTTATTTTTATTTTAGATAATTCAAAGTTAGATTTAATTAATTAACAATAAGCCAATTTAATATAAAAATTTAACTTTTCTGATTTTAAATCGAATCGGCTTCATAGCCAGCTATATTACCAACCACAACTAACATAACAAGACAACCCTAGTGGAGTGTTACCGTAAAAATCTCTGCCCTTTTGTGAAATAATAGAAAGCACAAGACAACATCTATCTTTTTTTTTTTTTGTTCTTATCATTGAAATAATAAAAGATAATTCATTCGACATAATTTTTTTTATTTTTAAGTTTTGAATTCAAAATTTAATTAAACGATCTAATATTTTATCTTCCTAAATCGAATCTACCGTCCGATGATACGGTTATGCTTCCCTTTTAAAGGGTAACCAAGGTGTCATGAAAAATTATGGCCAAGAGAATGGTATAGTTTGTATCCCAAGAAAAGGTCAAGAGGTTCCAAACCAATAAATTTAGAGGATGTGGATAACAATGGCAAACCCAATTTTTTTTTTTTTTTTTTCCTTTTCTCAAATCCTATCCCATTTTGTGTTTCCTAGGTTGGAGAACAAACACATGATGTCTGATTACCTAAATAAATCATAGGACTTTGAAGGTATACGAGGTTGAGTGAACTCAAAAATATTTGGGAAATCTTTTGAAAAGTTGGTTGTTCCTATATCAAGCAATGTTGTAAAGTATCAAAACCATTCAAAAGATGCTTTAATACCAAGAAATAAAAAGAAAAACTCTTCAAATAGTAAAATGTCCAAAAGAGCCGTCGGGAATGATTTAGTTGAATTTAAATGCCAAGCCACCAAGCAAATTTTGAATTGAATTCCTATGCAAGTTCAAAACAGAATATCGAACTTTACCTTTTTTAAAACAAAATGATGTTTAATATACCTTAAAATTCTGAATATTAACAACGTTAAATTTAATGTAACACAATTTTATTGTGGACTGAAAATATGAAGGAATTTCTAACTGATAAGTCCTTTCTTCCCGTTCAGAATTTTTCCTTCTTAGGAAAGTGAATATCTAGGTGGGGGAGATGGAGAGAGCCATATCTTGCGATTTTTTTTTTTTTTTTCTGGGGGAAAAGTAAAGAAAAATCTAATGAACAGTGACATGTTAAGGGTAAGTTTGATTCAGAAGGGAGGAAAAAGGGGAGATTTATTTACGTGATAGAAATAAATGTATTTTTTTCGTTTTTGTTTAGTAGAGATAGAATGAAAGAAAATGAATGGTATTTTTTTTATTTGATTAGAATGAAAAGTGAAAGGAAATATCACGTTATTTATTATTATAATCTGTAAAATAATATTTTTAATATTTTTTATCATGTAATTTTTTATATTTTAATTTAAAATATTTTTCTAAAAATATAATTTTTTCTAAAAAATAGTTATTAAATATATTTTTCTTATTTTTATAAATTATTTTTATTATTATTTTATATCAAATAAATTATTATTTTATAAATTGTCCCGTTCTGATTCATCTTCTCCTCACGTCTCTCTGGTAACATTCTTCTTCACCCGACCACCCCTTGTTCTCTCTCTCTCTCTCTCTCTCTCTCTCTCTTTCTCTCTCTGTGTCGACCCTTTCATCTTCTCTTCTGCATGTGCTTGCATCGGAGCTTCATCTTCAACGTAAGCATTTTTTTTTCTCTTTCTTTCCTCTTCTCAAAAGCTTAATTTTCTGGGTTTTGGTTCTAGGGTTTATTTCAGTATATGTGATAATGCAACGGAAACGCATAAAGTTTCACTTTTTATTGCAGTTCTAGTTGTTTGGTCATCTGGGGTTCTTAATTCTCAGCTTATTTACTATTTGGGATTGATTATTGATTTTTTTTCCTTTTCTGTTTTTTCCCCTCTTATCTGAATGTTTTTTGTCTGTTTTTCGTATTTTTACTTCTGGGTTGTTTTTAATTATTTTATTCCTTGTTTGGGTTATGGGTTGCTAGTGAATAGCTCTGTCTTTACTTGTGGCTTGTTCTTAATTCTTTCTTTTTTTTATATAAATTAAATTTGCAGGTTAGTTAAATAAAGTATTAAATTTCATTGGGACGCCAAATCCAATCGTGTAGAATTGTTCTCTTTCCAATGAAGGTGAAATTTTGGACACTTCTCTATCTCTCTCTAGCAAGAGCCCCTTTTCTTAATTTATGATTTGTTGAATATTACATATGCAGGAGACAAGGGAAAGCTGTTCCCCAAATGCGTTTTTTGACGTTTCTTCAAGGAGCATAGAATCTGAAACAGTATCTTCAAAAGCAAGCACTTCAGACTCTGAATCTCACCAACTATCAAAGCCCATCTCTCATTGGCGTTCACTTGCCCAATTCCTTCATACAAGATCAAAAACTAGGTTGATTACATTGCCTTCACTTAGATTTTCAAAGCTCTCAAAAATAAATAGCACTAGCATGAGAGAAAGCGCAGAAGGCGCACTCAATCTCGATATCGATGCATGCCATGCCAAGTCTCCTTGGAAAAACTTCACTCTCTCTGAGCTCCAAGTTGCAACCAACAATTTCAATGATGGTTTGGGATTTCCTTCATTTCCCAAATTCACATTCTTGGACTTACTCACGTCATTTTTGTGATTGATGAAAAATTGCACTTCGTTTTTGTATAGCGAATCTGATTGGAAAAGGTGGATATGCTGAAGTTTACAAAGGGCGTTTGAAAGATGGAAGACCTGTAGCAATCAAAAGGCTAAATCGAGGATCGGTGGATGAGAGAGTAGGGAACTTTCTATCTGAGCTTGGAATCATGGCCCATGTTAATCATCCAAACACAGCCCAATTGATTGGATATGGGGTCGATGGGGGAATGCACCTTGTTCTCGAGTTGTTCCCACATGGGAGCTTAAGTTCTTTACTTCATGGTTTGTTTGTTTTTGTAGCAAGTATATTCTTCTCTATCAATTTTGGGAAATAGTTGGTCCTTGGATTTTGTTGTGATGACTATATTTGCAGGTTCAAAGGCAAAGCTGGATTGGGATATTAGGTATAAGATTGCTTTGGGGACCGCTGAGGGTATACTTTATCTTCATGAGTGTTGTCAAAGGAGAATCATCCATGGCGACATCAAGTCTGCTAATATTTTGCTTACGAAAGACTTTCAGCCTAAGGTACATCAGAAACCTCTTTATGGTCTAGTTCATATTTATTAATTATGAAGTACATGCGTATGCTAAAAGATGACTAACCTATGTAATTAAATAGTTTATGTGTTCATGTAAGAAGGACAAATTTTGCATAGTCTAGGAAACATTCTTTTGTCCGTAGTTTTGGGTTTTAGACTTCAATAATCAATTAAAGGCATTACAGATTTGTGATTTCGGGCTAGCAAAGTGGCTGCCAGAGCAATGGACGCACCACATAGTGTCAAGATTTGAAGGCACTTTTGGGTCTGTAATCACCAACTTATATTGCTTTTCATTCATTTATTTAGATTGATACAATTTTACTCCTGTTTGTGTGGCAGCTATCTTGCTCCTGAGTACTTAATGCATGGAATTGTTGATGAAAAAACAGATGTTTATGCCTTTGGTGTACTGCTATTGGAATTGATAACTGGTCGGAGAACTTTAGATTTCTCAAGGCAAAGCCTTGTCATGTGGGTAAGATATATCGTCCTCTGAATATGCAGTCACACACATACATTGCACACATACCTTACACTTAACACCAACCGTTGGCCGCAATTCTTTTTATTTCTTCTAGGCAAGACCACTTCTAAAGCATAACAAGGTTAGAGAACTTGTTGATCCTGCTCTTGCCATTGACTATAACTTGCAACAAATGAATCTTGTGGTCTCTGCTGCTGCTCTATGCATACGACAATCTTCAATTCGACGGCCTCAAATATGTCAGGCATGTGCTGATCCTAAACATTTAAGCTAGTCAATGTTAATATATGAAAGCTTTGAGGTAGCTGCTGGACAGGACAATTTGTTAAGGCTTTGGGTCACATGGTGGTCCTAATGCTATGAACATGTTTTCTGAAACACCTATCCGCAGGTGAAATGCCCGTGTCTTTAGGCAAAAATGACCAATATGTAACCATTCTTTTAAGGGTGGATAGTCCTCAAAATATTTCGTTTTCCAAATTGTCCTATTCGTTGCTTGTCTTATAGTTTTTGGCATAGATTAACATGGAAGGGTGGTTTAGGTTGATGTCAGCAGTCCTATTCTTAAAGCAGCCGGGCAAGATGGTGTTTAATCATGTGTTCCTGCATGTGCAGGTAGTGCAGCTTCTTAAAGGCCATAATGGTGGATTTGAGATGATGAGAAAATGCCGATAATCATCTTCCAAGGAGGCTTTTGACAAAGAACTCCTTGCTGCAGATGAGTGCATTTCAGCCAAGGATTTTGGTGATCTTCTCCGGACATAGAAGGGATCAAATGTGCAACTATAGAACAAGCATCTTCCTCAAAAGCAAAGGCATTCTGAAAATCACTACTGTACATATATGGTGTAAAGAATTCCAGTGTGAGAAATAGTCAAATATAAGAAGGGTTGATGAAATTTTTGCTACACTAGGTTTCAACACTAAAATGGTTACATGAGAAAAGAAACTTTAATAAATTAATAATCAGCCCGCCGAGTCCCAACTCCAAAAATGGTTGCCCTTGGGCCAAAGTCAGAGGCTCAATAACCGGGCCGGGCCGGGCCGGGCCACGTTTTGTTTATTTGTTTTGTTTTTTTTTTTGGTGAAAATTTGTTTTGTTGTTTCACGGTGATTGAGCTATTTGTAATTCCAAAACCAATTAATATTATGTTTTTTTTCAAGGATTTTTATAAACCGAAGCAACAGATATCAATGTTTTATTTAATTTTTTGTAATGTGTTTTCAGGGTTTTCTTCTTTATTAAGTAAAAATTGAATATTTAATTTTGTGAAAGAATCATTTGGCCTATAAAAATTAGCACGAGAGAACAATGGATTTCAATCAGAGAAGAAAAAGGAAAAGAGTTGGCATTGTCTGGCATGCGTTTCTCCCGGAAGGAGGTTTTTGGAATTGGAGTAAAAGGCACGCTCCGTGTGCGCGTGAATAATGATTCTTGAACGTCACAGTGCCCAGCCGGCGGCGGCAGGCAGCTAGACTAATTATGGATATATATAATTTTTTTATACTAAATTAAAAAAAAAAATTAAAATCCTTGGATATATATAATATAAAAAAAATAAATTTTGGATTCCATCGGCACCGTTCTTGTCTTCGTTGCAATCTTATAAATGTTTGGTCCAGTAAATTCAAGACACTTTCTTTTCACAATATTTTGACGAAGTTATTCCTGCATAATATTTTGACACCAGACTAATTTCTATTATTTTTATTTGAAAAAAGAGGAGGATTTACAAAATAGCTACTTAATTTCACAATTACTTTAAAGGTTTTTATTTATTATTTTTTTACTTGATCATCGGTATCCAAAACTCGATTAATCATATACGAATATCCGTGAGTTAACTCTCACAACGTTTACTTTTTATTTTTAAAATTTAAATTTTAGATTTTAATTAAAAAATATATTTTAGATCCACATGTCATCGGTAAGATTAGAAATGGGACCGGGTCAATTCTGGTCCAATTCCTAGACGCACCTAGGAACTGAAGGACAATTCAACCGTAGTTTCGAGGCCTTCCGGGGCGAGCCGGTTCCAAAAAAATTTGCTTGCAACCGGCCCAGCCTGGTGAACCAGGCCCACTAAACCGGGCTGTGCCGAGTCAATAAGATCCGACGGTTTTTCAAAGTAAAAAATTTCAAAAAATAAATAAATTGGTCATTGGAACAGGATCAAGCTGGTTCTGTACCGGTTCGGTTAAATAAAGGAATCAGACCGGTTTGGTTACTGTTGCGGACGGTCTGGTTCCGGGTTACTATTGCCTTGGGTAGGTTTCCGATACGAGCTACAGCAATGCGGCGGGGTTGATTTCCAAGCCGGAAGCGACCCAGTCCCATCTCCAGGTAAGATTTTATCTATTGTGAGATAACTAGAATACTACTAGTATAATTCCACTCTAATATTATTAGTTTGTTATCTATTATGAAATATTTACTTTATATTTTTTTAATTTAATAGAAAGCTTATAATATTTGACTATACATTTCGAATAAATTTTTTTATAATTACCAAATAAATTAAAATTATTATTAAAATTTTAATATATTTACTTGAAAATAATTACAAAGATATATTAATAATGAGATTATATTTATTTATTTATATATTTATGCATTATTATTGCCGATGAATAAGGAAAGCATTCGCAAGGTGGTATCTAATCTTCATTTCCGGAGCAATTTAATGTCACCATTTGAATTTTCAAATCTAGTTTTTTTTTTTTTTTTTTTTAACGATGGACAGTTAATCTAGTGATAGGATATTAACTTTTTTAATTAAATCTCGAGTTTAAAACTTAAAAATAAAAAAAAAATGATAT
The DNA here is from genome assembly GCA_033439265.1 of Dillenia suffruticosa. Lineage (NCBI taxonomy): Eukaryota > Viridiplantae > Streptophyta > Magnoliopsida > Dilleniales > Dilleniaceae > Dillenia > Dillenia suffruticosa. The sequence goes on along the minus strand of JAVTVX010000020.1, from coordinate 23,591,812 downwards.
TAGAATAGTCGTTTTTATGTTAAATCAGTTGAAATATAATTTAAAATATCGATAATTAAAAAAAGAAAAAGAAAGAAGGAGGAAAAAACTTGCTTCTTCCTTCTTTCGGCTAAGAATTTTCTAGCTTACCTATTTCATATAAGTCGGCTTTGAAGGTGCCCAAAGGCCCACTATAAGGACCTGAAGCACGCCAGACAAGAAAAGGAAAGTGGGCCGGGCCCAAATAACATTTTATGACTTATCTTATCGTTCATGTGATTATCCTGTCATTATCTCCCAACTGTGAAACACATGAAACACTTCAATGACTCCAAAAAAAAAAAAAAAAAAAAAATCAGAATACACCCAAAAAAGAAACAATGTGCAAAGATGGTATTCAATCCAACAAAAAAAAAAAAAAGAAAAAAGAAAAAAAATCATAAAGGGCGAGAGAGTTGGGATTTGAAGAATATCGTAATTGAATCCAACTTTAGCTTCGGCATCCCATTTAAGATATTCCTTTCCATTTGCGTACCCTTATTATCCAATCCTCAATTCCTCTCTCTCTCTCTCTCTCTCTCTCTCTCTCTCTCTCTCTCTCCCTCCCTCTCTCTCTCTCTCTCTCTCTCTACCCTCTTCACTTTACCCAAAAAAAAAAAGAAAAGAAAAAAGCATTAAACAGTAATCATTTCCCAAAACACGCAAAAAGCAGTAATCCAAAAATTCTCCATTTCAATTTGCTCACGACTCTTGTTCTTCATTATTTGTCAATCTTCAAAATGAATATTTCAAAATTATACGAATAATAATATATATTTCAAAATTATAAACCTTGTATTTTGTTCACTATTTTTCTAAAATATTATTCTATAAATGATTTTTTTTACGATATATAACATTAAAAGAAAGAAAAACATAGAACCAAACATTAAAAAATGAAAAAAAAAAACATGCAAAACATTGAACCAAAATTTCGTCATTATTTTTATATTTTGTTTATTTATTTATTTTTACTTACAGGCCAAACAACAGGCGAAGGAAGTCATGTAGAGAGAGAGAGAGAGAGAGAGAGATGGAAAGAGAATGGCTTGATTGAAGTCAAACCCAAGGAAACTAAAACGCCAACAATCCAACACAACACGAACACCAAGTTCAACAACAACAAGAAAAGAAAGAAGTGAAAGGAAGAAGGGGCAAAAAAAAAAAGGAAAGAAAATTCACCAACCAGAGAGAGAAACGATAAAGCAAAAAAAAAAAAAAAATTGAAATCGATCGTTGGATGGTAAAATCGATTGGGGGATGCGATTGGACGTCGGTGGTGACGGTGACGGCGGTGGTGTCGCTGGTGCTGGCTGGAGGTGGTGGTGGTGGCGGCGAAGAGGGTTTGAATTTTAGGGTTACAAGAGGGAAATGAAGAAAGGGAAGAACAGTAGTAAGAACAATGGATTGTTGCCGAATTCGCTTCGGATTATATCGTCTTGTATCAAAACGGTGTCGTCTAATGCCACCTCTGTTGCTTCCTCCGTTCGTTCTTCCATTTCCACTTCTTCTGATGATCATAGGGATCAGGTTTTCTTTTATTTCTTCCTCGTCTCCTTCCTTTTTTTTTTTTAGTTTTACTTGTTATTCAGAACTTGACTTGGATTTCGGTCTAATTGTTAGCCAAAAAAAAAATGTTAATTTGTTATATTTTAGGGTTGGCATAATTTAAATTTAATTATATGTGTAGTTATTGCTTTATTTTTGTTGCTTTCCTAAAAAGGGTTTTGTTTATTTGAGGAATTTATGATGAGTTTTAGCTTTACTTTTTGGTGGGTTCATGATTGTTTGATTGTTTGTTGCATGAATTGGGTTGAGTATGATTTTGGAAGCTTTGAATTGCAAAAGGGATTCTGAACAATCATTGCCTTTGGCACATATTTTGATGTACAATTGATTATCTAATTTGTTAGGCTTTGGCAAATGAGGCAAAATGTCATTTGATTAAGTTATTCTATTTCTGGTATGCTCCTATAGAAAAGGGAGGAGTAATTAGATTGGATTTCTCCGATAGCTCAGACTTAGCCAAAGAAGCCAAATAAATGTGATTCCTGCATTCTTATTTTACCCTTTTGGCATTTGTGAATCATGTAATTTTTGTTCTTAGTCCTGCAGTTGTAACCAGGCACGGGGATTATTGTAGTTCCATGGTTGAATTGAGAGTTAGAGGAGAGAGAACCTTGTGCATTGTGTATTACTTTCTTAAGTATGATGCCACTCTAATTGGGTGGCCGTTTAAGTTTTGACCGTCCTTTTTCTTGACCTAATGGATGTGGTTTATGGGGGGAAAAATCTTGTTCTGGTTACATTATTTGTTAGTACCATTTTACACTTTTTTTTTGGGGGGGGGGTTTGGTGAATATTTATTATCCCTTATATTATACCACTTTAGTATTGTTTAAGGTAAAAAAAAAAGCAAATGGATAAATCTTTGTTGATGTTCTATCATGAGTTTGAAGAGTAAATATTAATGGTCAAGGAGGCAATGACAAATAACGACATTGCTTTTTGGCATATCTATGAATAACTTGTTGAAAGTTAGATCTCACAAAATCTCACAGGGGTGCTTTGGGTTGAATGGAAGAAAGAAAGTTATACTCCCTAGTCTTATTTATGGAAACATCGTGGTTCAAATGTTCTTTTTCTTTGGAATTGTGGAGATATGAGGAAAGATTGTTATATGATGGGATAATTACTCCTTGATCTACCACTAAATTGCACTCTTGTGTTTCTCCAAGTTATATATTGGCACTCTACCCAACCTAACCCAAATATTTGGAAATGCATCTAATGTTCCATCAAATGTCTGCAAACAATTTTACTTCCATCAAGTGTCTGGAAGGGTCCGGGGTTTGAAGGGCGGGCTTGGCGCAATGGTGGAGTCTCTCCATTGTGTCCCGGAGGTCCAGGGTTCGAATCAGCCTCCTTGAAAAAAAAAAAAAGCAAGGGGAAGGCTGCCTAGGTATTCCCTTCCCTAGACCCCACAATGTGGGAGCTTCGGCACTCGGTACGCCCAAGTGTCTGGAAGTAATTTTTCAAGAAAAATAAGGCACGAGAGAAGTTTCCATTTAAAGTTCATTTTGTCCTTATATATCCAAAATTTGCTGAAAACGAAATTTTGTGGATAAGAAAAGAGAATTTAATAGCTATAAAGATGGGTAGAAAGAGATAATGAGGCCTTTTTGAAGCATTTCAAGGTTATTCTTGCCCTTTAAGAAGAACAAAGTTATTATTTGAGCCCTTATAGTCCCTTTTCTTTTAAAGAGTTAATGCTTTTTTAACAGAGCTGAGCAAACTGAAATTACTGCCACTTCAGGGTTCTTGCTTATACATTTCAGCAACTTTAGCCGTGGTTTGGTGAAATTAAGTGGTTGTTTTGATTGGCATTATCATAAGAGGGAAAGTGAGCCAGATCATCACCACTTTCCTTCTGCAGTTTAATTTTCTTAACTCTGGTGTCAGTTTGCTCCAGTGAGCTGTTATGAGCACTGGTTTAATGTCTCAGGAAGAGGAGATAATGTCGAAAGTGCATATATACATGTTACTTCTCCAAACTATTTGAACAAAGTGCAAGGGTCTTCTCGTAGCTGACCTTTTCTTTTGGGATCAAAAACCTTTTATTCAATGTATGACATTGTTAACACTTGCTGCCATAAGCAACAAATTAATACCTCAATTAACTAAACTAAGTTTTTAAGTTTGCATCTGCAAAATTTGTGCTTCCTTTAGATAAACTCTTTGTATTGCTTATTGCTTGGTGTGGATTGAAACTGTTGAATGTGGGAAAAATATCCTATTAGACTGATGATTGGTCCCTACTAAAAAAATCACACAAACTTGTAAGTACAATTTTTGTCATTCATCTGTGTTTTTAAAGAGAAGGGAGCACTAGCCCAACTTCTTGAATAATCTCTTAGGTTAGATACCAACTGAAAGCCACTTACCAAGTGATCATTGCTGTGTGGCAATACAGATTAGGAGATACTTTCTTGTGCTGATCCACATATTTTTGGGATGTGACAACATGGCTTTATCTTTACACACGCTAGCATATTTAATAGAAGACACAACTTTTCATTGTTATAAGTGGGACACTGTACCTTGCTTTAGCATGTTAGTGATTTTACTGCATATGTCCTAACTTATTGACATAATCTTTAAATCAGCTGATGGGTTTGCTCTTATGTGCCCTTGTTATTATTTATTTAGTTATTTATTTTTTCCTTAAATTCTCTCCTGGTGTAACCTGAACTATCATCGGTGAACAGGTGACCTGGGCTGGCTTTGACAAATTAGAACTTAGTCCATCTACCTCCAAACGCATCCTGTTACTTGGTTATCAGAATGGCTTTCAAGTGCTTGATGTTGATGATGCCTCTAATTTTGTTGAGCTGGTTTCAAAGCGTGAAGGTCCAGTTACGTTTTTACAGATGCAGCCAATCCCTGCAAAGTCTGATAGTCAGGAAGGATTTAGGGCGTTGCATCCTTTACTGTTGGTTGTTGCAGTGGATGAATCGAATAGCTTGACCCTCGTTCAAAATAGGAGCCATTTGGCTGGAGTGGCTAGGGATGGTTCTGGAGAGTCACAATCTATCAATTCTCCAACAGCAGTTCGGTTCTACTCCCTCAGGTCCCATTCTTATGTTCATGTACTGAGGTTTCGTTCTGCTGTATGCATGGTTAGATGCAGTCCACGTGTTGTAGCTGTGGGTCTTGCTACACAGGTGAGGAACATATTCTAAATTTGAGCCACGTATTTTCAGAATTTTGGAGTATCATATATCTTTGCTATTACTGTTTTTCTTTAAGTGCTATATTGTGCTTGCATGACAATTAATTTTAAATCCAAACATTGATTATCATTGGAGTTGACCGCAAAATTATATGAGCCAGTGTTAGATATTTTTGTTCTCTTCTCGGATTGAGTTTTTTGTTATTTTGGGTTATTGAGTAATGATTTTTGTAGTGTTGGTTTCTGGTAGCTATTTGGCTTCATCTCTTTAAGAAAATATAATGTTGTTTATAATGCATTTCAAACGTTTTAAGGCCTCTATAGATGCCAGGACTAGGACTAACTTCTCTCTCTCTCCATTTTTTTTTTTCTTTTTGTGTGTACAGATTTATTGCTTTGATGCTCTCACCCTTGAGAATAAATTTAGTGTTCTCACCTATCCCGTCCCTCAGGTGGGAGGACAAGGAACAATTGGAGTGAATATTGGTTATGGCCCAATGGCTGTTGGTCCTAGGTGGTTAGCTTATGCATCTAACAATCCTCTTTTGTCAAATTCGGGCCGATTAAGCCCACAAAACCTAACTCCTTCCCCAGGTGTTAGTCCATCAACATCACCTGGCAGTGGAAGCCTAGTAGCTCGTTATGCAATGGAGTCGAGTAAACATCTGGCTGCTGGTATAATCAACTTGGGGGACATGGGATACAAAACTTTGTCTAAATACTGTCAAGAACTACTCCCTGATGGATCTACCTCTCCAGTGTCCCCAAGTTCAAGCTGGAAATCTGGTAGGCTTTCTGCCACAGAAGCTGAAAATGCTGGAATGGTTAGTCCTCTACACTATCCTCAGTATGTTATTTGGATTTAAGTCAACAACTTTTTTTTTTCATCTCTTTATAATGGGTACAGGGGCATCATGTATTTACAAAATGCTGTAGATTTAGTTTGTAAGCTACAAATTCTTTTTTTTTTTCTTTTTCTTTTGAAATTTCATTTGCGTGTACTATGGAGATTAGGCAAATCACAAATCCCTGTTGCAGTTTTCATTTTGTTTTCTTTCATAATTTGGTTGTCATCTTGATAGAAGTCCTTAAATCATTTGATGCTGGAAAGTAGCTTCCATTCCGGTTGCTAGAATGCCAGCTTTAAGCACCTGCTTGCATGTTTAATAAAAACATGTACAACTGTGAAGGTTTGAATTCCCCCAGGGCTTTCAATTTTACCAACTTTGTTTGATTATCTTTTACAACCTTATTAAATAGCATAGATGCATGGGTCTTCATTCTTATTTACTAGATGTGTAAACGTTGATCTCTTGTTCATTAAAGGTGAAAACAAGATGTGGAGGTACAATATTTTGGGAGGATGGAATACAAAGTTTCCTAGCAGTGTTAGTTTATGCCCGTAAATTTTGAAGCAAAGACGCAACACTATATGAAGACAGCCATGGAGCAGTCTCATAAATTTGTACACAATATGACTACGCTAATATGTTTTCTGTGCACATACTTGTAAAATTCTTAGTGTCATTGTTTTTCCTGTAAGTATCACAGACCTAACAAAAGTATCTCTAAAGCACTTGAAGTTTAGTGTATCATATCTTTAGGAGATGAATACAAATCAGAAATGCACACCGTATTCAACATTTGCTTCGTGTGTCATGTATGACACTTGCATGAACATGACATTATTTTGAAGCACCCGTGTGTGCCTAATGAATTGCAATTGTGTTGTTTACACATGACAAAGTTGCGCTGGTTATAATGGCTTATTGCAGGTTGCTATAAAGGATTTTGTTTCCCGAGCGATTGTATCACAATTCAAAGCTCATACTAGTCCCATATCTGCTTTATGCTTTGACCCTAGTGGGACTCTTTTGGTTTCTGCCTCCGTGCATGGGAATAACATAAATATCTTTCGGATCATGCCATCTTGCACGAGTAATGCATCAGGAACTGAAATCTTTGACTGGAGCTCTTCTCATGTGCATCTATACAAGTTGTATCGCGGAATAACAACGGCTGTAAGTATAGACCTAGCTTTCACATGTTTATGCATTTTTTTCTTTTTCTTTTGCAACTAGTGTATGTTGATCTCTCTTTTGGTTTATTCATCGATTTTTCCTTTTGTGCTTCTATGTCACATCTGACAGATCATTCAAGACATTTGCTTTAGTCACTATAGCCAGTGGGTTGCTATTGTCTCCTCCAAGGGGACTTGCCACATTTTTGTTCTATCCCCTTTTGGTGGTGATACTGGTTTCCAGACTATAAATTCTCATGGTGAAGAGCCCTCCTTATTTCCAGTTGTATCTCTACCGTGGTGGTCCAGTTCATCTTGCGTCTTGAACCCGCAATCTTTCCCACCCCCACCACCAGTTTCACTTTCAGTTGTAAGCCGGATAAAAGATAGTAACTCAGGGTGGCTTAATACGGTTAGCAATGCTGCTGCTTCTGCATCAGGAAAGATTTCTGTGCCATCAGGTGCTGTTGCTGCTGTATTTCACAATTCTACATCTCACAGTTATCAGCATGCTAATGCGAGAGCTAATTCCTTGGAGTATCTGTTGGTTTATACTCCAACTGGTCATGTGGTTCAACATGAACTCCTGCCGTCAATTAGGGATGAAACTGGTGATAACGCTCCACGAAATAGGTTAGGTTCTGTTGTGCAAATCCAAGATGAGGATTTAAGGGTGAAAGTTCACCCCATACAATGGTGGGATGTTTGCAGAAGATCGGATTGGCCAGAAAGAGAGGAATCTATTTCAGGAGTTATGTATGATAGACTTGACTCCATTGGGAGAAATATGGACTACACAGATTGTGAAGGCAGTGAAACAACTCGCTTGCTGGCAACCCAAAATAGTGTTAACCAAAAAATGTTGGTGAAAAGCGATTCACTAAAGTCCCAGGAGAGATCCCACTGGTATCTTTCCAATGCAGAGGTGCAAATAAACTCAGGCGCAATCCCTGTATGGCAAAAATCTAAGGTAAATTTTTTCTTTTTGCTCTTTTGATTTTCTGTCTACCTTTATACCTCATTTGCGTGTTGATTTTCACACATTTTCAACTTTGGCTAGATTTCCTTTTCTGTGATGGCTCTCCCACGAGAGACTAACTTTGGTGGTGGGGAGTTTGAAATTGAAAAGGTCCTTATACAGGAGGTCGAAATTAGGCGGAAGGATTTACTTCCTGTTTTCAACCATTTTCATGGGAATGACAGGTAGGCTTCTGTTTCTTTTCTTTCTTTCCTCAAGTCCATTGAAGGTTATGATGTATTTGAGGAGCCATTTAAGTCCCATTGGTGCCAGTTAAATATTTTTGATTTACGAATTTGTGTAATCATGGATATACCTTGACTTTGGCATCGTAAAACATTGTTTTCCGTGAATTCATGGATTTCTGGCATTACTTTACTGCGTTTAGCAATAAAAGGTAAAACCTTTTCCTGGGTTACTTTCATGATTGTGGTTTGCAAATTTTCATTTTCTGCTAGTTCAGGGACCAGTAGACTCTAGCTTTGCCCTACATTAACTCAATAGAATTTGATGGCTTGTGTCCCTTGTGTACCTGGCTTTTAAATAATCATTCTTTGTAGTCTAGAAGGATCTTCTTTGCATGCAATTATTGAAAATTTGAGAGACTTCTTGATTGTTTTCTTGCAGGGGCCTTGCAAGGGGTAGATCTCCAACTGTTCCACCTTTTGAGCCTCTTCAAGCCAAAGACAAGGTCATGGAAGAGACAATGATTTGTCACTCTAACCCTGCATCATTGAGCTCCACTGAGAGCTCTGATGGAGGTAAGTCTAGAATTCCTTGAGAAAATGTTTGAATACTTGTACTAATATTTGTCATTTGAATCCTATTTTGGTTGGACTATCTGATGTTTCGAAAAGGTACATCTCTTAAAGAATGCTCAAAACTCATCATGGTTTGCCTTGTCGTTCCTAAGTTTTGATGCCAATCTTACTTTGTGGATGAAGGGTTCAGATAGTTTAGTTTGTTATTTTATGTTGTTTTTGGGGATAAATGGATTGATCATCTGATATCTCATTTTAATTTCTTGTTGTTCCCTCAGGATCCTCAAGAAGAACTGAGAATTTGCTTGATTTGGACCAATTTAATAGTGAGAAGTTACATGGACCAACTTTTAATACTTTGGACAGTTCTCATCAAAGAATAACTGGAAGCTCCATAAGTGGGTATTCAAATCTGAATGAAGATACACTAATTGCTGCGTCGTTTCCTTCTGAGCAGTCAAAAACCCCTGATTTTCAGAGTGAAGTTATAGACAACCATAATATAAATAGTCTATCCATGTTCAACTGTGAATTGCCTTCTGTTGGAAGAGCTCTTGCCGAAGAATCCCTTTCTTTAAATTCCAGGATCACTGGTATCCCTATGTTTTGTGATGACTTTGACTCAAAAATGAACTTCCTTGGGGAAGAGCCAACTCCTTTGGAAGTGAAGGATCCAACTAATTTTGGGCAGCTATTTCAGGAAGAGTACTGTAAAGCATCAGAACAGAATGAAAGTTGTGGTTTGCCTGAAGCCATGACTGATGATGTGGACAGCAGCAGTAGCCATTGTGAGAAAGAGAAACCTGAAGACGATGGAGAGAATGATGAAATGCTTGGTGGCGTATTCACATTCTCTGAAGAAGGTTGAAATTCTAGAGATGTATGTCCTCTAAAACTGTATCTATTTAATGTCATTAGTCTTGAGTTTCTTTCCCTTGACCTTAATTTAGCAATTATTATCCCTTCTTTGGGATTTCTTGCCACAGGTTGACTTACAGCTTCTCTTAAGAGTTCATGTACCACTGGATTTGTGCCATATGTGGGGTAAATATTGAAACTTGAGTGGCTGGTCCAGAAGCATTGAAGGAATCATGTCTACTGCTTCTTCCATTGAACGAATCGCAGCTGTTTTTGACAGTTTGCATGGATTTGGTGACATTAGCAGCCAACTGGACCAAAAAATTTCTGTAGTACCTCTCTCTCTCTGTCTCCCTTTCTCTCTTGTACATTTTGTAAAATGGTGTTCATAAATTCATGGGATTGGTAGCCTTTATGGCGCAAGTGGGCTGAATTTGGAACTCTTGGTAGAAGTGGATTTGGATTTGGGTTTGCAACTCCGTCTCAAAAGGTTTCTATCAGGGATTCTTGTATAGTTGATTCCTGTGTGGACAAGTTCTCTCAAGCTGTATAACAATATTTATTCTTCTTTATGAAAAGGCTTAAAAAATGAGAAAAGAGAAAGAATGAAAAGAAAAAGTTTCATGTTCAGTTGTCTTGTCCTTTATGTCTTTCTTTTTATGATGATGAATATTTTGAGTAACCTTGGAAACAGACTTACATTAGGAGTGTTCTAATATGTAATCTGATCTGCCATCAATGGAGATATCCCTTGCTGTCTGCAAGATTGCACCATCAGAACTCAGTCTAACCATAGTTCTAACCATAATATATCAATGAAAAAGTTTCAATTTTCAGAAGATTTTTTACTCTTTACTTTTTGTTTGTCTATGGTCCATTTGACAAATTTATGTGATTATCTGAGATACGGTCTTAGTACATTCCTGTCAATCTTCAATTTTATTGCAAATTAGTATTTGTCTCAAATATTTTATAGCAATAGGTTCGGGCTATATATGGGTGTTGGAGTTTATAACGCAGGCCTGGGTTTTATCACCGATTCATGTCTTTGTTTTAAGACTTCCGACTCCTTACCTCAGAGAGATTGAATTTTGTTAGTGGATTCCACATCCACGTTGGTGGTTCTGAAAGTTTTACAGTTTCTATGTGATCTGCTGCCCTTCATCTATTGAGCTGAATCACTAGACAAGATTATATAAATGTGGAGGATGCAAACTCTGCGGAGTAACTTGGGACTCCGGTATTATCACCTCGATACATGTTCAAACTCTCGTGTCACGCAAGCAAGCATAGCTTAGGTTTTGTGCACCTGGTAGGTGGTTTTTTTTTAATAGTAATTTTATTTATTTAATTGTGGTATAAGGAGGGTAAAAAAAAATAGTTCTGAAATTTTAGATTTGATTTTGATCGATAAAAATTGTTAGTTAATACGAAGTTATGAAGAGATTTGTAGTTAAATAGATGTTAAGAGAGTTTTATCTTTTAAGAGTTCGATCTGATTTGAATTCAATTTAGTCAAATACAACGTGATTATCAGATATCGATGGTTTATTAGAGAGAGAGAGAGATTTGTACTAAGTTTCAATTTGTGAATTGAGGTGATGGTCTTGGCTAAACTGCAATGGATTAAATAAGTTTTATATGAAATGGACAAAATGTTCATGTGGCAGCCCGTGGTCTTATTTGGACCGATCCATAGCATAAATGATATTATTTAATTTTGATTTTATAAACAGGTCAAGATATGTCTACAGAGACTTTTAAGTGGCTATTTGATTTAAAACTTATTTGATCTATTCAATTATTCATGGGTCAAACATTATATTTAACTTGAGAAATAATATTAAGCAAATCAAATGAGTAAAAAAAAATATATTCTTATTTTTCAGCATATTTTATTTTATTTTTTTACTTAATTTAAAAGGTGTTCAATCAATTCAAAAGTATTCAATTTTTTTTATAAAAAAAATAATATTTTTATAAAAAAAATAATATTTTTAACATAAAAAGATTAATTTATTTAATTTTTAATTTATTTAGTCCTAAGGTGTTACTCTTAAACAAAAGAGATGATTTTATCATATTCTTAACAAAATCAACAACCTCGTTCTTTCTCAAAATCTAACATAAGAGATGATTTTTTTTAAGTGGAACAACCGTTGATAACTAGGGTCCCATGATTTGCCAAATAGCAGAGACAACGATTACCAGCTCAAAAGGCAGACAAGAGCAACGGCATCTCTAGGTAACGATGTTATTCCCCCTGCTCCAATCCCATGATTTGGATGTAAATTTCATTATAACCAAAAAGGAAAGAAAGAAAGAAAGAGCAAGCTTTGATCTCAAAATTTAAAATCATTGGTCTCAGAGACTAATATGAGGGAGAGAAAAGGGAAAATAAATAAATAAATAAATAAATAAATTTATTAATTTGAATACCTTTACTAATAATCTTTTCCAGAGAGCCAAGAAAAAAAAAACCACTCAAAATATGAATTTTTGAAATGCTAAAAGGGCAATATTTTAATATTATCACCAAGGTGATGGCGCAAATCCAGAATGCTTAATAAAAAAAAAAAAAACTAAAATTTTAATAAGTTATTTTCTGTCTAGCATGGAATATGAATTTTTGTATTAAACATCGCAAAAATATTAATGATGTGAACGAGTTATTTATATAAATGTTATAATTTTTAATTAAAATTATTTAGCGTTCATTATTTTTTTATTACTAAAATATTGATTTCGCACTCTCAAAACGTGAATTCATGATTAATTACAAAAAAATAAAGTAAAAACATTTGATTTCACAATCTATGAGTACGAAAATATCCCTTCACACACTCCATATGCGTGGTGCCCGTGCAGTGCATGAGCATGTCCTATGCACAGTGCGCGGGGTGCCCATGCCACAGCACTTATTGTCTGTGCGAGTTGCAAATGGTGCCTATGCAATGGGTGTGTCTGGCCTGTAAGCGGCGCGTGGCGTGTCGGTGCGGCGCGTGACGTGTCGGTGTGGGCACTGCGTCCTATGCTACAGTGCACATGACCTATGCGCGCTAACCCCACACTACTCATGACCAAGACAAACAAAATACATCCACTTCAACACCCACAACTTCTATCCACTTTTCATGATAAACGGAATACTAAATATACCCATCGCAACACTCAAAATATCACCACTCTATTTCATACCAAATGTAAGTAAAATCATCTCAGAACACCATCAAACTGGTACTACAAATATCATTATCCATACTCCAGAGTATTAGACAAACATAACACAAACACAGTATGAGATTGGGCATTTAGCCCGATAATTTCACATTCTGAGAGTACGAAATTAGTTTCGCACTCTTAAAGTATGAAACTGGTTTTTTTAAAAAAAACTTTATATTAAAAATGCTGATTTCATATTTTATGAGTGCGAAATCAATACTAACAAAAAAAAAATATTTAAATTATTTTAATAAAAAATTATAATATTTTTGTAAATAAACCTAATGTGAACTACCTAATAGAACTTAAGTTGCTGACATTTACTTACACATTGATTATATTTAAAAAAAATTATATATGACGTTGGCTCATATTTATTTTTATATTATTTGTAATACTTTTTAATTAAAATAATTTTTTAATAAAATATAACTTTATAAACAAAAAATTAAAATTTTACAATAAAATGATGTAAAAATATTAATATATAAATAATTTTTTATATTGCAAATCTCAGTTAATTTGAATTTTTTAAACGGTTCGTATTTTTCTTTCTTTTTTTTTTTCTTTTGGTTAGAAAAATCCATAAATTTTTTTTAGCACAATTAAGTTATAGATTATTACATGCTTATCAGTACATTAATTAAAAAGTACTGATAAATAATTCTTTCTGAAAAAGGGTAAAAAAAAAAGAAATGCAGTGGCATTTTGAATGTTGATCTTGATACAGGCAAAACCAGCTGCTAAGTCATAAATGGCGATTGAATCAAAACAAAGAGAAAAGGAAAAAGACTAATATCACAAAATTAAGAAAGAAAAAGAATAATAAATTATGAATGAAGACTCTAATAAATGGGGGTAAAAAACATAAATTTCTGAACACGCTTTGCTTCTGTGGCTCAATCAACACGTGATAAATAATTCCTATTCTGAAGCGACGGGTGCTTATAATGCAGTGGGGTCTCCCCAATTCTCTCACCGATCCGACGCATTTGGAGAGAACATTTGAAGTGAGAGAAAGAGAAGGACGTGAGAAGGATGGCGTATGTGGGTCAATTGCAGAGAAAGTTTGTGGACTATACTAAATCTCTGTATCGCGAGGTGAGTGATTATTAATTTCTGTATCGCGAGGTTAGTGATGGTTTTTCGTATTTTCTTAAATTATGCTCTGGGTTTGTCTGATTTTGGGGTTTTGCGTTTGGGTTTTTAGGGTATTGTGGATGAACAGTTCACACAGCTCCACAAATTGCAAGACGAGAGCAACCCAAATTTCGTTGAAGAAGTTTTGACCCTTTTCTTTAATGATTCTGAAAGACTTCTCAATGAATTGACTAATGCTCTGTGAGTTTTTCAATTTCTTTTTAGGGTTTTTCGCGTATTTTGTTATTAAATGTTAAATCCTGAAAATACAAATCTTTTTGTTGGTTTCCGATTTGTTCAGTGAACAGCAGAATGTGGATTTCAAGAAGGTTGATGCTTATGTTCACCAATTCAAGGGAAGCAGTTCCAGGTATCAATTTTTTCTTTTTGTGCTAGAAGAATATTTAATGTCATCGTTAATATAGTCCAATATTTCACAAAGAAATTGCTGTTTTACTGGTTTTCGTCTTCTGTTTAATGTAATTCTAATACCCGTCTTACCATTGGCAAATTATTACGAAAATAAATAGTCCGGGATGGTCTTGGACGATAGGCGTCACTGTTTATGCTGATGAAATCTAGTGTAGAAAGCACTGTTTGATTTGGGATTTTGATTCTGTTTGGTGTAGTTCTTATACCCAAATCATATCATTAATCGTGCTGGTTTTCTTTAAATTCTTTCAAATTATTATGAAAATGAGAAATCCCAGGAAAGGATTGTCATCTGATATGATTTCTACTTTTTTGGTTGGAAATGGAGGAAATGAAAATGGAGGTTGAAAAGTTGTCCGTTCAAGATTGCATAAAGAATTTACTGTTTTATAAATGTTATGTGTTCTCCAAGGTATAAATCTGATGTCCAAATCACACCATTGTTCTTTTGTTTACTATTCCTTCAATTCTTGCAAATTAACTTTCTTCGAATGTTATTTTTTGAATTCTTGTGAACTGTAATGAAGTTTAAACGGTCCTAGAAAAGAATTGAACTACTGGAATTGGATCTGAAGAGGGTTGTTGAATAAGTATTTTGGGGTTTCATTTTGCTGGACAGTGTTGGTGCTCAGCGAGTCAAGGGTTTGTGCATTGCATTTCGGTCTCTCTGTGAGCAGGAGAACAAGGAAGCGTGAGTTTTGTTTTGCACCAATCTTGTTTCTTCCTTTTTGTGTTTGCTCTTCTATGCTTGCTAAAATAAAGTCATAACCAAAGGACTCCTTGATTAAAGTTTCATTGAGGTACAATCTGGTTCTTGAGGCATATCACAATGCAGTCTACTTTCACTAGGTTGCTGTTAAATTAAATATGAATCCCTATTTATTGATTTTTTGTTCTCACTTGTTACCGAAGATAATAACTGACTTTGGTATACAGTATCTTATTTGATGGATAATGATTCAGTACCTTCAATAGTTTGTTTGATTGTCCAAGTGGAACTCTCAACACCTGATTGTTTAATGGTCGAAAGTCATGGCAGTGGTGCGCGCTAAGTCTCTGTTAGAATGACTAAATTATTAAAAGTCATGTTGGAATGACTAAATTATTAAAAAAAAAAAAATAGTCTATCAGTTTGTCCCTTACATAAAGTTGGCTATATTGATTTTGGTTGAGAGAGGTTAATAGATGTTAAAAGTCTGATGTGTGAAGTTCAAATATGACTGCCTAAATAACCTGCTTTCACAAGCCCATTTTCCAACCTTGGTCTGAACTGGGAAAAAACCATCCACTTAAGAAAAACCTGCAAAGGGACTCTATCCTTAGTTCAAGTCTGACTTAAAAATTGTGAATCTGGGGTGTCAATAACTGCGGTGACCTGAAATTTTTTGAATCCTGTTGTGATCATTGAAGCTGTAAACTTGTCAACTGCAGGTGCCTAAGGTGTCTGCAACAAGTGAAACTGGAGTATGCTTCTTTCCAGACCAAGCTTGAATCACTTTTCCAGGTAAGCCTAAGTTAGATTTGTCTAAAGGAGTCTACCATTCAGCTGCTGCTTTAAGCAGTTTCCATGAATTATGAGGTTAATATATCTTGTTGTGGTCATTGTAGTTGGAGAAACAGATTGTGGAAGCTTGTGGGACAGTTCCTACTCTAGACTAAACAGCATTCATGTCATCGATTCCATTAGTAATAGCAAAAAAATGACGGTTGAGTTGGGGATACACAGGGAGCTATATTGAGTGTTGATTTTCTTATTGAACAATTCTCTTGGCTGTTATTATATGAAGAAGGGTATAAACACTTTGCTTCAAGGCTGTATATATGACCTCATTTTTGACAGCTAGATATCTATAATTCTTTCAATCCTTTTGGTTAATTATTCATACATTTACCAGTTTGGATGCAATGAATTTTTAGATGCTTTGATCTTGTTTTGCAAATTATGTTTGTGGATGATTTTATTGAGGGGGCTTTTGTTGAAGTAGTCTGTTTCTTGATATTCTACACAGATGTCAATTTTTTTTTTTATTTGAATATTCTGAAAACTCGATTAATTTAGTTTGAACTTAATGAATGACTATTTCGGTATTTGTCTTTTTAATTTTAAAATATAAATATTTTTCGAACTTAAATTTAATATTTTGATTAAGAAAGTTAAGTCTATTGTTCTGATTAAGAAAGTTAAGTGTATTGTACTAAACTCACGTGTCAGTGTCTTTGGTCCAATCAATCTCAATCTCAATCTCAATCCTAGATTCGTAGAAATATTCTTTATAATAATTATTATTATTAACTGTCATATATATTTTAACTTTTTACCGTCATATTAAATTAAATGCAACGAGTGATTTCCTAATATGAATCCCCCGGAGCCCGAGTTGGAATGGAACTCGCACGATCTTGGATCTCAACCGGTCCTAATAGAAGCCACTTTTTGTCCATTTTGGGTTGCCTAGATATTTGGGCTCTTTTTTCTTCTAATTCGGGTAATAAATTAGCCTACTGAAACTGGGACCTTGTTTCTTCCCTTTGTATTGTCATTAGTTCCGGTTTCCCTCAAATCTAAATTGGATTTGAGAACGCATTATATATATGTTAGAGATTTGTACTAACAAAATATTTTGAAGTTAATCTGTGTGGTAAGTCTTTGAACTATGTAATAAAATTATTAAAGCAAAGCCCGAGAAATATTAATTTGCATATCCTAACAAACGATAAATTACCATAAATATAATATTTATAAGAGCTTTCAAAGACCATGCAAGGGGATGGTTGATTGTCATATTGTCAAACTTATTTAGGTTGAGTGGTTCGATATTTTACCACTTAATTAGAGATTTCGAGTTCGAATTTTAAAAATGACAAAAAATGATTTAAAACAGTCAACTCTTAAAATGAGTCTAACAGTATTTGAATCGGATTAATCAGATAAAATTCAAATATCGATCGTGAAAATAAAAAAAAATAACATCCCAAAACCAGCCTATCCGATTTTGACTATTATCGTATGTATAAAGTCTTCTGAAATTAATGTTTCATTGCATTTGCCGTAGCTCTCCCTCGGATGGAACTTGGAAGGTCTTTCCGGAACATCTCCCACATATTTCATTTATTGATTAAACCAACCCCCCCCCTCGGGCACAAAAAAAAAGAACACCCACCACCAGGACAGTCGTGTCCCTCCTCCAAGTTAAAAAAAAAGACAAACTAATTAGAATAATGTCCTACCCTACGAGGAAAGATTGAGGAACTAGAGACGAGCGAGCAGGGTCGTAGTTGGATTGAAAGGGACATCACACCAAAAACCAATCTAGATTTTGTAACATGAATGCCCTACCCTACGAGGTTAGAAAAGGGCAGGCAATCAGGATAACTGACTCAATTATGGAACAATAGAGGAAGGAGAAAATATAGGAAATAAAGGAATAAGGGTGGGCGGTGGGCGGTGGGCTTGCATGGGTCACATGTGGTGCCCAATAGGAGTGAGATGGGCATTTTGGGTTGTTGGGTTTGGTGAAAAATCAACACACTTTCCAATACACAACTTTCTTGTCTTTCTTTGGGACGAGGCAATACCCAACTTTCATCTCTATGCTCTACGGGTCCATTTTTATATACACAGTTTCTTTGGAATTAATATAGTTACAAAGTTACTTGTTGATCAGTATTGTATTGATAATGATAATAAGTAGAAAAAAATAGTAAAAATTTTTTTTTTCAGATATCTGAATTTTATCTTATTAATTCAGTTTGAGTATTATGAGACTCATTTTAAGGATTGACTCTTTTAAATTTTTTTTTTTTTTTTTTTACAAAACTCAAATTTAAAACTTTTAATTAAAAGATAAAATGTCCGATTCGATCACACTCATTTAGTAAAAAACTTGGGTGTATGGGTGTTTCACATTTGGGTGCGAGTGTTGATGAAATAGGGGGAAACGATGAAATCAGTGTCACGGGGATAATCTGTGTCCCCAAGAACCCCAATTGTAGTGTATTTTATTTGCACCAATCAGCCTTTATCTTCTCCATGTTGATCCTCGTTGCATTTTCTTGCTAAAATAATGCATAATATATATATATATATATATAAAATAGATATTGCATTTTGATAAAATTGAGATTATTGTATTTCATATTAAATTGTAGCAATAGGTAGGGTTATCATTCTTATTATTGTTTCGAGTGGTAGTGGGCTTTCAACATCTAAATGGGGTAAAAAGAAAAATGCAAATGGCCTTCCTTTTACCCTAATCTTCCCTCTCTTTTGTTTTTTAGCAATAGAAGTTCCACAATGTATATCATTAGATAATTATTTGATTTAAATTTTTTTTAAATTATAGTTGAAAGTATTACTATATCAATACATTATTTTCTTCAACAGCCATGCATGAACATGATTCTGGATCTTACGTTAACGTCTAGATCCCCCTCCCAAAAATAAAAAAGCCACGAGATTATAAAATAATAATAAAAAATGCTAAACCTAAAAGTATGGGCTTAATGTTGTAAGATCAAAAATTGTTTATATAGTAATATTTTTAATCGTTTTTATACGATTTTAATATTTGAGATCGATCATTTATTAAAAATATATTAAAAAAATTAACTTTTGCTTATAAAATCTAATATTTTCTTTAAAAATTAAAATATATTAAAAATAAAATAAAAGGAACCGTAATTATTCACAAATAAGCAAATTAAAAAAGCGCATTAACCATTTGACCATCAAATTCACGTAAACAAACGTTACAACTAAAGGTCCAACGCAAAGAAGTTGGGGAAAAAAGGTTGGGCAGAAATTTCCTGCCACAAAGAGACAACAGAGAACTTCCTTGACAGACGGCTGCCCCCTCCGATCTCCGACGATTAGTGCACCTCTTAGTCACCGGTTTTTCTTACTTTCCGATCTGGACATCTCAACCCCCATGATGTCATAAATCCTTTGATCGGTGATAATTATTTTTAACACTTACCCGTTTAAAATAAAGATAAAAATAAAAATAAAAATAAAAAACATTTAACCAATACCCAATTGGAGACCATTCTGATTCCAAGAAAAAATAAATAAAAAGTTTTTTTAATTTAAATAATTTTAAATTAATCAAATTTATTTAGCTTATATAGCATCGCTCTATAATTAAAGTTATTACATGATTAAATAAAATGTCATACGATTATAAAATATTGATTATTATGATAGAAAAATAATAGTTTGTTTAATATTTTACAATTATATAGCAATTTTATTTAATAATTATTATTAATCTGTAATTTAATTAAAAATTATTTCAGTATAAAAAATTTTATAATCATCGGATTGTCTCCTAATAAAAGAAAAACCTTAAGTTAAAAAAAAAAAAAAAAGAAAAAAGGACCCTGCGAACTAGGTAGCGACCGCAAGGTCACGTGGTGCTCGTTTGATGAGTTGTCATCCGAGCCTGAGCTTCGAGTTCTTCCATGCAGGCTCGGACAACCGTTTGGGCATACGAACCTAACCCCAATAAAGAAACAAAGTAAACCCAGTAAAAACCAAAAACAGTGAAAAAAAAAAACCCACAAAAAACATAAAAAAAAGAACGACAATAACAGAGACCCCAAAAAACCACAAATTTCTTTGCAGAGTAGTGGTCTCAGCTTCGCATTGAAGCCAAATAGCACGCCATCAAACGCCCTTAGGACTCCACGCTCTCTCTACATCATTGCTTCTCTCTTAAGCTACTTTTTCTCTCTCTTTCTTCTTCCTCTTCTTCTCTCTCTCCCCTGAATCTTGCTTACGGATGGTTTCACCATTAAAGCATTCACGGCGGTACAATATAACACTTCACGGAAAAGCTTCATTTCTTCTCTTATAAAAACCCTATTCCCCTCTTCCTGTCTCTCTCACTAAAACCCCTTTTTCCTCAGTCTTCCACACGATGGAGAACAAAATCATCATAAACCCCACAAAAATTTTCCCAATTTTTTTTCTGATTCTAATCCAATGTTGCACACCCACAAAATCTATGCTAGACCCACTTGATTTTCTGGCTCTACAATCGATTCGTAAAGCACTGGAAGACTTACCAGGTTCCAATTTCTTCCGTTCCTGGGATTTCACTTCCGATCCTTGTAATTTCGCCGGCGTGTACTGTGAAGAAGACAAGGTTATTGCTTTAAACCTCGGCGACCCTCGGGCGGGTTCTCCGGGCTTAACGGGTCGACTTGACCCCTCCCTTGGAAAACTAAGCCGACTTGCAGAGCTCACTATTGTTCCGGGTCGGGTCATGGGTTCGATTCCGGGTACTCTGTCTCAGTTGAAGAATTTAAGGTTTCTGGGGCTTAGCCGGAACTTCATCTCCGGTCCAATCCCGGCGAGTTTGGGTGAGCTCCGCAATCTTCAGACTCTTGATTTGAGTTATAACCAATTAACCGGTTCGATTCCCGGATCACTTGCCACATTGCCGGTCCTCAACAACGCTATTCTCTGTCATAACCGGCTTTCCGGTTCGATTCCCGGTTTTGTTTCTCAAACTCTAACCCGCCTCGACCTCAAGCACAATGACTTAACCGGTTCGGTTCCCTCTTCTCTTTCTTCTTCGTTGCAATATCTAGCATTGTCTTGGAACCGGTTATCTGGTACTGTTGATCAGTTATTGTCCCGGCTGGACCGATTGAATTATCTCGATTTGAGTTTGAACAAGTTAACAGGGGTCATTCCTGGTCGGGTCTTCACATTCCCGATCACCAACCTTCAGTTGCAGAGAAACCAATTTTCCGGTCCGGTTCAACCGGTTGATCAAGTGAACATAATGACGGTTGATTTGAGTTACAACCGGTTGTCGGGACCATTATCTCCACTGTTCTCAACGGTTCAGAATCTGTACTTGAATAACAACCGGTTCACTGGTCAGGTTCCGGGTATTTTTGTGGACCATTTACTGGCGGCCAACATACAGACATTGTATTTACAGCACAATTTTCTGACCGGGATTGAAATTAATCCGACGGCCGAGATTCCTCTGAGCAGTTCACTGTGTCTGCAGTATAATTGCATGGTCCCTCCCGTACAGACTCCTTGCCCACTCAAGGCTGGGAAGCAGAAGACTAGACCCATGGCTCAGTGCGTTGAGTGGAAGGGCAAAAACGGAAGATAGGTTACATATCCAAGGGCATAATAGGAAGAATATGCTTATTTATATTTTTTTGGGGGTGGGGGATGGGGTTTTATAAATAGATGGGTAAACGATGATGAATAAGGTTGTTGATTTGTGAATAGATAGCAAAAATAGGATACGTTGAATTGATGTCTGTTTACATGCTCTTTCTTTTTTCATTAAATTAATTTTTGAGGGGACAATTTTTTTTTCCTGTTTTGTCCTTATGATTTTTGTTGCTTTCTATTTCATGCAGGTTTTGTTGGCTGTGTTGTATTAAGCTAGTCAAGTGAACATTTGGGGGCAATTGTGTAATTTGGTATCATAATTTCAATTTAAACTTGTAATTAAATTTCGAGGCCCAAAAATTTAATTGGTAGATCCACCTCAAAAATGAAATAATCCAATCCATTTCAAGAGAATATAATCTATTTATCTTGTCCTTTAAAAATAAAACATTAAGATGGGTCTTGATAAATAACATAAAACAACAACAAATTAGTGAAGCCAAAAATGTAGTAGCATGAATAATTCACCATGAGCCATGTAAGTTCCTATATAAGTCTCATTAATTTAAATAAATTAATGATTTTAAATATTTAATCGGTAGGAATAGGATTTCATGTCTCGTGTGATCACAAAAGAGAGTGACATGAGTTGCATTAATCTCTTTTTGTTGATTGTGGTGTACTTTTTCAGCTTCCAAGTTGCACGAGACTGAAAAGCATATTCACAAAAGAACGAACCATGATTGGCCACTCACACACACACACCCCCTCGCTGGAGGCTGATTTCTCTTGCCCCCACATGTCAATGATTTCATAACCTAAATTACCCTGATAATTCCTTCGGTATCCAGAAAGCTTCCCCATGAATCATCTAAAATTTCGAGAATTTGCTTTGTCATTTTACATTTCTTTGCTTTAGTAATTAACTGCTACTGCTAAACCCCCCCCCCCCCCCCAAAAACCTTATGGTTCATTCTATTTCTGCTCTGCAAGCCTAATACCCAAGCCTCGCCCTCCTCCCGTGTGTGCCATAAACCAATGAACAACTACAATAGGAGCCGGTTTTACATGGTCCAAAGTATAAATCAAGTGTTACTACGAAAGAATAAATGTCATATTTTTTTAAAAAAATCATTAAAAATACATATAATCTTTGTTGATCTAAAAAAATAACATTAGAATAAGAATTTTTTATTATTCGGATATCTCTATAAGAACGTGATAACTCCATCTTAATATCATGTGTTTGTTATATTAGTACCATGTGAACTTATTATATCAGAGAACCTGATATTTCAGTATTAATATTGGTTGATTAAATTTTTTTAATTCAAAATAATTCAGTAATAATATTGGTTGATATTATATTAGAACTATGTCCCTACGAGATATAATCAGTTAAGTACAACGTTTAACCTAGTGCTCTAGAGTGAAAAAGGTTCATATAGCCCTAATTTTCCTCTGGAAATTCGTAATACACACCTCTGTTCTCTCTCTCTCTCTCTCTCTCTCTTCAAGTTTGTTTTGGTAGGGGTTAATAAAAGCATACTTAAGACACAAGAAACACCCAGCAACGGATCGACATATATGTCAAACCAAGTGGCCTTTTTCGACTCATCTGTTGTCTCAGAGTTCTTGGGGTTTCCTAGGATTGTTGGGCCGGCCAATAAAGAAACTATGACTTATGAGCATATAAAAATAAACCTACTCCCACCGGCGCCTCGTTGCCATTGAATTTTCTTAACAAAAGTCTTTTTTAAAATAAAACAATAGACTTCGAAGAAGTTTATTTGAATCCAATAATTAATTTTAATCGAAATAATCAGAATTAATAAAATTTATTTTTTCGTCGATCAAGAAATAAAAAAAAAAAGAAAACCCTATTTCCCATGCTAACCACTCTTGGCTCTACGAGGTCAAACAAAACCCCTCCTCAAATTTCTTTAGTCTTCTTCTCGGATTTGCTTGATCCTTCTTTTGCATATCAGGGTCTGTTCGGCTTTCAAGAAAATTATAATGACCGAAAAGAGTGAACAAAGCAATCGTGCTGAAGAGGCTAATCTTTCTCCATCATACCAATAAAAGTGTTATTTATCATGTCCATTTCATGTTGAATCTAATCCAAATATAAATTATATTTCTCATATTATTGCGCAAAGGAAATTAATATCAGAATATGTCATGTCTGTAATGATAAAATTTATATGGATAATTTTAAAATTAAAGTGATTTTTTTTTTTATATATATAAAAAGTTTCTGAGATTTTTATAAGGAAAAAGGGCGATGTACTAATCCAACTATAGATCATCCGCTTAGGAAAAGTAGGATACAGCAAAGGAAAAGAAGAATTGCCATTGACATGATATGATATGATACGACAAAGTAGTCATTGGTCATAACACTTTCAACAGGAACCTTTTAATAATATTTGTTATTTTATTTTTTTTGTGTTTTGAATTTTATCTATAGTCGAATATAAGAAGATTTACTCTAATTAATCTCGGTTGAGTTGTTATCAGATTTTAATTAAAAAGGAACTCTTTCAATATTATTTTTATAATTATCAAGACTCAAATTCTGATTCGGTATTAATATTCTTTCGATCAGACAAAGGCGTTGGTACGATTGTTATTTTATGACACTCATGTCTTATTGTCATTGGGCCCTTCATCGTTTTATTTATTTTTTTCTCTCTTTGAGAGCTTTTGCAGCTTCCCTTAGTTAGGAAACGTATCAATCCCTCCATGTAGGGCCCTCGTTTTTATGCCCCCTCTTCCAAGCCTGCCATTTATTCTTGTTTTTAGAGCTTTGTCTCTTCAAAAGATTTTTGCCAACTATGAATTCTTTTGAAGTGGCCCTCACCATTTACGGCCCCCATCATTTTACTCCTCCTCACCCTGTCTCTCTCTCCCTCGCTCATTCGTCTAAGTCTTTTGGATTTTAATGGAGGCCAATAATGTTAAAAATAAATTTTGCACCTGATGATCCAAAACATCCTTTGCATGTTTAATAAAATAATTATTTAAATTAATAAAAATATTAATAATTTAATTAAAAATAGTCAAAATATATTATGCAAAGAATATCCCTTGTTTTTTTATTAGATGACCCATAACTCTAAAAATCTAAAACTACAAATAAGGTGAAGGTTTCCTACCCAAAAAAAAATGAAGGTGAGACTGCAATGGACTACCAAGGGCATTCCTCAGAACCCACTTAACCATTTTGCTACATCACCTTCAAAGTTCAAATCATCTACTTCTACTTGAATGCTATTTAATGATTTTTCAACAAAAAAAATTTGAAGTTTTAACTTCAATGGGCCGTAAACAATTAGAAATATTCATACAGACATTACAACGAGAGGCCTCTATCATTGACCTTAGCCCCATAGCTTCAACAACCCTCCATTAAAATTCGGGGAAAATGATGGCATGATTAAATGAGTTCATAAATGGATGCTTTGGGCAAGATGAGGTTTGTTTCAGAAGGGAACTTGAGAATCATATGATTGCTTTACTTCTTTTGGGCCCCCCCAAAAATGCAAACCTGTACTTTATTTCACCCGGGACACTGTCACAGGATTGTCTTAAACTTTCTGAACTGATTTAGATTAACTTTTTTCTCACAAAACCCTAATTAACACAAAAAGTTCAATGTCAATTTCTTAAGGTTTTTGTGGGTCATTAATGTACTTTTTTAATAAAAAAGATAAATAATTACCCTTTACCGTATAA
This sequence comes from Dillenia suffruticosa, assembly GCA_033439265.1. NCBI lineage: Eukaryota > Viridiplantae > Streptophyta > Magnoliopsida > Dilleniales > Dilleniaceae > Dillenia > Dillenia suffruticosa. Next base: position 23,566,729 of record JAVTVX010000020.1, on the reverse strand, counting down.
AACTCAAATTATAGTATATACCCAATAACCCAAAACTCATGCTCAACAAAAGGATATGTCTTATAAGAACCCCCAAATTGTAAAGAATTCTTATGCAAGTATTTTTATCGAGATTTAGTATTCGAATTTTTATAGGTATATATATTTTTATAATTTTCATGACTTCTACATAACAAAAAAAAGGAGATATTGATTATTTGGGTCAACCTAATAAACAAATCGGAAACCTCATACTAAAAAATTTGGATCAAACAATAGAGAATAGAGGGAATTTTTTCTTCTACTCATAAACCCAAATGGGAACATAATTTAATTGTAAAATCTCTTAATACTCTATTAATTACATTCATGAGCAATTGATTATTTGTGTAGTCATTAATGTACTTAAAATCATGAAGGGCAATTTTCGAAGCTCTAAAGTGTGACTCGGGTTTAATGCATTAAGTGCATCTATCTGCACCATCACTTGCACCCACATACAAAGCTATAAATCAAATGCTAGCTACGTACGATAAAACTTCATAACAAGTCCAAGATTTGTGTCGCACATCACCATGCAGCCTAAAACACTTCAATGAACCAAAACATGAATTGCAAGAACCAACGGCTCCCTAGGTACATCATATGACCATTGTTATATACATAAAATACATTTTATGGTTCATCATAAGGAAAGTTCTCATCTAGGTCACAAACCCAAATAAAAAAATAGTAAGGACAATGGACTAACAAAAAAAGCCTAGCCATTAAAAAATTACTCGGAAGACAATGAAGAGAACTGTGGAATTATTCCTCACGGTCGAGAGTTTATTTGTACAGCTTGTGTTCAAAGAAGGCTACCATTTACACCAAGCACATATAATGAAAGTGCAAATTTACAATTTTTATATCATATGTGACAAAAATATATTTATTTGATCCATGATGAATACCTTAGATCGTGAACCTGATAAGGCACTCCATGATGTTACATGGTACGAGAAAACAGCAGAAACTTTCAAGTAGGATCTAATACAAATGTCTCCTTCGCATGTGGTTATCGGTTAGAGGTGCCGGTGCTTCTCCATTTCCAGGAAATTCCCACTTGACGACATCTCCATCCCAAGAGGAGCTTACAAGCATTGGGTAATGTGGGTGCCAACCACAATCTCTTACTGTTGCTCTATGATGCTCAAGCCGTGCAACTATGGCTCCACTCACCTGCGAGGTAGAATCCAGAATCCAGAAACGATGAGAGAGAACAACAGTGATGAATTTAAGTAAACAAAAAACTCTGATCCTGCAAGCCATTTTTTGATCTAATCACTCCGAGATTCTAATGAAGTCTATACATCCAACAGAAGTTGGAACAAGTATGCATCTGATATGGAAGCTTCCCTCTTCTACGGAAAGCGAGCCACGCATAAACCAACAAATTGTATAATCATTTTAAATTGTATACGAACCCCAACAATCAGAGGCCCTTGCAATGAGGTATCAGCATGGATTATTTGTGGTGGTGAGGCTTTAGCCAAGTTCTACACTGCGAAGAACATAACATGGTGCAGGTATGCTCAACAGTCACCAAGTATTACTAAAAGAGGGTCCTTTGGCTAAAAATCACTGAAACAAGCCCTAGCAAAACCAAGGATATGCTGGAAAATTTTCTATGACCTAACAATGTGAGCAAATTTATCGAAGTGCAGCATATAATAGTATCATTGCAAATACATCTTTTTGTTAGACCTTCCAGTTCAAATTTCTGTCATGGGGTCTCATCGTAAAGTGACAGCGATAGCAAATTAAAGACAAAGCAACAGGGAAAAGTTGAAAAAGAATCTCATACCAGATCATATACATAAATGCAAGAATCTTTTGATCCGGTGTAGATGTATTTCTGACCCGTGCTGCAAAAATATGATACCAATAGAACAAGTTACTTAAATTTCAAGCTTGCTTCAAGTGGTAAAATGGGCTGACAAAAATTTGTCAGCAGCAGCTAAAGTTTCGTGTTTATAAATGGATGAAAGGAGGATTGAAACGGAGTTCTAATATATATTGTTTGTGCTCGAAGTCTTATGAATCACTTGATAATAAATGTCAAACTTGGTGCTCAGTCAAACACACCACATTATTATTAAAGTTAACTAGTAAATGAATGATTAGATTTTTACAGTGAAGTTACAAGCTACCATGGAAAAGAAAACATGGTGAAAACTTACCTATAGGCAGGGGAAAAGTAGCAACGGATGAGAGTATGCAAGACCGAGTGGCCCTTATATGTGGCCAGTGATTGATCAGAAGGATGTTTCAAATCTCTAGCCTGGGGTGGATAGTCCATGCAACTGTAATCCCATGCATAGTTCCTAAATCCTTGATGACTGGAAAAGAAAGCAGCATATTCAAGATAATTAGAGTTGAGCTGTTCAAATATTTCAAGATCACATAACATTGAAAATTGAAACAATTTTATCAGAATCATTGGTTAACTCTGTTACATCTATTTCACCAATTTTACCTTCTTATGCTCTTGCCTATTCCTAGTTTAGAAGCAACTTGTATAAAATTTCAGCCGTATATTTCCAACGGATCAAAGATGACATTCTTTTGTGTTAAGCACACAGTTTATCCACTTGAGTTACTGATAACTTGGACAAAGTCACCATATGATCCCCAACCTTTCAGGTTTCTGGTATAATTTACTTTCGACATCCACCCCCAGTGATCCTACTTCTACAAACCAATGAGCTTTGGTTCTTTTGAATCAGGCAGTGTGATAAAGTTGGCAACTTGTACATGTTGTGTCCTTCAAACTTCTCACTTACTAGAAGGCATTGTTAGAAATGCCACCAAGTACAAAAACCATGTGGTGGTGATAGTCAATTTGGTCCTACTAAATTCAAACCAATATCTCAATTAACACAGTTTAAGGTAGATTGAGGATTAACAAGTAAATTTTCAACCAATCCCATCTAGAGTTTGATTCATCTGCCAAACCACCGATCACTTCAACAATGAACAGGATTGAAACTTAGCACATGCAGACTGCCCGACGTGCTTCATTTTTAACCAACACAACTCCACCCTAAAGCCTAAATTTTGCAAATGAACACATTCAAACGACGATCGTGGAATAGAGCTTTATGATTTCAATAACAAACATATGCGAGAGATATGCATCTAAGCAACAGGAAGGCGCCATTTCACCTTTACAACAATAAAAACATAAACAATTAGCTAACACATCCTAGACCATATAAGGGCCTATTTTGCACAGACATGAATATGGGTTCTAGGCAGAATAATATGAAAAATTTAAATATGAACATGTTAACAAATAAAATATTATCTTCACCTTAATATATGATATTTCATATCTGTTGATAATATTAGCACACAAATGTTTCTAGCTTAGCAAATGAGCAAGTTTAGCACTGCTGTATTTGCTCCTAAGCAAGAGTCTATTACCAATATCAAGAACAACAGAAGCACCAGTGTTCAGAAGGAACAGATAGGGCGGGTGGCATTTCCAATGTTGAAAAAGGACAATGTGCCTTAATGAAAAGGGAAAGTGATTGATGTTACATAAGGCTGCCAATACTATTGAATCAGGGGAGGATTAGCAAACTTTTCCTTGCAGGTGCATTTACATTATCCCTTTTTAGCAATTCCCAATACTCCGAACAATTTGCCAATTCACACCTTTGAAGTGACTTCAACTGAGATAGAGAGCGAGAGAGAGATATCTACATAATATCAACATTCACGGGTAAATGATCTGTCCTTCTTTTTTTTAATAAAGAATCAATCAAGCACATAACTTAATATTCTTGACAAAAAGATGAACTTAGAAATTAAGGGATTTGGATATCGTCCTACTAAAATAGGACCTCAACAAAGAACCAAATAGATGGCCAAGACTTTTTTGCCATCAACAGACCTCTTTTTTATTAGGATTTAGTTTTTTTTTTTTTAAATAATAATCATTATCATTTTCCCTTTCTTTTTGCAGGAAGTACACCACAATCTCAGAGCACCCAATATGAAGTTGCTCAGTGGGCTTCCCTCTTTTGTGCACTGTACATAATGTCCAATAGACATATGATGCTTGGTCAACTTTATGCATACACAAATCAGAGGCATATGTCAATGGTGGCAAAAAAGGAAGATGGAGCGAACACACCAATTGGCATTGGAGGACATTTTGCGGATATCCCATAACTTTATTGTCTGATCTTTACCATTTGAAATTAAATAACGCCCATCTCCTCGGCTGTCAATGAATGTAATCCCCTCCAAATGCCCAATCAGAACACCTGCTGGCTTTCCATTTGCTTTGAAGCAACGTCTATCCCAAACCTGAACAAGCCTATGAGTTTCTTGCACTCTCATTATTATAGAAGAAACCAAATGCACCACTGTTGCTTTCATTGCAATTTTCAGAATATAACCGAAGTTCACCCAAAAGCCTTTCTTTTCTCCTCTTTCATAGGTTTTGATATGATAGAGGAGTCATATTGTTACTTAACAAATCTGCCAAGATCTTAAGCACCGATAACCAGAATATGTCAAGCTACAGGAACAAATGAAAGACAGGTTTTCTCTAATTCCAGAAGGTTCATAATAATGCAAAAGGAGATGTTTTAATAGAATAAGAAAATCTTTGCATCACTTTCCAATTTATATTTCATTTTAACTATAGATGCAAAATGAATGCCAGTTTGTTTATCTATATGATTTACATTCTTTCCAGCTGACAAACAATTTCACTTCATGTCAATGGACTCAACCTAAATTATGGACTATAATTAGGAGTACTTCCATATTGTCAGAAACTAATGGGAAGAATTTCACTTTGTATTGAGAAACAAGTAATCCGAAGGAGCAAACAGTAAAACCCATCACAAAGAATAAGCCATAACACAAATAATGGTCCATGAATTTTCAAACACAAATGTTATATCTATTCTGGTTTCTGATACACATTATCATATGAACAGTTCAAAAGTTTCTTGCAGCATTATATGTCTACAAAGGAAATAAACTAGAATAGAAAAACAGATTTTGTCAAACTCCAAAACTTCTCAAAATACCATCCATCAACTCCAGGGAGTCTAGAACTTGCATCCAAAAGCCACAGCACTATCTAAGAGCCAGCAACAAACTCAATATCCTTATTAAACTACTAAAAGTTGCCCCATAAAAAGTTAAGTCAAATCAAGAGAGAGAATTCACCTTGCAGAAGTTGTCATCACTTCCGGAATATATAAGATGGCCACTCTCATCGGCGAAACACACAGTATTAACATCAGACTGCAAAAGGAGACAAACGACACATGTTATAACTACAACAGATAGAGACTCGTAACTACCGTAGGAGTCGTTTATACATCTAGCAGTTCTGCTGTCAAGTACCTTCACTATCAAAGTTTACTTTACAGACTAATATAAATGTCTTTTTTTCTACTTGCTGTTAATGTCAGCACCGTATTCATTTACTATTTTTGCTGTCTGACAGCATCCCTAATTCTGTAGAAAGAAAAAGGTCCAAGAGAAAAATTTTGTTATATTGAATACCTAGGGATGTAAATTAACCCTTTTACTTGGATCCACATCAATGTTTTTATGTGGAGCTTGGTACATGTTCGCAATTCTATGCATGACTATCAACAGCTTATGAACTGTTTAATCAAACAGTAGGCTAAAAGATATGCAAGACTTCAGCTATATTAGTTTGTGTGAAACAATTTCTACCTTATGAGCAGAGATTCGAAGAGAGAGCTTATTTCTTTCTAGATCATAAACATAGATTGCATCATCACTGCTTCCAGCCACAAGTTCTCGGCCATCAGTTGAAAATTTAATAGAAAACATTCCAAAAGAGTATCCCCCATTATCATCTGCAGAGAAGTCTAAGCCTTCATGGATCTCCTGCATAGTGGATGCATCTATACATTTAAAGATCACTTAGTAATATAAAACCACCAAAAGAGAGAATGTGCATATAGCAAACAAAATGAGATTCTTGACCTTATATACATGCAGAGATGCTTGGATATTGAACCAGAAGTTATACATCAATTTATAACAATTCCATACCTCTCAAAGAAAGTTAATCTATACGTAGCTAATGCAGAAAGGAACGACAAACAAGCAATGGAATTGTGTTACAGGCTTCTTGCATTATAAAAGGGTTCAGCCGTCCATGAGTTTTTAGCAGTATTTACAAGAGGCCCTTTGACATAGCATGATTCAGATATGCCACACGATAAAAAGACCCCACAACAGGCCATTAGAATGAAAGGAAGCCTTGGATTGGTGCAATTAGGATGGGATGGGCTAACAACCTTTACTTTCATGGTCTGACCAGTGACATTGTACAGCATTGTAGCTGAGGGACTGACAACAATACGAAAAAAGAGGAAGAGAAAGGATACAACCGATAAAAAGGTCTGCTTCAGACACATTACTTGGAATCAAAAGGGGGAAAACCATGCACTAAAATGAAGGTCCATGGTTTACTAGCAACAACAAGCATGACCAAAATGTTATTATCACAGATTATCACAATATTTTTTTGAATTTCATTTGAGCAAATCAGATGATTCTAATATATAGTGCTCATGACAGCCAACACTATTTCTAATAAAACCTTATATTTCACCTTCTCATCAATTAGTAGACGCACCAAATAAATTCAAAAAATGATAGAAAACATAAAGTAAAAACAAGGGGGAAAAGGCAAATAAAGAGCCCTGTTGGGAAGATCAATGAGAATTGCCTTAATAAGCTATATTTCCAGGCTATTACAAAAATACATGGTTGCCACCAGTTGCTATGGTAAATGCTATTCTAAAGTGGGGGGAAAATGCTTTTCAGTTCCCTACCAACTTAATTCAAAATTAGATAGAAAACATACAGTTACATTTGCAAAAGACTCTGTGACAGCAGATCCAATGTTCACAATTTGGACAGTAGGAGACATGCTGGTATATACCTGCAAGAACAACCCCATTGAGGTAATTTGGAAAAATCAGAAAGGGGAAGCAGAATTCAGAAGTTTCAGTTTGTTAGAAAAGCACAGAGAACATAAATCCAAGTCAAATTCCAATCAACAGAGAATGAAGATCATAGGAAATGCATCCAAAAGAAAGCAAGACTACACAACTGGCCAAGACATTCTCAAAGGAAATACTGAGCTGCAACACCTTCTCTTCTTTTTTCCTTCTAATTAGAGTTCATTGTCATTTGTACAAATTTGGAGTTCAATACTGAGCCAACAGGAACGAAGCTGAATTACAGAATTCGAAGCCATTGTGAACCTATATTATTAGGGAAGGAGATGTATACTTTCCCATACAATGAAGTAAAAGAATAGAAACAGAAGATGGATCTAATTCCACAATCATTGGTCCAATGAGCTACTGTAATCTACCTTGCAAGAGAGGGTGAAAGCATTTAGATTTTATGATCTAAGCTGATGGTTACATGATGTCTGTGTTTTCAATTTAAGGAACTTCACCTGATCACACCTTTAAAACAATCTCGGAAGCATGGGTGGCTAAACTGAAAGCTTATTGATATAGATATATGTAGATTTGTCCTATCATGATGTCTTGTACTATTAGGTATGTATTTTCATGTATGATGTTCTATGATAATACAGAAATTAGCAGCTGCCACACTATTGCATAACTGGACAGAAGCAACAATAGACGCAGGGACAACGCCAATACAGACCAATTATTCTCTCTTCACCAATTATGTGTCATTAGAGAAGAAAAAGACAACTCGTTGCCACTGAAAATATATCTGTCAGGCTTCAGCATCAAGTCAGAATATGAATAACCATTACACTTCTGTTACTCATCCCGGCAAGCTGCCAAATATATTGTTTTCACTTGTTAAATGAAAGTGAATTCAGAATAAGGATTTAACGAGCATAAATTGAATGATTGGTGAACCAGAATGAAAATTGACCACCATACACCCATACAAGAAATACTGCTATCTAGTCGTATTTGCAATTCAAGTTTTAACTGTTAGATTCTATCTTTCATCTAGAAGTGGAACACCGATTATCCCTTTTTTCCAAAGTCATTGTCAGGCATCATGTTTAGCACCAAAGAGCTTTTTCAAGAATGGCATATCTTTGAACGTTTTTGAAGCAGCAAAAATAGCCATGGCAGGCAAGTAAATGCAGAAACTAACAGATGCAATGAATTTAAATAATGTCAAGAAAAAACTGAGCCAATGCAATTTCAAGCATCACAGTAGAATGTGAACTCACAAGAAAGTGCTGGTCTGGGGAGAGTGTTGTATCAGTTATAGTCCATCGCAAGCTCTTTGCAAGAATGTTCTTCCAAACTTTCCAGCCTCTATCAACATCATAGATTCTAATGGTGCCATCCTGTTAAAATTCTCAGAACAGAAATATTGAAAAGGATCAGTAATGTTGAGAGAAAAGGAAGCTGATCACTTATTTTAAGGTAGCATTAACCACACCTGAAATCCAGCAACAAAAAGTGAACCATCAGATGAAAACTGAGATACATATGCTCGGCTAGTCATCTGGTCAACGAGCCAAGGACCATTGACAGGCAAATATCTTCCAAGAACATGACAGCAATCTGTCTGGAAAAACCTTCCCCTTCCTGAAAAATTCGATTCTCGACCAGCCAACATCTTCACAGGAGAAATAGACACCGCCCTTTTCCCAGGAAGGACTTTGGCCAAATGCTCATGGGGTGCAGACCTAACTTTGTGGCATGGGCAATATCATGTTCTAAATGATTCAATGGTTCACTATGCCTATGACTTTGTCCAAATTCAGAAGTATTCTTCTCATCATCACACAGATTGGAATCTATCTCCAATCTGCTCATAGCATACCCCATCTCGTTAGTGTCTGATTCACTCACTACAAACATTTTAGATGCAAACCACCAAACCCACTGGCATTACACTTGAAGGTTGAGTTCTCCTATCGAACTTCACTTTGTTTCTTACCATTTTGACCTCTGCAAAATCAATTACATTTCAATTTGAGTAAAATTTGCCAACAACGACAATATCAACACCCGCAAGAGATCACACCGAACAACAGCATCGGAATTTGCAAACCCTACACGACAAGACAACATATAAAGCAAAATCAAAACTATATCGTAAACAAAAACCCAGAAGCAGAATCCCAGAATAAGGTAAACCCACGAATTTTTTACTGAAAATTTGACCAGGAAAAAATCAAACTCATCCCAGTACGTATGAACGATTACAAGATATCAGTAAAACTAAAAATCGTAATAAGCCGACTATTATTTGTCTAAGAGACGAAAATACATGGATTCAACAGAGATGAACCGAATTTTGACCTTAAATCCAGACCGGGGCATCTGAGACTAAGAAGAAGAAATTAAGCGAAATATTAAAAAAAAAAAACAAGAACTTCTCACCTTATCCGATAAAAATACTGGAACAAGAATTGCGGGTATTGCAGATATTTTCACCCTTAAGCCCTCTCCCTCCCTCCCTCTCTCTCTCTCTCTCTCTCTCTCTCTATCTCTCTGAATTGAACGAGCTGTTGTGTGAGGTTTTTAGTTTTTTTTTTTTAGTAGCACTCTAATTTTTTTATCATTCCAACGTGTGGCGATATATGACGTACAAGTGTCACGAAGATGTCTCATATGGACGTCCCCACAAACGGCTTCTTTGTCCTCTTTGGCTCCGCCCATGTGGCGCGACCAGACATGCTTTTGTAAATTTTAATGAGGTTTCTTAATTTCCTCATTTCCTGGGATTTTCCATTTTACCGTTGAATATTGCCAGGTGTCCAATTTCAATGATGACTCCCATTTTGAGTCCCAATATATCTACTACGCCTTAAAAAATAAAGTAGTCGTTCTGTTTTACTCCTAGTTCTAGAATTTTTTATAGTTATTACACAAAAATTAAAAAATAATAATTAAATGATTAAAATATTAATTAACCAAATTATCTTCAAAAAATCAAATTTATCATATCATAACTAAGAACTAAAAAAAGATAACAAAATATAAAAATAAAGTTAAGTTAGAAAAAAATTAATTGATATTTTCTTATTTTCCAAAATAATACTTAATATTGAAATAAAAATTTTTTTTAAAGAGACATTTAAAGTGAAACAGATAAAGTTTAAGATAAATTTATAGGTTGGGAAGAGACATCTCATTGCATAATTCAATTTTCTTGTAAAAAAGAAAGAAAAGACCCCTTTGTAAGTAATCCATGATAGTAATCCGAAGGAGCAAATGCTTTAAAGCCCGAAGAAGGTTTTTGCGGCATAATATCCTTATCTTGTATAAAACTTCCATGACATTATATCTTTTCCTTATCAGATCTTGCATTCTTAAAAACTATATATACCGATTCTCCTGTATTTTAATTACTCTGAAAACCTTTTCTTTCTCAAAATCTCTCTTATGGTTTAGTTTGATTTGATCAATATTATCTGGTTATTGATGCAAATTTAGGGCATGCCGTCAATTTGACACATAAAATATTTTGGTGTTATGGTGATTTATTAAGGACTTTTTTTTTTTTATTTATTAATTGGTCCGTGAGTTTAGATTTACACACACGCTTGAAAATCATAAAATAACCTAAAATCAACTGCACTCGTATCCACTCCACTAAAAAGAAAAATGAATGAACACTTAAATCTTGAGATTATATTTGCACGTAGAATACCAATGCCCTGTGTCTCTGGTAGAGAGATATTAAATTTGTTTAACCAAAACTTTGAATTCGAGTTTTAAAAATGAAAAAATAGATATAGAAAAAACTAATTCATAAATTAAACTCTATAATTATATAAATCAGATTAGTCGAATTTTTAAATATCGATAATAAAATAAAAAATATACATATATTTGCATGTAAAATAATTAAGGATTATCCCCAAATGAATAGTCTAATGGTCATAACTCTCTTTCCCTAATCCGATAATCCAGATTCAAATCTCCATATAACAAAAAAAAAAAAAAAAACAAGGGTTTTCATCTGGCTTGGCCAAAGTCGTGACCCATAGTTCAAGGCTCACGTCCCTCAAGCATAGTTCAAGTGATAGGGTTTTTTTACTTTCATCATTTCTTTTCCGATTCGATCCCGCTCGGATGGTTTTCCTTGTACCCAAAAAAAAAAAAAAAAAAAAGGTTCAAGCCCACCTAACTCTACGGGTAGTTTTCAGAAAACCTAGTCTAGCCTTGGAGGCTGGTTTGGTGGGAGATCTTTTGGGCTCAACTTTTGGGTTGGGTTTACAACCCCCAAAGAAAACTTCTTAGCCATCTTATACTATAACTCGGCCCAAGCTAAAAAGGAGGCCCGTGTTAGTTTCTTTCTTTCTTTCGTTCTTTCTTTCTTCTTTCTTTCTTCTTCTTTTTTTTTTTTTTTTTTTTTTTTTTTTTTTTTTTTAAATGTACTGAAGGGGGCCTATGTGCAAAATGTCCTTGCTGGAAAATGCCGGTCATTATTTTGGGAGCTGAAACAAGAGGCAGATCGTAGTCCGATAGTTGTAACATATAAAATTCTCATTTCAATCTTTGGTCGCCTGTTGTTGGTAGATCACAAGGAGGCAACCTTTCAGGAGATAAATAATTTGAATCTTTCCCCTACTGTGAGTACTTAACAATTTACTAGCCGGGTATGTTACAGCATGGATGTCGGATAGAATGGAGAAGACTTACAACATTATCAAGGCAGGCACAATAAAGCCAAATATCAATACTCATCTGTTGATGCTTCGAGGCTATGCACATTCCGGCATTTTGGAAAAGATGGAGGAGACTTACAATCTAATCAAGCATTATGTGAATAGCAAGTGCATCCCATTAATCAGAACCATGATCTGTGCACACTGCAAGAGCTCCATTCCGGACAGGGTCCAAAGGATCGAGTCCTTGCTACATGTTGTTCCAGAAAATGAGTATAGGCCATGGTTGAATGTGCTCCTTATAAGAGTTTATGCACAAGACGATTTTGTGGATTGGATGGAAAATTCAAAAACGTGTAACAGTAATCAAGATTAATCAAGATCATGCGTTGAATCATCTCAAGCTATTTTCGGTGCAATGCAGTTGACAGGCTTGTGAACTTTATCAAGCATGCAGAATGTGCTGGGTGGAGAATTTGCCGATCCCTTTATCTCTGTAAGAAGGTTATGTTTGCATCCCAAAATAGTTTGGAGGAAATGATGGGTGTCCTTCAGGAGATGGAGATTTTTAATATGAATCCTACAAGGAGGACATTTATTACAATGTACAAAGCTTACTTATGGTCAAAAAGATAAGGTTGAGCAAGTGCTTGGGATGATGTACAAGATTGGGCTTATTTTCCCTTCCATGTAGGTCCATCTTAGTGCATTTTCTGTTGAAGCAGCATAAAGCATTCAGCAAAATAGCTGAACTGACTTGTGATTGTGTTTGCACATGGACCGCTATTATTAGTAGAAGAACAATTCACTGCAGAATTATCAGGTATTTAAATGCTCATTAGATGAATTGGCTTTGTGTTTACTTTTGTGCATGACCCATTACAGTTGTTAGGCTAACTGTTGGTCGCACAAATTCATGCTCTTTAATGATTGCACATTTACTTTCCTATTTGTGATATTGTAGCGCTGGAGGAATATGGTTGTCATTATTTTTGCATCTAGTGGGACTTCTTGGTGCATTGCTTGCATATTGCATTTCTGGCTGGGACAATAAATTTTTGGTCAAAAAAGGACAATTATCTTCAGGGATGATCAACAAACTATGCTTTGGAGTTAGCTATGGTTTTTGAAAATTATGCACAAGATGTCATCTTTTGTGCATTTCATGCAGCAGCTGCCTCTGTGTAGGCAGTGGAGTCCAATCCTGCATGCACATCCTAGTATAATCTTCCATTCCTGGCCTCCCCAATGCATTTTTTTTAGACAGTAATCTAGTATGTACTTGTCTTTTGCAAGGGGGCGGGAGAGGGGCAGCCTGCTGCTGCATAGGCGGTCAAGTCTCCACCTGCATAATTTTCCCTCCCTGGCCTTTAGACAGTATGCACTTTGTATTTTTCCTTTTTATGTGAGGCAGGGAAGGATCTTTTGGGAGGGAGGGAGAGAAAGAGAGATGCAGGCCACTTATTGCATGATTATTTATTCGTTATCCATATCTTGGACACATGACTAGTTTACTTGGTGCGGATAGGCAATGAATGCCTTAAATGTGTCTTATCTGAATAACTTTTATAGATATTTAACATATTTGGGTTGAAGGAAAAACACTTTCTTTACTGCTATGATATCAAAAGGCACTTAATGCACATATTGTTCATTCGCAATCACACTAACAAGAGCATATGCTAACAAATTCGCCTCATGAATCATGAAAGAACATGCTTAGATCACTGAAGCTGTTACAGCCTCTTTCAACATTTAGGTGCAATAATGATTTCTTTTATTATGCGACCTTTACTGTTTTTCTTTTGCAATTTCCAAGTTGCTGCATTTCTTCTCGTCGTGTGGTTTTTTGCAATTTCCTTCATTATGCACGTATGTTGTTGTGGAGCTGGTCTGTTAGTTGCCAATGTAAATCTATATTGCCTGTATTGAACTTATACCTGGAGACCTTGGTTCCTGAACAACATGCTAGTGATCAATCCATCGCGTAACTTGTAGCTGGTTAACAATGTGTTAGACAATTAGAAGGTCTATGACTCACTAGGTATTCTGTTTCGCAGTAATTATGCAACGAGCCACATCTACAGAGTAGCCAACATGCAGAATTTTCATGGAAACTAAGCAATTTGGAAGGGAGGTCAATGTCCTTTCATGATGAGAAACTAAATTTTGTGTGCGCAGGGACACTATATATCTCTGCTCAAGTTTGGGACAATGAAGCATGAGGATGTAATTGGAGATATTAACTTATGGAGATAATAAAAGTTTTGTCTCACACATTTTTTCTTTTTCCGGATAATCAAATGATGCTCTTGTTAGATGGGAGGAAGAAGGCATGAATAGATTTTAGTCTTTTTTACTTTTGCAGTTCATTCAGGCTGCTTAGGGAAATGTTTTAACTTGTAAACCTTAGGAAGTGTAGGGTTATTCTAACCCATTTTAGAACATTCCAAAACACATCTAAATAACATCTTCATGAGAATGAAACAAAAAGGTGCAATTGAGCAGCTTGTTTCCTGTGCTTCTCTGATTTCAAAAGGTGGGTATACGAGATATTTCTGTGTCCGATAAGTTTATCGATACCCTTTAAAGCGTGACATTATTTTCTTCAATGAATAATTATTTAAATTACGAATAATAGATTCTTCAAGAAAGATATGGGGGAAACATGAATTGCTTACCAGCTCCAGGATGGAGTGAGTGGGCACACATCCGTGCAGTCAGTACATGGCGAACCATTCTTTCGCCTTTTACCAAGGGAGTGAATGGGCCAGAAGAAGTTCTAACTTCAGCAATGGAAATTGAATGGGTTCTCGCTGGGCCTTTGAGAACTTAAGAAATAGTTTGAGCCCATCTGGTCCTGCCTTGTCCTAATTTTCCAAACCTATTTTGTGGTTGGACCAAGTTTACAGAAAATATTCGAACCATCGCAACAGGCAGTTGGTCAAACCCCCTGGTTTCATTCTCATGCATTTTGTGTAATCTCAAAATTTTCAAAACTGTTTTCGAATAACATCTCAAATGTTTAAACCTATAAGATCAATTTATAGTATTCCAAATGTAAGTTGGGAAATTTATTTCCCTTTTTCCCAACAAACCAAAGAGGGAAAAAGGGTATCATATTCTAACTTAGAATGGAAAAAATCCACAGGACAAGAGGTAAAAGATACCCCATCTTCAAAGGAGTCTTAGCAGCCCCTTGTTTTTTCATGGAAATTCACATGACTATTGTTGTAGCTTAAACAACTTTTTAGTTTTCCCAAAAAAAAAAATGTAGAGGGAAAGAAATAGGGAGAGAGAGAGAGAGAATTCACTGATTGCCCACTGAGATTTTGTCCCTATTAAAGGCTTTATATGCTTGTGTAGGCTGCATTTTCCCACTTTTCCTAGTCAAACCTTGGAGCATTATATTCTTCGTATGCTTTTGGTCTTAACTTTCCCACTTGTATTCCAATCCTCAATTATTTTCCTATCTGTAATGATTGTTCACAAACATTTCCTCAGATTATTTTCTTTTTTGGGGTTGGCATGTAGTTTAACAATATAGAATTTGACATCAGACTAGACCTAACTCGAATCAATTCCGGTAAGATCCAAAATTCCAATCTAGTCCCACGTATTTTTCTTTCCACATAAACATAATGCTAAATTTATGTAGCTCAATCTACACCAGACTAGGGTGGAGTTGGTCCTTTATGCCCTTGCAACAAAGTTTGGATGATGATTTAAACCTAAAATCTCCCTATTAGGGGAGGGAGATTGTGATCAACACGTTGTCCTCTTGGGGATTCCCGTGGATGTAATGACAGAATACAACACTCTCTTAATTAAGATCTTGAATTTGAATTTTGAAAACATTAAAAATGTTAATTCTAATATTGGGTTTCACAACTAATTGAACCGAATTAATTATATTTTCGGATATTGATGGTTAAGTAAAATGTATTATATATATTATTCTAGGCGTGCTCTTTTGGTTTCAATCTAATTGAACACCCACAAATTTTGCAAATATTAGCCAGATTAACACCCTTGTCTCTTGGAGTGATATTAAAGACTTGAATTAAATTGCCCAAGTATAGTAAGTATATTAGAAGTTCAAGAGTAAAATAAGGTCATTCCACACATCTTCCTGGTTGCTTTTAGGAAATGTACCTTTACACATGTAAGTATAGTGTAACGAATATGTATTTTTGAGTTTTATTTTAATTTATTATATGATTTTATACGTATAATTATTTCATATTTTATAGTTATAGATTTATAGATCTCTTGATGAATTAAAAAAAAAAAAGGGATTATCTGATACAATTGTTTCTACAAGGGAATTGTTATTATAATTATTATTATTTGATATAATGAATTGTTAGATTTGGGGGTGGGTTGTTTAAAATCTCACCTTTAAGAATTGGATTCATTGAACAAGCATCAAAGCATGTCATACTTTAACTAATTGTTCATGTCACAAAATTAAAAAAAAATTAAAAAAAAAAGTTATAGTAAATGTTTTGTCTCGCTTGATCATTGATAGCTTAAGTAAGAGTTCCTTGTACCTTATCTAAGGAACAAAAAGGATATGAAATTGGAATAAAGAGATTTTACTAATGGAGTCATATTATTGGGAAAAATCCAAAACAACAACAATAGTATTTATCAAAAATAATATAATCAAGGCAATTAATTGACATAAATTGATTTAAAATTTGATATATACTATTTGCTTGATCAAGAAGTGAATTTTTAAACTTGAAAGAGTAGACCATTATGTGATTGCACAAAACCCATTGAACAAGCCCTAGATATTAGGTTAATATAACAACATTAAAAAAGAGAAAATAATAATAACATAGTCCATAATTGTGATTAATCAAACCCCAAGTTGATGATTATGACTTCATGTCGTTGTATAGAATATATATTCAAACCACATACAAGCTAAGCTAATTTATAAGAGACAAAAAACCCAAATAAGGGTGTGTTATCTATCGACAAACTTATCTTATGTGTCAATATCTTTAAACAATATCTCAGATTCGAAATTTGTATGTAAAAAAGAAATGTCGTAGAGTTTTATTCTTTAAGAGGTTAACTCAATTCGAGTCATATTTAGTCGGATACAATGTAATTACTAAATATCGGTAGTTTATCCCACAAATCTACCGGCAAACTTTAATTAAAAGAGTAATGATAATTAGTCTGCAGACCATGTGATCTTTCCATGATCCTTCCTATAGAAAGATGAAATTTTAAAGTATAATGGAGGAGAAGGATTAAATCTCGGTGGGGGATTGAGAGATGCAAACCATGTGGAAGAGTTTTGTAAGCAACAAAAAGTGACAAGAAAGTCGATGGTTTGATGTCCTTGTCTAAGCTTAGCTGTTTTTGCCATTTAGTGAACATTTAAAGATAAGTCTGAAAGCAATCCCCAACAGCAAAGTGCTTTGTAGAGTTTTGTTTCCGAAGTGGTCCCTTTTGAAAAAGAAATACCCTCTTCCCCAAATTTATTAAAAAAAAAAAAAAAGTTCTATGGGTTTATGGTACATCCATATTACCAACCACTAGTGAAAGGGTTTCCCCCCACGAAAACAAAGGCCAAATTCCTGTGTCTGAAATTATCCCAAAATCCAAACAATCCCATGTAGCAAAAACGAAAGCATATCAATCAAATGGGGGGGGGGGGGGAGCGTTCAGACGAGAATTAATCAAATCGAAATTGACGTCCAAAGATGGGGAAATTAGTGATTCAGACCTCAAGACCAATCATCATTCTTCTTGAGAATAAATTTGAAAAAAAATAAATAGAAATTCAATAATTATTTGTGGGTTTGCTTCTTTTGGTGGATGGGGTTTTGGAGGGGGAGGGGGGGTTTGGATTTTTAGCTTTTGTGGGGACAATGAGATTTTGATTGTCCTCTACGCCACACTATTTTGTGCCCATTTTAAGAGGATACATGGCTATGAACACCAATTTCTTTTTCTTTTAAACCTTTCTCTTTTGTTCTTTCCCTTATTGTTCTAAATTCAATGATTTGTTTGTGTTAGCTTTATGAAATGAAATCGGAGATGTAAATCCACGATGGGGTTACAAACAAAGTTATTTTTGGATGACCCCAGTGGGAATCATAAACTTTTTACCTTTTGAAAATAATCAAAACCAAGGACTTCGCAATTCTGATCAAGAGAGCGGTTTTTACTAAAGTTGTATTCTTGATGGGACTACATTGGGAGATCATTACAAAATATGGATTAAATTTGTCCTACCAAATTTGAGAAACGATGATATAAAGCCAAAAGAAGATGTCTGGATTTTAAACAGAGAACAAAAGGGGGTGGGTTCGGAATTTATTCAGGCACTGCATGTGGCAAAAAAAAGTAAATGGGTTAATGAAGAATGACATTGAAGATTTTGATTTTTCATGGAAATGGTAGATTGGCATTTGCCTACAAGATTGGGAACTACGCTTCCTCGGCGCCTATTCAATCCTCTTACCCGACCAAAACATGGCTTACGCCGCTGTTGTCTTCAAAAGCAACTCATGTAGCTCTGAATATTAATTTTACCTTCAAAAGGGTCAATTTCATTTACTTGAATTCATCAGACGCATACAAGAAAGGTCAACAATGCAATGCTATTCTAAGCTATAAGAAGAATAAGAGGAAGAAACAAGAAGGGCAAACAAAATCCCTTGTTTTTCTTATATAGTTATCTACAAACACAGTATAACATACAAATTTTCACAGTACAAAGGAAATTTTCCCCATTCTAGGTATTGAAATTAGTGCTTATAAATATGACCCATTTAATGAAATGGATGGATTCAACCACCAAACATTACCCCTCCACAAATACAATCTCGTTTCCCTTTCTAACAATGGGAATTCTAAAAGGGTAAGCATTGAATTTGGTGGCCCTTTCTAGAAAAAGGAAAAAGGAAAAAAAAAAAAATCTTATCAATGAGATCTTGCTTCAGCTGAACTGAAATCCCAAAATCATCATTCTTCAGTTCCTCTTCTGCAGAACTCTCTTTAGAACATTAACAAATTCATGAAAATAGTACTAATAATACTACACAATCTTATAACTACACAATTAAGTTAAAAAGAAAAAAGGGATACCCCAGTAAAATGTCAAGCCCGTAGAGTTATGTATTGTGACTGACTTGCGCTCATCCGTAGGTAGTAAATGGTTAACAGTTAGAATGGACAAATTCGTCTATCTCCCCCATTAGGCTAAAGAAATGATCACTGTTAGGCAAGAAATAGAACCCAATCGTAGCCTTCTTCAAAAATAGCAACTTCACTTGTTGGCCTGAATTCCTCAACCCTTCAACATAATTCAATTGCCAATCTTGCATGAGATCAAATCCTGCAACAATGACTAAACTCCTCGGAAATTTGATTCCCTCAAGACTCTCACCTCTTGGCCCAAATGGGTTGCAAGCCGGATGATCTCTATTTTCACCTTCAGGCAGAAAAGCCCTCCAATACCAATCCCTATCTTGAATTGTCACAAAGTATTTCCCATCCAATCTCCTTTCTGATTCTGTTCTTTCTTGCCCACCAAACATGGGATGCAAAAGTATATTGCCCAACACTTCAATATCACACTTCGATGCTCTAACTGCTACATGGTGTGCTATATTCCCACCTGAACTATCTCCTGATAAGTAAATGTACACTTTCCCGTCTCTTCCACTTTGTAACCATCTTCTAGTGCTAACCCACTTTAGTGCATTCCAGCCATCATCATATGCACAAGGATACCGATGCTCTGGCGATCTCCGGTAGTCCACAGAAACCACAACAGCCCTGCAAATGCCAGCCAGGCGGCGGCAGAAGGTGTCATAAATAGCACTATTTGCAGAGGAGTGAGTGAAGCTACCACCATGGAAAAAGACTATGACAGGAACTACGTTTGTGGTACTAAGAGGCTTTTCTAGGTCTACTATCCCAAATCGTGCCTCGGTTTCTGGGGCTAACATGTAGATTCTATTGAGAAGTCCTGTGGTTCTGTCAATTATGTCAAATGAGAAAACCCCATCTACTGGGATTGTGTTTGCAGGCACTTTGCGTTCAAGAAATTCTGCCAAGTCACGGTTGAATGTGCCGTCTTGTCTGCGGAGAAGATTGTAGTCTAGCTTGAACTTGGATATTAGAACCCAAGTGTTGAGTGGAACAACCATCTGCAATCAGAAATAAGAATTTCGTTCGTGAACAAATTAGGAAAGACAATTGGGAAAAAAAAAGTCGTAATTTATGGAAATATGACTAATAGTTCAATCAGAATTGTCAGCAAGTGGAAGATTAATTAATGATAGATTTTTCAAGAAATCTATTGTTTAAGAAACTATAAAATTCAATCATCCACACAGCTCTAAAACTCAGAACCTGAAAGTGTTAAGGTTCTATGTTTTACTGCAAATCAAACCCAAATACCCAAAAGCATTGACTTTCCACAGCAAAAAATTCACACCCAGCAAAAACACCATAGCCCAATACCTGAAAAATGAAAATTTCAAGAAAAACCCACCAAAAAATCCAACTTATCAGCTCAAAACAATCACAAGAGAGAGAGGAGAGAGAGGAGAGAGAGCTCTTAACGAACCCTGGATTCATTGCGATTAACTCCATCACTGCCAGCCATGATACACAAGCGAAGCGAGAAGGGGGGGGCCAAGAGAGGTGACTAATCCTTAAAAAAGCTTGTATTTTTTACCAAGCATAACGCACCAAAAAGTGAGGAAAGAGAGAAAAGGTTTAAAAGGGCATTCGATACGGATGATGGGGTCTTTCAATGTGCTCGATCCTTAGATTTTTCAAAGTTCTGAATGAACAGAGAACGAAGATATAAAGAACACCTCTGCAATAAAAACAGAGCACTCGGACAGATGGAGAGAGAGAAAACAGTGGAACACGAGAGAGAGCGTGAGAGAAGAAAAGGAGGAGCGTGAGAAAGATATGAGGAAGCGGCGCCAGGTGGGAGAGAGAGAGAGTGAGAGAGAGAGAGAGCGATAGAGAGACGTGGAGTCAAACGCAAAGGAACGACGGTGGTGGAGGGAGACTAGAGAGACGACAAAGCAGGCGGCCGAATTAAAATCTCTCTTTCTCTCTCTCGCTCTCTCTCCCCCCCCCCCTCCAATTTCTTTCTCGCTCTGTCTTCTCTCTCTCTCTCACGTTGGTTAAATATTTTATCTTCAACATTTTTCATTTTTTGATTTTCTTTTTTTAATTTTGCTTTCAATTAATTTAATTCATGCAATTACTGAACTGACCCTGACAATCCGTTCCTCTTAAGCTCATGTCTTCGATTTTTCGACTTCCACTCAACCGTTTCAACTGCTGACTTGTTCACCATTGCCTGCTCAAATTACTCATTTGCCCAACATATATTTGAAAATTTACCATATATGCATCATAATCTTTGCCAAAAGAAAATATTATTAAAAGTTGTAAATGTATTGTAGAGACGAGGAAAAAAAATATTTTCTTTTCTTTTTCTTTTTTTATTAATTATGTGGTTTAAATGAAAATAAATCACTTTTATTATTTTATAATGATTTTAAAATTTTAATCTAATTTAATACATCTGCAAAAAAAGGCATAAGACCAAATTTTTTTACAAATAATTATTTATATATTTAATTTTTTAGAGTGTATAATATTATAATTACTCTATAAAATAGAAATTGTAATTTAAATCTAATACTTTAGATGGGAAGAAATCTTATATAAGATATTAGATTGCATGGAAACGAAATAATACGAAACAAAAAATGATATTTTGTAAGAGTACAGGAAACGCTATAAATATATAAATATAAAAAATATAAAAAATTTTATATAAATATTAATTATTTTATAAAAATAATAGAATAGTTATATTTTATAATAAAAATCTAAAATGATCAAATATATAATCATTAATTTTAAAATAAATAACATAAAAATAAATAAATAATAAAATAAATAAATAATTTATTAAATATGAAAAAATATATAAATATAAAAAAATGTAAGAAATTTTTTGATAATATTAATTCATTTAGCTTAGAGAAATATCTTTAAAACGAAAAAATTTTGCAAATGAAAAATACGTGAGTATAGAAAAATTTTTGTACATTATAAAAAATACTACAAAATAGTTTAATAAGAAAAAAATGGCAAGAATTATTTTTAAAATTTATATAATAACATTTTTCAAATACATAAATTATAAATAAAATTACGTGTTAATTATTTAAAGAATTGTAAATGGGGAAAATCCAAATAATTATTAAAGAAAAATATAAGGAATAAATTGTTATATATATTATGGAATGATGTGATATGCCATTAGAAATGACTCTTTCTCTCTCGGTATTTAAATTTCTTTTTTTTTTTTTTTTTGGAAAAAATCCGATAAATTTGGATTTATTTCTGGTGGAAATATTGATATGCCCCCGTAAATTGGGATTTGGAAACAGTGAAAAAACAGGAATAGCGTTTGAAAGGTAGCTGTTTCGCCCCAAAAATATATAATATAAAAATAAATAAAAATGCGAAGAGAAAAGAAGGAGACAAAAGACAAAAGATTTCCTGCGTGCGGCCGACGCCAAGGCACGTGACGACAAAACAACATCTCGTCTACACTCTTTTTTCCAAACCCTATAAAATGACTACAGTACCCTAGACACCTCCCCTAAAACCCCATAATGCCACGCGGGACGACACGTTTTTTGTTTTTTAGCTCTTTTGTCAGAGTCTGGAGACAACACCTCCCCTGGACCCCTCTTTCTCTCTCTCTTTCTCATCCTCTTTTCTTCCGTGCGTGTTAGGCTTTAGATTTTGTCGTTCTCGCTGGTTTTGTAATAGGCTTAGGCCACGTGGCATAAGATCACAGCTCTAATTATTAGTTCATCTGGGTCCCAGTTTATTTTGATGTAGTTCATCCCATGATGATGACGACCGTGATGATCGATCTCCCGCTATTCCCTCTGCCTATCTCTACACTCGTGTGTGGGTTCCATTTCTTTCTCCGCACGTGTCAACCAAAAGAGAGATCTTTTCGGGACAATTCACGTAGGACCCTTCGAAGAGAGTGAGAGAGAATGGGCAAAATACAAGGCTAAGAGCCGCTGGTTTTATCTGATAAAGAGAGATCTCATCGTTGAAATAGCCGTAGAGCAAAACGGGAAAGGAAAGGGGAAGGCGGGATTCAGAACTTTGACGTCCACCATAATTACCGTGTACTTGATATCCGTCAGGGCCGTCAAATAATGAAAATGAGATTCAAATTAATAAAAAACTTTACCCGTAATAATTTTATAAAATAAAAAACTCTGATTCAATCATCCAAATAATTTTTTAATACTGAATTGAATATGTAATATTTATCCTTTTAAAACAGATTTTAAAAAATATCATCCATCAGATTTCAATTTTTTGTTTTATTTATAATGAGAGACTTCAAACTTTACTCTTATTAATAATTGGAAAATGGAGGTGTTCTAGAATTTCAATTTGTAGAAACTTTATTTTTAGCATGATATTGATGTTAACGAGTGGGTATTTTAGGAAGACCAGTTCGATTGGATTAAACAAAAGTTTGGATGGGTTTTGGTTTCTAAGAAAGGATAACAACAATAGAATGCACAATGAATTAACAACATGGTTGTAATCAAACAGCTGTAGTTAAGCTGTGACGAGGATCAGAAAAGTCTCCTGTCGTAGAAGTGAAGAGTAAGTTGAAACAACAAAACTTTTGTCTTTATTTTTTTGTTTTTATTGTTGGTATCTGAATTTTATTCGATTCAAATATTATAAAATTCATTTTTAAAAATTAATTCTCTCAAATATTTCTTCATCATTCCCAAAACTCGAACTCGAGATCCTGATTAAAAGGATAAAATACACTTGATCATTCAATTCAAAAAAATTTGATAAAATAATAAATTTCTAATAAAAATATTAAATTTTTTAATTAGATTTTGAATTCAAAAATCAGAAATAAAAGAAAATTATATTAAAAAAGTTTATCTTAAATTAGATTTAATAACTTTTAAATTAATTAGAATATGATTTTAGATTTATATGAATCGATCACGATAAAATAAAAATAAAAAATTCTTGAAATAAGTATGTCCACCAAAACATAAAGACCAGACAAAGCAAAAAGACAATAAAAAATTATAAAGGAGGAAAGCGTATAGCCAACGAGAAGATTAAAATAAGACGACCACCGGAGCCTTGTGAAATTTGGACACATCTATTGTCCCATTTGGAGGCGGCTAGACATGTGGGACACACGTCTTACCACACCGCACCCCTTCGAAGATTGTCTCACATAATCTTTTTAATTAAAAAAAATCAAAAAATAACTCATTTTTATTATAATTAATAAATAAAATATAATTATTATTAAAAATTAAGCTTCTGGAACATATAATTGAGAGACTACAATTTATAAAATATTATAGAAACTAAAGAAAAAAAAAATGATATCTCTCTCTCTGTAGAAGAGTTAAATATAAGCCTCACTCACAATAAAATCAAAATATCAGTTGAATAATTAATACAATTTTAATATTAATTTTTGTTGAAAATTTAATTCAATATTTAGAATTTTATATATTCTATTAAAAGCTTTTAATTTTAATTGAAATATTATAAATAAAATAAAATAAGTAAGATGAAGATTTCCCGAAATCGGTCATCCACTTCAAATCTCAAAAAAAAAAAAAAATTAGTATTGATTCTGGGCGGCCCGGCTGCGTCTGCATTAGGACAACCATGGGAACACTCTTCGGCTCTTTTGTGCCGTTAGGTCAATACCCACCAAGAGCATCAACAACCCCCCCGCCCTCCCCCACCAAACCCAAAAAAAACGAAAAAAGATTTCTTCAATGGAACCCACATTTTTCTTTCTTTAAAAGAAAATATACATATACGCACATATTTATTAATCATTACTTATTTATTCATTTTTTTCAATTGTGAAGTATATAATAAAGACAAGGCTATGCGCAATGAATGATCGAAGGGACAGGGTACTCGTTGGGGCAGCTGAAAAGGCTTGAACAATATGTATTGTATCTTTAATCTAATTTTATTAATTATCGATTTTTAAAATTATATTTTAATTAATTTATCTTAACTTATTATCATATCCCTTTTAAAATTTTTTTTTTAATATAATTTTTTTTTTTAGTTTTAAAATTTTAATTTTAATTTTAATTAAATGATATAATATTTTTCGTATCAGATCATTACCGATCTGACCATGGTTTCATTTGTAATGGTTGTAATTTGGACCCACAAAAGACACCGAATATCACCGGAGAGAAGAGTTAACCTCGGAATCGTGCCTTATTCTACATGCCTACGTATCATTTGGTTCATTTTGGTATTTTTGTGTCCATTGGAGATGACTCAAACGAACGGTAGAATTTTCTCATTTCTCATTTATTTATTTTTTATTTGATTTTTCATTGATTGTATTTTTAAAAAAAAAAAAATTAATATTTTTATATTTTAGCCCGCAATTCTTTCTTAAAGCTCCTTTATGATATGAAATGATACCACCGGCTCCGATGGCTACCCATATGTAGATTGCAAACATATCATGATTTTTCTTTTCCTTTTTCTTTTTTTGATTTTGGGGGGGGGGGGGGGGGGAGGGGTTGGGGTTTCTGAGAGAGGGGTCTGCCCCTAGAGTGTAGAAAAACACACTAAAGACTCAAATTTGATATATACCACTGCCCACTTGGAGGTCCACCTCATGATGTGCAGAAATTCCTTAATATTAACATTTTTTTTTATTTTTGAATCATTCTAAATTAATTAATATTTATATAAAAATTATTATATTTGTTATAATTACACATTTTTCATATTTAATAAATTATTTATTAATTTAATTATAAATTTTTATATGAATTGTTTATAATTAATAATTATATATTTAATCTTTTTAGATTTTTGTTACAAAATATGACTACTCTATTACTTTTATAAAATAATTTATATTTACAGAAAAATTCTTATATATATATATATATATATATATTTTTTTTTTATTTATGCATTTGTCCACATTTTTGTTTCCTGTGTTCTTACGAAGATCCATTTCCATTTTCTTGCTTCTGTTTGCGGACAATATAAGTGATAAACCATTAAACTCTTTTAAGAAACAGAAAAATAGTTACGAGAGAGTTAACATTTTCATTGGATTCAATAGTTATTGGAACCAAATTAATCGGATTTTTGAATTGAGATAATCAAGTAAAAAAAATGGATACAAACCAAAACAATTAAAATTGGTTCATCAAAATAGCAGTAGCAGAAATTCAATACAGAGAAGATAGAGGCACCATGACCTGCTCATCAATCAGGCCTTTCACCACATCTGACGACCAACCTTGTTGATTGCCGCCCATTGGATCCACAAGCACGACCTAGGAACATGTCATGGGACCGAATCACCATTGACAACCTTCCTGTGAAACCTCCATTCCCACTTAAATACAACCCAACAGGGGCGAGCCCCCCCACCCAAACACCTACTCTCCGATTGCCACCATGGATGAGAGGGCATTTAAAAATATGACATTTTACCAAGTGCATTATTAACCACGATATTCCTCTTTGTCCCATGTGGGTGTCTGTTTTTAATTTTTATGCTACAATTAAGATATGCTTTGTATAAGATTTTCAGAGTCACATGACACAGATTGGACATACCCTTCAATATTAAGAATTGTAAATTGTTGTGAGACAATCAACCTAATTAAATTTGATACAAGGATTTCTCTTGAAACGGTGGAGCTCCTTTCGTCCAAAGACTCTGTTAGCGTATCAATGTTTGATGATTCAGTTAGTTTGAAAACTGACGTCCCTTAATAATAATCAAAATTTCGATCTCTTATGTAAATAAAAAAATCAGTACTGAAAAATTTGTATCTCAATTAAATCCTATAAGCGATCGATCCATATTAATCGGTGACATGACATGATAAAAAAAAAAAAAAAAGACTCGATTAGGATATAGAATAATGGTTTATTGTCACAATCAAATGATGTCACACACCCTTGAGCTCGATTTTATCACCCTGATTAGGGTTTTTAAAATAAGTTGTTCCATATGCCTCGAGGCATCTTTAGGTTACCCCCCAAAAAGGTATTTTTGTTTCTATATGCCCCCTACTCAAATCAGTTGAACAACCCTGATTGACCAGACCCCATTGGATTACTCATCCACCAAAATAAAAATAGTTTGTTGGAATGGTAATGGGGATTAGGTTTAGGACCTAGGATCATAGATAGAACAAACCAACGTTGGTGGTTTGGTTTGAACTTTGAGGTCACCCTTTGTGAAACTATGGTTAATGTCATAATTTCACCTTTTCACAAGTACTAACTTGGAAAATCTTGACCTCGCGATTGTTTTGTCAAACATTGTGTTTTTAATCATCTTACACAATTGTGGTTCTTTTTCTTGATGTAAACGGTTGCTTGTTCTCATTTTTTTTTTAAATTGTCCCGTAAGTCTGCTAATCAAATCATCAATAGGAAAACTAAAAATTTCAAAGTTCAATTTTGAACATTATTAACAAAATAAAATAGTTTAATCTTCAAACCCAAATGGAATGGCACGCTGTCCTGGTGTTCCCCACAGCCTAACCTCGAATCGAACCACACATTCAAGGGCACTGTCATGCAAGACTTTTCTTCGATAGATACCTCGCTATTTCTTTCACACCCGGACCGACTATCCGCGGTTCTCTCTCTCTCTCTCTCTCTCAAAGTCGCTTTCTCTTTTACCACCGGATGTTAAAAGAAAAAAAAAAATCCCAAATTCGTAATGACACAACAAAAGGAGTTTTCTAATGCCAAAAACTAATATTATTAATAAATGATTAGATAACAACCCACAATTCCCACCATCATAAATCAATTAGACATATTATATTTCTCATCATCATCATCATCATCATCACTTCTTCTTCTTCCTTAATTAGACAAACCCAGATTGTGTTTTCTCTCCCAGTCTCAAAGAATGGACAGACTAGTGAAGTCTGATGTTAAACAGCTACAAATTAAATTCATCAAAGCCCAAAAGTGTTACACCACTTTCAGAATCACAAACCTTATGCACACCATGTCTGTTGCCATATCCTTAACCACAACAAACCCTGATATTTTCTCTCTCTCTCACCAATTCTATATCATCGCTCCTCTCTCCACCTCTTCTTTCGCTCTCTTCTCTCTCTCCTCTGACCAACCCCATCTCTCCTCCCCGCCTGACTCTCTCCTTGTAAAATCCTCTACGCTCCCAATAGGCAAAGCCTCCACTGACTATCTTAGCAACCTATTCGCAAAAAACGGCTCCCACATTTTCAGGGACATCAGTCTTCCCATAAACTTCGTAGGGCCTGATGTCGTAAAATTTTTTCTTTCTTCAACCCCAGTAACCAAAACCCTAGAATTTGCTTTTTGCTTGTCAAAAGCAATCATGGGATGTACCCCATCTGAGTTGACTAGCCTTTTGAGGCTTGCTGTGGGTTTTGGGTTTGTTGGTGCTGTTGCCTCTTTGATTGAGGCTGGTGGTGATGCCAATTTTAGGGAGAAGGATAAGGAGTCATTGTTGTCTCTGGCTATTAGGTCCGGAGATGTTCGTGTTGCTTGGGTTTTGATTGATTCGGGGTTTTCTGTTGATAACTCAGTCGATAAGGTTTGGCACGAGGCTGCAGCTATTGATAGGGTTGATTTGATGGAGATTTTGTATGAGGGTTTTGGGAATGCCGATGTGAATTGTGTGGATTTGGAGGGGAGGAGTCCAATTCATGTTGCTGCTGTTAATGGGCATGTGGAATCTGTTCGGTTTTTGGTGTCTATAGGAGGGGATTCAAGTTTAGCAGCTTGTAATGGGTGGACCGCACTCCACTATGCTGTTTCTGAAGGGCATTTGGAGACCGTCGAGGTCTTGTTGGATTGTTGTTCTTTTCTGAAGGATGCTATCACTAGAGATGGGAAGACCGCATTTTCAATTGCGGTTGATAAAGGGCACAATCACTTGTTTGATGTGCTTCATTTGAGTGATGTGTTGCATCGATATGCTGTAATGGATGATGTTCATGGATTGAGGAGTTGTTTAGCAGAAGGTGCAGATGTTAATGGGAGGGATCAAAATGGTTGGACACCATTGCATCGAGCTGCATTTAAGGGTCGACTTGAGAGTGTAAAGATCTTGATTGATCACGGAGCACGAGTTGATCCTATTGATAATGTCGGTTATGCACCTCTTCATTATGCTGTTGAGGGACGGCATGTGAAGATTGCTGCTTACTTGATCACTCATGGAGCCCGGGCCAACATAAAGAGTCTTCAAGCAGTATTACCATCCAACTTGGATTGTTTCAAGAGTCATCCTGTACTTGTCCATCCTTTATGTTCTGAAAAAGAACTAGCTTGAAATGGTTTTGTATGACCTTCAGTTTATCCTGTTTAGGAAGTGTTGAAAATTGAGAATTTGTATATACAGACTTGTGTTTTCAGAAAGGTCACTGACAAAAATATTATACCAAAGGCGGTTTCAGCTATCTATATCAAAAGACAACTTCGGGTCCTCAAATTGTGGAATCTCTGGATGAAAAGAATTCCCATCTCCATCACACGACATTCCCCATTAAGAGAATAGAGACAATGACCTAGAGAAAGGACTAACATGGAATTTTAATCCATCAATTATTATTAGGAAAATTACTAACAAATGAACAGAAGTAGGAAATCTGATGATTAAGAAACTATATGGAAGGGAAAACATTTTTATCATAACGAACTTTAGTGTTCTCTAGAAATACAATTTTCAGTGAGTGCATATTTCCATTGCTTGCTATTAAGGGGGCCAAGTGAACTCTGTTTAACCAGATAGCAAGCAATTAGCTCACCATGTTTGGAAATGCAAGGTTTAACTCAAAACTGAGATACCTGCTTAAAAGCCCCTGATATTTCAGCTAGGTAACTTAGCTATGGGTATAGAATCAATGATCATCTATCCCCAACCAGAGCCAAGCCACCATGAACTGATGACTCCACCACAGCTATCTAACAAAACATCAAAAGAAGCTATATCTGGTAATAGGAACTGTTAACCCCCAACCTGGGAGCCTGCAATCTTAGTTAATAAACCTGGAATGGACATTGATCGGTGAGGCCATCTGGTCACTAGTTGAACCGCAGAATCAATTTAAAATTAAATAGTCATACAAAACAGAATAATAGAAAGCAAAACATCACATAATTACATAATAATTAACAATTGTGGGCCTTACAAGATATAAAAGTCAGTTCAGTAACTAGCTATAGGAAAAAGCAGAGTCCAAGTAAATCATGGCATTAGGAAATAAAAGAAAGTCAAGCTATTGGATTGCAAAGATGTATGCTTTCTTTTACCATAATGTAATAATCAAAACAATTATCCACGTATAAGCCAAGAAAGAGTAAAAAATAATAATAGGAAATTGCACTGTATATGTATATGTATATACTGTATATATGTATGCATATAAATAGCATGTCAAAAAACAAAGGAATGAATGAGCCAAATTAAATGTGCCAAAGATAAAAGAATAAGAATAAAAGCAATAAACCAATTAAGTTGAGCCAGAAAGGAGTCGAGATTTAGAAAAATTAATGACTACTAAAATAAAAAGCATAAAGTTCATACATTTGCTATCACAAAAGACAATCAAAAGAGCGAGAGTTAAGAGAGAGCAAAAAGTACCAATGAAGGAGGAAAAGCAAAAAGTACAAAAGGCAGTGGCATTACCAAAACATATTTCCAATGTTAGCCAACCCTCTAGATGAGCATAGATACAATCAGAACAGAGAACAGCAAAATGCAGGGAATGCCTGTGCAAAATGTTAGAGGACATAAAACAAGAAGAAAGCACAAAGCGGCACTCAAATATATACCCAGTGTTCTTCAAATAGCCAACTTAGTAAGCAGAGTTCTATCAAAGTAGAAAATTATCACGTCCGTGGATTTGCAAAGGCACTCTAATGGAGATATCCTATTCTGAAAGTATATCAGCTATTGGCATTAAGTGGAACCAGTTTACGCGGCTAACTTGCACAACATCTCAAGAAAAAGAAATGAGAGAGAGATGCCAGACTGTATCACCTGAAGACCTAGAAAATGTCTAGTAGTTTGTTTCCTAAGAATACAAGTAACACAACATTCCGATAGCAATAACACAGGGGCCCACTTATGGCACAGCCAAAACCCTGCCTACCACAAGGAGATGATCACCAACCACTGACCAAGGTTTTACTGCTATCAAAGCCTTCCTACTATTAAAACAACTCCTAACCTTCTGCATACTTTTGCAAGAACTTCATATTTATTAACTCATCTCAGAAGAAATTTCTGAGCAATTTCAAGAAGTATATCCAATAAATACCAAGGCAAGAAGGACTCGAACCTCAGTGGCAAATGTATGTACATGCACCTAACATCTTCTAGACACCACATTTAACATTCAAGAAGACCACGCAATTGACCATAGAAAGACAATGCCTTGCACAAATACTACAACAGAATGGCAACTGTTCCCAAAACTAGGCTTCACACAAAACTACACAAGAGGGGAGAAGAGATCCGAATGGAATAAAAAGTACATGGTTTTGTAAAGGTTGGTGCTTTGAAAGTTACATATATCAATTATCTTCCGCTTATACCTGAGGGGTGGAGGGAAGGATAAAGATAGAAAGCTATATAGTTAAAAGTAGTCGAGAAGGAAAAATGGGCAATGTCAATTTAGGAGCTGACCTCAAGGAAACAATAGTGAAGTATAAGGGTTGGAGGGAAGGAGAAAAACAGAAAGCTGTATGGAAAAAGGCAGTCAAGAAGGCAAAAAGAGTAGTGTCAATTTAGGAACTAACCTCAAGGAAACAATAGAGACGTATATTTGAAAAAAAGAACCCAAAAATTATGCTCATAGTGGTTTTTACTAGCATCTCTCATAATTTGGCAACAAAGAAAGTGAGGGATATGCCTGCATTTTGTTGCTAGAACATGAGATATTCTAGCATAAAATAGTTAAAAAAAATTGCAGAAAACATGAAAACATATGTGATAAAAGGAAGCAACACAATAAGAAGCAAGTAAAGAATAGAAGAGAAGAGGGTTGAGAAAGAGATAAAGTTCGGAGAGAAACACAGAGATGCAAACCCAATAAGAAGTCTTTGCAATTAGAGTTATGAAAGACACTGGATTGATTGTCTTTCAATCAAATTGAAGAGGTGAAGAGGAAGAACAAAGAAGGTAGGACAGCGAAAAGTGAAAAATGGGTAGTTGAAATGGCAAATAGACTAACATCAACTTGGAAACTAACCGCAAGGGCATGCTTGATGGAAAGGGAAAGGAAGGAGTGCTATATGATTATCTTAAATTATTCATAACAAAGATGACCAAACAACTGCATTGGACTAATTTCTAAAATATCATAACAATATCCAACAACTGTGTATTCAATGATTCATTAGAAATATGGTATAGTAATCATTCTTAGTCAAATTAATGCTGTAAAAACAAGGACAAGAATGAACATCTAGTAACAGTGCCCTGTGCTTTTCAGGGACTTCGATTCCCTATGCTGCAGTTAATGCACTTGCCTTTCTGTTTATGCTCAAGGTAGGTCCTGAAACAACAGGAACACCACTAGAAGAAATCCAGGTGGCCATGACAAGAACATGATTTTCAATTGCAAATAGCAAGTCCATTAAAATTTTCATAATCCATTGTTGTATGGCTGTCTTCTTCAGAGTAGCTATATGATTGTCTGTTTTAAGTTCCCTTACAAGAATTGGAGCAACCGTATCCTTCATAGTGAGAAAAGATTTCAAAACACACAAAAGACAGAACATATAAACTATTAAACGGAATATGACAACTCATAATGATCAATAACCATTTTAAAGTTATTCCTGAACAATGAAAGGGATTTATTGTTTTTCCAGCAGCATGTGTGTTCTATAATCATTCCCATTGAAGAACTTAAAAGGTTTCCTTTCCTTTTCTCTATAACTTGGCAGCAAAACAACCCAAAAGAACAAGCTCATCAAAAAGAAAGTAACAATGAAAATAATCTATATAAGATTATTGTATCCATATATTACATCAAGTCAGAAATTTAGACATGTAAAATTCATTACAGAGTGTGTCAAAATATAAGTGTAGAAGAAACAGAAAAACAGTCTAACATTAGGCAGCCATAATTTCAATTATCATTTCGAGAGAATCAATACCTAAATGTTGCCTAATTGTGTGAGGATATCATTACAGAGATCCATACCTTCACATGATTGATGAGAGTCCAATGAGGCCTTTGTAGTCTTACCCATCTGAAGAATTTAAACATACAGTCACAACTACCGAAGATTCCATGAGATCAGCAATTTCTCTGTTTCTTATGATTTTAGGTGGTTTGTATTGATTCAGAGGCGCGCCATTCTGTACTGCCACATCCACTATCTTGTCAAATGTTCCAAACATTACGACAGATACCAACAATGGGCCAACTTCACCTCTTTCCCTCTGACTCTTATATGGAATTCCCAACTTATCCTCAAGGAGAGAACAACACCTTTTGAAATCCAAAAATGAATCATGCAACTTCTCATTCTTCAAAAACAAACATCCCTCTGCCAGTTCTAAAAAGATCTTCACTTGCTTTGGGCTCACATTCATATCCAGGTAGCTAGCATACTCCATAACCTCAGCAGCTGCAGCATTTTTCAGCTCAACTTGGAAACTCTTGATGGCAGACATCAAATCCTTTTCAGTTATTATCTCATTTGGAGTCTTAGGTGCTCGCATCACAAACTCCACCTTTGGAGATGAGTTATAGAAGCCAACAACCCTCACCACATCACCTAATCTGTACCGGAATAATCCTCTATGAGTTGTAACAACCAGCTCATACATTTTTCCAACTCTAGCACCAGAAATGTCAACTATTTGTTCCTTGTCACTACTAGCCTCATTCCAACCATAAGGCAGAAACTCAAAATAAGCCGCAGTTGGAAGCAAAACATACTGAGTTAGCTCCGGAGGCTGCATACTATCCAAATTAATACCCACAACACATTCCGATGAAAAATAATCCCCACCTAACACCGGTATGTCCCCTGCATAATATTTGAGCTTTTCATAATACTGTCTCATAGTTCCAGTTGTGACACATCTAATATAACGAACCTCTGGCCACAATTTACCCACAATGCCACCCCAATCCTGCTGCTCACAAATAGATTGAATTCTCCCTGAAAGACCCAACTGAGGCCCACCAAGAATTTCAACTACAGCATCTCGCATGGCAACATCGGAAATATCAAAACTAAGAAACCCATGTTCAAGATCATGACACAGCTGCTTCCACTTGGATTCCAAAAGCGAAAATGCCCTAATCAACCCAGCTGCATACGGAGCCCTAATCCCATCAACCACATCAAAATTCCTCAAACTACAAATCAAGTGACAATACGTTTGTTGCTCAATATTGGACCCAAGTATCACTTCTCTAGGACTAATACAGATTGAGAGTAATGGGTTTGCAGTATTGTTATGAAAGGGCAATGTTGAAGCAGCCATAGCTTTGTAACCACCTTTAGTTACTTTCACATCACCACCATACAAAAACCACATAATCTTATTGATCCTATCCCTCGGAGGAAACAACCTAATTAAAGAAAACGACGAGCTGAAAATCAAAAACCTTAAAATTCGCTAAACCTTATGAAATTCATTTGGGTATGAATGTTTACATTAACATCACCAGCTTATGAAAACCACGTATTTATTCATTTGGGGGGGTAAAATTGGAAATTACCTTCGGAGAATTACAGCACTGGCTTGATGAGCTGAAGAAGAGGCTGCTCTTGATGCAGCTGAGTCAAAATACGGAATCAATTTTGGCTTCATTGAAGTTGTCCCTGAACTGCAAAAAAAAAAACAAATTAAAAAAAAAATACCTATAAAGTCACCAATTGTTAGATTTTATGGGAGAGAGAGAGAACCTGTAAAAGAAACAGCGAAGAGGATCAACAGAGAGAAGAGGAGCATCGTGAGCGTCGTCAACGCCGTCGGCTAACCGTTGAATGTGATCTGAGTAGTCGTCGTAGGAAGTGATCGGCACCGATCTCCGGAAAGTCTCTGCGTCTATAGGCTCACGATAGCGTTGTAGGTAGGGCTGTAGATAACGTACGCCGCCGTTGCGCTCCAATATGGAGCTTAGAGCGTTATGCTGGCAGCGCGTGGCATTCACAGTGCACTCCTCGATTTTGTTCAATACGTCGTCGTCGCTCATCATCGTGATCCTTGGAGCCCGAAAGATACAGCCGGCACGCCACGTAGGTTAGACGGGAGGTCTGTAACGGAGGGTGTGGGTCTGTGATCGGTCGGTCGTGTCCGAAAAAGATATGAGTCAAAATTCTAGTCTGCCCGAAATGACAATAACGCCCTTAGAGTTTAAGCCCATGACTTTGTAAATGCGGGGTGTTCTAAGTCTTTTGCGCAAACGAGGTTGTTGCCCCCTGGCGTTTTTTTCTAGAGATACGACGTGGGGTCCTTTGTTGGGAGGAACCATCCTCTGCATCATAAACATTTCGTCGGATACAAAATTATTCTAGAACATCAATATAAATTTAAATATGTATTCTATAAATATAATTTTTATCCTTTTAAATATAATTAATTGTTAATTTTGCTATAAAAGTACAATCACAGTTTAATAATATTTTCGTCAGATACGCGTGTTGGTAAATTTAGACACTCACACTCATGCAATCGGAGGTCTCCACGTGCTTGCAAGCGGTGCATGCACGTCAGATTCAGTTTAATAACATTTTCGTCAAATTCTCCGAAGTTACTAAAGTACAATTCATTGCTACCTACAAATTTTTTTACAAAAAAAAAATAAAGGCATTAAATTAAAATAAAAACAAAAATTATAAGATTTAATATTTGATTTACTTAAATTAAAATAATTAATACTTACGTCACAACTAAAGTAAGTATTTTTGATTCGGACAAAAATGTTACACGTCAGATCCTGCCTCCACCTCCCCCGGGTGATTTGCCCACTATGCCATCTCATCTGGCCTGGTTTCTTTCCTCTTTTTCTTTTTCTTTTTTTTTTTTTTAAATGAAAGTTAGTTACTATTTTTTTTCCACGACATCAACACCTCGTAATTTTCTATAAAAACAACTCCATTACGCACTAATTACTCTAAAATTCTTTTTTTTTCTTTTTTTTTTTTGCCAAACGTGTCAAAGAAAAGTCAGAAAAAGCAAGAAACAAAACCCATGAAGAAAACCGATGAGTCAATCTTTGGTCTCTCCGACTCAGAAAGCCAAAACCCAACTCCGACAGCAACCTCTCCTCCTCGCCTGAATGTTTCGTCTCCAATCACTGACAATCTATCTCCGCCCACAGTCCGCGGCGTTTTCAGAGCGTTCCGTTCACCTTTTACTCCTCCGGACCGGCTCGCCCTCTGCACTGAGAACCTAGGATTTGAAAGCTCGAACGAGAAATCTAACGGCATTGATCCAAAACCGCCGGATATGAGAAAGTTGCCGTCACCGAGATCGAGGACAAGAGTAGTTAGAGAGTTTCCGCCTGTAATGTCGTCGCTGGACCGGAGTGGTCGTCCGAGGTTTTATCTCTCCAAAGTGAGGAAGGACGGGAGGTTAATTATCAAGAAAGTGAGAAGCGGGCGGCCGGAGATTGTACGGAGTTTTGAAAGTGACGGTAGCTTGAATCTCAAAATCTTTCATGATGATGAAAGTGAGATTGAGGAAGAAGATCTTGATGACCAAGAAAAAGATAGAGTGTAGGGATTAGAGAGAGAGAGATTTGACGGGTACAAACTTAAAGAACGGTGTGTTCCTCTGGAGAGAGAGAGAGAGATTGACGGTTACAAAGTTGAATAACCGTGTGTAGAGCACAACTTCACATTCACAGAGAGTGTTTCTAATTCAAATGTAAGTGAAAAAAATAGAAAGTAAACTCTTCGGTTCTTAAACTCAGTGAATGACCAGATATGACTGAAGCAAAGCTACATTATGAGAAAGAGAAAAACTTACGTCTGTCATAAATTGACATAAATGCAGTGTTTTTAAAATCGTATCCGATTGATTGATTAACCTGGTTCGAATCATTTTATAATTTAATTTGAAATCAAATCTTCAATTAAATGGATAAAATTAATATATTATTTAAATCAATTCGATCAATTTTTTATTATAATTAGTATTTTTCATATATTACTTACGGATCAATTCATTTTTTTAATAAAAATATATAAATTTTATTTTATTTTAAAATATATATCATATAAATTACATATATGATATTATGATAAAATCATTCGCTTTATAAAACAGTTCGATCAATATAATTAATAAATCGATAAATTAATAGATTTTCACCAAATACCAGTAAAATCGATCTTCCGCAATGCGCTTGGAGAGAGAGAGAGAGAGAGAGAGAGAACACCGTGAGCTTGGTTGTCCAATACCAGTAAAATAAGATGTTGCTACACTAAATCAAATCTCTTTCTCGTGCTTCTTTAATAAAAGTATCTATAAGAATAATCATTAGTTTCACACAGAATCTCTCTTTCGCCTAAGACATTTTTTTACTAACCCATGTGTGTTGTGATGTCACTCATACTAATTTACAAATGAAAAGATCAGCGAATGGGTCAAAATCATCTAAATAATTACACTCCCAAAAGAAAAAAAAAAAGAAAAAAGAAGAAGAAGAAACTCAAAGGAATCAAACACTTTGATGTACTCTCATGTGGTTGTTTTCCATACGCCCTTTACAGCAGAAGAGTTGGTGATCTTTACAACTTTCTGCTTCCTTTGTTGCGGCCTTTTCGTTACTTTTTCTTGAGCATTGCTCTCTACTTTTACCATATCCACCTTCACTATATGATGATCAGAAGTTCCTTTGGAAGACAAAACTGAGTAAGATCCTGGAACAAACTTGTATGTCGAGTCAGGTGATGCCAATATGTAGTCTACCCTAGTTCCATATTTGCATGTTCCTTGGACACCTTACGTTCAGAGAACAATTATGCAAGGAGATTTAGATGGCAATTTAAAGAGAATAGTAATTATAGAGAAAGATTGATTAGTTGTTTCAGAGTTCATACTTTGGCCTTTGGCTATCATGACCACGGGTTGGCATTCACCGGCAAAGTCCTTGGCATCCGTATACTGTATGCCCTTCAAAAGTTTCATCACCTCAACCCTCGGTGTTGGTTTTCCCATCTCCTCATAATACTGGTTGCATAAAAGGCTTAAGAACTCTTAGCAAATCAAAAAATAAAAATTAAGAAAATAGAAGAACATAAGATACGGCTCATGAATTCATTGCTTTAAACTTGAGTTAGAAAATACCGATCAAATTTGGATTTGGGATTAGGCTATAAAAATTGGACTAATAATACTCGTCAACTTCCACATCAAAGTTCCTATGGGTTTGCTCGTTCTAGTGAGGCACTTGTGGAGGTTAGCAATCTGTACCATTAGCGGAGCATCTTAAAACTAGAATACCAGCCTATATCTATATGGGAACATCTAGGAATCTAAATTGTAACATTTTTAAGTTTCTTAGCAAGGACCAGCAAGGAGACGGATGGCTAGTAAATAACCTTAACAATGTCTGTCCATCTCTCAGCAGAGTAATCTGTTTCATCCAATGAGTTTAGACCACCAGCTAAGATGTGGGGTTCAGCGTTGGAGTGAATAATTGCATTGATCTGCTTCAACCGCCAATTCTCGTCCAAATGATCTAGGTGGGTACAATAGAAATTGACTTCACCCGTGTGTGGAACGTCAATGCTGGCCTTCAAAACATTCCTGCATTAAATGTACCCAAACAATAAAAGTATTTCAGAAATTTGAGCCAATCACTCGTTTATTCGCCTTTTTTTTTTTATTTCCACGGTCAAAATCTGGAGTATAGTTCCGACTTCCCCGGTTTAAATATTTATAGGATCCTATTTAAGAAAAGACTCATAGTTTTTTCTATTTTTAAGTGTTAAATTCAAAATTTAACTAAAAGATTTAATATTTCATTCTACTAAATTACCGGTAAGTTATTCTGCTGATTACTACTACTAGACTTTGGCTATGTTCATTATGGCCTATATTGTCTGTCTTGCGCGAGAACAAGTTGCAGTGCCTTCATTTTGTGTGTTTCTTTTTTTTTGGTTGGGGGGGTAGGGGTTGTTCTTTCAAGCTGTTCCATAGGACCGGACCTGCCAAACATCACTCATGCTTGCCTTTTGATTCCTAAAAAATTACATTCCAAGACAAATATTTTATTTAACTATATATTTTCTCAACAAAGCTATTTTCGTTTTCTTTTTTTATTATCTTTTCATTTGAAATTTTATTATGCATGTAGTCAGCTTGCTGGTCTGAATTCAAATCATGAAGGAGTTACAAACAAGTGCAAGCCAAGATCATTGCAGTGCTTCTCACTGTACATGCAACAATGTTTAAAATGTTGAAGACGTAGGAAGTAGGGGGAATCATGAAGTTGGGAAAGAGAATGAATAAAACCAGGTTGCCCTAGCTGTGCTGTATATGAAATTAGATGCTAACTTCGAACCTTTTCATTAAGTTAATGCTAACCACAGAGAAGAATCCAAAAGAATCACCAATACATTGAATAGACAGTTGTTGGCCAGACTGGGTTTTGACAAGAAAAGAGAGAGAGAGAGAGAGAGAGAGAGAGAGAGAGAGAGAGAGAGAGAGAGAGAGAGAGAGAGAGAGGAGACAAAAATGACATCCAAAAAGACTAAATAACAAGTCATAACTTAGTTTTGCTAACAACAAAACCCTCCTACAATTGTTCGTATTAAGTAATTCGGTCATTCCTTTCCTGAAGAATTGTTTATTTATCAAGAATTAAGAACCCTTATTTGCCCCCACATATTTCCCTAGAATATTGCTGTCAAATTTAGTGATCATTATAACTTCGAAACAGAGGAAAAAACAGAGCATTTAAAATTAACTTAAAAAGATTTCATAAAATTTGATCGTCAACAACAAGGCTCGAGTACCTGAAATCCGTGTCATCAAAGATTTTCTGAACCCTCCATCGTTTAATCGGCCACTTGGACAAAATAGCATTGCCATATTCAGGAGCCCAACTCTCAGCAAAAACATAATTCATCCCCAAAGCACTTGCCAGATCAGATAGAGGCTTCCTTCCTTTCTCCTCCTCTGCTTTCACATGTTGTAAACCCAATATATCTGCATCCAGATCTCTCAACACTTCAGCCATTGTTCTCTCACTTCTAAAACTGTGACCCTCAACAACCCCATTTGAAGAAAAACTACAGGAAGAAAACAGAGGAGCTTTTCCTCTGAGAATTCTAGTAACATTTTGTTCTTCGCCGAAACTCAAACTCGATTTATTTCTCTTCAAGGAAATCTCATTATCCGGAAGATTTATCGACACCCTCAATGGGGATTTTGCGAATTGCTGTGAATTCATTGACTTGGGATGCAGAGGAGATTGCTTTAAAATACTCTTGGGTCTATCATTCATCGATTTCGCTCTGAATTTGTCATTAGTAGTCCTCACAAATTGGTCATTTTCATCAACAGAAGCCTGAGATTTCTCTGTTTCGGAAACTGCAGGTGCCATAGAAAACAGGGCAGCGTTGAAAGTGGCAATTCGAATCGGTTTTTGATGATTTGGATCTGCAGACCCATTAAGTAACAGGTCTTGTATTCGATCAGATTGCAGTTTTGAACTAGATTTTCCTAGTGTTTTGATGACGTTTTTGGGTTTTGTTGAGTGGCAGTGAACGGGCCATTTGAGACGAGAACAAAAACGGCGAAACGTTTTGTTGAGGATTTTGAGCATTTTGGAGAAGTGGGTGGAGGAAGAAATTGATTCAAACCATGAGATGGGGGAGAGAGAATTATTTAGTGCTGTTGTTGACGTTGATGATGTTGTCAAGACACTGTGTCACTGGGAAGCATGAATCTTTGTGTGACGAATTGAATGACCTGTTTTTAGGGTGGGCGGGAGGGGGGGGGGTTTGGTTTGAGGGAGTAGTTATTTTTTGGTGGTAGAGAAGACGTTGACGAGCGGAAGGAATCTTCTGATAATTGGGTTTTCGCCACGTGGCATTTTCGCTTATCATCCCTTCACTTCTAGGGCAGTGATGAGAGAGAACACGACACTTTTTTTTTCCCAAAATCTCTCGTTTTAATTAATTAATTTGATTTAAATATTTATAAAAATTTTATATTAGATAACGGTTCTAATTTTTTTTTTAATTTTAAATTTAAAAATTAATTTAAAATTTTAATTTCTCATTTTATTAAAAGGGTGTAAAAGTATGGATTGTACGAATTGGAATGAAATCATATAACTTGTTTAGATCAATGGAACGAGAGTCATGGTTATGAAATCATAAGTTATGGGTTTTGTAAAACTAAGTAATTGATGGGTTTCGACTGAAACCCAAACAAAAATTCTTATCACTTTTTGCCCATGGAAACCCTCACGGATGAAACCTCCAACCAGAGTTTTTTTTTTTTTTTTTCTCTCTCTCTACCCTCTTATGTAAAACCCAACTCGTGTTCGGAAGCGAAGAAGAAGAAGAAGATAACTGACTTCTTCACACTCTACAATCTCTCCTGCTATCGATTTCCAGAAACCGATTCTAACGGCAAAGTCAACGCCGTCGACATTGACAAGCTCAAAATCGCTCTGTCCTACAGTGCTGTCGTTGTCTCCGCTTTCTGTAACCCCAATTTAGTTTCGTCTTCAGGTGTGGAATTTGATGATTTCTTGAATAGATTGGTTTCCTCTGATGCAATTGAATGGGAAATTAGTGGGGTTTGGAAGGGCTGTCTCTGATTTGGATTGACTGCTTCAATTCATGATGTTATGGTGAATTTGTACTTGTCAATTTTGTTAAGATTTAGGTGGTGTATTTGCATAACTCAGTGGTTTGTTCACTGCCAATTACGTGTTTGAGAAAATGTGGATGAGGAGCAATTTGAAAGAGGAATGGGAAGGTCGAAAAGGCATAAATTTGAATAACCTCATTATTCTGTAACCCCATTATTGATTATGCATTTAGTAAAATTTATAAAATTAATAGAAAGCATAGATTCAAATTTTTATTTTTGTTTTTTAATTAAAATGTTTAATTAATTAAAGTGTTTATAAAATAAAATCAAAAAATAAAAAATATGATAATTTTAATTTTAGAAAATAAAATAAAATTTTAAAAATATTAACTTTGTAATATTTTTTTATCAAAGGTAAAATTGAGATTTATAAAATTTTTATTTCAAAATATATATAAATCAAATATTAATAATAATAATGATATGCATTTCAAAATTTGAATAAAATAGTTGTTATCATAATTCAATTTTGATTTTGATTTTTAAAATTTTATTTTGATTTTAATTTTTGAGTGTGAATCAAACATCACCTAAATTGATTATCCATTTGTGAAGAACAAAACTCTTTCTGTCATGCTTTTTTTTCCCCTTTTAGAAAGATTTTTTTTATAGTTCTTTTTTCAAAAGAGTATATTATATATATGATAAAAAATATCAAAAGTTTATTTTTTTTTAATTGAAAAGGGGCCCTCCATCAGCTTCTTTTTGGGTGATTTAATGGAGAGATGAGGAGAGGACAGTAGGAAGATGCAGCAAGGTTGGCAAATATGGAATAGGTTATAGTTTTTCTGTGGACTATTAAATGGGAGTTGTTAAAATTATTTCAGAAGGGATTTGTTAATTGTGGGTCTTGCTGGCTTTGTTTGTACCAGAGAGAACATGCCAAAATGGATGAGTTCGGTTCATGGATCAACTGAGTTAGCCATTCCCTTCCCATTTCCTTCGATATGGGTCCTCTCTCTCTCTCTCTCTCTCTCTCAAGTACCAAACATATGTGAGTTGGACCTTAGTAAATATCTCTTTAATATGAGTCTTTATTAGTAAATATT
The DNA here is from genome assembly GCA_033439265.1 of Dillenia suffruticosa. NCBI lineage: Eukaryota > Viridiplantae > Streptophyta > Magnoliopsida > Dilleniales > Dilleniaceae > Dillenia > Dillenia suffruticosa. Next base: position 23,524,020 of record JAVTVX010000020.1, on the reverse strand, counting down.
GTCTTCAAAATAAAATATTTCATTTTTTCAAGAATAATGGGACAGGATGGAGCATTGATATAATAATCTACGTTAAAGTTTTTCTTATTTTCATAAATTAATCTTTATTATAATTAAGAATGTTACCTTATGATCTTTAAATTTTTAAAACTGTAACGAATTAGTTCTTCCGTTAACGACGACAAGATCGTTAACTGATGATGTGGTATGATATCATAATATACGAAGATTGATTTATCACCTGATAGGTCAACACATTTAATACCTCGTTAAGTCACGTCAGCATCTTGGATGCCGACATAGCGGTGTCCCTAGGTCATTTTGTTTGACATGGCTCTTCTAGGTCAGCAAAGGGGGGCATTATCGTCGATCCGCAGTGCAGAAAATAAGTCTCGATCTCTCCTCTCTCTCGCCGCAGCCGCCATGACCGCTGCGCCGCCACCCTTGGCCTCCTGTTACTTCCTTGTTCGCGGCTAAGCCTCTCTCTGACCGGGGAGAGCTGCCACCACGGCGGTCGAACAGCAGAGGCTCGCCTCCGCCTAGCTTTCACACGCAGCAAGCCTCAACATTCGCCGATGAGGTCAAGGGCCGGCGGTGTTCGTTTGTAATTGGTCTTCAACGCTCAATTTCAGTCCCTGTTCGTCATCACCCTTCGACTTCTAGCCAACGTTATCCGTTCGATTCATCACGATCACAGTCTAGTCATTCGATTTTAATATCAAATATAGATCATCATCTTCATCAGTCGACTAATTTCAGTTCGTCATCGTCATCTTCATCCCCAAACTTTGAATTCTTTATTCGCCATCGCGTTCGCCAATGGCCGCAGCCTTCTTCTTCGATCCGCTTCGAATCGTCGCCTGTTGATTCCTTCATTTCGTTTCAGCCACCACTGCCGCCGTCTGAATTTGTTCGTCTTCGATCCATCACCCAGATTCGCCTTAGCCACCGGTCCGATCATCTTCTCAGCCAAAATTTACCCAACAACAAGAACTTTCAACTCAGACCCACAAATCCAGAAAATCCCGATGGGGGGAAGTCCTAATACCATTCCTCACGGAGGACAGAATTGCAAGCCCAAGGACTGTCCCTTACTCTAGGTACTCAAATCCCATCTGGAATCCAAATGCCTTCAGTCCAATATAGGAATCCTAATCCGGGTTTTTCTGCATTCTTAAGTCCTAATTCATTGATTTCTGGGGAGGCCGAAAGCAGGAGTGGGTATTTTAGGGCCGATGAGAACTTGCTTAGCAAACATTTACCTCCTGGTTATCCAGGAGCCAATCAAGAGTTAATGAAAGGAGATCTGTCACCATATGGTATGTCAAGTATTGCAAGGACTATTACCATTGTTATAGTCCATCTGGGTATTTAGATTGAAACTCCAAAAAATCTGTTCAGAAAGAGATGATACAATCACAATTTTCTCATCAAAAGCAGCCATTACCGGTGAGAGAGAGAGAGAGAGAGAGGGAGAAGAGTGTTTAGCAAGAGAGGAGAGAAGAGAGAGAAAGGGGAAGGAGAGGATAGAGAGAGGGAGGTGGCCTTTTTTTTTTCCGGTGAGAGGAGAGGTGAGAGAGAAAGAGGGAGGGGAGGAGAGAGAGAGAGAGGGAGACAATTTTAAAAAAAAATTTTTTTACAGAGTTTTGTTCCACATCATCGGTAATGCCGACATTGTAACATTATTAGTGTTTCGGTAATGATGTGTTAGCTGCCACATCAACAAAATGATAAGAGTTACACTGTCACGTCAACAAAATGTCGACCGCTTACCAATGTGTTGAATGTGCTGACCGACAGATCAGCCTCCGTATAACCACAGATTATCACGTCATGTCATGACATCAATTAACGATGAGACTGTTACCGTTAATAACAGGAAAAATCAACTCGCTACAATTTAAAAATTTATGCACCACAAAATAATATTCTTAACTATATTAACTAATTTATGAAAATAGGATAAGATTTAGGGTCCAGACATGTACTGGTATAATGGGACGGATGGAGCGTTGATATAATAATCAGCATTCACAACTAACACCAAGTTAGTCTCGTAATTATATATCGATATATTTTAAATAAAATTTTAAATCCAAGTATTGTATATAAAGTAATATGTATTCAAAGAGTTTTCTTTTTAAAAAATCAATCCGAATCGAATCGAATTTAATTAATTTTAAAATAATTATCGGATCTGGTCGACTCAAAATGATTCTAATATGTCATAAGCATTAAATCATTTTGGTAATATAATAACTTTAATGTCAGAAGACTTTATAAATGCATTTCAATTTCACCTGATAAGCCAGCGAAAGTTGCAGAAATAAGAAAAAAAAAAAACATATTTTTAAGGTCATAAAGGAGCACCATCAAAAGGGCCCTGCTAAAGTTGGAGAAAACCAAAAATACAGAAAACATTAGATTTCCAAGAGTATATGAAAGGTCACTATCCTACACATAAATAAAATGACTGGGACCATACGATTAGGATTTTATTAAATTCATCCCTCCATTGTGATTGCCAGTAGGGAGGCCATAACTCTCCTATGGACCATATTGCCTCTCTCCATTTGTTTGGTGTCTTGAATTCTCTGGTATTTTGTGTTCCAGGTGTGTCTTCAATTAAATTAGGTTCATTTAAATACTTCAAAGCTTCCTTTTCTCTAGTAGCTATTGCTGCATTAAATGTTATTGATGCAAACCCAATTTGATCACGAAATCCACAAACAAAGTTCTTTCATACGCTATCTAATATCAACCACCAACCCCCGTAAGAGTTCTGTTTAGAGCAAGATGACCTAATGGCCTTTGCAGAATGAGTATGTAAGACCAGGTTCTGGAAGCCTATTTACCAACCCAAGCATGAGAAAACCCATAATGAATAGGCTTTACCTACTCTTTTTTTTTTTTTTTTTTTTTTTACTATCGGTATTTAAAATTATATTTCGATTAATTCAATTCGAACGTTTACGATATCCTATTTAGGGAGTGACCCTTTTAATATAATTTTTTTATATTTAAATTTGAAACTCAAAATTTAATTAAGCAGGTTAATATTATATTTTACTGAATCAACCATCCGTCGTGACTTTACCTACTCTAGCACACTTGATTTACACTAACATCTCCAAACCCACCAAGGTGTGTCCATGGTTTCTTACGCCCAAGTAGCTACGTATGCGAGTGTGCGTCTTATAAAATTTCAAAGTTCTTACGTGAGTATCAGGTGAATCAATGACAATTTATTATTTAACTTTATCTTATTTGATTAATTGATTAAGTAGTTTTTGATTATTTTCGAACAATTTATATTTAATTCTTTCATGTAAAAGTAAAGAAAATATTTTTGCTCCAATTTAAATTTTAAATCTGAATGGTCCAGATATGAAAATTTGTTAGATTGATTACTATATGCAACAAAATTTGTATTTTGGTCTAAAATTAATAATTTTAATTTGTGCTTGGTGATAAACGATTTTTCAAGAATAAGTTTGAATTTGCTGTAATTCCCAAGTCATCAGAAACGCTATCTAAGAAGCTCCTCCCTCCCTCCCTCTCTCTCTCTCTCTCTCTCTCTCTCTCTCTCTCTCTCTCTCTCTCTCTCTCTCTCCCCCCCCCCATGACAGACAATGCATGCTACAGGGCAGACCTACACACAGGACAGGCTATTTCTTTTTCTCATGAAGCTCATTGCAGGTTTCACATTTATGTGCACAGGGCGCAAAAACCACTCTCGCGTCTCAGACAAGCACATCACACTCTTCCAAGTTGAAGTTGTGTTTCTCTTAGTACTGCTACCACAGCTGCTGGAGTTTCTTTTGTTAAAGCCTCTTCAAATAGCTGCTGCTTCTCAAGATTCAACTTGCAACTTCAATGAGGACATTTTCTCCTTCCCCTCTTTCACTGCCTCTACATGTTTTTGCCTTTTAAACTCATGATGTTTCCTTATAGGATCCTCTTCTCTGTCCGGTGATTCAAGCTCCTCTCTTGTCACCAGTGGCCACCCAAATAACCTTTCTTTTTCCCTTATTTCATAGCTTCCCTGTCCTGCACTCCCTGTTTTTCAATTATTTTCAGTTTTATCATTATATTATATTAACAAATTCACGTAATGTCTAAATTATATCATTAAACAGTATCCGATAAAATACTTAAGGTACAAATGGACAATATACAGACAACTTTACTTTCCTTTTGTTAAGAATAGGCTGCAGACAAGGAGGCTAATGACACCCAGATATAGACACAATTTTACCATGTAAGTTTGTCATTAGCCAATCGATAAAGAGGGTTGCTAGATATGCATACATCCAATGAAAAGGCATCTAGTTTGAGTAACTCCATTAGTAATTTGCTCCTTTTCTTGTTGAAATTATGATGCCCTGCTCCTCTCAACTGCAAGTCCTCCTCCAGCTCTCTTGCTTTTCCCTTGAATTTGGCTTGTTTCTCTGCAATGTGCTCCCTCTGCACTGCTGTCTTCATTTTCAGACAAAGTTTTAGCATGCTCAATTTCCTTGTCAATAGCAGCGTGCTCTTCTCGATGTCTGTTAGGTATCATTGTGGATTTTATGCAACAGAGGGCAAGCAGTTCCTCTGGAATGATCAATCTTGAACACGCTGTTCTGAGTATGTTGTACCATGGTTTTTATTTGCCTCGCAACCCCAACCTTTTCTGCTGCTTTTTTCTCAGCCTCTTAAGCTCAAACAGATCTTTTCTAAGCCTCAATGCAGTCTGTACAACCTTCTCTATTGCGGGGCATCACTTCAAAGTTTTCACATAGTAGCAACAAGCTCTAGCATCAAGCTTGAAGTCTGAAGAATGTGGAAAGGCACAAGAGGTCAAAAAAAAAAAGGAAAAGGTACCACCCCCAGATTTTGGATTCAGGTGCATAAGGCAAAACACAGAACTCCCGTGGGCAAAGTCCTCAAATCAACCCATATCACATCTCTCTATTTGTTGGCCTGGCCGAAAGGAAAACTTTTTAACATTTGTCATTATTTTGTGGATAAATCTAGAGCAGGAGGTGCCATATGTAAGAATCACTAGCATTATGTTTCCAACAAAATGGTACAAAAAATAGCTTAGATTCCCAAGTTTGACAACATTGTGTAGTACTTTGAACAGTTTCATATCTAGAAAATCCATATCTTTGGGGGAAGGATAAAGAACTACCTGTAGTTTTCAATGAATTCATTCGAAGGTTGAAAGAAAGGATAACCTACACTATCCCCAACCCAATATTGACCTACATAGTTGCAGATTTACTCCACTCAACTTCCTCCTTCACATTGACCAACACTATCCCAAGGCTAATAACTAAAAAATCGCTGTATGATTGGAGCCCTACAAATAGGGCAGTCCATAAATTTCAGTTCCTCATGCATCTCATTGCAAGCTGGGCAGAGAATCTTGTGACCACAGGGAACAAAAATCACTCTGGCTTTCTCAAACAAGCACATTACACACTCCTCATCTCGATTTGATGGTCCTGGCATTGCCTTGGTTCCAGAAATTGAAGCACTTCCGCTGGCTGTCCCGCAGCCACCAAGTTCTCCTTCAAAGCTTTTCTTAAGTGCTGCTACTTTTGAAGCTTCAAGTTGTGCATTCAAGCGGGACAACTTCCCCTCTAGTTTTTCCACAAGTTCCAAATGTTTCAGCTTTTCAGCTTCTGCCTTTTGTTTTATTGATTTGCTCTCTGCCTCCTCCCTGGCTTCGAGATCTTCTCTTTTCTTTTTAGCAGCAAAAGCAATTGCAAGTTGCTTCTCTTTCTCCATTTGTTCATGCTTCAATCGACCCTGCATTTTGTTTTTCCGGTCATATCAGTAAGAAGACCAGATATTAAAAGTGCGCATGAAGCAATATATGTCTATCCTTTGTTCATGAACACAAAGGTCATAAACTTGTTTTCAAAGATATATACCTCAGCTTGCTGCAGACGGCTTTCAGCCTTGTCCACCTCCCTTTGCATTTCCGCCACCTTGATCCTCTCACCTTTGACCTTGTCCATAAGAAACTGCTTCTTCTTCTCCAGAGACTCAACCTCACTCATCGCAATGTGCTCCTTCTCCTCCCATTCTGCAATTTTGGCATCTGAAATTTCAGCCTGGAGTCTAGCCTTTTCCATCTTTTCTTTCAAATTGGTGTTCTCTAACTCAAGCTTTTGAAGAGTTTCCCTTGCTTTCTTCAACCGGCTATTGGCATATTCCACAGCTGACACCGTCTCAGACAGCCTCTTTGCACTGGTCTCCATAATTTTAATCTCCTTTCTTTCTGCTTCCTGCAGCTGCAGTTTCATTTGTTTACTTTCTTTTATCGTGCTAGTTGCCTGCCTAATATACTGGCTGGTCCAATCTTTCCACTCTTGCAGCTCATTCTGCAGCTTCTCAATTTTAGGAGTCAACTTCAAGATGAGATCATCCTCCTCATTTCGTGGGACATATGCACCCAATGTCTCATCAAATGGAATCCCATCGTAGTAATCAGCAGCAGTCCAATTCGCAACTTCAGCCTCAAAATCAGAATCCTTCAGCATAAACGAGCCGGGGAGGAAACCATTGGATCCTGTAAGTATAGGTAACTTTGAATTCACATCAATTGCATGAAAATAATGGAAGAATGACTTTGGAAAAACATACCTTCTTCTGGGGTCTGCCATTTCAGACACTTTTCGGAAACCTGACTATTTGATGCAGCCTTTTTGGCATTATTGGAAAACCTTTTTGACACGTAGACTTTGCCATAAAACCGCTCATAATTTGTTGCCTCCTGCAGCCCAACTGAAAATTGAAATGATGGCTGCACAGAATTTCCACAAGTGCTTGAAGACTCTCCCACAATACCTGAAGAGAAGGTGGGAATTTTGGAAGGTTAAACGAGCATTTTCAGAAGTACCCGGGGATTTGGAATACAATGTCTATGGTTAATTCCCATCTTGAATTTTAGGACTACCAATTGGTTTCAGAAACATAGAAATTCACTTAATTCCCCAAATAAATCCTATCCTCAAAAGGGTGATGAAGAGAATTAAGAAAAACAAATTAAAAGGTGGGTCAGATTCAGGTTACAAGCTTCACTAGGGAACCTTATAAAAAAGAGAGAAACAATAGAGGATTCAGCAAAGAAGGGGGGAAAAAAGAGGAAAGACATGGAATTATGAACAATTGATTGATTCGAAATGGGTAAAAAGGCAGGAGAATCAACATGATATTAGTACAGGGGACAATACCGTTGCATTTGGATTTAGGTCCATCAGCCAAAACCGCACTATCCTGCAATCAAAACCTCAGATTAATTAAAAGCACACGTACCCATTATTAAAGATTTCAACGGGAAACAAATTGACAAGAGACCCACTTAGCTATACCAACTAATAATGCTTGCAGCAAAGTTGAACCCATCAAATATTTAAATTAGCTCAAATAAACCTCAAGAATATGGGTATTCTCCGAGAAAGCTCACTCTAAAACCTAGAATTCGGTTGGTCAAAGGATACTTAAGTTTCAAAACAGAGTTAAAATGGTGCCCACCGTATCTCATTTTTCTTATTTTCTTACTTATTTTTGCTTGTTTTGCATTTTTCCCTTTGCCAGTGCTTGAACATTTTTCACTTCCTGATCAAAAAAAGAGAGTTAATGTACTTCTAATTTCGATTCCCACACATTAACATTTTCTAATGTGTGAAATTCCCATAATACCCATTAAAAGAAGAGAAATAAAAGGAGATGGCGCATTGCATGACCTTTTCAAACAGTACAAAGACGGGAACAGAATACCAACTCGAAAATTTTTTTGAATACGTGGCATAGTGGAACCCACTACAAGTTTCGCATACTCCCTTCTCGGCTTGGTTTTTAATAAAGTCTTGTGCAGAGAGAGAAACAAACCTGCAAAAGGGTGAGATGTCGAAGCGTGAGCAAGAACGCAAGAATCTCGCTCATTCTGGGGTTTGCGGGACAGAAACGCCGGTCCAACCAAACGCAGAACCACACCCCCATATCTTCTCAAGTTCTCTCTCTTTCTCTCTCTCTCACTCAATGTTTTTCATTCTTTTTTTTTTGGGCATATGTTCTGAATTCTTGATTTGAAATATGTGTTTTTTCTTTCTTTCTTTCCTTTTTCTTTTCTTTTTTTTTTTTGTAGAAGTTGGATGTCTTTAAAAAAACCCATTATGGTTACTGTCTGAATGGATTGGGAAAACGGCTTTTGGGTTTTTATTATTTTTTTTTTCAAGAAGTGGGTTAATGCTACTTTAGTTGATTGATGGTAGAGAGATTTTGCAGGGTAATATCTTGGGGAAATCTATGGTTGTTCAGGACTTGTTTTGTTGATTATATTATTTCTGTGTCATATTCTTGTGGTTTTGTTTCGTGGAGGGTTTGTTTGTGACCATTGGTACTTCTGTGTTTAGGCTAATTAGAAGAATGATTACGGTTTTATGGTTAAACGTGGGTTGATTGATACTTAGTCCTCATTGATGGCAGTGAAATTGTGGGAATATTGCCCTTTTGAGGAAATTTATGGCTTTTAGCCACTTGTTTTGCTTGGTTCTTTTTTCTTTATTGAGCAGATGTTTTCATTTTTCCTTTTGCCCAAGTATGGGGATTTCCTCATATGCTATCCCTGTTTTTATCTCCTTGGTCCCAACCATAGATGCTTTCATGTTTAAGCTAATTTAAGTTTTCACTGAAGGCACATGCCTCTGGTGAGGTGCTGGTTTTGAAAGGATATCTGCTGAAGAACTTTACTGAGAGATTTTGCTGGTTTTTGTTGAAACCTCGTTATGGGATAGGATATTATAAATAGTGAGACTTAGGATTATAAATAGGTTTTAATGGTTTTTGATGGAAAATGCAAGTAGTCGAGCTAAAACAAATCATACATAGATATCACGGCATCCACCAAACGAGGAATGTTGGAAATTTGGATATATTGATTCTTGATTGCTTCTGTGTTGTTTCCATGGATGGTTCGGGTGGAGGTTGAGCTGGATCTTACAATGTGGTTGGAAGTGGACAGAAGAAAGCGAAAGAAAGGATTGGGAGTGGTCAAATTGATATAATAGTTCAAAGAGTATTAGAACACTAGCAGGCAAGAACTTAGACCACATACTAAAGGGAAGTTAGACCTAGGCTTCTTTTTGTCCCTCCCATCATTTCTCTTCAAAAGGTTTGACCTTAAAGATCAACTTCCTAAAACGCATCAAAGTAACTAAATTTCTTGTCATTCCTGTATCCAGACTTAAAAAGATCTTACTTAAAATTGTCCCTGATCACAATCTTGCATTTCAAATGAAAGGAATGATCCACAATCTTCTAAGCTGGACAAGCACTTATTATCCTATCTTGCTTGCTACATGATAGAAGAATATCAGAACTTATTCTTTCATGGGATATGCTGCACAAAGAATCTCCACTACACACAAAGCTCGCATATGTTCAAACTTTCCTACTTTCCTATTAGCATCCAAATTCCTAGTCCACCCAGTTCCCTCACTCTTTTAGTGCTGCTACATCTGTTGAAACCAATGCCATTAGTCAAGCACCAAAACTAACTTTTTCCACGGTAGCTCTTCCTTGCCTTGATATTCCGAGGACTTATTTTAAGGAACTCATGGAATGATTATCTTTTCAACGAGTCTGCTCCACAAATGCCAATCTACAATACAACATCCTCTTCTTTCTCATTTTTACATATAAATTTCTCTGGATAGTGTTTGATCTCTTTATTGACCAAGAAAGGAGTATTAGCAATTAATGAAAACAAAAATTTGAGGAACTTTATAATTCACTTCAGCAAGAATCCGTTAACCCCTTTTAAGTTGATGATACTCCAAATAACTTCCACCTTTACTAATTTCCTCCTCCACTAGAATTATATATTTGACTGTCCTTGAAATTTGACCAGGAAGAAGTAAGTCCAAGTCTTGCCATTAGCAAAACTCAACTCCAACACCAATGTTAGCAATAAGTTCCCTATCATACCTTAAACACACCTGGGATACAGCTGTCTAATGGATCTAATGGATGTTAACACTAAGATTCTCTCTTGAAACTCAGATTAAACCATCTGCCTCCAAAATGATTATAAGATTTGGATGCTATTTGGTGAGAGCAATTAAGGCATTTGGACAATGCAGTATAATATTTTTCAATATCACAATGACAACCACAAAGAGAACCAGAGTCGTTATTGTGTGTGTGATCTGCCAAAAAAGGTTGTTAATAACCTTGTCTAAGATGCAAAATAGTTTAACATGGAGTGAATCATCTGCTAAGAAAAGGTTTCTAACATCCTTGTTATGAGGTGAAAGAGTTTAACAAGTTCACCTCGTGATTCTTCTGTTCGGAACTAATGCTGGGTTCCTTTGATGAACTCATCCCGAGGACATCTCCCTTTGGTACTTCTTTGCTATCCTGCAGTTAAAATTGTCTTGTGAATTAAGTAGACGAGCAAATGGCCTATAAATTAAGAATACTGAAGTTAATTTCTATATAATTAAACGTAGCTATTGGAACCTTAAGAACAGAATGCTGGAAGAAGTTTAGCAGATGGTCAAAGCATTTTGATAAACATGTGGAGCTTAGGATGAGTAACGTCATAAAGAAGTGGTAGCTTTTCCAAAAATTGAATCCAAGATCTTAGCCAAGATGCAACCAATTTTAATATTGGGCAAAAACAACAAGAAATCAAAATTTATCATACATAAGTGTCATGAATTTGTAATAATCTGAGTAAGCTTTTCACAATAGCGATTGTGTTCTCCTCATTATTCAGATATTGAAAGAAATTAATGCCATGCGATTCAGGGAAATATATTTGATGTATAAAGAAAATTACAAGATGAGAAACTCAGTCATAAATATAGTCACAAATGATAGTAAAGACAGAGATTTACCATTGTTGTGAAGATCAAAGCTTTTTTAACTTTTAGTACATCAAGATCGACGGAGATCTTATTGCTCTTCCAAGCGAAGGTATCGACACAGAAAGCCTCCTAGCAGTGAAACCCTAATCTCGAATTTCGTCTTAGGGTAGATGAGGGCGTATTTGATTGTTAGAACAAAAAGGATTTTTATAGGTGAAAAAGATGAGAGAAAATGTTTTGATGCATCTCTTTGATTTGGAAATCACTCTCGATTGAGTGGACAATTCTTGTAGATGCAATGTTTGCAACAAAATGGGAATTTATTATATGTCAAAATATAATTTCTAAAATGGGTGATCCATTTTTTTAAAAATTAGGCGCTTAATTCAATATTTAAGATGACCATCTCAAATAAAATTGGATAATTTTTAGTCTCTCTCTCTCTCCCCCCGGGGTCTTTTTGATTCAACTCCTCATTGTATGGTATTTTTGTGGACTCCTACCAGCTTTTTTTTTTTTTTTTTTTTTTTTTTAATTCTTTCCCACTTACCAAAAGGTGGAAAGTGCTCTTCTGTGCAAATCGTTGAAAGATTCATAATCTATTCTCTAAAATATTTGAGTCATCAGTCTTTCCATGAAGGTCATTCATATATCACCTTGTGCCATTGAATCGATGATCATCGGTGACTTATTTAATTACCTTAAAAGCGAATGGGCAATGCTATATAAAGGCATCCTCCCCATGTTCCTTTTTTTTTTTTTGGCTAGGTGTCCTTATTTGCTTTCATGAAGAACTATATAAGGGACTTGGAAATTTTCCAAATTGTGATTTCATGAATGTGTGTATTAAACAATAGATAATGACAACATGTGATGGAGTAGGGTAGACCTTATCGCGGTTAAGGACCGGATCTAAACCGAAATTCTTGGTTCCGAACAAAACTGATTCATGGTTCCCGCTCTAGTTCCTGCTGGTTTGGTCTGGTTCTGGTTCTAACCTTAAAAAAAGCAGCTTTACTCAAGTTTCTTTAGCCTTCGGCCTTCCTCGAAGAGGCATTTCTAATTCTTTGACTTCAATGATCAATTCCACCTTGAACTTCAATTGTGACCAAGACTGAATTTTTTAGCCTTTGAAAGTGAAAGGTGACTGAGAAATTGACTAAGGTCTAGATCTAGATCTAGACTGAAGAACCAGAGAAATTGAACCCCACCTTGATCAACAACAGATTCAACCTCTTGATCAACGTTGGATTTTAGCTTCTGGTTTTTCGATCAATTTCAGAGTCGATTTCTCCTTTTCTTTTTTCTCACTTTCAATCAATTTAATTTCAGTGACAGATGACAGTGGAGATTCTGGAGATATGGAGAGGAAGGAGAAATTGAAGTCCAAGTTCCCAGTCTGAGCAAAACAAAATAACTTTTACCTTTGCGGTTTGTCTATCTCTATCATCTTGGATTTTTTCCCTGTTAGTGTTTTTGTAGTGGTTATGGTTTGCAACTGAATAGAGATAGAGAAAGAGAGAGAGAGAGAGAGAGGAGAAGCGAGGACAGAGATGACGGAGTTTGCAATTGGAAGGGAGAAGAGAGAGAGAGAGAGAGAAGAGCGTGGGTTTAGGCAGATGGATATGGGAGAGGGAGAGGGAGAGATGAACTGAGACAGATGAAGACTGAACCAGGAAAAAAAATTGAATGTACTTGTGGTTCCAGTTCAACACGTAGTGAACCATAACCAGACTGTGCACCTCAAGGCTCCAGTTCAAACCGGACTGGTTTGAAAGTGGTCTGGTTCCAGTCCTGTTCACTGTACACACCCGACTGGCTAGAGAAGGGTATAGCATCACTCCTCATGTGGGGCTTTGGATGGCTTATGAGAGGATCCCAAACATGTGAATGGGCTAAACAAGCTTCATAGTGTTGAACTTAGGACTTGTAGCTCTAATACCATGTCGAACAACATATTACTCCCAAGATTTTTGAGTTCATATGGTCAAGTGAAACATTAAGTGTCTTTTGCAAGAAATTTTTGTGCATCTTCATAATTTGGTATAATAAAGTTTGCGACACCATTCATGGTCTCATTAGATAGTGAAGGGTGCTCTATTAGGCACTTGATGACATCTCATTCCATTAATTATGCTTGACCAATCTAAAGTTGAACTTGTGGTGAACAACCACTGGGTTGCAACAAATATTGAGAGATTTCCTATATTCATCGTAGATACTTTGTAATTAAGGACAAATGATGTGTGAAGGGACATAATATTTCCTATGCGGCCAAAGGAAAAAAAAATGGTGCAACTCGGTTCTCTAGTGCTCGAAGACTTGAATCAACCTGATCAATTTGGTTTGGTTGGTTTGGGGTTGTTCAGATTATCTGATCTGTGGTTTGGTTCTGGGTCAAAATATTAGAACCGGTTAAGTTCGGTGTAGGTCTCTGGTCTTGCATGATTCCCGTGTTAGAAATGAGCATATATATTGCTACATAATGTAGCACAAAGCATCAAGCCAAACCCTAGTTGCTTGGGTTTCTCTTCGCTCATCTGCCATAGCATTTGACTCAAGATTAGTATCGGCAACATCAGATAGGGTTTCTCTTCTCTCACTGACCTTGGCATTTGACTCAAGATTAGATCTCTGCAACATCAGAATGGTAAGCCAATTGTCTTTTTCATTGAACTTAGGCCCCTCTCTCTCTCTCTCTCTTTCTCTCTCTTCTCTAACTTATTTTTTTTCCTCCCGGTTCTGTGTTGAGCTGTTCATAGAGAAGTTAGTAAAGTTGGAAACTACTTTTGTTAATTTAAACTTGATTCTATTTGAGTTGTTGATAGAGTGATTTTTGATGGTCCATATTTGGCTACTTGAGAAGAACATTGATTCCGTGTGTCCATCATTGCATGGAGTTGATATATTCAAAATCCATAAGCATAACATTAGAACAATCTTGAAATAAGGCCATAGTGGATCCATCTGAACGAACTTCATCTCCATCCATATTAAAATAGAGGACCCCCAATCGCCCAATCTTGAAAATAATAATTCAATGCTCTGATTTTATTTTACTTTTTATTTTTTTAAAGAATGCTCCTATCCAATTTCTTGATCCTAGATTTAGGATAATCCTCCTAAGATCCGTGTGTTATGAAAATTTTTATTTCAGTGACAATAACACTGTTCCTTGGAATTCTCTTCTACCTCAACACTCTCAGTCCCTGCCCATTTAAGCCTATATTCCTTTTTCAGCTAATCTCCTCTTTCATAACAAGCTCCTCTATATTCCTGATCTTAACAATTTTCTCTTAATTACCTGACCGTTTGTAACTCACTACTAGCATTTGGCCTTTAGAACTTTGCTTCACACTTGGTAGCTTAGAGTTGACTTCACATAGTGATGGAGCCTGAGATGCCAGGGGGTCTTTCTGTTTAGAATATATCCGATCTCCAAGCTTACAAAATCATGGTATTTTGTTTTTTTTTTTTTGGGAATTTCACGGGACTTAAGGTTTGGGGTTTAAACCTAGTACACGAGGTCATTTATTGTTTATTTGTTTCTACTCAAATGTGTGGAGAGGGGAACAGTAGCATGGCTTACCATGGAGGCCCTATGTTGTGGATGTAATTTAATTATGGCAGGGATTCTTGAGGATGAATGATGAAGCTTGTTATTGATGCCGGAGGTGTTTACTCATTCGATTCTTTCATCATTAGATTGGTTTCCCTCCTCTTTTGCAAGGGCCTTACAAGATGGCTTCCATAGTGCCAGTGTTTGTTTTTAATGTCATACACGTGAAAAGTATTTTCTTGACTTTAAGAGCAATGGAACCAATAGCTCTCGTTGTAGTTTTGGTAAGTCTGGCATGTAATGGTGTTGTTCCCTTGTGCATAGAAGGTATTCTTGTAGCTGAGATCTTGGGGTTGAAACGTACAATTTTTGCTTTTGAAGTTATTATGTCTTTCTAGAGTCTAGCCACAGAGATTGCCTTTCAAATCAAAGGAGAGAAATTTGAAGTCCTCCCTTGCACTTCACCAGCCTGAACTAAAAGTCACAAACTGGTAAAGAAAAAACCGCAGTGTGAAGAATGGAGAAAATAAAAAATGAATATTTGGAAAATTGGAATTTAATATTGATAGGGACAAACAAATTGAAGTCTGTGTATCAAAATGAAGAACAATATTCAGTTATGAGGTTCTTATTGTTATTTTGACCCAAGTCGCTTTTTCTTCACTGTTTGCTTGGTGTGAACGGCAAGGGAAATCTAGGGACGGAGTCGAGGGCATTTTGGTCATAAGAAATTGTCGAACGAGGATTTAGCGCATTGATTTTTACAATTATTGATGATAAACTATCTTCTTAATTTACAAAAATGATTTTTATCGCAATCTCGTTATCTACCCATGTGATGGTGTAATATATGGTTTTTATTTATTTATTTATTTATTTATTTTTCTTTTTTTAATTTGTCCATACATCCAAGTGCTTCCCAATCCCAGATTTTGGGTAAGGCTATATTAGTCATTTTACAATGATTTGAAAATAAGCCCGTTACCCATTTAGGCAATTTGCTGTGGAAAAGAAAAACAGAAATTCAAAAGGCACGTATTTAATCTCTGTGTTTGGTTGAAAATTGAAATTGGTCACACGAAATCCGATCTCTCTCTCTCTCTCTCTCTCTCTCTCTCTCTCTCAAGCCTGTTCCACTAGATTTGATTTAGGAAATTTTGAAAAAATTTCAAATTCCAGTGAAGTAGATATTAGAAATTTAAAGTAAGGTCGACTTGGTTATTGTTAAATTCGATGGTTTATAGAAAATGCAAAGCATTAATAGAGTATAAGGTTTAGATTTATTCTAGATCCGATTCTATGAAATTTTGAGAAGTTTTAAATTCCAAAGAAGAGGATATTAAAAATTTAATATTAACTCAATTATAGTTAAATTCAATGGTTTATCGAAAATGCAAAGCCGATTATCAAATAACTCGGTTATATTATTAAGTTGTATTTTTGTAACGTATTTATTTTTTTCTTAGTGAAAAATAATTAGGAGTAAATGGGTTTGTTTCGATCGGTCATTTGTTGTAAATTATGAAGATAATTTAACAATAATTGCTTTAATTGGGTATTAAAATTGGGTTTTATCTAACAATATTTGTTAAGTGTTTTTATATAACGAAAAAAATGAATAATTTATTATGTGTTTTTTATATTTATTTATTATATATACGGTTAAGATTTTTTAATTATTTTTTTAATCCTAAAGAAAACAAAGTAAATGTCAAATATTTCCTCACAACTCGATCTTAAATATACGTGGAAAAAAAAATCTTAAACTTGACTTCAAGCAATGATGCTCTTCGGATGGCCAAACAAAAATGCCGAGAGGGAGAGAAGCCAAAGTCCTCTTTAGTCTTTTCACGGTCTTCAATTCTAATACTACGCTTTTGCCTTCGGCCAAGCCACTTGTCGTGGACCATATCTTCCTTATCTCTCTCTCTCTCTCTCTCTCTCTCTCTCTGCTCCGAGAGTTCAAATGAGAATCAACTCTAAATACCGTCTGAAAACATGAAGACATTGATCATTTCAACCTCTCTGTACAACCCCAGAATTTCCAAGCTCTCATCAAAGCCCTTAATCCTCTCCAGCGGCTTGTACAGCTTCCAATTTCGCAGAAGAAGAGTTAGAATCATCCATGCAAGTTCAAATGAAACAGAGACTCCAACAGTTGAACAGGAAGAAGAAACCAAGCAGTTAGAACTTGAAACAGAAGAAGAAATCAATATATCCTCCAAATCCACTTCTGCAAACATCGAAAAAGATCTCAAAAAGGTGACTTTAAGTCTTTGGACTTAATGGTATTGTGGGTTCTTGACATTTTTTGCTAGCACATCTTAAATGGAAAAAGATTTGGTATTCTGTAATTTTTCTTTTTTATGTGAACTCACAGTCTAGGAAAACTATAGGTATGAACAATCGTATTCTTAGTTTACCATTTTGCTGCCCTTTTCTAGTTGTCTTTGATTTTATTCCTCTCAATTGACATGAATAACAGGTTGTTCAGAAGACAGCAGCAACCTTTGCACCAAGGGCTTCAACTGCAACAAAAAACCCTGCAGTGCTAGGGACAGCTCTCTACACAGTCTTTGAGATTCAGGGGTATGTTTCCATGTTGTTGGGAGGAGTCCTCTCATTCAATCTCATTTTCCCATCAAATGAACCTGATATCTGGCGGCTAATGGGGATGTGGTCCATTTGGATGTTCAGTAAGTAATTTCGCACCTACTTCATTGTGCCTCCTGTGAATCCAAATAGAAAGCTGTCTTGAGTTATATTATTGCTACCAACAGCTATTCCATCTCTGCGTGCTCGAGACTGCTCAAAGAATGAGAAAGAAGCTCTCAACTACCTCTTTCTCCTCATCCCATTGTTGAATGTTATCATTCCATTCTTCTGGAAGTCCTTTGCAGTTGTTTGGTCTGCAGACACTGTTGCCTTCTTTGCTATGTATGCTTGGAAGGTATATTGACCTTTCATCGTCCTGGTTTCTAACATGGTACATGTATTGGCGGTATGCTTATCGAGTCCTATTTCCACAGCTTGGTTGGCTTCAAAAAACAGAGTAGCAGCAATGCGGTGGCCGCTCTTCACCGGACCAACAAGCATATCAGCCAAACTATTTCTAACAAACCATAGCCCGTCTCTGCAGCTGCTGCAGCATAGAAGAAAGAGCCTGGTAGAATCCATGAATGAATAGGAGAAGTTCTGAGTATGCGAGGAAAATAGGAGACTCCTATTCCTTCTGCATTTTATGGAGGCTTAATACATGTAGTGTCCTAAGGTTGCGGATTCCAATGCCCGCATGTTTTCCCCTTCAATCATGTATTTAAAACGAAATGAATGGAAAACGGAGCAACAAAAAAGAAAAAAAGTTTATTTCAGCTGGCAGTGAATACATGTAATAGCAGTATATGGACGGTAGTTTTGCCGCACGGAAATGAAAAACAATCCACCAAGATACAAAGTAGAGATCCCCGGTAAAAATGTGCACAGCAAATTACTCTCCGAACAAAAATGCAAACCTCAGCCCCTTTTGATGTAAATGCAGTTTTGCCCACAGTGGAATCAGCTGCTTATTCAACCCGACTTTTCACGCATCTGGTTGCTTGATTTCTGCCATTCAAGCTGGTCTCTCCAACAGATGCTTCATGAATAAAAATGAAGACAAGAATCACACTAACGTGCTCCGTGTAACAACTAGAATTTAGTCGGAACACATAGAACACTTTTTGAAAGTCCATTCAATTTAGAATCTGTACGGTCCGAGGTTGATGAGGCTGATTTTCCCGAGATTATTATTAAGCTATGTCAGTATTTCAACATACTGTTTCCAAAACAAAATTGACTCAAGCTAAACATCTTCCAATCGCAAAAAGCTTGGGGATATCAAATATACACGATACATCCAATATACAATGGTCCCGATTTTCTCTGCTTAGGCAGTATTGGCATAAGGTCCCCAAAACAAGCTAAATAGGACCAAAAATCAGATCTTTCTACCAAACACCAATCCGTTACATGTAAGTAACTTGGGAACAGGCTCATGCATGACCTTCTAAACATTGCACGAATGTTCTTCATCATGATATCTCAATATGTAAAAGTCAAGACCTGTAGCAGAAGGTAATGACCATTGCAGACATTAGTTTTACACATACTCATCATCAGTCTTCCTCATAATCAGAAGATGACTCATCACTTCTCAGTTCCATCAAAGTATTCAGGTCAAAAGATGAGTCTGTTTCCATTTCTTACACATCGATGAAGTCATAGCTCATCCGCTCAGCAAACTTTTCATCTGAAGAATTAAGAAGCCATGCCAGAGAACACTTGAGACCCTTCTTTGCAACCTTCCAATGTCTCGACCTTATAGTTGACTCCAATCCGTATGTAAAGAAAGCAGGGAAAGCAATTAAGTTATCCAAGTCCCTACCCATCTCATTTTGGAAATAATCAAAGCTCAATTTCATTATGTCAAGATTCAATGCAAGCAACTGTGGACAACCCGTAACCATCATTTTCACTTGTTGTAAAGAGAATCCATATTCCAATAGAAAATCAACATGTCTCAATACAGCTGCACTACTGAGGCTGACAACCTGTGGCATTTTCTCGATAACTCTCCCAAATTCTATAGGATCCAGTTCAATACTGGAACTTAGGAAGCTCATCTGATTCTGAAGCTTTGGTTTCAGGTCAAGTCCTATAATTTCAGGATAGTGAGCTATCACCGAGGCAAGTGACGCATCCCTGACGTTGAATTCCAAAAGGGATTGAATATTTGGTTTCACCTGCTCCTGTAACTCAAACCCAAGAATATGAGACTGCTGCTCAATTAACTTTGCCACAGTCAATCTTGGAAGTCCCAAGCTTTCCAGATAGTCCACAAAAGGTTTAATAACCCGACCAACTCTCATCCCTATTATCTCCGGATATCTAGTTAAATCCTACCAATTTCCCTTCTTGCCACACCAATTCGTACCAAATAAGCCACCGAAGTGCTCATAGTTCCCTCCAGCTTATATCCCAAAACTTCTGGATATTTCTCAGGTACCCTAGGAATGTCATTTGGCTTAATATCCATTCCCTCAAGATATTTAACCACAGGTTCAAGATCAACCACAACACTGGCATGTAAAACTTGTGGGTATCTCCTCAAGAAATCTGTGAATGTGGATTTACAAACACCCAACTTCCCAAGGTAATCAAGCACAGGAATCATGTTCTTCACACTACACCCAAGAACAAGTGGGTAATTGTTAATATCCTCAATCTTCAGACCTAACTGCTGCAGAAACTCCACACGCTCCTTCGTGACCTCAACTGTCACCGAGAGTTCCAAACCATCAAGCTCATTAGGAACAATACTAATTCCCCTCAAGAACTCATATACATGCTCCCTATTGGCAGCCGTCCTATTTTTCATCTCCAACAAACTTGGACGACTATATAAAGAAGAAGACCCTATTTGTTTCTGAGACAAACGCACATTATCTGACATTAACAAACCTGAATCGACGGAACTAGATGCATATTTTTTATTGGTAACCAAGTGCTGTAACCTAGCAATCAACCCACTTTTGGTCCTACAATTGAACAACATTGGACTAACTAGTCGTAAATTTGGTGTGGTTTTACATAATGTGTGGGTTGATAAGTCTGGATTTACAAGTAAAAAAGTAGGGTTCGAGATTGCTGAACAGCATCTGATCTTCATACTCTCTTAGTGAAAGTCTTTTTCCTCGCACTTGAATAGAAGAATGAAGGGGGGAAGTCAATTGACCCTTCTCCGGCTAACCAATTCTACTGAACTGCAACACAAAATATACAACTGAAACTATATTAAAAAAAAAAGCGAAAATTTGAAAATTTTAGAGCACCTAATAAAGGAAATTAACACTAAAAGGAATCAACTTCACCCACAAAATGAAATGAAAAATTCAAGTGGATTGAATTCAAATCAGATATGAGCTATATAAATCCAATCTGGGAAAACGATGAACGAGACTCAAATTCAGAGAGAGAGAGAGAGAGAGAGAGAGGGAGGGAGGGAGGGAGAGGTACCAGTGAGTTGCAGAGAAGACCGGAGAGCAAGAGAAAGTGACGGTTGGTGAGTTCCAATTTTTCGTTTCATTTTTGGCGCGACGATGCAGGGGAGAGAGAGTGAGTGGCTTTGGATGACGCAGAGTAGAGAGAGCGAGAGAGACGGAGAGAAGGGAATGGGGTTTAGGGGTTTCTGCGATGGTGTGGAGATTACTGTTGTTGATAGATTTGCCTTTCGCCACCGTTTTGTGCCTCCTGACCCAAACCCGGATCAACATCGACTACCCGAATAATCTGGACTCCATCGAACCCTTTCAATGATTCTCGGATCCTATTCACCAACTTTGCCGGGTTAGCCCATTCCAGTATTCTTCCAAAAAAAAAAAATTATTTGGACCCATATTTTCATTTTTGTTTTAACTAGTTTACGAGGGCACTTGACATGATACAATTCATATTGGTGAAACTATACATTATTTTAAATATGTATAAGAATGTTTACTTTATTTTAACAATATATAAAAAAATTTACGAAAGTAATTTATTTAATTAAGACGCAGAGTTTTCTTTTTACTGTATTAATTTTTAATTTTATAATTTTCTATATAAATTAGTTGGCATGTACAAAATCATTTTATTGCTTGATATCAAATCGAGGAAAAAAATTAGAGAAATAATTCAGAAATTACAATATATATATTAAAAAATAATTTATATAATTAACAAGTAATAATTGACGAATGCTTTATAAATATCAGAGTGTATTGATTTATGATTTTAAAATAATTTAAAATTTCATATTAAATATTAATGAAATTATTATAAATAGAATTTCATATTAAAGTAATAAATAAAATAATAGAATTTAATAGGATGCATATTTTAGCTTAGTAATGTTAAGAGGTTTTTTCTATGCTACTTTAATGCCAAATAAAATTTTGATATATTTGATAATAATATTTCAAATATCTAATTTTTAGTCTAGTAAATAATTTTCAATAAAATAAAATCAACAAAAAAGAAATAAAAAAGAAATAAATTTATGCCTACATCAAGAGCAATTGCATGCACGTGACCGTATCGAGTGACCCCTGACCCGAACCGAACTTTAGGAGGACAGACATGGTGGCTCTAGCTTGCGGAATTAGCTGGATCAGAAAATCTAAAGTGAAGAGAGAGAGAGAGAGAGATAGAGAGATGGGCTCATCAAGTCTCATCAGTTTCTTAGGGTTTCTGGTCCTCTCTTTGACTGTGAGTTCCCATGCTTCCTCGTACTGCTCAATCAAAGGCAAGTCCTTATAATCATTCTCTAATTTTATTATAGGGTTCATAATGTCGTTCCAAATTCCTGAAACAATGTTTAAATTTGGGAGTTGGGTTCTGTTCATCTCTCTTTGATATTTGATGGGTCAATCATTTTTGGCTCTGATAGTTTTGGTATTGTGCTATGAGTGAGGATTAGGTTTTAACGTGACGTTTATGCTTTTTGGGGGGTTTCTATTTTTAATAAAAATGTTTTGAAATCTTATGTTACTATTACAAGGACGAGGCTGATACAATCATTCTCTAAGTTTCGGAATTATGATTGATTGTTTTAGATGACCTGATACATGTGCTTTAGAGATACATATACATTGCTGAAAGGATGGAAAATGAGGTTTTGGTTGGGCAATGCCATATATAATTGCTCTGTTACTTGAACAATTTTCCATTTTTATGTGTTTAATTCCCAGTCTGTTATTTAATCGAAGTAGCTGCACCGGGCCACCAGCAGTTCATAGAGACCAAGCCCTTTGTAACTATCTTATTTTCAGTGGATGAACCGCTATGATCTTTGGAAATTGGTTAGGATGATTTAGAAAAAGGCAAAATTCTTTTGCTTGTTTGGTCAAATTTATTCAAGTTATTGCACATGTGAATGGCATGAGTGTCAAAGATAAATCCCCAGAGGAAAGAAACATAAATTGCTATCAGTCCCATTTTAATATCTCTTCTCTAGCACAACTCTGCGTTGATCTAGATCTGCTTTGCTAATATTTGTAAAACAAACTAAATTGTTTACATATGCTATATAGGAGTGCCTCTGGTGAGAAATATCAGTCAGCTTCCAGAAGATAATTACGGAAGGGATGGCTTTTCTCACATTACTGTTGCTGGTTCAGCTTTACATGGAATGAAAGAGGTAATGAAGACATTAGTTTCCATGGAGTATTGATACTTCAATATATCTAACATCAACACATCACATCGAGTAAATATGGTGCCATCAATTTTATTAAATTTATTTCCTTTGAATCTCGTCTTGTTTGCAAATATTTGAATTTGAGTGGTAAGATAAATGCATGTCTAAGCTCATTTTAGTAGTATATCCAGCTTATTGTGGAATATGTTGAAGGAGGAAGAAGCTAACAAATGAGTTCCCATGAATGTGAACTGAATGCTTCATGTTTTGATATTTTTGCAAAACTTGCTCAATCTCAAGGCATTTTCTTTGCATTCAATTCTTTCAAACACTGCATTATTATTTTGAAGTGTTCAATATGATCAATCTGGTGATTGCAAATTTCATGTTGAGAATTGCTCCAAAGGCATGCAAATATCACAAAAATGCAGATCATTTGGTTGAGCAATTTCCCTCCCTTTTTACTTTTGTGACTTCTCACTTATAGTTCCATTTCGGTTTCTGTTGACAGGTTGAGGTGTGGCTTCAAACATTTTCTCCTGGGTCACATACACCTATTCATAGGCACTCTTGTGAGGAAGTTTTTGTTGTCGTAAAAGGAAGTGGCACTCTCTTTCTTGCCTCAAGTTCACATGAGAAATACCCAGGAAAACCACAAGAGTTCCCCATCTTTGCAAATAGCACATTTCATATCCCTGTAAATGATGCTCACCAGGTACTTTCTTACTACATTTGATCTTCTAGATAAGGATACGAATACTGAGAACCTGTCTCCTAATTGAGTTTCCCAGTGAAATGGATACAATTGGTTGATATAACAGTTACTCTATTGTTGTTGAAGATTCTTATGCCAACTTTGTTATTGCTGGTGGTGATGTGTGAGGAAGGCATCCAATGCCAAATTAGCGACCTATATGTGGATTAGACCTACGTTTTGGTCTGTTTTCCTTATTCTTTTTTTTTTTTAATTATTTTTGGTGATTCTGGGCTGCTTTCCTGATAGTGAACATCATTTAGCATGTTTATGTTAGGTTTTGTGGTTATAAAACTTATGCTGGTTCTTTCATACTGTAATCCTAATTTTTCTAGCTTGGATATGCTTATTGAAAGATTAAAATCTAAAGAAACCTGAGGAAAACCAATGCGGTATCACTAGTTAGGGCTTGTGAAAGAATGGATGACCCAACCGACCACGTGATGCAGGTTCTGTCGGGTCATTCACCATATATCGGTTGGGACTGGGTTGTCTATTCTGAAAAGATATTTCCCGATCTCTCTCACTATGATCCAATGGGGTTCTGTTCATCCCTCGCTATTCTTCTCATCAAAGTCTTCAAATTTGTCAAGCCCGTAATTATGTTCTTCGATGTCTATCTCTTCTCTGTCGTCTCAATCAGTGCTCTCTGTCTCTCTCTCTGGTTCTCCAACTCTGCTTATATATACTTGTCTCTGACTTTGATTCAGATCTTGAAAACCTTGATGCCCGTTGCTGTTTACTCAACTGGGGTTTTGTTCAAGGAAGAAACCTTTAAGCCATCTTCAATGGTGAATATGGTTTAGATTTCACCTAGGGTTGTGATTACTGCTTACAGGGAGGCTGAGTCTGATTCATGGGGAGACTTGTTTTTAAGAACTCACATGAAACCAATTGAACCCGCACTTACCTGACCAAATTAGTGTTAAGCCTTCTGTCCGGTGGTGATGTTCTTTTTTCTTCTTTGCTTTTAATCAACACAATATTTCATCAACCCGAGCTGAACCCACACTAGTCCAAGCGGTGCTCACCCTTATTGCTAGTTATCTTTTATTTCCAAATTTCTTGTATCTTTCCTTCCTGTAAGCTATTATCCTGGTTGAGGAAAGCCATCAAGTTTACATCTCTTATGTCTCAACTACTTTTTCATCTAATGGCAGGTCTGGAACACAAACGAGCATGAGGATTTGCAAGTTCTTGCTATCATATCTCGTCCACCTGTAAAAGTGTGAGTAGTGCCTTTTTTACTGTTTAGTTGCATATCCCATATTTAATGTTACTATGTCTAAAACAATGTATCATGCATGTGATAGTTTATATTGCCATTTTTTTCTATCAAAAAATGGTTTACATGGGCATCTAACAATCTGTTAACATGGTTTGGCTTCTCCTTTTTATTTTGGTTATATTTATTATGAGCTACTTTTGCCTATCAAATAGCCATAAAGCTAGCATTCCACCTAAGGTTTCTAGTAATTCACTTCGTTAAACTTAATCTCGGTACTTGGGTCATCCTGCAATCTGTGGAAGCATGATTGTCTATTTCTGGTGATTCCACCTTAGGTTTTATCCTGGAACCACTGAGCAGAGACTCTGCCGGGATGCCAAGACAAATAGTTGCTCTTAAATATGGGCTGATATATACCATACCTGATCTACCCGATATTATACTGAAGCAGTGAAGTCATGTTCTTTAACATGAAGTACACATTTGTTTGTAGAAGCCAAATCAAAGAAATCCTGCATATCCTTCTTTTTTTTTTTTAATTAAAAAAAATTATTTGCTACAATGTTATTGAAGCTTCCCATTTCACAATAATGCAAAGTAATATCAGATCTCGTGTGTCTAATTTTCTATCTATCGGCTTGACAGTAATATAATATAATTCCAAGTGTCAATTGTGCATTAGATAATCTTAACATGAGAGTGGGCATAAGGATATCTTCTCTCTGCACATTACATCTATGATTCATATTCTTGTATTCTCATGGATGATTCTGAGTTGATGAAGTCCAACACTCAAGGTCTGTATTTTGAGCATAAACTCCCAGTTGGGTCTGCCTAGTTCATATATGAAGGCCTGATACTCTTTCAATGTTCATTTAAAACAATAAACAAATAAATGGATGAATAAATAAATAAAGCATTGAACAAAGATGTAAATGCTTCAACTTGGGTGAGAGAAGTGTTCCTTCTCAGGACTTCCCTGTGAACAAAGGTGTGATTTCCGACATTGCATTACAGCCCAATCTTTTAATTATCTGTTAATATGCCTCAGGCTGCCCAGTGTGAAGCACTCCTTGGCTTTGAACCACATGCTTAGTTACAAATAGTATAGTTTGAACAGCGACTTTTGGTTCTTGGTGTGAAAAACTTAACAGTTCTTGACATCTTTCAGAAACATCATCTCCAGTAGCCTCATTTCACATAGCCCTGTTACCTGGTCATCTTATTCCTTTTCCTTTTCATAGAACGTACCCCATGTGTGCTTTGTGGGTGCGTGTGTTTCACACCATGTTTTGTAACCATCAGCTAGAAGTGATCTCATTTTCCATTCCAGGTTCATATACGAGGACTGGTTCATGCCACATGTTGCAGCCAAACTGAAGTTCCCATATTACTGGGATGAACAGTGCCTTCAACCGCCTGTTAAAGATGAACTCTAAACATATCGTGCTACGTACAGTTGGTGTCTACAGCTGATGTGCACCACTTGAGGCTTAACTAATTGTGCTCAAACGCCCAAAGTTGAAGTTTGAAGAGAAGAAATTGTTAATTTGGTTTCCAGTAAGTGCAAATGTAAGCGCTTAGATTTTATAAGATCAGCTTGTAAAATTAGAGTTTATGTATATATTCTAGTTTTGCTACAGAGACAATTTTAACTTCAAGTGGGATTCGACTGGCCCCTAAACATTTCCGTCGTTCTTATTAATTGGATTACTACACTTGTTATCCTTTTCACAGGTCGAGCAATTTAGTCACGATTCATTACCTTAAACGAATTCTTCATTCTCTTTCAGGGTTGTCTCTTTAAAATCTCAAGCCGTACATCACTTATTTGTTTGGCCAAAAATACCCAACATAATGCAATCCTGATTATAGTTACCAATAACAGTACAAGAGAATGTATGGTATTAAATAAAAAAAATAAATCATTCAAATTGACATAATTTCTGGATTTGAGAAAGGGTTAATGATAAGAAAGTAAATCCCCTCTTTTCTCTTTTTGAAATGGAATTCCGCCTTCATTTTCCAACCCAATCCCCCCCTTCTCTCTCTATCTCTTTTTCTTTTTATCATAAACCAGTTATATTCGATCAACTCCATTAAATTCGATTCTCAGAATCGGACTTCAAAGGGCAATCAATCCCCTCTTTCTCAACTTTATTCTCAAAGTGTAATCATTTCTTTGCTAACCCAAAAAAAAGATTAAAAAAAAAAACAACTCCATCCACAAAATCTAAAATGACCCCTCTGCGTTCCATCGCTTGAGGAGAAAAAATGGCTATATGTATTGTCCATTTTTTCTTTTGGTAGAAAAAGCAATGCCGTCTGATTCAAGATTTTGTTTATTAGAAAATAAATGATAAGACTATTATGTAGCCCAACAAAATAAATAAATAATTAAAATAGTAAGGCTAGTTCATGTTTTATTTTTCAATTTTTAATAGAACTACAAGCCAAATACTTTTTTAGATCAATCATATCAAAATATACCTCTTTCTCCTAATTTAAAAAAAAAAAGATTTTTATTTTTTTTTTTTACCTTTTAATTGAACATATATTTCATAAAATGTTATTTATAGAAATTTTAAACTCGAATTATTCTATTAAAATAGAATAATTTTAATACAAGCATATACTATTATCAACTCATGCACAAAGATATCAAAATTAAAAAAAAAAAAAGAAAAAAAAAAAAAAAGAATATAGAAAAAAAATGCCGTTGGAAAAAATCTAAAACGTGGAGGGTTTAGTTTCCAAACCTTTTAAATCCTACGTTACCGTTTGAACAGAGAAAGATCTATACATGAACTCAAATTATTTCGAGAATTCGAATTCTAATAAGAAACTAATACACCACCAATTAAGTACTTTTCCCACTTTCAAATCCTTGTTGGGTTGAGATAATTCACTTGATTTAGACTACCAGTTTTCATTTTCAACCCAAAACTCCGATGGGTGTCGACTATTGTTGGTTTTGAAAATGAAATGATCACCGCAAATCGTAGGCATACCCATTAGAATTTCTGGGTTTTCATATGGCTCGGCATCAATCATATTATGACTCTTTGGGTTTCTTGGCTTTTGGGATCGGTGTTTGTTTTGGTGGGTCTTAGTTTTTTTAGCAAATTCATCCTACTTGTTCTGCAGACACCATTTGAACTGTGAAGTTTCATGTCCCGCATGCTCTTGTAATTGAATTGATGAGGCCATCATCTCATCCCTACCAAAAGGTGACTTCATACTTCTCTATTTGATCAATCTTCTAGGTTTTTCTAAAATTTTTTAACTGAAAATAATATTTGTCATTGCTGGATTCATAAATTCTTATAGAATTGTAAAATTGTATAGGAAGAATTTTTTTTTTCCCTTGGAAGAATGTTGGCAACATATGCATATCACATTCTTTTTCTCTATTTGTAATAATAATAGATTGTGATAGACGTGATCCTGAAATGAAAAAAGAGCTCGCGAAAAACATAAGT
Source organism: Dillenia suffruticosa (assembly GCA_033439265.1). NCBI lineage: Eukaryota > Viridiplantae > Streptophyta > Magnoliopsida > Dilleniales > Dilleniaceae > Dillenia > Dillenia suffruticosa. The sequence continues at coordinate 23,495,914 of JAVTVX010000020.1, read as the reverse complement.
TTACTATTGGAGTGGAGGAGCAAAATTTGCTCGATGAAGTGAACAAATCTCGCATAGATCGAGCAATGTCGTCTACATTAAAAGCAAAGGAGATGACTCGCAGGTATCAGGTGGAGGGAAGGAAGTGTCATCAAGTTGTGAAAGGGCGAGAGAGATAGCAGAGGCAGATCTTGTGATTGAGATGAAGATAACAAAGTTATGGGAGAAACGCGCCATTGAGACCCGTTGGTTGGACTGAGGGAGATATGACAATGCGGACTTACTAAAAGGAAAGAGAGGAAGCTGAAGCAGCGCGAGGAGCACAGGCCAACGACACCATTGGAGCAACATGCACGCCTATTTGGATGGATGGAAGGATCAATGATCTTTGCAAATGAAGAATGAAGAAAAAAGAGAATTTTGTTTGCCCTTTTCTCAATAGATGATAAATATTGAAATTTAACCTTGTATTGGCAAAGGGGTTTACTGGAGGAGCTATTTGTGGACTTTAAAAGCAACATTTAGGTATGTAATCTGGTTTTTCACTTGAAACTCTCGAGAACAAATATAGAGGCTAATTTCAATGTTGGGCTTAAAAAATCATATCAATGAGAACAAGATTCACTTTCATTACACTCATATTTGCATTGGCAACTGATTACACCTTAAAAGACAATCATTCTATGGCTTCTCGAATAAAGGAAAACAAATAGAGAAAAAGAAAAGGGCTCTTAGCACTAATTGCTGATGCAGATCAAAGGGTTATTTCTTTTTTGTCAACAAGGATCTTCGTTCGGCTTCTGCCTCTGTCACAAGAACATAAAATTCTGCTCCAAGCATATCATGTATGTCAATATTCAGTGAGCTGCTCAACTCCACCGTCTGTGTGATCACTTCCATGGAGATGTTAAAACCAAGAACAGACAAGACACGGACAGCATTTGCAGTTCTGCATATGTTCTGTCTAGTCTCTAATGGAATGTGATGATGCTCTTGTTCAATGAGACTACTGACAGAACTCTGTTGTTCAGATTTGCTCATTTGATCCTCTACCATATTGTCCTTGGCTTCAACGTGTTCACCAACCCAGATGAATCCATTACAGCCTAGTACCAGATCAATTCCATACTTCTCTAAGTGGTGGAAATGTTGTTTGCGTCTCTTCACCAAATAAGGAGGGATTGTTAGCAACTGACCCCTCTCAAGCTGCAAAGCAGATTAGAGTCATCAAATAACCAAAAACATAAGTGACAAAGACATCAACAAGAAGTTTATGAGCAAGATCAATGGTAGTTGAATTGCCTAACTTTCAAATTAAGGTTAAAAACATGAATAATTAGTTTGAATCACCTAATCCCATATAAAGTTCTGGCAGGCACCAAGAGACAAAGTCCCCGAGGGGACAGCCTAGTGGTCACAATCCTCCTCCCCCAACCCGATGATCCTGAGTTCAAATCTCAGTGTAATAAATAAAAAAAGGCACCAAGAGACAAAGGTAGAGGAATCCTTAACATGGATTGAATGTCTTAAGTCTTTCCCTTAATGCAACCTTTTTTAAATAAAATAAAACAAGAATGCTCTTGAATCACCTAATTCCATATAAAGTGCTGGCAGGCACCAAGAGACAAAGGTGGAGCAATCCTCACATGGATTGAATGTCTTAAGTCTTTCCCTTAATGCAACCTTTTTAAAATAAAATAAAATAAGAATGCTCATATCCATTCTTAGTTTCAGGGGGTATATCTGCATGTCGGAGAAAGTTGCCCTTAGTCCATCACATATCTCTAGCATCCCCCTCTTTCTCTAGTGTGCCTCCATGTGTGGCAATCTATTTCCTACTTTGTACCACATGTTTAACAGAAACTTATATAGACTGCATTTTACCAAGGTGGTGCAGAATGTCCTGTATCATATAAATCCTTAAGCCATATATTTCAGAGTATTTTCACTTGCGAAGATTTCTTCTAATACAAAATAAAAAGGATAAGATGCTGAGTCAACTCATATTTGGAACTTTTTCATTTGCAAAACCCTTTTATACCTACAGCACAAACTATATTGATCCAGAAAAAGAAAAGAAAGAATTCACAACCTTTCCATACTTCTGACTTCTTGCTTGCAGGTGTAAACTGCCATCATGTTGGAAACCCCGAACTTCCGCCTGCAAAATGATGTCCATATAAACCAGGAACTGAGATCTTTCTGTACTAAATATCTATGTCAACATGAAAATTATCCCAAGAAATATTAAAATCTAAAGCTAACAACAAAATAACTTTGAACATGGTTAATTGAACCATAAAATTTGTGAGTTGGCACTTTTGCCAGTGCTCCAAACAGTTATCCATTTCACAACCCCCTTACAAAAAATAAACAACCTCCCCCCCCAAAAAAAAAAGTCTGCTGTACATGAAACCTGCCCCAACTTTTATTTAGAATTAATCAACTCACATAGATATGGTCATGGCTAATCAAAGCATGTTTAGCAGATAACACACAATCGAAGAAATAAGCACTAGAAAACTTACACAAATGACATCATTTTCTTCAAAAATGCTGCGCATGTTTAGTTCATCAACAGCTGTCCGACGCCTCTATGATCCACATAGTGAGAAACTGGTTAGTGTTGGTAATAGAACCATTTATGTACAATAAAATTAGAAGAAAAGGAAAGAGTAGAAAAAAAAGCTATTCCCCATTTTTGTTTAGAATACAAGCCACTCAAATAGAAATTTATCCTGCCTTTAAATGAGCTTTACCTATCCAACATGGAGGAGACATGGATTTTCCCAGAAAAAGGGCAGTTGCTTAAGTGTGATGAACACGGGAAATCATAGTCACTGTCATTTTTTTTCTAGCAAGGCAAATTAAACATTGAATGAGGAGATAAAGATAATGTAGGTTTCTGGCATTCCACAAATGTAAGATTAAGCCTTTAAAGTGTCAAAATCAGGGGATGACGAGAGCTCCAAATCTGAGAAAACTGGGTTGAACTAAAGCATGCTCACCAATACTAAACATATAACAACCATCCATCTAAGATTTCTCTAAAGCAGGTTATCTATGGCATATAACTATTGTTTCCCTACACTGCCTAAGTGATTTATTAGACCATAGTGCTTCCACAAAATTTGGCCAAACTATCTCCTAAGATATCTTATTATCTTGTTTCTTTAAAAAAATTGCGTCAAGAGACTCCAAAGTGAACCTCTGCACAGACTTCAAAATCATTTCACTCTGTAACCTTAATGTAATTATAGCACCTCAACAACTGCTTAATGGTACCATATCTTGAATCCTGCACCGGACGCATGCAGAATATTTGTAAAATCTTGTTCCATACCCTTAGCAAGAAAAGACAAACTTTTGTCCAAGACTATTTGCAGGTGTAGCAATTAAAAAAGAACCTATCTCTTAAAATCATATATCCATAGTAGACACCATTATATATCATACTCATATCCATCTCACATTTCAAATTAGAGAAGTTACACCCTCTCCCTAATACCTTGAAAAAGAATCACACACCATGGAGTTTTTGCCTCCTTAGCCATCCACCCTTTTCTGCAGGGTATTCAATTGAAATAACTATCATTTAGTGTCTATTATCTCCCTTATCCTATGCAAAACATCATACCCATTTAGATATTGAAACCTATGAGAAGCTATCAAGCTTCCCCCCCTCCTGATCCACCATTTTTCACATGAAAGAGGGGGCACCTGCGATTTTTTTTTGGGGGGGGGGGCTGTCCTTCTAACATACTTTTCCAGAATTAAAGTCATTTCACAAATTTATTCTCTTGAACAATTTATGATCAGTTGATCACATAACAAACAATTATTATTTCTTTCCTTCACATATTATGGCAATGACAGTGAAATTACAAAGCATTATCAAACAGTAAATCGAACTGCTATGATGCATATCCACCTATTTTCAGAATTTTTTTGATTTCATCATTTAGTACAAGAGTTGAAAGAGATACAATTAGACTGCTTAATTATCAAAAAAGGTGGAAAATTGCACAGATTCTTTTGGTCCATACAAGGTTCTGAAACATGAGACATGGCAAGAGCAGTTAATCTTGAGAAGGACATGTAAATGACCAACTACCATAATATCTGCTATTCACTCCGGCACAAAACTACACAGTTTTTCATACATCGTGGACTACTCAGACACTGATCATTTCTAATCAGTACATTTAAACTCTAAAACTGTATAGTTATGCAATTTGACATATGTGTGTAAAATATCAATTTCCTTGTTCTTCTATCATCATTAACAGTAGACCTTGGGTGGGGAATAAAAAGAAGCCATCAGAGGATAATAGATGTATAGTCTTTTGTTGTCCAATGCAATGCTGTTTTTTCAAGTAATGATGGTCTCACTTCGCACGGAGCAATAAAGAAGCAGAGTCACAGACAATTTCATAGATTTTGGAATCAAACTCATACCTGGATGCCATCGGGTAAGTTCATGGAGGACAGCATCAAAACTGCATCTTGGCTATAATTGATCTCCAGTCTCCACCGCTTAGGAGCAACCTGCACATTTAATGCAAGCTCAAGGTGGGTAAAGAAAGTCTACTAAATTATGCGTATAATTAAAAAATAAAATAATAATCTTTTATTACAAAATTTTCCACTTCACCATGGGCAGGGCCTTTTCTATTTGTATATTTAAAGCAAAATAGAAATCAAGGAATCAATATCCATCTACATTCTAGTTTCTACAGTCTAAAAGGCTCAAACAAGGCAGGGATAAGTGTATTCCTATTACGATGAAGTAGATAAGGGACACAACACGATGCTACACAGGCATTGCTACACAATAACTTAGTTACAAAATGTTACATCATGTAATGTCATAAGGATATGTTTGGCACACCGACATGACACAAACATGACAAACACACTCATAGCTACAAGTGTCCACGATAAGCAAAATGATACAAGCAATCACAATATTTGCAGAAGATGGGGTTTTGCCAAAACCGAATAGAAGTTAATGTGAGCCAGGAGTTGCAGAGAGAAAATGTTAATAGGAAAAAAGAATACCTCAATAACACGACCTACTATAATATCTCCGGTCTCGGGCTTGTATCTGCACATGAAATAAACGTAACTGGACCTCATAAATTGAAAGTGTGAGGAAATTGGAAAAAAGAAAGTGTTCGGACAAACCTAGCTCTCAAAGTTCGAACGTAGACGAGCTTGTTAACTCGCTCGACAACGCCGCACAGTGTTGCGACGATTTCACCATCACGCTCTGAGGTTCCATGTCCCCTGTTTTGTCAATTCAAAATCATGAGAGGAAGATAGAAATATAGAGTTAGGGTTAGGGTTTGTTTACTTACTTGAGAACACCGTCTTCGAAATTGACGGGAATAGAATCGGCGACGGTGACAGCAGCGTTGGAATTGGATTTTGAAGATAATGATTCGAGCTTTTCCAGTGCTCTATCGAATCTGATCTTTTGTGTTTGATTTAAAGAAATCTGTAACCCTCTCATTCTCTCTCTTTCTCTCTCTAAATTATTTCCTCAAATCCCAATCCAAGTCGAGGGTTCCCGATTTGCTCTCAAGCTTAAGCTTAAAGCGAGGGAGAGAGAATGAGCAAAAGCCCTAACCTAAAACCCTGGCTTGACTTTTTGAGTTCCGAGTTGCTGAGTTCGGATCACGCTCCTCACCGAGTTCACCAGGGACAAGGAGGGTACGGTGAGAAGCAATGGGGATGGGTTCGACTCGGGTGCAGCCCGCTAAAGGTTAGTCCAACTAAAATTCTGATCTCAAAGCCATTAATTTGTAACCCATAAATAATTCAGACGATTTTTGCATTTAATTCTAAATGATTTTTTTATTATTATTGCATCTTATTAAATGCACATATTTGATTACACCTTATAAATATACGTAAAATATCATACAAATTAAATAAATTTTGAAATATATATATGAAATTTCATGATTTAATTCATACCGATATGTATTGATCGACTCTTAATTAAATTATTAATATATTTTAATCAATTTAATAAATATTTGATTTAAGAGTCATTCAAAAGATGCTAAAATGAATTGTCAAGTAAAATTTAATTTATTTAATTCAGAACTTATTTAAACTATTTGATATATCTCTTAAAGAAAGTTTTGTATTTAAATTATATGTTTAAAAATATTATTCATTTTACAATTTTTGTTTATTATTATTTATTTATATTTATTGTTATGATAAATATTATTTTTAAAAACTGGGTCTTGTTAATTAATAGTTAAATAAAAAATTTTGAGTACAAATAAGTAAATATAGTTTGACAATTACCTAGGGGTGAATTCAAGTTTAGTCGATCCTAGAGTATTTCTCAACCTAAACTCAAACTCAAATTTTTTAACAGTACTTAAACTCAAATTTGAACTCAATGAGTAATTTATATATATATAATATATATTCTATTTAATTTAATTTTTTATATTATAATAATATATAAAAATATATATAATATATATTAATATATATTATCGATTTACTCGAGTTTAAAATTCTATTACTCGAATTTGACTCAATTATATAATGAAATCACTCGAATCATTTCAAAATTTATCAAAATCGAGTCGAGTCAAGTGTTTGATTGAGCAGTTTACAAGCGACTCGAACTCGACTCGATTCGTATAACAACCTGCAAATTAGGCATCAAGAGCTTATTTAAAGGAATAATTAAAGTTTTGCTTGCGCACGCCTATAATTTATATAATAGTAGTATAAAAAAAATTCTTTATATTTTATATTTTATATTTTATAGATAATATCATTCTAATTTTCATTATAAAAGAAATCAATATTTCTAGCATTAAAAAATCAAATATAAAAAGAAAATTTATTTATCAAAAATACTTTTAATTTGCTATAACAAATATATATATGATTAGAGAAATAATGAAATAAAAAATTATGTCATTGGCACCTAAATCAAACAAAACCCTAGGTTTATCAATTATCATCCATCACTTTCACTGTTGTGATCGCCATGCATGAATCTCATAATTTACAAAAGTTATCAAGTGTCTGTATTACTATTACAACTATAAAGTTATCGTGTGTCTATAAATTATAATTTTATTATTTAAACTAAATCAATCAAATTCTTTTGCATTTAGTGATCAAATCCTAAAAATGGTAAAAAAAGATTTGAGAGAGTTAATTTCTAAAAATAGGTTTTACAGTATTAGAACTGAATTAATCAGATAAAATTTAGATATCGATGATAAAAAAAAAGAGAATATGAATTTTCAAACTCCCACCACTCTACTTCCTTCCTCCTTCTCTCTCCCTCTCTGGTTTTTTTTTTTCTTTTTTTGAATAAATCAATCAATATCTGAAACTATACTATAATTAATCTAATTTAAACTGTTATTGGACCCTTTTTATGAGGGAGTTCTCCTAATATAATACTTTGCATTACCAAAATTCAAATTTAAATATCGATAGATTTAACGTCCTCCTCATTAAATAAATCGTTCGATAGACTCTTCTCTCTTTAAATTTTAATTATTTTTGTTGTTTTAGGGTTTGTCCTAAAATCAAACCCATCCCTTAATCTTATTTATTTCCACCTCCTCTTTCTCTCCAATTTTTCAGAATCACCATACGGCTTGCCAAACCCTTAAAGGCATCACTTCCACGCATTCCTCATCTAGCTAATTACCATGTTAATGTGTTTCATTACTTCTCTATATTATGTTCATGAAATAAATTAAGATCACATTACCTCTCTCTACTAATGAGAAATCAAACAAAATAGAGATATGTTTTTTTTTTTTTTTTTTTTTTACAAAAAATCAAAAAGAAAAATTTCTCTTTAGTTAAAAAGTTTTCGTTTGATGGGGCTTTTGCTTTAAGTACTTTCTTATATTTCAGCGACCAAAGGCTTGGCCAAAATCACATAAGGAAATCTTTGCATAGGAAGGAAGTTTAAGGATAAACAAGGGAATCAACCAAGGATTTTGTTTCATGTACCCATTCCTTGGACACCTCGTCCATCTAAAGTGCTTGGGTTGCTTAATATTTTTTACTAATTAAACTAATTAATATTTAATATTTATAATAATAATTTTATTTTAATATTTTTTAAACAAAATATGAAGAAATGAACCAAACCCATTTTCTAGTTTATAGTGAATTAGTTTTTATTTTCCTTTTAGCAGGTGAAATATTTGGGCACAATTCAAAATTATTTTCAAAAATAATTCTTTTTACTGCAAAACAGATTTCCCACCACAATAGGTAGATTAGAGGACCAAATTTTGCATTAAAACCAACAAACCAAATCAAACTTGAATGTTTATTTTATTACAAGAAAAAAAAAATGTATGAAAGTGAGAAATAAAGCATGAAAAAACACAAAATTAGGGTTTTTTTTTAATTAAAATGAATGTGGTTTTGGTTTATAACAGATTTGAATCTTTTCTTTCCTTTTTTTTTTTCAAAACAAAGCAAAGAAACCAACAAATTATCTAAAAATAAGGAAATATTAAAGTACAGAAAAATGAATATGTTTAATAATAATAAAAACATAATAACAAAAGCAATTAATATTAGAGAGCCCGGTAAAGAAAAAGAATCGAAATTGTAAAGATGGGCCCAAATTAAAGGAGCTTCCCGAAGATTCTTCTCTTCCTCACAATCCCACCACCTCAAAATTCATCCCCCACAAAAAGATGAAATCGAAGGATTCAATCATTGGTAACCTCTTTTCCCTGAATCTTCTCCAAACCTGCCTACCATGGCTGTCCCACTTCAACCTCTTTTCTAATTCCTCCTCCTCTAATAAGGCAAAGACAGGATGGCCTCTTGGAGGAGCACCTTCCCCTCTTCGCTCCTTACTGGCCTCCTGTGTCTCCTCCTCCTCCTCCTCCAACATCATCTCCCCGCCGCCACTGCCACCGTCATCCACCTTGGCATGACCCAAAAACCATCTTCCGATGTTCCCATTTTCCGGGAAGCACCCGTTTTTCGAAATGGGGAAACATGCGGGTCCTCGAATGCTGACAAGATCCACGTGGCAATGACCCTTGATTCTAACTACCTACGAGGGACAATGGCTGCTGTTTTTTCGATTCTCCAACATTCGACATGTCCAGAAAATGTCATGTTCCACTTTCTCTGGTCCAAATATGAGCCAGAGGTTGTGACAAGCATAAACTCCACATTCCCTCATCTAAATTTCAAGGTTTATCGCTTCAATTCGAATCTGGTACGAGGAAAAATCTCGACATCTATCAGACAAGCTCTTGATCAACCTCTGAACTATGCTAGGATTTATTTAGCAGACATACTTCCGGCAGATGTAGGGAGAGTCATTTACCTTGATTCCGACATTGTCGTAGTGGATGACATTGTTAAGCTATGGAAAGTTGATTTAAGAGACAAGGTTGTTGCAGCGCCAGAGTATTGTCATGCAAATTTCACCAAATATTTCACAGACTTGTTCTGGTCAGACCCAGATTTATTGAATACTTTCGAGGGTAGAAATCCATGTTATTTCAACACAGGAGTGATGGTGGTCGATATTGATAAATGGAGAAGAGGGGGGTATACACAAAGAGTTGAGAAATGGATGGGGGTGCAAAAACAGAAGAGGATATATCATTTGGGGTCACTGCCTCCTTTTTTGCTTGTTTTCGGTGGGGACATTAAAGGGGTTGATCATAGATGGAACCAACATGGTTTGGGTGGGGATAATCTCGAAGGGAAATGTAGGAATTTGCACCCTGGTCCTATCAGTTTACTACATTGGAGTGGTAAAGGTAAACCTTGGTTAAGGTTGGACTCGGGAAAGCCCTGCACAGTTGATCACTTCTGGGCACCGTATGATCTCTATCGTTCGGCTCAATCTCTTGAGGAATAATTCCCCCCCCCCCCCAAAAAAAAAAAATATCGTCGCAATCGCTGGTTGCTGGTGAGTATAGAGGAGGGGATAAGAGTTCAAGAAACATGCATAAATTGGGTAGGAGGCTTCACCCTATTTTTGTGTATCCAATTAATAAATAGCTATTTTTCGTGCTTTTTTTTTTTACTTCCTAATTTGTTTATCCTTTTTTTTCTAACATGATATCACAGCATTTGCCCTCTTTTTGCTGTGCTTTCTATGCAATTCCATGGCTCCCTGCATTTTTTTCTTGTTGGTTCTGTCCTCTGCTTTTTACCCCCATGGTTTTACAGACTTCTTTCAGCTATCAGCCTTTTCCTCTGCCCTATGTTTGTTGCTTGATTTTGATGACTTCTTTGGGATTTTGACCAACTTGTTGATCACTCGTTTTTCTGGATGTCTTAATACCTCATTATACGAAGTCGAGATGATCTTTACTCCCAACTCAAGTTTGGTGGCTATCAATATTCACCTTCATAAATGAAGTAACATTTGATGCCAAACAATAATTTTGAGAATAAAAAATACGTTCAACAATTTATTAGAAAACAGAAATACAGGTTATTTTTTTCTTATTTCTTTTGCTTTTCTATTTCTCTACTTTATCCTCCTTTTTTAACAATTTTATTTGTGCTAAGAGTTATAAAAAAAAAAAAGGAGGAGAGGGTTTAGATTGTTTGGAATCTACTAGGGTTTGTGAAGATCACGGACAGAAATGATGGATTAACTTGAGGTAGAGCCACACAATTTCAACTTTTAATCACCATCTTTAAATATAATTCTAAAGAATTCAAATAATATAATTTTACAACAAAAAGGATTTAAAACCAATGTTTTATGAGTTTAATAACGGGACATTAGATTTCTTTAACTAATATCTCAAATTCAACTTTTAAAAATAAAAAATGAGAGTGACTCTAAATTAAGTATCGTAATATTCGAATCAGATCAAATAGAATAACCCGAACACTATTAGTCAAGTATCAAGAAAATAAAAAATTTAAGGATTCACTGAGTCAAAAAGTTTAAATATCTTGTTATTACCCATAATTAGAGTAGCGAATCCGTACGGGTCATGTTTGATAACCCAAAAAAAAAAAGCCCTTTTATTCTAAAATTAACAATGCCATCAATGTGAATAGAACACTGCCATCATACCTTAAGGCTAATGCCTTTTTTGCTCCAAGCTATAGTTCCTTCTCATTTCCTCTTTTCTGCTCTCGATAAATGCAGCTGATTTCTCATTTATATTAGAACTAACATTTAAAAGAGGCCTAATGCGTTTGGGACGATCCACACTTTCCACTTCTGCTATTGGCTTCTTTTTGTCTTTGGCAATAACCTCCTTCCTCTCTGACCTGCCTTTGCCTTTGCCATCGTCAATCTCTACAAGTAGGGGAAATTGAAGTTTCTCCTCCTCACTTGGAACATAAATTGTTGGACCAAACCTGTCAAGTGGATTGGGGTTCCCCAACTCACCTATTCCTTGTCTAAACTCAACCTTGATTTCGCTATCCGGGTAATGCTTGGTCTTACCCTTAGAATTGATTAGAACCCTTTTCTGATCTGGAATACCATTTTCCATAGGCACTTCCAACCTGTTGGGGACTGGATTCTCCAAAGCTTTGCTCCTAAAGCGTTGCATAACGAGGCTGCTCATGATGAGGTTGAAAAGCCAACGACAAACGCCAAGAGGCTGAAATTTGGTCTCCTCTTTCTTCATTGCTCGATGGGTAAAACAGACTGGTGATGGGGAAATATGAATCCGAGCAAAGAAAAAAGAAAGAAAAAAAGAATTGGTGGGTTACAATGAGTGATTCTATTCTTTCTTAATGGGATAACAAAAAGAGAGAATGTGACATACTTTTTTATTATGATGTGATGACTCTTCAAAATTATAAAAATATTAAAACTATTTTGTATTTCATAGTATTGCTATAACATACGGATGATAATCATAGTAGAAATCGAATTTTTCTACAGTACGATAATGTTAAAAAAAAACCATTTTATGTGAGAAAAATAAATAAAAAGGAAAAACTTGATAAAGATGGTGTTTTAAAAAAAAAAAAAAAAAAAAAAAAAAAAAGTGGAAAAAGTGGTGTTTGGAGGAATATATTTGGCGTTGTGGTCGGAGGGGGAAATGGAATTCTACCTTTGCTTGAAGTCAATCATATTCCCAAAGAGCGGATGGCACGCGATGAACGGCATCAATGTGGGCCATCTCTGCTATGAACCGTCGGATAGAGAGGCCTACCGGTAATAATCTATATGAACAATTACTTTTGTGCTGTGGTTTTGTTTTGTTTTTATTTTAATTGGGCCGAATGATATTTTTATTTGGGTATTTAATCAAATGGAATCTGAATTCATGATTTGACTAATTCAGTTTGAAGTTCTCTAAAATCTTTTATAAGAGTCGAACTACTCAAAATAATTTTTTTTATTTTCAAAATTTAAATCTAAATTTAATTTAAAGAGTTAGTATGTTTTATTTTTTTTATTTGAAGGAAAATGAACGAATAAACCAACGAGAGATACAAAACTATTTCACAAACAACACCTTAACCCATAAGGAGTAAGCTCTCTCGGAGGACGTTAGAGGACCTCCTTTTTGTAGCAACACCTGCAGCATCTAGCTGCAGCAGACCCTGAGCCTCTGTAGGAGAAAACTTAGCTTCAAGAAAGCCTGCCTGGGCCTCTTGCCCCATCTTAGTTAACCTATCAGTACATTGGTTTGCCTCCCTGTAGATGTGCTCAACTCTATTAGCTCTCAGCTCTTGAAGAAGCTTCTTGTAGTCCAAGATCGAGTTTCTCCGGGGCAAGGTCTTCACCCACCCCATTGTTGACAACCTTCACAATTGAGAGGTGGTGGAATATTTCACGAGGAAAATCTAGTGGTATAAATCTCTCTCTCTAATTTAATAATTTCAGATTCAAATTCTTATTTAAAAAAAAAATGACGTTGGAATAACATCTTTTATCACGCCAATTGTCTATTGGTGGGCCAAATGGTTCATCAATGCTCCGTTGCGCGGTCTTGGTAAGAGGTCACTCTACAGCCCCATATCGATGATACTCGGCTCTTATGAAGGCTTTCCAAGGGTCCAAGGCCCCTGGAACATTCTGTGAAGACCCTCACAAAAGCTTGAAGGGGTGCCCATAGGGCTTTGTGTTCTTGTGAAGACCCTTTGGTACATTGCGAATGCCTTCATGAGGATTGGGTGTTCTTTTTTTGATTTTGTAGAATGAGCCCTTTTCAAATATCTGATAATCGTAGAGTCATTTCAAAGCGGAAATAATTATGAGTTGGTTGGGTCATTCTGTAAAATACTCGTGCATTATATTTATAAAATTTATATTACTGTTTAATAATACTTAATTATTTTATTCTTTTAGTTTATTAGAAATCATAATCGTAAGATAAATTTAATAACAATAATATAGAATAAAGATAATATAGTAGAAAAGCCGCAGTTGATGACTTCTGTTGTATAGAATTCATGAAATTTAGCTATAAACAGTCGATTTATTCAGGATGATAAATGTTCTAATCAAATTCTCGAACTTTTCAAAATGAAAAAAATTACGTTAGAAAAGTTATCTGTTAAATAAACCTAATAATATTTGAATCATATTAATTAAAATATAGTTTTGATTCCATATTTATAATATTAAAAAAAAATGAAACTCATGGAGTTTTGCCATCCAGAGTGAAAAGATTAGGTTTGACCCTTGGGCCAAACCAGCCCACACCCTGCAAATGCGCCTGCTCCTCTGCTTCAGCTCGGCAAACTCGGCCTTGCCCAACAAATGCTAACTCTGTAGCAAAATACCAATTCAAGCCTAAATAAGATATCAGTATTGAAGGTGGGTCTAGCCTTCATATATGATAGCTTTACTGATTCGAATGGGATGATTGATTGCTTGAAAATCTTGATCGATGAGATTTATAAAAAATTGTCAGAGGGTAATCTGACAAGGAGATACCAACATTTAAATTAGAAAACGGTTTTTGAAAAAGAAAGAATAGATCAAAAGAAAACTTTGTATGTCTTTGTATACTTTTGTATGCTTTTGTGTGAGTTCTAGGAGTAAAAGAGGACTTACATGGTCGATCGAGCATATATAGGTTACTCGTGCGAGTCTTGTATGCATTCAGGTTGTTAAAGCATTAGTTCCTTATAAAGATATCTCCAAATCATAGGAACCATAAAGAGATTTTCGGATATTTAAAATATTATCGTTTGAGAAAGTTCAGATATTGAGAAATTTTTTTTCCTTATTTACAGTAGTCAAAAGTTTTCTTTTTTATTATGGATGGTTGGCTTCGCATTCTAAGGGGAGACAAATATTGCCCTTAACCGAACGAGAATGTGAAGTACCAAGCATATTTAAAAACCGAGCAGACAATTATCGTAAGGGGAGCCTATCGAGGTGTACCAAGAAGATAAGCATGTCTACCCGTCTGGAAGATAAATCCTACATTGATAAATCCAACATTGACGATACGTTTTGGATATGTTATATCAGATGGGTTTTGTGCGCGAGATCTTGTGATAATTGGTCTTGGGGTTATATTCCATCAGAAGGGATGGGTTTTGCTTTGGTATTTTTATTGGGCTGCCGGGTGGCATCGCACCTCCTAAAGCAAACTATATTTATATTCGATAAAAATGTATCTTGAATTAATTAATTTATATTATTAAAAATAATTCACAATATATTTTTTTCATTAATAATTAATTCTATATTTTGATTGATTACATTTTTATACATTAAGTTTTATAATTAGATTACAATTTGCACTAACATATCAACATTGAAAGTAGAGAGAGAGAGAGGGAGAGAAAAAAAGGGAAAAATAAGGTGATGTTTTGAATGATACGTAAGGAAAATTATATTTTTGACGATTTATAATATAATTGATCGTTATTGATAATTAGTATTAAAAAAGTAAGATAATGTTTAATCCCTTTTAATAGTATTACCTTGTCAAGATATAAAAGTTATAATTGACCAAAATAAAAATATTAATTATTATTTTAAGAAAATAACTCGTAATTAAGTCTTCTTATAAGGGAACTCAATCGGCTAGGTTTTACTTAGGATACTCAAAATGATTTAAATTAAATGATTCACCCATCATGAGTTAGCACCCCGGCGCACGTTAGAACGTGGGAAACTCTTTCAAACTCAAGCTTGTAGGAAACGAGAAACCATTCGATACTTTCCATTTCGTCATCTCCCAAATCGCACCCACCCCAAATCCATCAAAATCCAAATCCCAATCCCAGTAACCCAAAAAATCAAAAACTAGAAAAAAAATAATAAAAACTTTGCATAATGAATTTCATCAGATCTGTCTTCTCGGAGGACCCGGATCCTCCAATTCCGAATGAAAACACAAAACCCATCTCAGATTCTTCCTCAGATTCCCCAAAAACCGGAAATCGGAACGACCCAGATCAAAATTCACCTTCGATTCGCTCCTCTGCGTCAAGCTCTAACCCTAATGAAAATGATAATGCTTGGAGTTTTGGGGGTATAATGAAGACACTTTCAAGCAAATCTGAGTCAATGATCGAAATTTACCGAAGAGATTTGAAAGAATTCGGAACAGGATTGCAGAAAGAGACTGTACTGTTCCGTGAAGTGGCGAGTCGGGCCGTGAAGGATCTTCCGTCATCGGTTGAAGTCGGTGCGTCGAAGATCGACCAATTCGGGTCGTCGATTTTGAAAGGAACCGCCGAGATCATCTCTCAAGGCAGAGGAGCGATTATTGCTGTTGATTCGGAATATGAACAGAAACAGAGCGGTGGCTCCGCTCGGTATAGTAGATTTGATGCTCAGGTTCGTGCAATTCAATCTGATGTTAATACTTATGTTGATGAAATTGAGGAGTTAGATGATTTTAATAAGTGGAGATCGGGATTTGTGTTGGATGAGGAAGAAATAGGAAAATTGTTGGAAGATAAGGTAGTTGGTGGAATCTATAAGAAAGTTGTGCCTAATGTGGTTGATCATGAGACATTTTGGTTTAGGTACTTTTATAAGGTTCATAAGCTTAAGCAAGCGGAGGTTGTTCGCGCCAATTTAGTTAAGAGGGCGATTTCGAGGGAGGATGAGGAGGAATTGAGCTGGGACGTTGACGATGACGATGCGGAGGGTGCGAGTGATGAAGAAGACGTTAATGGATCAAGTGCAGTGCAAGAAGGCGATAGTGTGGAGAATAAGCAAGTGGGTAGTGGTGAATCCTCGCAAAATGTGAAGGAGAAGGCTGTTGTTGATGAAAATGTGGAGAAGGCAAAGAATGTGGATAATGAGGAGAAGAGAACTGCTGTAGAGACGAGCACTGATAAAGGGGTTGATATGGAATCTAAGTTGGAAGAGGTTTCTGGAGTTAAGGATGTTGAGGTATCGAAATCTGATGCCAAGGTGTCTGTGGAAGGAAAGGCTGAGAATGGTGAGTCTTCTAAGGATAGTGATTTTTCTGTTGTGTCAAGCCAGCCTTCTGTGTCTGAAGAGGACCTTGAGTGGGATGAGATTGAGGATCTTGGTAGTCATGGTGAGGAGAAGAAAGTGACTACCAGTGGGAGCCCTAGCAAGGTTGATCTCCGCAAAAGAATAACTGCTGCAGATGATGATGAGGACTTGAGTTGGGATATTGAAGATGATGATGAGCCAGTGAAATCCTAGTTCAACATATATCCGGGTTTTATCTTTTTTAAGGGTAGCCTAAGTCTTTCTACTATGTCTCTCTAATTCATCTTTCCACACCATTGTTTGCTGGAAATGTTTTAAGTTTCAACTGTTTGAGGAGAATTCTCTTCAGTTGTCCAAATCTGCATACATACCTATTCCATTTTGTATCATAACGTTAGATGTCAAATAAATTGTTTTTATAATATTTCTCTTTAGTTTTCCTCCCGGTGTTATTATTGATTTCTGATTTTAGCACTGCCCAAAGTTGTGGTTGATGATTATGTGGAGTTTTTAGTATGTAGAGATGAATAGCATGGAAGAGGACAACATTGACATAGGATAAATACTTCTTGTTTCACGTCCGACTTGGAGGCTACTAGTTTAGTTGATATTGGTGACTTTGCAAGCATGCATCCGATCCCTTCTTCTATTTGGGAGGCAAGCCGAATGTTCTTAGAAACACAAGACCTATCCTGGTATTTTTAGAAGTTGCTCGCTGTGCTGGTTTCTTTGGGATTGCCTTTTTTGCTTAGAACTAAGCTTGATTGCTTACCCTGCAAAATTGTTGTTGCTTGAAGCGTTGATATATATATATATTTTTCATGTGGATTCTGGTGTTGAGGGAACACAATAAATGTTCAGTCTCTTAGGACACACTTGATTCCTGTTTTGGCTTATGAGTGAAACAGTCTGAAAATCTGTCCAGTTGCACCCATGGTTTAAATTTTCTTCTTTCATTCCCTATTGTTTGCATAGAATTGAGTTTGCATGCACCCTGCCCCAGCGGTGTTTGTTGGATCCATCAAATCTCCGGTTGGTTTGGCATAGAAAAAAAACCTTATTGTGAGTTGACCCGCTAGAATTGCTTTCTTGCTTATGGGGGACAGCAATCTTTTTGGGGGCAATATACAAATTATTTCCTGTATTTTCCCGGTTTAACAATTAACTCATCATTCAAAACAAGCAAATAGTCCACTTAATTTACTTAATCAACAAATTACCCTCTCTTCATCATCTGCCTTGTTAAAATTTGTTTCACCTCGAATTAATTGTCCATTAATTAGATTGTGCAGTTAAAATTTCACAAAAATTGATCTATATTAGGTGGATTTGGCAATTGATTAAGGGTTAGAGTTAAAAGTATTGTAGGCACTTAGAGAACTAAGGAAGAGTTGTTAAAGAGATCGGTGATGATGGAATGGAAAATGGGCAATTATGATAAAGAAAATAAACTATAATGGATTTTTTGTTTGTTTTGAATTCTCAGAGGACTGGTTATCGAAGGGGAAAACCATATGGAATTAATTGTAGTGTCTCCCCCCCCCCCCCCAACACCCCCGCGGGGAGAAATGACGAATGTGCCGCCCATAAAAGTCCTTTTTCTGCGCGCACAGAGATGCCTTCTTTGCTTGCTGAACGGAGAAAAGCTAGTCTACAAGCCAGTGATAGATTATGAAGGATTTTCCGATGCTTTGGTTTTAAGCCAATGTTAATGCTTTTTATTTATTTTGGTTGAAGTTAATGCACTTTATTGTCTCAAAGTAACAAATGGACAATAACTGCGAACTACTTATTTGGGACGTATATGAGAAGGGACACGAAACCAAATAATAATAATATAATGACACGATAAAATTATACAAGTTCATATAATTTAAAGTTACAAAGCGCCCTGTATTGCATAAAAAAGTGGCTGAAGCTCGGTGTCCTTGCATAGGTGACCGTGGAGTTTTGGTGCTGCTTGACACACTCAAGAGACGATGAACTGTTGTGGAAAGATTAGCCAGGCCCAGCCCAAAAGGAAACATCTGCTGCTGTAGTTTGGCTTCTGCCCAAATCACTACCAAACTTAATTTCCTCCTTTCATGTCCTGTTTTTGCAGTGAGAATTTCACAAGATTCTTTTAGATCAATTCAATTCAAGCATACACCATTTCTTGAATATGTAATGCGCCAGAATAGATGCGACAGACTGATAATCATAAAAAACTATAGATAATAGTAATTAAAAGAAAAAAATATATTTATTTTAGTAGAAATTTGTACACTTCAATAGGGCTAATTCACAGTCCACACTAGGAGTATTTTCCACCTTTTGTGAGGCGAGTCGACACGCGAATAGTCCATGTACTTTGCCGGACACTTAGTTTATGCGTTACTGGGATAGATTACTCAACGCAAGCTCGATGGCTTGTAGCTACAAAAGTTAACGTCACACACTGAAAGAAACAATGCTTGCTCTGCTGGCTCTGGCTTTACCCTAATAGACATTCGACTTCGGAGGCTGGAAATGTTGACATTGAACTCCTTAATTCACGTTGCAATTCCTCGTCTCGCATCTTCTAGATCTTCAGTAAGTCAGAAATAACATCATCCTCTGCTACATATTTTTTCTTTGGTGGGTTGATGGTGACTTAGCTTAGGTCTGAATCTAGTTAAAGTTTCCCACTTAACAACATTACATCAATGCATGGAAGATGCTGGATAGGTAATGCCATGCTACTAGATACTTGACTGGGAACAAGATCGGTGCGTGGCCGCCCGCTTTGGGACAAATTTTCTTGATATTGACAGTGAAAAACTCCTCGGTGAGATCGGAAGAAGAAAAAATGGAGTCAAGATGTCCGTTGTGTCTGTCTTGTCTGAGCTCAATTGAACTCAAACATCGCAACATTGCTTTCACCTTCCTGTAAAATATGTAGATTTTGATTTTCTCCTTCCTGTCCTGTTTGTTTGGGTTGTAACTATCTTAGCAACGTCATGTACTTGACCATTGAGCCTCAGCTTTTGAGACTTTAGTGCTTTGGGAAGATTCTTTCGGTTCAATTCAAACACAATCTCATCACATTTGAAATGGGGTGTTTGAATTGGATTTCATGTAGAAGAGGTAATATGAAGAAGATGGGCTGTTATAGGATGGACAATCACTTTCAGATGATTTTGCCGTGATTTTTGTCTGTACCATGTTTTCTGTCCAACATAGGATTAATTCAACTCAGCATTTCCAAACAATGATCATAAAATAAGCAAGCAAAAAATTGTAAATAGATGTAAAATAATTTAAAGAAACAGTTTAGTACAAAATTTACCCTCTATTAGGGCTAATTCACACTCCACAAAAGCACAAAGCTCCGGACTTTGCCTAATTCCCCGACTCTTGACATAATTACCAACATTAAGACCTATTTTTTGCTAAGAGGAGAACCGGTACAAACTGCAAAAAGAATGAAACGAAAGGCTAAGACTCTTCAAACAGCAGCACCCGGGACTCAGCTTTCTACAATGACAGAAGGCTCCTTTCGAGTAGGAAGAGGACAAGATGGAATATACTTCACCATGCTGCCAACATTGCCTCCCAGGGACTCTGCCTTATGCTGCTTCGACTGTAAGAGCAGGGTCGTGAGTTGGCTCGGGTACACTCGGTGCAGGCAGTGCTAGAAAGCGTCCTTTTTGGGCACGCGGGGGGAGATGCCTTGCTGGTCTCCTTGATCCAACCGTCCAGGGCAAGAAAACACCCGTTCCTCCATGGGGGAGCCTTTGGGAACTCAAAACCATTGGCCGGACTGGAGCAACCATTACCATTGGTGAGCTGATGACACCCCATTTTGGGATCACCTCCGATGGTTCATACCCCTTGAGGGTTCCATTTGGCATTGCGTATGCACTTGGAACAGGTTGCCAAAGAGTCATGGCACTAGTCAGGGGAGTGACACTTGGGGACTGAATATGGTGCGTGTCTTGGCGGACTTTGAAGAATGTGATGCTGATCCTTTTGTTTGCAGACTGACACATGACGTGTCTGGCCATGTCAGCACTGTTTTGCCTCATCACTAGGAGGGACCTGCAATTTTCAACAGAAGAATTATGTCATCTAGCAAAATCTGAGTTAAATGAGAACAAGAGGATGTCATTATGGAAAACTCAGAATTGTTTCATTTGCCTTTCTAGGAAGATGAACTTGTTGGTCAATTTTTGAGTACTCTTATATAGGAAGAGAGCATCAAATGTTCTTATCTCAAGTGGAGTTACCAGACATGTCACTCAACATAACTGTAGAATTTAGTGGCTAAACTGCTTGGGCTGGTTCCACAAACTTGACGGATATAAATACAGCACAAGCAATTAGAAATAATTACCCTTCCTTCAGTGAAAGCATCAATGGCCCTTTGAAGTTCCCTTCGTTATCACCCACGAGAGTACGCCCAAATGCCATGTTTGATTCAGCAAGGAGAAGGGTAGAGATTGGTTGTTCCAGATGAGGTGGTTTAAGATAAGGCTGTGAATATTCCCCCTGGATAAGAATTTAGATGTCACTGTTTGCATTCCAAAAAAACAAAACACAAACACGAAATTGAAACAAAAATACAAGGCAACAGGGCCAACAATGATGTAACAAACTGAAGAATACCTCATCAAAGAAGTTGATGATGCAACTATTTGGTTTTCTGCTTTCTGGTATTAGACGCCATTGAACCAGATGATCAATGACAGCTTGGAGAAGGGGTGAAATTGGCTCGATGTTACCTTTAAATGCAAATATTCGAATCAAAATGGTACTTCAATGATACCCAGAAGTAGAAGTCAAAACATGCTACTACTTCGTTTGAGGAAGCAAAACAAAGGAATTGATGAAAGTCTGTTCTCAAAGTGGCTGCTTACTTGTTGCTTCTTCCTTTATCTGACCAAATATTGGAGCCCCAAGCTGAATCAGCTCTCTCTTATTTCCTTTGATTTGTTTGTTGAACAAAATGTAAGACTCACCTATCACCCCGTGAAATTGCATTAGATGTTGCGAAAGGAAAACTATTTGAAAAGTAATGTGATATGGAGATGTTCTATTCTAAGATGGGCAATTCCTACATTTACGAAGGAATGGAACAATCTGTAGAGCCGTGACGCTTGCTCCAAGAGAGAACTTCACATTAAGGCCTAAATCTTTCTAGCATATGACTATAGGGTCCTCTTGCACCTCTCTATCATATTTCCAACACAATGAGGGACGTTTCGTGCTAAAAAGGGTTCAATTATCATTATAATTGTAAATTCTACAGCTCTGCAGTGAAAGCAGGGCATACCTGAGAGTTCTCCATTTTGACCAGCAACACGGAGTTCATTGATGAAGTCCTTCAGCTTAGATAGCTCAGTTTCATGAAATATGTCCTCAAACAGTTTCAGACCTTTGACAACGTTCACCTGCCAATTACAGCAGAGTGTTAATTATGGACCGATGCAGATGCGCCCTAAAAAGCTGGTATCCATCCTCTAAAAACTTAATTTCTTGAAAAAAGAATGCATTTTCGTAAATTGAAAGAAAGAACTCGCCATATGCCCTTTCACTGGCTCCTTGGCTACGAAACCTTTTGTCAACTTGATCTGGGCACGGCGTGCTTCACAGACTTCATGGTGAGAACATATTTCTCTCACCTCTGAGCTGGGATGGACATCCTGAGATCCTATATTCCAACCAAAAGAATAAAATTGCTATATTAATGCACATGTTCACGCACACAGAGGGCGAGAGGGACATGCAAAGCTAGAAAGCAAAACCAGGAATTTCAACAGTAAAACAAAATTCTCAGAACAACGTAATTTAGGTGGTTGAAAACCAAAACGTGCATAGGAGGTTGCATTCATTTTTCACATTCACCAAGGAAGTATTATAACAAAAACCTTGAATAAACCTACCACGAAGACCCCACCAAAAGATTGATTTATCGACACTTGTCAATAAGTACCAGCTCACCAGTCAGAACAGAACAAAATCAATACCCTCCGTGACCATCAACATGCATATAATCGTGTATCTAAGCTTTCATGTGACTATATAAGTCACGGCCGCAAGCAGAAATCAAACACGGACATGGTTACGAGAATAAATTCCAATGGAGAAGCAGATTCCGCGAATTTACTTAATCAGAATCAACAGCAATTTAGAAGGTCCCAAAAAACAACTATGGGGTCTTCTCAATTATCAAATAAAAAAGGACCACGCAAAGAATAAAAATTTTGGGAAATTTAATGGCCTAGAGGGTAGACCACATAATTCAAAATTCTGGGCGTATTCAATTATTAATCCAAAAACAAAGTTCCTCAAAATGAAAATGATCCAACAAATAACCTTGTCCAAGATACTATATAGATCATAGGACTAAGCAAATTCATGAGATATCAAATAATTCATGAAAGACCCTATTGTTCCCAAGTTCCGGAATTATGGAATTTACTCATCAACTAAGCAATAAATCATAGGACTAAACCAATCATTCATTTCACTCAAAAAAAAGTAACAACAAATGAGCACGCCGACGGAGAAGCTTTTAAAGGATATCCGAATATGAGATGGTTTATTCCATTTTAAGGTAACACCCAAATACTTGATATATATACAACAAAAATACCAAAACTAATATAATTTTGTTAACTACCAAATTCTTCTAATTTTCGATTGTCAATTATGGTCATTAATTCCAACCTAATTGGGTATCCTATAACCAAGCTGCCCAAGAACACCGGAATTGACCCGGAAACTCGGACCAGTCAAACGAGTTAGGAGGAGGGAGGAGCCACCCCCGCCGGGTCACCTAAATTGAGAAAGAAACAACCAAACCAAAATGAACGGAGATTACAAAAGCAATGACACCGAAACAAGATCAGACGGTTTAGATTTCACCGCCGCCCAACAAAGACACATATTAAATGATCTGATTTGCGCATTTCAACGCAATCATATAAATTTTGGCGAGGCTAGAGAGAGAAGAGCCGGGGGAGGCGGGGGGGGGGGTTTTATTCGCCCGAAATTAACTGTAATATTGCGCACCAATAGTAAAAGTTTTTTTTTTTTTAAATAAAAATTTTTTATATAATATATATATATATATATATATTTCATATTTAATAAATTATTTATTTATTTGATTATAAATTTTATTTTTTTATTTATATTATAATTAATAATTATATATTTAATTATTTTAAAATTCTTATTATAAAAATAGTTATTCTATTATTTTTATAAAATAATTAATATTTATATAAAAATTATTAAAATAATTTTTAGTATTTACATATTTTTTATATTTTTATTAAATTAATTTTTTTTTATATCATTTTACATCTGTTTGTCTCATTTTTATTTTCACCCAAACTTTTTCTAATTCAAAAGCCAAAAACAGTCACAGAAAACTATGAACATCCATATGATCATTGAAACAAAAAACAAATTTTTGAATGAATAATACATAATATGTACCCTAAAATTTATAATTTAGAATAAAAATAAATGCGTGAAGTCAATCCATGATAAATAGTATTTACTTGGAAAAAAAAAATCATAAATTTTACTTTTCTAAAAGTAATAGGAGAGAGAGAGAGAGGGGGAGAGAGAGAATTGTCAAAGTAATGAATTTCTGGATGGTAGCGTGAGCACTTTTTTCTTTGTAACCAACATCAGACATGTATCACAATTGAAAACTACTCCATTTATTATTGTTTTTGGCCTATCAAACCCAAACAATCAATTACACAGAAATCAACTTGGCACCTTCACGAATATCAAGAACAATTACACAGAAATCAAAGTGTAACCAATTACTAGTTTTGAATGGATCTCCACAAGGAATCGAGAGAGAGAGAGAGAGATTAAACATATTGATCTGCCGGAGGAATATTAGATTAGTGAATGAATTAATATAAGTAATTACCTCCATCAGTAATCTCACTGTCGGGAGACTCTTCATCGATCACTTCACTTCCTCCACTCCAACCATTCGACGATACATTCTCATGAGATTCAATCAAATTGCTCTCACCGTTCTCATCCACCTTCTTCTCTTTCTCATCGCACACCCCCACTCCATCCTTCACCTCATCATTCCTCCCCTCCTCCGCATTCATCTTCTTCCTCGCCGCCACTTTTCGCAGCTCCACCACCACATCTGCGATCGAGTGGTACTTCTGCATCTGGATCACCGGAATCCAGTTCAGCCTCCGTCGGTGAATCGCCGCGAATACAGATTCGTACTCCGATGATCCTCCGCCCGAAGATATTGACTCCAGCTGTGCTATGTGGCTGCAGAGAGCGTCGATGATCGCGTTCGCCGCCGCGAATTCCCCTCGGAACCACCCTATTATTGAATCCGCAACCGCCGCCGTCATCGGAGCCACCACCGGTGACTCTGCCTCAGCCGCCGTCGGCATCCTCTCTCTCTCTCTCTCTCTCCTCTCACTCCCTCTCACTTCAAAATTTTACAATACAAAAGTGTTTCAAAAAGCTTCAAAATTTGAGAAGTGAGAGAGAGAAAAGTATATTTTTAGAGAGAGAGAGAGGCTTTAATTTGTAGAGAGGGAGAGAGAGGGGCTGCATGAAAGTGTGGAGAGATGAATTCAAGGGTTTTCGGGAGAGGAGTCATGTTATATATGAATGGAAATGACGAATGGTTGCGACCGTACTAGTGGGGACCACCTTTTTGCTTACGTGGATATTTTATAATTGGAAACTTATGGTGAGGTGGCAAAATTGAAACGAAGGTTCATTGGTTAGGCTGGGGTGGGGAGGGTGGGGGGATGCCCCTCCTTCCCTGTACTACGATTTTGATTTAGGTTTCGATCACACGTTAAAAATAGAAACACCAATTTTAGCTGTCGGAGACTCCCATGTATAATAGACAAAAAAAAAACAGGAAAAGTAAAAATGTTTAATTAGAAATGCCCTAAATAACATAAAATGGTTTTTTTAACATTATTTTCTATTCCCTTATTTTGGAATTCTCATGGTTCAATGTCATTAAAATTGATATTCATATTTCATTTAGTTCATGGATATAATGATAACAAGCGAAAAACTCGTGGGAAAGTTTTCTTTAAATTGGTTCTGAAATAATCGAATCGAATTAATCAGAATATAGTTTTAAATATTCATTAATTAAAAAAAAAAGTGATAAACTCTATCATACATGCTCTACCAACTTTATTTCTAGAACCTAATGATATTTACTATATTGTTGCAATTCCATCCCATGAATCAAGTACCATGAAATTCACCTCATTTGCATCAAAGTATAATAGATTGGCACCATGAATTGTTGATTAAATAATCCTCTACATAGATGCATTGTTGTGCGATTACTCACGTACATGCATTAAGCTAGAGAAGATGAAAATCATGTCCATGTCCAATCTCATTTGCATTATCCTCTTTAAAGTTACAAGTTAAACAATGTTAATTTCATAATTAGTAATAGATTAATACACAACTACACCTCCCCCGTCGATTTGTTCAAACCTGTTAAACTTAATCCTTTTTAAGTTAGAAGTTAAACGATATTAATTTTTATCGACAAAAAAGAAAAGTAAATTACTATCTATTCTAACTTTCTGAGCAAATTATCGTGATAATAAGAAGTAAGAGATTTGTAAGTTATTAAGAAAATGCTTTTGGTTTATTTATTAACGAATCTAATTTATACAAAAATAAATAACTTTTCTTATCAATAAAAGATATTAACGCAATAATATATTTTATAAGAATATGTGAAAGTAACTAACTACGACTCGGCATATTAACATCAAACTATACCATTCTTGACTAGATTTCAATAACGGAGTTAGCAACAACCGGTTCAAATAGAAAAATAACAATTCTCCATGAGATTGGGAGGGATAGCAAGACTCTAATGGCTTGTGCTTTTGATGAGAATGAATTAGATTTCTAACCACAAAATTTGCCCAAACAATCATCTATACATAGCACCATATTGCATGATCCGTCATCAACGTCTGATGGATCAGTTGATTCGGAAACTGATACCCCTTAACCATGGTCGGGAGTTCGATCCCCTATGAAAATGAAAAAATCAACGCTGGGTGACCTGCCACCTCAATTGGCCCCTGCAAGCGGTCGACTCAAATTAGTCGGGGTGAAACCCCGAATACTGGGTTGGTGGTTTAACCATGATACTAAAAAAAAAAATATATATATATATATATATATATATATATATATATATATATATATTGCATGATCCGTCATTAATTAAAATTTCCATTTGAGCATAGACACATAAACACTTGTGGATATATAACGACATTAATCATCATCTTCTGTGTAATTATTAAATAATCAGAGTTACAATGAAAAATCAAATTAAAAGGTTGTTGAGTGCATTAACCAACAGACTATTAACTATTTATGTAGTCATGAATGCGATTACACTCCAATTCGAGTAAAAGAGCATTTTACATGGGCACGGGTGGTTCTGGTTAGGCAGCAGAAATATTTCTAGGTGTTAGGAGCAGCTATAGATTAGGTTTGCTTGCAATGGATGAGAAATGCAAATGGTTACTCACCGAAGACGAAGCCCACGAGAAAACAACATCAACGGTGTTTCTTGCAAAATGAAGAAAGAACATATTTGCCATGTGCCCATCACCTTTGACGACCATATTGTAAGTGATTTTAATGGTCGAGTACTAAATTCTTTTTATTAAATTTAAATTCAAAAAATAAATAAAATTTATCTTTAAATTAAATTTTATAATACTCGAACTATATTTATCAAATAATTCATATACCAATCACCAAATACAAAATATATATATATATATATATATATATATATGTAGCATTTGAGGGCAATTTATTTGTTGCAAAATAATTTTTGTTGTAAAATTTGAGAAAATCTTTTTTTGTGTTATTTTAACCGGTATCTGAAACTATATTATGATTAATTTGATTCGAACTCTTATTACGTCCATTTTTTATGACAGTTCTCCTAATATAATTTTTTTATTTTCAAATTTTGAATTCAAAACTTGATTACCCAATAGGTCTATGGTTGCCTTAATTTGGATCATTCTATCTATCTTTTATTTTTTATATTTTTAATTAAAATAAAAATCTTTTAATAAAATAATAGAATTTTACAAATAAATTTCAAATTTCTCCTTTTTTTTTTAGTACATCGGAGAGATTTAAACTGGAGATTTCTAGAAAATAGAAAAAAGATAGTATCAGTTGAATTAAATCTCATCGGCAAAGTCAAATTTCTCTATAAATATGACAAAACTTATTATATCAATAATACTAATAATATCTAAAGCACAATGCAATAAGTAATGAAAAGGGAAATGATCCATTGGTCATTAAAGATTATAAGTAATACTATGATATTGTAGGCAACAAAATCATATGAACTTAGATTTTGTAATTAACTTCTCCGAATATGTGACATTGGTCGATTTGTTTCTTTGCATGGCAGACACTCAAATTTGTTTTCCCATGTGGCTCTTTTGGTTTGGGAATAGAAAGAGAAATAGAAGCATGAAGTTAAGTTTTTTTAGGGCAGGGGAGTGTGGGGCATATTTTATTTAATCTCTTACTCTAATCCAAAGATTGAATACTTAAACTTATATTTATTAACTAAAAAATAAATATAAACCGTAATTAAATCCCACCCTCAAAGATTAGGCCACACAAATATATGTCTTAATTACATTATGCAAAATAAATAAATTAATTAAATAAAAATGAAATGGTATAAACTCTAAGTCTATACGTGCTCGATGCCATGTGAGAAAGAGCATATAATATACTAATTTATATTTTACTAGCGAACAATATTAAAAGGATAATTCTTCGTAAATTTTGAATCGAATTAATCAGAATATGATTTCAAATATCGATTAGTATAACATATATATTTTACTAATAAAAGTATCTTGATACCCAAATTAAATGGGACCTCTGTCACCACCACCTCACATATGTTTTATTTTAAGATAAAAATGAGCCAATTTTCGGTATTTATCCTCTCTTCTAACCTTAAAATCACTGATTATGATAGTTTTTGACGTTATAGCGGAGTAAAAAAATTATTATGATTTTCTGATAAGTATCTCACTAATGTAATTTAAAATTTACAAAAATTTAGAAAAATATTTATCTTTGTAGGGTTTAGGTGAATATGTTTGTGAGAGAGAGAGAGAGAGTGAGTGGGAAGGGGGGAAGTGGGACCGACAGGAGAGTGCGTGCGTGGGTTGGTCGTTGCTGTTGTTTTCCGGTGCGTCCACCCAAAAAGCCCATCTGGGCCCACAAAATGAGGTGAGGACGATGCTCATATTGCCACCACATAAGACGACCAGTCCCCCGCCATTTTTTTTTCCCTGATTATCTTCAGATATCCGAAATTTTATTTTGAGTAATTCAGATCGACCTAATTATTAAGTTTTTTATGGAGAGAAATCTCCTAAAGTAATCTTTTTAATTTTCAAGAAGGTTTAAACCCGAATACTTTGTTAAAGAATACAGAGTCTTTCCCATTGTACCTACTACGCCTGCGCTCCACTCTTCTCGGCTTAACCCCTCGGCGCGGCTTTCTCCTCCTCCTTCATCATCTTCTCTCTCTCTCTCTCTCTCTCTCTCTCTCTCTCTCTCTCTCTCTCTCTCTCTCTCTCTCTCTCTCTCTATTATTAGGAAGGATTTTTAAAAGATGTTGGGCGTCTTATTCCCTTCACTTTTTGGCAGAAAACAAAGCAGTGATTATAGTGGTACTTGGTTGGATGGTGGTAGTATCCTATGCCGTTTTATCTTCCAGTGGCTTAATTATCTACACAGGTAGAAGTGATGGTCATGACATAACATTCTTTTCCTGTTTAGTACTTATCATTTTACCATTCTCATAACAATCTAGCCATTAGAATTTTTAATACCCAAGTTGTATTAGTCTAATTTAATCCCAAATAATTAAAACAAAACAATCACAACAACAACGATCAGAAACAAGACAGAGAACAAAGAGAGAGAAAAATGGAGGAGAAGGCCGTATTTGCCATCGGTGGAACAAGGGGTCTAGAATATGTCGCCAAAGACCAATTCATGTCCTTTGATATCTCACTAGATTATCTAACAATTTTAAATGTATTTAATATGATCAACGGAGAACCAGTATAGTAGGATAAAATCTTAGATTTCTTAATCAAATATCAGATTTGAAACTTGAGAATGGAAAAAACCATACCGAGAGATATGCTCTCTAAATAAAATCTCTATAGATATTTGAATCAAATTAATCAAAATATAATTTTTAATACTAATGATAAAAAAATATAGTTAACAAGGAGACTCATCGACAAGCTTAGAGATCAAAGATGAAAAATAAAGAGGGAAGTGAAGTCATACCTATAAAAATCAAATCTAAAACGCCTCAATTTCTAAATCTAAGATCAAATGTGGCTGTATTAAACTCCTTTTTCCCATAAACTAATTTTACTAAAGTAACTTGTTGTAATTGTAATCCATAGATCTACTGATGGAGATCTCAAGGGCAAAGTTTTTTGAGACCAAATCTAAAGAAACCCCAGATGGTTCAAATATGAAAGACCTCATGTGGGAGCCACTGTCATGGCTACGACAGGAGGAGACATATATAAAATGTATCTATATCCTCTATGAGCATATTTGAGATTGCCATATGTGCCAATGCCAACCAAGATCTACCAACACTCTTTTAATATTCCTCTTTGTTCTGTCACAAAATGAAGTGTTGCAGTTCTCCAAAAATTTATTAGCAATGCAGACCTAAAATCTAGCATAACTAAATATAGATATATATATATATATATCTATTGGATACCTATGTGTTGAAAGCAGAAAAAGGTTGACATGGGAGTAAGATAATGCTTAATTGCACATGACTTGCAACCCTTTGAATCCTACATAAAGAAGAGTATAAGGATGGCCATGCCTCTCTGATCCATACTTTATGCAACATAATTGGGAGAATTATTCCTTTTGTTCAATTATGTCATAGAAAGTTAAATTTTTGGAAATTGAGAATATAAGGACTTGCATAAAGAGTCCCAAAGGCAGACTGACTTTACTAATACTGTTGAAAAAGTTTTAGAGAAATATTATTTATCAGAAGAAAAATCGTCAGTGATAAATTACATGATAAATTATAGTAGTATAGATTTTTTCCATATGATTTTGTTAAATAAGTAAACTTATTAATCTGTCATAAAAATATTTTCTAAGTGAATTATAAAATGGTAGATATAAAACATGACAAAGGTACACTTCACTCTTGGAACTTCATTAGGTTAACTTTAGCTTTATTTGATTCTGACTGCCAACCCTGGGAACAAGCACACAAAACAGAGGACTGTGGAGAGAAGATGTTCCCAAGTGGCTAGGGTTTTTGAGCAAGCCAAGCCTAAAATCACTAAAAGAGTGTAAAAGAAAACCCAACCACAAAAAGGCTTTGATTCCCATTTACCCTTTCTAGCCAAAAGTCAAGATTGCACATGAGAGACCCATGTTTGAAGTATCTCAAAAAGGTGATAGGTGCTTGATGGAAGACCACAAAACTATCCCATAACTCACCACCAAATGAGAGAGAAAGAGAGGGGGGAGGAGGAAGACCCATAAAACACTATCAAGTAACACCCAAGAAGAAGGTCAACTTGCATCACAACACTGAAGTACTAATCGTTGTCAGACATTCTCGTGTTGCACCCCTCGTTTAACCCAAAAAAAATAAGTACTAATGGCAGTTAAAGAAGCCAAATTTTGAATATAGAACAAGACCTACATAATGGGGGAGGCAGTCTATTATTGTTGATGGCTTGGGAGAGGTGGCTTTACTTTAGTAATTTAGTCTACTTTAGGCTTTCTTTTTTTTTTCCATATATTGTGTATAATATAGTATATATGTCAATTGTTCCTATTGTAGTAGCCACTATATATCT
This sequence comes from Dillenia suffruticosa, assembly GCA_033439265.1. NCBI lineage: Eukaryota > Viridiplantae > Streptophyta > Magnoliopsida > Dilleniales > Dilleniaceae > Dillenia > Dillenia suffruticosa. Next base: position 23,464,561 of record JAVTVX010000020.1, on the reverse strand, counting down.
CACTACCTTAGTTTCATCATTGAATTGAATAATACTTCGAAAGTAGGCATCATATCTGCACTTTATCTGCCATCCTTACAGCCCCTAATGGTTGCAGCCACCAAATTGGCCCCCTCCTCCCCCCCCCCCCCTCTCTCTCTCCCTCCCTTCTTTTAGGACCAAACCAAATGTTAAAAGAATCATCAGGTATGGTTAAAACCACTAAAAGTTTTCCTCTCTCTCTCTCTCTCTCTCTCTCTCTCTCAACAAAGACAATTTGGCAGATCAAACCTTTCTTTTTGGATGTTGAAGAATAAAAATCATAATAACCTTATAAGGTGATACAAAACAAATGTAGATCATCCAAAACAACCTCGGATGCCTTCTCGTCTTCAACTTCCACACGACTCTATCCTATGACCATCCAAAATTTGTAAAGTGAGAAAGCAAATTTTACACTCAACTTCTCCAACGGACATATTCTATAATGCCCACATTTCATAATCATCAAAAAAGAATTAAAACTTTTATATCCAAATTTTCACGACTAAAATGACAGAAATACTATTTTCTTTTTCTGATAAACTTAAATGTATATATGTAACTAACAATTGCAAGAGCTCATTGATCAAAAAGAGGTGTATTGGGTTGGGTTTCTTCCCTATCTCTAAATATATATATATATATATAGAGAGAGAGAGAGAGAGAGAGAGAGAGAGAGAGGTGTGATGTAGACATTTCTTGGACTTTGTAAGGTGTTGGGAGGTTATTTCATTTAATGTGGGGGTGGCTTTCTTGATTTTGAATTGAAGCTTCTAGTAATGTGGCATGGCACACTTTTATGTGAATGGTGATGGGTGGTCATGGCTTTTTGTCTTATAATGGAAGAAGCTCAACCTTTCTGAAGCGCTTTTTTGAACATGACAACGTGTGGCATAGGCATCACTCTTTTCAAGATGCCCCTTCTACCTTCCTTATTTATCTACGCCATCTATAACGCAGATTAGAGGTAACATGTGAAGACCTTGCCTAAAAACTTAAATTACAATTACAGTTTTCTTCCCTCTTTCAATTTTTTTTATATGGAATTGTAAAAATAATAAAAATATACGTATTTACGAAAATTTAAATATTAAGTTTTAGAGAAAATACTTGAGCAAGAGGTTTTTTTTGTGACTAGTTTTAAACACCCACAGACCTTTCGTTATTACTCCCGCTGTTCCCTTACGGTAGTAGTTTCAAAATAAGTTCTATTCCAAATTAAGTGATATTTAAAACAAATAAATTTTTAGTAATTTTGTCCAAATATACCCTTAATGCTCCAATAATGACTTTCACAATTTTTTCAAAGACTCTCTCAACTCTTTATTAATTAGGGAAGAGATTTAAGGGAGAGATTAAGGGTAGTCTAGTCAAGTACTGTTACATTTAAAGCTATTCAATATCACCTATATAAGGAATGAAGGGAGCTTGTCTACTAATTGTTGAAGGGATTAATCCATGAAAAACACCTTGCCATTATTTCATGGAGGCACATATTTCTCCTGATTTTGTAAATATTGATACCTGATCCGATTTTCGTCTCAACAACAAGATATGATTAAATTTACGGCCGTAACAAAATCACATCTACATTTTCGTTTACTTAATGAATTTATAAAATAAACATATGAAAAGAAATATACAAATTAAAGATTTTTTTTTTGTGGGGGGGGGGGGTCTTCATTTCTTTTCTTTCTGTGGTTTGTTGGCTATTCAAATAGGACTTGTATTTTGGGGAATCAACAACAGCTGGAAAAGCCAATTCAAAGATCGACTTCCTAAAGTAGAAGTATATGATATCCTCATTCAGAGCTAATAACAATAATAATAATCAACTTGGGTTCAAGTTCACACATGAAATGGACATCCAATCAAATCAATGGAGACGAGATAGAAACAAACAAATGCCCTAAATAAATTTAAGATGCTGAGATTGAAATTTTGACCTTTCAAGCAAATAATGTGCAATTTGGCTTTCACTTAATGACAACACTTCAAGAAGGATCTGACTTGAGGGGGGCAATAATTAAAATATTAAATGACAAACTGCCCCTGCATGCATTCCTAGTGAGATTCTTAATAGGTGGTACTTCATAGAAGAAGAAGGGCCAACACAGGAATAACATGTTACCTCATTATTGATGCTGAAAGCCCCATGACACCTTTGCTTTTTGATTTATTTGTTTGTCTATTTATTTATTGAAAGTGGGAGAAGTCTAAGGAAAGAGAGTAGTGTCTTTTAAGAATTGGGCCAGGTATAAAAATGCCCTTCTTTCATCCTATATAATCTTATATCGAGAAAATCTAGTATTTTATAGTTCTATTATGGCATTTCTTGGAACCCTTTGCTTTAAAATTAGAGAATTGAAAAATGGCATGCACGAAAACGATTGACAAACATTCTTTTCATTTTCTTTCTTGGAGGTGCAAATATTCAACTCTTAACACAAACATCGTATCAAGAAGCATGCCTTGCTTTGGCAATATAGTAGATGACGTGGAGCCAATAACAGGTGCTTTCCCTGCCCCTTGAGCTTTGGTGAGAAGCCGTGACTTGGCATCACAATTTTGAGTAGTCGATAGGCTTGAATCAAGTCAGTCCAATTCTCAAAACTCTACTTTTTTCTTTTTTTTTTTTACTTACCACCGATATCCACAATCATAATCTGACTAATACATTTCGAGTATCTACAAGACCCTATTTAGAGACGGCTCTCACAACATAATATTTTTTATTTTCAAATTTTAAATACATCTAACACTCCATCTCACTAAGTTAACTATCCGTCGATAAACCAGTACTTCCTTTTCTTTAAGAATTACTTTCAAGGTGAGGTCATACTCCATCCTGCGACCTGCACTCCCAGCATGATCACCTAACCCCCGACTTTTCTAATACAAAACTTAGTTTTCATATTAATTTACTTTATTGTAGATACTTTCGTGGTCCCATCTTCATCACAAAGTAATAAACACTTCAGTTCAACAAAATGTCTCTTCTAAACTGAAGCCAGATTAGCACAAATGACATGTACGTGCACCAAACATACACGCTTCAATCATAATGCAATTCCTAATAATATATACTTGACACCTGGTTTCAAGAGTGCAATTCGAGAGTCAACAAACACTGGAAAAGGAAGGATGAGAGAGAGAGGGGGGGAGAGAGAGAGAGAGAGAAGACAAGCTGACTTGTGAAGCAGAAACTAAGAAGAGATAAAGAGTATATCAGAGGTGACCAAACTCTGAAGATGGTGAATCCAAGACCACCGTCCTCTGCAGAATTTGCTTCTCTTGAAAAAAGAGTCAAATCCAAAAGCTTCAAAATCATTAAAGCAACAGCCAATTGCATTGGTTGGGGCATGGGAGCTAACTTTGTGACAAATATGGCAAGAGTCCAACCACAAATGGATAGAAAGCACATGAAACACCATCAATATGCATCTTCCATCTCATATATTACAGGAAAGCAGAAAAATTGAGTTCATTACAAGGACATAAAGACAGATCAATAACCCGTGAATACTGTCACACATAAAGAAAACATAATATGGTACACTAATGTAGGTAAGATAACTAGCATTGTGCAGCAAAACAAAATACAAGCCAGTTCACAAGAGCAAGTCACTAACTCGGTTCACACAACACAAATCATAGTTCAAAAAACAAACATGCATAGCAGTTGCAAATGCATTGCATTTTATTTTTAAGTATTGCACAACCATTATTAATCCATACCGCCTCTTGTTTAACCATTGGTTCCTCTAGTTGTGTATTCCTTCATTTGGGAGACGCATTGCTGTCATCCCAAACATGTGTTGTTGTCCTCAGTTTAGCCTTTGCACGACTAATGTATGCAGAAATCTTATCATTAATACTGTCTAGCCTTGCAACCCTCTTTTTGTCGCCTACATGTGAAGTAGACCTAAACTTCATCTTCGCACGATGAATATAATCAGAGAACCTATCATTACTATTGACATGTTGCAGTTTTTTACCTTCCTCCTTAGCAGGAAGAACCATCTCAGGCTTGAAAGAAACTTTGCCTGCTCGATTGTGACCCTCAGGAGAAACTGCATTTCCTGGCCGAGTCTTACCAAAATTGACTATTCCATGCTTGGTTGATCTCACCGTTTGAGCATCAACGGGTTCTTTGGCAGTCGCCAAGCTACCTTTTCCATTTGGCAGAGTATGAGATACAGGGATCTCATATCTGACAGGGACCTCCTTAGCAGCTGTTCTATTACTAGGTGTAAGGTCACTCTGGGAACCTTCTACTGCAACAATCTGTTGCATAACATCAGGTTTGGCTGGGGGAGTGGAAACAGGTGAATTTTCCTTGGGATTGCATGAAATGTGACAAATTGTGCGTCGACGATCAGAAAAAGAATCCAAAATTTTTTGACATGTGCCTTTCGGGTTCGTGCTTTGATCTGGATCAGTGGAATTGTGTTCCATTGATGCGCAGGGAAAGAGAGAAATTTAGCAACCACCACAGAAATTTATGTTCTACAAATGATTTGAGAGGTCAGTTCAAGGAGGATAGAATCGATCCAGCTTATAAAAGGGGGATTAGGATGACCTAAAGCGAGTTTTATTCCCATCTTTCCTTGTGGTGTGAAACCAAAAAAATATACATATTAATAATAAGAGGAATATGGTGCAGGAATTTCTGCCAAGATTCTCGATGGTGCTAAAGCAAAGAGAAAACTCATTTGCTCCCACCAATAAGATGGTCAGGGAACATATTCTCACTTTTTGTGCCCCTAATTTCTCCATAATAGGAATCATATGCGAATGCTGCACAAGTAATTAATCAATTTCAATGCCATCATCTGCTGTTCAACAAAAATTGACAGCTGCAACATACATTCAGAAGAGACCTATAAAAGGAAGGCTGGCCTGATTTAGGAGATACATCCAGAAAGTTTGTCAGTCACAGTGAAAGACCACAGCTACAGGGATATCTAGGTTCATCGACACCTCAGCAAAAGCGATCCCTTCAAACTAAAAATTTCGAAATTCCAGCATACATTTGGCAGGGAAAAAGCAATGCCATGGTGATTAAACATCAATTTAACCAACTTATAACCCAAGACCAACTTGATCTCCAATAGAATTATCTTCATCTACATATGATCAAGGAAATGGGCTTGAGACAGGGAGCAGGTGTTGCTAATCCTATCCTTACCCCAACAGAGAAAACATTGGAACAGTACGGAATAAGAATTAAAACTAGCTAGGGATTGGGATGAATTCCTGTTAAGATGGAGATTAGAACCTTTACACCTTAACCAAAACAAAATCCAAACATATGTTCACTTGTCCAACAATTTTTTTTTTTTTTTTCATCTCATTTTCTTTTATTTTATAGCCATAAAATAGGAATTGGATGTTTAAGGAATATTATTCCGATTTCATGTATATTGGCATTTGAATTCTTTTAATAGTTAATCAAGCTATTGCAAACACTTAAATGAATTTGCATTAAGCTTCTTAACTATGTAATTTACCTACATGCAATTGTATCATGACTTCAACCATATTTTTAATTCGATATTTATCACATCGTGCACAATGCACAAAAACTTACAAACAAGTATGTCGTATCCAGCAAGGTCTACCGTTATTCTCAACTCTCTTCTCAAAGTACACAGAATTTAAAAAGGGCAAAGAAGCTTCACAAAAAGAATGAAAACAAAGATTTCATCCCTAGTACTCCTCAGCCCATCTCAAATATGTTCCGAAAATGTCAAGCCCAACACGACTCAGGGCGTTAGTGTTACACTAGGGTTTGGCTGCAACTGGTAATTACCCCAAACCGCATAATTGCCACCGCTATCTAAGACTACAAAAGAGCATTATACTTGTGAAATTAAAAGTGGGGAATCCTTAAAAGCGAAATTCTGCCAAACAACTATTCATTGACAGCATAAAGTGAGGGCATATATGACTGTATTCAACATAAGACTGTTTCCAAATGCATTAAGAAAATTGCTATATACCATATCACATCAATTTACAGTAAGTCCAGTTGGAAATCACTTACATTTGCAGGACATAAGAACTTTGTAAAAATCAAACGAGAAGACAACTGAATGCGAATATTTGCTTTAAAGAGGGAATAGGGTTACATGGCAATGCTTATCCACACAAAAAAAAGGCTTATAGTCGTTAAAAGGCAAGTGCAATTGGCCAGCATCCACAATATAACATAGATCTATACTAATAATTTAGGCCTTTGAGCTCCTACAAGTAGAGAAGACGGGTGCATGTTCACCTTTTAGAGCAAACCCTCAATGTCGGAATGTCCTCACCACCTGTTCAATCCGTCGCCGACAAAGCGGGCAATTGGACAAATGAGCAGAGCACGTCATACAGGAGCACATATGACCACATCTAAAAAGAAAAACCATCATAAATTGTTACCGATTTCCAGAAAGCCAATAATAACAGTAACAATACTAATAATTCAACAGCATCGTATCCTAAGTATTTAATGTGGCAACTGTTCTATAAAGCTGCCTGGTATGAACTCACAGCCATTGAATTATCAGTAGCTCAAAAAAATTTTGTAACTTTTCCAAGCAATAATCTTAATTAGAGAAGATACTCTGGCACGCTGAAAGATTTTATGGGGCAAATAAAAGCCTGTCAAAAAGAAACTAGCACAAACTCCAAGGAAAAAATGAATAAACATGAAGAAAATAAGATTCTTATACTGGAATCAACTTAGCAATGCCTGGATTTCAAATAACTGGAATTGCTGCAAATATCTTTCACAATTCAAATGTTTTTAAGGCTATGCTTTTATTAAGGTTGACTATCAACCTTTGTGCAGCCATGACTTTTAGTGACAATTAACAAAGAGAAATTTGGATCTTTCCATTTTCACCTATTCTACAAATAGGTAATCTCAAAGTTTTATCCACCTCCATTCCATCCTCATTTTGCTTCTAATTAACTAATCTTATAACCTTCTATATTTTCTTAATGGATCGCCCAACCCTCATAAATTTCCCTGTTTCCCCACTTATAATCCAATAAGCCACATCATCTCATTCTTTCTGTTCTTAGTGGATCACTCAACCCTCAAAAATTTCCCACTTCCACCACTTATAATCCAATGAGCTACATCATCTCATTCTCTCTGTTCTTGTTGAGAAAATCCTAACAAAAGTAGAAATGAAGCTCAAAAATTTAATTCTTATCAATCACAATCATGTGGCTTCTTTCTAGAGGCTATGATGTAGAAATGATGCTCTTCTGTCATGGAACTGCACCAATAGCACTTATAATAAAAATTTTATTGTTTTCTTAAAATTTGATATTTATATGAAATTTGTTATTTTAATTAAAAAATAATACAAGCATAATAAAATTAATGTACATCATATAATAACAAGACGGAGAGGAAAATTCTGGTTCAAAACGATATCCAAGTATTTTGTAGGGTAAAGTTGACCATAGGAGATTTTACCTAAGCAACAAACAGTTGAACCTCATATCATATTGGTACACCTATCTGAATAAATATTAGAAAAGTGTTATTTTTGTTTCACTCAATACTTGTTAGACTATTCTTCTTTGAAAAATGTTCAACATTCAAAAGTTCAGAATAATCTTTATTCTAATGTTGAAAAATAAATTTTTAAAAAAATCCTAAGTCTTACGTTTCTTAAAATTTATTTTTAGTTTAAGGAGTTTCACAGGTAATATCAATGTCAAGATTTGTGAGAATTGCACCAACAGCACTCATTTGGCGCATTTGATACTAAGAAATGCCAAAAGATTTAGAGAGCAGTTTTTCAAAACATCTCTCTTATGGAATAATATTGTCTCTTTTCCCTCTCACGTGCCTGGTGCCTCCAAAAACTATTGTTTGGTGAACTTGGAGAGTGATTAGAAAGCAATCCTCTTTTATTATTTTCTTTTTAATCTCCTTTTTTGTACTCTATCTAAGAAGAACTCTTATCCTTTTGTAATATCCTCTTCCCCTTAATGCTATAAACTTCTTTTCTTTTAAATAAAAATATATATTTAGTTTTTCCCACAACTACAAAAGCATCTTCACCAATGGATTCCACTATTTTCTTGAGAAAACTGTCATTGTTTATCTAAATAAGTTATTGGATTCATTTTCAACCAAAACAGTTATTTCCACAACACAAGACTATGAGAATAATGCTTCCATCCAGATTTCCTGTAGCTACAGTTCCTTCACTAGAACTATTTAATCGGCTTCCTTCATGCATGAAACAACATTAGAGATCACCTTTTGCAGAATAAAAGATGTGCATCTACTTATAATGGCAGAATTTACTAGGGCCCCTTGATACACTAAGTTTTTAAATAAGATACACAACTTAACTCACTACTCCAAGAAGATCAGGGAAAGAATTGAATATCAATTATAACAAGAATAAAAAGTCTAACGCCACAGCAGATGAAGGTCTTCACGGTCACGCCTAGAGGTTAATAACGCTGGTCGCCTCCGGCACCCTTTTCAATTAGTAAAAATAATAAAAATAAATAAATAAATAAAGGCTAACACTTTCTTGATTCATAAAGTGCAAGAACCAAGAATCAATAGCTGAATATGTCTACGCATCTGCTGCAAGCATACAATAAAGATATTGATTTTAAGTTTCATAGTTTGCCGGAACAATGGAGATCAGCTTCAGTTCTCAAGTAGCATTCTTCCCTGATTCACATGGAGTGAACAAAGCATAGCCCTTCTCACCATCTCAAAGGCCCAAAGTTTAAGTATGGGCAGCCAAATCAAATTGACAACTTTTTGAGAGAAAGGACAAGGAATCGGGTCAAATCTTATCAAGCTAGCTTCCAAAAGGACACTATCGCACAGCCATCAATGTGGAAACCTTTATCATTAATGCAGTACATGGATGGATTTACAAGTTAATTATTTTAAGGATTCTCATACTTTGAGGAACATACTCATGGATGATAATAAGGATGAATAAGTCCAGACAAAAGGATAATTAAAGCATAGAGGAAAAAAAAAGATGCACAGAAATGTTGTGTGCTTACGGAACAAACACGGCATTATACTCCTGCTCTAGACATATTACGCAAAGATCCGGCACCAGATGCTCTTTCTTCACACTCTCTGATCCATTCTCCTCTTTTCCATTCAAAGCTGGAAAATAATTGTGAAGCTCAGAATGATAAACAGCTTCTAATAAATAGAGACGAAGATGACAAGAAAGTAATATTCAGATTCATGATTTAGGAACATAATTTAGGACAATACCTTCACTATTTTGCCCAAGCCTTTTGGCTGCAGCAGCCAGAACCCTGAAATTTGATCAAATAAATGGAGATGAAGATGACAAGAAAGTAATATCTAGATTCATATAAATGAAAAGATTGGACAAGAAAAAGGGACCAAGCTATTTTGTGCAGATGTAGTTGGAATATGCTACAGATAAATCTTTATCTAGTCCTCAGTTATTTTGTTTTGCCTTTGAACCTTTATTCTTTGTTTACAGTAACAACATCAACAAATAATTTGTAGAAGTTTGATTAACTAAAATTTCTGTGTATTGCCATTAACTCTAACATCCACCTTCTAAACAACAATTGTTAGAAACATCAAACCATACCTTTTTTGTAATTCCCAGCGACGCTTTCTTTCCATTAGATACTGAATCACATGCTTTGCAATCAGATAAACACCAAATGCTGTGAATCCCATAGAAGCATATTTGTACCATCTTGCCCACTTTCCAAGATTTGCTATGAGTTCATTGATTGTTTTCGGAGACACATAGAACGGTCCTTTGTGAGGTCTCTGAATCCGAATTGTTCCAATATCATCCTTGACAGCCTGCGTGCAGAACAAATATGCACATAAAGAAGATGTTATGTCAGTACTTTAAAGGCATCAGGATTAAATTTCTTGGTTGAATCAGCTTAACAAAGAGGAGAAAACATAGAAAATTGGTGTGCCCGGAAGATGGTCGGTCCACAGTTTTCTCTGATACCAATTTGGTGAAGAACCAAGGGAAGAGAGTGGCGGATAGGGTGACAAAGAAAGAGGCAGAACAAAGGGAAAGAAACCGAGAAGCCAGAGAGGAAAGTGGGGAAGTTCCGCAAAGATAAAGGGAGAAGAGAACACAGAGAAGAGAGAGACGAGAGACAAAGGGAAACTCAATATTCTGAAACACATGCACCCATTTCCTCAGCAGTTCTAACCCTGTTTAGAACAACGCATTGGATGCTAGCATTGATTCATCTTGCCTATTCAAATTCCATACATCCAACTTATCTATTTACACCCACCAAATTAGATTACCCAAAAATAACCTCAATTATAGAAGTGCAACATTTTTTTCTTGGGTCCTAGCCCTACATCAAAAACTCTTCAGACAAATGAGGAAAAATTTACAATGCACAACTTAGTAGGTTGAGAGAAGATTACCTCACCCACAACAGTCAATGATGTGCCAGTTGGAAGAACCCGTTCAATTCGCTTAACGCCAAGCATCTATGAACACAATAACCATCAAGTAAGCGTAGCTAGCAGCAAGATTTTGTATTTGACAAAAGTACTTTGAACACGACAAACCTTGAGACCTTGGAGGTAGTCTAATGTACCACGTACAAGAGATCGACCTGACTCCTCAAAGACCTCACTTCCAACTGTTAGTATCAACCCTGTAGCACTCCGCGCTCCCACAACAAATACACGAGCAGTTCCATCATCCTGATACAGAAAACCACCTGTCAGATATTCTCATGACCAATAGAACTCTTGATAGAATTATGCTACGGCTTATCACCATAAAAATTAAAACAAGCAAACCAGATAAGAGGAATCCTTTCTCACCAAATACCACGGAACCTCTTTACTCATGGAAAGCATCAAGGCAGAATCTTGTATCCAAGAACCCGCATCATTGTGTTTCAGGAAGTGCTGCTCAGCCTAAGGAAGCATTATATGTTATGAGCATCTTAGATGCATTTTCGGCAAGTTCAAAAACAATTATCAGGCAAATCAATTGGGTAATAAATGTGCTAAAAATAAATTAATCCATGTACCGTTTCCTCCACAATCACACCCCGCAACCCGCTATGCTCACAGTTGATTGGTATCTCAGAGCCAACCCTTCCAGAAATTGAAACAATCAAGGGCGAAATTTTGCATGCAGTGTCTAATAGCTGCGCTGATATGTGAAACAATAAGATCATGTTAGGTGGGAGTAAATCTGGCACAACACCACTGCTGATCTATAATCACATGTAAATCAATTTTAAGAAATAATAGCACAATTATCATTGAATGCACCGGCTTGTCAGCCAAGAAGAGCTAAGTAACACGTGCTGAACAAGAATATACAAAACCAAGAACGATATGCATTTGCAGTCAAATTGACCCCCAATAACAGAGAAATTGCAGCTTAACTAGTAAAACAACATGTTCCAAGTACCCTGCTGATGATACAGGACAGAATGTGCAAGTTATAACCATGCCAAAAGTTACGGATAAGAATAAATTAAAGAAGTATTCTGAGCCAATTTTGTGTCAATTGCAATCATGATAATATGGTCCAGAGATACAGGGCAAGGGACTACCATAGGGTGATGGTTCAAAAGGTGCTATGCTATTCATCTTAGGTGAACAGAAATAAATGCTCAAGTAGGCAAAACTACTAGTACAAGTAAGAAAAGAGGATTATAAACCTGGAGAAGAGAAAGTTTCAGAAGCAAGGCTATAGAATGCATGACCTATTGCTTGTCCATTAACACTCCACCAACTCCTACCATAATTGGCTGAAAAAACCCAACCACCTTAAGTCCCAATCTTCAGTTCCGGTGCCTGCTTGCAACCTCAGAACATTTATGGGTCAAATCTTTAAGGAGACAGAGACACTAACATAGCTCTACTACCAAATTCCTCAACACACACTTGATATCTGCACCTGTAGAAACCATTAGCCAACTCCAGCTAAGAAGTTTCTTCCCATGTGAACATTAGCCCTTCTCCAGATAGCAGTCCACAAACAACAGCTCACCCACTAACTCAGCCCCCTTATTTCTAGATATCTTACCTTCCAGAGACCCAGAGAACACAAAAAAGAATCATCGACAGAATTCATGAAAACTGCAGATTACCCTCCTGCAACATTGTAACCACAATCCTTCTCAGCCTCTAAAGGCAGACTATCAGCACCTCTTAGTCCGTTCCACCATTAAGTAATGTCTTTGTGAAACCTTACCAGCTGGGTATCCAACAACCACCATCAGTCAGAAGCTGAACATCTGCTACAAAAACCTAACTTTCCAAGTACCAAGGACTTTCAATCAACAGCTCACTATCAGCTTTTGCGGAAAGACTCCTCTCTCCATCACTCCTCCAATGTGGAGTCCTAACTTAGCCCTCCCAGACCAATAGTCTTTCTTCACAAGCATTAAGTATCTATTTTCCTCAATGCCTGAATATTACTACGATTCTTGGCTCCAAAGTCATTCTAAGGTGAGAGTACCGCGAGCACCCCTAGATCTGGTCTACCCCCAATATCATCGAATTTTATATTGTTTTAAATACATTAAAGAAACATATTCAAAATTACCATTGAAATAAGGAAAGATTATAGAGGATAAGGAACCATTTTCAGTACCAAGCAATATCACTTTAGAATATAAAAATTCCTCCAAAATAATGCAGGAGGCCAGTGGCAGATGGTGGAGGATTTTACTAGGCAGAACGGAATGGGTGCAGGGAGTCACAATGTTTTAAAAACCATTTCAAAATGAAAATAATTATTTTACAACAATCAGTAGATGCAAGTGATATGTGAGAGGATAACTGGGAGGATGCAAGCCTTCAGCAAACTTTTGTGTGTATTGATTAAAGGTTTGAGAATGAGATTGCTCACTTATTGCATGCATTAGAGGGCAACTGAAGGCATTAAAAGGTGAAAAGAACAAGAATGAGGAAATGGGTATGACAGTAGGGGAGAAGTTAGGATTTCAGCACAATCAATGGACCCCATGATGCCAAGGGTAAAGGTGGAGGCAGGGGAAGGGAACTAGGAATTAGGAGGCTTCATTTGTCATCAATGAAACTAATACATGGAAGTTGAGGTGTATAAATGGCCCAAATCATGGACAGAAATTCCTTTTGCACTTAGATAAGAACGTGAATTTCTTGCAGGAGATGAAGATGGAAAAATATTGAAAGGCATTAGTATAGGAGTGTCCATTCCAGATGTGATTCATCTGGATGTTGTTAGAAGGTTTCACATTTGTCATGATGTGAACAGAAGGCTAGGAGACAACATGTATCAAGAAAGATTTTAGATCTCTTGCAGTTTTAGATGGGCGAAGATGAAGGTGGTTGTGACCAGGCTTAACGGCACCATAACAAAATTCATCATCCTACTGATGGTGGGGATGAAACTTAAAATGACAATCTAAGACCTCGAGAAAGACCTATTGCCATAAAAGCCAAACTAGTGAAAAGAAACTACGATCTATAATCAAATCCAATTGATACTCAGGGATTCATGAAGCAGAAGTCAGCTTTAGTACAAAGCTTGGTTGAGATGATCCCAACAACAACTGCATTGGCAAGACATCCTGGAACCCTAGTGATCAATGACATGTCAAAACAGTTATCATCTTGATATCTGTTTACTAAAATTGGAAAGAAAAAAAAAGATGAAATTAAATGGTTTTAGACTCATTAAACAAGTTTCATTAAATTAAACTCAATTCAACTAAGCCTTAATCCAAAAATCAGTATGGTCGAACCATATGAACCAGCGTCTTGGATTCAGCTTTATTCAAAGCCGTGTACTAGTCAAGTTTCATTAAATTGATCTGGATAGATAACATGAACTTGGTATCGCAGCAAAATCAATGGTTAATTTTTCTTAATCAGCTGGCACTACGATCATATGAATAATATCAAAATAGATGACAACAGTTTTTTTTCCCCCTTAAACACTTGATCAACAATGCTTTCTAGAACTTGCACAACAAATGAAACATTAAAAAGCTACTCACCCAATTCCTTTAATTGGTTAACTTTAGTAACCGTTTTGAGAACCTCTGCATCCCTGCACCAAACAAACCATTTCAGCACCTAACAAAATGGGGGGGGGGGAGAGAGAGAGAGAGAGGGAGAGGGAGAGAGAGAGAGAGAGAGAGAGAGAGAGAGAGAGAGATAGAGACCTCCCACTGCTCCTGCCAAGAAGATAAAGGGCAGCAGCACTCAAACAGCAACTCAAACCTCCCCAAGGCAGCATTCCGTAAATAAAACTCACGCGCACCAAATTCTAGGGTTTCATTTGTACAAAAAGTGCGATAAAAAATCGAGAAGAACAAAGATATCACCAGCTACGCTTTGGGAAATTAAGAAAATTAAGGTTTCTAAAACGAAATACGGATCGAGACTCGAATAAGCTAAGGAATTGAGAGAGAGAGAGAGAGAGAGAATATGATTCGAGGAGTAATGAAGAGGGTGAAGAAGCTTTTAGTGGTGGAGTGAGGGATGGAGTAGGGTTTTTCTTTACATATAGGGAATGGAATGGATTGGAGCTGCTGTTTTGTTCCTTGCGTTTCTTCCGGTCTCCCCGTCCGATCGCTTATATTTTTAATCTGATCCTACATGCCATGTCGCCTTTCATCCCCCCACCCCCACCCCCGGGCACCCTTCTCCCCCTTTGTTATTTTCCTCCCTCTATTTTTCATTTATCTTTTCTATTTTAGATTTCACAGTAAAATTCTTTAATTAATCTGATTTAAATATTATCGGTTTCAATTTAAAAAAAAATATCTCACAATATAATTTTTTTCGTTCTCAAGTTTCGAATTTAAAATTTAATTAAAAAATCTAATACCCTTATTCACTAGATTGAATATCCGTTGGTACTTCAAAATCAAAATTAACATAAGGATTCTAGAAAAAAAAAAAAGGAAATTTACAAAAATTTTTACCATAAGATTATGAATAATGCTATAGAAACCAAATAAATCAAATACTAAATTGCTTAAATATCATGTACAGTCAATTTTAACGTGTTTTAATCTTTTATTTAATTTAAATGATATTTTAAAATATTTTAAAAATTATAATTTATTACAGATATTGGCTTTCGTGGAAGATTTGATCCATTTGATAATTGAATTTTTGTCTTATTTCAATATTAAGTAATTACATTATATAATAATTAATAATTTTTATTCAGAGGAGGTTTACTTGCAAATAGAAGTAAATTCTCAAATTTAATATGTTCGACTTATTTTAGAAATTAGATTTATGCTATAAATCAAATCCAAGCTAACGAGCTATTAACTTAACAGACACCGTTCTCCATTTCTTTATAAAGATTTCAAATTAGAGATTTTCTATATATTAAAAAAATATATATGCCCCCAAGTAGTCTTACAATATTGCAGTTGGTCCTCGATCTTGGAAGGTTGCCCTGTATATGAACCTTTAATTACCAACTTGCAACTGCAGCACAGATAGAAAAGATAGATAATCGTACAATCTATGTTCAACATGTCTATTCTCCAATTATACATTCAAAGCTAATTTCTGTGCAGCAAGAGCTTCTGCTTCGAGTGTTGGCTCCCAAAGAATTGTCGTTTCAGCTAGTAATGATGTCACAACATAAGGATCCATGTTTGAAGCTGGACGTCTATCTTCCAAATAACCTACAAACATAATATAAGCTCAGTTCAGTTGATAGTCTATCTTCCATTTTTATTGATTCATTCTGATCAGCCGAACACACCTTTGCCTTGTTTCTCTGTCTCACGACCCACACGAACTGAGCAACCACGATTAGCCACTCCCTTCAAGTAGCGCAAAATCACAAGGATTTAAAAAATTATATCTTTATGGGTCATACTAATTTATTCAAAGTCAAATTTAGAAACATACCCAAGAAAATGTATTAATGTTGGCTGTTTCATGCTTTCCAGTCAGCCTTCGTTCATTCCCTTCGCCATAAGCACTAATATGTTCCTTGTGTCTAAGCGAAAGATTCAATATGGCTTTCTTTATCACTTCAAAGCCTCCATCTTCCCTCATGCTCTTTGTGCTGTTCATAGTTAAACAATTTTAACCATATGAATAATGCCACAAACTTAAAAGCAAACTGCAGATTCCTTACATACCTGAAATTAGTGTGACATCCTGCACCATTCCAATCACCCTGCACAACCAGAAATGTAAGTGGAGGAAGTTTGCAGGAATTCTGAGAGTATACCGCAATAAGTAGAAATCACTCACTTCTATTGGTTTTGGATCTAGTGAGAGGACAACTCCAGCTTGTTCAGTAATTCTCTGCAGTAGTGACACATTACACCAGAGATTAGCATTGAAAGAAGTTTCCTTTAATGCTTCCTTTCCTGCCTCACAGTATTACGAGGTTCCTCTATAATAGAGCGCTATACCTCAAGGATATATCTAGAACACCAAATGTGATCTCCAGCTTCAATGCCTACACTAGGACCAACTTGGTATTCCCACTGCAAAATAACATTCATTAATTAAAATAAATACCAAAATGGATATTAGAAATGTGTTTGTGCTTATATAATGATCTCTACTATCTGATGGAAATAACCTGGCCAGGCATCACTTCTCCATTGGTGCCACAAATATTGATTCCAGCATATAGACAAGCCTTGTAATGAGCATCTGATATGTCACGCCCAAATGACTTGTCTGCTCCAGCACCACAGTAGTACGGACCCTAAATTGAAAACTAAGCATTAGCATTGTAACAAACTGTCACATAACGAGAAAGTGGCAGCAATATTTACCTGGGGTCCAGGATAGCCTCCTACAGGCCACCCCAAAGGCCACTTCACACTTGGTTGTAGCAAAGTGTACTCTTGCTCAATCCCATACCTATCCAAATGATGATTATCAAAATTCCCTCAATGATGCCTAAAACAGTGTAATATGCAACTGGAAATGTACCATGGAACTTCATCAATGACCTTCTGATTGCTGAAGATATTGGCAGCCCTATGTCTTTTGTTAGTTGGAATAGGCTCTCCAGCAGGAGTATATGTATCACAAATCACCTTTATAGGGCAATAACGAAGACATAAAAATAAAAAATCAATAAGGTACTTTCATCCTAGTTAAAACTATGTCATCTCAAAAGCAACAACTGAGAACTGCAATCACCAAGATGTTGTTGCCTCCTCTAAAAGGGTCCCTGAAAATTGCTTGAGGACTGGAAGAGTTTGGTGTAAATAACCTCATCAGTTTCCTTGAGATACAAATAGTTCTAAATTCTTTTGCACATTTCAATTTTTGTGGGTGGAGGAGATCTTACTATAAAATTACTTCGCTGTCTTCTCCTGGGGCCTGCCCTGTGCTTGATCCATCATAGTTCCATTTGGGAAGCTCTGAAGGGTGTTGAACAGGCTTTGAAATCGTCTGCATTGATGGTTCCAGATTCGAAGTTCATAAACAACTACATCATAATTGAGAGTTAATGGCTCCCCAAGTGATAAATTAACCATACCTTTGATTTGCTACGCAGATCAATCCCTGATCCTCCAATCCTGGCACAATGAAACAAAGATAGTGATAATGAAATACAAATTCATGTGAAAAAATTAAAGACAAGTGCTTAGGACACAAATGAAAAAGCAATCATCTACTTAAATATAGGTGAGCACCACTTAAACTAACATATGCATATGCACAAACTTACACAAGTAATGTGCCTACTTAGTTCTGCAAACATGTTATATGTACTCTAACAGAAACATTGGCTTTCATGTTCTGATGTGCATGTGTTTGTGTGTGTCTGTTTTTGTGTTACAATCATATGATAATTGGCAATGCATCTGAGCTAAAGAATTCCATGAGCTTCGTGAAGTTCAATTCCAATTCCAATTTTTGCTATTGGAACAAAATTTTAAAGAGTGCACTTCTAATTGGGTGAGAACTGTTAGGTTGTGAATCATCAAAATGTTAACAAGGTTTTGGGTCCAAGATATCTCTACCATAATGAATTGAACTGCCCTTTCTAATATGTAGTTCCTAGAAAAAGGAAAAGAATGCTTGCAAATAAACATAGACTAATCCAAAAAAAAAAAAAAAAAATCATGATATTTGACAATTCAGTCAACCTATAAAAATCTCTCTGTTCAATAAAAATCTGTCCCATCCCTCTCCGGTCTCTATACACAGAGACTCAAGTAAAACGTACATACATCCAAGTTATACCCAAAAACTAATACTAATTATAGACATTGTGGCCAACTGGTACCTAATCTGTACTCCATTTAATTGGTAAAAAATTTGTCTCCACTTTTTCTGGTGTAATGACAAGAAAAACAATTAATATTTTCTGAGGGGTCATTATATGTACAAAACGTATGACATCACATAATATAAAGTAATTATTTACATATGGAAATTGGCAGAATTAGGATAATATAAAATGGGATCTCATCGGTACTTTTTTGGTCCAGCAGCATAAGCTGTGGTATTAACAAGAAAGCACATACCAGATATACTCGGCAATGATCTTGTCGGTGTAAGGAGTTATATCCAAATTTAGTAAATTCTCCAACCTATTGATTGTGCTGTTTTCAGACTTTACAGCAGAGACCCTGAACTTATTGGAGCCTCTAGCACTCACTTTCCCTTTCTGGTTCAATAATAGAGAATCCAAGAACTTTGCAGTGATGGGTCTTCCATAAAATGACTTTTTTATAATTCCCACTTGACATTGAATTGACGGAGCCAAAATCTGAGCCATTTTTCACCTGTTTGTAACATCAAAACCCATTTTAAAAAAATCCCAACTTTTGCACGAAACAAAATCAAGAATGCGAATGGTAGAAGACCAGTACAATAAAACTGGCACAAATGTAGGAAAAAAGTAATTTTGAGAAGTAGTTTTTTTTTTCTATACCTGCCTGAGAAGATACGTAAGAGAGAGAAAGAGTGAGAGATCTTGTTCTTGTATATATGGGGCTAAGCCTTATGATGCAAATGACAGAAACCAAATCACAAATTTCATCCACTCAAAAGCATCACCCTATCTGATATGTAAGATGACCAAAAAAGCTACATATATGAATGAACTTCCCTGACGGGGAAATTGCAAGTGATTTTTGAGAGAGAGAGAGAGCCCAAAGGTAAAAAATGGAAATTGCCCTTTTTGCACTTTCGGGTCCACCGGATAAGGGAAATGGGGTTGTGGAATGAACACGTCTGGAGCACATGTTACATGATCTCACCACCTAATAAAATGGATGGGACTTATGTACCTTCGGCATGCTAATAGACGTGGCAATTATTTGCACCTCTCATTCCTACTTTGCTACGAGTATCTCTATTTTTTTTCTCGATTTATTTTTATTCCCCAAACATCATCAAATTTATTAAGAAATATAACAAAATTTGATCTTAGGATCTTTTTATCCCAAGAATTTTTATCAAAACTAATAACTCTCTCTCTCTCTCTCTCTCTCTCTCTCTCTCTCTCTCTCTCTCTCTCTCTCTCTCTCTCTCTCTCTCTCTCTCTCTCCAAAAGTTATTAGTGAATGTTGCAAACTCTTCCTGTAAAAGTTATTCATTGTGTAAGAAAGTTGATCGTTATATTTATGGAGCATAATTGAATGTCCTCACAGTTAAAATGGTATAAATACTTGGGAAATACATGTTTCTTACCAACATTTTCCAACTCACCATTCCACCTAAGAATTTAGAAGCTAAAGACAAATTTCTGAATTCATTTCTAAATGTTTATAATATAAGAAAATTTGTATTTATTTATTATATGAACCCAAAAATGAGTTTATTTTTCTACTATCTCATTTATTTCCTTAATATATATAATTTATAAATTAATATGAGTAATTGATAAAAACGAAAGTTACCTTTCTTCCCGGTTTGACAAACCAGGGATGTTTCGATTCAAAAATCCAATTTCGACATGATAAATAAATATGTTAAATCTCTTAATTAATTTTTAAATTCAAAATTTAAAAATAAAAAAATTATATTAAGAGAATTCATTCTAAATTAGTTTTGATAATATTTTAATTGAATTAATTAGAATATGATTTCAAATATCGAATGGTTATTAAAAAAATGGGAACCCAACCCAACATTGTATAAACTTGAGTAAACTTAAAAGAGTCCCAACAAACTCTCGTAGGTGTAGCGGTAAGACGTCACATTCTCTTAACCATTAGTCTCGAGTTTTAATCATGAAAATAGATAAATAAGATTTGAAAGAGTCAACCCCTTAATAGATTTCATAGTATTAGGATCGGATTAGTTGGGTGAAATTTGGATATCGATCGGTGGTAAGAAAAATCTGCTTACAAAAAAAGAGAGAGAGAGAGAGAGTACCACAGCTCCATCTGTTTCAACAAGGAGTGTCTCAGGACGGGCATCAAGTGGCGGATAGTGGCGGATAGCAGATGGTAAGTCCATCAGGTTCTGGCATGACAGATGGGTGGGAGATGAAGAATTGGTGGGGTAGGCTTTAGTCCCTAAGGATGCATGTGAATATGACAACAAAGCATCCCACTTTTGGGAAGAGGATGGTAGCTAGAAGTTAGAGGCGTCGGCGGCTATGCTCCCTAGAGAAAAAACTTAGTAAGAGCTGATCATCCCTAGTGTTAGGAGAAATATAAACTCCAAAATCTGGAAAGAGAGATAGGATGGTGAATTCTGAGTTGCTTTGGCTTACTGGATTCAGAAGAAGAGCCTCTTGTCTCAATCAGTGGGCAGTATGAGCTGGAGTTGAATGTGGAATTCAAAGTGTCCAGAGAGGGTTAAAATGTTTATATGGTTGGCAGCAAGGGGTAAAATCTTAATGGGAATAGAGCTAAGAAAGCGAGGAATTACAGACAAAGGGAGCTACTGTATTTGCAGAGAGGTTGAGGAGACAACTGAACATGCATTGAGGGACTGCAGACATGCAAAAGAAATCTGGTGTAAGTTAGTAGTAGGCATAGATAAATCAACTAGTTTCTGGAGTAGTAATGTGGTGGATTGGTTAAGGGAGGGGGCTAATATAAACCTCAAGTCGGGTTTGCCAGAGGAAGACAAGGTGTTCATGTTGGTGGTGTGGGCAATTTGGAAGTCTAGGTGCTCGATTGTGTCTCAAAGGAAGCTGGAGCCTGCTTACTCTGTGGTTAATAGAGTGCCAAGTACGGGGAAGATATACGAGGAGAAGTCCAAGAGAGTTTGCAGGAGAGTGGAAGAGGTGGAAATCCATTGGAAGTACCGAGATGGAGTGTTTAAGCTTAATGCGAATAGAGCAGCTAACCAGGAGGGGGGTCAAGCTAGTGCAGGAGGGATTTTTCAGAGAAAGTAGTGGAGTTGGGTGCATGGCTTTTGGATCAATGTTGATTTGTCGATGAGTGTCACGGTAGAGTTATGGGGCTTGAGAGAGGGACTGCGGATTGCTGAAAGGAAAGACATCAGTCCATTGGTGGTTGAAAGCGACCCTCTGAATCTGGTTGGGGTGATCAATAGATGTGCGAATATGTTTGCCAAGATAGGTAAGGGTGCTGCTGTTGGGCTTCACGAAGTTACCTCCCCACCGGCTGATTGTCTATGTTTTTTGAGCAAGACGCGTCAGGCGCTTCCTGGGTTAGAAGAAGAGTGTGCTGCAGCTTAGCTGTGTGATTCCCCTCGCGGGGTGGTTGTTCCTGCCTTTTGTTTTGTGTTTCCCTTCTGCTCGAAAATTAAAAATAAAAAATAAAAAATTAAGAGTCCCAACCTTAAGCCAAGCTGGCCCAAAGGTCAATCCAAGACTTATTGGGCTGGGCCAGTGCTAAGATCTCGGGCTATTCAGACGGAAAATCCCTGAAGTGAAAACTAGGGGTCAAATTTCGGGTCCAAGTTTCTCTCAAGGGTTCGCACCAGCTGGAGCTATATGCTCTGTCTGTCTCTCTCATTCTCTTCTCCCGCTAAGGGTTTAGTGTTTTGTAGAGAGAGAGAAACCCCTAAACCCCAAAATCTGCGCCACTCCCACTGAGGGCCCTTGACATCTCAGCTCTCTCTCTTTCTCTCTCTCTCTCTCTCTCTCAGAGTTGCGAGAAATTTCTCAATGGCGTCGGTGGCATTCAGAAACCCTAATTCGAAGCGCATATTCTCTTTATCTCCTCAATTCTACTCGTGCTGTCGAGGATCTGCCCCTTCCCTCGTCTTCGATCCTCTCTCTCCCAATGACTCCTCTTTCTCCCCTTCTTCTTCGAATCCATGGTGGAGATCCATGGCCACTTTCACTCGAACGTAAGTCCCCCATGCTTTCTAATAAAGCTTCAGATTATTCTCCATTATGGGTAATGATTCTGTTAAAAGTTTTTGGTTTTCTTTAGAAGTGAGTAGAGTAGATGTTAGGATTGAGTGAACTTTCAATGATTGCTTGTCAAGTTGGGTTTTTTGTTATATTTGAAAAGGAAATTAGTATATATGTGTACAGACATTTTAGAAGGAAATACGTAATTTGTCGCTCTGAATGGTTGTAAGTATGAATGTGTCTTTAGAAGGAATAGAAATGGGCATTTCAATTTGTTGGCGTTTAGGGATAGGGTTTTGGGTTAAATGAAGTTTACTCACGACAGTATGGTTCAAAGACGTGATCTTTGCTGATTTATGTTTTGGTGATGCTTCGAGACTGGACTGGGTAGATGAAGAAAATGGGTAACGGGGGCCTCTTAACCGTGTTAAAGGGCACAGGTATATGAATCATTAAATTATGGTAGTTTTGCCTTGATTTGGTTATTCATCAACCCCACGCTGTCACTGATAGTGATGACCCATGTTAAGCATGGTGGGGGTAACACTGCAAATGTATAACAATTTCACACCACTATAAGTTTAGGATATCTAAGTTCATTCGTGTGTGGAGTTTTAACAAGCATTTTTCTGGGGACAGTTCCTATCATCATTGAGACAATGAATCATTTGTTGCATTTTTTCAATGCTCTTGTTCCACTGCTTAATTTGCAGAAAACCCCATGTGAATGTTGGAACTATTGGACACGTTGATCATGGGAAAACTACATTAACCGCTGCAATCACCAAGGTATCTGCCTTAATGAACCCTGTTGCTTCTGCATATACTAGATTCTACTATTCTAAATTGGATTTTCTATATTTTAATATTAGCAGTTCCCTGCTTGAGTCATTTCTTGTGTGGCGTACCTGAGAGGGTTTTATGGTTTTCTATCTAGGTGCTAGCAGAAGAGGGAAAAGCTAAAGCGGTTGCTTTTGATGAAATTGACAAGGCCCCAGAAGAAAAAAAGAGAGGAATTACAATTGCAACGGTTTGTTTGTATTCTTTGAAGTTAGTTATATCCCTTAAATTGCATGAAAAATATGTTTATTTCTGGACTTCTTCTCAACTTGATGTTTCAGGCCCATGTGGAGTACGAGACTTCTAAGAGGCATTACGCGCATGTAGATTGCCCTGGACATGCAGATTATGTTAAGGTAAACCATTGAAATGATCTGGTATTGCCACAATAATGTGTGGCAAAATGTTCTGCATACCAGAAGGCACATGCACATTCTTGTGAAAAGCACTCCTTTTGTTGCAGGCCTTCTCCTTAACACTGGAATTTCTAGAGCAAATCTGATTATTGTCTGTCTTCTTTTGGAATTTTGAATACTTGTTGCTGTGGGCTTAGCCGATAGGTTATTCTTGTCCACAGTGATTGGTGTTGAATACTATTAGTCAGGGTTAGAGTTTGTTAAATGGTGAGTTTAGGATTAATCATGCACAATGGTTATCGGTCAATCATTCTGTTCCTTTCCGCTTTAATAAGAGTAGCTGCATACAACCCTTGTTTGTGAAATTTCTTTTATGACAAAATATTATTTTTATAAGAAGTTTTTTGAAAGTGTTGTAGAAATGGTTAAGTATGGCAATAGTGAGTAAGGAATAAGAAGTCAGAGAGCATCATTTGTCATCTAGGAAAAATAAGAACCTCTTGTAGCATAATATGTGTCTAGCCATCAGAGGTCATCAACCTGGTGTCACGTTCCGTGAAAATGTTTGGACGTACGATCTTGGGGCCTTAAGTAAACTACCTTATTTGTCTTTGCTCCTGAGCTGAAGTAGAAATGCTATATATAGCCTCATTTGAGACAGAGTGCAGCCTCCTGGAGGCTTACTCAAGCTAAAGAAAAGGCCTGCATCATAATATTTCATCCCCACATCAGCCTAAGATGCGGAACCTTGCTTTCTTTCTGAATTATGCTCCCTTTGCTGATGACAACTTTTATCCATATTGATTGCTTTTTAATAATGTTGCATTTTATCTGCATGCTTTGTGCTGACACTTGTCTGCACATTTGACTTGTTTCTAACTGTTTAGTTTATTCATCAGAGATTAGGGGACAAAAATTTTCGTGTATGCTTGCTTGAGAATAGATTCTTGAGGTTTTATTCTTGTCGTCTTCTCCCACTTTTGGTTTCAAAGATACACACACATACAGAAAGTGGATAAGCAAGAATGTGAGCAAAAGTTGATATCCTCGTTAAAAAGAAAGAAACTTAAATCTTTTTTTTTTGCCTGAATTTTGTGCATCTGAATTTTGGAGTGACCTTCTCACGTTGATTTAAATCTTATAATTTGCTTGAACTGTTTCAACACTGCAGCAAGTTCCAAGCATTACTTCCTTGAGTTCTCGGAGGTCCACAAAGTTTTGATTTATCAATTATTGGAATCTCCTGTATACCCATTTGCCTCTTTAATATTTAGTTGATTCACAGAACATGATTACTGGAGCTGCTCAAATGGATGGAGGTATCCTGGTTGTATCAGCTCCTGATGGGCCTATGCCACAGACAAAGGAACATATTCTGCTTGCACGCCAGGTAGTTAACCTTCCATTTGTTGCCTGTGTAACAATGTTACCTTGCGTTTTAGCTCATTTTCTGTTGATTGAATCTTGAGTGTACCTCCCAGAATTATTGTTCTTGTTTCCAAAAATACTTTTCCACTTTATAGGTTGGTGTTCCATCCTTGGTGTGTTTCCTCAATAAAGTTGACGCTGTCGATGATCCAGAACTACTTGAGCTAGTGGAAATGGAACTTCGAGGTAGGATCACTAGTAACTTTCAATTGTATTCGTGGATAAAATCTGGTGATATCAGATTTTCCTCATACTTATTTCTCTGTTTTCACCAATGGCAGAGCTTCTAAGCTTCTACAAGTTCCCTGGAGATGAAATTCCAATCATTCGTGGTTCAGCTTTGTCCGCTTTACAGGGTACAAATGATGAAATAGGGAGAAAGGCAATTTTGAAATTGATGGATGCTGTAGATGAATACATCCCTGATCCCATACGCCAACTTGATAAGCCATTCCTGATGCCAATTGAAGATGTTTTCTCCATCCAGGTACATGCATTTGGCATTAGTTACTCTGAAAAGTTTTATTTTGCGATGTGCACCTCTTACAATTGTAATCACTCATTAATTTAATCAAAGATCAAAAATTTCTTCAAAGCATGTCTCCTTGCTATCCTTAGATGGCCATAATTGTGGCTTAGAAAGATTACTAGGCAATACTTTACTTCTCCCAGGGAAACTTTACTTTTTGATCCACATGAGAACTTCTCTTTTTTATGCAAAGAACTTTTTTATGCAAAGAATATAACCTGATTGACCATTCATGCATTTATTTCCCTTTTTTGTGTTAAAGGGTCGTGGAACTGTTGTCACTGGCCGTGTTGAGCAAGGGACTATTAAAGTTGGAGCAGATATAGAAATTTTGGGGCTGATGCAGGTAACATTAGGACAATGTTTTAATTGCCAATATTGTTCCCTGGTTGGTACTGCTTATTCTCTTAGCTGTTGATATGGGGATGTGTGAGACTAATTTTTCAGAACTGAACCTTGGGATGATTTTCTAGTACTCAATATGACCTCTGCAGTTCTAGACCATAAGTATGATGAGCTCTACTGACATTTATGTTTGACACTTGTAGGGCGGTCCCTTGAAAACTACAGTGACTGGTGTAGAGATGTTTAAGAAAATCTTAGATTATGGACAAGTAAGTAGTCACATGAATTTTTTCAGCTTAGTTTGCAGCAATCCATTGAACTAAGAACCATTATGTTTCACCTTCTGCTAGGCCGGAGACAACGTGGGTCTTCTTTTGCGAGGACTGAAACGGGACGATGTGCAGAGAGGACAGGTAAGCAACATGAAATATATCATGAGATTTGGAAATAGATTGTTATGATTTGATCTTGCAATTATTTTATAATGTCATGTGCTGTCAAGCAAACTCCATGTGGTTGCTCAAATGCTTTAGAGCATGTAACGTAAATTTCTTCAGACTTTTTAGTATGGATAATTGGAGGGAAGAGGCAGATATTTTCACCTCTTAAGTACTTGATGAAATTTGTAGAAGCACAGTCCACTTCTCTAACTAGTGCTGCTTTTCTTTGTAGATGAGGAATTTAATACGTCAACACCTTAGTGGGATGCAGAAATTGTTGTCAAAAAACTCAAATCTATTTCCAACCTGAGTTACTATTGAGCAATCATGAAAAGATGCAGCTCTAGTACTAACTCTGCCTTCTTTTGTAAATAGGTTGTTGCCAAGCCCGGTACACTTAAGACATACAAGCGGTTTGAGGCAGAGATATATGTTCTTACAAAAGATGAAGGTGGCCGTCATACAGCCTTCTTCTCAAACTACAGACCCCAATTTTACATGAGGACTGCAGATATCACTGGAAAAGTAGAATTGCCAGAAAATGTTAAGATGGTTATGCCTGGTGACAATGTAACTGCAGTTTTTGAATTGATCTCAGCAGTTCCTCTGGAAGCAGGTGCGTTCAACTTGCATCAGCTTTAAAAGTTGCAGCTACCTATTAATTGACCCAATTGTCCATGTTGCCTGGATTATCTTAGTTATCCATTATATTATAATTTCCAAACTTGTGTGCTTAGAATTTTCTTTGGAAATCATAATTTTGGATTATGCTAATTCTGTAAGAAACTTGGTTGCGCAGCATGAATTTCATTCCTACTTAAGTTCCTTCTCAAGTTTCTTTTGTTTTTTTCCCAATGTTGCTTTCCTCATTACACATTAAACATCTTTTCTTGTTTTCATTTTTTATTTTTCCATTTCTACTAAGGTCCAATTGTGGTGTTTCGGTTGGTTAACTGAAAATGTTTCTTCGCGATTTAGGATAAATGGACCACCCTTTGGCATCCATACGTGATGCATTTCCCAATGATCAGACATTGATGTTCCCAAGTGTTGCCTAACCTTGATACATGTCCATTTAGTACTTTGTGATATCATCATGCATCAATTAGTGGTCCAACCAATTCCATAATAAACTTTGTATGTATCTAAGCATCAGTGCAGTTTTGTCTCGACATAAGCTTTGGGATCTTGTTTGATATGCACATTGACATTAATAATCATATTGGAAGGGTTTTCCCACCTTTTCTGAACAATTATGAATTTTGTTTGGCATATGTCCTGCTTATTGTTGTTGCTGTTGTTGTATATGTCCTGATTGTTGGTTGCTTTATGTCAATCTAACAGGACAAAGATTTGCTCTAAGGGAAGGAGGCAGAACTGTTGGAGCTGGAGTAGTTTCAAAAGTTTTGAGCTAAAACATTGGTCTGTTAAGCATTTTTGAATCTGTTAGTTTGTGAAAAGTGGACCAAGAAACAAAAGATTTTTACTTCTGCAGGAAACATGCTATGAGGAAACCACATCCCCCATTCTTGTTGGCCTATTGATGTAATGCTCCTTCTAGGCATTTCGTATAGTTGGTGATATCAATTTAGTAGATCAAGATGTCGTGCTCGTTTAGTTCACAGTGCATAAAAGGTGCTCGCCAAACGTTTACATTTGTATTAGTAACAAAATAATTTTTGTTGAAGAGTCCAATGATGAAGGACAATTTTTTTCCTCTGGATTGAATACGGCTAATCTCTGCTCAGCTGAGTTTTCATTATATGCGAATCGGTCCATCTCTGCTTGGCTGAGTTTTCATTACATGCTAATTGGTTAGTTGATGTTTCTTTTTCTTCTTCTTCTTCTTTTTTTTTTAAATATTTGATGCATGCCATTACATTTTGATGTAGATGAGCAGAAAAGAATAGGGAGGCAGAGGTGTACAAGCACACTGATGTTAATGGAATTTCTTTCTTTGCTGAAGAGGGACAAGATCAGTAGTGGCCGGTGAAATGAGTGATGAAATTAAATACTCATTTACGTATTTTCTTTTTAAGTATCGGACCTTTTGTCTTTGTTTCTCCAATTATCTCAAAAAAAATCAAATTAAATACAATTTTCTTTTTGTTTTTTTGTTTTCAAAAATTCTCAAATTTGGGAGAATATCTTTTTCTCGAAAGAGTGAAAATCAAAGAATTTTTTCAGATACTGTTTTTCAACCGACACAAAGTGAAAACTTACAACTTTGTTGACTGTACAGGGACTTGTTTTCAGAAAAATTGCACCATTTCAAAATATGAAAGTTTTGTGAGGGATAGATTCCGGATAACGTTTCTAATACATTTGAATATTTACCGTGGTATGTTTAGTGGTGAAGCAAAATTGTATTCATAAACAGATTGGAGTGTACAATGTGTCCGGAAAAAAAAAAAACAAAAAAACAGCACCTAAGCATACAAAATGGTATGGATACAAACATTGTGTGTGCAGCTAATCTGTGCACCTGGCTCACCAGAAGAGCCATATAAAACACCAGGACTTGCACAGTCCAGTCCCCCCACAGAAAGAAAATCTTGTCATTTGAATGCTCAACAACAGCAACCTTAAAGAATAATGAAACCAATTCACGCACAGAAGCCCCTTTGGGTATCTAGCCAAAGAATAATGAGTTTCCAAGTTAGAGATAAATGGCATGGTTTTTGACAAATACAGTTCAAATATTATTCATGGTGAGCTTCCATCAACACGATAATCCATGCATCTTCAGAAACCAAAACCACAAGAGGGGAGGGAATATTGTATACAAACAACAACAAAACTTAACATCTTGCATTTACAATTATTCTCGATTTCTATGGGATTCATGCACACCATTTGTATCAAGTTAAATTTACACATCCTTACCATATAATTTTCTCATGCAAATCTCATCACCACAACTGCCATCACTGTTGCGGCTCTGAAGAAAATTTCTTTCACGTTCTTGTCCACTTCACTCATGATTTTGTCTTCTCTCAGCCCTGACTTGGCCGAGCTCTTCCCAATAGACACGATGGTGTCCCTCAATTTGTTCACTGCCCATGAGAGCCAGACCCATCCCAAGCCAAATCCAGTATTAAGTACTTTTGATGCACACAGTGGTACCTTTCCATAGGCTACTTTACAGAAAACAGAGAAAAGAACTGCAAGGCCAGTCCCTGCGATGCTAGCAGAAAACGTGGGTGAGGAGCTGGGTAGCTCACGGCCAGCTTTTTTCAGTGGAAGTATTGTCATTTTGCCATCTCGTCCCCTTGTTGATCATCAAGGACAGGAGGGTTTCACATGCGTGCGAGTAGTTATTTCTGTAAACATTCCTCTCTTTAATTGATTTCGCACTGCTCTTCTTCCTTGGTGATGGTTTCAGCTTCACTTTCTCAGGACTGCAAAATAAAGAGAAGCGTAGGTGAGTTACTGGATGGTAAAGTATTGTTTAAAGTTGAGATGACTGAATGTGAGCATGGAAAAATTGACAACAACTGCAAAAATATCTACAAATGCCACCAGGGTTGTCCCTTAAAGAAATGGCCACTAGTGCGTGATGGCCCAAACTATGATAGCTAGCGGACCAAATTTCAGCAGCTCCTAGGGCCTTACAATTCTAAAATGTAAGCACTGAAAAGTGATTGCTGATCCATTTGTTAGCCATGCCGTTGAATTGTTTCATTCTCAGGAAAGTGTTAATCATGTTATTTGAACACCATGCTTCTAGTTCAAGATGGAGTGCATGATAAAACAGAAAAACAACCAATAAAAAAGAAACAGAAACCAATCGACACTGTGTTCGTTACCTCTTCAAAGGAGCAACAGTTGCCTCTTCCACCCTCCATGGTGATCCAAGTGCTTCATTGGTATCCACCCTGTTCATAAGGATCAGAGAGTCAGCTGCTGCAGGTGAAATTTTGAAAGGCTTCATTCTTTCATTTTGGTATCTCTGACACAAATAAGAGAAAAATTGGATATTTACTAATTGGCCACAACATTTAGCCCCATCAATGGCTTTCTGGAACACATGAGCAACCAAATTACTCCAAATTGGGTAAATGATCATCATATTGCAGCTGAAACAGGTCCAACCAATTGAGATTTGCTTTTGCACCCCAAGTCCGTTGAGAAGGGAAACAGGGAGGGATTACCAGTTGCCTTACGCTGAGAGGAAGCTATTTCTCTTAAATAATGCTGACTGGCTACATAGTCCTATAATTTGCATAATATGTCTCCGACAATTTGTATATGTTTCAAAATCATTGTTACAATATGAGCTATTGTGGTAAGGGTGAAAATCTAGAAGAAATGAGATTATTATGCAACGGAAATCTAATTAAACTGCACAGGATACATGCCAGCACACATTGCTTCAAGCGGGAGAGGGTAAGTCACATTGTAGTCAAGTATATAATTAAAAAAAATCAATATAGCTGATGCATGTATATTGTGCAATAAATCAAGTATATAGTTAAGCATACAATACCAACTGAATTGAGGAACCAGTTGGAAGTTCTTGTTTGATCCATTTAAATCCTTTGATAGGTAAAACTCAGCAAGCAGTGTAAGGAAATCTTTCATCTCACCCCTAGTACCCAAGAAAGAGATTCTGGCCACCTGGGCCAACCACAAGTTTCGAACTGCAAGTTAAATTCTGAACAAATTCCAAAAGAGGCTTTTGGATTTCAGAACTTGGGTAAAGGAGAAGTGGCCGAGCCTGGGAACCATAAATTGGAGATGCACGTGATCGTTGATGCATGTCGTTTCTTCGCATTTGTGGCCTCACAAACTCTGATATTAAAGACATATCCAGGTCTCTCCCTTTCTGCATCACTTGATCCAGACCCAAGATGCTGCAATATCTTTTCATGTCTTGCACACTTCTCAGCAATACTAGAACTCAAAAGTACAGAATCTGGACATGTTTCAACAACCCACAAAGAGAAAAATGTTAGCTGCAACATCATACATTATTAAGGAGCGCACAAAGATTAAGCATTATGTAACCAACAGATCATTTAACACCACCAACAGGCAACATAAGTTTTAGGCTGTATTTTCATTGAAGCAAGTGCATGTACCAGAAAATTGAAGCAACTCCACTGGAGTGAACACCAACATTACCTAAAATT
This sequence comes from Dillenia suffruticosa, assembly GCA_033439265.1. Classification (NCBI taxonomy): domain Eukaryota; kingdom Viridiplantae; phylum Streptophyta; class Magnoliopsida; order Dilleniales; family Dilleniaceae; genus Dillenia; species Dillenia suffruticosa. Next base: position 23,433,190 of record JAVTVX010000020.1, on the reverse strand, counting down.
TCACTATGCTAAATGTGTTCCTTAAGCACCAACCAAGATGATTCTTTCTTAAACTGAATTGTTGCATTTAGCCAATCACATTGCTCTTCTCAAAGCCAATATAGCTCTGTTGAGAGATCCAACTGGTCACTGAACTTTAAAAGCTGCTGGAACATGGGATGGTAAGTTACAAATTTTCTTTTGTATGACATAAAGGTAGTTACAGATTATCTTGAGCTTGGTTTCCATGGCAATAGCATTGTTTTTTATTTAACCCTTCTAATTTTTTCTAACTTAATAATTAGTCCAATCCCAGATGAAGCCAAAATCAATTGCATCCATGTCCCATGAGAAGACCAAGGGAGAAAAAGAAAGAAAAAGGTATATGAAGGTTTAGCCAGCTGTAGAAAAGATAAAGCGCAGTTCTGTTCATGCAGAAAAAGATTAACTGCAACTGGAAAATGAAACCCAAAAGATTTGTGGATTAAAATGAGTGATTTTGGTTTGACACAGTATTACATACTTGAAAGATATAATCCATGATTAACTTGGAAATGAAACATCATCAACATTGACAGAAGCCCAATTACAGGTAACGTTTCTCTAGTGCATAAAATTGGACTTCCTTGCTTGAGGTTAAACAAGATCATCATGAATTGAGCATCCAAAACCTAACTTGAGAATTGACAAATAACATTTTTTTTAAACAACAGACAAAATTAAAAAGGATTAGCAACATAAGAGGACATTACGTAAACGAATGTTTAGAAAAATAAAAAAGTGTATGCAAACCAAATGAATAGATTAATTTTGTTTCAAACCTTTCACATCGAGAACTGTTGGCCTTGCAATATCAGCATCCATCTTGACAATCTGGTTGGCCTCTGACAGCCCACTGAATGGTTTCCATGGATCCTCGTGCTGATTGGCTCTCAGACTAACAGAACCGGAACGTGTAACATCAAGCCTTGCTCCAGAACCTTGCAAGATAGGTTGAAAATCCTGAAAAGAAACAAGGTTTGAAAACAATGCATCGTATAAAATAGCAGCTCCAAGGGAGAAATAAATAACAATCAAGAGAAATTATTACCAGGATTTCAAGACAAGATTGTTGATCCAATCAAGCAAACAATCAACCTAAGGAATAGACATATGAGCAGAGTAACTAACCAAACATGAACAATTAAATTAACTAAGCAACTCTCCAGGCAAACAGCACAGAAAATATGGACTATTAAGTTTGCAAAAGTCCAGGAAGGGTGCAAATAGATTAAACACCATGCAATGGAAGTCCTGATCAAACAATGAGGAACATGCAAAGTCCAAGGTGAAAGAAAATCCACAGCTCATAAAAAGGAGAAAAATGACACAGGTTGTATCTGGATGGAGCCTAACCATCTCAAATAATCTCCTCTTGGCTAAAAATAACTCTGGATTGCATCTTTTATTCCGCATCCATCCATGTACACCTGAAATCCATATTTGTGCAATCATTTTCATTCTGTATTGTTCCAAAATTTTATGATATCTTATACCATAAAAGCGTAGTGGATCATTTAGGAACTTTAAAAGTTAAGTAAAACACAAAATATATTCTCAATGAAAATGGCATCACTAAGCTTAAAGTGTCCAACAAATTTCATTTCAGACTCATTCTTCTGTAGCTACAAGCAAATTGAAAAATGTACCACTGACACAATCTTCAAGATAATTAGCAAGCAGTAAGAATCCAATAGAACCATACCACTTAAAGGAGTCACTTTGAAGAACAATGAACCAAGTCATGGCTCTAAACTCAACAAAACCATAATTCTAACTTGAAAGATCATAAAAAGAAAAGAAATACTAATTAAGACAGACATATTTGAATAATCCAGCATGAAACAAGACCATGAACACAAAAGGGCAGAAATATAGGGCTAATGGCACCCTTCAAGTTATTAACTAAGAAATGCAGTTGTGGAAAAAAATATATAAATAATAATAAATCAAGCAATAAGCTATTGTTTTACAAAGTCCTAAAACCTTAACTAGGAAGTCAAACCAAAACAAATACGGAATTATCTAGTCTAAACCCTATAAAGCCCATTGAGGAAATGTGTCCACCGAAAATCATGCAGCTATTATGAACAAAAATCCAAATTTCTACCAACCCAGAACTAAATAAAAACCCCTCACTAGATGAATATAAAATCAATCCAAACCAGCTGCAAATATGAGTCCAAATTACGCATTAGTGGGACCATATATGCCAACAACCCAATTCGACAGCAAAAAGCACCAGTATTATCCAACAAAAGTTGCACAAACATGAACTCAAACCCAGTGAAAATCAAACATTTCCAAACAGTCACAAAACAAAACCTCATCAAATCAAAAATCCATTCGAGGAACAAACGCAAAACCACACTGACAGGAACCAACAAATTCAACAACCTAAACAAGCAACGGATAGGAAATGTATCAAACCTGAAATTTAACATATTAGAGTCACAACATATGCCAACAACCTAATTCAACACCAGTAAGCATTGAACTCAAACTCAAGTAGAATGGAACTCTCTAAAAACTCCCACGAGACAATAATTCATCAAATCAATCCCAAATCAGAAACAAACATAAAACCCAACTAGATTGGAACCAATATAGTCCAATTATAACAACAAATTCAAGAATCGAAACATAAGACCTTACAACCAGTCAAGCCTGAAAATTAAATAAACGCACTCACTGTTTGACGAATATACGGACAAATTCAACACCAAAAAGCAAACCCCAGAAAAAGTTCGACAAACCTAAACGGACAAATCAATAAAATCAAACATCCAACATCTGAATCAGATCTTAAAATTACCTTAGAAGCCTTAGACAAGGCTTGGTCCTGCTGAAACAGCACAGGAGGAGGATAACAAGTACTAGAAGCCATCAAGCAAAGCTCACCCATATCTTCTGAGAGAAACCCAGTTCAGAAAATCAAACTTTCTGAGACCAAAGTTTCTCTCTTTATTCCCAAAAGGGGTATGTCAATTCATCAAAAGCTTATCCAACACCCAACCTCAAAAACCAAAATTTCCAATATTTGAGGTTTCGGGGTTTTTTTAAGTGATCCTCGAAAACCCCACAAAACACACACAGAATTTTGTGTCCTATTAATTGATTTTCTGTATTAAGGATCTGTGGTTGACGACTGGGGTTCTGTCGGATGAATCTATCCGGGTGGGGTTGCTGAATCCAGACAATGAAAGCCAATTTATGTTGTTTGGAATTTTCCTACGAGATGGGTTCTTCTCTTGGGTTTCACATCCACTTTTCCCCTTCTCCGGGGCTTTTTATTTGTCTTGGTCAGACTTGGTGGCTTGGACCGACCCCAGTTGGTCTAATAAAATATTACCTAAAATCTTTTAATTAAAATTATAAATTTAAATCGTAATTTATATAAAACAGATTATAATTAAATTATAAATCGAATTAATTAAAATATAATTTAAATATAAATTATTATCGCAATATATTAAAAAAAAAAAAAGAAAAAAACTTGATGGCTTGGCTTGCGGGTCCATGGGGTATGAGCCAGGTAGGCAGTAGTATTTTGATGAAATTTTCAATTTTACTAATTTTGGTATACTAAATTTGGAAAAAAATTGAATTTTGTTACAATGATTTGGTTGAAAAATCTCTACAAATTTTAATTTGATTTTATCTCTATATATTAATATTTTTAATTAAAATAAAAATTTAGATGAATAAAATAATTTTATAAACATAATTAAAATTGTTATTATATTAAAATTTTAAACTAAATTCAACTCATTTTAATCTTAAGTTTTCCAAACTAAACTTAAAATAAATTAGTTTTTTAATAGAAACATATGGTTTAAATTTTTATACCAACATCTACAACCTTATTTACATTTTAAATTATTGAATTATTAACTCACTCTATTTTTAATATTTTTTTCTTTTGTTTAAACCTCTAAATATCTAACCCAATTAAAATATAAAAATAGAAAATTGGATGTTAAATAATTTTTATATGATCGCAAATTTTTTTGTCTTGATTTGTATTGATAAGAAATTTGAAATCATTCAACTAAGTATCGGATATATATTTGTTATTATTATATCTGAAATTTTAAAAATAACAACAATATTCTTATACCCAAGTTGTTGAATTTAGGAAAATCGTGAGATTTCAATACTTTTAGAAACTTGATCATCATATAATAAAAAATAATAATAATAATAATAATTTTTTATAGCAAAATTGAGAAATTAATTGTTTAAATGAGTATAAATTACAACGAAAGACCCGTGAAAAAGATCACAGATAAAAGTCTATAATCAACAAATATTGACGCAGATGATAAGTGTTCTATTGTTGCTTAACCATATGAAAATTTGATTTTCTTTGAGAATGGAGTGATATTTATTAGAAGACCTGCATAGTATGTGAATCTCATTAAAAAACAAAAGCCTATAGGCGACAGCTTTAAGCATCAAAATGCTAAGACCGGCGGTACCTTCAAGCATACAGCATCAAGACCCTGCAAATATGGCGGCGAAGGTACCGAGACCAACAAGACACTTCAGAACATTTGATGTTTGCATGCACACCGTACCAGGAAGATCTCAAAACCAAGCAATGAAACCCAACGAATATAGGCAATGAGATTCCAAACAGACCCCATGACCAAGCAATCAATGAAAATCATCTAATGGGTAATGAAGGGACATATACGTGAAGAGACTTGTTTAAATATTTTCTTTTGAAGTCAAAATTTAATATTTTATTCTGAATATATATATTTTTATAATTTTTATATAAAAAAAAGACAAAATCAAGAAAAAAGTCCTTATAAAAGAGTTAAGTTTCAAGGATTAGAGTGACACCTTGAAGGCTTGGCACAAAACACTCGAGGAAGAGGAGAAACAAAGAAGAGAGAAAATAGAAAAGAAGAGAGAAGAGAGGAGAGAAGGGACAAGAGATAAGGGAGAAGAGAGGGAAGGAGGAGATGGAACTTTGTAGGCCATATATTGCAATCCGATATAAGAGAATTTGTGGGTATAGATGTAGGCGTGGATACTGATGCCATTGACATGGGCCGTTGCTTCGCAGGGACTCAAGTATTTTTTTTTTTATCTTGGATATCGTTTAATATTTAAAATTTTACTCTGATTAATCCAGATTAACTGTTAATACAGATTAATTAGTTCATTTTTTGAAGGACGGATCTCCCAACGGGAAACGTTTCATACATATGAGAGCCCAATATTTCTGACGGGAGTCTAATCTCGATCATGTTTAAGAGAACTCAACCCTATATCCAGTTAAACCAATCAACATTAATGGGACCCGAGTATTTCATTCTCTCCTCTTCTCTCTCTCTCTCTCAAAATGTAAAAGCATTTTTCACTTTTATTTATTTATTTATTTTTAAATCCAAACTCATTCCAAAATATTCAACAACATTTTGATCGATCAAAATTTTAATAAAAACTATAGTAGGATCAATTTTTATAAAATATACCAAAATTATCATTGCATTTACTTAGTTTTCATTCGGTTAAGCTCAATTTCTTTTTTTTTTCCCTATGGCCCAGAAAATAATATAAATTTAATTTTAAGTCTATGCTTTTTAGGAAATAAAAACGCAGATAAAATAAATACTAAGTTTTGGTCAACCTAAGTTCATCGGTCATCAAGACGCCTCACGACCACTTGTTGCGACCGTATCGGCTTCGGCCGGCTTTTCAGACCCCCCACTCGCTTGACATTAGTCGATGTAACGCGTGGATTACACGAACCAAATGTACTGCGCTACTACTAATCAAATCATTGTAAATGGGTCCCACAACCCTATAAGCGCTTCGCCTATATCGGAGCCTCAAAAGAAAGCATCTAGAAGCCGAAACAAAACAAACCCCCCCGCCAAAAAAAAAGACTAGATTCCTCTATGTTGATTAAAAAGATTTTATGCAGCCTAATTAATTTTTTTTATAGGAAAATAATATTTCGTCTATTACAAATAATTTAAAAATATATATTTAATTTTTTTAAAAAAATTAATTTTATTATGAAAAATTACTTTAAACATCATTTATTATCTTAATTTGATTTATTTATAACTCATTATAATATGATTAAAAAATTGATTATCATACCAATCGTGCCGTTAGTATTTTATCCACTTTAAAATAATAATCGATAAATAATTATAATTTTCTTTTGAGTTAATTACTATTTGTTTACGACCGACGCTTGGATTCTGATTTTAATGATCAAATCCTTATGAGAGTTGAAAATGGTACTAAAAGAACCGAATATGTGAAAATAGTTTAATAATCATAATTCTATGATCTGGGTTATCTTGCAAGTTTTTTAGTTTTATTTAAAAAATATTTTATTTATATAAATTTAAAATTTATCTTACTTATATAAGTTTAAAGAAAAATAAATTATACACTAAAAAGATGACGGCCATAACTTTTATATTTATTACTTATAATCATATAAATCTTAATAATAAGAAAAATAATATAATAATAGAGAATTTTGTGATTTAAAGAATAATGGAATATATCTTATATAACAATGGTATTTAAAAATTATTTTATTTATAAAAAGTTTAAAAAATAATTAATTATAGCAGAAAACACGGTATATATTTTTATTAATTATGGTTATATAAATTTGCCGAAAAAATAGAGAATATTGTGATGTAATGAGGAATATCGTTTTCCGCTTCTATTCTTGGAATATTTTCTACCTTATTTAGAATCTCTTTTTTTTCCAAAAAAAAAAAAAAAAAAAAAAAAAAAAAAAAAAAACCAACTACTTGTTCGGTTACGATGTAGTGAAATTACCTAAATGCCACAGGGGAGAAATTACTGCAAATTTATTGCAAATTAATCGCCACACAAAGCGAGTCTGCGCACTATCCCCTATCCTGAAAATTACTGCAAATTTATTTATTTAAAGCCTCTCTCTCTCTCTCTCTCTCTCACTCGCATCCTCATCATCAGATTACGTACGTTACGTTTCTCTCTCTCTCGCTTTCTCTTTCTCTGTGCGAGTCACAAAAATTTCGTTACCTAAAAACCCTAATTCCCTTTCTTGAATCAAATCAAGCCAATCAAATCTTAGTCTCCCAGTTAAACCCTAAATTCATTAACAAAACTTCCAGATCTCACCTTGATTTTACACCAAACTGACTCTATTCATCCTTTTCTCCAACTAGCATGGGAAAGGTTTTTCAAGAAACCACCAAGCCCTTCTCATCTCCATCATCGTCCTCATCATCACCGTCGATTTCGACATCAACGTCGATCACCGACACAGTGATCGGGTCCCACCAGTTCAAAATCACCGGCTATTCGCTCTCGAAAGGGATCGGAATCGGAAAATACATCGCCTCTGATACTTTTATGGTTGGAGGTTATGCTTGGGCGATTTACTTCTATCCAGATGGGAAGAGCGTTGAAGATAATGCCTCTCATGTCTCGCTTTTCATTGCGTTGGCGAGTGAAGGGACGGATGTTAGGGCTTTGTTTGAATTGACGCTGTTGGATCAGAGTGGGAAGGAGAGGCATAAGGTGCATAGCCATTTTGGAGGACGTTGGAAAGTGGGCCTTGATACGCTTAAGTATAGAGGCAGCATGTGGTGAGTTTTAGGGTTTTTTTGTTGAATTTGTGAATTGGGTTTGTTCTAATCTTGGGGTGGGTTCATAGGTTTATGATTATTTGTATTCGAGCTTTGTTGCACTGTAGATTTTGGGATGGTGAATTGGATTGTACTCTTGATCTTGTTCTTATTTGTTCTTCTTTTGTTTTAATTGCTATATTTTGCACTGTTTGTGCTGGGCTTTGTTGCGTCGTTGGGTCCCTCTGCCATTCTTTATCTTAGTTATATTCTTGTTTCTTGGGGTTTTACTGTATAATTTTGAGGAGAACGTTAGAAAGTAGACCTTATATGCTTATGTATAGTGGCAGCATGTGGTGAATTTAGGGTTTTTTTTTTGGGTTAAATTTGTGAATTGGGTTTGTTCTAATCTTGGGGTGGGTTCATAGGTTTATGATTATTTGTATTTGAGCTTTGTTGTACTGTAGATTTTGGGATTGTGAATTGGATTGTACTCTTGATCTTGTTCTTGTTTGTTCTTCTTTTGTTTTAATTGCCATGTTTTGCACTGTTTGTGCTGGCTTTGTTACATCGTTGGGTCCCTCTGCTATTCTTTATGTTCCTAGTTATATTCTTTTTTCTTTTTTGGAGGGGTTTACTGTATAATTTGATTGTTTGTCTTTGGGTTTTGTTGTTTGTGATACGTATAGAGGTTGCGTTCTCGTATAATGTGATTCTGAATGCTTTTGCACGTTGAATATGCAAGAATTGTTCCCAGTTGACCGTTATTTTTATTTATTTTGTATGTGGTAAGCAAAGACGCCACCTTCATGATACATATAGAGGTTGCATTCTCGTATAAGTGTCTGGGATTATCTGATGGATTATGTGGAAAGGAATTTGTAATCTGTATGCTAATTTGAGAAGTGGGTACTATTAATAAAGCTGTATCTTAAAGATCAGAGGCAATGTGGTGGACCATTCATTATTTTATTGTCTAATTAGCAATTTATCATAACAATTGTTAAGTTCTGGAGATTGGGCATGATTTGGAGATAAGGGTTCCAATTCTTGTTCAGTGGAAATTCTGCTGCCTTGGAACAGATGAATCATTAAGACCTAGGACCCTATATCGACCAAGCTTTTAATTTGACTCTTAAAACGAAGCTGTCTAGTTTTGTTTCCAAGATGCATTTTAGAGGGAAGCAAAATATCATTAAAACAAGTAAGAAATGACGACTGCCCCTGGGGATGTGGGCAGATGTTGGCCGGAACAAGTTACTGGCAACTTGCGGTATAATGAGTGTGATGGATTTCTGCTCAACCTAAATTTCCTGGCCTTATTGTGGTTACCTTGTTACTGTTATAATTTTGCATCTCATCCTGTTATTAGAAATATAAATATGAAATAATACTTAGAGAATTTTCAGTTGCTTCCTACTGTAGACATACTATAAATCTCCTCAATGGCTTTCCCCAAAACCTACATTCGCATTTACACCATAACTAAGTTTATTTGTAGCCTGTGGAAATCATATTTTGAGTTAGTCAATAGATTAATCTTAGTAGAAGAAACCATTTGCTTCTTGGTGAAAAGGTTTGAGATTACCATGGGGTCTCTTCTGATCTGAGTAGAAGAACCATTTGTTTCTTAGTGAAAAGGGCACATGGATTCTATTTCGATAGCACAGTATTGAAAATATTTGCGGAAGATCCTTCATAGGCATGTCTAATGTGGTAGTCTAATGATCTGAATGTTTGTGCACATTAAAGAAGGAGATTGCTATTGAATGCTTGAATTGAACCTGAATGCGAATGTGTTGATGCTTGTTTTGACTCCTGTTTGCTCTTTGTTCCATTAAGTTGAAATTTTTTATTTTGCAGTTAGTTCTAACATGGTATATTGTTTGACGATAGTCTGACTAGAACATGCCCGCTTTCCATGTGGTGTATCTGGATTCATCTCTCTTTGGCTCTATCCTGAACTCTAGGAAGGAGTGTTGTGTGACTAAGTGCTTGAGACAAGGATAACCCTGCTGGTCTGTCCAAGTGAATATTTAAAGTACTGTGATTATACCACTGCTGTTTGCATTGGTCTCATTCTATCTGTACTGGTTATGGAATTGTGTTTCAAGACATTTGCATTTGCATTTCTGTGGAATATTTTTCTCTGTTTTAGTTTACAGAATTCTTTGCTCCGTTGGTTGCTAAATGAAGCTTGCTTTTGTGATTTTCTTTTAGGGGTGGCTTGGTGTGCCTGTTCTTTGTATTGTTTTGAAAGAATTGACTGTTTTGGTTGTTATTTGTCTGTTGCATGTCTCAGGGGTTATAAGCGTTTTTTCAAAAGAACTGCTTTAGAGACATCGGACTATCTCAAGGATGATTGTCTTTCTGTCCATTGTAGTGTTGGTGTGGTTAGGTCACACACCGAAGGTCCGAAAATTTACTCTATATCGGTACCACCTTCAAATATTGGTCAGCATTTTGGGCAGCTACTTGAAAGTGCAAAGGGCACTGATGTGAATTTTGAGGTTGATGGGGAAATCTTTGCTGCCCACAAGTTGGTTCTAGCAGCTCGTTCACCTGTATTCAGGGCGCAACTTTTTGGTCCTATGAAGGATCATAATACCCAGCACATAAAAGTTGAGGATATGGAGGCACAGTTTTTAAGGTCAGGACATTTATTTCTTTCTGCTCCTATTTCTATATTATTCATCTTGGCGGTATGACTCATCGTAATGCATATAAATCATATATGAGCAAATGAATATTTAAAACCAGCTGAATGTAAAATCTTTTGGATGTATTGGTATTTGATCATGTTTGTTTCATGTCTATCAAATATGGATGATATCTATTTACCAACTGATTTCTCAGATCACAATAATTTGTTTTTGCCATAGGTATGAAAATTCCCCGCTTTTCGGTGCATGATAGTTTTCATGATGTACGTGGCCCTTTTTAACCAGGTTCTCTGCACATTCCATAGCTATCTAAATATAATAAACACTTAACCGTTTGTGTCAAATATGTTTGATGAGCAATCTTATATGAGTTGATTGACCTTTCAAAGCCCAATGTAGTCATGTTCCAGCTATATGAAGTCTTAAATTGCTTTAGATGCATTATGATGCATCTTGTAGATGTTTAGGAATTTGGATGCTATGATTAACTTAACTTTTACCATCACAAGTACTGTGGAATGCCTGAAGTGCCCACAGTTTATTTGTTTTTTTCTTCACTCATAACAATACATGTGTTATTAAGAATGGATATTATGCTGGTATAGCTCATGATGCATATGAGTTGAATTTATCATCAATAGGAAGTGTTGAAACTCTTATGTTGATTGATTGACGTTGTTCTTTCCTTTCTGTTGCTGTCTTGGGTTTTGCCCCTTGATGTCTGTTAATTTTAAATCACAAAGAAGGAAAACAATATTGTGAGGCAATTGAATGTGGTCTATCATGGGGGTCATTCGTGACTTTAGTATTATAGCCCATTTGTAAAGCAATGGCAATGCCTTGGGGTGATTACATTTCGAGGCTTGTGGTCTTGATGTGGCTGTTTTTGAATTAACGTAAAGGACTTGGACAGTGTTCAATATATTCCGTACCACAATCTTCCATTGTGAAGAGCTTCACGGATGTTGTTCTCTGGCCTGTAGGAAATCAGTTGTATAATATATAAATAGTTGTTGGGTGTAGGACATAGCTTGTTTGTAACATCAGAAACGTACCTCTGATTCCTTTGGCAATGAATGTCATATATTTATTCTCTGTTCTTTGTTGGAAAATATGTTGAGTGGAGGGGAATTGAAAGAATTTACTTTCATAAATAGAATTAAATGTGGTGGAACAACTGAAGTTATTAATGCTTGAAATCTCAAAAGGCCTTGTCTAAAAGGTAAAAGGTTTTGTGTCCACAGAGCAGTAGTCCAGAAAATGAGTCTGTATTTTAGGACTGCATGGTGGTGTCATTTATGGAAACAGATGGGGAACTAGGAGACTGGACTTATCACCATATCAATGGTGATTTTGATTTTCTGATGTGAAATTCCTCTATCCTTAGTGTGTGTGTGTGTGTGTGTGTGTGTGTATTTTCCTGTCAAAAAAATTATATTTGTTTTTTCCATTTTTTTGGGGGAGGAGGGCCTTGGCTATGGGACTTGGATATTGGGCTTGCTGAATTAGGATTTTTTTCTTCTTCACATAAATAGGATCTTCTGAAGCATTTTCTCAGATCAGAATATGCAATGCTTCTAGTTTTGGAGCAAGAAGCAACAAGGTTGTCATAGAGACTGCTCCAACAGCATCAACCAATTTTAGATGTTTAATAAGACGAGAAAAGTTTAGTGAAGGAGCCATATGATTGATTTGCTATCTAATTTTATGAAAAAAGGATTCCATAAGTGTTTTGATTGTCAAAAACCTGTGCATTTAATTGAGATAACGTAGAACTGAATAGTGATCCTACTAGATAATGTTCAACTAACACATTTGTGAGCATTACTGGTTGGTTTGTTGAAATGATGAGATGATTGTTTTCATATTCGTTGAAAATCCGGTATGTATTGCTTTTATGTATATTTTGACTATTTTTTTAAAATCAATGAAAAGAAAGTATAGTTTTTCCTTTTTCTATCTCTAAACCCACCTTTTTCCTTTTTTTTTTTATAATTTTTGTTTTTCCCTCTCCCTCTCCCTCTCCCTCTCTCTCTCTCTCTCTCTCTCTCTAAACCCCCTTTCTTTTAATCCATTCTCACTAAACCCTAAAATCTCCACTTTTTTTCTCTCTTTTTGATTATGAAACCACGAAACGCTAGGCAGTTAATTTTGAAGATTGTGAATGTAGTTTCTCTCCCACTCTTCCCTCCACTGATTCTTTTTCGATCGTATGGATTATGATCATATCATAACAGCCAAGCATAAGCACTGTTCATCATTCCACAACTCAGATGATGGTTTTGTACTGATGTTACTACCTCATTATCGAAATTTTTTTCCCGTGGGATGTCCATCTAACCCTCTGCTTATGTCTTAAGGTTTTGAAGGTGCATCACTATTTTCAGAAGCATTATTTATGGGAGTGGTACAGTGTCATCATTTTCCTTTACAACTTAAGGCTTATGCCAAGGCATCCATACCCAGATAGCAAACTTTATGCTCAATTCTGCAAAACCTCCTGAAACTGCAATACCGTGAATTGTGACCGAAATTGATAAATTGTAACATTCATACCATGGGTTTAAACTACTATGGCAATCATAAATCACATTTAATTATTGAGAGAGAACAGTAGCAGCTTACAAACAACAATTTCTACAGAGATTAATCTGATATGATAAAAAAGAATCAGATGGGGAGAAGAGTAAAAGAGAAACTACATTTAAAATCTTCAAAATCAATTGCATAGTGTTTCATGGTTTTATAATTGAAGAGAAAAAGAGAAGAAAGTCAAGATTTTAGTGTCAAGTGAGATGTGATTAAAAAGGAAATTGGGTTTAAGAGAAAGTGGAAAAAAAAAAAAAAAAGGAAAAATGGGGGTTTGGAGATGGAACAAGAAAACATCTTTTTTTTTTTTTTGATTTTATGAATTGACCAAAATGTGTCCACATGGACTGCCACATAAGGATTTGGTCAATATAGCATTATTCCATAAGTTTTTTGTAAGAAAATGTGGATATAAGTTGGTATGTCTGCCAATAAAAATTTTTCAAGTTAGTAGGGTTTAACCTGGTGTGGTTGTAAGTACCTAACCTCTTTACTATGGAATCTATACTGCTGAGCAGGGAAAGAAGAAAGGGAGGATGGATCATAGTTGGTTATCACGTAGGTCCATTTCATGTGATCTCTTTTTGTTTCTGGTGGCATATTGAATACTTAGTAGCTCCATGACTCAAATAGCTTATTATTTTGGTTCAGTTACCCCTTTTGTCAATGCCATTCTCATAACAGAAAAGCAAGATCATAGGAACTCCATGGGGATGCTTGGTTAAAGTCTCTTTCTCCTTTTGCTCGTTTCAATGGCACATGCTTTTATCGTATATATCTTCAATAGATAGAGAAATTAAGTTGTCAGTAGTAATTTAAACAAAACAAAAAATTGAACTGTAGAAAAACTGTGTCATATTTCAGTGGATCCTTGCTTGATGTTGTATAACAACCCCACCAGCTTGAACCTGTCATTGCAGAGGGTAAATTAGAGTATTTGAAAAGGAGCATGTTTTATGATTTGAAACAAATTTTTGTGTACGAGACCAACAAAGGAAAATTGGATAGCCAGAATGGAGGTATGGAGTCCATGTGCATGTGTCATTATTTTGGTCTATCCTTTAGGTGATTTAAGAGTATCGAATTCTTGAGATGTTATATGTTATGTAGTTATATCTCTCGTGTTCTTTAAATTCCTTTTTTACATTAATAAGTTTGAACACTGTATCTCTCATGTACTTTAAATTACTTGTTTACTTTTTCTTTAATAAATTTGCATTACTTGTGAGATGAATATTATTAACATTATTTTTGCTTCTAAGTTTTGGGAACAGTTACGAGATTTGGTGTGTCAAATGGTTGGAAATTTCAAAAGTGGCTCCTACGCATATCATTTAGATTTAATTTGATTAAAGAGAATTTGAGGAGAAAAGACAGGAGAGAGATCAAACTTTGTGTGTGTGTGTGTGTGTCTCTCTCTCTCTCTCTCTCTCTCAATCCTTTCCCCTCCCACCTGTTCAGATTGGAAGTTCCCCCAAGCCTAGCCTACCTTCGAATGATCAGGGTGTAAACTGTTAGGGAATATGGGATGGTGATGTTTTGCCTTGAAAAATTATATCTGTGGTAGTATGTTTTGAAGAGTGTTGATGTAAGTAATCACTCCTTGGTGTTTCTTTCTTTCTTTTTTTGGGGGGGGGGGGAACTTTGAGGGGTAAATGTCGTAATAGGATAATTTAATCTCCTGTCAGGGTTGTTTACAAAACATTAATGTAACTGAAATATCCCTTTTATATGAGTCATATTTTTATAATATCTGTAATTGGTGTCTAAAACATTTGAAAGAAACATGGCATTGCTGACTTTTATGAGTTTGGTTCCATTTCTAAATGTCTCAAGAAGGCCTTCAGCAAAGCTTGGAAATCTTTCACCTTGTGCTGAGTATTGGACAAGTGTAGGTCAAAGCAAAATGAGACGGATGTTTCGCAGTGAAATTCACTTGTGCTGTTTTATCATCCGAAGCTTATAGCCAAGTCCTATATGATTTTTGAAGTAACTTAACATTTGGCACTTCATTACTTATAGCTTTGCTTAAAGCAGCAGCATGATTTGTCTTTTGCTTCTGGCTTGACTATTCTTTTGCAGGCCTTACTTCACTTTATATACTGGGATTCTCTGCCTGATATGGAAGAGCTCACCGGTTGAACACAAAATGGGCTTCCACGTTAATGTCCCAACATCTTCTTGCTGCAGCAGATCGTTATGCTTTGGACAGGCTCAGGTTGCTCTGTGAGGCAAACTTATGCGAAGATGTAGCTATAAACACTGTTGCTACTACGCTAGCCCTGGCAGAGCAGCACCACTGCTTCCAGCTGAAAGCTGTGTGCCTCAAATTTGTTGCTATGCCTGAAAATTTGAGAGGTGAATTTCATCCTTGCACTTGGTAAATCAATCTTAAGTAGAATTTAAACTACTGCTTTAGCTTTCGATGTTAATAACTGTAATTCGAACTGGACTGCCATCAATCTGTTTTAAATAGTCATCTAGTTAATATCATACTGTTCAACCTCTTCTAGCTGCAAGAGTTGTGTAATATGTAGATATTGGTCATGTTGGTGTTGGTGTGCACCCATACAGATACTTGCATCTGTTATGGTCGATTCCTTTGTTACTTGGCGGGAAGATGCTCAGCTGTGTTTTTGTCTGTGAGAAACATTTTCACTTCTTTTCTCTTGGGACTGAAGTTCTCTGTGAGATTGGTGAGTGCAATGAGGTGCTTTTAGGGTGGCAATTTTGTGAAAATGCTCCAAGGCAGATTATATCCTACTTGACCTACCTATGATCCTTCTTTGGTTCAACAATAAATTCAAGTCATAAGAAACTTCTGCAATTGTTGGCTTGCTTTGTCTGTGTTAGAGATTCTATGCTTGAAGGAGTTGCCTGACTCAATATTATTCTTTGCTTAAGTTGCCATTGCTTATGCTACTTATTTTTTTTTTTTTTTGCCTTCTTTTATTATCCCTGCAGCTGTGATGCAAACAGAAGGCTTTGACTACTTAAGGCAAAGTTGCCCCACCGTCTTGACTGAACTGCTGGAGTACGTTGCCAGGGTGAATGAGCACTCTGTTATTGCGAGCAGGCATGGAAACGAAGCTATTCTCGATGGAAGCGACATTAATGGAAGACGGGTGAAGCAAAGGCTGTAAACCTAGCACTTTTGCTTGGATTACCCCGTTGTAACCCAGAAAAAAACCAACAAAAAGAAAAGGTGAAAAAAAATTGTTAAAAGGAAAGTAGAAAACCTAGGGAGAGCCTTTCTAGGATTAGAAAACATTTTTCTACTTGAGGGTCGTCCAGTTTGTGTGAGATGTAAATTCAGGCATCTATTGGGCATCGATATTTGTCCTGTAACTTGAAAGCATGTTGTAGTGGCTTGGTTTTCTCTCTTCTTTGGTTCCTATGTATCTTGTAGTTTCTGTATTATCATTTCCTAGTGTGGCTTTGTTATTCTTTGTTGGCAGCCTTATCTGCCAAAGACTACTATTGTTTGCTATTCATGCTGTTATCCTTCTGCTGCTGGAAAAATGTCCGCCTATGTTCAACATATCTCCGAATTTTTCCAATGGTAATTGACATCCAAATTTTCAAGCATTAATTAAAATTAAAAGAAAAGAAAACAACTCTAAAAATCAGCAGGGATACACACATGTATATTAATATAATATAAATAATATGTATATTTTATTTCGAAATTCAAAACTGATAATTTTCTCCCTCTCTGTTTCTCTTCTTTCAAAATCAATCAAGTCCTGGATAATTACGCAGTTGAAAATGATGGTCACAGAAATACTTATTATTTATAACTTTTCTTCTAAAATTTTAAGATATCAGATTGCCATTAACTTTTTTCATACCTGTTTACTTCTTTTAGTTGATATTGTTTCTGGGTTTCATTGTTTTGTGTTAAATTTTGGTGGGTAATTTTTAATTGGGTTACTTTCTGTGTGTTTCTATTCTATGCAATTTCTTTCATATCTGTTTACTTCTTTTAGTTAATATTGTTTCTGGGTTTCATTGTTTTGTGTTAAATTTTGGTGGGTAATTTTTAATTGGGTTACTTTCTGTGTGTTTATCTTCGTCTGTTAGTATCTTAATTTTGAGCTTGAGAATGCTCGTGTGATTAATCAAGATAACTACCCCACATGGTAATTTTAATTTTTTCCCTAATTATTATTTTATTTTGATGCAGATTAAGAAATTTAATGATGGGTATTTTCGTTTTTGGTCTTCTGATCATGTTTATATTACTGAGCCTATTTTAATTGGTCAGTTAGGTCTCCTTTTAATCACTTATCAACTTTCAGATAATTGCACCACGATCGTTTGTGAAAACGGTTTTTTGGGATGTATTGTTCTTGACAATGTTTTAAGCCTTTCGGTCCTTGTAGCAGCACTCCTAACTTTCTATATCATTGATTAGAATTTAGTTAGGGTTTATGCAAGGTCTTGATTCCCTTTTCGTTTTGTCTCATGAGTGGAAGTTGTAAGCTTTTTACACAGGCCCTGGCTAAATGGCAAGATGGATTACGTGAATGCATCTCCAAAGGGATGGTACAGTAGTCACAATACTCTTCCCAAACCCCAACCCTGAGATCCAAGGTTCAATTCGCTGTGTAACACAAGA
Organism: Dillenia suffruticosa; assembly: GCA_033439265.1. Lineage (NCBI taxonomy): Eukaryota > Viridiplantae > Streptophyta > Magnoliopsida > Dilleniales > Dilleniaceae > Dillenia > Dillenia suffruticosa. The sequence goes on along the minus strand of JAVTVX010000020.1, from coordinate 23,415,698 downwards.
AAAAAAGGATTATGTGAATGCAACTAACGGTATATTTATTTCCTAAAATGGGTACAATCGTTTCTACGATGTCCATCTTCATTCCTTTGGTACCATGGACTGCACCTCAAGTGGCAGGCGCTGGCTGAACAGTTATAAGCCAGCCTACTTGGTGCCATCATGTTGATCTTAAAGGCAGAAGAATGAATGTATTGTCCTCTGTTAGTTTGTAGGATTTTCATAGAATATTAAGACCGCCATATTATTATGGTAATGCAAATACTAGAAGCAGTAGTAGTTGATTTGTACTGTTCGGGTACACAACCTCTCTTTATTTCACACACCATACAAACCAGTCCAACATGATCTGTTGGCTTCTTCAGCAGCAGCAGTAGTAGAGGCATCACAGCTGAAGGCAACTCAAAATTCAATCCATTTATTTTAGATACTTTGCAAACCACTCCAACATGTTTTGATGAGCTTCTTCTGCAAACTTCACAGCTGCTGCATCTTCATGGCTGTATCTCACAGTCCATCCATGTGCAACTCCTGGGAATATTTTCACATATCCATTCACCTGTCCAAGACCAGCATAAACTTATATTTTTTGCAAAGACAAAAATCAGGACCGGATGCAAGTAAGGATTATACCTCTGGCTTAGTCGACAAAACCTCCTCAAATTGTTTGAGGAGCTCTGGTGGAGATATATTGTCAATTTCAGCACCTAATACTGCAATTGGTGCCTTAATTTCTGTAAGAGAAATTATATGGATCAGTATGTCTTCAAGAGGCCCGGATTTTGCCAATGTATATCGGTGACCCACTTGAAAAGACTTAACAAGAAACCGAATTCAGGTTGCAGATAGTCCTGATAATTGCGCAAAGTGCCCTAGTTATACATACCCTTGATGTCATCTACGGTGACAAGAGATGGATGTAGCAGCACCGCAGCTTGAATGAGACTCACTTTTGCAAGTTCAACCACTACTTTGGCTGATAAGAGTTAAAGAAACTAAACTATTAGCCAACTCAGTTGTGTTAACAGTTCACTCATTGTATTGTTGTCATCAAAACTCACCACCCCAGCAAAAACCTGCAGCTCCAAATGCGGTTATGCCTTTGCTCTTTAGAGCTTTGACGACCGGTTTGGCATCTTCAAATCCTTTATCCTAAAGAATTATGAGAATCATAAGGTTGGATAAGAAAAATCAACATAGAAAATTTAGATGGAACGATGTAGTTTAAACACTAGGAAGAAAAACATCATAGGAATTGGAGACAAAACTGTTCCATGAGAGGGAAGCCAGTCTGCAATACTCTTCTCGGGTACATAAGGGTCTCCATAAAAGAAGTCAGGAACCACCACATAGTATCCAGAAGCAGCAACTTTGTCGGCGAGCAGCCTTAAAAGCAAGTTGAAAACCGATACAATTATTCTTAGTTTCTTTTCTCAAACGAACAAACAAGAGAGAGTGCAAGGAAAATTATCATGTACATGGATGCTTGCCCACAAGTTCATGGTGTTTGATAAAATGCGTTGAAAATAGAGTGAATTCAAAATTATCCTGTATTGTTTAGAGATGCCGTATACATAGACACATTCTCTATCAAATTTCTTTGGGTTGAGTGATCGGACACTCTATCTCCTTAATCAAAGATCTTGAATTCAAGCCTTGGAAATGACGAAAAAGAATTTAGGAAAGTCAACTTCTAAAATAGGTGTTTGAATCGGATTAGTCGAATAAAACCCGGATATCGGTATTGAAAAAAAAAAAGACACTTTCTTTAATCTTAACCCTACTGAATATGTTGCGGTATATGTAGAAAATATCCTCTTAATATTATCTTAATATATGGTGAATATTATGTTACTATAATAGTAAAATTTGCATGAATATTGTCTTATCAAGATTATATTAACAAAATTGTCTTTAAAAACTTTACTAATGGGATTTCAGAAAACAAGATTGATTCTGACATTCAACAACATTATAATTTGTTGATTTTACAACATTGTAAGTGTAAACATGTCATTTTAGGGATTTATATTTCTGATACTAAACAATTTCAGTTAGTTTCAACTTTAGAATTGATAAGCAGACTAACCTTAGATTTGGTGCTTCATAGCCTGCACAGGAACCACAAAATAAAAAGAAACGATCAAAAGATCAAACATCAACAAGGCAACAAAGGAATCAACAGATGCAGAAACAAACATCAACTAATGGACAGATTAAATAGTCCTCACATTTCTTACAATGGATAATAGCAATTCAGACACCCACAAAAATGAAGATATATAGAGAAATTACCATAACAACAAGCATCAAATATCACAAGAATTGAAAGAGATCAGAAATCTTATCCTTAAAAAAAAAGAAGGAAAAAAGCCGACAGACCTTAAGAAATCAGGCATGAACAATGACATAAAAAAGAAGTATCAAAATTTAAAAAAAGAAGCATGATATTCACAAATTGGGCAATATCCATATAAACAAACACATGAAAAAGCAAAACCCAGATACCAAAAAAAAAAAAAAAATGAAGAGTAGGTAATCTAATCACCAAAGACATCAGAAATAAGGATAATAGCAAGCCTGGAATCAGAAGGGCCTGTCGCATAGGTTTGGAGGCCTCCAAGTTCTATGACTGATCCTGTTCCACAGCTTGAACTCTGGGTTGGAGGGTTTTCACAGCACTGAGGACCAGACATGATGCTTCTTGGGGACAGAAAGAGACTCCACTCAAACAGGAGACGGGTCTTGGACAAACAAATAATTGTTCGAACCACTACAGGCCAGAGTTATTTATTGTCAATTTGAATGCAACCTGTACACTGATTTCCTTTTTTTTATTCTTCGTATCCTTGTCGATTGAATTGAATGTAAGGAATATTCGGGTAGCAGTAGCATCGTGGTCGAAATCATATGTCTTTTTAAATAACGAAATTATATGATATTAAATTTTATTAATTTAATTATAATATTTTCTGTTCTGATGATGTTATTTAATAAGAATAAAACCGACAATATAGCAACATCTTAAAAGGGGTAGTTTTGAGTGACAATTTATGTTTAAGGTACCAAACTCATTTGGATCGAGTGGTAGGACACTTTATCGAGATCTCAAGTTCGATTCCTAGGAATAACAAAAAAGGTTTTAATAGAATCAATCCCTAAAATAGACTCCATAGTGTAAAAAAATTTATGTTTAAGGTTTCATCTCGTAGAATATTTATAATTAAGGTAAGTATTAATACATAAAATTAATTTTAGGGTATTTTTACATAAGGGAGGGGTGTGGTTTTAAAATCACAAAATTATATTTAATGTTCTATTTTAAAGGTTGTTTAAGATTAAGGTGAGTTAAGTGTTAAAATTGATCTTAGGCTATTTTTTTTAATTTAAAATTTAATACATCATGTATTATTTGGACATTTAATATTTTTTGATGAAATTATCTTTATTATTTAACTCCTATCGGTTATCATTATTTAATTTATTTATTTTTTTTGTTTAATTCTTTATACGGATATCTACAAGACAAATTTCACAAAATATTATTTAATGATTACCGTATGTTAATTTAATGTCTCTTGATTCAAAACGAGTTAATTTAATAAATTTTTTTTTTTTTTTTTTGAATCAAGAGACATTAAATTAACTCCTTAATCCATCATTAAACTTCTACAATTTATTACTACCATACGGTAATCATTAATTAAAAATTTTCTTTCCAATAATTACATTAAATAAAAATTTTCTAAAATTGTATTAATTCATATCGCTGATTCGAGCTTTTCATAAGCGAAATCGAAATAAATTATAAATCTATTAATTTTAACTCATTAATAGTATCGATCATTTAAGGTTAGGATGATTAGGGATTCTGATTCCATTTGCTCCCCCCAGTTGGCGCTGAGTTCCGCCTGCCCGACAGTTTGACTGCGTGTTTAAGGTTGTTTAAGGTTCAGGCCTTTCATTAGACGAGGTTAGTAGTGAAAATTTTATTCGTTGATTTGTAATCGGTGGGTACAAACACTGTAGTCTTCACTACCACACATTAAAACCCTAAAATCCATCACAAAAATCCCCAAATCGGTAACAAAATTTCATTACTCATTTCTCATTCCCAACCTCTTCTCCGTTCATTCTCTCAGGCTTTGAAGGTCTTCAAGCTTCTCTGTTATCACATTTATGGAGCCCGAATCAGAATTAACTAAAACCCCAACTACAAGGTTCTCTCTCTCTCGTATTTTTGACAGCTCTTGTATATGCATGCAGATAAAAATGGAAATGAAGGTCGGGTTTTAATGATTAAGATTTGTTGCCTAATTTCCGTTAAGCATAATCAAGTTGTGTGTGGGATTAAGATTTGTTGCCTAATTTGCGTTAAGTATAATCAAGTTGTGTGTGGGATTGCTTATTTGAATGCAGAATCACCTTTCAAGTGGCAATGATCGGGTTCGTTACATGTCTTGGTTTTGCAGATTTTTAAGTTGTTTAACTTTGTGTATTCTATAGATTCATGTGTTTTCCCCCCTTCTGAAATCAAATATTGGTTTTCTGCGAAACTTAGTGCATTCATCTTGTTTCTGAGGTTGCTTGTATTTGCGTAAAATTCACTTTTTCAGTTGGCAACTATAAATTGTGCATGGCTATGATTTGGTGACCAGTTTTTTCTTCCGGTGTGGGCTGCATCTCAATGATCGGTTTGGTTTTGAGATTATACACTGTTCAATGAGCATATTGGTTTTCTTCAGAAACGTGTGTAGAGTTGCCTTTTTTTTTACTTGCTTATATTTGAATGAAAATCACCTCCAAAAGGCAATGCATGGTTATATTCTTTAAGCGCATACTATGATTATGATGTGGGTTTATGCTGATTTTTGAGTAGTTGAACTTTGTTAAATTCTAAAGACTAGTGTTGTTTCGACATTACATTTTTGTCACTGGGCATACTGGTTTTCTACAGTTCATTGTATTGTAGTTAAAATAATGTGGGTGGTCACATTGTTATCTTGCTTTGATGGGTAAAGAACTTGAGAAGCTCTTCTTCTTTCCATGCTAGTTTTGTATGTTGTTATCTGCTTGCAGTGATGTTAAAAGGTGAAGGTCTTATAGAGGTTCATTCTACAGGCACAAATGCTCAGCATGTTTTAAGCAATACAAGTTAAAGGAGCATCTTATTGCTCATATGAAGAAATCACTGCACTCACCTCATCAGCCTAAATGTGGAGTGTGTGAGAAACATTGCAAGTCTTTTGAATCCCTTAGGGAACATATTTGTGGTAGGTATGACTATGCCTATTGGGCCTTTCCTGTCTTTATATGACACTTAACAATTCTCTCTCTTATATATAGGACCATTGGCCAAAGCAGATTGTTCAGAGATCTTTAAAGAACGAGGCTGTGGTCTTTGCTTGGAAATTTTTGATAGCCCAAACTTACTTAATAAGCATAAGGAAATCTGTTGTCTCCCAGCCCCTGTTCCTCTTGTAAGTTAATTGTTGACAATGTTATAACTGATGTTTTTGTTGTTGTTATTGTTTTTTTTTTGGGGGGGTGGGGGTGGGGTGGGTGGTTATCTTTCTGTCAACTGCGGTAGATAAAGTAGTGATGATTCACCTTTGTACTCTGTTGCAGGAGACAATCAGAACGGCCCTTATACAATCTGAGACAGATATTTTGGGACGGAGCAGTCAAAGTTCAGATGGGGGACGCATTGAAGCAGTCGCCATTGATTGTGAAATGGTTGGTGGTGGGACTGATGGGACACTTGATATTTGTGCCAGGGTTTGCCTTATTGATGAAGAAGAGAAAATACTTTTTCATACCTATGTTGAACCTATAATTCCCGTTACTGACTATAGGTACTTTCATGCTCTATGTCATCCATTCTGATTTTTTTGTTCAAGTATGTGATGCGCTTGCTGATCATTTGCACATGTAAAAATTACTTTAAGAACTGGTGTAACCGGAATTACAGAAGACCATTTAAAGGATGCAATGCCATTGAAGGAAGTTCGAGACAAGCTAATGAACATCTTGCAAAATGGAGAGTCTTTAACTAGACTGAGATTAGATGGTGGAAAAGCTAAGTGCCTTGTGGGCCATTCTCTGGACAATGATTTGAATTGCTTGAGAATGAACTATCCTGATCACTTGTTGAGGTAAACCATTTCTCTACTTAGTTAAAGGGCTATGTAAACTAAAGTTGCAATGGGTACTTTCTTGTTGGCTGTTCTTTTTCCAAATCTGAAGTTGAAAATTTGGTTTTTGGATGATAAAAAAAATCTAAGATGATTTATCAATCTTTACCTTTCTTTTGCCAGCAGAAGAAGTTTGTTTAGTTGAAACTACGGCCAGGAACCTTAAAAATGTTTCTCATAATAGTATTATGCTCATTTGAAGGTTTGAATCCCTCATTTTCCTATGCTAGCACATCATATGAAAATGGAATTTCTTGGGCTTAAGAATATACATAAGTGAGAGTGGCTGTGGCAAAATCCTGTTTCCTGTATTCTTCTGCTGGTCGGTTCTTTTTGCTGGTACTTCCTAATTTCTTAGGCATTGAAGGTCTTTGCATGGGTTCTAGCTACTTGTCTAGTATGTGTTAAGCCGTTGCTTTTGGTATTTGCAGGGACGGATCTAAGGGGATCCTTGGCCTCAACCGAAGTTTGAAAAATTCTATGTATCACGCATCTCCTTTTTCATAATTTTCACTTACACCCTTTGATAATTACTACCCCACAACATATCCTTCCTATATCTGTCCCTGAGTATTTGTAGTTGCTCACAGAGCCAAAGCTACGACCATGCTATGATAGCCAGTTTGAGAAGAGTATTTTGTATTAGAGTTGGATACTGACATCTATGAGCACGAATTTTCATTTTATCTATTATTTACTCTGGGGCACATGTAGGTATGTGGGAGGGAGGAAAGTTTTCAATTGGAGAGTTGCGTCTAAGTTAAGAGTAGAGAAAATAGAAAAACTTTATGCAGACACTTGGTTTGTTGAGATCTTTATCATCATTGAGATTATGGCCTGTTGATGAAGAAATTATACAGAAACATATGCTTGCTCATTTTATTTTGTACATATGCCCTTTGGTGTTCTTACAGTTGCTCTTTCTTCGCCACAGGGATACTGCAAAATATCGTCCATTGATGAAAACAAATCTCGCGAGTCACTCTCTCAAAACCCTCACGCGGACATATTTAGGGCAAGTTATACATATGTTCACTTGTTTCAGTGTTTGTCCAATTTCTTACTGCACTGAATGAATATGTTTATCTCATTTTTTTATTGTGTGTCAGAACACATTTTCATGGCTATTAGATTTTATTCTTCAAAGTTTTTTTTGTTCATATGATTGCAGATCTACTGCATCTGGTAGGCATAAATTCTATTCTGTATCTATTTCCGTTACTTTTCCTGAAAAGGAAGACATGAAAATACCTATGATAACATTTGAAAGTTGGTTCTATATTTTTATCTGGACTCGGATGACCAAAGACAAGCTGAAATTTGCAAGGCTACTTTCCTGCTAATTCTTTCCAAACAATATAAGTGGCCTGTGATCAAGCAAATTAATCCAGGGCAAATGGGAAAAAAACACACACACACACACACCCCCCCCCTCTGTCTCTCTCATAGACTCACACACATGATACACTTCTGTCAAAAATAAAGTTTGAACTTATTTTGCTGTTATGGGGCTTTCTCGCTGCAGATATGAGATTCAGACTGGGGTTCATGATCCATACGAAGATGCTGTATCTGCAATGAGGTTGTACAAGCGAATGCGAGGCCAAGATCATCCACTTGGAAAGAGTGAATGTAGTGATCCTCCTTACCACACTAAAAGCTTTGCCAATCCCTTTGATTCATGGCAACCTAAGGAACTAGAAAAGATGACTCCTGATGAACTCTTTAAGATTTCAAAATTGAATTACCGCTGTTGGTGCTTGGATTTGAGGTAATTTTTTCTTAGTTATTATTCACTTCCAATCATGAGGTTTTGTGCTTCAAGGTTACAGAGAATTGAGCTTTTCATTTACTGTTATGTCAACTGGATTGAGAGATACAATACCGTTAGAGATTAATTCCTCTTCGAAGAAACCAGATAAGGAAATAGAAATTGCTCTGCATTGCTGGGATAAATTTGATCATATTCTTCTGAAAACTCCTTTGTTCTGATGGGTATTCTATTCTATTTGTTGTGTTTTATGGTTGTGCAGGTGCTCCCCGAAACCCCAACTTGAACTGTCGGGGATAGAGCAGACATGGCCGAGCTGGCCAGCAGCAAGAGGAAGGTTAGAGAACCGTGCCACATGGGGATGGGGCAGCTGAATATGATACACGGTATGCAGAAGTAGATCATGTTTTGCCAGGGCGGATGCTTAGGTTGCTGAAGTGGCTGGAGCACTTCGTTGTTTATCTCCCATGATCTTTAGGCATATAGGACTCACCGGACTGAACTTTTCAAGCGATAGTGTCTGGTTTTCCCTTTCTTCTTTTACCTGGCGGCAGATTGTGTTGTGAATTGAATAACATCGTGCATTCTCCGTTTCATGTTCACCATGTGGCTTTCTTCCACCGTGCATTGTAGGCCAACACAACTTGCGTGCGTTGGCTTTCTACCGGAAGGTGTCGGCTTACTTGCTACTTCTTGCAAATAACTGTGGCGCTGCCTTCCCTAGAATTGTGCTTTTAGATTTGCTTTTTGTTTAGTTCTTATGTTTTCTCGTGATAAATATATATAATATATATATCTTTTATGAGAAAATCACATTTTTCTGTACTAAATTATCTGCTAAGATAATATGTGCTTGGCTCCCATGACTGCGCGTCAGTGTTCAACGATAAATATATCAGATCAACTTAAAAACCAAGCCATTGTCTGTCACTAATTGCCCACTCTATTTAATTATATTTTCATTGCTTCCAAGTCCCATTAACACCAAAAAGTTTGACAGGGTACAAAGTTTGCCTACAAATCACTTAATCTGAATTGGTACCTTTGTCTTATTAAACCTCGGAATCTTATCTTATCCAATTTTTTACGTGTGTACGAAGTTGCAGACCACACTAACGCATGAATTGCATTCTTTGAGCAAATATATTTTACAATTTTAAATGTAAATTTGAGAAAAAATATAATTTTATATAATCACTAAATAAATAGATTTAAAACTGCACCACTGACACGAAACGGAGAGCCACCCCACGGTGGGGGTGGTACACCTTTCGTGCGTTGGCGAATCATAGTTGTAGCCACCACCACCACCACTGGCTGTGAAGTGGGGCAGTGGCCTCGATTGCCACTACCACGGCGGTTTTTCAACTCGGTGGAAGCTGAAAAGGAGATAATCTCATTGTCGAACGGTGAGACTCGCTCGCGAATGAAAGCTCGCGGGAGGTGAGCCTCTACCGTTCGATGGCATCAAGACTCCCTCCGCCCACCGATGGCAGAGAGAGGCTACCCCGATGATGGGAAATCGTTCGCTGCTGCAGGAGGCCAAGGGCGGCAGCCATGGAGGTGGCGACGCAAAGTTGGGGGCTTGAAGCCCCAACTTCTATCGCGATTAGGGTCGAGTCAGCAGTCATGTCAACAGCCAAATGACAAAGAAGTCATATGGGATTTGATGGATGGAATGTTTGGGATTATTTGATCTCTTATGCTAATTATATTCTCACAAACTCCTAACAAATTCAATATTTTTATACTTTTCTTCTTTACTGTTAAAAACTTTTAGTTTCGATTTCTACGATAATGTAAAAAAATAAGAGTTTAGAAATTTAAATGATAAGTTATTTAATAATTTTACTTAAAAGTACTCTTTTTAATTGTAAAATTAGTGAATTACATTCATAAATATTTATAAATTAATTTATAAATAAGTTATGAAGTACATAATTTTATAAATAATTCTAAAATATTTATAAATTAAACATAAACATTTTAATTTCATAAATATTTAAAATTAATATAATTCCCATTTATCAAATAAGTGCTCGAGTTCGAGTCCTTTTAGAAACAGAAAAGATTATTTTGGGAGACCCCTTTATAGGAGACTCAATAATCAAGTCGTTTTATATTAATCGGAACGAAACTCTAAATATCGAATTAAAAAAAATGGTTAACAAATATTTTTATTATTTTATAACTTACAAAAACAATGGATGGCAAGATGTTCATGATTATATTTAGGCCCACACATCTATAGGCCACAAAGTCCAACTCTCTCTTTCACCCCAAGATAGTCGATGCGGACCCTCACCACCCGATTGTCACGGAAAGGAGCTTGTGTCACAAATAATTAAAGTGCAAAAACCAAAGAGTCTAAATTTATATATATAAAATAAAAACGACTCTATTAACGTAAATTTTTTTATTTTTAAATTTTAAACTCAATATTTAATTAAAATATTTAACATCATATCACAATATAGATCAACTGTCTATTGATAAGTCTAAATTTATATCGAATAACTTGGAGATCTTTTTATAAAAATATTTATTTTTTAAAAAACTATTTTGATATAAAAAATTATTGATATAGTGTTTCATTTTAATTAAAAAATCATATACATAAAATAAAAAATATAAGTAAATTGAGATAAATTGGAATTTTCTAAACACCATTGAAAAAAAGAAAACTCAATTTTATTTTTAAAGTTGGGTTTAAAAACTTAAGTTAATTTCTAGATTAATTGAATTGAAATTAAGAATTAGGTCATATAATAAAATTTATTGAAATATTATAATTATTAAATTAATTATTTTTATGAGAGATTCGAATTTAAAAAAAAAGAAGAAAATAGTAACAGATGGATTATAATTAATTATATTTCTATTATAATTTTAAAAACCAAAAATTAATTTTCATATAACAACTATGAAATTTTCAACGGCAACTGATTCCTGCCCAAAGATTTTTACTTTTGGCTGCTGAGTCAAGAAAATATGAAAAAGAAAAATGAATTATTAGATTTAATAGACATCGGTTAACACAAACACAAGAACCGGTCTCTCTCTACGTTTACATATTCCATTTCCACCTTTTCTTTCTTGCTCTGCTACACTCCCGTCTTTCTCTTTCCTCTCTCTCTCATGAACTCTCCATATTAAAGATCAAAAGTGATGACGATGAATGTACAACAACAAAGTCTATGGGACGGAGTTTTGGAGATGACAAAAGGGGCACAAGAGAAGGGCACAGACCCACTTGCTTGGGCGATTCAGCTCTCTTCTAGACTTTCCTCTGCTGGGGTCTCTTTGCCTTCAATTGAGTTCTCCCATCTTCTTGTTTCTCATATTTTTTGGAATAATAACATACCCATCACTTGGAAATTCCTCGAAAAGGCTTTGACCGTCAAGATCGCCCCTCCTATTCTTGTTCTTGCTCTTCTCTCTACCAGGTTTTGTTTTGTTTGGTTTTTCTTTTTTCTTTTCTTTTCTTTTCTTCTTTCTTTTTTCCATTGTCTTGATTTTTTTGGTTGATGGGGTTTTCTTTCTTTCTTTTTTTTTTTTCTTTTCTCTTTTTGGTTTGATTTTAATCGGTGTATTCCCTTTATTTTTAATCAACTAATGTGTAACTTGTTCTTCTTTATTATTATTATTTTTTTGTTCTAAATTTGTGGGGTTTCGGACTTTTTTAATTTACAGGTTCAAACATGGATAAAATGGGATAATTTCAAAAGCTCTCGTGTGTGCAAAGAAGAACTATTTATTAAACGCGTTAGGGCCTTGTTGACTTGGCATACCATCTATGGTCATTTGATTCTGTCTTATTTTCTTTGTATTGCTGTGGTCTTTATGTTGCCAGTTTTTCTTTTCCTACGGTTCTTTTGGGGGATGGGGAGATAAGGAATTTATGGAAGTTAGTTTATTTACTTGGTTATGTGTAATGTAGTTATGTCATATTTTTGGTACCGAATCAATGGCATATATTTTTGCAATTTCTGATAGTTTTACGAATTTAGTGAAGCTCTGCAGAGGATTTTGACTTCCTTTTAGTACATGTCCATTGCAGGGTTATTCCAAATCGGTGGTCTCAGCCTGCTGCCTACAGGCTTTATATGGAACTCCTCAAAAGACATGGCTTTTCATTTGCATCTTATATTAATGGTCAAAATTTTCAAAAGTATGGTTCCATCTCCCTCCACTTCCTCCTCAATTTATGGATTTACTTTAGAGCTGAGTGTTGAGCAACTGATTTAGCTGTAACATGCTAGTGTAACGTACTACTTTTGGGGCTTTTTTTATAATTTGGTCATCCTTGCCAAAACATCCAAGGTTAACACAACATCCCATTCAGTCATATGGAACAATATTTCTGGTAATATCCATTAGATGCGTAATAATTAGTCCTGTTACCGGCAAATGTCACTTCCCTTGTTTCGGTGTATGTAAGTCTATATTTGAGCAGGTGCAAACTCCCTACTCCCTCGTCCTGACACTACTTATCACAAAAGAGTTGGATAACTTTTTTCTCGCGCTTCTCTCCCTCCCTTTCCTCAAAAAAAAAAAAGAAAATCATTTTGCAACACCACAAACAACAAAATTCGGGAAAAGTGAAAAAAGTGTAATAAACAAAGGATTTTGGCAAAGCCATTATAACGTAAAGCATGGCACGTGGCACGCCTTGGTTTGTGGTATAAGTATAGGATCAAGGAATTCTCCTATTCCTACAATGCAAATCCTATAGAAATGGGGTTAGTTCTTTTGTCATGGATTGAAAAGTGAATGCATATGCTAATCTAGATTGGGTCGAGTACAAAGTATGGCATATACTTTTATACAGTTCTTTAATTTGTGCCTGAGTTGGATCTTAGCATATCAATAGGTGCAAACAAACTAAGTAGGAACTCAGACTCAAAAATATATTTGAGTATAATAGATTCTTACAAAATGGTCTTTATATTTCATATGAGAATATGTAAAATCCAAAACTCAAGAATTATGAAAATCCCTTTCTCCTCTCTGCTCTCTCTCCTAATATGGTTGCTCAGAGTCATGAATTAAATTGCTTAATCTCATTTTTTCCCCTCTGGTTGTGTTACTTGGGTACAACGAATCCAATCAGCTAACATATTCCTGTTTCTAGTCAAGTAATCCAAAAGTGGTATTTTTTTTGGGGGGGTGTTCAGTGAGTCATGTGCAACTTCTTTTGGGAAGTTTGTATTTTCTTAATGTGGTAAATTTGCTTTTCATTCTTTGGATTGTGGCGGATATAAGAATCTTAAAGGAATTAAGTGATTCTTCAACATGTTCTACTCGATTCATGGTTTTTGGAATTTCTACTGCTTGTGCTGGTTGGAAAAGTGTGTTGACCACCTAGCTGCTTTTAGGTTGCTAAACCCTATCTGTTAAAATTGATTGCCCTTTGACTTTTACTGTAGGAGTTTTTAGAGAGTACAAACAAGCAGTTTGGAAGAGGGATTGGCAATCTGTTCTTCATTCGTTCGTCTACTCGATATTTACTTCTTTGGCTTTGAGAATCGTCTTCCTTTGAACCTTATTTGTATTCTTTTTTCTAACTAAATGAAAAAAAAAAAAAAATTGATTGCCTTTGAAACAACTCAAGCTGGTCAAAATTGAATGATTCTGATTCTCTGCTGACATGTGTTTATCAATAGAAATTAAACTTGGACTTGAGATATTCACCTTGCCCTTGGGCAGGCTCCACATGAAAATTGTGCAAGATGCGTTTTTATGGTGCACCAGGAATCAATACTATGTTTAAGCTTGAGGTAGCATTAACTGTATTTCCTAGCTACTCTGGGCTTGTGATTGGTCTAAAGTCCTCTAAGTCCGCGGGAGGCTTGGATTGACGGTTTATGTGTGGTTGATCAAGAGATCATTGATCAGTGCTCAACTTTGATTTTAAGCTTGTTAAAGTTGTAATTGACCTAGTACTCTGACCTCGATAAGACCCAACTATACCCACAAATTGTAATTTATGCTGTTATTTCACTTATTCTGAATTTATTCATTTTTCTTGTGTTTACTCTTACTAATTTGGTCTTGTACGTTGAAAGCATTTTCCATCTTTCTTCTACCCAATATAGTGAATGTTTAAAGCAGATCCAATTCTTCGAGGTTGAAATACTAATTACCTTATTTAAAAGTCTGAAAGACCAGAGTAATTTCTATGCTAGAGGTCTCATTCAACTTTGTTTTGTAACATTGGTTTTGTCTGCTCTCAACATACTATTAGCGAATTTAACTCCAGCTGCTGAAGTAAACTCTTCTTTACAATATTGCAGGATCATGAAATCTGTAGATGATGTTCTTCATCTTTCCGAGACATTTGGCCTTCAAGCTACTGAACCTGGGATTCTCATAGTTGAATTTGTTATTGTGATTCTTTGGCAGCTACTTGACGCATCATTAGATGATGAAGGATTGCTGGAGCTTGCTTCTGAAAAGAACTCAAGGTGGCTAATTAGGCCACAAGATATGGATATAGATGGTACTGATAGCTTTGATGCCAAGCGGACAGAATGCCCTGATGGACTGCAAAAACTTAATACCATAATGGCTATTGAGACAATTGGACAATTTGTAAAAGATAAAGTAATTTCCAAGATTCTCTATCTAGCACAACGAAACATGTGAGTGCATATTTAATTCATAAGTACTTGTTTCTTCGCATGCAGCTAGCTTAGTATGTATATTAGGGATTATGTGACTTGTTTTAATGGTATTCAATGATGAGATCACACAGCACTAGACAGATTAAAATGTTGATTCTACTTAAGAACTTTATTATAGTGTGAAGCTTATTGGTGCATAACCGTGTTTGCTATCTTAGGCCATCACATTGGGGATGCTTCAGTGAGAGGGTGCAATTGCTTGTAACAAACTCATCAGCATTAAGGAATTCGAAACAGATTACTCCAAAGGCATTTCTGCATTTAACATCCGATAGTAATATGGTCTTTTCTCTAGAACACAAAACAACTTTGGAGCAGGAGTTCCATGCAACTATGGCTTCCGGGTCTCTAATATCGTCTGCTGGTCAGTGTCATGGGGCCAGTCAGTCTTCTCTCTGGCTTCCTATTGATCTTTTTCTTGAGGATGCCATGGATGGATCACAAATTGTAGCAACAAGTGCGGTTTCAACTCTTACAGGTTAGTACATGTTAATTTTCGCCCTTTTCAATACTCCCCAGGAAAAAGAAAAAAGAAAAAGGAAAAACATCTGTCTGATTGATTGAAATGGTCCAGTGGGGCAATGACTATGGTTTAGCATCTCAGGTCTAGTGAAGGCTCTTCAAGCAATCAATGGCACAACATGGCATTGTGCATTTCTTGGTCTATGGATCGCGGCTTTACGACTTGTTCAGCGGGTAAGAAATGAAATCAGTAACAGTTAGCAAAAAAGTATTTCCTTTAGATCTTTGTTATAATTATTACAATTATCATCATTATTTTGCACTTTTATTTTTATTTTATTTTATTTTGTGAAATAGTGTCCATTCCATGGCTTTTTTTTTAGCTAATTAAATTGAGGTTGTTATAATCCAGGTATTTAATGTGGCTAAATTTCATTTCGCCATGTTGTAGGAAATTTTCAAAGGTTTCTATTCTATATTCATGCTATGGTCATGTTATTGACTTTAATGATTATTTTTGGTGTTTTCTGTCTTTCCTTGCAGGAAAGGGATCCCAGCGAGGGTCCTATACCTCGCCTTGATACTGCCTTATGCATGTTATTGGCCATTACGACGCGTGCAGTAGTAAATGTTATTGAGGAAGAAGAAACTGCACTGATTGATGAAATTGAACGCAGTTCCACCAGTCAGAGGAAAGAGAAACTGGTGACTGGGAAACGTCGCATGGATTTAGTCTCCAGCTTACAGATGCTGGGAGACTATGAGAGCTTGTTGACTCCGCCTCATTCTCTCAGTTCAGTAGCTAATCAGGCTGCAGCCAAAGCGATGATGTTTATTTCTGGCCTCACTGTTGGTAGTACATACCTTGACTCTGTGAGCATGAATGACATGCCAATGAATTGTTGTAAGTCACCTTTGTATTTGTTAACCAATTTCATTTCTATAGCATAGTCTTGGCATGGAATCATCACCATTTGTGCCCAAATCTTTCTTCCATGGATCAATTTTGTCAGAAAAGCTTAATTTTGATCCACAGCCTTTTGCATGTGTATGGAGGTGCCCTCTTGATGTTCATAAAACTACTACAACTGTTATGATGTCATTATTTCTGTTAATCAATGGCATATATAAGTAAATTTTCATGTAGTTTGGTACCGAATCAAGCATACATTTGTATTTGTGTCCACAAATATCACTTTTAAACTTTCTTGCGTTTGACATGTTAGCCAGTTTGTGGTGTTTTGTATCTTTGTCCAATAGTAGTGTCCGTTAGTTGAACTCCTCTCTCGAATTTGATCTAATTATTAGTAGCACTTAGTTGAAACAATAGTCCTAAAACTTTAGTTTTCTGAATATATTGCCAATCTTATCTGAATCTTGAGATGCTTTCAGAGTTCTCTTTCAAATATGTAAATGTCTGAATTTGGCCTTTTGCTTTGGTCTTTATTGTGGAGATATATCTGCAATACCATTTTGACTTTTTCTTACATCTTGCAGCTGGAAACATGCGCCATCTAATCGTTGAGGCTTGTATGGCTAGAAATCTGTTGGACACATCAGCATATTTTTGGCCAGGTTATGTGATTGGATGCAGCTCCCAGATACCACGCAATATTCCTGGGCAGGCTCTTGGTTGGTCTTCATTGATGAAGGGTTCCCCCCTGACTCCTCAATTAGTAAATGCTTTGGTTTTGACACCTGCCTCAAGGTATACTGGTTAAAGTTTTTGCGCTTTTGAAGTAATTTTATCAATTTGAAGTTATAGTCACATTTTAGTCCTCATTTGTCTCTTTGTATGTTTAGATTAAGGACTTTGTGTGACTTACAAGATTTATACATTGGAAGGTTGAATCCGTTATTCTGGTGAATTTTAGTCTAGGAATAGCAGTCTGAAAAGTGGCATGATCTAGATGCTGATTTGATTATGCATCAAAGATAACAAGTGAAATGTGACAGATCCATATTGTTGTGCTTGAGAAAAGGGTTTAAAATACATGCTTTGCATCATTAGCTTCCACAGGATTACACTGTAGTGATATTGCAGTACTAGTGATGGGGTACATCATTTATCTTGCTTCTTCATGTTTTGAGTCAGCAACATGTGGTGATAAGTGGCCATTTTCCATGATCTTTAAATGCTTCTATCTCTCCTCCTGTTCTAAATATTTTGGAATTTAATTTTCCTATCAGTTGGGAACTGATTTAACTAATGGATTTATTTGATGGAAGTTTAGCAGAGATTGAGAAGATATATGAAATTGCTGTCAATGGTTCTGATGAAGAGAAGATATCTGCTGCTACCATTCTTTGTGGTGCCTCTCTCTTACGTGGTTGGAATATACAGGTAATGGCCCTGCTCCAGCATCTGGCAATTGAAGGGAAGTTATTGTCCAAGTGCCTGGGTTGGGTTTATAAAGTAATGTGAACGTGTTCTTAATGGATGCTAGTTGGTTGGGTTAACCTTGGAGCATAACGGGGAAGTGGTCTGATTGCTCATAGTTTATTTCATATTGTATGACTTATCTCCTCAATCTCCTTTTGCCCCTTGCTAATTTTATTTCCTTTGAGCAACTTTAGGACTGAATATGCAGGAACATGTTGTTATTTTTATCCCAATGTTGCTGGCACCTCCACTACCTGCAGATTATAGTGGGACTGAAAGCCATCTGATAGGATTGGCTCCTTTTCTAAATGTTCTCACTTGTGGAATATCTACTGTTGATTGTGTCCAGATGTTCTCCTTACTTGGCTTGGTAGGTTGATCTTCAACATATTTCACTGTATCACATGATATACTGTATACAGATAGTTAATGTTCAAGATGTGAGAGAGGGACAACACAAAGGTAGTAAGAAAGGTCATGTGCAATTGAATGCTGAGGATTCTGGTCTAAATACAAACTTTTAGCATGAAATTATGAAAAATTTAAATTTTAGACAAGCAGATGGGAAGATCCCAGATTTTCTAATGTTGCTAGTTCAGATTAAGCAAGACTGGTTGGTAATGTAATTCTAATTTCATGCTTAAAGAGATTTGTGCATGTATGCACCCCATGAACTATAGATTGAGTTAGGTTGGGATTGCTAGCTAGACAATTTTGCTGAAGTTCAGATAGGTACATCATATGAGGTGAATTGTGGACTTTCTTGAAAGAGAGTAAAGAAAAAGGTCATTGATAATCCTTTCACATGGTTATGTTAATAAAGTAAGATAATTGGAACTTGTGAGATGGATGATCTTGGGGCCTCCACATTGGTCATTGGTTGATGTTTTCTTTTTTGAATCTTTTACAGATTCCACAACTCGCAGGAGTTTTGATGCCTATTTGTGAAGTTTTTGGATCAATGCCACCAAAGTTCACCTGGACTCTCCCATCTGGGGAAGAAATCAATTCCCATACAGTGTTCTCCAATGCATTCACTCTTCTGCTAAAGTTGTGGAGGTTTAATTATCTACCTTTACTACCTTTACAAGATATGATGGGAGATCTGCCTCCAGTGGGATCACAGCTCACTCCTGAGTACTTATTAATGGTACGGAACTCCCAAGTGGCAACATTTGGAAAGTCATCCAGAGATCAAGTTAGGAGTAGGAGGCTGTCAAAACATCTACCTCCACCACATAGAGAACCTGTATTTATGGAATCCTTCCCCAGGTTGAAACAATGGTATCGGCAGCATAGAGCTTGTATTGCTTCAACTCTATCTGGTTTTGTACATGGCACTCCTGTTCATTCAATTGTTGAGGGGCTTCTGAGTACAATGTTCAGAAAGATAAACAGAGGCCAGTCTATTCCTTCCACTTCTGGTAGCAGCAATTCATCCAACTCTGCCTCTGAAGATGCCTATATTAGACTCCAAATACCTGCATGGGATATTCTCGAAGCCATTCCTTTTGTGCTTGATGCTGCTTTGAGTGCTTGTGCACATGGAAGATTATCACCTCGTGAACTTGCTACAGGTCGGTCCTAGTTTTCTGAATGGTTATGGTTGTTGCTAGATGATAGTATGCGTCTATTTGAATTTGACTCTTGTCATTAGAATGATGAGCTGAGGTCTTGAAACAGAAGTCTTATTATCATTGTAAGCATTGTAGGTGCTGTTTGTAACTTACCTCAGTGGTTTGCTCAATTATTTATATAAGGTCCACAGTGTTTCTATGGGAATGAGCAATATTTGTGTGATATAAATTTTGCTCTATTGCCATGTTTAGGTAAAGTTAATATCTAATTTCTTTGAAGGGGCTTAACAGCCGCAAAGTTTTGCAGAGGTTGTATGATCATAAATCTTGGATGTTTCTATATCAGGTCTCAAAGATCTTGCTGATTTTCTGCCTGCTACTTTGGCAACCATTGCATGCTACTTTTTAGCTGAAGTGACACGGGGTGTTTGGAAGCCAGCATTCATGAACGGGACAGACTGGCCAAGCCCAGCAGCTAATTTATCCAATGTTGAGCAACAGATCAAAAAGATCCTAGCTGCTACTGGTGTTGAGGTCCCAAGTCTTGCTGCAGGTAGCTGTCTTGCGGCTTTTGACTGCTTCAATTTTGATCTACTAAATACTTGCAGTAGAATTATGAATATTTTTATGCTTTGTCTCTGCCACTAAAGCCAAATGTTCTGTTTTCTATAATTGAACCATTATTTAAGGATATTTTATCGTAATAGCCAACCCATGTGTTGATATATTCTTGCAGGCAGAACAGGCGTTATTGTAACACCTGGCTGTTGGATTAGATTTCAAAGGCTTCTAAACATTCTATTATGCTAGATATAAAAATTAAGAAATGTCTCTTTTGGCATTCTTATTCTTGTCCAAGTGGAGATTTAAAACATTATGTTGAATTCATTCAATTTAGTGACGGTTTGATGAACTAATGTTTCAATTTATTTTTATCTGCAGTTAGAAGCGCTCCAGCTACTCTTCCTTTACCACTGGCAGCTCTTGTAAGCCTCACAATAACATATAAACTTGACAGAGTATCCGAACGCTTCTTGAACCTTGTTGGCCCAGCCTTACAAACCCTCGCAACAGGATGTCCTTGGCCATGTATGCCTATAATAGCTTCACTCTGGGCTCAAAAGGTGAAGCGCTGGAGTGACTACCTTGTATTCTGTGCTTCGCATACTGTTTTCCACCACAACAGTGATGCTGTAGGCCAGCTTCTCAAGGTCTGCTTCACATCTGTCCTAGGATTAAATTCCTCTAGCACCTACCATAATGATGGTGTAGGAGCCCTTCTTGGGCATGGTTTTTCCCACTTCTCTGGTGCTCCAATTGCCCCGGGAATTCTGTACCTGCGAGTACATCGTTCTGTTAGAGATGTTATGTTTATGGCAGAAGAAATTGTTGCTCTTCTAATGATCTCTGTCAAAGATGTTGCAAGTAGTGGTTTGCCAAGGGATAAGTTAGATAAACTGAAGAAAACCAAGTATGGCATGAGATATGGGCAGGTTTCCCTTGCTGCAGCAATGACACGTGTCAAGCTCGCGGCATCACTTGGAGCTTCACTAATTTGTATATCTGGTGGGATAAGTCTTGTTCATACTCTGATCAAAGAAACCTTACCTTCTTGGTTCTTATCTGGCCACGGGACTGAACAAGAAGGCATTGAAACTGGAGGTATGGTTGCAATGCTGGGAGGTTATACTCTTGCATACTTTGCAGTGCTTTCCGGAACATTTGCTTGGGGTATTGACTCCACATCACCTGTGTCACAGCGTCGGGCAAACATTCTTGGGACCCACTTAGAGTTTCTCGCGAGTGTGCTCGATGGTAAGATATCGATCGGTTGTGATTGGGCCACATGGCGGGCTTATGTGTCGGGGTTTGTGAGCTTGATGGTTGCGTGCACACCCGTATGGGTGCTGGAGGTGGATGTGGATGTATTGAAGAGGTTGAGCATGGGATTGATGCAGTGGAATGAGGGAGATTTAGCTCTAGCTTTGTTAGGGGCCGGTGGGAGTGGTGCTATGGGCG
This sequence comes from Dillenia suffruticosa, assembly GCA_033439265.1. Classification (NCBI taxonomy): domain Eukaryota; kingdom Viridiplantae; phylum Streptophyta; class Magnoliopsida; order Dilleniales; family Dilleniaceae; genus Dillenia; species Dillenia suffruticosa. Next base: position 23,394,609 of record JAVTVX010000020.1, on the reverse strand, counting down.
CAGCTGCAGAGCTAATTTTAAGTGGGTTATGATTTTTTTCTTCTTTTCTTTTTCGCCCCTTGAGGCTTTGTACCATAGACGATTTTACACTTCTAATGTACCAGATTTTGTAGGGTAGAAGGGTTGATGAATGACAGAATGGAACTGTACCTGCCTGTACATTATTTCATAGGATTGTTTCTCATGTATAAAGTCAGGGAAAGCCTGCAAATTTCGGGTTGATGACAGCGTTAGTGTTAACTTGCAAACTTCATTACTCAGAATGCTTGTAAGCCCAAATGTGATTTAGCTTTTGGAACTCTTATATTGAAGTCGGCAGATGAAATTGTATCAATTATTTAGCACCCAAATATTGAAAGTAGCAAATACATCAAGCAGGACATTGTTGATGTTGAGCATAATCAATCCATAGTGCTTCCATTACAGTTTGTTATGTGATTCCTCTCAAATAAAAGATCATGAAATAGGCCCCACATTGCCAAATAAAAGTTGTGATAAACCTACTCATTTTGCATAATAAAGTAGAAAAGATTTCAGAGAAGTATTTGAATAACCCTGAAAGAACTTACTTACAATAAGTTTTTGTCAACTGAAACAAAATATTTTTGTATGGAGTTTATATGAAAATAAGTGCTTTTGAAGTATAAACATTTTGAAAATTACAATCAAATTATAATTACAAATAATATTAATGTCAACTAAAAACACTTACATTAGAAAGGATGACTGCTTAAAAGTTATCGAAGAGAACGCATACCAAATGTTATTTGACTACAGAATTCTGTACCTTTCTGAATTTTGATACTTATCGGGAGGAAAAAAAAAGAAGGAATTTTTATTTGTTAACTATTTGGGTCCTCCCAAATAAATAACAATTAATTAGAGGACTGGCAGGATAAAATGCAAAATACAAAAACAGAAGGGGTGGAAGGGGGAATTTTGGAAAACATGTTCCGAGTGTTTATTTAAGGTCCTCTTCTCTGTTTCTTTTTCTTCGCCCGAACTCGGGAAATGGAGGCAAAAGTGTTGCAGCTAACATTTCCTTCTGTGTCACGTTTAATATTCAATTCGAAAAACCTTAGAAGAACTACAATTACTCTATGCCCATTTCTTTTCAAGCCCAAATCTACATCTCCAGCAGGTCAGTTTCAACTCTTAAAACCGACATACACTGATTTTCTTTTCTTTTCTTTTCTTTTTTTCTTCTAATCTTAGATATTTTTCTCAGATTTAAGGCGGAGTATGAGCAAGGAAGAGCAAGATGTGGATTGGCTTCCCAAAGAGTACTATGATGATGTATGCTTGCTGTTATCCCTCCCTCCCTCTCTTCCCTCCCCCTTTCTGATTCTGCCCCTGTTGTTTTCTGGCTATTGAGATTCCTTATTTTCATGTTTTATGTATTTTTATGAGTGGGTTTGTGCTAGAAATTAATATTTCTTCAATTTTTATGGGTTTCCCTAAGTGGGTTTTTCTGTTTCTGTCATGGATCGGTTCACGCTTATATCTGCTTCAAGAAGTTTTTTCACATATGGTTTCGTTGTTTATTTGTAATAGTGTACTCAATGGGGGTAATCTGCATATCCTGGTTGGTAAGTAGTTTGCATTTATCTAGAAAATTGGGAGAGTGAGTGTAGTAATCAATGACTATTTCACATCATTGGTGATTCATCTATCTTTATCAAGCAATTGTGTAGATGATCACAAAGCTGGATAGTAGTGGAGTAGTTTTTCGGTTTGAATTTGGAAAAATTCAGTTTAAAGAGGCATTTCCTACATTGTACTCCTCAGATGCTTGATAAATGGCTGTGTTAGTTGATAGTTTCGTTCAGCAGAGAGGCCTTTTTCTACATGACAGGGATGATGTTTCCTATCTGATATTGGCTTCATTATCTATCTCATATTTTCTCTTCTCCATATTAAAAAGGGGAAATTGACTTTGTAGTGACAGTCTGGGACGAGTGATGAGCCAAAGCTCTAGATAATTCTTTTTGTTATCTAATCAGTGGAGGTATTTGAGTTGTCTCTTTCATAGAAATAACTACATAATAATGGAATATGTAATTTATAAATGAAAGAATCTTTTCTTGTTGCTGACCACAAGGATGGATTTGTTAAGCAGTTGTTACTGATTGTCAACACTGTATAAAATTGACAATGGGCCTCCAATCTAGGAATGGCAAGCTAAACAAAGAGAGAAAACAAAAGAACTTCATCGAAGACGTCAGGGGGAAGATGAAGAAGAGGAAAGGAAGGTTGAGGAGTATCGTGAAATTGGGACGCGGTTGAAAGGGTACCCTGAAGAAGAAGTGCGAAAAGCAAGAAAATTAGTTTCAAGTTTCATTCGAGCTGCTGAAGAAGTTGAAGAGGTAATCTGCCATTATCTGATCCAACTTTTAATGGCTTTTTGGTTCTCTAGGAACATGATTTTAGATGTGTATTGCATATCATGATGAGCTAGAGTGGCTCAGGGAAACATACTTTCATCTAATTGGTTGAGTATGATTAATGGAAGTTCTTCCTGTAAGATCAAGCAAATCACTATAGATAGGTCCTGCATCACCCTCATGATTACTCCAAGCCACATTTTGTCAATCCTTTGATGTTAACTATGTATGTTCTTGGCATGATAATTCAAATGGAAATTTCAATTTTAGTTCTTGGCGGTGCCCAAACTCATAATTTAATTGGTTCAAGAACCAATCGATCCTGAAAAATTTTTCAGGAAAATCAGATTAAACCCTTACAAACAAAGGAACATGACATCTGAAAAACTGGAGAGTACATGCCACAGGATCAGCAGAACGACTTTCATGTAAAATTTGATTGACCATTGGATAATTCTGATCCATAGAAAAAAGGAAAATTGTATGTAGAAAATTTTGAGTTTTATTGGGATGCATCAAGAGTATAATATTGAAAAACTTCAGAAACAATGGTGAGGAATATAAAAACACTTGGGAAGCTTGTTCTTGATAGTAATAACGTTGTACTTGATAAGTCCATTATTTTGACTCAACCTTGATTATTTCTCTCTCTCCCTCTTTATTTATTTATTTATTATTATTATTATTATTTTGCCTAAACATGCACAATTGAAAATGTTGCTGCTGAGCCTCCAGTTAATTTCTGTTTATTGCATTTGCAGCCTATTGTCTACTGCTTGGTGTGTGGTAAAATCTTTATGGTACTAGTTGATGATTTTTGGCATCCAAATTGGTACTAGTTGATGATTTTTGGCATCCAAATTAAGTACCAGGATAACCATTACAGGTTTTTTTCAGGATGGTTTTGGCAGCTTTATCTTAAACATCCCTGAAATAAGTTATCTACGTGGATATTTTTTCTTTGGTCGATATTTTTGCCATTCTGCTAGGTAAATAATAGGGACTAGCTTTCATGCGTGTATCTGTGAAGAGGAAATTGCAAAATGCTTAATTTGGCATTTACCATGCAATTCAAGCACCATATGATATTTTGGTCAGCAGCACTGAAAGAATCAATGTGCTTTTTAGGTTGCCACCATTTTTCATATTTTTGAGAGAATTGCTTACAAACTTTCTGCTTTCTAAAACAAGCCTTTGGGTGGTGGGGGTGGGGTGGGGTCTGGAGCCCCTCTTCATCTTCAAGACCAAGTTGTTGTCTTCTATTTGGTCCTGAAAATTAACCTGTTTGATCGCAATCTTGAACCAACCATTATGCGCTGCATGTGTTATTGACATAACTCAAATCAAGTCATGTTGAAGTCACCTATGCAATTGATAGGTTTCACAAGTGCTGATTTAGTTCTTCATACACAGAGAATTGAGGAAGCTGCTGAGAGAGGTGAACTCACTGAACTTGTTCTGATGGTCATATGGAATCGTCTTGATCTTGCCCGACGTGATGTAAGTGGGATGATTGAGTTGCTTGTCTTTTCCCCTTGCTACAACTTGTAAAATGCTATAGCAATTCCATGTGTGTTTTAATGTTGCTAATTATGTGCTGTAAACATGACTGATTGACTATAGATTGCTGCAAAGTTAAAAATGCCTTTTATTTCGTTTTACAAAAAGTTATTTCTTTGTGTATTTTTATTAATTGCTAATTTTGAAATTATCTTTACAATACTGATATTCTGAGAAATTTGGTTCTTTTCAAAGTAATTGTGATGTGATATTCCCCTTTAACTGAATAGAATATCATCCCAAGTGAGAAGCTTTGGAGAATGAAAGGATAATTTGGTTGGAGAGGAGTTTCTGTCCCTCTCAATGACATCATCCTTGCGGAGATTTTTTCTTTTGAAATTTTGCTTCGGGTATAGAATTGCTACCTTTGTAGGCTTCTGGTCAGGTTTGTAGATTCCTTGTTTTCTTCTTGATGTTTGTAGTTAGGTGGTAAACCCTTGGCACCTTTTGTGCTTTCATTCTACTTCTATTGAGGTTCACAAACATAAGTGATCAAGACCTTATGCTTTTGGTTTTAGGAAATGGGCTGGTCTTTGCTGAACTAGGCATCTTTCAAATTATTGAAGGATAAATATTGCTTCTTTCATTTGATTAAATTGTTCATTTCATAATTTACAGACAAAGTGGCCTACATTCATACCCATGCTTTCCCCCTCTTACTGGAGATATTTACCTGTACAGAATATGATTGGCTTGGTTGAAAGCTTATTTTGGTAATTTTTATTGAGCTATTGAAGCTTGCTAATGCATCTCTAACATTGCAGGAGGAAAAGGATGCCATTAGAAGCCTCGATCTATTGTACAGGAGGGTTGAGGTATGTCCATGTTGTCAAATTCTGCAGTTTATTCTCTTAGCACTTTGAGCGAGTTTTCAGTATAATGTCTGCTTCAATAAATTTCTTTTATTATTGGTGGCAAACAATTTGAATCCTTTTTGAATGAATTTGCAGAAATTCCTTTTATCTTCTCTATAATTCCTTAATTTCACCAAGCCGATTCCAACTGGTTGGGGCAAAACACATGGATGAATTTTATTATGCATTTTGCCTTAGTATTTGGTAGAGCCCTTTGATCTATGAGACACAAACATAGCTGGGGATAATGATTTGGCGAACTGTTATCCCTTTCGAGCCTGTATCAGCTAAAGAAATTCAAGTATCTACAGAAATTTTTGCTAGCTTTTGAATTCTAGTTAGCCTTTTCACTTGCCTCTACTTTCCCTTTCTTGTTTCAAATTAGATTTCGTCATTTTTACTTGCCTCGTCTTGATTTCCTCTTGAAAATATTGTGACACTATGTTTTGTATAACATATAGACTGAAATTTTGAAACGAGAGGCGAGTCCTGCTATGAGACTGCTCAACGATCTTTTGAATATGCATGATGGATTTGATGATGAAGGGTGGTTAAAGGAATGCAAAATGCATATGATCAGTACATTTCCACGAGAGGATCCTTTCACTCTTCTTGTTCCTGTTGGCTTTGACATCGATAAGGTAAGTCCTGTAGGACAACCATGAATTATCATATGTTACAAACATAAAAAATAAGTTACTTTTTTCTTACATTAGCATGAAGGCCAACTACGACCGCCAACGTTGCAAGATCGCAATGTTCTATTGAGAGTAGACTTTGTTAGAGAGGTTGATGCATTGCTACAAGAGGTCCGGTCTGAAGAAAACAAAGCAAGGAATGCACAAGGAATGGATCCTGAGTCTGTTGCGAGTAGGCTGAAGCAACAGGAGAAGCAACGGGCAATACACCATGTTGAAGCTCTGTTAGATCTAGCAATCAAGTTGAAATGGTAAGCAGCCCCGTCTATTATTCTCCTGCTGCAATGACAAGTGGCCATTGCAATGGAGGAGATTGTTCCTCTGGAGTTGTATTTAAAGTAGCTCGAGTTAAGCGATTGATTTGTTCAAGTTTTTGTACCAATCTGGTGAGAATGTAGAGAGTTAAAATTTGGATGTGAATATATAGAGGCAACTCCTAGCCCTTGTTTATTGAACTTCTTCTAGTGCAATAGATTGAGAGAGAGGGGGAGAGAGAGGGAGAGAGAGTACAAATCGAGTATAATGAACCCATCTGAAATACCTTTGCAGACACCTGCGGCCAAAATTACAGACCATTTTGCTGCCCGATAAAACAGTTCCAAATCAAAGACAAAAGAATCAACACTATCTACTCATCGGATGGAAAAAGAAAAACAAAAAAGAATAAATGTATAAAGATCCAGTGTGTTCCTGGTAACTCAGAGGCCAGCTTCTGAACTGGCATCAACATCTGACTCATGTTTACTGCTCCTATGGGAGTTCCTCTTTGTAGGAACAAGTGGGTTGTTCTCTTCTTCATATATGGCAGGCGGTCTCTCGAATTCACCGCCTTTGAATACTGGATGTATATAAGCTTCCTGCAGATAGTTCCTCAAGTTCAAGTTTGGATCTGTAGCTCGCTCAAGTGTGTCCTTCACCATGGCATCCTGTGATAACCAACCACGATCAGAGTTTAGGTAAACGGGACAGTCTTTGCCAAGAGCGAATGAATGTATGTGTATGTATATATATCTGTCCTTACCTCTAATGGGAACTTGACAAAGGCTGATTCAAAGCGTCCCTTGCAAAATAGGTGAAACCAGATCGTCAATACTGGAAGAGCAATAAGGATCGGTGATGCTTTCTTGAATTCATTTGTGCTTAACAATCCCATGAGTAGCAGATGTGATATTACTAAACCAATGAGCAAGCGTTTATGCACGTCTGGCCAGAATGATGCTCCACTCTCGTATTTTTGGTCATACACGTTGATGATCTTCAAGACGTGTATACAACACTTGTCAAATAGAAACGCAAAGAAACTGCAGGAGAGAGGGAAGAATATAATGTACCTGATGACGGAAAACCATGTAAGCAAAAGCGAAGAAGACGATAATGAAGGGAATGAGAATCGGTGTGGTTAAAGAATAGACAAGCCCCAGCAAGAAATAAAGTTGTACACGAGGTTCTGAAGTGGCAAAGGCCAAGCATCCAGCATCCATAGCCTCTTCTCTATCTTTTTCTGTCTTAACCAAAAATGTGTTCTTCAGGTGGAAGATTACTAATGGAACCAGTCTGAGAACCTCTGCAGCAATTCCTGCCCATCCATCAACCATTATATAGGTGATGAAGAAAGTGGCTTTCATAGGTACTGCCTTCCCTATTATCTCTGGGAGCCTGCAAAAATGAAAACCAGAAAATATTACATGTTGTATTACCTTGTTTTACAATGACAAGAAACAGAAACACACGTACTCTGATGGTGGCCGATTTATGAATGTCTGCAGCTGCTGAAGTGCTGAGCCAGTGAGGACACTACCAAGAAACACATTGACAAGTATAAACAGATGGTACTTGGCAGCTGATCTCCTCTCTAAAGACGACAGGGATGTTAAACCTTCTATTTTTGACATTGTCATCAGAATTGTTGGAAGAAGTATGAGAAATATCTTCAATGCAATTCCCGGAAGAAAACCTTGAATCAAACCCTTGACAGCATTCCTGCAGAATTAATGCTAAATATTTCAGTGTGCACTGGTGGTGGGGGGGGGGGGGAGAGTAATTGCATTGTTGCATTTAAAGAGCAGATGAATACTTAAGTTGAAAAATGAAAGAAAATATAATTGAAAATCAATGGACCGGGGGGGGGGGGGGGGAAGAGCAAGATCACTTACACTTCTATCAAGGGCTTCAGAAAAGGAAGATATTTCTCAATTTGCTTGAGGTTGGCCAGAGACTGAACAAGTGCTATGGGGATCATGAAGAAAAATGTAAGGAAAAACATTGTCACTGCCATCAGCAATTTCCTGATAGTAAGTTCAACAAATGGTATTGCAAGGTTTTTCCAGAAAACATCACGTGGCTCAGGAGCCCACTGTGTCAACCAGATTGTAGGATTACTTGATTGCTGAGTTTGAGCACAGACGGCAGCCGCCCAACGGGTTTTGAATGAAACAAATGCTGCTGGAACTATGGCATTTGGATCACTTATAATCCGTTCTCTTTCCGCTGCTTCCTGCACAATGATTTGTCATAAGCAACTTCTGAAGATTTCCAACAAGTTGACCCTCCTAGGATTTGCACGAACAACTAGTAAATGCTGAAGTACTCCAGAGGAAGAGAAAACCTCATTGCAGCCCAGGCACAATATTCTCATGTACAAAATCCCAATTCTTCAAATGCTGTTTCTTCGCGAAATTTATTCCGACATACTAACAAGAGATTCAAATTATTTCTAGCCAATTTATCAGCATCTCAACATTCTATAATATATTCTATGCAGATTGAAGATGGCAATCACTTTCTTTTTTTCAAAGTTTCAAGCCAATTGACCACATGACAGAAAAAGATCTAAGTTTCATCAATCAAGAATTTGATCAAAAGATGCAGGGTTTGTGGAAGGCCAGAACTTACTTGTTCACTCAGCTTGTCAATCTTAGCAGTGTAATACTCAATTGCATCTACTTTAGCTCCCCAAAGGCCCCAGAAACCTGTCTATATATAGAAAGAAATGGATGATGACCAAGAGGTGACAAGCTGAGATCCACGGTTAGCAGTATTACTTATACGGGTACAATCAATGAGAGAAACATATCAAGTGAAGGAGAATACCTTTATAACTTGCTTCTTCCCAAAATTTCTCTCACATTTATTCTGGTAGTATGTGAGCCAATTTTGCAGTTTCTTTTTGTTGGCAACCAAATCAGCAAGGTGATTTGCATTGTAGACTACCTACCAATCACAAGGAATTCAGATGAATACATTCACTTCCAATAACCTCTGCCATTAGCAGGAGAAAATCACAATGAAATGAACCAAGAAACGGACCTGATGTGAAAGGTAGTGATCAGGATGATTCACGCAAAAGAAGTGTTCAACATGCTCACTGACTGATTCATCAGGATCTGGAGGAACATTTCTTACAAGAACCTGTCTCAGAAATCACAGACAAGACTAAAATGATTATAAGCATAAATCCAAGTTCAAAATGTGCAGGGTTATGTGTGCCTAAGTGCTTGAGCGCAAGAAGGAGAGAGAGCGCAGAATTCAAGATGAAGGGTGAAGGTTATGACAGTACTCAAGGAATGCGATGAAAGCAAATGATGTATGAATTTGAAATCCCCTTCCTTCCCAGTTGCACAGGCAGAAATTTGCTAATGAAGAGCTATTAGGAAAAAAAAAAAAAAAAAAAAAAAAAAAAAACTTGTGTTTCAAACAATTTCCCTGATGAAACTGCTCCTGGGATATTAGCAAAATGGAGATGTGAGATGCAAAACAAATTGACCCATACATCATCTACAGAATCTCCTCATCAAAACTATCAGGGTCCACTCACCGTAAATTGATCTGGCCTGCGACTCTCAGCTGCAAGAAAACTTAATCTCATGGTGGTCACTATCTTGTATTCCTTGTACAAAACATAGAAAGTCCAAAATGTGTAGACATAAGCCATTGCCACATGAGCCCAATACCTGTTTAAGAAAGAAAAACGTACTTAGAAGAGGAATTGCTCATGTTTTGATTTATGAACAACTGTACTTAAAGACATTGCTTATCACAGACAAAATAAGGAATTTCTTACCTTTTTGAACCTTGTGGAATATTAGATATTGAGAGCTTGTCAATGTCACTGAAATTCAAATCTTTAGATTTCTCTAATGTCCCCCCTGTCCAATTTACAGGGACCAAGACCGTGAAAGAAAGAAACAACAAAGGAACAAATAATTTCAATCTGCAGACCAAACAACATTGAATTAGAGGGGTGGCCAATATGAAGCAAACATAGAATTTGATTCCTGGGACAATGTTTCTGCCTTACCCAAGAAGATAGATTCGAATAAACACAGTAGAGTCAAGTCCAGCATGGTCAATAAGCTCGGGTTCAGGCATTTTCAAAGCAGCAGGCATCCAATTCAAGAACCTTATGTATGTTTTGTAATCCAAGTTGACAAATTTTCGAACAAGTGGTCCTGAGCCTTTAGGACTGCTTCGTATGCCTTTAAGATACCATTTTGGGAAGTAGACTCTATCATTGAATGGTTGAAGTCGTAGTATAGCAAAGGCCACCAGAAATGCAAATGCTGAAATCAGATTTATAGCTGCTGCAACTCCAATCTCTTGAAGAGAGGCCATTTATTCCCCTAGAATGAATTTTGCCAGTCAGCTGCCATGACAATGAACGGTCTTTCTTAGTTATTCCCATGATTTGCAATACTAGAGTTACCTACCTTCTTATAATCATATCAAATGTGGAGACTTCTGCATTGTAGAAAATAATTTGTATGCTGCTTGTTGTTAAGGTCATGGTCATTTTGATTTTCCAAGGTTAAGGCAATGTTGTCATCCTTAACGTTGTATAATTTGTATGGATAACTATTCACTTCCATTCTTTCACTCGCTTCCAAAATTAGAACCAAAGTCACCCAAAATTAAACTAACAATGAAAATAATAACACCAATACAACAAGACCAAATGAAAAGGAAAACACCATAAAATATAAAATTCATAGAAGTTTTAAAATTTTGTGAAAAAAATTGTCAATAAACCATTGCTCAAATTGTAACAGTCATGTGTTAACGTCACAATAAGAAATTTTGAGTTGAAAACTTTTAAACCTTTTTCAACCCGAAACCTTACCCTCCCCAAAACTTCAATTTCAAATTCATCATTTTTGAAATTCCATATAAGTTATTGCATCACAAGTTAATACGTGAGACAGAAGTGTTAGAGTATAAATATCTAATTCATATATATAGTAAATAAAGTGTAATGGGGGTGGATAGGAATTTCTTGTCAGAGGAAGAAGCTCAAATATCCTTAGGTCAAAATAAAGTTATGGGTATGTGCCTTTGCATCCATTTAAACTTTTGGAACAACTGATTATATTGGATATAAATTCAAACTAAAAAAACAAAAAACACAATTACAAACAAAATTATTATGCACAACGCATCAAAACCTAGGTTTCTACGAATTATGAAAGATTAATCAAACCTTCATAACGAGAAGATTGAAAGACAGAGAAACCAACCTCGCAAAATGAAGAGTTGCGTGTTAACCAAGACAAACCCAAATTTGGGTACCCAAGAATTTTGAATTTTGAAAATGAGAGTAAATTCTTCTAGGGTTTCGTGCACATGAATTCGTCGGGATGAAGAGAGAGAGAGAGAGAGAGAGAGAGAGAGAGAGCAACAAGCGCGGAGGGAGAATCGAACCGCAGGCTTATATCATGCTATTGTGTTGCCTCGTTCGTAACGTTATGGTTATGGGATTTCCATACACGACAACATTTTTAAATATCATGTTGCCGAATTGAACCTTAGTAATAAATCATATTCCATTGTGATCCCACGAGTGATAGCTCTGTGAGTTTTTATTGGACATCTGTGTTTTTACGAGGCAAAAAATTTGTTTTTCTGTTTGTCCCTAATGCACAACTACCTTGTACAGACAGATCTTAGGTGTCCTTTCCTTAGCTTACCAAATGAACATTAAATTCTTTCCTAAATAAAAACGAATACTATTAGTCAATATTAGCTTTCCCAATGAAGGGCATGCATTCAATTATTATTATTATTATTATTATTATTATTATTATTATTATTATTATTATTATTATTCAATCTTGTGGTGGGGAAATTCTACATGCCAGGTAGGGGAAAAACCCCAATTCCAACTTATGGCGATATAATCCAATTCTCTGTAAAAAGCATTTCATAAACTGATAATATTTCATAATTTGTATTTTACATCTGCATCCAACAATTTTACTTCATTTTTTCCACATTCCACTGAGGATTTCATTAGAGAACTTTCACATGAACCTTAATTATATGAACATGGGCAATATCAAAGTTGAATTCGGTTACTTGTATGAGAAAAATTTGTGTAATTCGATGCAAATGATTTTATGTAAAGTTCGAGATATAACATATCTCTTTCTACATAAATACAGAATTTAACCCTTCAACTCTTAAAATTTTAACATCTAAATACAGAGTTGCTCATTTTAGAACAAAAGGGTTCAATTTCGATTCGGTTATTCAACACTAATCATCTCAGTTTAAGCTTCGAGAAAAGCCATTGCCAAATAGAAACTTGAGTTCTTACATATAAACAAGAAAAGGGTCAATAAGGGTCACGTTTCCTCGTACCTCCTCATTTATTTATTTATTTATTTATTTTTGGGGTATTTATTTTTACGATTAAAACTAAGAATTTATCTATTCAAAAGAAAGATCGTAGTTTTAAAAATTGAGTTCGGATAAAATTTTTAATATAATAATAATATTAAGATAAGATGAAATTAACACAAATTGAGATAAAGCAAAACTTTTCCAACAAGAACTATATTTATCGTATGATAAATGTTAACGAACAACTCTATCCTAATTGAAATAGAGCAATTAGGGTTTTGTTGATGACCACTTTATATATATATTTCCATAAATTCAACAATTACTCCTAGAAATGCATAAATTTATATGTATTTTTTTTATCGATCAGTATCTAATAATTAATTTATTGATCCCTATTAACCTAATTCATATTAAAAGATGAATTCTCTTAACGCTTATATTTTTATCCAAAAATTTAGTTAAATGAATTTAATATTCTTGTGACCGATCAAAAAAGACATTGGTATAAATTTTTGGCTTGTACCCTAAAATGTTTTCTATAATATAATAATTTATTGGTTTAAATTTTAAATTTTTGTTGTGACAGAAGGTCGAGTCAATCATATGTTGTTCGAAGGGGAGATAGTGGACAAAAGGCGTGTGGGTGGACCAAGTCAAATACATTCTCAACAAATAATTTCACACGTTCTACAACCTTGTCGGGTCAAAAGTAGAAATGACCAAATGATAATCGGACATGATTTGCTTAAAATGGAAGGTAACTTATTACTTAGTATTCCCCGTTCAAATTATCATAATTTATAATTAATAATAATAAAGTTCGAAACCATCTTGGAAACACTTTCTTTTCAAATTTCGCAGAATCATTGCCCGCTTTACAAAAGTTCTTGTTGGCTACACGTGTGTACGCGAGAGAGAGAGAGAGAGAGAGAGAGAGAGAGAATGACATCTCAGGAAATAGAAATAATGTCCATTGATAATTGGAACGACAATAAACTTGGTTTTACCGAAACGCAGCGTTTCGAAGTGACCTACAGGTTTTTTAATTTACGCATTTTTATTATCTTTTATACGTAAAACATGCATGCACATTTCTGTCCATTCGAGAAGCCAGTCTATCATTTGCATTCATAATTTTCTTACTTATTATCTTCAAATTCAAAATTTCCATACACAAAAAATGAAAAAAAAAAAACTTATATTTTCCTAAATGAATCTCTTGCAGCTAAGGGTGGTCAAAGAATGCACTATTGAGTTTTTTTCCTCTAAATCAATGTTAACATTCAAAATGAAGAAGTAGAGGATTTAGAGCGGGGAAGCATATGGTCATAATACCATGACAAATATCAAAAAAAAAAAAAAGGAAAATTACAAATAGAAATGGATTGGGAAGCCTATGGTTTTACAATCAAAAAGAGAGAGACTGCAATGATCACCAATAAAGGTTCATAGATAGAGATAGAGATAGGGAGAAGAAGAAAAAAGGCATTTGAAATCTCTAAGAAAAAGTTACACTAGTGCACTGCTCCTTATGCCAACTCACCATGTATGACTCTTACTAACTTTTTCATTATAATCGTCCAACCGAATCATACAGTATAAAGTCAGGCAAAAAATAAATATCAGTTATTATAAAGAATCAGACTCATCCCATGGATAGAAAAAATTGCAATGATATGATACATGATGTAAATAAAGGTCAAAATTAGTTGCCCGCCCCATCATCTACCACAAATTCTTCGCTAGTTGAACTCACATTTCCACTGGCTCCGGATGTTCCTTCATCATTGTCATCATCGTCCTCCTCCTCCTCATCATTGTTAATGTCGGTAGTATGTTCATCTTCATCGGAGAGCGGCACAAGCCAACACGCGCCGTGCAAGTGTCCATTAACACATACGAAGTACTCTACTGCGCCGTCGTGCGAGCCAAGCCTCCTCGCGGCACTTTTGGGGACAAGCCCAGCAGTCGTCATGCTCCACACACGTGCTCCGCAATAGGGACACCGCACTCTCTCCTCAAATTCTAACCCCCGTCCGATCAAGCAAGCTCGCGTTCTAGACTTCAAAAATCCCCCAAATATCCCTCTGTAGACACCAAGATCTTCTTCTTGATCCGTCATGGCATGCTCGCACGGATCACTAACATATAGCAAATCACTCCTAAACGTCCGGGTCAAAAAGCTCCGACCCGATGTTTTAGAGAACCGGGACTCCTTAACAAGGTGACCCGGAAGAGTCCGGCCCACTTGGAAATTCCGGGTTGAATTGCACCCGCAACAGAAAAACATGAGCTTAGCGAGGGCAAGCCACCCACCACTAACTCGACTACTCGGCCCACCATTTATCAATGCAGAGACCATGCGCGGTGCGCGGTACACGCACATTTCACGCCATAGAAGCCGCATCGCCAAAGCCCGGAGCTTTCGGCAGACCGAGGCCGTCTTGCATAGTGTGGGTAGGTCCCACTTTACAGACTCAAATACAAGCACAAGTATCCGCTCGTTGAAAATACCCAATTCATTCGGATCGGACCCGTCAGTGACCGGGTCGACCCGCGCTCTTTTGAGGTCACTCATTTATTTTCGGACATGTCAAGAGAGTGCCATCCACGGCGACGTGCATATATATATGCATACGCTTGTCGAGAGTCATTCAAATTGTGGACACGTGCAGGTCATGGAGTGGCCGAATTAGTGCTTCTGATTGACGCGGGAGAATGGGACACGTGTCCAAGTTAGATTCCTTTGAGGACGCGTGGACGGCCGAGATTTAGAGAAGTTAATCGAGGAAGTTGGATGAGAGAAAGATAAGAGGACACGTGTCCCACAAGATTCGCGAAAATATCGTTTTGGCGTGGCTCAGAAATATCTGAGAAACCCTACGTGTCCTACTCTGACAAGCAACTCACGACACGAGTCCTCCAAAAATCTTTCTTTTTCTTATATTAGTTTCATCAACTAATCATGGGACTCCAAGTGGGCTGATCTTAGCCGTACACGTATAGAATAGTATGTTTGTGTTGCGTTTTTGTGTTGTGGGGTAGGTATTGTTGTTTAAAAAAAAAAAAAATTAGGGGCAGCGGGGGTTTTCCTTGTACGGGTCGTCATCAGGTCAGGAAATGGATTTTGGCCATTGAGAAATGGGAGATATTTTTGGTGTGGGCAAAAAGAGGAAAGTGGGTTCGCTGCCCTGTCTAAAATTAAAGAATACCTTTTTGGTCAGATGGGAAGACCAACCCATGCTAGTCAATATCATCAGTTTCGTCCCACGAAATTCCCCAAACACAACGCGGGATTCCCTGTGCTACCAACCCCTCAAATTAAGTTTTTATGAATATTTTTAAGTTTAATATTTTGAAAACACAATCGTGATGGTAATTATAATTTATATTTCCAGCTAAATATTACATCTCTTACACCAACATCCACAAACAATATACACATGTGATCTCAAACTCCTCTACATACCTTTTCATCGATGATTTTTCTCTTTTTTTTTTTTTTTTTGAAATAAAAATGATCAATAGTTTATCAATGAAGTAGTGATCTCTTCCACATGTGATCTCAAATATTTCAAAATTAATATTGAAAATCAAGCTACAATTATCAAAATACACATGTTTAGGTGTAGTGTACATCGGATTAACATGGTCGGGAGACCCGTTTTTTAAATAGAGTTATGTAAACACTCGAATTAAATTAATAAGAATATCATTTTGAATATCGATGATAGAAAAAAACGATTACAAATAAAATTAAAAGCTTGATTTTAATATTTTGAAAATCTTATTTTGCAATTGTAGTGGATCAACAAACAATGAGAATTTTCAAATATAGAGAGTAAATTTATTTTATACTTTTAACGGTATATTTATTTTATAAATTACGATTTTAAATAATGTATCAAAGCTTACAAGTATCTCATCATACCCAAAGATAATATAATTGTTTTAGAAAAAATGTAAAAGAGTAAAAAGAAAATTTTAAATATAAACATAAAAGGCAAAATTATTTTTTTAAAACTATCTAATAATTATTTATAATCACTTTCTAGATTTTTTTATCATATTTAATTTAAAAAAAAAGTCTCGTTTTCGTTAAATTATCCTGATTTGTTGCTTACGTGGCGATAATTGTAACCGGAAGTAAATGTCAGGAAGACAGAGACCGAACGGTTTTCTGTGCGTTGGTGCGTATCGCGTACGTTGCTTATCACTTATCACTCCAGAACGATTACGACTTCGATGAAATTCTGACCAACCGTATCCAGAAACGTGTCCTGGAACTGTGATATTTTTGACGTGGCTTCCTAAAATCATTGTTATGAGATACCAAATGAAATGACTGAACCTGAGAGGAGTACCTGAATTACACGTGGTGCAGTGTAGAGAAGTTCTCAGGACACGTGTTTTACCTTGACGTGCCCTTGCTGGGGAGTTTATCCGTGTCATGTTAAGGAGCAAATAATTGCACGAATTGGAAAGGACCTCGTTGAGTCGAAATGTCATCCCTTGTATATTTTTTTTAATCATTACTTAATTAAGATTATTTATAAAAATTATATTTAAAAAATAATCTCATAATATATATATATATTTTTTTAAATTTTAAAATTAAAATTTAATTAAAATATTGAATAATTTTGGATGATTTGGAGAAAAAATTTGACTCTTCTTTCCTTTCCAATGTTGTTCGTATTCAAGTTTTTTTTTTTGTTATACAATAATTTAAAAATGAGATCATCAAGTTTAAAAAGAGAGATTTTTATCACTAAACTGTCTCCATAGAAATATTATCCTCGTCCAAGCATGCTTACCTACACAATTGGTGAGCAACAATACCTGCAAGTACAACCACAACCTGTCTCGTGCTTTATTGATTTTTTCAGTTGACAAACAAAATCGAAACGCCCTAGGCAGCCTACCAAGTGATTTTTTTTTCCCAACGTAAGTTTATTTTTGTTAAGTGAATTATACTAATTTTTCTTTGATAGCTATCTCCATGGTCGAGTTGGATCATAAAATCATTAATCTAAGTTTTGATTAAAAGAGATCATTTTATGAAAGTATTGAATTACAAGGAGTATAGTTAACTCTTTGATATTTTGGTGAGTTGTGATAATGAGTTTATCTTATGAGATTCAAATTAAATATTTTAAAATGATAAAGAATTTTAATAATCAGGTCTATAGTAACCACCCTGTGGTCTTTCGATTGGATTTGTAAGAAATTACGTTTTCTGTGTTTAGTTCTCTCTCTTTGTATAACTTATAACATGCTCTAAATGTACCAATGTACCAACAAATACACGAGTAATAATATTATAAATTCATTTTGTTTTCTATAACGACGAATAAATTTAACAATTCAGTTAACTTAATTAAAATTTTATTTAAAAACACAAAAGTTGGTGAATGAACTAAATCATCTAAGATTGTATTACTATAATTTGCCAAATTTTTAACGAACAGACAAAATCACCAGAGGAAGTGCATTATTAATGAACCTACACCATAAAAAAATAAAATTATTATTTTTTTATTTTTTCATTGCTGGCTGAAAAATTTCCATCTGGCTCCGGTCAATAAAATTTGGTCATCAAATTTCCTTTAGAAGCTTTTTTTTTTTTCACTTATCGGGATTCGGATTTTTTTTTGTTATACAAGAATTCGAACACTAAATCTCAGGGTTTGGAGAAGAGAATTGTGACCACCACGTTATCCCTTTGGGACCTTAAAAAATAAAAGGGTGCGACATGAGGCTAGTATTACACTCGTCCAAGCATGCTTAACTGCGGAGTTCTGATAGGATCCGGTGCATTAGTACTGGTATAATCGCACCCATTCGGATTTTATTCAAGTAACCCGTTACTATTTGGGGATCTGAATTGGGCTTGCCTTGTTTCATGGGCCGAAGTAAATTCAGTGGATGACTGTATGCAGTCTGAGTTACCTAAAAAAGAAGAGTCCGGCCCACAGAGCCGTGGGTGCTTCTGCAGATTGTTCTTGGATGGAGAGTGGTTAAGTCACGAGGGCGCAGCGTATCTGAGACCATTCCTTTCACAATAATTAAAGAAAAAAGGGGTTTAGACTTTAGATTGATTTCAACGAGAGAGAGAGAACCAACTCCTCCTCAAACCTTATCCTGCACCCCTCGCGCAACTTAGCCGATCACGTCCCAATTCCTCGGTCTCTCTCTACGGGTTCCCTTCTGAAAGATATCCTCTTTTTTCTCTCTCTTCCACAACACACACACACACACACACACACACACACACACACACACAAACCTCTCTCTCATTGAATTTTTAGGGTTTTCAATTTCAATGCCTGGAAGTCCACCAACCAAATTGTCCGATAGAAACCCTAGAGGAACGTTCGGAACCGCTCTCACTTCCTCGAGGGGAAGCGATTTCCCCACATCCGATTGTTTGACGGCTTCATTTCAATTGAAACTCGCATGACCTAATACGAAAGTCCGAAGCCTTTTTTCTTTTGTTATTTGACGGTTTTGTTTTGCTGGTATGGCGCCGAGTCGTCGAAAAAGCGTCTCCAAAGCCGCGGCGGCGGCGGCTCGTCGGCAATGGAAGGTCGGGGATCTTGTTCTTGCTAAGGTCAAAGGGTTTCCTGCTTGGCCTGCAACTGTAAGTTTTCTTTGATAAGATTGTCTATTAGAGTTTCTTTACGGTGCATTTCTCTTTTTTTTTTTTTTTGGATAAATTAGGGTTTGTGATTGTGTGCTTTAGGGCTGCCCTTAGGGGGATTTGATCCTTCTGTGGTTCTGTGCTTGATCTGAATTTACACACCACCTTAGATGTTTTTATGTTCACAGTGTGTTTTTGCCGATGAGTTTGTACGTTAGTATTTGCTCTTTTGGGAATTTTCTGCTATAACACTGTGAAAACATGTTCTGGGTTCTTATACCGTTCCGGGAAAGTATGTTTACAAGCATATGGCTAATTATCCAAGTGGAGTTTTAAGGTTATCAACAGAAGGGAGTTTGCTTCTCTCCTCGAGTCTCAGGTTTGACTTTGCTTAAGAGACTGGTATGAAATCTTAATAACCTCATTAGGCTTGCATAGACAATCCAGCTCTAATTAGGTCGAGGACGGGCCTATTGAGGCAAAGCCCAGAAACCTGCTCAAAAAATAAAAATAAAAAAAGAAAAAAGAGGGGAAAACAGTAGAACTATATGGGTTTGCTTCAATTTGGTTTTGGATCTGGGTTTTGGCAGCTTATGTTGAGAGCTTTGGTTTTGTTGTTGCAGGTAAGTGAGCCAGAGAAGTGGGGTTACACTACTGATTGGAAGAAAGTGCTCGTATACTTCTTTGGGACCAAGCAAATGTAAGTACTGATATACTCCTTTTATTCATCATCATGCATGGTATTTCTGTTGCAGTGTTCTTGCATGAATTGCATATAGAGAATCACTTGTATGCATGGCATGTGACTGGGCCTGCACTTATGTGGCTGATTGCCATTTATTAGCTTATATTGTACTTTATTTATGATAATGGCTGGTACCATAAACTATGAAGTGTCTATCTACAACAAAAAGTTCTTGGTTTTATTTACCTTTAAAATTTGTTACAGATGGAAACAAGTTCATTCTCCACAGGCCATTCAATAGGTTTCCTCTCTATTCTCTACAAAGAGTTAGGACTAATAGCAGCAAAGACTCGTACTGTTTTCATCGTACTTCTTGCTTCAGATTTTGTTAGCATGAAGAGCAAGCAATGAGAGAGTAATATTGTGGACCAGGCAAAAAGGAAATTCCTGTAATTGCTGTTTGGTGTGGTTAATGCCCCTATTTCATGAATGGTTTTTGGGATGTTTCTGTTTTAAGAACTATTGGGTTTCCTTGCCCTCCCCACTTGTAGACTTTAGTTTTATTATGCTTACTGGTCTTGATCTAATGGTCATATCAATAGAATACCATGACCATGTTTACTGGTGAATTCTAGGAACAAAAGTCTCAACCTCCTTCACCTGTTTACATTTGAAGAATCTTACCATGGGAGTGAGAAGAACCTGGGTGTTCAATATACTAGCATTGTTTGTAAGTGCATTGAAAACAGATGATCCATTCATAATTGCATAGTTGCTTGATCCAATTGGTTTAAGATCTCCTGCACATTAGCGAATGATTAATAATCAAGAGGGAAAAACATCTAAGAGTACAGAGGAGTCATTATAAAATGACATTGGTTCAAGATGCACTCCCCTTTGTCTATTGTTGGTGTTTCTCATTTTAGGAACTTGAGGTGTCTAGAGGTTTTAGGCAATAGGAAACTCTTGTCACACTGTGGATGATTGAACAAGATGATTCGTAAGGTGTCAATGAGGGGTGGATCAAGGGGTTTGATGTGGGAGAGGGGTTTGATGTATGAATAATGTGTTTTTGTAGGTGATATTGTCTTTTGATCTACTGTCAAGCCAATGCTTTTCCTCAAATGCACTTGATGTTGTTTTGAAATGGTTTGGCTATAAAAATGAATCAATCTCGTTTGGAGTGAGGTCATTCAGGTACAATCTTTCAGGATGTTTGAGCCTTTTTTTGGGGGGAGGATTAATATCCTTCTTCTATGCGGCTCTTCTCCTTGAGGCTAGTCCTAAAGAATAGACTACTTGAGATGGGGTGGTGAAGAAGTGTATAAAATGGTTGGTGGGTTGGAAAAGAAGTTTACTTTCCTAGGGGTTAGACTTACTTTTGTGAAGAGCACTCTTTCCATCCTTCAAATGTAATTTATGTCTCTTTTCCTCTTCTGGATTCAATGGATAAAATGGAGTGCATTCAAAGGAGATGCATTAGTCTAGTTTAGTGGGCTGGTAGGTGGTTGGGAGGCCTATGACGCTGGGAGCTTGGGGTGTAAGAACCTTAATGGAATTGATCAAGGCTTTCTCAGGGAAGTGGCTGTGTATGTTGATGGTGGAGAGGGGTTTATTGTGGAGGGAGGTGTTGATGCCAGGTACATGTTGGACTAGAGGTGTCAAACGGGGCAGGCTTCTACAAGCGTGCATGAGCCTAACTGTCTTGAATTAAAAGGCCATGCTTGGGTATACTTTTGTGTTTAAGGTTGTTCTTGGGCTCTTAATAAGGGGCCAAGCATGCATAAGCACATGACTTTGTACATGCATGACTTTTTCTTTTTATTTGAACTATATTTGATTTGTTTCATCAATATTTTTAATATATTTATTTTGATGTATTCTATATTTCTATGTTTCTTTAAAGTGAATGAACCTTTTATTTGTTATAATTTTATTTTTATAAGTGTAGCATATGAATTAAAGAATTTTTATTCGTGTGGAATATTAAGGATATAACAACAACAACAAAGTCTTTATCCTACTAAATGAGGTCGCTTGTATTGATCCTTCTACGTCACTGTATTTTATATCGCATGTTCACTTATATGATTATTTTCTTTATACAACAATAAGAATCGTGCTTTTATCCCACTAAGTGAGGTCTGCAATATGGATATTTTTACGTCATTATATTCTATTTTGTAACATAATTTTATTTGTACTTAGATAATTCATATCATGTTTTATTGTCGTTATCCAAATTTCCTTAGGTCTCCGTTTCCCTCTATTAATATGAATATTTGTCATTGTCTCGCATCACGTAATTACGTAATTGGAGCCTCTGTTGATTACCGATGTTCATTATTATACCATATTAATCGTGTTTCCCTCAATTTTTCTAGGCGCAACCTTAATTTTCTCCCTAATACACTCATTTCATATCTTGTCCATTTTTGTGTGTCCACACATTCACCTTACCATCTTCATCTCCATTACTTTAATCTTTTGCTCATGTTTTTGGTTCATTGTCCAACATTCAGATCTATACAACAAATCAGATGTAATCATCATCTTGTAAAACTTTCCTAAAACTTTCCTTTAAGTTTTAGAGATATCTTTTGATCACATAGAATACCTAATGCACTACTCTATTTTGACCATCCTGCTTGTATTTTGTGATACATTTCCGTAAATGCCTCCTTTTTTTTTTTGTAAAATTGATCCTATGCATTTAAAACTCTCACTTATAGATAATTCATCATCTTCTAATCAGTGCCTCGCTAACATTAGTATTGCTAAACTTAAATTTCATATATTCTGTCTTTACCCTATTAAGTCTAAATCCTTTCATTTCTAATGTTTTCCTTCAAGATTTGTGTTTAGCATACTCTTTCACGTGTCTCATCCACCAAGACAATGTCACCTACAAATAATTTGCACCATGGTACCATGTCTTGGATGTGTCTGGTGAGTTTATTTATAACTAGTGTAAAAAGATAAGGACTTACACTAATTCTTGATGTAACCCTATCTTTATTGAAAACTCTTTGGTTAATCCACCTGATGTCCTCACATTTGTCACAATGTCCTTGTACATATCCTTGATCACTTCAATATACACCACTCTTGCACCTTTTTTTTTTCCTAGAGATTCTGTTATATGCATTTTCTATATCGATGAATACCATGTGTAAGTCCTGCTTTTTCTTTAGATACTTTTCAATTAATTGTCTAAGGAGGTGTATGACTTCCATTGTCAAACTTTCAAGCATAAATCCAAATTGATTTTTCGTCATCTTGGTCTCCTTTCATAGTCTTCTTTTCATCACTCTTTCCCAAAGTTTCATGGTATGGCTCATTAGCTTAATGCCCCTTATAATTTGCACAATTTTGTATGTCGTCCTTGTTTTTAAAAGTTAAATAAGCCATGTAAGCTAGAATTACAATTATGGTTAGTCACCTTGGTTACAATTATGGTCATATAATAGAATTACTAAATGACCGTATATAGTTAATAAGCCATGTGACGCTTTATGTGCATTGATGTGGCTTCAATGCTTCATATAGTTCCATGTAAGCTAGCTGATGTTAATAAGGTTAAGAGAGAAAGGAGGAGAGAGAGAGGAGAGAGCAAAGAGAGAAAAGGAAAGAGAGAAAGGAGAGAGAGGGAGAGGAAGGAAGAGAGAAGCTTTTGTCGCTGATGACAATGTAAGAGAGAGAGAGACAGACAGAGAAACGAAGAAAAAGAAGCCTGAGTTGCCACGAAGAAAGATTCGTTTCTGCTTTTTGCTGATCTTGTATCGAAGTTTGATTTTCTTGCTGGGGTACTCGAACTTGGTTTTGGTGTCGAAAAAGTAAACCTCTGCAATCACATAGTTGTGATCTTCTTTGAGGCAATTGTGTTTGCAGACCTTGTGATTAAGGAAGTCATTCCTTTTCCGGGTATCATTTGATTTTGTTTCAATTCACATTGAGGATGAGAAACTGAGGTGAAACAGAGAGGATGTGGGTTGGGCTTTTGAAAAGTCAGTTTTGAGAGAGAGAGAGAGAGAGAGAGAGAGATTGTTTCTGAGGAATGACATGCCATATGGCTCATGTAACTCTAAGATGTACTGTCCATTAGTAATTCCGATTGGAACTCTAAGATATCAGTTTCATGTGGTTCACAAAATAATTGTAGAACATTACCATATTCAAATTTGGAATCCCAAAAATTATCTTTCTGTGGGAATTTAAAAAATGAAAACGAAAATTTCTAAAATAATCCTCCTTTACAGACTGTGTTATGTAATATGATGGTGAACCACTGTTACATGGCTTTTCTTCATTTTGTTGGGTGTGAAGTACATGAAAATAGATCACCTTCTCTGGGTATCTGTAATGTGTATCATTGTTATTTTCTGAAGTTATTATTTGCACTTGTTTCCCTGCATTGATGCTTATGGGTTTAATCTGATCTTTGGCTTGTTAGATTCTGTCTAATTTTATAATGAAAGTCTTGGGCTGAGATGAGTTATTGCATGCAGAGCCTTCTGTAATCCTGCTGATGTTGAAGCATTTACAGAGGAAAAGAAGGAAACTCTATTGACAAAACGACAAGGAAAGGGTGCTGATTTTGTTCGAGCTGTACAGGAGATTGTTGATAGTTATGAGAAGTTGAAGAAAGCAAACCAAATTGGCGAGAGTAACTGGACAAATGCAGAGAGTTCAGCAGGAGTGGAGGCTGATGCAGCAGTGGATTGTGAGGAAGATACTTCTGAACAAACTCTTAATATACAGATAAAAACTTTGTATCCTACTGAGAAGTGCAAAAACCGAAGCCATCCCATTGAAGAATCTGGTACTGCAAAAACGATAGATGCTTCAAGTGAAAGGGAGGCACAAACAGCCCAGCCAAGTGATAATTCATCAGCTTCAATGACCAATCACATCCCAAGAAATGGATTTAGGGTCCGACAACCACCAACAGATGCCCTCCAGAGAAGGTTACGTCCAACTCGAAGGTCTAGAAGTTCATTGAGGACAGATATCTCGCGATTACAAACTTCTATATTGCCTTGTAATGGTTTAGGAAAGGGTGCTAGGGATGGAACACAAGATGAATCCTTGAAAAGGTACAAGCGACTAAGGAAATCTCCAAAAGCATATGGTTTACCAGATTTGGGTATCCCTGCTTCTGCTTCAAATGATAGCATTGAAGATGATGGTTCTGAAATTGTAACTGTTGACTCAGATGATATTAGCTTGAATGAAGGCAGTTCTGTGGAATCAGGTTGTAAAGTTCAACATTCGGAGAATGCTACTGGATATCCAGAGGATGATATCAAGCTGAGCAAAAGGCTTGACCTCCATACAAAGACAGTTATTACCAAGAAGAGGAGGAAGTCAAACAGAAAGCAATCAAGTAATGATGTGGTGGATGTCACCTTGAGAGCAGACAAAGATACTGTATTAGAGGCGGAAGGGAATGATGATGGACAATTTTCACCCAAGGCTTGTGATAATTCTAAAGAATGCAATTTCAAGGATGATGGTGATGAACACTTGCCATTAGTTAAACGTGCCAGAGTTCGAATGGGAAAAATATCAGCCACAGATAGATTTGATGGCTTGTCAAAAATGGAAGAGAAATCATTACAGGAGGTTCCCTTGCAGGTGTCGGAACAGGCCCATCTGTCCTTGAATGGTGATGATAAAGTGAATGCTGGTGGAAAGTCAATGGTGCTCAAGGAGGCTTCCGAAAATTCATTACTGTCAAGCAGTTCTGACCAACTTTCAGAAGAGAGGCATAAGCCTTGGAAACTCCAGAAAAACCAAACATTTGGTTGTTCAGTGGATGGTGAAGCAGCTTTACCTCCATCTAAACGCCTTAATCGTGCTCTTGAAGCCATGTCTGCCAATGCTGTTGAAGATTTTCAAGCACCTACTGAAGCTCCAACTCTTCCAAATGGCTTTTGTACATCTAAAAATGTAGAGTCTCCTGCTATTAATGCTTCTTGGCCTGATAACTGTGGTTTGCTCAATTCTCCGTATTTGATACCCAAGGAAAAGGAGAAATCTGAAGTTGTAACTATCCATGGCCAAATTCGAGAACCTTCGTCTCCTAATCACGGAGGAGGTCATACTGGACTTCCTTCCATTGATAGAATTTCACAGTTTTCACCTTCAAAAGATGATAGTAAAATTAAAAAAATTATCGTTAAAGCAGATAAGGCTGATTACAAACTTGACGATTCATGCTGTGCCGCAAGAAGTCCGGATCCTCTCCCAGGAAAAGATGATATCACTGGCACAACAACTTCCAATGCTGCCAAAATTGTAATTGGTAATGTTGAGGGTAGTTGTTGTCAAAACACTGAAATTTTGACCCCTCCTGTCGACGAAGACTGTCAAGTTGAGGACATGTAAGTCAATTCTCTCCACTGTTATTTTTGTACTGGAGTTTCTATTAGCCATGTCATTTGGGCTCCTCTTTTATTGACTATTGTCTGCTGGATTCATTTTTCTTTCTTTTGAAAGTGTGCATTTTCTCTGCTGCATCTTTTGAACCTACCTGTGATTTTGTGATTATTGGTTTTAGGTGTGAGACTGTGAAAGAACTTGAGGACCAATTTGAGAATGATCTCCACACTCCTTCATTGCCTGCATCAGAAAATGGTCCGATATCTGCTGCACAGGAAACAGAACAAATTTATAAATGTGCTTCTGTGTCGAAGGAAATGCCAGGCATCCCATTATCACCATCTCCACCTGGTGGAAAAAATTCTTCTGCAAGAGCATCACCTCGTAGCTCTTATACATCTGATAACAGTAATTCCCCTCAACATAATGGCTTTTGTAGCCCTGATCTTCACCTACGACATGAGAAAAGCGCTGCTTTTGATGTTGTTGAAGGAAAATCTGAGTCAGCTGAGGCTCATAAATCCAAGTCTCCTGGGAAGTGGACCAACGCAGCAAAAGCTGCTCGGGTGGCCTTTGAATCTGTGATTGGAACACTCACCAGGACAAAGGAGAGTATTGGGCGTGCAACACGTATTGCTATGGACTGTGCAAAGTTTGGTATTGCTGCTGAGGTATTATTCTTCTGGCTGTAGGTTTTACTGGCCTGTTCTTTCAAATTCACATATATATATATATTTTTGGGGTCTGTTCTGAAAATATGAATAGAATATTTTAAAATTTGTGCATCATGCGCTTTCTTTGCATTAACTCCCGCTGTCTTGTTAAATTTCTATTTAAAAGGATAGTATAAGATTATCTGAAATTATGGCATTTTCCTTCCATTCCAATTTTGTGTTTTGTCTTTGCCACTTAGAGTGTGTTTGGCTTGTTCTTAGTGCCGCATGCAAATCTCTGGTACACTAGTATTTGTACATATGCTTTGTACATTCAATTCTGGGGCAAAAGAACAGAAAAATCCCAGCATAATGTTATATCTGTTTATGCAATTTTCTAATCTATTAATGTTCTGTTTCCTTAACAGTAATCTAGTAAATCTTTTTGACATATTTGTCCAGTTTTAATTTTTAATACTAATTTTTATTTTGTTCTTATTTTTTTATTTTTTTTTCTCTCTTCTATATTGGTCTCTCAAACAGCCGACCTCAAAATTTGAGATTAATACTCGGTTTTTTGTTGTTGTTGTTGTTGTTATTGTATTTGTTGTATAATTGTTGAGTTTTAATTCGAACTTGCGCCATATGTGGCCCATCTGTGCATACATTCCTTTTGTATTTCAACATATTGTTCGTCCTAGCTCATGCTGTTGATATGATAAGTATCTCTTGATTTTCTCTAAGCACTCGATTTGTTATCTTGGCCAGAAGGATCTGATTGAAGCTAAAGTTGAGTTTCAAGGATTCTTGTAATAATCCCTTATCTTTCAACTGGTTGCTTACTACCATGCTTAATGGATGGCCCAAATTATGTAAACTAGATTTTTTCCCCCTTCTCATATTACACAACAGCAGGTGTCACATCCCCACAGGAAGCAATGTGATTATGGGACTTGGCCAAAGTATTGGGGGAATCCCCCAATTCATCGAACAAGGGGCATAGCCCCTGTGAAAACTTGAACCTTAGTACTAGAGGGATGAACTGGCACTTTAAATGAGCTGAGCTATCTGAGGGTAGCAATAATTTACATTTGACTCACATTTTTAGTGTAAATTGTGATGTCAATAAAGGTATTGCTTGTGTCTTTTTGGGATTGTTTGTGAAAGCAGAAAGGATGGAGGTTAAATTTTGAAAGAAGAAAACTATGGATGTAAAATTTTATGTTAGTACGCTTCATGTTTTCGTTCAAGAGGAAGAACGTTATCCCATTGTCCTCAGTTCACAGATAGGGAACACGGTCCTCTTTCGACACCGTCCCCTTTATTTTTGTGCAAACTGTATGCCATTTGACATGAAGCAGATGATATATTTTAGCATTGGCCCTTCTATCCTTTTCCTCTCATATGAGACATAGGCTCAAGGATTTTGAAATACCTTTTTTTTTATTCAATCCATTATCTTCTGCAATGGCTGATAATACGTTCTAGGGACAGCATTTTGCTAAAACTCCATTCTCTTCTGTTGTCCTGTTGCCCTCAACACAGTGGTATCTGGCCTGAGTGCCTTTTTTTAGTACTTTTTATTTGGGCTTTCACTTCTGCATATTTTTCACATCACTTAATTGTACCGGAAGTTCTCTGAAGCTCAAAAAATGTGAGTGGTGATCAGGTCCTTCTTAAGCGAATGTTAGTGCTTTAATGAGACTGAGTTTTTTTACTGGATTGCGGAGGCTCGGTTAGTTAATGTTAAATGTTTGGAACACTGGATTGCTTTTATCTGCATACATGTTGAATGAAGAGATGTGTGCATACAGGTCATTGATAGTAATGTTTCTACACTTAGTAGCCTGGCTGTAAAGAACCTGTCTTATTCATTTATTCTGGACTTAGGTGGTTGACATTCTTGCTTCTAATATGGAACGTGAGTCGAGCATGCACAAGAGGGTGGACTTATTTTTCCTTGTGGATTCAATCACCCAGTGCTCTCGGGGTTCAAAAGGTAAGTTTTTTTCCTGTTTACTAGCATAATTTTGAAATTTTTTTGAGCAAAATACATATGAATGTACTGACCATGTTAACTTGTATGGCTGTCATATGTTTGAACATCTAGGCAATATCGGTGGCTTATTCTCTTCAGCAATTCAAGCAATGCTCCCAAGGTTGGTGTCTGCTGCTGCTCCTGTGGGGCATGCAGGACAGGAAAATCGTAGACAATGCTTGAAGGCAAGTGAAATTTTGTTTTTCTCTGTTGTTTGTGCTTCCGTGGCTTTCTACTCTTCCTGTCCAACCCACCCTTGCATGTGTTTTGGGGGGAGGAGGGGGAGTTTGGTGTTCCATACATGGTAATTCTTGTGTTTCTTAACTTTTGATTATATATCTGTTTAGGTATTGAGGCTTTGGCTTGAAAGGAAATTATTTCCGGAGCCCCTTATAAAGCGGCATATACGTGACCTTGATTCCCTTAATGGTGCATCTTCCAGTGGTGCCTTTTCTCGGCGTCCCACAAGAACAGAAAGAGCTTTTGATGATCCAATTAGAGAAATGGAGGGAATGCTTGTCGATGAATATGGAAGGTTTTGAACTTTTCTTTGAAGACTATATCCTAATTTATACATGAATTATTTGGACATCATTTACTTAAATATCTCTTGCTCACAGCAATTCAAGTTTTCAGCTTCCTGGATTTTGTATGCCTCGCATGCTTAAGGATGAAGATGAAGGAACTGACTCTGATGGGGAGAGTTTTGAGGCAGTTACTCCTGAGCATCGCCCTGAAGCCCAACAATCAGCCCCCTCTCCTGTTATTGAAAAACATAGGCACATTTTGGCTGATGTTGATGGTGAACTTGAAATGGAGGACGTAGCTCCTTCTTCTGATCTTGATATGATGCGAGTTGATCAAACTACCCACACCACTGGTGCACCAGTGTTACCTCATCAAGTTGAGCAGCACTTTCCTCCATTACCTCATGAGGTGCCACCATCATCTCCTCCTCTGCCAACATCACCACCACCTGCCCCTCCACCTCCTCCGCCCCCACTTCCTCCACCACTTTCAGCACCCAATTCCTTTACTTGTAGTGTTGATTCTTCAAAGCAGCTTTATATGAGTTCGCATGTATGTCTAAATGCTTCGTTTACTCTAACGTTCTGTCTTCAATGATCGCTTTGATGTAGTTCCATTAGTCTTAATGCTGTTGTTTCTTCCAAATGAATGAGCAGGTTGTGCATGATAGTTCCCAACAGTCAACTTCTCAGCATTCAGTTGCACCAAGAATCAACCCAACAGCATCTGATACCTCCAATTATTATCATGTTCATGAATGTAGAGATGGTCGAATGGAGATTCAAGCACCTGGTTCTGGTTACTCTACAAGTTTTCCTGCTTCACATCCTTCTATACTACCAATGGAAAATAATCACACAGAGGCTGCAATTTTGCAACATAGTGGTTTCCATTTAAGGCCACCTCATACTGCACAGTCAAACCAGTTCTCATATGTTCAGGCTGATCAGGGAATTCAATCTCATGGGGACTTCGTGCCCCCATCTTACTTTAACAGGTACAGCTTTGGGCCAAACATGGATGCTGGAAATTATCACCGTGACCAGGTGGCTCCTTACGAGCACAGAGATGATTGGAGATACTCCAGACCTCCTCCTTTTCATGGTAAACTCTTGGTTATAATGCAAATATTTTAATAGGTGTATAGTCTCTTATCTTTGTGCTAGGTTGGGAAACTGTTAATTTTCATAACTTCCGGAGATGACTAATGCTTTATTGCGCCCCCCCCCCCCCCCCAATCTAGGTCCAATGCATAGAGAAAGAGCCAAAGGTTATGCACCTGTCCAATATGGATGCCCATGTGAACCACCAAGAATATCAAATCGCGGGTGGCATTATCCTCAAGGGATAAATAATAGGAACTCCATGCCAGGAAGACCACCTCCTGAAGGTTCCATTCATTTAACAAATAGAGGTACCCTAATTTATGCTATATTTTTCACTATTTAATAAGATTCTATGCCTTTTGGCTAATATGTATTTTGACATGGTGGTTCTCGAGTTGCATTTTATCCCTCTCTTGGGTGACAAGATTTTACCTGCAGAATGCATTTTGCACAAATATATGAGAGCATGCAATATTAGATCACTCATTTCTTATTTAAGTTCTAGGATTAAAGTTGGCCAGATATTTTGTTAACCAGTCTAAGTCGGAAAATTTTTTGCATCGATACCTCAGCTCAAAACTTTATGTTGACAATACAACACAATTATTTTTACAAGACAAATAATTCCCTTTGTAATTCTTTTTAAAAGAATTTTCATTATATTTTTATTTGGTGGTTCCAGCTCCAAGCTTCTGGCGTCCAAGATGAGGGCATCATAGAGCTGCAGATTTGGGTACGTAGATATATTCATGACCTTCTTTCTTGAGGGTATGATCTGTAGCTTATGCATAATAACTTATTTTAATTCATCATTTTTTTTCAGTAGTTAGGCACAACCGAATTTTGACGTGTTATGCGGCTTGTTCAAAGTTAGAGATATTTCCTCCTTTTCACCCCGGGAAAATTCTGCTTTGTATGGATCCAATGACAAGGGTGCGGCCAGGAGTACCGCCAGGTGCTGCAGACTCTGTACATATGTACTCTAGCATTTTTCCTTAAAATGCATAAAGTTAGAAGGTGATGAATCCTCGTAGAAAGCTGTTACTTTAGGTTGTAATCTATTGATCCACTTCTTCCTTCTCTTTTTTCCCCAATAATTTTTTGCCTTTTGAAGCCTCCGCAAGCATCAGATAAATTTTTGTTCGATGTCTCGGGCAGCTCTGTTAGGACTCCTAGCACTTCTCTTCTCGCAAAGTCCAACATGTCATTTCCTAATGTATAAAATTCCTCAATTCTTTTAGGACATTTTCCAGCACAACTAGAAAGGGTAGGCATCAGAAAAACTTTCTGGTGCTTTGTATATCTAGTTTGACATATGATGAATGGGTTAAATGTGATGATTGAAATTCCAAATAGGCCTTGTTCTGTTGCTTCACTGGCATTTGGTTCTCTGCGACACCATGTTGGGTGGATATGCTTTATAGACAGTTTTATACATTTTGATCTGGTCATCGGCAGTCGATTGGCTCGGTTGGAAAGACAGGTTGAGTGAAGTTTTGACGGTATGGATTTTATTAATGATTTATTTTTATTAACAATTATTTTAAATAAAATAAAATGGAATGAAAATACGTAAGTGAAATTGAGGGAGATCGTCTTTCGGAAATTTGGTTCCCCAATCTCAACATTATGAGGGTGGATTTCAAGGTGGGAATGGGATTAGGGTGGGAAGGTAAAGTCAATCGAAAATGTTTCGGAATTAAATCTTCCAAAATTAAAATAAGAATCAACTCAAAATCAAAGTTTATAAAACCAAAACAAAATTATGAAAATAAAAATTAAAATTTCCAAACAACTGGTTCGGATTTAATTCTTGATTTTTGGAATGGAAAATAGAAACAAAATTAGGAACGTATAAAGAATTTGAATCAGGAATCTAATCTTTAAAAAACTAAAAAAAAATCATTGTCATAAAAAATTATACAAAAAAAATATTCTAAAACTTAAAAAAAAAAAAAAATAGAATCAAATTGGAATAAAAATTTATCTTGATTTAATTCTAGAATTAAATTAAAATCAGTCAATTTTAGAATCAGAATAAGAATCGTCATCCCATTTTTAAATCTTTTTTTTAATCAAATCATAATTACCGTCTCATTTTTAAATCGCATTTATTTCTATTTAATCTTTAGTCTGAGGGCGTGTATCCTTCTTCCACATGTTGAAATTCAATGAATAACTTCAAATTTGATATTTCTGTTTTGTTCCATTAGCGATATTTGCCAAGAAGGTTTTAAAAAATTAGCATAAGGATATGAATTTTTTTTTTTTTTTTTTTTATCTGGCTCGATTTTTATCTTGAAAAAGGTCTCAAAAGGTTCTTTATTCTACTATTTTTTATCTTCAAAAATTAGCACAAGTTCTTTACTCTATCATGAAGAGATGGGGGGGGGATTATTTATGAAAAAAAAACATTTGCAATTGAATTAATTAGGTGTTAAATTTAACAAATAGATACTCAAATTACAATGGATTAATTAACACTTTGATTAAAAAAAGTTTCTCCACCTTCTCCCATGCCGAGTTATTTATTAATTATAATACACAAAAGTAATGTTACGAATTGACATTTTGATCAAAACAAAATTATATTAAGAACAAGAAAACAGCTGTCTCTTTGCTCCCCCCAAAGAAGAGAAAAAAAAAAAATAGGGGAAAAATTTAGAATTTCTTGGCAACAAAATTAAAAAAAGAAATTTAAAGCCCAAAAGTTTGGACCAACCGCATTTTATAATCACTGTATGCAGATAATCTTGGGTAAGATAAACCAATCGTGGCATTATTTGCGTAGAAGAATGGCAGTGCCTTCAGTTTGTGCGTGATATTAGGGTCTTAATCCTCACAAACAAACCCTAAACCCTCGAGAGGATTCTTCTCCAACATGGGGGGCGCTCAATCAGCTTCAGAAAGAACTATCCATGGCATCTCTGTCAAGGTAAACAATTTTTCTTATTTTGTCATATACCCATTTGAGTTCTCGGCATAATTTCATCTGGGTCTGTCTTAAAATCTTGGATTTGTGTTTATTTTTCTTTGTTAGGATGCAAAAGGGAATGATGTGGATCTTAGTATTTACAAAGGAAAGGTCCTTCTTGTGGTTAATGTAGCCTCCAAATGGTACTCAATTTCTCTTCTCTTAGATCACTTTGTCCTGGCTATTAGGTTGAGTCCATGTTTGCGTTTTTGGGGTTTAATTAAATGTGTTTTTGTCTTCGGAGCAGTGGATTTACAGATTCAAATTACACGCAGTTGACTAAGCTTTATGCCAAATACAAGGATAAAGGTATGATTTTCGTGAAAATTATGATTGTTTTGTGTGCTTTTATAAGGCCTTTATAAAGTATTGCTTTAGAACTCCTCTTCCTTTCACGGCCCATCGGAAAAGGAAAAGTAATACAGAATATCTTTGAGGGCAAATTAATGGTTTTAACTAAAATTATTGTTCATTTCATATGTTACTAACCCGGCATCCCAAAAGGGCAAAAAGTTGACGAAAAGTTGTTCTACAGATCCTTCAGTATCAGAATTATCCTAGAATGCTTTATGTTGGGATAAGTACCTTAGGTGTTGTTATTAGTTCAGTGGAAAAGCAATGGTCAATGATCTGGAAGCTGTTCTTTGTGTTAAATTGGTTAATAATTATGGCATCATTTTAGGATTTGAGATATTGGCGTTTCCTTGCAATCAATTTTTGAGGCAAGAGCCTGGTTCAGATGAGCAAATACAAGAATTTGCTTGTACAAGATTCAAGGCCGAATATCCGATTTTCCGAAAGGTATAAGCAACTATGATTATTGTATTATCTATGATTGTAGAAGCTCGTAGTTTTTATTTGTTTTTATATTTTTTTGAGCTGGTGTTAAGCATATCGTTGTTTTGTATGTCTTATGGACCTACACAATTTAAACTTTGCTTCTTTCATATATATGCTGGTTATGAAGGTCTCAATCTTGGATTTGTTTTGGCAAGACCTATTAGTCAATTTGCGATCTCTCTATTTTTTTTTTGTGGGGGGGGGGGGTAATGTAAGAAACTCATTTTGAAATTTAGTGAGCTCTGTCAGTAGATATAGAAGTGGGAATAAGATAGTTGGAAACTTGAAGTGGAAAGTGCCATTAATGACTATATTCTGTTGAGATGATGAGAAAAAAGAAAGGCAAGGGTGAGAAGGGTTTTACAGATGCGGGGAAAGAGGTGGGAAACAATAAAATACGGGGAAAAACTATTTTAAGTTGTTTTAATTTGCTCTCACTTGAAGACATATGCAGCACTCTGAGGGAATATGAGATCTTTTTTATGATTGAAAATTTCATGGCAATTTGGAATTTAAATGAAGTATTCCAAATAAATTGTCTCTGAAAGTGTGGTAGATTTTACAATCCTGAGAATAGCACGAAGAAAGGATATCTGAACTTTGCAAAATGAAATGATTTAACCTACTTAATCAGGAAAATGATCTGTAGTGGTTTGGAAGTTCTTATTCAGTATTCTTATGGAAGATTTTTATTATGCACGTGAGGCATTATAAGATATACCTTGTACACCTAAATACACGTATAGCGTTGCCAAGAGGGCAGTAGAGGTGAAGATCTGATACCCTAATTGCAGACGAAGTATTCAATTGTGGCATTATTGGACTATGTGTTGCGCTTGAGGTTTTCCATGTTCAAACTAATCTTGTAAAATTGAAAGAGAGAGGAGAATAAGTTGTAGTTAGAACAGAAATCAGTGAACCTAGCAATAAGTTCAGATGCAGTGTTGCCTTATTAGCCCTTTTGGTCAGTTTATGTTTAACCTGTGATAAACTTACATAACATCTCCTTTTTTATCTAGGTTAAAGTCAATGGTCCAGATACATCACCTGTCTACAAATATCTGAAGGCAAGTAAGAGTGGATATTTTGGGTCAAGAATAAAGTGGAACTTCACCAAGTTTCTGGTTGGTAAGGATGGGAAAGTAATTGCCCGCTATTCAACTATGACCTCCCCAATGGCTATTGAAGTACTCACCCTCTCTCTCTCTCTCTCTCTCTCTCTCTCTCTCTCTCTCTCTCTCTCACTGGTTCTAAATATGATATTTTGCTTGTGATGCAGCCTAACATCCAAAAAGCACTTGAAGCACCTGAGCCTTGAGATACATTTGCAGGAAAATTCTAGTTGTAATCACATGTAAGTACATAGAAGATTTGTTTCAGACTTGTCCCTGTATGTGTTTTGTTTTATAGTCGATGATTATTTTCTTATGTTACACTTTTCAGCTGTATCCAGGAACTTGTATAACTATAATCTTTTACTTTCTGTCTCTGATGGTAATTGAAACTTTTGAGTTGTATCAGTGCTGTAAATGTTGGTTAATGCTTGTTACCTCATGGTTTGAAATTGTTTTCCTCTCATCCATTTTAACCCTTTGGAAATAGCTCGCTGTATGCACTTGAATACATTAAAGAATGCAAGAAAGGTATCTTTGCGAAGGCTAAATTCTGAACTTTGGAGATTGTTACAAAGATCAACAGAAAGGAAAGTGAAGAAACAGAGCTAATGAAGTTGACTCTTGTAGCCTTAAAGAGATTAAATCTCGTCTGCACCATGACTCTACATGGCATTCAGTTAGTTGAGCTGGTTAAAATATTTTTATTGTGACATTAACGGTTTTTCGAATGATATCTGGTCTGTATGAGAACTCGGGGAGATTCATGAGTAGGGGAGAGTCAAGTCCAATGCGTGGAATCACAATTGCTTCTGCACACCTGCTAAAGAGCTTTCTAGGTTGAACAAACAAGAACATTCCAAAACTTCTGGTCATTGTACTCTGTATCAATGTATGCCTATTGTCTCAGGCTCATATTGTCTGTGGGGACAAAACTAATGCAATCCTTCCAAATACTGCACATATTTTCCATGGTCTGTCACCTTGTTTCGGCTAATTGTATGACTTTTTCAAAATTTTCCCCCCTATCCAGATAAGGCATGGCAGGGTACGTGCATGCCAGTCTTTACTACAACATGAGGACTTGTCATGGCACGTTGGCTTGGGGTCCATTGATTGGTTAATATTAACCATAGCTGATGACTTGTCATGATATGTGTCACTCTCTCGACCCACCTTGGCCTAAGGTGTCTCCTACATGGGGTTGAATGCGAAGGATCACTCTAGGTGTTGACATAAAAGATTAGTCCCCAAAGGGCCGAAAAGTCCTCGGAGATGAAGGGATTTTGAATGACTTCAAATTGGTTCGTCCATGCCTGCAATGATTAGTGGCCGGCATTTTTCCAGGTCCATATAGCATCAGCTATTCAGTTGAAGTAGCTAGATCCTGCGCACGTGAGTAGGATTTTGAAGGAACATGGCCTATTTTGTTGATGAATGTCTTGTCTACAAGGTGATGATAAGATGACAATTCTCATATGACTACATTGTTCTTCATAAATTATCATGTAACATTATTGCGGCACAACTTATCATTTTCTGAAATCATACACTTCTGTCGCTAAAGTATGACGATCACTATTTTCAGAATTTACATTGACTTTTACTACTATTGTAAAACGAAATTAGTAATTTATACTCTATTTAAATTTAACTCAAAACTAGGTATATTCAAACTCAATTAGTATTATAAAATAAGTTTGAATTTGATTTTGAGTTTTCTTATAAAATAAACGAATTTGAGTGTCAAATTGTCCGATTAATAATTGATTTTTTATTTATAAATTAAATAAATTACTCAAATTGAACTTAAAACTCTACTTTAAATAAACACATTCAAACTTTGGTTTTATCGCTGAAAGCCATGCCCCGAGGCACTCTGTTGCTTGCTCAAAATTGTGGGCCAATTTTGAAAAA
Organism: Dillenia suffruticosa; assembly: GCA_033439265.1. Lineage (NCBI taxonomy): Eukaryota > Viridiplantae > Streptophyta > Magnoliopsida > Dilleniales > Dilleniaceae > Dillenia > Dillenia suffruticosa. The sequence goes on along the minus strand of JAVTVX010000020.1, from coordinate 23,357,615 downwards.
ATTGGGAGACTTAAACGTGGAGCATCGCCAAGCATGAATGAGAGTTCAGCCGATTTTAAAAATACAGTAAAAGCAGTAGCACAGACAGACAATAACATTTATTCTTCTACATTTTCGACCTCCTCATTTATTTTCTGTATGTTCCCAAGCACGGAGTGCTTGTTCCAGCAAATCATTTTGGCCCAAACAGTTAAGTTAATTTTGAGTGAAGAAAAACTTTTGTATTTTCTCTCAATTCTTTATATCTCCTTTTGGAGGAGTGGAAGAGTATGTAATAGGCCATTTTTGTAGTTTAAATTCTGAACTTGATGTTTAGACTCAAAACTCTCTCTTTTGAAGCACATTTACATAATATTCTAGGCATATATTTCATTCACCATCACAAGACAATAACTCAGAGTTCACTTCTGTCCTCTCCTCCCTACTGTCATGTACCAGAACAAGTCTAAGGTTAATTTTGAGCTTGTTCTACTAAACAAGATAAGATTGAACATTGTTCTATTTAATTATGCTTAAAATCATTTTCAAAACATTCCCTCTCCCCACAAAAAAAAAAATGAAGAAGAAACTTTGCACAGAGAATTGCTGGCCAGTTCTTGGTCCTGTTTTGTACCCCAGACAGAATTTATCAGAAATGGTTGCTGGAAAGAAATGAGAAAATATAGCACAAACTTAAAATTTCTGGCCTATTATCGTAAAGCCAACTTACTTTCTGCCTCTCTTTATTGCTGAAATTATGTTTTCAAAGGGAAAATGTGTTAGGTTTATTCATGGTAAAGCATGACTATCCTGTGACAGACTCTATTATGGAAAGGACACATATGCCAATTTTACTCTAATAATAGTATGAGAGGATTCTGTCTCTTAGGGGGATAGCTCAATGGGTAGTCTCCCCACTTTTATCCTCACTTCTCCGATCCTGTTTAGTTGCATCTCATTATACAATAAAAAAGGGAGAGAGAAAGAGAGGATTCTACGCTTGATTGCACCTTTTTCTCGGATATTACAAATGATTATGTAATGATTGAGAAGCTGCTCACATATGATCAGGTACAATTAAGTAGCATCAGCATTATCCTTGCTCGTGGTCCTGCAAATTAGTTATTAGACAACCTTTACTAAATAAAGCCACCCCATGTTGTACTCATTAGAATGGCCTGATGGTAGGAGAACATATTCTATTAAACATTGATCCGCATACATAAATGTGTTCTTTTGTCTGCGTGTATATCGAAAGAGAGTGGCTCATGCTATAGTCATGCTTACACATGGGTCAAGACATTAGATTATAAAATCTACCTAAAAATCTGACTCGTTCAAAACCCATTGGCCAATGTTTGTCACCCACCACATATTGCACTCCTCATATCTCTTAATCTCCTCTATTTATAAGCGCTCTTATGCCCCTCTGAAAACCCAACTTCAAACCAAAAACAAGTGAAGAACAAGCTACAGAGTACTCGAAACAAACTCTTCATAAACCATCCATGGCAGCCGGCACATTCTCAATGAGAAGCTCAAAGTTTTGGTCATTGCAACGGTGTTCAAAGAGTGCTAGGGAGCAACGAGCGAGGCTCTATATCATTTGGCGATGCACTGTGCTTCTTATTTGTTGGCACGATTGAGTAGTTCTATTAGGAGTGTTTTGGCAAGGTTACTTCTTGGTTTGTTGTGGAAAATCAAAACTAACAGGAACATGCGTCGTTAGTATTTTGCTTCAGTTGTATAGACAAAGTTAGGATTGGTCAGAACAAGAGAGAGGAATCGGTTCCTGCAGAGATGTCATTATTGTGGTGCGGTGGTTGTGGTGTTCCTATCATTTTAAATTCAACAAAAAAAAAGAAAAAAGAGGAAGACATAAAGATGATGCTGTGAGGAATGATCACCAGCCTAAGTGTAAATTACACATGTAACATAGAAAGATAGATGATAATGTAGCATCTTTTTGTCCAAATTTCCACTTCGGTTCCTTTTCAAAACTTTCTTTTTTTGCGAGTGATGCTACTTGAACAACTTCATTCCATAGTGACAAAAATTGATTGATTTACTTCATTCTATGCATGCAACTAGCCAGTGACGATGCAAAACTGAGCATGGCGCAGCATAATATTTTCCGATTGATCCGGTCACTATCGCTCATGAAAATCACAAACGTTTTCCCATTGATCCAATCTCCCTGATTTTAGTCATATGTTTAAAGTTTGACAAAGATTTTTTTTTCTCCCCCTTTCTTTTGGTGATGGTGGGAACCACAGCAATCCTCCTTTTGGATAATATATGTATAAATCCATTATATACAGTAATATATCATGTGCACTAGATAGACATACAAAAAACCATTGTATGATCAGATCATTCCATAGTTTTGGAGTGTCACAAGACTCCCTGTCCCTGGAACAAGCCATCCCTGGGTGTAGCCTAACTAACTGGAAAGCTCAGTAGACCAAAAATAGGAGAATAATTGATATAATAACTTGTCCAATTTTTGTCAAGAATCTGACCTATCCAATTCCCTTGGAATCGTTTGCTTTCAAGGTCCCATGCTGCGCTCATATTACCTGAGCATATGACAACCTCAGGTTAAAAGCATCTCATTCCCCATCAACCAACTATTAAAAAGTGAACAAGAAAAGAAACCGTGAGAGGAGAGGCTTCCTAGAAGGTCACCAAAAAGGAAATTAGAGCTAAAGGGCATCAATTAGCAAAGCCACACAGAGAAATTCGCCTAATTGATTGAATAAACCAAAACCCTTGAGCAAAAACCAGCAATAAACTCCCTCTTAACGCCTTGCAAGTTGCAGAGAGGGGGAGAATTATAATGCTAATCACTAAATGTACTATCATATCATGAGAACAGGTCCAACCTTAAAGTTCCCAATGGTGTTATTTTCCATTCCCTGGAACAACTAGGAACGCATTCAATCCCCAAAGAAACGCCAACTCAATCCATGGAATTCAGACTTCAGGAGAGACAACCAATGTGCACTAGCAAGGAAACTTCCATGCAGGACATGTTGCATTCAAGCATGAAAACAAAAGCAATTTGTTTCACAGAGTATTAAAATCTCCTGGGAAATCAATGGATGGATCATTAACTGTCAAGATGTCAACGCAGTTGATTCAAGAACCACCACACCGCACCCACAAATCATCTATTTTGCATGTCCGGTGTAAATCATAACCCAAAACTCAGTAAATTCCCCAGTTTTAAACTATATAGACAACCGATGTTACTGAGCTAAACTGATATAAGAGCAAATTATGACTGTAAAGAGAATATAGCCATATCATTTCAAAGGCAATAAAGGGTTATCTCTATAGTGTTGCTGCTCTTGGCACCAAGCAGCTGTCAAAAATATCTATATCATATATTTGAAACGCTTGTTTTCTGAAAGAATAGGAAAAGCAGATCAGTATACCAGCCACCACCGATGACTTTTAGACAAGAACCAGAGGAGATCCTCTTATTTAGCTAACTAGGCTCTATGCATAATATAATGAGTTCAGCGACTCAGCTCAAGATAGTTGTCAAACATATCCCAACCATCATCAGAAGGCTCCTTGGAGTCCTTCTCATTTCTCTTCCCTTCAGGTGTGAATCTGGGTGACATGGACTCAACTGCAACGAATCTAGGTGAGAGGGACTCAAGTGAGGGTGTTCGGCTTATCTTCTTCAGGTTATCTAAGGAATTGGTTTGCTGCTGAGGAAACCGATCAGATGCAATGCTTCTAGAGGAAGAGCTTGAAGAGGCTAAAAGGCAACTTGTCTGGCTTGAGGACAGGGATTTGCTAAGAGGAACATGCTCATCAAATTTCTCTTTCAGCAGCATGACATCTTGACAAATAACAGAAATTTCACCCCTGCCAAAAAAAATTATCAGATGATAAACTTAATAAAAAGATTACAAAATCATAATGGTTTGTTCTCCTCAATAACAAAAACAGCAATAAACTAAAATTTATTTTTTCATAACTTCTCAGATTAAATAGGAAGTTCCTTTAGAAAATAAAGTGGCTAGAAAACATACTAAAAAATGTTCACAAGTTTTCCTGAAAATCAAGATACGAGGACAAAAATATAAATCCTTTAACTGTGCAGGTCCAAAAAGAAAGTCAGTATGGTTAAAAGCAAATATCATAATGACCGCAACCTGGACATAATGAAGCATTGCATTAGCACTAAATAAATTAAATCTTTACTAGCTTCTGTCAAAAGAACATCTTATGTGCTGATCGCTTTTATGAATTCTTCTGAGAACATTGTCTTTTTATTATATTTTATAGAACTTCTAAATATATAATAAGTTGGAGTGACTTCAATTGTGGATAACATAAGAGAGTATCGCTTAAGGTGGTTTGGACATGTGCAATGAAAACCCAAAAATTCACCGGTTAGAAAGAGTGAAAACTCAGATGTAAGAGATTTAGTGAAATGTTGGGGTAGGCCATTGAAAATCTAAATATAAGTTATCCGTGAATATCAAGCGTTTAGTTAAGAAAATGACTTTAGATAGGAATGAGTGGTATAAGAGAATTTGAAGCAATTAAATTCTTCATCATCAGCATCATCAACATCATCACCATCATCATCATCATTTTAAGTTTCTATAGATAATTTACTGCTAATTCTCTCCTTTCATTATTTTTATATTTATTTTTAACTGTTATTTTATCTATTTTTAATTTCAAACTTTAATTTCATGTTTTTCTGTCATTTTATTATCTTTTTTCCTCTCTCTTATATTGATCTCTCAAACGGTCGACTCCAAAATTTGAAATCAAGACTTAGTTTGTTGTTGTATAGAACTTTTACATACATAGGTTGTTCATATTAACAAGAGCATCTGACTAAAATCTCTCATGAAAGAGCAAGTCTCATATACAATAATAACAACAACAAACCGAGTCTTAAACCTAATAATTTGAGGAAGAGCAAGTCTCATATCACAACCAATAATCCACACTGCACTATTTTCACCTACAGACTGACACAATTAAGATCTAAGAAGTGCATGCCGGTATTGAGCCCGATTGAAACCAACTTAAACCAGATGCTTGGGGGAGGACCCAAAAAGAGATGCTATTTCAGAAAAATCCATCAATTGCCTACTCCCCCAATAATTTGCTGGATTCTGATTACCATTTCTCACATGTAACAATCTAAATTTTAACACCAATGCATGATTCAAGAATGAACTTACTGCAAGATATCAACCAGATGGCCACGATCCATGAGAAATTCTCGTAGCTGCATCACAATAATGGCAAAATAAATAAATAAATAAAAATCTGGACTATTAATTTCCTCACCATTGGCAACTGTATCAGAACGAAGATGTAATCATAAATAGAGTTTATCATGCAGAAACAATCTTACCTTGGAATTTTCCTCTGCTTCTTGTTGTAACATTCTTGATTCTTGAACCACTCTATCCATGAGAAGCTCTTGTTCAGCAAGGGCACTTCGTGCATCCTCTTCTTTATTCAACTTTTGTTTCTCAGCTGCATTTCTCTCTTCTTCTGCTGCAGCTAGGCGTTCTTCCAGCTTTTCACGCATCTACAAAAGAGAGTGCAGTTGGGCAATGACAAAAGAATCCACATAGTCTAGGAAAAAAAGGTGGCCAAAATGACATAGGGGCTTGAAACACCACTATCTAACGGAATGGTTTCACTAATGAAACCGTAATCAGACAAACCATTATATTCACTCAATCATTTAAGTCATAAAAAACTTTCAATCTACGTGATGTTTTCCAACCAAGAAGCAACAAATTCACGAGACATTTAAACACCATCTCATCTTCTTATCTAGGACTAATAAACTTCCATTTTACATCATGTATCCAATTGAAATGCTTTTATTTTGATATCTTACTCTATTATCTATTTGTTCCTGTATACTTTGCTTATTCTTAGTACCTGTTTGTTTTAGATCAATGAAATTTGTATAAAATAACTAAATTGTATAACAATTAAGGGGAAAAAATGGTTCCTTTGTGTTGAATCCTCCTCTGGAAGAGGAAGGATGCTCCCCCCACCAAAAAAAAAAAAAAAAAAAAAAAAACAAACAAAACAAACGAATAAAACTCACAACAACCTTATATTCTATAATTCTTGTTTCTCGATTGAAGTCCATGGGTAAGATTTGATGTATTAAACAGCATCTTCCCTTAAAAATAAAATCAATTTTAGTGGCAGTGACTATATCTAGAAAACAAAATTTCCAACAAGTCTAACATCCCTGAGATTACGGCATGAATCCTTTATGACAAATTTAGGCCAAAAAAAAAAAAAAAAACTCACTGTGACTAACATACTGAATCATGCTTAATGCTTCATGAGAAAATGATAGAGTGAAATGTTAGGACAGGAAATAGAGGAACTCAAGATCGAGAATAAAGATTCTTAAAGCTATAGAGCTAAAGATACCAATAATGATATTTCATTTATAAAGGAGGTGATGATGTTTGATTATATTTTCTATATTCAAATAATAACTCTGGCAATTTTTACATTATGCGATATGGACAAATGGAAAGTCATGGTCAGTGGAGCAGCAAAAATCCAGCTGTTCAGTATAACATTTCTAAAGAAGAGCAACAAGCTTCCCCCGTTCAGTATAATATCTCTTAGATGGCAGATAACTATACAATTTTCATAAGAGACTCTTCCTCTAAAGAAGATGTTTCCCATCTACGAAATTGCTCATAGTTGGATGAGAAAATGATATGTGCAGGCCAAAATTAAACGTTAAAACAAAACCCAAAAAAAAAAAAAAAAAAAAACAGAGACAGACAGAGACAGACAAACAAATGGTAGAACTGCACCTCTTCAAGAATGGTGAGAGATTTATCTCTTTCTTCTAACAAGTTGATAAGACGAGATTGTAGCTCCTTTACTTCAGTGACAAGAATAGCCTTCTCTCCATATACTTCTCCTCTATGCTGTAAACACAGATGCATAATCATTTAATTACCAATACAATTTCTGAAAACACAAAATCATGTGCATCATAACAGATTTGCAACCATGTCATTCGCCTCCCGAGCACGTTTCAGCATCTGCTTTATGTCTTCAACCCTTGCAAGCATATCTAAACCACCCTTGGCAGCTTCCTCTTTTGCCAGCTTTACACTTTCCTCCTGAAGTTCCACTTCTTTCATCATATTGATCACTAAATCCATGGAAGAAAACAGGGCTTTCTGCATCAAAATATCAAAATAAGAAGATGAAACAAGTTTCACCAATGAGGGAGAGAGTGCATACTGTTAAAAATAAACAGAATTTAGGTCCATTTAGGGATCCTTAACAGACCCTAAATGGGCCCAAGCATGGGGTCCTTAAGACCCCAAAATAGGCCCAGCTTGGCCCTTGAGAAAGGGACCAGCTGGGCCCTCCAACAGCTAGTTTCCACTAGCCGTTGGAAACTGGCAGGCAGGAGAGGGCAGTGCCCTCTCCTGCCTTTCCTCTCACTTTTCTCTCTCTCTTTTGTGTCTTTTGTGTCTTTTGTGTCTTTTGTGTTCTATAAATAGATAGGACCTTTTCCCTTGTAAATTATGAACAAGTGCTCAAAATCTCTATGAATTCTTTCCTTGAAATGCAATCAAGTTTCTATTAGTTTTATGCTTTCTTTTATTCAATTTCTTTCATAGTTTCAACATGGTATCAAAGTATCAAACGATCCCATCCTCTTTAAGGTTAGGTGACCCTCTTTTTTCCATAAACCTCACCCAAATTCAAAACATTTCCTCTATTCAATTAAAAAGAGAAAATTACTATCGATGGGTGAGCATCACGAAGAGAGCACTCAATCTTCAAAATTTAGAGGAACATATTCTTGATGATCCTCTTGATGAGAGCAATCCCTTATATAAGGAATGGAAAAAAAGAGATGATCATGTTTTTATCATCTTACTAAACTCCTTAATGAAACTCATAAAGCCATGGTGACTTGTGCTCCCAATGCCAAATTGGTGTGGGACACAATGTTCTCCCTATATAGCCAAGAGTCCAATCTAGGAAGCATCTTTGAGTTGAAGAAACAAATTGCTAGCATCAAGAAGGAGGGAAAATCTTTTACTCAGTACTTTGGTGAGCTCACCGACTTATGGAACGAGCTAATGATTCTTCAACCAAATTCAATTGATCTTAAAGTCATCCAAAAGAGAAGAGAGGAGGACAAAACGTTTGCACTTCTAATGGTGTTGGATGACTCCTTCACTCATCTCCGACAAGAAATTCTACGCATGAAGGAATTTCCTACATTTGGGGAAGTGCAAAACATGGTGCAAAGGGCCGAAGTAAGCATGAGGATTGAGGAAAGCTCCAAGCTAAAGATGGAAGCTCACGGATTCATGGCTTCTCAAGACCTCACAGCTGTCAAGATCATCAAAAGGGAGGTATGCTCTCATTGCAAAAAGAAAGGGCATACAAGGGATAAATGTTGGTTCTTATATCCTCACCTAAGACCAAAGAATTTCAAGTCAAAAGACCAACAAGGAGGCCCCAGTTTTGGAGCTCAAGCTACTACTCAACAAGCAACTTCTCATGATCCAACAATGGCCAGCTTACTGCCCTCAAAACCACTCTTGAGAGTGTCACAAGAAGACTTCAACAAATCTCTCCTCTTGAAGGTACAATTCAAAAACCACTCACTAATTTGCATTCAGAAAATTTTTTCATAGATTCGGGCACCGACTACCATATGGTTAGGGATATTTCAAAAGTTAAGAGATTTAAAAATCTCCCTAACCATAAGATAGTACGAGTTGCTAATGGACAAGATTTGAAGGTAAATCAAATTGGGGAAATTGATATTTTTGGAAAAACTACAAATGCTTTATATGTTCCCAAACTTATCTCAAATTTATTGTCTATAAGCAAAATCACTAAGGATCAAGGGTGTAGAGTTGTTTTTGACCCAAATTTTGTTTCTTTTCAAGACCTCAAGTCGAATCGATTGATTAGCAAAGGTTCTAGAAAAGGAGGACTTTACTTTTTGGATCAAGAACAACATTCACTTACGGCACATATCAAGGAAGATTCATCTCTTTGACATGGGTGGTTAGGGCATCCTAGTGACTGAGCTTTAAAACGTCTATTCCCAAACTTAAACTATGAGAATAGATATTGTAAAGTTTATATTTTGTCTAAAGAAACCCGAACTATGCATCATATTTCTGAAACAATATATGAAAATGCATTTGATTTGGTTCATTCGGATGTTTGGACTTCTCCTATTATTTCACATTTAGGATACAAATATTTCATCACATTCATTGACCATAAGACTAGGTATACATGGGTGTATCTTTTAAACACAAAAAATCAAGCTCTTGAAACTCTCAAGAGTTACGTGAAATATGTGACTAAACTTTATAATGCTAATATTAAAGTCCTAAGATCCGACCATGATGGTGAATTTACAAGCCATAATTTTGAAAATTACTTTAAGGACAATGGCATTATCCATCAACTATCATGTGTCTACACACCCCAACAAAATGGGGTAGCTGAACGTAAGAATAGGCATATACTAGAAATTGCAAGAGCTATGATATTTCATGCAAGCACTCCTAAGAAATTTTGGTATGACGCGGTTAAAACCGCGGTTCATGTAATCAATCTCATGCCATCCGATATTTTGAAAGGTCAATCTCTCTTAGAACTCCTTTTAGGAAGAAAACCAAAACTTTCTCACATTAGAACATTTGGTTGCACATGTTATGTTCAAGTTCCTACGCATTTAAGAAACAAATTAGAACATAGAGAAAGAAAGTGTGTTTTTCTTGGGTATGCATCCTTTGAAAAAGGTTATAGATGCTATGATTGTTCTACTAACTGCACATACATATCGAAGGATGTGATATTCTTGGAGAATGAGTTTTACTTTTCAGGAGAAGAAGTAAACGAAATTCCAAAGGAAAGCTCTCAAACAACCACTTGGGATTTTCTAGTGACTCCCAATACTACTCAAGAAATTGAAAATCCAATCAATCCTCAAATAACCGAAGGAAGTTCTCAAAATGAGGAAGAATGATCAAACCCAACGGATGAAGACTCACCACTTGATTCAGGGGGAGATCAAAGAACAAGTGATGATGAGAACTCTTCACCGAGTTCAGAAGAGCCGAGTGACCCTCCCGTTCAGCTTAGGAGATCAACAAGACTTAGACTTCCACCATCAGAATGGGTCAACCAAAGAGACCCTACCCTACTCTATTTATGATTACTACACTACTTCTCACATTTCTTTGAGGCATCAAGTTTTTTTGAGTGGCATAGATAAGGAATTAGAGCCAAGAACGTTCGAAGAAGCTATCAAGGATCCTAGATGGAAGGAAGCAATGAATAGGGAATTAGAAGCTCTAACTAAGAATGGCACTTGGGAAATCACTCCTCTACCAAAAGGAAAGAAGGCCGTAGGATGCAAGTGGGTATTCAAAATCAAATATAAAAATGATGGTTCCATCGAAAGATACAAAACAAGACTAGTAGCAAAGAAATACACTCAAGCATATGGGGTTGATTACAAGAAAACTTTCGCACCGGTTGTTAAAATGAACACCGTTCGAGTATTTCTTTCACTTGCAGCCAATTATGGATGAAATATGTTCTAAATGGATGTAGCAAATGCATTCTTTCAAGTAGATTTAGAAGAAGTGTATATGCAACTTCCTCAAGGCCTTCAACATCAAGAAGGAAACATATGCAGGCTACATAAAGCAATTTATGGGCTTAAATAATCTCCAAGAGTATGGTACACAAAACTAAACCTTGCTCTTCTTGGTAACGGTTTCACAAAATGCATTAACGATTCATCCTTGTTTATTAAAAAAAACAATGATAAAGTAATAATTGCCTTAATTTACGTAAATGACATTATAATAACAGGCAATGACATGCATCTCATTGATATTGTTAGAAATTTTCTAAAATCTAGGTTTAAAATTAAAGATCTAAGAAGACTAAAGTATTTTCTAGGAATTAAGCTAGCCTATTACCACAATGAGCTAGTTCTATCCCAAAAAAAATATGCTCTTGACTTATTGCAGAAAACAGGAAAGTTAGGAGCTAAACCGACTTGTAGTCCCGTCTCCACCTCCGGACCCTTAGAAGATGATGAGGAACCCTACGAGAATGTTGAGAGATACCAACGGCTTGTAGGAAGGTTGATCTACCTCACTATCACTAAACCGGACATAGCCTATGCCGTGAGTCAAATAAGCCGGTACATGCATGCTTCTAAGAAGGGACATTGGAGAGCAGCTGAAAGAATCCTCCACTAGATCAAAGGTTCCCCCGGATTAGGAATTTGGATGAAGAAAAATGGAAGCTTAGAAATTGAGGGATATTGTGATACAAACTGGGCAGGCGATTCTAAGGATCGAAAATCCACCACTTGGTTTTGCATGTTCGTAGGAGGAAATCTAGTTGCTTGGAAAAGCAAGAAGCAGAGGGTTGTGTCTAGATCAAGTACAGAAGCCGAATATAGGGCCATGGCAGCAGACGCTTGTGAAATAGTATGGTTAAAGGCCCTAGTAGAAGAGTTAGGGTTTAGAGTTTCAACACCAATCAAGTTTTATTGTGACAATCAATCCGCAATTCATATTGCCTCTAATCCAGTCTTCCATGAGCGCACCAAACACATAGAGGTTGATTGTCACTTTATTCGACAGAAGGTAGAAGAAAAGCTTATTGCCACATCTCATATCAAAGGAAAGGATCAATTGGCAGACATCTTCACCAAAGAAGGAACATCGGCTCATCTTCAAAATATAATGGGCAAGTTGGGCACTACAGACATATTCGCACCCAGCTTAAGGGGGAGTGTTAAAAATAAACAGAATTTAGGCCCATTTAGGGATCCTTAATAGACCCTAAATGGGCCCAAGCATGGGGTCCTTAAGACCCCAAAATAGGCCCAGCTTGGCCCTTGAGAAAGAGCCCAGCTGGGCCCTCTAACAGCTTGTGGAATGGGATCCTTAACAGGCCCTAAATGGGCCCAAGCATGGGGTCCTTAAGACCCCAAAATAGGCCCAGCTTGGCCCTTGAGAAAGGGCCCAGCTGGGCCCTCCAACAGCTAGTTTCCACTAGCTGTTGGAAACTGGCAGGCAGGAGAGGGCAGTGCCTGCCCTCTCCTGCCTCTCCTCTCTCTTTTCTCTCTCTCTTGTGTCTTTTGTGTTCTATAAATAGATAGAACCTTTTCCCCTTGTAAAGTATGAACAAGTGCTCAAAATCTCTATGAATTCTCTCCTTGAAATGCAATCAAGTTTCTATTAGTTTTATGCTTTCTTTTTATTCAATTTCTTTCATAGTTTCAACACATACCCACAAGCTGCAGCAAGCATAAAACGAGAAGGAAGGTGTGCACAATCTTAAGTACCTCAAAGTTTATCCAAAGACAATATATCTGATACTTTGATTACTGAGTCAATTTCTTATGAATGATCATCTTCCCTAGAACAAAAATTCACTGCAAACTATTTTTGAGGCGCTGAGCACTAATAGCCCAGTACTTCCAGCATGTCATGTAACTGAACCAAGTGTGAAGGACAATTCAAGAACATAATAGCAGGTAGAAATTATTCCATGTTACTTCTTAAGAGATATATGCAACACTAACATCAACATTTTCATTGTGCGATCAGCCTAGTGGATGTAAAAATAAATTATTCTGAGTTACTTCTGACTTTAAGGAATCTATCACGATATAATGCTTGAAATGTAGGCAACAAGTAAGTATTCACACTCAGAAGTTTGAAGCAATTCATACCTTGTTATTTTTTGCCTCTTCAATAATATCCTCCAGAAGATCAATTCTACAAATCTGACCAGATTGTGTAACTATATTGTTTGAGTTAGACTCATACCCAGCACAATGCTTTCCGGTGTCAGATAGGTCTTGCTCGGAAAAAGTATAAAAACCACGGTACATCTCTAAATCCTTATATTCGGGGTCAGGATTGCCAGAGTCAATAGCTGAATGAAAGGCATTGTCCGAAGCACCATATGTAGGTTCTTGAACATCTGATTCCAGCTGCACCAGACCATCTCCAACCTCCACAGTGTTAGAATTCACATGCAAAACTTCTGCATCAGCTCTTATCTCCTGAAGACCATTTCCTATGTCTGCTCTATTGAAACCTAAACATGATTTTTGTTGACAGGTGTTGTCATAAGCAGTTGCTGCAAATTCAGAACTATTGGTCCGAAAACCCTCTAGAGTTTCACAAACCAAGTAGCCATCAAAACTATTGTCCTTGTTATTCTCATTTACAGCTATAACAGGGGGCACCTGACCAATTCCTACAACAATATCACTTTCTTGATACTTCTCTTCAGAAATCACACACTCAATTATAGCAGGAGCAGATCCCATATCAGAAGGAGAACTCACAAAAGCTTCCTCCCTTAATTGTTTTCCCCCTGACAAATTGCTTTGCTCGTCATGAGCAACTGCACAAGAAGCATTCAATTGTTAATAGCCACATTAGCAAAATAGAATGCATGAAAAATAAAGAGCTAATTAAACTGTAAAGTTGAGGAGTAACCACTTATTTAACTGTCATGAACCAGAGGAATAAGCAGTCCATAACAATGCACAGAAAGAGAGACTGTACCAGTGAATAGAAGAGATCATATTTACGAAGGGCAAAAAGGTACTTGATTTTAAGAACTAAAATTAAACAGGAATCACCTCTTCCACCCATCAGATCTACAAGCCTCTGATTCTCGGGCAGAGAAATTTGTTTCATGGATTTATAAGGAATATTAGGGAGAACCTCCAAGAGCACAGCTTCCACAGCAGCATCAGCATCCTTAGAATGCTCAATGGCAACAGCTTTCAATATGCGTGCATCAACCTACAATGGGATTGTACAGAAAGCAGCCTCATTTGAATAAATCCAATTACAACAACTTGCAAGAGATATTTACATGTTAAGTGCCCTATTTAGTATTTGATTACGCACAAAAACAAGTAATCATTCTCCCTGATTTGCAAACTCGAAATTCTTAAATCTCAATATAAACAATTTCAAATTCCATGAACCATAGCAACCAGTTTTATGCTCTAAAAGAGATGGAAATAAATGTAAATATAAATAGCACACATGGATATCCACATAGTTTTGTTGTTCTCAAAAATAGGAGCACAAAACCATTTTGATGCAATTATCTACAAATGAACATGATGACTTGCCTTCCCGTTGAAAAACTGACGGCCAGAAACCTTTTATATCTACTGTAAGGCCTTGTTTGGCTACAGATTAGATAAACTTACATATTTGGACTATTTTCCTAGAGTTAATTATCCTAGTGTTGATTGATGTCATCAGAGTGGGTACTAAGATCTTGATTAACTATCTGAATTTACTAGAATTTAAGCAAAGAAAAAATGATTTTTGAGGAAATTTTATCATTTTAGCCCCAGAACTATAATAAAGTAGGGTACGATGGTCACGTTCAGAAACTAAAATAAAGTAGGATTCCACAATACCACTGAAAAATGGGACTTTTTCTAACAGGCCTAAGAGTCACTTGATTACCAAGGCTAAAATGAAACAAGTGTCAGGAATGACTATTGTATCTTCATCATTTCAGACTACTAGTCCAGTCCCACAAACAAATTCTTAACTAAAATAGGCCCAAGCGTCTTTTCCAACCATAAACAACAGGGGAGTCCTCGGACCTTTCTGATTACACCACACCTAACTGAGTACCTTCTTGGACAGAACTTCACACTGATACACCTATAAAGCATGGGACAGGATCACAGAAGATTATTTTCAATTACGATTCAATTGTTAACAGTCAACAATCCACATTTTTCTTCCGCTGGCAACCAAAGCAAAGCCAACTGATTCAAGCATTTTTTTCCGGAGAAAAATGGATGAAAGTTCATTTGCCTTCTTTTTTTTGGGGGGGGGGGAGTAAAAGCCAATAGTTCTTATTTCATCATCTTCTCCTTTCCCAAGTCCAAACGCTTAACATTAAACACGCAAACATCTTAAACCTACGTAGTTAATGGGCAAATAAGGAAGCTTTCTTAATATAGAACACAAAGTAGCTAGTGTATGTTCAATACGCACAGAAGCTATTACCAATAAAGGCATAAATTCCAATAACATACCTACCACAAAAGAACAACATATAAGAAATCAATTGTTCAAAGAAATGCAGTAACAATACATACCTGCGGAAACACCTCTTGCAAAGCCCTATAAACAGAATTGAACCCCATTTAGAAAAGCCAATTATCTGCAACAGCCACAGAAGAAAAAGACAAAAATACTCAAAACCCACTTCAGTTTCAACAAAATAAACAAGGGAAAAAGACCAAAGATCAAAAAATACCAAGTATCAAAAACCTAAATGCCCAGAAAGCAGATTAACGATACAAAGACAAATCATTCAATAATAAAACCCCTCAATTCTCACGTGGAAACCCTACAACATTTTGACTCACCAAATTCCAAAGAGATTGAACAGAGAGAGAGAGTGTGGAGAGAGAGGGAGCCAAAGGGTATTAGAATTTGGCTGGGCCATGAGTCTTTCGTAGAAAGCAAGTTGTCGGTGACATGAAGGGACCAGCGTGACTAAGGAATAGGGCAATGCATTGTTAATTCCACGGTTGCGAGGGTAATATTGGAATCTTAATTTATCCTTTCTATTGCACGGCCGAAAACGAAGCTTCGTTAAGCCCAATAACGACAAAGATATGGCCCACGTAAACCCAATGAGGCCTTCCCAAAAATGATGGTCGGGCCCACACTAATCACAAATTTTTTTTTGTTATACGATTGAATTTTGAATCACGATAAAATAGAGATTATAACTATTAAACTGTTTCTTTATAAACATCCCACTAGTCACTTTTCCAACAGCTCGAGAAATTTGGTTGAATAGAAAATTTGGTAATAACCAAATTTGTAATGGTTGACCGTTACACTCCCTTAATCATAGATTTTGGATTCGAATTATATGAATAGATAAATGGGATATGAGAGAATCATCCCCCAAAATGACTCATATAATACTCAAAACGAATTAGTTAATTTGAAAAAAAAAATGGTAATAAAATTAAAGTAATGAAATTTTGACTATTACTTAGTATAATAACCACCGGTAAAGTTAGAAAATAATTTTTACGATGGTAATCAATATTTAAAGGAATAAATTATTTTTAATAATACATTAAAATTTATAATTTAAAATCTAAAATTTAACAATTGAATTTAAAAAATCTAAATAAATCGATTAATAAGTTTAAAATGTGATCAAAAAAAGAAAATCATGTAACCATTGAATCTCATTTCAAGAGAGTGAAATATTACGTAAATAAATATATATACAAAATTCTCAATAAACAGTTTAGTGGTCATAATTTTTTCCCTCAATCTCATTCGAGATTTAAATTTCGTGTAACAAAAAAAAAAAACCATATATACAAAAATAAGCATATCCCTTGCCATCTCCTCATAAGATGTGTGAAAATTGTTTAAAAAGCGAAACTTAAAGGACTGAACTCATATATACAAGTTCAATGCCAAATTACAAATTAAATCCGAGATTGTGTAAATTTTTAATTCATTTAAAATTAGCTTTTTGGGAATTTGTACATTATTTTAAATTTTAAGTTTAAAATATTTCACAATAATAGCACATTTTGTATTTATGTTGAGGTGCATTTATAGCTAGGCCAATGTTTATTCTCTCAAGTCATTCATTTACTCAAAAATTTTGGAAATGAATTTTACAAATTCAGTGTTCATTTGGGTTAGAAACCCTATAGTTTTTATTTTTAAATTTTATTATTATTCTATTAATCTAAACAAATTATAAAAATTTTGAAACGATATTTTATTCTGATTCACTTTAATCAGGTGCTCTCTTACTATATTTTACGCAAGAAAAAAGAAAATTTGAGTTTTAATTTCTAAAAGAAAATTTTATTTAGTGTAATAAATGTTAGTGACTTAGTTCACTCTAAGTTAATTAACTTTGACGATCTAAATAAATTAATAAATTGTTTTTCTAGAATTTGATATTAATCCCATTGACCCTTCTTATAAAAATATAGATAAATTGATATAAATTAAGGAAAATTAAGATTTTTAAATAATATTTTAGACAGCGTTATTGTGAATTTTGGCATTATCGTAAATTGAATTTTAAAAATTGTAAATTTATTTGAGATTTAATGAATTTATACATTAAGAATTTTGTTTACGAGATTAATCTTTTGAATGAGACACTGGTTGTCTCTCGTCATGAAGCTTGATTATCAAATTTAATGAAATGTGTCTATGTATTTATTTAAATAAAAACAAGATAATAATAATAATATAAGAAAAATTGTTGTTTCGATAATTGATAAAGTTTTCTCCTTTAAGTTGTTTGTATATTTAGAACAAGAGAATATTAATATGAAAAAATAATTAGGTAATTGATGAAATTTTCTCCTTTTGTATATTTAGAACAAGAGAATATTAATATGAAAAAATAATTAAGTCATCAACATCGATATAAGTTGATGGTTTATGATTTTGT
This sequence comes from Dillenia suffruticosa, assembly GCA_033439265.1. Lineage (NCBI taxonomy): Eukaryota > Viridiplantae > Streptophyta > Magnoliopsida > Dilleniales > Dilleniaceae > Dillenia > Dillenia suffruticosa. The sequence goes on along the minus strand of JAVTVX010000020.1, from coordinate 23,340,062 downwards.
TTTTTAAATAAAATTTTTATTTGAGATTTAATGAGTTTATTTAAGAAATTAAGAAAACCGATTTAATATTAAAATATTTATTAATATCGAGTATTTCAACGATACAAGTAATAAAAGACTCTTGCTTAAATATCTTTTTTGAAATCGAAATTTAATATTTAAATTTTTATAAATGCATGTATTTTTATAAGTTATATAACAAGAAATTGAATATAAAATTTTACTAAACTTCTCAAAGTGAATTATTATACAGATTTGAATTTAAGATCGAAAATCGATTGATTTTATTAAGAATGTTTAAAAAATAATTACTTTAGAAACGAACAAATTTGAAAAATCATAAACTAAGTGCCTGTTTTGTAAGGTTTTTTCTTGACTTTTCTTGGAGAAACAAAAATTAATAATTTTTGAAATTAAGGTAAAAGTTATTTGGTATTTTCACTTTTAAAAATAAACTGATTTTATAACTTTTGAAATAAAGTTAAAAATTAAAAATTAAAAGTTAAAAGTTAAAATTGAAGAGAAAGTGAGGATATAAAGGTAAATAAATTTATAATATAAATATATTTGGAATTCATATCTTTTAAGTAAGGATATAAATAGAATAAAAAGAAACAAATTTCCTAAAAAGTTTGTGTGTTTTTAAAAAGAGAAGCAAAAACTCTTCTTAGGAGCTTTTGTTTCTTTTGTTTTTTTGTTTTTCTTCATTAAAAAAACTATTTTTTTTAAGAGTTTCTAAAAAAAATTATTTTGCAGAGTTTCTCCTTAAAAAGAAAAGAGAAACTGAAAAAAAATCTTGTCAAACGGGTACTAAGTGTCTGTTTGGATGGGCCGTTTTTTTACTTTTATTCTCCTTATAAGGAGAAACAAAAATTAATAATTTTTGAATTTAAATTAAAAATTATTTGGTATTTTTACTTTTAAAAATTAACTAATCTCATAATTTTTAAAATAAAATTAAAATTTAAAATTTAAAAGTTAAAAATCAAAAATTAAAATTAAAGAGAGATGACGTAACAGTAAATAAATTTATAATATAAATATATTTAAAATTTTATATGACGTAAATAGAATAAAATAAATAAATATATATATATATATATTTTTAAAGAGTTTTTAACAAAAATTGTTTGAGTTTAAATGGGAAGGGAAGTCGAAAAAACAATCCTAAAAACGAGCACTAAGTTTCCCCACCAACCCGACCCATAGGTTTAAACTTGGAGGTGGACATTGAAGGCAAGTCGTCTTCTTCATCCATCTCCAGCACCCAACTCTCTGCAGCTCCAAACACTTTGAACTATGCTTTTCGAAACCCTAACAAACCTTCAAACTCTATCTCAAAACCGGCTTATTCTCTCCAATCCACAACCTGAATCTCAAGCTTCAAAATCCTTTCGCAAAAAGACTGCAAACTCTACGAAGCCATCGAGTCTCCAAGCAATGGCGTCTCTGCGCTCGCGTCGTCAACGAGGTCATCAATGAACCAGGCCAAGTTATCCCTCTTCGCTACCTCAACAAGCTCCGCGAAAGACTCCGCTTGAATTTCACAGTCAAAACCTTCGTCAACAGAATCCTAAGTTTGTTCGATATCTATCTCGATCGCATCAAACCCAAAACAGAACCCGTTCCCTTTATTTGCCCTTCGAATCAGTTCAACGAATTCCTCGAATTCGAAAAAGAGGTATATTCGAAACATAAAACCTTAATTGTTTCTAAATAGTTGATGATGTCGAAACATAAGGCTATTAGTGCCGATAAGTTGATTCATGTGAAAAGGGAATTTGGGTTTACTAATGATTTTATGATTGATTTCGTTCCTATGTATCCGAATTATTTTAGGTTAGTGGGTAGTCCTGGGGAAGGAAAATCGTTTATCGAATTGGTGGATTGGAATCCGGAGTTTGCCAAGTCTTTGATTGAGAAAAGAGCGGAGAGGGAGTAGAATTTAACTGGGATTGGGTTAGATCGGCCTTTAATATGAGACTTCCACCAGGGTTTTCTTGAAGAAGGAAATGAGGGAGTGGGTGAGACTTGAGAGGACTGGATGGAGCTACCTTATATATCACCTTACGATGATGTGTCCAGTTTGGATCAATCTTTGCCTGAAATGGAGAAAAGGAGAGTTAGGGTTTTCCATGAGTTGTTGTTGTCGTCCTCGTTTAAGGGGATTCCAGTTCCTATATTGTGGAAATTTTGTACAGATTATAGGTTTTCCAATGCATTTCCAAATACCTTTACTTGGCATTCAAGGATATTTTATGTGTCATTAAAGGGTGAGATAAAGACAGCAGTGTTGGGAAGGCTTATAAAGGGGATGCGTTGATTGATAGAGATCCATTGCTTGAAATAATAGATAGATTTATTGAGCTTTTGGAGGAAGGAAGGATGCAGAGAGATTAGCTGTTTAAATTGAGGAGGGAAATGGTGGCTGTCAAGAATCATGAAATGGATTTGGATGAATAGATCTCTGATTCAGAAGCGTTTCATATTTCAAGAATCCTGGTACAAAACACAAATGAAGCATGCTGGCAAAGGTGAACAAGATGATTATCGACACTGAACTGCTTTTGTTGTGCTACTGTAGAGATGGTTTCCAGATGAAATGCCATGCTTGGAAGGAGTGAAGTGGCCTGATGTGGCATTGAAGGATATCGTGCTAGAGGGGGCCATGAACATGGTGCCAACTGACAAAAGAAGCACTTCGGCTTGTCTTAACTTTCATATTTTTGAGGCAGCAATCCCACTAGCTATTGCATTGCTAGAAGGTGACAAAATCTGGTGCAAGGGAGACATCTTGGATACAAAATACTTAATTGTGTTGTGTATGTCAAGTGGCATATCAAGTTAGTGGTTGGAGCATTTTAAGTTATGCTTGAGCTGCCTTAGTTGCAGATTGCAATTGTGTAGCTGTATTTCATTTATAAATACATATTACTTTGTATTCTTTATGCTTCAAACAACCATTTCCCTCAATTCATTATCAATTTCATAGAGTATATCCAACAACTTAAATAGTCAACGAGCCTGATTAGATTATTTTAATCCTTGTTCAATTTAGTCTTTAATATATCATCATTCTTTGCACCGGTGCATTATAACTTGCGATTATGCTGATATAAAAGGATGACCAGTTAAAATTCATGCCTTCCATGGGCATCCCTTTCTCTACCCCTATCCTCTGGGATAGTCTTTAAAGGAAGGACCGTGTTTACTCCACTTATCAGAGCTTTGGTAGATTGCAGGACCATGCTAAGTGCGAATTCTCTCTGTTCATGCCTGTTATGCCATTGGTGTATTTTCATTGTTATAACTAAATGCTGCTATTTTACCTGACTTAATATTGTACTATATATGTGTGTGTGTGTGAGTAAATATCTATATATCATACGTGTTGCTGCATTACATGCATTCGGAACATGTGAAGTTTAGAAAACTTTGTACATGTAATTGTGGTTTGGAGGCCTGTTGGTCCTAATTACAGAGAGTGAGGGGGACATATGAATTGAATTCTTGACCTAATGGTGAGGGGAGAATCTTCGTGCCATTTGGCTAATGGCTCATGATCAATGGTTTTCAAGTCTTCATTGTGCCAGCTTGTTGTGGAACTACAGTTGCAGGTCATTTTTCTAAAAGAAAATTTTGCTTCTTTAGTTAAGTCTCTTGTTTTCCATGAAACTCCAGTGACTTACTCAAAAGTGCTGTTACGATATTTGGCTTTATTTCTATTTTAGGAATCTGGAAAGAGAAGTCCAAGGGTTGAAACAAAGTGCGTTAGTTTTTGTTTTAGCACTAACATCTATTGGACAATGCTGGTGGTGCATGTATGAACTCATGCATTCTTTTTTTCAGATGTACCAAGGTACTGAAAGTGAATTATAGTGTTGGAAGAGTTATAAATAAGGGGCTTAGGAAACCTGTAGATCTTTGTGGACATTGTGTAGCTGTAATTTTCCTAAATTCTGATATGTGCATTTTATTATTCTGAATTGCTGCAGTTTGTCCTTAGACTATCTTGGTTGTCTGTTTTGGGTTGAATTGATGAGATTTACCTAAATTTTTCCTATCCAAAAGTTGCCTAAAGTTATCTCTTGTAGCGTTTACCTAATTGAGAATATTCCATGTCCGACAACATTGTGCGTTATGATATTGCCTTCAAAATTTGGGGCAGACACTTGGAGCATTTCGAGATAGACTGTATGCCTTGTAAATTTCTGTCAAAAGAGGTTTTTATTTTTATTTTTATTATTTTTTTTTCAGTTCAACATTGTGCATTGATGTTTTCTCCTCTAAAGTGTGTAATTTAAGGAGTGGATGGTTTTCACATCTAACATGAATATAATCTGGAACCAAATTACTTATATTGCCCTGTACATTGGTAGCATCATAAACAATGCAAAATCCAGATTCTTGTATTACAAGGAGTTCTCTGTTTGAATCTGTCCAATTTTTTTTCTTTTTTTTTTGTAGGGGTGGGGGATGGGGGGTGGGGGTGGGGGTGGGAGACGAATGGATTTATGATTTGATAGAAAAGTTTTCCATGATTACATCTCATTTTCCATGCATGCTTTTTTCTTGGAATACGGTTTTCTTTTTTTTAACTTTTTCTCAGAATATTTACTAAAAATTTAGTAAACACTGAATTTTATACTGGGTACCTTAATATGCCATTGCTATAGTATGCTGTGATGGACATGTTTATGAATGTAGACAGCATTAAAGCATTTTGAGAATTTTATGTTGTCATACTGGAGCACCAAGGTCGTATCCTGATGGGTGTTAGAAATTGTGGCAAGTTGCATCAGGTTCAGTTTCCATGCTGCTGCTTTTGTGAATCTATATCATAATTCTCATGTAGTTGGGACAAGGTTGGTACTACGATATGTCTCCGAGGGTAATTTCTACTTCACATCAAAAATTGTCCTCACCCAAAATGAATGATAGACCCATTTTATGGGAACCTGAACTACTGCACAACAATTCACGAACGACCCTCACTTTCACTTTCTTGGCCATTCTCGTTACTTTTATGTTTATATCATCCACTCAAGCACCTAACCATAAAACATGAACCATATGAACTCACAAGTATATAAGTTGTCCCATGATCCGGTCTTGGTTAAACGCCATTCTTCTTTCCAATTTTATCGTGCATGTCAGTGTGAAAGAGAAGGAGGGCTCTTATGGTTATGGAGACGTGATCTTCTTATGTTTATTCTTGTCGCTGTTGTAGTGATGACACCTAATATAAGGGGCGAGCCAGGACCAGCAACGTTTGCAGGGGGCTCATGGCCAAAGCTGAAAGAGCCAGCGCCATGGTCCAGCAGCCGTCCACTCTCTCTCCCAGTTTGCACTTGTAAACCATGCATGCTCGGTGCCACCATTCACCCAAATCCCCCCACCTGATCAACAAGGGTTTGAACTAGAGCATGATCAACATGAACATGACAGTAATAAGGATGACCAGGAGGGAAGCCACAAGCATAGAGTTGGGCACCACAGTCACGGGCCCAGACACCGCACAACACCAATAAAAGATGATTGTTGCAAATGGTTGAAGCAAGTTGATAGTATCTGTGTCTGTAAACTGCTTGTTCACTTGCCTTCTTTCCTCACAACGCCAGCACATGCCTACTCCATCACCGTTGATGACACTTGCAGTGTAACTTTTACATGCAGTGGGAGGACTTAAGCCTTGTTCAGTATACTTAAATATCAGGATCAAGTGAAAAAATTGAGACACCGAGACTGTTGGAGAAACTATCATATTTACATTGTCTATTTACTTGCAATTTGTTCAACTCTGCTTGTGCTCTCAAACTAACGTTGAAAACTAGGCATACAATTATGTAAGTTCATTGCTAATTTCTAGCTGTTTTGATGTTGTTATCCAGCCTCAAAAGAACTCATTACTTGTGTTTATCAGTACAGTACAATTAGGTTCTTCAGGATGTTACTTGTAAATGCTAGGAATAAGAGTTATGTTGCTGCTCGTTTCCCTGTGGCAGGTTATTATTCGAGTCATTAAGCTGTGTGGCATTCCTAGGTTTTTCATATATATATGTTGCAAAAACATGAAGGCTACGCAAAATTTTTTATTAGAAAGACAACCTTATTGTCCAAATAATCCAAAACAAAACATCACCATAATCCTTCCTACTACACGCTCCACATGATGTTCTATATCATACATATCCTACTTATTCCGCAGATCAATTTTAGGAGAAGCAAAACAAAACTCCGTTCATATCAGTGGGTTGCAGCAGCCATTATCGCTGGTGCAATGGCTGCAGCTGTTGCTTTAGAATTGACTTTGGAAGTACTCACAACCGGCGGCCTGTAGAGGAACTGGTTCACAATGGCTGCACTTGGTCTCACAACGAGCTTCTCCCAAGCCTCATCAGCCTCTTTCCCTCGCTTCCTGAACACTTCTGTCGCATTGAGTCGATGCAACTTCCATCCCTTTATGTTCCTCAATCGATGAATCTTCTCTACTTGTCTACAAGCCAACTTGCATGTGTTGTCCTTGATCTCTTGTATTGCTTGTTGGAGCACTTTGGCTTGTGCTTCCTCATCTACAAACTCTCTTGTTCTAAAGTACCTATCAAACTCAGGGACACCAGTTGCTCTTCTTATGCCTCTAGAATAATTCCCACTGGGATCAAAAAAATTTAGGGCATCTTCAACCATTCCTGATTGAACCATCTTATCAACTCTATCAGCTAAAAATGTGTGTAGTATAGGCATAGACACATCCACCCAAAGAAAGCAAAAATTTGAGGCATCATAATCATCAACTAGTGCCTCAATGTATGAATTAGATCCTCCTGCAATAATTGGGACTTGGTCTCGACCCACAATTTGTTCGATGGCTAGTAAGGCCTCGTCACAAAAATTTGTTGCAGTGAATTCTTGATCCGGGTTGATTATTCCTAGCAGATGATGGGGTATGCCACGGCATTCTTCTTCAGTGACCTTGTTAGTCACTATGTTAAGGCCTTTGTATACTTGAATTTTATCTGAATTTATTATTTCGGCTGGAAATCGTGTCGCTAGGTCGATTGCGAGTCTAGACTTGCCCGTGCCGGTGGCTCCCATCACGACTACAACCTTCTCTTTAGGCCTTATGGGACTAAAGAAGTCCATCTTCAGCCTCCCTGCCGGAATGTCTTGGAAAGGTACTTGTGCTTGCTTGGACATGACCATGGAAAGCCTCATAGTGAACCTATTCAAATTAAGTTAAACTTGGTATTAGACCTTAAAATAACTAACTGAAGATTTTACTAGCTCTCTCTAAAACTGCACATATTAGGAGTAAACCATAATGGTTACATAAGTTGGAAGCAAATGTAAGATTGAGCCTGATAATCTTGAATATAAATACTTGAATATGAGCATATATGTGATCTTTTTTAACTCACCCTTTAGTGTATTGAGATGCGGCGACTAGAAAATGGGGGCTTTGTAGAGAGAGGAAGGGAGGGAGAGAGTTGTAGAGAGTGCAAATATCAAGCAAAGCTGCGGAGAGAATGAATAAAGGGGTTTTGCATTTGCTTTTATGTGTGTTCTTTGTCACCAAACCTTACAAGGCTGTACAAAGATTGTGGACTGCTCACGCTTATATATATACACTACACTGACTGAGAGATGCAAAGAGAAAAAATGGGAATCTCTCATTCTTGTGTCTCAATCTCCTCAGCCTCAATTAACTTTTAAAATTTGTCAAAAAGCTACAAATTTGCATGAGGAGGCGTTACCGATTATTTTATATCTTAATACTGTAAGCTCATTCTGCTTGTTTTCCAGATCTGCTCTTACCTTTATTAGTTTAAATCTCTTTTCCAAATGAATGAATAGATGGGAAAAGCCTGGTGTCTCCAGTTGCTAGAGGCAATGAGCAACGACTATCTTGATATAAAGGGAGTAGTAGAGAGCCATAAAGATTAAGATGAGAGATGTGGAAATTTACATAGCTTTGATTGCATATTTATCTATTTTCAAATGTTTTTATATTTTAATTTTTTGTGTTTTAATTGATTTGATTCGAACTCATATTTTCCTTTTTAATGTCATCTTAAATTTTGTAAAATAATCATATACCCAAAAAATAAAATTTATAGAGAGGGTTACGTTCACCCCACAAACAAGTGGGGTTTTACATGGAGTTGACCATCTTTTTAATATATAAACCTTTAACAAAATTAATATTATTAAAAGTTCTTAAAAAAACATAGTTAAAAGTTTTTAAAATATTTTTAAATTCTTTTAAAATATTATGTATTCTCTAAAAGTTATAATCACTGTTCTTTTTATTCTAATCCATTCTTCTATAAATTATATTTCACATCTCTATTACAAATTCATAACTTTGCAATAACTGAGTTCGAAACCATATTCTGATTAATTTGATTGGAACATAACTCTATTTGAGGCGACTCTCCCAACGTAATTTTTTTTATTTTATATAAAAAACTAATTGTGAAAAGCCAAATTGGTCAAATGGGGTTTCTATTTCTCATTCTCAGATGGGAATTTAAAATAGTCACCAAGTTGAAAGGAGTGGTCCTAAAGGGGGATTCCCCTTGAGAAGAAGTTCCGTTCTTTATATCTAGTATTGCTTTTGTTAGCCATTGGTTGGTAGTTATAATGGGGGTGTCCTTATGTGCTTAAACTATCATAGCTGGCCTCCCATCACCAACAAGATCGAGTGGGCATGTTGATATCTGTCAAAGGAGTGGGCAGGAGAGAATTTCCCCTTTTTCTCTGGCCTTACACTTCTTTTTTGAGTTGTGGGTGCTACCAAATGGCTGAAGAATATAAACCTCCAATTTTTTGTCATTGCTCGAGCATTCCCCCCCCCCTTTTCTTTTCTGATTTTCAGATAAAATTCTATCTCATTTTTTACTATCTTAAATAATTCAATATAATTTTAAACTTCATCCAAATTAGAAGTTTGCAAGTTGTAAGTATTGATAATAGTTCTTTTTTTTTTTTTTTTTGTGCGTGTGTGCGTACGTGCAGTGCACGCCTATGCATGTTTTTTTTTCATTTTTTTTCCTTTTTATTCATTTTTTTTTCATGAAAGAGTTAGAATGGTAACCTTTTTTAACCTTAAAATTGACGACAATTTTTCAGGATGATAGGCACCCCAGATTTTGGTAGTTTCTTTTTTTTCTTTGGGTACCTAAATCTTTTGGTATCTCTGGTTTCGTTTCGACTAATTCGAAATCGATTTGACTGTCGGGTCTTATTTGAGGTAGAGGTTTCCCAACATTATTTTCTCGGTATTTAGTGAGAGTCAAACTCCCGATTTAGTTAAGGGACGAAGGTGTCTTTTTCACTTACGTCAACAAGTTTCGATAAATTTTGACAGTTTTGATGGCCCATTTTTATTCTAATTTTCAATCAACATCATCGTGTGTTTAAAGCTCTGGGAATTCAAAAGAAATCTGATTCCCTAAAGTCTGGTCCCAGCAAAAACGTGAGTATTCCGATGTATTTTGCAATTTTTTTCCTCGTCCGCTTGACCCATTTAAAAAAGATGCACACATGTTTGAAAATTATTAGAATACAAGGTTGTAACAATGAAACAAAGTAACAAAGTCCCAAATAATCGAAGATTTCTCTTTTGGGAAATCTAGGATTTGAATGATCAAATACTATTTACTAAAGTCGCATCCAATTCAAAGATGATGGAATGACCTAAAAACTAAGCGATGATTATTATTTTTCCATGGTCTGAAGTGTTTCAATTACTCTTTATCAATAGAAAAAAAAATATGTACGAATTAAGTACCTATTTGATAGGACTTTTTTTTTTTAACTTCTTTTCTCCTTTTAAGAAAAACCCCAACAAAATAATTTGTTTTAGAAATTTTTAAATACAAAAAAAGCTTTTCTTTTAACGAAAAAAAAAAAAGCAAAAGCTCTAAAAAGGAGTTTTTGTTTTTCTTTTTAAAAACATGTCAACTTTTTAAGTAATTTGTTTTATTTTATTTTATTTATATTCTCACTTAAAAAATATAAAATTTTAAATATATTCATATCATAAATTTATTTATCTTTATAATTTTTTTTCTCTTTTAATTTTAATTTTAAAATTTATTTCAAAAATTACGAAATCAAATTATTTTTTAAAATAAAAAATTTAAATAACTTTTAATTTAATTTTAAAATTATTAATTTTTCTTTCCCTCGATAAAAAGAAGAAAAAAAAAAAAGCCCTACGGGCATTAAGAATGTTACTCTCTGAGTTTGGGCCAATTTAAGGTCGGAGGAACCGTTGGATGTGTTTTGAGGTTGTGTGTGCAGGTGCGTCAAATGATTGGGCATAATATTAATGTTCAGCTCCCATTATCTTTAATCATATTTTAAGTCATTTTGATTAGACCAGTCAAGGAGGATTTGATTTTGTTACTTTCGGCTTGATTAGTCTCTTTATTGTCTGATTCAGTGCCCATTAATTAACAGCACAAGTTCCCCGATATACACTTTTTTCCCCATCTGATTTTTTTTTTTTTTATTTCGAATATTCTGATCTAAATATTTATAAAATTTTATTTAAAAATAATTCTTTTATCATAATTTTTTATTATTATTAAATTTTAAATGTAAAATTTAATTTAAAAAATTAAAATTTCATTCTATTAACCTAAGTATTCATAAATTTTTATTGTTTTAAAATAACATAAGAGAGAGAGATAGAGAGAGTGAGGATTTGGACATTTTTGATACGTACTTACAGATGACAATAATACCTTATGTGTGCAGCTATAGTCTAATAAAAGAATATTAAATTCTATAAACGAAAATCTTGAATTTAAATATGAAAATAGAAAAATAAATATCGAAAGAGTCGGTTTATAAATTAGGTTTCGTAACTTTTCAATTCAAATTAACCAAATTTTTGAATAATATTTTAATTTCATAAAAAAGCTATTCTCTCTCTCTCTCTCTCTCTCTTTCTTCCTGGGACATTGTTTTCTTTAATGGGGTATTTAGTGAAGCCATGAACCATTAAGCATATGTTAAAGTAAATTGCAAAGGATAAAAAGCTTGTGAATTTTTTTTTAATTTAAAATCAACTTAAATTTAAAAGTTAAATCAAATAGATTTTTCAAAACTTATTTTAAAAGTTAGTTTTTTATCAATTTTTTTTAATAAAAATGTCTGTATCAATGAAATTATTCTTAATTATTTTAAATATTATAATTTTATCACATATATAAATCTTTTAAAAAAATCAAACTACTTCAATATTGATAGAAAATATAAATTTTTAGTTTATTATCTTTTTCATAAATTTAGGAATTTTTTTTAAAAATATAAATTTTAATATTTATGAATATTTATGAATATTTATGAACTTAAAATATTCATATTTATTTTATAAATTATATATAAAACTTTAAGGTCAATTATCTTTATTATAATTTTATTAATTTTATAATTTAAAAAAATTAAATTAAATCATCGTAGCTTATCATATATAAATCAACAATTTCGAAAACGATTTTTAGTCAATTTCGATTCTTCTACATACTTGAATTGCAAGCGTCATCATCGGCCAGCTCTCTATCTCTCTCTCTCTCTTTCTCACACACACAGAGATAAATGAAGAAAATTGTGGAGAGAGAGAGAGGGGGGGAAAGAGAGTAGTTTTCCGTACGAATTTTTGCACTTGGGCCAAACAAATTGAAAAGCCGAAAAAAGATGATGCCACTAAAATTTTCGAAGCTACCTATCGGCCCCCAGTTGCTTCCAACAGAGCTTGGAATCTACGGCACATTGAATTGCATAAGACATGCCTTCTTATAGTTTTTTCATCTTAGTTGCTTGCATGGTTCGATTGCTATATTACCTTTTGTTTTTTTTTAATAAATAATTGGTATTTAATAAATACGCTAACCCATCTAAAATTGATTGGAATTGAGTTACTTCTTACACTTATTTTCGTCATATATAAAATTTAAATCTGAAATTTTATTTAAAAAGTATTAATATTCGATTACTATATTGTATCGAAATGCTATTTTGTCAATCTTGTAGGCTTCGCGTGTTTGTCCTTGCCTTGCATTTTTTTCTTAATTTCATTTTTAATTTAGTAACTTTATTGAATTTTTCTGCATTTAAACAAATTAATACAAAAGAAAAAAGAGTTTTTAGTATAGATGCAGCTGCTGGGTAGCCCTTAGCGCTGATAACCTTAGTTTTTGAGTGCCATTTACGTTATTTTTTAAAGGTTTTGGTTGAAGAGAGCGTGTCTGTTGGCAAGTGCGACGGCTGTAGCTACACATTGGGTCAATGGGGCCTTAAGATTGAGCGCATATTTGATGCCAATATCACACGACGAAAGGGCCAGCCTGCGCCTGTTGCATATGAGATATGGCTGGGCCAAATATTATGAAGAAAAATGCACTCCAGCCCAACCAAAAAACCCAGCCAATAATGGGAATATAGGGCCTAGAGGCTGCTTGATTTTTTTTTTACCATACTTGTGGCTATCTGAGATCAAACTTTAATTAATATAATTCGAATACTTCTTATACCTATTTTAGAAGATAACTCTCTCAACGTAATTTTTTCTACTACTAAGTTTTTAACTTAAAATTTAGTTAAGAAATCTAAGAGTATTATCTATTAGATCGATTTTTTATTGGTGTCATGTAAAGATTATACGTATGTATTCATACGTACGTTTTGCAGTTTAAATAACTAAATTGGTATTTTCTTCTTACTCCTTGTATATGAGGGTGAGCCTTTGTGCATCCTATTCCATCTTCCTCCTAAACCTCTAAATTTGAGGGCATATTTGGTACAGGGGGAAAATTTTAACAATATGTTTGGTAGGAGGGGAAGGGGACGAATAATTATACTATTAAAATTTTCTATCCTTGGTGTTTGGTATTCATATTTTTACCCCTCTAAATTTTCATGGGAATAAGCGTAAATGTTACCCTAATAGTGGGTAAGTAAGACAAGGGGAAAAAAATAAAAGTTTCAAAGCAAATATATTTACAGAGAAAATTTCAAATAAATTTATTTTTTAGATAGAGAAAATTTAAAAAATAAATTAAATTTAGAAAGAGCAAATTTACAATAATTTATTTTTTCTAAAGATAGAAAATTAACGTGTTTAGTTTAGAAAGGGAAAACTTAAAAGAAATGTATTTGGAGAGAGAAAATTTAAATTTAATTATTTTTTCAAAAAAATAATATTAATTTATTGAGTTTTAGAAAAGAAAAATTATACTTTATTTTTATAGAGAGAAAAATTAAAATCAATGTATTTAGAAAAAGAAAATATAAATTAATTTGATTCTTTTAGATAGAGGAAATTAATATACTTAGTCTTAGAGAAAAAATAATTTTGGTTTTTGTAAAAAAAGAAAAGAAAAGAAAATTTTAAATCAATGAGTTTAGAAAGAGAAAATGTGAATTAAATTGATTTTTTTAAATTGATAAATTAATATATTCATTTTTTTAATAAAAAAACTTAAAATCAATGTGTTTAAAAAAATATTAATTAAATTGAATTTTTTTATAGACAGAAAATTAATGTACTTAATTTTAGAGAGAGAAAAATTAATTTCAATCGTAAAGAGAGAAAACTTAAAATGAATGACTATAGAGAGAGAAAGTATGAATTAAATTGAGAAAGTTAATATTTTTATTTTTAGAGATAAAAATAATTTTTTTATAAAGAGAAAATTTAAAATCAATATATTTCAAGAAAGAAAATATGAATTAAATTTACTTATTAAGAGAGGAAGAGTTATTGTGAAATTAATTTTAAATAGACAAAAATTAAAATTTATTTTTTAATAGAAAATATAATTAATATATTTAGACAGAAAATATAAAATAAATTAATTTTATCAACGAATATTTTTTTCTCAAACTTTTTATCGAATATATCAAATACTATCTTTGTTCGGCCAAATAAGTGAAAAAGGAATATATTATGAGAACAACATTTATTTTTTAAAATGTTACCCTTGCGATCTGTGGATGAAAAATGGGGCGATGAAAAATATAATGTTGGGTTTTTGGGCAAGGAGAGAAGACATGGAGAAGAAGAAGAGATCGGTTTTCACCGGTTCGACTTCTCCGAGGAGTCAAGTAAGCCAACCTTGAGCCATACGAGGTACTTTAAATTCAACAATTGACCGGAGAATTAGATCTTTCTATTTAATCGTAAAGGTGTGATCGTGACGGTATGCACCACCAACGTTGATTGATTCAACGGAAAGATGGTAAGACTTTTTAGTTATGATTGTGTTTGACTTGATATGAGAACGAAAAAAATCATATTAAGAGTTTTTTTTAAAAGAGAGTTCAATAATAAATCAATTCATATTAATTAAAACGAAATCTCAAATATTGAATGATAACACCAGTTAATATACCAAAAAAACAAGAGTGTTCACTAACCTCTGGCCCCATCAACACCTGGAGGTTTGCCGTAACTAAAGCACCTAAACAGTATTGTAATCTGAATGCATTTATATTTTAATTCTATATTTTAGATACTTTTACGTATTATTAATTTTATATATTATGGCATTTCAATATTTTTTTCATATTAATTTAATTAATTAAATAATTCATGATCAATTAATAAATAATATTAAATATTTAAAATAAATAATAAATAATAAATTTGTTACAATTCATATTTTTATATTCTAAAGTTTGTTAAATTTTGCCAAGTTCAAGTTAGGGTTTAGGGTGGGCCAACGAGTCTAATTTTATTTTATTTTTTTTTAGTAATTTTTCTTTATATCTGGAAATATCATTTTCCTAATATTTTGATTTCGTGTAAAATTAATCCAAAATCTGTACGTCTGCACATCAGATTCACAGTTGGGAGCCCGTTTTTTGGAGCAGAGAGAGAGAGAGAGAGAGAGAGAGAGAGAGAGAGAGAGAGAGACAGAGGGAGGGGGTGGGGGGACGTACCGCGATTACGATCACTGTTCATAGAGAGAGAGAGAGACGAGAGACGAGAGACGAGAGACGAGAGAGAGAGGAGAGAAGTAATTAAACCAAAGGAAAAAAAAGAGAGGCAAATCTGGCAAACATAGAGGGGTTAAGGGCACGAGGGTCGTCGTTGAAGACAGATGTCTCCAACGACGATGAAGACGAGGCTTGCAGGCCATGGCGTCGACGGCTTTCTTCGTCAATGGCCTCTCTCTCTTGGTCTTCTGCTTTGCGTCTCTCTCTTTTTCTTCTCCTCTTCGCAGCTTTCTCCTTCGCTTTCTACACTCTCCCCATCGACAAGGTCTCTTCATCAATTAGGGTTTCTTCGCTTTCTTTTCAATCATTTAGGGTTTTCGTCTTTAATTGGAATTTCGACTTCATCTCTTTTGCAGATGCTGAAAGAATTTTTAATATGGATCAAGGAAGATCTAGGACCTTGGGGTCCTCTTGTATTGTAAGTCATTTCATTTATTGCCTTATTTATTAAGAGTTATATAATCTTCATAAAAATGTGAACTCATAGAGCCTTAATTGATGCCTTTATTTCCCAAATATGGTTTTAAATGGGTACATTTGGTATTGTTGCATATCAACCAGGACGAAATTAAACCTTAATTTGGACTATGAACTTGAACACCGACACTTAGTTATTCTGGGACTCGACAAAATTATACTATTGACACAGACGTGACAAGGATGGACTCGGTGTAAAATACAGTGGATTCATTTAAGTTGAAGAAATATTTTGTGTTCTGGAAAGTGAGTTTTGTATGGATATAACCTTATTTTTTTAAAAAAATTTTAAATCAACACCCTTCAAAAAATATTTCCAAAATTGAAGGGTGTTGTTTTAAAATTTTTTTTGATTTTTGAGGTTAATTCGAAACAAAGCTCCTGGAAAGTTATATGTTCACTTTTTTCACAATTCATGTTTTTTCAAGAATTTGCTCTTTTCTTTAATCCAGATGATCAAGTTTAATGACATGTTTGCTCCAATTTTTGCAGGGCTGTTGCTTATATTCCTCTCACAGTTCTTGCAGTCCCAGCTTCCATACTTACAGTATGTAAATTCTTGTATTTGAAATAAGGTTTTTTTTTTTCCCATCTTTGATACTTTCTGTATGCTCAGATTTCATTGTTTGGGACCATATTTCTCTGCTGAAAGCTGAGTACCATGTTAGTTCTTAACCATGATTAATTCTGTGTTTTTTATTATGCAATTTTGTTACTAATCTCAGCTCGGTGGGGGTTATCTCTTTGGATTGCCTGTGGGATTTGTTGCCGATTCTATTGGTGCGACAATTGGTGCAACAGCTGCATTACTTATTGGCAGAACAGTAAGCCTTTTGAGCCCCCGGTGTTTTGCATGTGTTTGTCTGCTCTTTGACATGACTGGCATTATCATCCTAGATTAATGATTGTTGATGACAGCGTTCATTGTGATGGCATTCCTTTTTTCTTGCTAATTCTTTGAAGACATCTCAATATTAATCCTTTTTTTTTTTGGTGCAGATTGGGAGACCATATGTCATTTCCAAGCTTAAGAATTATCCACAGTTCCAAGCAGTTGCTCTTGCAATTCAGAGATCTGGCTTTAAGGTTAAGGACTTGCTAGCTCTAGGTGCATTTGGATGATTGCGGTCTTTGGAATATATATTTAATAACCCACTGTTTTGGTAAACACAGAAGGAAGAAAACATTGATGGTCTTGTGGGTGTGGGCGGTAGAAAAATTAGTCCAATCATTAATGTTTGTGAAAAGATGTTATTATCAAATCCATATAGATGCTGTTTACATTGTTTGATAGAAAAAGATGATGTTATTCATATTACGGTTTGTTCATTTGTCAACATTTGGTAACAGAAATCACCACCACCTCCTGTTGCCATTATCACCCACATCCATCCTCAACCACAATTGCTGTCACCTCCTAACCATCATACTACTACTATCAGCACCGCCATTGCCGAGGTCTACTGCTTCTGCACAAGTCGATTGTCACCTACCTCCCACTTACTAACCACCACTACCGCCTTAATTGCACCCCTGCCCTGTTTTATGATTTTATCACCACTAT
Organism: Dillenia suffruticosa; assembly: GCA_033439265.1. Lineage (NCBI taxonomy): Eukaryota > Viridiplantae > Streptophyta > Magnoliopsida > Dilleniales > Dilleniaceae > Dillenia > Dillenia suffruticosa. The sequence goes on along the minus strand of JAVTVX010000020.1, from coordinate 23,323,009 downwards.
CACCTATATTTACCTAGCAGAACGCATTATCATCATTACCACCATCATCATCATCATGTGGTTATCATCTGTATTCCACCTCAAATATATCAAATAAAGTTGGCTTGTATATTGTCATCCAGACAAAGAATATTAAGATAATTAACCTTAAATGCCTGCATGAAAATGTAACCCTGTATATCATATTAGAATTGGAATTTTGTCCCTAGCTGGTTGGCCTGATTTATCCACCACCCTATTGGTACAAGGATGGGGAGTGCAAATCTGGGTTAGGGGCCAGGATGGGATATCTGTATATATAACTTCTGTACTGGCGTCATTTATAGGGTTTAGAGACATCAAGGCAATGACTCTGTTCTGTTGCTGATGTTAATTAAGGTGGGACTGTGATAACTTATTTCAATATTTCATGAACCACAAAAGGAGTAATGGGGCTGCAAAGGGATCGAGATGTTCGTAATTAGCTCATGGCTCTACTTCGTAAGAGCTTAGGTCAACTCCTTCGCTTAGCTAAATGAGCTGAGCAGGAGCACATTTTGTTGGCCTGTTTAATAAAATGAGCTGAACTTACACAAAGTGTGGCTCGTTTATGGGGATAGGCTCATATTGTGTGTGGGTTGGCTTGTTCAAATTAGTTAGCAGAGCTTGAACATGCCTCTTGGGCTTGTTTCAAAAATTAGGCTTGGCTGGTCAAAGAAATGAACGAGCTTGAACCCCCTTTGCTTGGCTCATGTTGGCTTGTTTGTAGCCTAGCATATATGTTTGCCTTCCCTGCCTTATTATTACAACCCCACCCCCCATGGCATGGCATGCCATCCTTCTCTTTCTATAAGGCACACTTCCTACCCATGACCAGATGTCTAAGACATTTGAAGGAGCAGCTACTCTATTCTCTAATAAGGTCTTCACCTCCATGGTTGTAGTCAAAATGAGAGTGGGCCCTCCTGGGCTCAGACAATTACTAAGCTGTCCAGAGTCTGAAATTGAATGTTCTGGATGGGGATAGAAATCCATGACAGTCCTTAACCCACCTTGTCATTGATATCTAGGAGTATGTGGGCCAAGCACGACTATGCTGCTCCTACTTGGTCAGACTTAAGATAAAGTTCCTCTTTAGTAGCTCAATATGAGGAGACAGGGGATTTCCACAATAGTCAATTTGTGTTAGATGGGTTCACCCTATCCCCTATTGTGACCCCCTAATCTGCTCCACAGGATTGATGTGCAAAAATCATCTACGCCTTGGTTCGTATTTCATTGGGACATTGTTAATATCTATCAAAGTATGGTCAAGACTTCTCAATTGTTGGTCTCACTTTTTAACTTCCGTTGTGCCTGAGGCAGTTTATTTTCCTTCCCCTTTTTTGCCTCAAGGGGTGGTGGATAAATATTTATCTGTTTATTTATTTTGGTTGGGGTTAGCTAGAGGATAGAATATGGAGAGTTCTGGAGTTTCTGATGGATTCTTTCTCTCTCTTGTTTCAAGGGTTTTTGACTGGAGCACTCTTATTAGTAGAAAATAAACTAGCAATAGGGGCATGCTGATTAAAGAATGAAAGACTGAAAGCATTACATGAAAGATTCACACAATTTGGTTTTAGCATATCTAATAAAAAATTTTATTTGTAGTTTTATTTGTTGAATGAAAAAACTAGCTATTTAGTTATTCTGATTGTATGTTAATAAAATTTATCCTTCTCTCTGATGTTCTCTTTTCTCTCTTCTTTTCTGACAGATAGTCTTGCTTCTTCGGCTGACCCCCTTACTTCCATTTAACATGTTGAATTACCTCCTATCTGTGACCCCTGTCGGCATAGGGGAGTACATGCTGGCTACTTGGTTTGGAATGATGGTACTTTTTCTTTCCTATCTGTTGTCCTTTATCCACCATTACTAGCTGTGCTATGCATCTCACTTAGATTCTTGAGAAAGATTGTGATTATATAAAATACTAGAGCAGCTTCGATGTGGTGTTCATATGTCTCTTGATGGTCAATTGCTGTGATTCGCTGCCACCTTCACTAGTTTGGTGTAGTACCAGGATCAGGGCATGTTTTCTTTGACATCTATGCCAGATGCATTGTTGTCCTCTTAAGTATTTTCCTACCTCCGCAGAATTTTCCTCTCAGAAATAAAGAAAAGGCAACTCTATATGTTTCTTCTTATATTTGCTGTTGAATGTTTTCAGATCATCCTTATGGCTATAGTGCACCAAATCATCAGACCCATATGCTATTACCAATTGCTTCTTGTCATTGAGTGATGATGTTTCCTGCAGAATAAAGAATAAATAGGATACCTTCACCAATCTACGTTCATGAATTTATGATATGTTTTCCTTGGGGGGAAAAATACTCCCTCCTCCCCCTCCGGTTTAACCAAAATCACTTTACCCCCATGGTTCAAAACTTGTCAAAGTGCCCTCTGTGATTTTTACATTATCGCATTGTATCCTCCGTCTAGAAAGACAACTTTATATGTTTCTTCTTTCATTTGCTGTTGAATGTTTTCAGATCATCCTTATGGCTATAGTGCACAAAATCATCAGACCCATATGCTATTACCAATTGCATCGTCATTCAGTAATATTGTTTCCTCCAGAATAAAGAATAAATAGGATACCTTTGCCAATCTACGTTCATGAATTTATGATATGTTTTCCTTGGGGGAAAAATCACTCCCTCTTCCCCCTCCGGTTTAGCCAAAATCACTTTACCCCCTATGGTACCAAACTTGTCAAAGTGCCCTATGTGATTTTTACATTATCACGTTGTGCCCTCTGTCTAGTTTAGGAATTTAATTAAAACTACACATAATAAAATGATCAAATTAAAAATTAAAAATACAAAAAATAGTGGTTTACTCCATACCCACCATTTATAGTCTCTCTTGCTCATTAAAAATCAAGTTTGAGACTAGTTTTACCGACAAAGGTTTTAAAAAGTGTAAAAATAAATAATCTAATTCTTAATTGTGAATGTGATGTTTTGACATTTCGAATTGTTGGTGGTGGTAGATCAACACTTTGGGTCTGAGAATAGACTGGTGGTGGTTGTAGAGCAAAATCGATTTTAAAAAATTATTTTTGTTTTTATTTTTTAAGTTTTATCATTTTGTTTTATTTTATTTTTTGTGACATTTGATGCCCCTGAGCTTAGATGGAGAGGGGAAAAGTGATAATGGAGTAAACGATGGAGGGGCACTTTCTCAAGTTTTGAACCACAGGGGTAAAGTGATTTTGAGCCAAAACACATGGGGGCAAAGTGATTTTCTTCCTTTTCCCTATCAACATGGGCGAGCTGACCCAAGGCTGATGTTCTAAGATAAGTGACATATCTGGACATGGTCATTGGGTGATGTACATGGAATTTACTACTTTTTGCATTGATCATAATGTTAATCTCACATGGTAGAAACAGTGTAGTGGACAGTTTTTCAGCCTATATGATGTCTACTATGATAAGGCAAGAACAAAAAGTGTAATAATTCAACGATCAAGTTTAGTAGAGTAGCTGTATTCTCTAAAACAATTGACAGATTATGTGCATGTTTTAAGAAGTTCAGGAAATTCTGATTCTCTGTCTCTAATAGAAATGACATTGATGACGGCAGATCAACATAACATGTGCAAGGATAAAGGGGTGCTTCCTTTCTGAATAGCGTGGGTTTGAGTTTCGCCTATAGAACAAACCGGGTGTTGAGGAAACAAGTATTAAACATGATATGGTCCCCAAATATGAACTAAACTGAGGTTTAGATCCAAGATCTAAATCCCAAATAACATATAGATGGATGGGTGGATGAAAGACACAAGAAATGTTAAAATCCTTTTGTAATTATAAACAAATGCACGGTTCTGAATGCAAAATATATATTGCTGAAATTTGGTTACTTTTGAAGTTGATGCGGACAGATGGAATGATGAAAGAATATCCTGACCTCGTACTTGGTTTTGTATCCAAAATTTCTCATCTTTTGTTATATTTTGCTTAAATTTTGTTATAACTGAAATTAATACTACCTCCAAAATTAATTAAGCGAATTCATTTTTGGCATTGTTGAGAGACACTTTGCTTCTTATTGCAGCCAATCACATTTGCACTAGTCTATGTTGGAACAACCTTGAAGGATCTTTCTGATGTGACACATGGATGGAGCAAAGTTTCTAAAGCTCGTTGGGTAAGACTCATGCCTCATGTCTATAGCAGAAGCTTTTTCCAACATTTCTTTTGTGTAAAAAGTTGAGCATTTTCAATATTTCTTTAGGTAATAAATTTAAATTTCCCATTGCATTACTTCAAGTGTAGTGCTGTTTGGCATATGAAATCATCTCTCTATGATAAATATGTCTGAACTAAGAAAGTGATGAGTTATTGTAAACATAAGTCATCTCTTTAATCAAACCTTCTAAATGCAAAAAAAAAGGATTTGTTAATTTTAAAGGAGTCTATTGTTATTGCGAAGTTCATTTTAATTTTCCCTGAACTTTCAAAAACTGCAGTCTCTGCAGGCTATGAGGGGGACTTCTTGTCTTTTCTGTATTTTACTATTTATATTTCTGATTCCTTATGCCTAATGTTGGTCAATATTTGTGGCTTAATTGATGACCGCTATCATTTGAGCATATCTTGAATGCTTCCAAAAATAGATTGAGCTTGCTGCCCTCCTCATTGCCCTACTTCTTTGATGTAAATTTGTTTTTCTGCTGCAAATTAAGTGCATCAAGCAGTTGGTAGTTTAGGCATGGTCAAAGTTGAAAGATACTGTGATGCATTTATTAGAAATAGATAAAATTTCAGATTTGCTATTGAAGGCTTATCCTTGAGTAGGCTTAAGTTGGCATTATAATGCCTATACTTTTTATACTGGCATTATGGCATACAAATATCATTCTTGTACAGGTTTCTTGTCATCTTTCAACCTTAAACCAAAGTATTCCCTGCTCCCTGAATGGGTTCTCTTGCTTGACTCCATCTGACTTCACAAATTTAGTTATAGCTCAACATCCTTAATGAAATATCAACGGCGTGTGCAAAGTCCATGCAGTTGAGGTACCAATTGCCTCTGTTGCCAAGTGTAGAGGGACTGCAGTACGTATTTAACTTAAGGTTGAGATGGATTATATGAAAAATGACCTTTAAACATCATGGTTGGTAATTCAATAATCGAATTTATCACCCAATTTTCCTTGAACTTCTATATTTTCCAACTTGGAAATGCACAGTGCATATTGTAGGATCTTGACTTCAGAGGCATTCATTTTCTTTGTGCTTGAAGGCACTCTTAAGCTTGAACTGGACATGATGATTCATATTTGATTCTGACTTTGAAATATACGTGCAGGCATGCCTGGCATTGGGACTTGGGTTATCTGGTGAGTTATATATATTATCATTCTTCTTCAATGGTTTTGACTTGGCATTTGTACTATCGGTGAAATTTTCTCTCTTTCCTTCCAACTCCTCCCCCCCCCCCCCCAAGTATGTATGCATGCACATATATATGTTGAAAAAACTGAAGACATAAATAACAGTGAAACACTCTACAGAAAGTAACGTCCTGTAGTGTGTTAGGTTCATTGAGATTTCTTGTCACTCTTTGGTCATGATGAAACATGGATATATCAAATTCTAGATAAGATAACCCAATCATTTAGAGATTCTTTCTGGTCATTGATGAGAGGAACTGGAGCATGGATCCTAAATCATATCTCCTTTGCACAAAAGTCTGCAGGCTCTCGTACTAGATTTTTGGCTGCTACAACACAAATCCTTTAAGTAGTAAGCTAGCATTCGGATAATCTAGGGATTAAATTGTCAGTTCTGGGGGCTGCTTTTTTGATTTATGAAAGATCAGGGGAAATACTCCTAGATTTCAGTAAAACTTGCCATCACATTCTTTTTCATCATTCTTTTGAACTGTGATGAGATTGATGATCTTCATCGTGAACAGAGACTACATTAGCTTAAAAGCTGCTGATTATTCTGAATGTAAATGACATATGAATGAAAATAGGAGAAATGCCTCCTTCGTAACACTTCTGACTTGTATACTAATTTTCCATGAACCACCAAAGCAAATTAGTGTTGGAAACAGATTGAATCAAAATCTAGTGTAGGCTTGATGTTGTTTTAAACGTTTCTGGAGTTCTTAATTTCTTACATATTCCTTGTCTTGGACACAGTGATTTTGATTGTGTGCATTGGCAAAGTCGCGAAAGCTTCATTGGACAGAGCACTGGCTGAGAATGGCGATTCAGAGGGTGCTGTAGCTTCACAACACCTACCAATCGTAACAGAGATCCCATCGGATATCCAGAAGCCTCTCATAATAAAGATAGACCCTGCTGTGGAGAACCATGAAAAATGAGTCCCATTCTGTGTACATTCTCTTCTCTATATTTTCATTTTTCAGATAAGTGGTTGTTAAAAAATGCAAGATATTAGAATGGGGGAAGCATTTGTTCTCGTCCCATTATACTTGTACAGATTGCGGTGCCCCCTCTTTTTCCTTTCCTTTTTCTTTCATTGGGCAAAATACTTTAGCCCATGTAATTTGACATAGGATAATATAGGGGTGAGTTCAGCTTGTCCAGCTGTATTCGATTTGATATTTATTAATGTCAATGATCCAATAACAACTCAGATTTATTCTTATACGTACCTTCTACTCGATTGGAAACTTGAAGGACCAGATCCTAACTCTGAGCAAAGGCTGGATACTTGGTCTGGCGTGAAGTAGTCCAACTCGAAGACCAAGATAGATACGCCCAATCTCTGGGTTGGGCTGGGCCTGGGCCGAAAGAAATGGTTTTTAGAACTAACAGATTGACTTAGGCAGAAACCTAGCTCAGCCCTCAAGTATTGATCGTTGTAGGAAACAAAGGACTAGAAGTAAAATAAGACTTACAAAATCGGCCAATCCATTTGGAGAGAAATGTTTATATCATGTAAACGGGTGATGTGGAGGCATTTTAAGTGACATTAGTATTTTTTTTCTTGAAAACATCCAAAGAGACGTTAATGCAAGAGTATTACAAGCTCAAAAATGTGAGAGAGAACCAAACTCCTTTGAATTGAGTGTTCAGAGATTCTATTCTCTTAATCAGAGATCTCGAATTCGAGTTCTGAAAATAACGAAAAAAGATTTTGAATAATCAATCCACAAAAATGGGTTTCACAGTATTTGAAATAAATTAGTTGGATAAAATCAAAATATCGACGGTGAAAACAAAAAAAAAAAAGAAATGTGAGAGAGAGAGACGGAATTAACCTTCATGTTCACTTTGTGGGTTATTTGGAAGTCTAGATATAATTTTGTTCATAACAAGTGTTCGGAACATCCTCAGCTGGTTGCTAACAAAGTTAGAAGCATGGTCAAAGTAGGTATGAATAACTACAATCGGAAGAATAGCCGGCCGAAGGAGTTTAGAGTTAGATGGGAGTGTCCAAAGGAAGGAGTTACTAAAGTCAATGTTGATGGCGTAGCGGATCTGAAAAATGGCTAGGTTGGCGTAAGAGGGCTCTTCAGAAATAGTGAAGGAGAGTGGATTCATAGTTACTGAATAAACGTGGGCAACACTGATAGCAATATGGCTGAACTTTGGGGTTTGAAAGAAAGGCTCCTCTTGGCGTGCAGAAGAAACTTTGGTGTTCTAGATGTAGAGAGTGATTCCTTGAGTTTAGTCAATGCTATCAATGATGGGGTAGGGGCTTATTATCCTTGAAAGTACATGATAAATGATTGTAGATCTCTGAATGAAGGAGCTTGGTGTCCAGAAAATTAACCACATTTACAAGGAAGCGAATAGAAGCGTTGACAAGTTGGCGGGGCCAGGGAAAAGGGTGGAAGCTGGCTGTCACGAGCTCAGAAGTCCTCCAGAAGCCTTAAAGGACTTATGGCATATGGATGCTGGTGGTGCTTCATGGATCATAAGAAAGGGGTCTTTAACCATGCGTGCTAAGTCTCCTCTCAGAGGTGTCTGTGTGCTTTTTGTTCTTCTACCTTGTTTTTCTTTCTATCTCTTCTCTACAAAAAAAAAAAACAGAGAGAAAGGGATAGCAAAACCTAAAATAAACGCGGTTCATGCACCAAACAGTTTTGTGTGTGTGTATAACAATTATATCTATGTGTGTGTGTAAGAAAACACTAGTACAATTGCCTAAAAGAATATTAAATTCTAATTTCCATACATATCAATTATTAAACTTTTCATCTCGCGTTTGTTATTATAGTAAAAATGATGGCCACAGAATAATTTGTGATTGCCATTGTTTATGAATTGGCTTATAAATCTTTAAGATAATATTGAAAAAAATTTTAAATAAAATTTCAAACCCTTTTTTCATCAAATAAAACCAACTTTGGAGAGGGAGGAAGAGATGAGAATCCCAATTTAAAAATAGCTTCTCTTCAAACTCTTAAAAATAATGTGCAGCAAAATCATGCTTAACAAGATCGATTCAACATCTTTTATGATGTCGTGAGTCCCAATTTCACACCCCCTCTCTTTTTATTTATTTATTTATGTAAAATGTGAAATTATATTAAACAAAAAAACATGAGGAATCCGAGAGCGCAATGATTCCATAAAATACTAATTACACGGAATAAATACCAACGGATGCAGAAATAAGAAAATAAAAAGAATAAACGAAATAAAAATATAAAAAAATACAATAAATACAAAACTATAGTTTCACTGAAATCTTAAATCCAACAAAATTTGAGAATAATGCTCTTACCTTTTATCTATTTCTTGCTCTCTTTTTTTTCACCGTTAGTATTTAAATTTTATCCGATTAATTCGATTCGTATATTATGAGACTAATTTTAAAGGTCGGCTCTTTTAAATTCTTCTGATTAAAAGGATAGAGTATTGATCACTTAATTTAAAAAATTTTGGTATCTATTTCTTTCTTATCGGACTTTCAAAGGTTTTAATTTTTGTTTGATATCTTGTGTTTATATTATATTATATTAGGCCTAAAATCAAAAGGGCACATAATAAATGTATTATATATTTTAATTAAAAAAGTAATTGGGGGTGTTAATTAATTGTACTAAAATAGCCTGCTCTCTCTCCTTTTTTTTTTTTTTTTTTTTTTTTTCCCCTCAATGAAAATAGTTGTAAACTAAGCAAATCTCCAACACGGTCGAAGTCAAGCAACGCGAAATTAAAGAAACGAAGGATCTTTGTAGGGATTCATAGGATATTCGGTGGCCTCAAGGTAGGTTACGTTACGTCAGTCGTCGTACTAATCGTCTCCTCTTTCCCTACCCCCAAATCCCCCACTTTCATTTATTTCAGCTTCACACAGACAGACACACGGAGAATTACAGATCAGGCTCCACAAATTATGGCGACCCCAGATGTTCTTCAGAGGGAAGAAACCCCCCTCCCTTCTTCTCCAATTCTTGATTCCCGAAGAGGTATTCAATTCAATCCCTCTCTCTCTTTCTCTCTCTGTCAGTCTCTATATTTTTCTCGAGACCCATTTGATTTGGGAAGCTGATTTTCTGATTTAATGATTTTTCTGGTTAGGTGACACCGGTAAATCAAGAGGGCTTTCAATCGAGAAGAAGATCGAGTTTCTTGAGAGCTTGACTGGCCAAGTAATTAAATTTTATTTTCTTTTTGTTCATTTTCGTCTTTATTGTATCCTGATTCTGTTGATAGTCGATTTTTATTTTATTTCAATGATTTTTTTTTCTTGACAGTGGAATCCTAATTTTTGGGGGGATAAATTTTGGGGTTTAATTGACTTTGTGACTGTATGTTGTAATTGGCATTTGTTTGTGGGGTTTGTAAATGTATGTCTATGTGATATGACATTGATTAATCCTCTGAATAGAACCTTTTTCTTTTTTATGATTACTTATATCTCAGAGCAACTATCTGTGTTCACAAATTTGATGTCATGTGTTCCTTTCTGTTAAGCACAGATACGGGACACATGACACAACTAGACAATGTTGTAGAAATGTCTTACTAGATGCCATTTCTTGTCGTGCCTGTGGCTTAGTGCAACATAGATTTCTTTGGGAAAGCGCTAGTTTCACCTATAAGATTCAATTACGATGTCTTTAAAAAAATTTATTCTTGTAGAATGTGGTATAATTGTATATATACTTATACAAATATTATGGTTTGAGTTAGTTCATACTTTGTTGCGATGCCAGTGAGTATGTAGAAGTTAAGCTTCGAAACTTGCTGCAGGTTAGCAATAGGAGGTCTCGTAGATGGCTGAACGATCGCTTGCTGATGGAACTTATTCCTCGTCTAAATGCAGATGAAATTAGAGGGTTATTCGCTCCACCACCTTGGGGTATTATCCAATAAAAATTGCCATCTTTGAGTTTTGCTCTAGGAGAATTTACCTTTTTTGCATTTAATAGTGCTCAGTCACTTTGAAGTGGGTATGTCAATTCTTTTGCAATCTGATCACTATAATACAAGTTTTGACTATTTTGTCACTTTTCTAGTTGCCGCATCCTGTTTCACTTCCCTGATTGATAGCTGGTGTGGTGCCTTATATGGCTAAGATATAAAATGGTTTATGCGCTTGCACTTGATTTCCTGTTTGATGTAAATTGGGGTTGATGATTGATTCCATTTGTCTAGGGTACCAATGCTGAGAGTCAGTGGAAAATTGCTAGTTTAATAGGGTGTCATCTTTTAATCTTAATCACGAAGAACTGTTACATCAATGTTTCTGTTTATTTTTATGTCATCTTCAAATTTATTTGCAATGTGAATTTAAGACCTACGTGTTACAGGACTAGGATTATCTCCTTTTTGTTCAGGAATGCTGAAATTTTACCTTGTATATAGCTCTAGGAGAAAGGGTGCATTGCCTTGAGCAGCTCAATGCCTATCATTTCGAAATAATTTCAATCCAATTGCTTTCAAGAGTAAAATATTTAGGTATTCTAAAAAATTTTTGAACTGAAGCAGTAAAATCGTGTGGGTATCATGATTTTAACAACTAGAACACATGCTTCATCATGAGTAATGGTGAGAGAAGATTTTGAGATCATATTATGTATTATACCATGTCCTAGAGCTATATACAAGGATTGAGCTTCATCACCTACTTTCTACCTCGCTCTTGTTCATACCTAGTGAACCCTTTTTGGATGATAACATGTGCTTCTTCATTTTACAGGTGATGATGTGCCTATGTCACCATTTAGCTTGGCAAATGGGGGAGAATGGGACAGATTTAGGAACATAGACATGGATAAAGAGGTCTTTTGCTACTCTTATTTCTTGTTGTATAAGCTTCTAGAATTATTTCAAGGGAAATCAAGTTGAATCTAAGTCTGATGCTTCTTTTGATTGTCAGCTTACCCTGGAAAAGGTTGCACTTTGCTATATTATGCTTGCCACAATAGATTCCTCCTGTGTCCAATGAGTTCTGAAGATTTATTATGTGTTTCTTATATCATTAAATTATTTTAAAGCAAAAGCACTGAAAATTTCACCAAGATTACTTGCATGGGTTGGGTTTATTTCTATTCTTTACTGTTTTTAGACCACACATATCCATTCATAATAAATTGGTGTTAACATGCTCCGATGCTTATTAGAAGAAAAAAATTTGCTTGAAATCGTGCATTCAGTTGAAAGCAATGGACTGACAGAGATTGTTGTTATGTACTACATATATGAGTTTCAGTATCCATATTCTGGTGACAATTGATAGATCTCATTTTATTTTGCTCCTTCTTGTGAAACTCCCTTCCGATATTTCCATTGTTGGATTGGCATTATTGTGTTTTCTATCACATTTTCCCCACCAATATTTTACGGACCAAGGATGGCCACATGTGCTCCTTGCTAAAATATAAACATCAGCATCATAATAGTTATTTACCATGGAGATGTAAATTATTTGTATATCATTGTTTTCTACCCAGTAGATGCATTAATTCTCTGAGATTTGCTGGAAATATGCTATAGCCACTTTTCTTCACTAGAGTCTTTCTTGTTTGGAACTTGAACATGCCTGAACGTTGGATCTTGTTTCTATTTGACAGGCTGGCATGATTGAAGCCATGAAAAGCTCTTCATCAAAGAGAAAAGGAAAGGTTGATGCAGATAAAGTTGCAGTTTTAAATGCATGGCATAGAGTAGATACCCGAACAAGAGAGGCCCTTCGTCGGAGCTTCCTGTCAGAACTTGTTGAAGGCTATGAGGTATTGACACTAAAAGTCTCTGTCCCCCTGCTAATTTTGGAGTGGTCTGTCCTGAACAAGGGCATGATGAATATGGAATGTTGTAGCTTAACTGGCATATGACTCCCGTGGCAATGAACATGCTAATCACACCAAGATATCCATGTTTTGCGAAAGCCCTTTCCTTGGAAATTGATGATACAATAACATTTAAAAATATTTTCAGCCATGATGATACTATTCTATACTGTCAGTGTTCATGACATGCAATTATAAGTTAATTTTTCTGAGGATTGAGGGAGGACATTCCCCCCTCCCCCCTCCCCCCTCCCCCCTCCCCCCTTCTTGGTAAAAGAAAAAATTTGAAACTTCAAATGTACTTAAAGTGAATTGCAATTTGTTTCCGATTTCAGGAACATGTACGAGCTTTCATTAAGGAGAGTGGAGATGGAGAGGTTCTTGTTCTTTATGTTCAAGATTCCTTCCATAGGTTGTTACTGCATGGTGTTTGCGAGGTGAGAACTTTGACCACCATTCCTATTTGGAGGATCATAACGTAGTCTTTGAAATTACACCAAGCTCCATTGAATTGTGCAACTGAACTTGCATCTGCAGTGTGATTGCTCTGAAATAGTTCTACAACATAATGCTCCTGATGATCTAATTTTCACGAACATTAACCTTCTATCTGATAAAAGAGACTGCAAGTCAATTGTGCATGTTGGAATCTTATTAGGAAGATCATATCTAATGCCTGCACTATTAATTTTGTACAGTTCTACAACTTGGTGTCGGTAACTGATACGGAAATGAAGGGCACACAGGCATTGAAGATGACAAGGATAAGAAAGAAGAAAACGAGTTCTGACCTCCCCAACATAACCTTGTCAGATTTCTTAAAAATGACCAAGGAAGGAATATGGTAGCTAGCTCCATTAGAGGTGGAACCATCATCATGTTCAATTGTTTATGAAATGACTAATGTGCATTATGTACCTTTAAAGATCATTTGGATGTAAAATATCTCAGTGCACCCCTACAATTTACCTTATTTAACATTTGCAATGTACATTAATTCTCCATGCCAGAATGGTTCCAACTTTGTCTATGTGAACAAAGCTTGTTGAAAGCTGGCAAAGGAATTAGCTTCCCTGTTCAAATAAATTGTGAATATTCTTCTACATTTACCTCTGCCCTTGTTCTGTTCTTCTAATTTTTTTCTCGCATGATCTTTGATGATTGTTTTGCCAACAATCCATAAAAAGGCAATGTGTCTCCATGTGTTTGGTAAAGGCAAATGGCTCTTCTCCAATCAAACTAGTGCGAATGCGGTACAACGTGAATAAATTAATCATTTCGAATAAGCAATATTCTAGGACGGTTGGGATTGAGAATTAAATATGGTAAATTAAGGATTCCTAATTTTTGTAAGATAATAGATAAATGAAAGAACACAAGTACCTTTTGATATATATATTTTTTATGCATCAAAATTATTTATAGACTTAATTTAAAAAAAAAAAAAGAAAAAAAAAAACTTAGTAAAATATGGGTAGAACGTTACTTTTTTTCCTTTGTAAAATATGGTAAATTAATAATGATACGCAGTGGTAGACTCTCTGCTCTCTCTGATAATTTGTATGATAGGAATCAAACTGAGATACCTTAATCTTGTAGCAGGTGGATGCATTCACAGATACAGCATTCAAGGGAAACCCGGTGGATGCATTCACAGGGTAATCTTTTTTTTTTTGAATTTTGATATGTTGAACTTCCTTCAGCTGAGAAGGTTGGTTTGATGAGATGGAAAAGTACCCGGGGCGGGGGTTGATTAGAAGAGGCGCTGCGCCTGGCTTTGATTTCTTTACTCGCGTCTTATTCAAGTTACGTAGGTTAATCAAGTCTCTCTCGCCTCCAAAATTGACCATGGAAAAAAAGAATGGAATTCCATGTTTACCTTTCAAAATTTGTGAACAATATAAATGAATTGAAATTGAATTTCCACCTGGGTCTGACATTATTATAATTTTCAGGACCCGGTTTGTGGGAGTGCACATTGTGCATTATTGGAGTCGAAAGCTATGAAAGAGATAATTACCACTTCATTCTTGGATTCATTTTTGTTGAAATGATTTTTTACTGCATTTTTTTAATTTATTTATTATGGGTTAGGTGGGATTGGGATTCCCAACCTAAGTTCAGACAATGAGAAGCATAGAGTTCCCCAAGGGACACCGACCTCTTTCTTCCAATCTCCTAATCCGAATTCAAATCATACCATCACCGTCACCATCACCACAGGGAGACAGAGAGAAGCAGAGAGCTTTTCCTCGAGGCAAAAGTGTTACAGTCGTGGAAGGACCCATCTTGGCTCGAACCTCAGACAGACGGTTGAAATTATCCGGATGCAGGATGATTTCCTTGGCCCCCAAGAATTCGCCGCCTTATAATATTATATTTTGGAATGGAAATGGAAAATGTACACTTTTTGGTCAATGCTGGAGTTGTTGTGAAGTGATATTATTGTGTTATTTTCTTCTTAAGACGTGGATTTCCATTGAAGTCAGGAAATAATCATTGATTATGAATTCCCCAAACAAAGCGTGTGTTGGCATTATAATCTTTTTATGGTTGTTTATCATAATCATGTAACCCCCATTTTGTCTTAGGGTTGAACTAGTTTAAGAAATATACGTATAAATAGTTTTATCTTTTTATTACAAAAGTTTTCACAAAAACTCGGCATGACAGATCTCAATCTCGATTAAGGGAAGAGCATTACAATAGGTTGAAAATTAGTATAAAACCCTTTATCAAAATCAAAATGAGAGACAAATATAGAAACCCTTTATACTGTATTATATTTGTTTCTCAAACAGTCGATTTCAAATTTTAAAACTAAAGTTATTATTGTCGTGTAAATATTTTTATGAAAAGATTTCTCATAAAAGTTTTATTGAATGAAGTTATAAAGAATAATTGATTAATATAATTTATTTTGTTCTGTTTGTTGCTTTATTTAAACTAATTTAATTTCTAAACTCAAATTCAGTTATTAACAATAAATAAATAAATATTATTTCATAATTAAGAAATAAGTAATGGGTTCTAAAAGATCAAGAGTTTTAAACAATCAGTCTAATAGCTCTCCATATGAACGAAGGTCACACATTTGAATCTTTTGTCCCTCTCTTCATTGTTAAAGGAAAAAAAATAAAGTCACAAAGACCAAAATAATAATAATAATAAGAAGAAGAAAGAAGAAGAAAGAAGAAGAAAAAGAAAAAGAAGAAGCAGAAGAACCTAAACCATATGGACGCTTCAGAGGCGCTGATGGGCCCGCTCAGGCCCATGGACAGGCCTGATAACAATAGTTGATAGTATAATAATCTGAAGTGACGGTGTCTTGGCGATACTTTGTCGTTTTTCCCCCCAACCAAACTAAAGCGTGGACGTAGTGAAATTCGTGCAAAATTCGATCACATATCCTCTCCCACCCTCCGTGTCCAACTTGTCTTTGCGAGAATGGGGAGGAAGGCTGTGAGATACTCTCTGGTAGAATCTCTCTCTCTCTCTCTCTCTCATATTTTGTTGGAAATAATCAAAGTGGGGTTTTGAAAACAGGTGGATGCATTCACAGATTCAGCATTTAAGGGAAACCCAGCTGCAGTTTGTTGGTTGGAGGAAGAGAGAGACGAAGAATGGTTGCAATTAGTTGCTAGAGAGTTCAATATCTCTGAAACATGTTATTTGACTCCCATTTCTCAACCCCAATCATCTCCTTTTCCTCGTTTTCTTCTTAGATGGTTCACTCCTGTTGCTGAGGTTATCTCTCTCTCCCCTCCAAATCTTATGATTCTGTTGCTTTTTTCTTTTTGTCGTTGGTTATTGGTTTTTCATATTTTGGCTATGGCTAGAAATTTTTGTATTTTTTTTTTCTTTTAGGCAAGTTATAGTTTTTAGCATTAGAACTGTGTTGGATTTAATCGCGCATGCGGAAGCGTGAATTAAATAGATCGGAATTTTTTTGGGATAAATACCTCTATTGGGCGGTCTCCAAAATCTACCGTGTCGCGATGTCCCTCGAACGGATCGCACGGTCGGATGGTGATCACGAGGTTAGTCGAATCACCACCACAGCATCACAACGCCGCAATCCTCATGTCCGGTGAATCGTCTGACGATGGGAGATTTTCCTACGCGAAAATCTCCATCCCTCTCTCTATTTTTCTCTCTCTAGAGAATATGTTTTTGTGAAACCCTAGCCTCCATCATGGTTGCCCATGGATGCTCTCCACACACAAGGTAGGAATTAATTCTTTCTCAATTAAATCAAGAGAATAATCTCCATTAGGGTTAAGATTTGGGAGTTACCAAATAATATTGGTTAATATTGGTAAGTAATAATGGGAGTTACCCCATTATCTCATTCTTACCAAATTGCCCCACAATGGGCATAAATCACCTACATCTCCCACTTGCACATTAGGGCATTTCATTTCCGTCAATCACAAGATCGCAACTCATGCAATCTATCGCATCACCCTACTGGACTTTCATACTGGATTGGGCGTCGTGCGACCGGCGAGTACACCTGCAAGCAAAGACTTCTCGATACACCTGTTAGGATGATCGAGTAGTCACTGTTAGTATAAAAATAACTCGCTATACCCCAGACTCAATGCATTTACATCCATCGAGCCACTTTCCTCATCGAAAGTGATCCCCAATCAATTTGCTCGACTATGTATTCATTATTATGTTTGAATCCCAACATGGATTAACATAATAGGTCGACCTATGAATACACGACAATGATGTAATGTCTATTGGCCTTCCTTTTCCCAAACTCGAATCTATCGGTCTCAATTCAGCTGCTTTCCTAGACCTGCCCCTTAGACCTCAATTTATCTTCCGGGCCATAGGTAAACAGACTAAAGTAGCAACACTGAACCAATACTTTTAGAGACAGCCGAAAGTAATAAGGGCATAAGAGATCCCACCCAATGGATCTCAGGTCTCACACAGTGGGAACGGGGATCATGATCAAACTATCGTCTCAAATAATAGCTCCCACTATCCCATGGTCGTCTCATCACACGTGGTATGAAACACGTGCCACAGTGTTATTCCCCCATCTCTTAAAAGGGCATATGTCAGATTTCTCTAACACTGTACAGGTACGGGACTCAGTCTACACATAAGACTTTACCCAGAGATCTCAGAGAGAGCAACTCAGAGACAATATCACAAATCGCAGGTGATATCTGAGATCTCAAACCTGGCTACTTACAGGCAACATGGATGTGGGTATTTCCATGCCGGTCATATCGCATATGACCTCATCCTGAACACATATCAGGGCGACTTATGTTCTAGTAGGGCTACTCTCAAAGCCTCTTACAACTAGAATCCGTCTCATCTCCGCTCACTCAGAGTCGGAGGTGGTCACTCGTGTGAGAGAGTCAACCACGCCTGCCTGACACATCTTTTATCACAAGATCATAATATATGACAACAAATGATGCATGAAATAAATATGTGACTCAATAATGCATACATGTCATATATTAAAATAAGCATCTAAAACAGTATATAAGGAGAAATGTTAAAGTACACTAAACCCAATGATTCCTTATCTCACAAAGGAATCTCTCACAACGGGTTTTCTGAAGAGATCAGCTCTCATGCTGAGGTGTACTTAGATGTCACAATACCCTTCTCGGTAATATCTCTCATAGTGGTCTTCGGTATTAATGTGTTTGGCTTTGCTATTACACTTAGGGTCTCTTTTGATGACAGTGTCGGTCTGATTATCACAATAATCATCACTGACCTCCCACTATCTGTCACAATCCCTAAGTCTTCCAAAAAATTTCTGAAGCCAACTATTCTCATGAACTGCAATTGAGCACACTACTAGCTCAATCTCTATCGTAAATAGAGATATACTGGTTCTCTTCTTACTACTCTAAGAAGATAAAACCTTTTGCGTTTATTCAGATCACTACTCCCAGTCAGTATCTGAATCTCAACCACAAAACGCAAATCACCTCATCCGTAACACATGGAGAGCTCTGCAGTTCAAATGAGATATTTCGGAATCCTTTTTTACTGCTCTACAGTGATCCCTTCCAGGATTCCATTAATACCTACTTACTAGATTAACCATAAAATAAATGTCTGGTCATGTATGCCTCATCGCATACATCAAATTGTATATCACACGTGTATACCTCATCGCATACACTAGAAATGTATTTTGCACTGGAATAAGGGATTCTACTCATCTCCCTTATTTCTTTATTAAATTCTAGGGCATGTGTCAAGATTCAGGTCTTTTTATCTTTAGCGATTAGAGTATCTTTTAGGTTGTCATCGCTCTTCTCGAAATGCTTAAGAATCTACCTGATGTAAAACTCTTGTTAGAGAGTCAACACCATTCTCAAGCGATCCCTATGGATCCAAAATCTGAGAATGAACTAAAACCTCATAACCATGTTACAATGGTCATTAGATACTTTCTGTTGTTCCCAGCCAACAGTGTGTCACCTACATATGCGAACATGCTCATAAAGGAGTCATCGGGACGTATCAGATATATGCAATGATCCTACTCGATCATTACAAAAACATAAGATATCACCTTCTCGTGAAATCTCAAGCGCCGCTGTCTAGATGATGGCTTAAGGTCATATGTTGATTTCGAAAATCAATAGGCCTTATACATCTGATCTACTAGAACGAACCCAGAGGGATGCTCCATGTAGATCGCCTCATCTTTACTTCCAATACGAAAGCGGTATTTACATCCTTGTAATGTGACTCCTAATCCATGTTCGTGACAATCGCTGAAAGATAAACGGATCGAGATAAATTGGACTATGACTCCTCGATAGTCCACCCCACAGTCTAAGTGTAACCCTTGGTTACTAGACGGGTCCTTTACCTCTTCATCAATCCGTTAACCTTTATCTTGACTTTGAGAACCTACTTGTTCCCAATAGTTCTTCCGCCCTTAGGCAAATCAACTAGGTCCCAGACCCCGTTGATTCTCATCAATTCCTTCTCTTCATTTATGGCCTTCAATAAACGGTATTTTGCATCCTCTCGAGAGCCTCTCGGACCGTTTTAGATTTCTCATCTTTTGCAACGAGGGTCTCACCCTCAATCGAGAAACAACGTTTAAATACGCATTCTCGATACTCTTAGGAGGAGAGAAAAATCTTTACCTCTTGATGGATCGCTCCCACTGAGATCAAGATCCGTAGTGGATTCTTGTATCCCGCCGTTGGGCTCCCCGAGCCACTAAGCTCATCCATCGCATAAAGGGTAGGGTCCAAATTGATTTCACCTCTCTTAGGGAAATCATTCTCAAGAAATATAGTATTACGAGACTCAATCTCGATTATAGTGCCGTTCGTGTTCGCGTAGGAACACATATTTTCTCGCGGGTCTAACTCACCGTGTGAATGCGAGAAATCGTGGCACAACCCCATAACCTCAAGTGGCTAAGGTCAGGCTGCCTCCCTGTCCTAAGCTCAATGGGGAACTGACTACTAGTCAGTAGTCTCGTAATACTCTTATCGAAACAGAGTCCCATGTGTAGTTTAGACGAATACTTGCGTTCTCGCTCGGTTCTAAGAGTCTGTACTTCTCAAATCTAACTGATTCTCAATCTCGCTTATGAACCTCCTGAAGCAGTCAAATGCCTCAGACTTGTGCGAGATCAGATAGATGAACCGAAACACACGTAAACATCTATAATTATCTACACAACTCCATTTCCGGCTCTCATGCTTATGAGACCACAATAAAAAGAAGGAAGGTACAATAGTTAACTGCAATGGAGTCCCAGCTCTCATTGCATCGCCAAATGGTTTTGTCGTCATTTTTGCCGACTAGGCAAAACTCACATACGGGTAACTCGAATCTGGTTAGCGGGTCCAAGAAACCTCTCGCTACTAACCGATTCATCATCTCTTACCCCATGTGTCTAAGTCTACTATGTCATTCATTTACATCATCATCTACGCAATCAGATGTAAAGTCAATAGTAGAACTACCAAAAAAAACCATTAGAAAGAGTAATACCCAATGCATACATTTCATCATGGATTAAAACCAGAATAATTCAGAAAATTGTCGTATTAAAAACAATGGAATAATTTCACGCATATCGTAGTCAATTTTAGACAAGGTACAAATTTGTAGATCCGTCAAATACCTACAATATTGAGGACGTCATAGCAAGTGTCGTTCCCTCTGACAACGACGAATGCTCTGTCCTTAACGTAAATCCTCCAAACTTAAGGATTCACTTGACGGATTACGCACTCCTATCTCGAGTTACGTGGTCGGTTGCTCCTGATTTCAAAGAAGAGAAATCAGCGAGTATTATAGTGAATGAGAAAAATCTCACACCACGTAAAGAAGAAGAATATTTATTTCTGCTAGTCACACTCACGAGCGAAATGACCAAATCTACCTCAAACGTAGCAATTTCTTTGGTATAAACAAATTCCTTCTTCTTGCGTTCTTGTACCTCGTTGTCGGTTTTGTCGGATGATTTTTATTACCTAGATCTCGAGTCTCGTTCGCTAGGCTTAGCGCCGGGGAAGTCCTTACTTGACTCCTCTGAATAAGCATGACTCGAGTGTGGCCTACTCGCCTCTAGGTGCTCCTCATCGAGATCACAATATGTACTCACGTCAACGAAAGTACGAATACTTTCGTCAAATGTGAGATAGTATTTCACGGTTTCCCATGATTCAGGTAAAAAACTGGATCACATCCAGTACCTAAATTTCATCCGAAATTTACTCGTCCGTATATATTAACTCGGTGATCATACTCGCCATTTGCTTCATTGTATGATTAACCCTTTTCTTCTGCATCCTCACATAGGAGCCGAAGAGAGCAACACTATGCTCTTATGGGACGAGTCGAACCGACGTGTTCATAAAATATGACTCGAAAAACGAGACTAAGTCATCGTGTATGCCACTGTTAAGCGTTGCCCTAACTTGACAAATCTTTTGTCCCATACACGATAGATCTCTTTATCTCGTATATTCTGAGGCGCGGTACCCACCCTGGGGCCCATCATCTCTTGCCTCAGATTCCCGTTAGATTTTTGTCTCTCGAGAATAAACCGAATCTACTCATAAAATCGCGCAGATCATATCATTCAGTTTACTCTCCTTGCAAAAATTTACAAAAAATTTAATACGACAGTTCTCAACGCATTAAGAGAGATATTTGTGACTTGGAGATGCTTATTATCTCATTTTTGTACGCCCTACGAATCATCAAGACCAAAATGACTTGAATACGACCCCAAAGCGAGCGTATGAGTCAACGGACACCATACACCACAACTTGGAATCGCATCTTACCATTTGGATTGTGATTCGGCATACAAAAACCCACAAAAAGTCACATTTATGGATGTAGGACCCCCAAAAATTGAAAAAATTCAATTTTAAGCGTTCTCACGCGCCGCACGGGGACCGTCACGCGCCGCCGCTCGCCGGCGGTGCGATCCACGCGCCGCCGCGCGCCTCCACGCGCCGGCGGTGAGCCTCCACGCGCTGCCACGCGCCTCCACGCGCTGGCAGCAGTCTGGCTCACGCGCCAGACGCGCGGCCCGGCTCAGACGCGCTGCCACGCGCCTGGCGCGGCTCGGCTCACGCGCGCCCAGTCGCGGGGCGCGGCTCACGCGCCTTCACGCGCTGAGCCGTGTTGAGCCGGTCAGACCGGGTCGGTCAACGGGTCAAGGTTGACCCGACTGACCCGGTCAACGGGTCAGGGGTTGACCCGACTGACCGGTCAACGGGTTCGAGTCCGACCCGTTCGGGTCGGTTTGCGGGTCGGACCGGGTCAGGGTCCGACCCGATCCGCTGACCCTGCCCGTTCACGCGCCTGTGTGGCGCGTGAAGTCCACGCGCCTAGCAGACGCGCCTCCTGGCGCGTGCGTGTCACGTGCCCGCGGGTCTGGGCCGGTTCTTCTTCGCCCGACGGGTCCTGTAACGGGTTTTTCGACCCGTTTTCTGGAAAACACCAATCCGGCTGTTTTTTCTTGCATTTTTCGACTGGGAAATATTTGTAGGTATCCTCCAAACATCCTACCCTCGATTTTAGGAGGATTCATTCCCAAAAATTCTGGAAATCAACCACCCCAGTCGCGGCCCTCCGCGGCCATTTGGAAATCCCAGTTTCCGGCACCCAAAACTCACAATAAAAGACATAAAACAATAGATCTAGATGCAAGGAACACATTTATAATTTTTTCATGCATCGATCCGCCCTCTAAAGCTACAGATCTAAGGGTTTTATGTCCGTAGGGTCGCAAACTTCAACCGGACATTTCATGGCCCAAACATGCTCCGAAAATTAAACAAAAAATATATTTGTAATCCTTGGGCCATGGGTATTCCTACGGTGTTCTCGGATTCACGAAACTCATCCGTGATCCGGACCCCAAAATTTTAAAAACCCCAAAAATAATTCCGAAAATTATTAAATTAAATCCAACGACCGCTCTGATACCAATGTTGGATTTAATCGCGCATGCGGAAGCGAGAATTAAATAGATCGGAATTTTTTTGGGATAAATACCTCTATTGGGCGGTCTCCAAAATCTACCGTGTCGCGATGTCCCTCGAACGGATCGCACGGTCGGATGGTGATCACGAGGTTAGTCGAATCACCACCACAGCATCACAACGCCGCAATCCTCATGTCCGGTGAATCGTCTGACGATGGGAGATTTTCCTACGCGAAAATCTCCATCCCTCTCTCTATTTTTCTCTCTCTAGAGAATATGTTTTTGTGAAACCCTAGCCTCCATCATGGTTGCCCATGGATGCTCTCCACACACAAGGTAGGAATTAATTCTTTCTCAATTAAATCAAGAGAATAATCTCCATTAGGGTTAAGATTTGGGAGTTACCAAATAATATTGGTTAATATTGGTAAGTAATAATGGGAGTTACCCCATTATCTCATTCTTACCAAATTGCCCCACAATGGGCATAAATCACCTACAAACTGCGACTAGACTTTGACTTTGCAATTGCAGCAGTGGGCAAATGATAGAACAAAGAGAGCTTGATCATAAGGCATGATTTGATTGATTTCGTTTTCCCCCATAATACTGCAAAAAACTGTCCCAGGTTGGTTTTCTTGTTTCTTTTAATAAAGGAGTATGCCTAGGGCAAAATTACGGTTTTATGAGGTGATTGTTTACATTCACTTCACTAACATTCCTAATTTCTTTTGGGTTGCCCGAAACAGATTGCATTTCCATATGGTGTACCCGACCCAAACAACTATGAAATGGATCAAATCTTATTTGACAATATATGTATGTATAAATATAGGACTTAGAAAACTTTCTATGTTAAATAATTTTGTATTGATTAAAGTATCTTTGAAATCAAGTAAAACAATTAAAACCTGTTGATGTAGATTGCCATGTAGGTTTTGGTGTATTTGGTGTTTTACTCATTTATTCTTTAGCTTTATTCACGATAAAAATGGATAATTTTGGAGGTAAAGACGGTATCCTTTTTTACATAAAAAGAGCAAGGGTAAAGTTATCCATTTTTATCAGTAACAAGTTCATATAACACATGGAGATTGATTAACATTTGCAGGTCAAGCTTTGTGGGCATGCAACATTAGCAGCTTCACATTTTCTCTTCGCATCTGGGTCTGTCAAGGCAGACACAATTGAGTTTTCCACATTGTCTGGAATTCTGACTGCTAAGAAGCTCATAGATGGTCACAAATCAGATGCCTCGGTGACTCAGAGTGGCAGAGTACATGAAAATTTCGTTATTGAGTTGGATTTTCCAGTTGTTCCGACAGTTGATTATAACTCTGCTGATGTTTCTCTGATTTCTAAAGCATTGAATGGCGTTCCTATGATCAACATAATGCAGACAACTACTGCAGAAGACCTGCTGGTAAAATAATAATCCTAACTTACTAGTTCATGAAATTGGGATTTTATACTCATGAAATAAGTATATGGTAAATTAGATATATGTAGCTATTTAACGCTTTTATGCATGCTCATAATATGAATAATGGAGATTGAGGTTTATTAATTTGGACAGGTTGAACTACCTTCGGCGAAGATGGTTGCTGATTTTATTCCACAGTTTTATGAGATAGAAAAATGTCCAGGCCGAGGGCTGATCATAACAGGTGCTGCACCTCCTGAATCTGGTTTTGATTTCTTCAGTCGCTTCTTCTGTCCCAAATTGGGTGTGCATGAGGTAATGTATTCCAATTTGGTATAAAGCAATTATTGTGAGACTTTCTTTATCTTTTTGGCTTGGCCACATGGTGGAGAGGGGCTACCAGGTTTGCTGCTCTCTAGGAATTAACATGAAAGTCTCAACCACGCTATTGAATGTTATCTTTGAATCATAATTAGCCTTGTTGGTGCAAACTTTTTATCATGGACCTTCAAGAGTGCTAAGTAGGTCGCAAATACCTTCGAAAACCTCACAAAGAAATTTCTTTTTATTATCAAAACTCGAACTCATAAGTAAACGTCGAAAAATCTCTGGCACGGGTGTTGAAGGAAGCTAGCTTGTTTGTAAGATATTTTTTTCAACTTGAGAATCAGCTTTTTATGATTTCTTATGAATAAATTTTCAGGATCCTGTTTGTGGAAGTGCACATTGTGCATTGGTGCCTTACTGGAGCCAAAAGCTGGGAAAGTGTGATTTTGTTGCATACCAAGTAATTACCTCTACATTCTTGTATATATCTGTATCTTCATTTGTATATTGAAAAGATTTTTGACACCACTTTTTATTTTGGGGTTATCAATTTGGCTAGGCATCTCCTAGAGGTGGAATTCTCCACCTAAGTTTAGACAATGAGAAGCAGAGAGTTTTTCTTCGAGGCAAAGCTGTTACTGTCATGGAAGGATCTATCTTGGCTTGAAGTCTGAACAGACAAGTGAGTTCATTGTGAATGTATGATAAGGATGATGATTAATCTCAATCGGTTTGTACAAGACTAAGTTCATACTGCTTGTAAAATAAAATTGAAGTCAACACTAATGGAAGACCCATCTCCATCTCTTGGCTTCCAGGAATTGCTTACACACACACACACACACACACACATATGTAAAATATATATATTTGTGTGGGAAGGCGAAACTTTTAATTAGGTAAATAGTAATGTTGGATGAACTAAATATACCAAATATATGTGATATTTTTAAGTAATTTTTAATTAAATTATTAAATAAAATCATTTTATAAAAAAAATAACAATTCATGTTGATATGAACTATCACCTAGGATTCCATAATTTGTTCGGTCAATTTGTTCTTACTTTTTTTAAAATGAGCTATGAGAGGGGTAAGGTTTCAGAATCGGGGCTCCGGTTTCAGAACCGGTGGTTCCTGGTTCTGAATTTAAAGGAACTAGAATTGAACTTTAAAAGGGTGGTTTCGATTTCGGTTTTTGAATTGACGGTTCGGGTTAGGTCTGGTTGCCACCCACCCGATCCTCGCTAATCGATTTTCTTTTTTATTATTCTAATAATTTCACACCTCAATTTTCTTTTTTATTTTATTTTACATTAGGTAGAATAAAATATATTTATAAGTAAATTATTATAATTATGTAAACTTAGTTTAAAATTGAATCTTCTCTTCATATTTTAAGATATAGAATCTTATATTTAAGTCTAATTTGGTATAATGCATCAATCTCTTTTCCACGATATCAATCCACTTAGAGAAAGACTATGTTACTTTCCAACAATGGATCACCCTTTGAAGTTTTTATATGCATGCATTCTTGTATACCGAGACAAGGAATTCATTTGATTGAGATACTAAGAGATCAGAGAAGGGGGGGGGGGGAGAGAGAGAGAGAGAGAGAGAGAGAGAGAGAGAGAGAGAGAGAGAGAGAGAGAGAGAGAGAGAGAGGGTTTCATTCCGAGGTCATTGCTGAAGAAGGAGAGACAGAAATGGCGGACATGGTACTCTTCAAACCTTATTAATTACAATCTTCATATGATTTCATCTTTGGAACGATGATTACAGTTTTTTTTTTTCATTTGAATTTAAATTTTTACATCATAGCAATGTTTTAATCTTTGAAACCACTCGTCTAAGAGGGGAAAAAAAGTGGACCCTCAAGTTCTCTCGGCTCTTAATAGGAAAAAAAAAAAAACCTCAGTTTTCATGGCTGAAAATTATTGGACCTCTTCATCATTTAATCTTGCAATGAAAACCCTTTTCTTAATTTAATAAACATTTTTATTTTAAAAAAAAAAGTATGAAGAAAAGGTTATAAGTCAAATCTTCTATATAATATTGATGATTGTCCTAAAAGAATCACTTAAATACTAAGTTGCACATCTTTTGTTATTTCCTAAACTAAAGAGTTTTTGTTTCGGTTTTAGGAAACTTAAGGTTGGTACGTAGTTATTAATATATATATTTTTTTTCCGATTCGAGTTTCATCCGACTAATTTGAACCGAATCGTGGTTGGGTTCTCAAAAAAAGAGGGACCTCTTAACATAATTTTCTCCATTCTCAAGTCTTGAACAGAAATCCTTGGTGATGGGGTTTTAGTATCATTTCCATTAGATCAACTATCTATCGATAACTTTTAATATTTTTACTCGTGTCATTGCATTGAGATTATATCATAAATCTTTATTTTTTTTCATAATTATTTCGAGATTTTTTACCCCAAGTACTCGACCATTTCTTTGATCTTTGTTGTGACCGCATAAATTAGGTAAATTGATATATATCGTCTTCATTCTCTGTCATGACTTTTCCTTTTATAAATTTTATTTCCTTAATTCGTCGATCTTCAATTTCTGGTTCAAAATAACTAATAATTTTGTGTTACATTAGATTTAATAATTTGTAGTTTTTTTTTTTCCGATACACTTCACATTATTTCTACTACTACTACTATTATTATTATCTATACCATTATTTATTTAATATTTTATAAAGATAGTAAGGAGTATCACATAAGAAAATAGGTATATTTTTTTTTATTTTTTAAAAAATCAGAAATTTAATTATTTATTTTTCTAAAGGTATAATTAATGTAAATATTTGATAGTAGATTGGCATTTATTATAATTTTAATTTTATTAAATATATACAATGTTTTTATTTTATTATTATTATTATCTTAAGTTTTTTTTGTACATAGAAGTATAGTGGTCAAAGTCTTTTTTTTGTGATAGGTCAAAATCTTTTTCTTCAACTTCTGCGGCAGAAACAAGAAAAATAGTGTTTTATATAGATTACAGAGAGTTTTACTCCTATGCTAAGAATAAAAAATTATTGATCGATAAATATTAATTTTATATGACAATTCTATTATTACTATCATCATCATCATCATTATTATTATTATTATTATTATTATTATTATTATTATTATTTCTGCAATTGTTGTGAATTCAGGTTTGTGAGCTCGTGGTGACCCCGAATCGAAGTTACAAAGGCAAGTCGGAAGATTTTTGGCGGCACGTAGGAGGAAATGTGTGGTCAAGAGTTGCAGGTAAATTTTCTCTTTCATCTTTTCTTTATTTCATATGCCAATCTTCTCTCAGATAAATTATTTTTCCTTAATCTATAGGCATTTTCTTTGTGACAAAAAATATGAATTTTAAATCAAATTATTTGGTTCAATTTATTTCAAAGAATATTTTTTACCAGATTTATTTTTTTTTATAAAAAAGTATTTCACACTTAATATGAATATTGAAATCTAAAAAGATGAAAGCATAGTTCGATTAATCGGATTCAAACGTATGTAGGGATCCTATTTAGAGGAGTCTTTTCTGGTAGAATTTTTTTTATTTTTAAATTTTAAATTTTAAATTTAATTAGTATAATTAGAATCCTATCGTACTAAATAGATTTAACATTCTTGTTCGATTAGAAAACGTTGGACTGCATTACTAAATGGCTATTTGAATTAGGTGTTAAGTCAGTTGACGTTGACCCAAGCCAAGGAAAGGTGATAATTACTGGTCGACTGGACGGTCAGGCCATCGTGGATGCAATCTCAAGGGTCGGGGCTCACGTAACCGTAAACCGCTTGGAGCCCAACGTCATAGTGGAGGCCCAGTCTCAACCAGAGGTCCAGCCACAACCGGAGGCCCAGTTGGAGGCCCAGCCACATCCAGAGGCCCAGCCAGAAAGCCCGCCCATGCCTAACGCATATCCGCCCGTGGCCCGGAACCCATGGTATCGAGGGGCTTGGGGCCATGTTCAGCACTTGGCCATTGCAGATAAGCTGGACAACATAACTTACAAAACGACGTCGAAAAGGGTGGAGGTGACATTTCGAAATCAGAGTCAGCAGGGATCAGTGCTTGGGTCTGGGCCTTCTAATCCCGGATCTCAACGCATGTTGAATGTGGAGATCCAGGACGGGCATGGTCAGCCTGAGCAAGTCCACAATGCTGGCTATGACTATGGCTATTCCAGGCAACAACATCAACCTCCGCCACCGAGTTATGGAAACCCCCCATATTGGCCCAATATGGCTGATGACAATGTTGATGGCTCCTGCAGCATCTTCTGAGCCAAGTCCAAGTCTTCTTTAAGGATTTATTTTGTCTGATATTATTAGTTATTTCTTGCTTGGAGTAGTTGAATTTTGATTTTTGGTCATCTAAGAACCAGGTTTTAGGTTATTAAAGGTGAAATTTTGGTTGTTACTAGGATTTTGCATGTTCTTAGATCCGCATTTCTTTTTATCACAATTCTGTCATTTTAAACCTCAAATCAAATAAAATTATGCCTGATATGTTATCTTGGATATTTTGCATGTTTTTGGCTTCGGATACGAGTGATGGAAAAAGAGAGAGAGAGAGAGAGAGAGAAAGATCCCAAAAGGTTTATGCTTAGGCACCTACGTGATTCTCTTGTCGATTACCGACTTTACCAATCGCCCTCCTTTAGAGAAAAAATATATAATTTTTCCCGATGTGACCATTTGAGTTTTAAATCAAATGCCTATAATATAATTCATATAGGCATATTTTAAATAATTCTTAAATAATAAAAAAAAAAGTAAAATAGTTTTTCCTACTCTATTTTTAGTCATTTTTCGTACAAACATAAGCATGGAGTGGGGCATTGCGCTAGCGTGGTTTGCACATTTAGGACCCGACGGCTTGTAGTAGCTGGAACAAGCGAGAGAGTGAAAGGGAATTCCGAGGTTGGTATTACTGGGAATGTGGCGTACGAGGAAGATATGGACGAGGTGTAGTCGTAGTTGATCCGCGAGAGGCTGAATCCAAGGTCGATGGCTAGTTTTGTGGGCTTAAGAGGGTGTTCTAAGGAGACTGGTGGTGTATCGCTGGGTTGTGTGGTCCTCCGTGATGGGTGTAAGAAGGGGTGCGTTTGGGTTGTTCTAAAGAAGAGGTAGTTTTGTGTTTGGTTGCTTGGTTCCCGTTCAACCGGAACCTTTATAGAAATGTATAGGGATCACGAAAATAGTTTTGATTCGATTCTACAATTAAAATCGTCAATTTAATGATTCTATTTTGTTTTTTTTATTTTTTTTATTTTTGAAGCTTGAACCAGAAATTGAATCGAGACGTTTAAAAATAATTGGCAAATTCTAAAAAATCTTGAGAACAGTATAAAATTATAAAAAAATCATAAAATAAATATGAAAAATTAAAAAAAACATAAGAATCAAACAGAAAAGAAGCATGTTACTTTTCAAAATGGATCGCCCTCTGAAGTTTTCAGTTTTCATATGGCCACAAGAGAAGGAGGGGGACAGTTTCGTGATACAAACTTTCTCCTTTAATCTGGTGATTTCATATTTGAGAGAGTTCATTTCATTGAGGAAAGAGAGAGAGAGTGGCAAAGTAAAAGAAAAACCTCTGAAATTATTTCAATATTGGATTTTAGATATATAATAACTGTTATTTATATTTTTATTCTTTTATTTTGTTAGAGACATCATTTCCCTTTTCACTAAGTAGTTGATCAAGCGAGCACCAATTGTATAATTTTTCAACAATCTTCCCCATTTGTATAGTTTGGAAGTGGGTTTTGATTGATCTAAAAAAAGAATCTACTCCATCGAATATGCCCCTCAGGCACGGCTATACATAACATAGGAATCCCACTTGAAAAGGGTGAGAGAGAGAAGGGAGTCATATTGCTAGATCGTTGTTGAAGTGATAGAACAAGCAATGGGGGAAATGGTACTTTTCCAGAGCTTATCAATTACGATTTTCACATGATTTCATTTTTTTCCACAATAATGATAATCTCAATTTGATTTCATTTTCAAATTTTCACATCAATCAATGCAATCTTTCAGCTTTGAAATCACAGATTCAACTCCCATGTGCATGCCGAAAAATACTCCACCGTTGACCTTTGTATGGTAGCTTATTTCTCCTTCCCAACATGGTCCTTGGAATACAAAATGCAATAGGAGCACACGTCGATTTCTAGGCATGTTCCTGCTATGGCAAAAATGCTTCTAAGGAAAAAACCAAAATGCAAATATGAAGGAAAGTTTATGAGTCAAATCTTTCTCTAAAATATTAATGATTCTCCTCAATACAATCATTGCACGGTTTTTGGTATGTAACTTTTGACCAGCTTTTGTTTATCTCTCCAACAGGCTGCTCTACAGCTTCTTGAGATTGCCTTAAATGCTATTTCTTCCCTAACTAGTTCGAGCTTTATGACCCAGGTACCGGATCTTTACTGGTTCCCATTACGGCATAAATTAGGTAAATGGCTATATAACATCTCAATCCTTTGTCTCCACTTTCCCCTTATGAATTTTAAAAATGGTTAATTATTGATGAAACAATAAAATTAAAGTTAACACACACAGTTTGATATGTTAGATCAGATGAACTAAACCCAACTCTCCCACTGTTAGCTAATATATATATATATTTATATTTTCAAATTGATATCTACCAACAATATATATTTTGAGGTTCGACATACAAACTATAGTAGAGCGGATGTCAATGATTGGAGTGTATTTACCTCTAATTCCTGAATTTAACTGACACAAAATTATATGATGATAATTATTTTTTTTTCACAAAACTCTAAATACCACACATGGACATCCTTATATGTGATCCTCACCATCGAAGCTTAGTTTGGTGGGCTTTAGAAGGGTTTTAGGGACACTGGTGGTGGTGTGTTGCTTGGTTGTGGGGTCTTTTGTGATGGGTGTGAGAAGGATTGTGTAACCAAAGAAGAGGTAGGGAAGAGGAGAGAGAAAATGACAAAAAAATATCGTTTGACCAAAGATTATATATACTTGCCAAATTTAGATTATATTACTTTCCAAGATTATATAGTTGCCAATGTTAGATTATTTTACTTTCCAAACAGGATGATCTTTGAATTATTTATATAACCATTCTTGTATATCAAGACACGACCTTCATTTAATTGAGGTAGAGAGAGAGAGAGAGAGAGAGAGAGAGAGAGAGAGAGAGACATTGCTAGGTCATTGTTGAAGTGAGAGAGACAACGATGGGGAATATGGTACTTTTCCAATATTTATATGATTTAATTTTTGCGACAATGATTTTGATCTTGTTTTTATTTCATTTTCATTTTCACACCATAGCCATCTTCTTTGAAATCACTCCTTCACTCCCATGCATGCCGAAAACTGACAGTTTCTTGATAGCAAAATACTCCACCATTACCTTATTTCTTGGTCCTAGATTCAAGATTTCTCCTAGGCGAAAAAAACAGAGAAACCCCATTTATTAGATATAGAATATAAAATACCATAGGAACACAGCATATTAAATTTACGAAGATTTCTCCTAGATTCGAGATTTCATACTTTTTGTAATTTCCTTACACTAAAGACGCCACCTTTTGTTTCTTTACAAGGCTGCACGAATCTTAAATTTTATATTTTACATGATTAGTCCAAGGTTTATGACCCAAGTATTAGACCATACATTTTGTGTCAGCCATGACTGCTTGGATGTATTACATCTTCATGCTTTGTCATTACTTTTCTTTTATGCGAATTTTCAATTTTCCTAAATTAAATGTTGAAATATTATATTAAAATAAGCAATAATTCTATGCTATATTATATATAATATTTTTTACTTATATTTTTTACGTGCCTATCATTATTTCTACTATTATGTTTCAAACTTTTTGGATTTGTCATGGATTCAGATTTGTGAGGTCCAGGTGAGGTTATCTTGCAAATGCAAAGGATGCTGGGGGAAGGTCAGCCGAGCTGTGTCGAAAAGGGTTCCAGGCAAATTTTCTCTTTCATCTTCCCTTTACTTTAGTATATATGTCAATATTCCACGAGACGAACTTTCCTTTTTTCCTCGAATGTTTCTGGGCAAAACAAATTTTTAGTGAAACTTTGGTATAAATGAAAAGATTTAATATTCTCTTTTAATGATGAAAAAGTTCAAGGATACAAGTAGTCTTTTGTGCACTATTTGATTTTTTTGAAGTGGATTATTTGTCATTAATAGTTTTTCGATTTTTATTCCACTGATCCGATTTGAGTATTATAAGACCATTCGTGAAACTGTTGTCCTCCTGATTTCTATTTTTTATTCTTATATTTCAAACTTGAAACCTATAATTAAGATAATACAATCCCAGATTGTTATACCTATAGGAGTTTGAACGCATTTTATTTTGCTAAATCGTTACATCCATTAAGATTTTGATGAATTTCTAAATTGCTATTTGGATTAGGTGTTAAGTCAATTAACATTGATAAAGACCGGGAAGTTGTGACAGTTAGAGGTGAAGTACACGCTTCGGCCATCGTAGATGCAATCTCAACAG
Source organism: Dillenia suffruticosa (assembly GCA_033439265.1). Classification (NCBI taxonomy): domain Eukaryota; kingdom Viridiplantae; phylum Streptophyta; class Magnoliopsida; order Dilleniales; family Dilleniaceae; genus Dillenia; species Dillenia suffruticosa. Next base: position 23,289,965 of record JAVTVX010000020.1, on the reverse strand, counting down.
TCAAGAAAGCTACGGCAACGATAATCCTCGTCAAGCCCGAAGAAGAGGCCCAGCCGTTGCCACAACCAACACCGCCACCATCACCGCCATCAACCCCCCTGCCATCCCCCCCACCAAGTCCGCCCATGTCCTATGTGGATGAGCCCGCGGGTCAACACCCATGGTTACAAGATGCAGCGACCCAATTTCAGAATTTGGAGATCCATGATGGTTACGATCAGCCTGACCAAGCCTACAATCCAGGGTATGGCTATAGCTATACTTGGCAACCAGCTGTTCCATCTCCACCTCCGCCACAGGGTAATGGAAATTACTCAAATTGGTCCAATATGGGTGATGAAAATGTCAGTGGCTCATGTAGTATCATGTGAGACGAGTGTTCTTTAAGGTTTTATATTTTCAAGTAATATTTCTTCTTCCTTGCTAGATAGATTATGTTGGATTACTTTCTTATTTGACTGGAACATTAAATTTCGAACTTGTGATATTGAATTTTGGTTATTTGCCATCCATGACTCCAATATGTAGCTTGGTAGCCAAAGTTTTAATTTATTAACAGTGAGACTTTGGTTATTACTATGATTTTGCATGTTTCTAAGGTCCCTTGTTATATGTTAGTAAATTTTTTTTTTTTTTTTTTTTTTTTTTTTATCTTCATATGTTGCCCTTTTTTGTTGTTATCATTTCAAACTTGATGTCAACCAAGACACCATAGGGTGCTTCATCCGAGACATCCCAAAATGGAAGTATTTGACAGGGTTCAGCCAGTTCTGCTACTAACGAAATCTTACCTTTTCAAAACATTTTCCCTTTTCACACAAATTTTAAGATAAACTAATGTTAGTGTTTGGTGGGTTATCTTTATTAACTACCCAAATGTTGCACAGCACTTGTTAGACCACATTTTGTTTGCATTTCAAACTTTTGGCATAGAACACAATGCTTCGGCGCGGATAGAATCTGCTGTTAGCGTTTAGCTTGGCACCAGGAAGAAGGATTCATCCCACAAGGTCTCGTTCCTGCCTCAATCCTTCCTGGCTGGTAGAACTGTTGGACGAACAGGACTGGTCTTTCATGCGGGCTCTCCTTTACTAGGAAAGTGGCCTACAGAAACCTTCTACTTGAATTACAGCTCACCACCATTTTAAGGAAAAAGAAAGGAACAAGTATATGGTAGGAAATCCATAAAGTAGTTCGGGGAATCTAATCCCGCGCAATATTTGAAAAGAACTGCGCATTTGGTCGAGCCAAACTGGCTAGATCAATTCTCTCTTTCTTCCCCACAGCGTGAATACCTCCCACCTAGTCTCTCACATCATCTCACACACCCACCAAACAAAAAAGGCTCTCTGAGTTCGAGAATTTACAAGAATTGATTCACAAAATATATCTGATAAGAATTAGATCTAATCGAAAAGACATAGCAGGAATCTTGATTTTACGAGAAAATTGACTTGATAAATATTGATTCTAAATCAATTCAAAAGTAGTAACAGGGTAAGAATCATCTACTATGTCGGATAGAATCAAATTTAACATATTACAGAACGAAGTATTGATTCTCGAGTTGCAATGCAAGTTGCCAAGCTGTCACCACCCCCAACCAAACCATTGCCCTCCTATCAAATTGATATTATTTGCATTTGCATTCCTTTTGCATTCTAGACATGGCCATGAGCTAATACCTCCACAAATTCAAATTTTATGGGTTTTGCATTTGACCTCTACCTGAGCTGCCTCTGTTTTTGGAATTCTGAACACATTATTTTATTCAGTTAAGCTTGCATTTTGATGTTAATGCTATTGCTGTGATGTATCATCAGCTTGCAAGAACTCTTACCTCACTGATCTCACTTTGCCTGCGAATCTAATTAGACCTCCCTCTCTCTCTCTCTCTCTCTCTCTCTCTCTATAATCTACTTTGTCTCTCTCTTTTTTTAAAAAAAAAAAAAAATCACATTTTAACTATAAGATCATGAGATAAGTTTAAAAATTACAATTTCTCTATTAAAAAAAAAAATATACCATTTACTGCGTGACAAAAAATAATGCTAAATAAGTCAAATATGGAGCTTTGATATGAAGTCTTCATTTGGGTATTATGATTGCTCTTGCTTTCCAACCCATTTACTTATTGGGCAAACACACAAAGGCGCACCTTCACCATCCTATTTTGATTGACTTTCGTGTCATTTTCACCTAACTCATCTATTTTGGACGCCGGTGAAAGCCCACATCCATCTTGACTTTCTACGTCCTTCGATAATAGGGGAAATTAAAAGGTGATTAAATATGTAAATATAAAATATATAAATTTTTTATATAAATATTAATTATTTTATAAAAATAATAGAATGGATATCTTTAATTAAAAAAATCTAAAATAATCAGATACATAATTATTAATTATAATATAAATAATATAAAAATAAAAATTATAATCGAATAAAAAAGAAAGTAATTCCCATATTAGGACATGAGTAGTGTGGTCGGGAAAGAGAATAAGTATTACCTTTTTTCATTTTAATTTTATTTGGTAAATAATTTTTTTCTTAAAATTTAAAATAAAGATATAATTTAATTAGGAATAAATAAATAATTTATAATATGCACAAGTTCAAACTATGTAACCGTTATTAAGCGAAAATGGAAAAGAGAATACATATATTTGTTTTAAATAATTTCTATGAAGGTGGGAAAAAGTAAAAAAGAAATAATAATAATTAAATATAAAATATTAAATGAATTATGTTAGCTCTTTTTAAACATCTCTCTCCCCTCACTTTCCCGCTTCTCAAAAATGAAAAAAAAAAATATGTAAAAAAATTTAAAAAATTCATTTAATATTAAAATTTCTTTTAATCAAACTAAAAAAAAAATTATAAAAAAATAAATGTTGTAAGGGTGATTTTTATCTTCTTGATTGAAATGTCCGGTAGGCGTCTAGGTGAGTTGTATCCTTTGAATTGGTGAAAAAAGACAAACAACCAAGTGGGCCCCCCGAAATGTAAAAAGACTATCCTACCCTTGTCATCTTCTATATAATCTGAGCTCTTCGCCGACCTTTAGTCTTCTCCATCTTCACCATTTCCTCATAACCAACAAAAAAATATATATAGAGAGAGAGAGAGAGATGTTGGGAGTCTTCAGCGACGAAATCATGTCGCCGCCGGCGGAGCTAGTGGCGGCTGGAAGCCGGACTCCGTCTCCGAAGACGACGGCGAAGGCACTTGTGAACAGATTTGTTCAGTCCAAACCTTCAGCAGTGTCGGTACACTTAAACGACGAGGTTTTCATGGCATACTCTCATCACAACGAATCTCCTCTTCATCCCAGGTAACATAAAATAAAATAAAAAATAAAAATGATGGTCATGCCATTCATTCATTCACCATGACTAATTTCTGTGCCATTTAATCCCTCTTTTTTTTTTTTTTTGGGAGAAAAGAAGCAAAAATCTTCCGATCGAATGGGCTGGAAAAGCAGAATCGTGGTTCTGCCTGTGATTGATTGATGGATGTCAGTGATTTGCGACACGTGTCGTTTGGTGTTTAATTAAAATAAAATGTATGGTGGGTGGTTTAGTTTATTTGGATTCTTCTGGGGTTGATGGGTGTACGTGGGTCTTGAATTTATTGTATCTGGACCGTCGTTCTGACCGTAGATCCGGGAGTCGCGTCCAAAGTGATAATGATTTTGGATAAGCAAGATGTAGCTTTCAGTTTCAGTTTCAGTTCCTGTCTGAGAGGGAGGGGGTGCTAATTTTTATAATGGGCTATTCTAAGGTGGGCCAAATTGGCCTGCTTGACCCGATCGTGACTCGCTTGAAACTTCTCGAACACCGCCTTTTTCATTTCCAAAACGTTTCGATGCACATGTTTTTATATTCATTTATATTTAATAAATTATTTATTAATTTAATTCTAATTCTAATTCTAATTTTTATGTCATTTTCTTATAATTAATAATTACATATTTAATTATTTTAAATTCTTATTATAATATTACTATTTTATTATTTTTATAAAATAATTAAATTTTATATAAAAATATTTTTGTATTTTTTATATTTATATATTTTCTTAGGTTATTGGATTTTTACAAAATATTGTTTTTCTTTTCGTATTTGTTTCCGTTTTGGAAATGGTGGGGTTGGACGTTAGATTTTTCTTTTATTTTTTTGAAAAAAAAAAAGCAACCCATCACCAGACAGGAGCAACGGCAGCCAGGAGGGATCAACCCTCCTGATGACCCAAGAAACACCTCCCGCAGTGGTTGGACGCTAGATACACATGACCCAGTTCCTGTTGGGCCGGGCAAACGGCCTGGCTGTTCCTGCTCCTATCTGGACCCAACCGCCCAGCCTTGATCCGGCCGGCAATTTTCTGGGCTCAAACCGTGGTTCTGGGCCAGCTATGGCCCGGAGTCATGTCTAGTTTTAAACTGGTGGCCCTATTACACTTCCGCCTTGACCCCATCCTTATAGTTAACGGCCTTGACCATGTAAACCACTGGGTCTAGTATGGGGCCAACATCCACTTTAGGACTGGCCCAAATTGAGCCTCTCCCGACACTTTCCTCGCCAATCCTCCTTACCTTACTGTAGAGAGCTCGTGCGTGGGAAATTGACTTGATCTTCTGGCTGGGCTGGGGTTGACTAGGACTAGGTTGGGAAACTCTCTCCCTTATCTCTCTTGTTGGCCCGTTCATCCAATCTAGCATAGTCAGGATTAGGTGTCACGTTGTGGTGCCCTACGGCTAATTCATGGATTAGATTTGAGGGTTGCCCTTCATTATTTACTCACAAACCCAGATGGCAATTGATCCCATTTGCCTAGTAGTTCCTCGAAAACTAGAAACTTTACTTTTTAAACTGGTCAGCATATTTCGTTTTCCGTTTGATGAAAATTTATAATAATAAATTTTGGTTTTCTTAATTGGAATGGTGGTGCTGATGGGGGAGCAGATCATTTGGAGTGAAAGATGAGATCTTCTGCCTGTTTGAGGGGGCACTCGATAACTTGGGAATCCTAAGGCAACAATATGGTCTAGCTAAGTCTGCTAATGAGGTGTTGCTGGTAATTGAAGCTTACAAAGCACTTCGTGATCGTGCTCCATATCCTCCAAGCCATATGGTTGCTCACCTGGAGGGAAATTTTTCCTTTGTGGTTTTTGACAAGTCTACGTCAACTCTGTTTGTGGCCTCTGTGAGTACATTCTCTAGTTAGTGAGGGTTGTTATTTAAGGGAATGCACTAATTTTGCAGTGTGTATGTGTGACAGGATGAAAATGGGAAGGTTCCACTGTACTGGGGTATCACTGCTGATGGATATGTGGCCTTTGCCAATGATGCAGACTTGCTTAAAGGTGCTTGTGGCAAGTCCTTGGCTTCTTTTCCTCAGGGTAATCAAATTAGTTTCTTCAAATATGCCCGCTTTTACCTTTGTGACAAGTACCATTTTTTTTTCAATCTTTTTATCTCGTTTACTTTCTTATCTAGTTTGATGTTTGGGAATGGTGTACAGGATGCTTCTTCTCAACTGCTGTGGGTGAGTTAAGAAGCTATGAAAACCCCAAGAACAAGATCACTGCAGTTCCGGCTTCAGAAGAAGAGATATGGGGGGCAACATTCAAGGTAAACCGTAGGAGAGAATCACTGAAATCTTGTTGGCCTTGCATTGTGAATATAATCTTTTCAAAAAGAGAACTACTACTATTTGCCTTGGCTTTTTTTTTTTTTTTGGTTAAAATTCACCTTGGCTTTGGTTTCCAAATTAACATGTTGAAATTGTATTTCAGGTGGAAGGACCAGCAGTTCTTGCAGCAATGCAGTAATCTTCTCCAAACGGCATGAGAGAGAGAGAGAGAGAGAGAGAGAGAGAGGTATGAGCCCCCCAAAGAAAAAATGAAAGGTAACATATTTAGTTACCATATGTACATATTGAAAGTAATCTATATCATGTGAATAAAGAGGGAAAGTATCAAGAGATTCAGAGCTACTAGATAGCTTATGCTTCAACTGTTCTTGTGAATGCATCTCTGTAAACCATATTCAACTCTTTGCCTTCATTTTAACCAAAGCTTGTTCCATGCTTGACTCGGTTTCAAGGACATATTTCAAGTTGTATTGATTATGATCTCAAATTCACTGATTATTTATGATCAAAGGGAATAATATTGTTTTCTATTGATGAACAATGATGTTTAACACAACATATCAAATCTTTAAAAATAATGATAATTATAATAATAAAAACCACAAAAAATAAGGATAAAAAAAATACCCAAATTAAGAAAATATTTAAGAATACAAGAATAATTTTTAAAAATCTTCTCAGACTTCAATATCAAACTATAATTTCAAAATTCCAATGTTATCAAAATTATTGTTTTATTGTTTATTTGAAAGAGAGTTGTATCCAATTCTTTTAAATTGAATGATTGGACATTCTATCCTCTCATTCAGAGATTTCGAGTTTGACTTTTGAAAATGGAGAAAAAAGATTTGGAAGAGTTAATCTCTTAATAAATTTTACAGTGGTCGAATTGAATTAGTCGGTCAAAATCTGTACATTAAAACAGAAAAAAGAAAGAGTTGCAAACTTCTATTTCAACATGCTCTTAAGAAGAGAAAAAGAAAAAGGAAGGCAAAAATCTATTAGGATACAAGAGTAATCTATTAGTATTGTTCATTTTAAATTAGTGATATTATTATTATATAGAAATAGACTCACATTCTTAAGGTTGAAGAAAATAGAGGTAGAGAAACCAATTAAGATAAGAAGACACTTATGGTAAACTACCACCGCTCAAAAAAGCTAAACTGCATACTCGTGACTGATCTCATTATTTTGAGAATTTATTTTTTATTTAAAAAAATTAATATGCTAATATGATAAGTCTAAATAAAATCTGACAAAGCAAGTTTTATATTCTAAAAACATAAAATAATGATCTAAAATAGCTCTTAATTCATATTTTACGTAGAAAAGAAAATTAAGGAAAAAAAATACTTAAGCTTTCCAATTCCCCAATAAAAAGAAAGACACGTGGATCTTTTTCCCAACTCAGCATCCTACCCTTGCCTTCATTCTCCCTATCCCTCTCCCAAACAGAATACGTTGACACCCTTCCGCCGCCAAATTTCAAGCCGCGACAACTCCGTCCCGAGACATGTTCCTAAATAACCCCAAAAAAAAAAAATTTTAAAAAAAACCCTGACCCAAAAATATTTCTCCAAATAACCCATATTTGTCGCATTTCGGACGTTTCGGAGACGCGACACAGGGTGTCGCGTTTCCAAAACGCGACAACCCAAATGAGAGAGAGAGAGGAGGGAGAGGGAGGGAGAGGAGTCCGCGGGGGGGGGGGGAGGGAGAGAGGGGAGGAGAGCGGCGGGGGAGGGAGGAGCGTGGTGGGGGCGGCGGGGGGAAGGAGAGAGAGGGGAGGACCGCGGCAGGGTGCGGAGGGGAGAGGGCCGCGGAGGGGGGAGGGAGAGAGAGAGGGAGGGCCGCGGGGGGGAGGGAGAGACAGGGGGAGGGCCGCGAGGGGGGGAGGGGGAGGGGGAGGAGAGAGACAGCGGAGGGGGGAGGGAGAGAGAGAGGGAGGGCCGCGGGGGGGCGGAGGGCCGCGGGGTCGCCCCCCCCGCGGCCCTTCGCCCCCCCCGCGGGCCCTCCCTCTCTCTCTCCCTCCCCCCCTCCGCCCCCCGCGGCCCTCCCGCTCTCTCTCCCTCTCCCCCTCCGCTGTCTCTCTCCTCCCCCTCCCCCCCCGCGGCCCTCCCTCTCTCTCTCCCTCCCCCCGCGGCCCTCCCTCTCTCTCTCCCTCCCCCCTCCGCTGTCTCTCTCTCCCTCCCCCTCCCCCCCCGCGGCCCTCCCCCTCTCTCTCCCTCCCCCCGCGGCCCTCCCTCTCTCTCTCCCTCCCCCCCTCCGCTGTCTCTCTCCTCCCCCTCCCCCCCCGTGGCCCTCCCCCTCTCTCCCTCCCCCCACGGCCCTCCCTCTCTCTCTCCCTCCCCCCTCCGCGGCCCTCTCCCCTCCGCACTCCGCCGCGGTCCTCCCCTCTCTCTCCTTCCCCCCGCCGCCCCCGCCGAGCTCCTCCCTCCCCCGCCGCTCTCCTCCCCTCTCTCCCTCCCCCCGCGGACTCCTCTCCCTCCCTCTCCCTCCCTTTCTCTCTCTCTCATTTGGGTTGTCGCGTTTTGGAAACGCGACACACTGTGTCGCGTCTCCGAAACACGACAAATATGGGTTATTTGGGGAAATATTTTTGGGTCAGGGTTTTTTTTAAATTTTTTTTTTTTGGGTTATTTAGGAACATGTCTCACTCCGTCCCCCCACACGTGTACGGATCTAAACCCAAAGACAAAATTTTAAAACAACTACCGATAAACAATAATTTCGTTTATAACTTGAGTTGAATCCGTGTTAGCTTATATTGTAAGTTGAACCCGCAATATGGGTCATATCGCATCTTTAAGACGTGATATCGTCCAACGACTCCCGTAGCAATGCGGGAGGTGAGAGAGGACTCTCGCGACAGTGGGTGGTAGCGGGGGGAGGGAAAGGGAGGCTCCCGTGACTGTGGGGAGGGAGGGAGGGAGGGAGAGGGAGGAGTGCCACGAGGGAGAGAGAGAGAGAGAGAGAGAGGAGTGTTGTAGGGGGAGGGAGGGAGAGAGAGAGAGGGGAGTGCCACAGCGGGGGGGACGGAGGGAGAGAGAGCTGCGGGCGGTGGGAGGAGAAAGAGCCACGGGCAGGGGAGAGAGGGAGAGAGAGATAGCCGCAGGCAGGGGAGGGAGAGAGAAGCATAGCCTCGGGTGGGGGAGGGAGAGAGAGTCACGAGCAGAGGGAGGGAGGGAGTGAGTCACAAGCAGAGAAAGGGAGGGAGGGAGAGAGCCACAGGGGAAGCGGGACAGAGTCGAGAGCGGGGGAGGGAGGGAGAGAGGAGCGCCGTAGACGATGGAGGGAGGGGCAGCGCCCTGCAGGGCGCTGTTGCAGGCGGGTTATCGTGTTTTCAAGACGCGACAAGACGTCATACGTAACTTTCGACCAATCGGGTGTTGTCACGTGGTGTTACACGGATTCAATCCGCGACAAAAAAGGTTATAATCTCAATTATTTTGGTCTCAAAATTATTTTAATTTTTTTTAAAGGATTAAATCCGTATACGACTCGCCTCCGTCCTCCACCGCTGCCCACGATGACCCATCGTTTTGTCTCTTTTTTTCTCGCTCTCTATACCTTCCATCTCTCTCACTTCCCACCCTCGTGCGTTAGTCGAGGAAAACCCCTTCCTCTCGTCAAATCTAGGCTAAAATTCTTCAATTCCTCTTCCATTCTTCAACCCACGACTACCCACCACCTCTACCATCATTTTCGACCCCCAAGAACGCCTAATCTACCCTTAAAACCCCCCAGTGAAAGTAAGGATTTTGCCCTTTCCTTTGGCCGCAAACAGTTATTCTTCTTCTTCTTCTTCTTTTGTTTTGAATTGGTGAGTCCAGGTGAGTTTTAAGGTGATTTTCTAATTACATCTTTCCATTAGTCTTGGGTTTTTAAGAGGGCAAGGGGGATTTGAAGAAGGGAAGAGGAAGGAGAGAGAAATAAATAAATTTGAATAAAATGTGTGTAGTGGGTTAATATTTAATGTTTCCAGAATCATGATACGCTCTCTCTCTCTCTCTCTCTCTCTCTCTCTCTCTGTCCGTCTTTTTACCCTTCAAAGTGAAGATAGATAAAGAGAGAGAGAGCGAGCGATGAAACTGGAAAAACTTCTTGACAATAAACTTGAAAAACAAAAAACAATTGATCATTTAAAGTAGTGATATTATCATATAATATAATAGACCAAGGGTTTTAATCTACATGTGAGTTGTGTACTTCAATTACACTAGGGAGACCTTAATACTTTCCACAATTCTAAAAATACATAATTTTATAATTTCATTCATCTAAACTAGGGAGTTTGATTTGAAACTACTAATAATAATTTTATATGTAAATTTTGAAAACGATTTCTTCATTATTCACTTTCTACTCAATCTAGAAACAATCCCATAAATAATCCAATAATCGGGTAATTTGTTTTGTCAAATGACAACTTGTGTTTAACCCCCAAAAAAAAATAACCACAGAGATAAATCCAGACAGCTCGCACACATGCTCAGAGCGGCAGCCCCCTCCAATATAGAGCGGTCGTTTGGCAGAATTGGATTGAAGAGGGGATGCGAGAGAAACCATAGATAGAGAGGGAGTTGCCAATTTTTAGATTTGGATTTCACTTTTGCCATTGCAATGGTTGTGCTCGTGATTAATAGCGAAACAAATCGCCCGCAGAGGAGGGCAATAGCGGCCGGAAAAAAATGGCAAACACTAGAAAATTTTGGCACCGGCGAGTTAATTTTCGTGGCAACTCGAGCATTCTACCTCATTAAATTAGAGATATTTGCTCCTCGATGAAACACAAAAGGCGGGACTCCATCTTCAGAATCCTACATATATCATACACGATGCATCCATTAAAAAAAAAAAAAGTTAGAAAATATCAAAGCATGCAACTGAAACAACACATGACACAAGAACCTCATCATTTTGAGGAAAATCGAAGTCTGATGATGTTAACTCAAACTCAAAACCCTAAATCATGGAGATGGAAGAAGAAATCACTGATCAAATATACACGTATAAAAAATCCCTCAGAAATTTTGATTTCGTAATCATAAAACGCAGAACAACAATAATAGTCTGCTCTCATACGGCACTTGCATTCATCATTTTCATCATCATGGGGATTTCCTTCCTCAAGTGTATAATTAAAAAATGAAGAAAAGAAAAAAAGAGAGAAACAAACCCCGAGCCCCAAAGAAAGAAATGAAGCATCGCTTCCTTTATATACCGAAAAGAGTAAGCCTAACCCTAGATTTAGGTGGGTTCCACGGGACACGTGTTCATGATCGGCTAGCACGTGAAAGGTCAACACGTGAGATGACCAATTGACCGCAGTATCCATTCGAAAGATCAATTTCTCATTGAAGCAATTTACAATTTACAATTTACTTACTAAGAAAAAAAGAGAGAGAGAGAGAGAGATGGCGAGGTCGGAGAAAACGAGGTCGTTGAAGTCGGCGGCTGTGGTGTTCGGAGCGCTAGCGTTCGGATGGCTGGCTATAGAGATGGCGCTGAAGCCGATTCTCGACAAGGCTCGAGGCTCCATGGACAAGTCCGACCCGACTCGTGACCCGGACGATGTCGACGATGCTTCTAATTCCAATTCCAAAGTTGAGCAGAGGTCGCCGGCCGATGAAAATGCATATGCGTAAGTTAATTTGAGATCTTATTAAGAAATGAAAAATGTTGGGAGTGGGACTTTTCTGTGTTTCTCGTTGTGATTGGAGACATGTATTGTAATTTGATTAAAATCTTTGTGCAAAGACTCAAGATTGATCGGAATAAAATTGAAGCATGGTTTGATGGGTTTTTGAAATTGATATTACATTGTACTTCTTCCTCAAACTTCAATATGGTTTCCCAATTTCATTCCCATTAAAACATTGCTTTTTCTTCCCTTTCCCCTTTTTCCCCCCTTCATTGTCTTTTTTTATTTTCCTTTTGACCATGATGTGATATCGGCTTGTTCGATGATGATGAAGAATGTTTATATATATATATATATATATATATATATATATATATATAGAGAGAGAGAGAGAGAGAGAGAGAGAGAGAGAGAGAGAGATTTATGAAGGAAATGAGAAAATTATAAGAAACATTATTCCAATAATATTTTCCTATCTATGTGCACCGCTGCATCTTTTACCTCCGCAACTTTTAATCTTGTTTAGTAGAACAAAGGGATATGTCTAGCAAAAAATCCCCCCGGAGGGGGGAGGGGGGAGAGGGGCGGGGGGCGGGGGTGGTTTAGATTTTAAGGTGCTCAATAAACATGCATAATGTGATCTCTCTTTTAGAGAGAGAGAGCTTGTTGCAAAATTTCAAGAAAAAAAAAAAGAAGAGGGCCTTGCGAAATAATTGAGCTAGCCAAAACTATGGAAATAAAGGTACAGTAGGAGAGGGATTATGATCGGCAATAACCGAAAATGTCTCATCCCTCATTCATGGATTGTATCGATAGAGAATTGGTATAATAAAATAAAATATGAAATATTTTAATTAAGTCTTATTTTAAAATATAAGAATGAAAAAAATTATATTAAATAATTATTTATAAATAAAATTTATATAGATATTTAAATCGAATTAATAATAATAGAAAAAAGAATGCATGGCTTGTGCGAGATGGCAGGGAAAAAAAGGGTGTCTGCACGGTTAAAATTGCACGTAAGTTTCTCCTTTTGTATTGGGTACGGGATCCCAACAATACAGCTCACAATATTTGGAAGAACATGTGAAATTTAATGATTCATCCTAAACTATAAAATTTTATAAGATATGCTCTAATGATCAAAAACCAATTAAGACCATAGACCCATCAACGGTGATGATCTGATAATCTATTGATTGTGCTAAATTCTTATTACTTAAAACTCTTAATTTGATTTTAGATATTCATAGAGAAAAAAGAAAATAAGATTGATGGTTTTTTTTTATAAGAATTTGAATTTGAAATTATAAGATTTGGAAAAAAAGATTTATATCATTAAATTGTTTTCTTGAAGAGAGATAGATGGGTAGGTAACATAAGTGTGTTACCCCCTTATCTCATATATTCACCCTTGCCTATATGATTTCTACCTTTAAGCTCCTATAACCACACATTGGGTTGCAGTTCTGCCTTTCCACAGAATCAATGTGTAACAACTACTAACCATAGGGTTAGTAGTTAATCATAGTTAATAAGAATAGTTAGTGGTTAATTGTGATTGTTAGATTAGTTAGTAGTTAACAAATTTGATTAGTAGTAGAATTAGTATAAATAGTAATTTTTACAACATATAATGGATATTGAAATACTATTGAAATCTCTCTCTCTCTCTTATATTCTCTTTCTCTCTAAATCTCTCTCTATCTATTCTCTCCCCCCTAATCTCTCTCATTCTCTTGATCTCATTCTCTTGATCTCATTCTCTTTTCCTTTCTTTCTTTAGTTGGTCCATGACACAATGTCGTTCGAACGGTAAGCCTTTCAAGAGGAGCCTAGCACATTCATGCACACATGTCAACTTGTACTATTTGTACTAAAAATAACAAAGTATTTTGATAAATACATATTCGATTTTTACACAATGATAATTGAAAATAAAAAAAAATAATATAAAATAAAATAAATTTTTTTGGTTTCATTTTAAGTAAAAAGACTAGAGTGAGAGTACGAATTAGGCACTCTTTTTGCTGTGTTATTACAAATATAGCCCAATTTTGATTTGACTCATAATAGATAATTATAAAATATTTTATTAAACTTTTTATCTATTGATTTAATTTTTTTAAAATAATGTTTATTCCTAAATTCCTAACTATATTTTTATCAAAATATTAGTCATATAATATATATACAAGGTGTCAAAATTATGAATTATTTCCATAAATTAATTTAATAAATAAGTATTTCAGAGAGACCGCGGCAAAAACCAAGCAAGCTATAGTGGGCCGCACAATACAAGAGGCCGACAATCTGCAAGTAAAAGTATATAAAAGAGGAACAAAAAGAACAAAAGAAGGGCTAAGATAACACCGCCAAACTTTTCAAGCGTGCATCCAGAGGAATCATCCGAATACAAGAATAGTATTTGGTCCATCAATTGACCATCATCTTTGCTCTATTGCACACTGCAACACACATCCCACGATTCGTTCACATCCTCTCTCTCTCTCTCTCTCTCTCTCTCTCTCTCTCCCTCTCTCTCTCCCCATTCCTCTTCCAATTTCCAATTTCAGAGGAACAACAGTGTAGTAATTCTCGCTCGTCTCGTTATTGGAGGAATTCTGGTTAGTGGGTTTCTTTCTTTCTTTCTTTTGAATTTATCAATGTTTTGTTCGATTTGTACTGGAATTGGATTATTCCGCCTTTTTCCTTTTCTGGCTGTTGAGTGATTCTGCTTGATTGTTTTTGATTTCTCCGGGGTTTCTTGATCTGGGTATTTTCGCGCTAATTTGATACCTTTTGTTGTCTTTCTGCGAAGCAATAATATTGTTATTAATTTAATTTAAATGGAATTGATCAGATTCAATTTTGTACCTCAAAATTGAAGCACCTCTTTGTATATTAGATCAGAATTTTTTAATGGAACCTGAACTGGTCTTTGGTTCTTTGTCCTTTGTTTTTGGGAAATCAACTTACTGTAAGTTGATCATGAGACGCATTACGGGAAAATGGCTAGATTGTTTAATAGGAGTTACTAAGGAGGAATTGAAATGTGCTGTAACCACAAAATCTGCAGGACTTATGATCTTTGGGGTGGATAATGGAGTTGGGTATTAACCCATTGAATACTAATCTGTAGAGAGGTTTTTCTCTATAGGTCTACCAACCTCAGACCGATTAGTGAGTTCAAGATGGCAATGAAATTGGTAGATGAATGATAAAGGGATTAGGGTATCCATGGGATTGAGAAGTGGCCACGGTGGGGGAGACAGAGAGAAGAGATAGTAGAGAACGCAGGACATCAATGGACAAGGATCTAAAGTAGTAAAGAATGACGGGGTGAGGTTAAGAAGTGGCCACAGTGGGGGAGACACAGAGAGAAGAGATAGTAGAGAACAGAGGACATCAATGGACAAGGATCTAAAGGAGTAAAGAATGACGGGGTGAGGTTGAGACTCAAATGTATGCAAGTTGAGGGATTTGCCTTATACCTGAGGCTAAGCTTGATCTGCAAGAAGACAACATGAAGGTAATGGAGAGGCCACATCCTAAATAGAATTTGTATGTAGCTAATTGGTTGCTAGGTTGAGACACAAGCATTTGTAAGTTGAGGGATTTTCCCTATACTTGAGGCTAAGCTTGATCTGCAAGAAGAGAACATGAAGGTAATGGAGAGGGCACATCCTAAATAGGATTTGTATGTAACTAATTGGTTGCTAGAATGCAAAGTGATTATTAAGAGAATGGAATATATAATCTCAATAGTACAGCGGTAAGATGCCTTTGATCGACCCATCCAAGTGATAATCAATGTACTTCCCATGAAACATTTTGGTCATTGAGATTAATAGGTTCTTTTTATCCGGTAAGCACAGGTTTGGGGAGTTCAAAGGTAGTTTGATGATGTGTCAATAGTGGACACCTATTCATGTCTGATAGGTCTGTGTCCATGTTCTAAACTTGCTGTTACTTACTAAAGAGCACTCTTCACTTAGCATGAAGGCCCATAATCCTAGAAATGGGATGATGATAATCTAGTCGACCTAATTGCATTTGTTCCTGTTTTAAGCATGAGGTGCCATTGACAAGGTATGGTCTACAAACAGAACTGTGGTTTATTGAGGTAATATGCTTTATTTTCTAACTTTATTAATTTCTCTAATAAATGGGACTCTGATAATACAAAATTTCATATTTTTTAATTACCCTTATATATTACATCCGACTAGAATGCTTCCAAGACAGCAATTGATGGTAGTTGGAATAGACTTTCACCTGCATACTGTTGGCAACTGCAGTAAGCTTGCGTGAGTTGAACTTGTACTTGTAGGTCTAGGACAAACTTAGGCAAATGGATGGCTTGAAATTGCTATCAAATTGCGAGAGTAAGATTGGTGAAATTTTGCCTGTAACTGCAGAATTAGGCCTTGGCTGTAGATTTGTAAAATAGAGAATAAATGCTCACTCTGGACTGTATAAGTGTGGATCCATAGGAAGGAGGATCAAATATCCAGGTTTATCTGAGACAGAGATGCAGCCAACCTGCTATGCTGTAATTGTGGCAAAAAATGGTCATTTTATAATTGCATTGTGAATTTGAAAATCAAGTTATACCAATCTGGCCAACACTGATGGCCAACACTGATGATATATATAGAGCTATTTTGAATCCATTTATTATATGCAAGCCTTTTGCATGGTTTAACTTTTAATACTTTAATTTTGAGGAAGTTCTGAGTATGATAATAATCTACAAAGTGGTTGCGCATACAATAAAAGAAGCCAAAATGTGTGAAACTATTAAACAGGAAGTGCATGCAATTTGTCTTTGTAAGTTACTTGCCTTCAATATTACTAGGGGTGTTATGCGCTTTCTTGTTTCTTGATTTCTATGCAATTAAATCTGTCCTAAAAATGGGAGTATAATCCCTCTCAAATTCATTTTTCCATTTCAGTATATCTCCCCAATCAATCCAAAGAAAAGGATTGGTATGGTTAAATCCTTATTAGTTTCTCCTACCATGTCTGGAGGAATTCACCTGCAGAGTCTCTCCTGCAAACCACTCCTGAAACACTTATACCATTATTTAAATTGGATTATAGTGCTATTAGTCTCACTGTGGTTTGCCCCTTTGAGTTATTCCCTTTGTCTTAAGGGCTTTGAGTTACATGTCTGGGCAGTTGAGGGTTTTGAGTTGGTGGGAAACAATTATATTGAAATAGCGCATGGTTTTGTACTGTTAGAATGATGAGAGGAGGCTCAATGCTATCAGAGTAAACCCCAAGGGCCCCTTTTTGGCACTTCCCTGTAAGGGCATACCACAGGGACTTTATCTAGACTTTCTCATTTTTCTTTGTGATGTTATTTTTATGCACACTGCAATGCCTGAAGTTGCTACCAAATTCAATCACTTTACTTTGGTTGGAAAATATGATTTTTCATAGTTTTGATTGTATATTATCCCCATTGTTGTCAACCACATCATCATCAGAGCGTTGTTTTATTTCTCAGGTTGAATTTGCTGCCATGTTGTATCAAGTCCAACTAAATGGATATGATAATATGTCCTCACAAAAGATAAAAAAGAAGTAATGTATTGCATTTACCCAAAACAGTTGTAATGAATATGAATCAGATAATGAACCAAATCAACAGCCCCCCTTTTCCCTTTGTTTAAGTCTTTATTGCCTTGATAAAATTAAGGTATAAGCATCGGACTTAAGGTGCAGGTTTTAAATTAGGTAGGAGTTTGCGTTTCTACTTGGGTATGATTCTTGATCTTCAGTGAGGACAGCGAAGAATTTTTTATTTGAAAGTATCAGTTTTACGGACAGCATCTACCAAGAAAATTTTGTTCATTGATCTGAGTGAAAAAGAATATATAATGTATTATATTTGGCTTAAACCAGAAATGATTTTTTTTTTTTTTTTTTTGGACTTTGTTTGAGATTTGAACTATTATAACATATATGTTTCCCTTTTGGAGGATATCTGCACTTCATATATTGAGTATGTGGTTTTCTTCTTAGATGACAGAATAATATGGCGATGTTGATTTCACAAGGTGATAGCATGGCATCATTGGGAAGTGACATTTTGTATGATATATTGAGGCGTCTGGATGGCCCAACTTTAGCCAGTGCAGCTTGTGCTTGTGCTGCATTCTGCTCTATTTCAAAAGATGAAAAATTGTGGGAAAATGCATGTGCTTCTTTGTGGCCTTCAACTAACAGAGATGATGTTAAGAAATTAATTATGTCAATAGGTGGATTCAAGAAGTTTTATGCTGATTGCTTTCCACTTATCGTCAACAAGGAAGTTCCTGAGTTTCAATGTGATGACTTTCTCGAGTACCCTGAGTGGACAGAGGCTGAATACTATGGTGATATGAATGAGTTTGAAAGCATATTGCCATCTGATTTTGTCTCTATTGTGGATATCAGGTATAAAGATAAAATTATATGTTCAAAAGTACTTTGGGGTATTCCTAATGCAAATGGAGTCAATGGTTGGTTTTACAATTGCCCATTTCGGCTTGATTTTCTCAACTATTCAGCCAGAGATGATGACCATGAAAGTGAAGTTACTCTCTCAGTTTGTGATGGTCTTCCACGAATCACATCCATGGAAAGAGAGAGGAAAGATGGGAGGCTCTGGCAGGAGCTTTGTGATGGAACGCGGCTTAGCTGGATTGTTGTAAACTGTAAAATGAAGCAGGCTGTTAACCTTTCCAGCTGGAGCCCTCTTGGTGGGCAACGACATTGGCCAACAGACAAGGATTTCTTGATTCGATTTGGATCCATTCTTCCTGCCAAAGAAATTCTTCCTTGTCAAGTGGTTGAATGTGTTCTGGTCATGAAGTTTAGAGTGGTTCATACTGAGGGTGAGGGTATTGAGACCACTCTTAAAGTAACAGAACTAAGCATGCAGTTAGAAGATATGGAAGGTGCCCACGTTAATGGACGAAACAGTTTGCTTGTCCTAAAGGAAGCCTTAAACAGTCGAAGGAGCAAAAATTACGGCGAAGTACTCGAGTCCTGCCACCAATACTCTAAAGTGCAGAGCGAATTAAAAGAGGAGAAGATGAGAAATGAAAACAGGATAGACAGATTCTGTGCCTGCATCTTTAGTGGTATTGCTGCATTTGTCATGTTATGGTACTACATTCTATGAAACAGAGGTGCCTTATCTTTCTAACAATATTTTCTGAATATTCCCTCCTTCTGTTTAGATGCATAAATGTGTAATCACTGGTATTTTACAATTCAATTTTGCTTCAACTAATAAAATTCCCTAATCATATTGCTAGTTTTGCCGCTTCAAAGCTTCTTTATATGGCCTATTCTGCTAGACTAATAAACCAGCATCTGGTATCTGCCTATGAGTTTCACTGTCCAATATGGATAAAATTAAATATGTCAAGAAACTTCACGATTTCCATCATTGCTAGCTGCTATTGTAGAGAGACTTCTGCTTGTTTCAACCAAAATGCCCGTTGCTTCTGATATAACCCTTTGTGATTGCAGTGTTGTATTTTCTCTTCGCGGATCTCTGAAATAACCTGTGAAAATCTGTGAATTTAGCATCACTTCATTAGGTTATAAATAGCTCATTATATCACCATATCTTTCATTGCCCTAGTGTGTGTGTGTGGTTTTCTTTTCTTTTGTTTTTTTTTTTTTGTGCTGGAAGGGCTGGGACAATAAGTTTCATTGGACACACTGCAGCCTTTCTGATTACAGTGGCCCTCTTAAGGTTTTTGCACATCCCACCTTGCCTATAAATTTTGTATCATTTCATCCTAGTATTGAAAACATTTGTTGTGATAATGACGTGGGATGGTACACAGCATATTATAGGGGGTGGGGCTGGATGTTGGTTGGCCGTTCATTGAGCCTTTACTCAAAAATTGACCTGGATTTCTGGATCATCAATATTGTGACAGTGACTGGGGTCCAACCCCAGCCAAGTAAGAATCTGTGGTTTGTGAGGCTTACAGACTTTGATGCTCATTGGAATGTTGCTTATATCAAGATAAGGTGCAAGTAGAATCTTGTTGGCATTGTCAGAACTTCTCATCTTCTTGCAATTTACTTTGTTTTTCTCGAACGACTTCCATGATCTAATCTTTGGTACTTCATATGTATGCATTCTTCAGAATCACTGCCTAGGCTTTCCTGTGATTATGTGGGAGTGATCTCAAGTTCAATTTCTTAAAGGTCGTGTTAAGTGGGATGTTTTAAATCAGGTGAACTTTATGTTCCAATTGGGAATATTGATATGAATTATCTTACGGAAATGGTGCTATATTATTGCATAAGTGGAAAATCTAGATATTGTGAGGGAGTCAATGGAACCAGGAAGGTTGGTTGATCTTACACTTTCTTTTTTGTTTTCACTATTTGTATTTGAGTTTTGTCTGACTAATCCGGTTCGAATACTGTATAGCTCATTTTAGGGGTTGATTTTCCCAAATCCTTTTTCGTCATTCCCAGGGCTCGAACTCGAGACCTCTAGTTAAGAGAATAGAGTGTCCGACCATTCAATCTAAAGAAATTTGGTATTGGTCTTACACTTTCTTTAGCATTGATGTTTGATGGAAATAGAGATACTATGATTAGATACATATGGGCCTACTTTGATCACACAAAAGGCAATTCTTTTTCCTTTTCATCTTGTCAGGGCTCCCTACTTAAATTCTTAGCCATGGATTCTTGGTTATTGAGAGAGCAATTTCATCATGTTTATTTTATGCATAATATATATATTCACATTCTAAGATCAAAGGTCTTCAGGTTTTCTGCAACCCCAAACTGCTACACCCGTTTTATTTGTTCCCATTGCTACCCATTCTTGAGAAGGGGGTGGAGTCTGATTCGACGAGGATCATGACTTGTTGTATGTCAGCAGTCTGAATCTTAAATTTGGTTTTACTCGTTTAGAGCAAAATCTGTTATCGCCCATAAATAGTTTATTATATGACTTCATACGTCTGTATCTCAACTTGTGGAGCCCATGAGCAGAAAAAAAATTCATAATTTGTTTTTGAGGGGTATTGGCGTCTTGCATTGCAAGCCATGGGCTAGAGATGACTTGATTTTGCCCGTGGTCGTAGCCACAGGTTTCAAGCCAACGTAAGAATTAGAACTCTCATTTTCTCTATTAGCCATAACCAAAAATGGGTTGGAGTTATTTTCTATTTTTGGAATTTGTGAATGCTTCCAAATTTCCTAGATTGAAATGGTCACGGGATTCTTTTTGTTATGTAAGATTTTGTATTTATTTTGTTTCTTCTTCTTCTTCGTCCCCCCCCCCCAACCAGGCTCACCTTGTGGGTCTGGGTGGGTGGGGGGACTATAAATGTTTGCTGCTTCCCATGATTGTTACGCTAGGGACTATAGTGGCTACCCTGAAATGCTTATCTTGTTTCTTCCCCTTTTGAATGGCACGGGGGCGAATGGAGGTGGAGAAAGCTGCCATGATTTAAAAAAAAAAAAAAAAAACTTTTGAATTTTAAATATTATCTGTTTCTTTAAAATTTTAACTTTATTTTTTAAAGTTATAACTTAAACTATATATTTTATTTCGTCTCTTATATAAACTCTTTATTTGATGTTGTCTTCAATATGATTATGATATAATACTTATTTATTTGTTAGTGAAAATTACATTTAGTAATTTTGATTTTTTTTTTTTGAATATTTTGATATTTTTAATATTGGTTGCGGAGATAACTCTGTGAAAGTCTTGAATTCTTCCTCAATCGGATAATCATCATTGAATGCCGGGAAAGAGTGGGCTGGAAAGGTCTCAATGTGTCCATGACCATTAAGCTCTTTTCAGACAATCCCTTTCTTTTCTTTCTGTTGGCCTCGAAGAATTTTGGAAATAGATCATCATATAATTGTTTTGATTCTCTCTTAAATTCATCCTTATCACTTTCTTGTCAAGGACCATCAGCACCGGCAACTATATATATATATATATATATATATATATATATGTATGTATATATATTAACGGTCAGTTGATTTAGTGAGAGTTGATGTTAGGATCCTTAAATATAATCACAAGTTTGACTCGAGACTTGGATATGGAACAGATTACGTTTAGAAAGTAATCCTCTTAAATGGGTTATTGTAAGTTCCGGATGGAATTAGTTAGATTTTGACGTCAAATACCGGTTGGTATAGTACAAAAAAAAATAGAGGTGTGACAAAAAAATCAAATTAATCCGGTCGATAATTTTTAAAAAAAAATTACGTCAAAAAATCTCTTTAAATTAAGATCGATAATATTCAAATCCGATTAATCAAAAAAATAACTTTAAATAGCGATTAATTTATAAAAAAAAAAAACTAATTGAGTCGATTTAATCAAATCAAATCATAATCAAATTAGTCGACTAAACAATAATACATGGATTTATTCTCACTTAATGATTTTTTATATTACCAAGTGTAATTATTTTCCACAACCCATCAATTATAAATCTCCAGGGTCAACTTATTCATTCTACAATAATTTAATTTTTATTTTATTCTTTCAATCTACAATTATTCATCTAGATAATTTTTTTTTGGAATATTTTATGCATCATGATACCCTCATAACTAAATTTTTAATATTTCAAAATTTTTATTCTATTATCTCTAATGAAACTATTAAACTATTAATTATTAAAAATTATAATAAAAATATTTATAAAATACTTAAAATAAAAAAACTAATAGACCAAACTGAAACAACCCATTCTTATATCGTTTGGTTTGGTTGGTTTGGTTGGTTTGGTTGGCATAATTTTTTTGGTTTGATTTTAATTTTTAATACTATTAGGGTAAAAATATCTCAACTACTAAATATAATTTATCCCTCAAATTCTTCTAACGGGGTGCAACTTGAGCAGTGATCAGGGTCTTCGTGGCTCTCAAAGTTTTGTTGGATCACATTCCACCCATGGATAAGTTTTAAACTTTTTCTAATAAAATTAATAATAATTAAATATTATTTTTATAAAAGAAATCACATAATTGGACTGAAATTTCGTCGGGTATTGGGGGGACTTCAATTTTCTTAGTTTGTAGGTTGATAATGTCATCGTAGATAATCAACGGACGATCGATTGATTCCAGAAGAATATGAAGTTTTAAATATCATAATTAAATTTTAAGTTTAAAATTTAAAAATAAAAAATTTATGTTAAAAAAATTATTTTTTAAATAAAATCTTATAAATATTTGAACAGAATTACGATAGAAAAAAAAAAAAGTCACCGTCGATAATGGCCCATTATGCATCGACAAGTGAAAATGAACCTAACAAATTTCCTTAGCACCATGTCTAGTGCTCCAAAATGCCCTTACCCCATTTACATGCCCTCATGACTAATCTGCCCAATCTCTTTCAGGAATTTTGTCTTTGCCATTTTCGTAGATTGATTGGAAAAAATTATGGAGTGGGGTCCAGGGGGTGAGTCTAGAAGGGATAATGATGTCTAATTTGAATAATTTATTTAATTGAGTCAACAAATGTGGATTTGAAAAGTTAGGGCACGAAATGGGATGAAGCGAAAGAGACAGGGTGGGTGCGTTTGTGATGAGCCACTTCCCTTTCATGCTCTCCTTCTCCAGAGGGACCCATGGCCATGAGAATGGAAATGGAGTGTGGGAATGGACATTGGACTCCTTCCATTCCATCTAATTTATTAAATAAGGCGTGCTAACGACTATGTACCTTAGAAATGATCATATCCAAATCCACTATTTTATTGTTCTATTTTTTCAAATCTTTTAATTTTATAATCAGAGTCGAATCTTGAAATATCAGTAGAATTATTCGTAACCTAATCTCACATGTTTGAGACGTGAAAACAATCATTTTATAAAAAATACAAAGAAAAAACTATATACATATATATTCATTCTCTTCTTATTTTCGCACACTTTATATACAGAATAAACCCTTTTTAATTAATTTTATAGCCTATTAGAATATTTTTGAGAAATCGAATATCATTATTTTTATTAAACTCCTATATATTCGTTTTGTTTAATTCATCTTATGCTAGAAGAATTTTTTTTTTTTTTTTATAAAAAGGAAAAACGGTTGACGATAATAAATAAGTATTTTTTAAAACACACTTCATATACATTTTTTTTTTCACTAAAGGGTTTGTTCCTTTTGCTTTTGATTTATTTAAAAAATTATGAATTTAAAATTATATAATATAAAATAATTTTCTTTTGAATAATTATTAAATAAATCAGTATCACCCTAATTTAAACCGAAGAAGAAAGCTACGATGAGGCAGGTTGCGTGTGTAGAAAAGAATGCTTTGAATATATTTATGGAAGTTTCTGGAATGAATTTAAAATAAAAATAATAGATGAAAATGCTGATACCCGCTGACTTTGCAGGCCTCCGCGTGTTCCCCGTGAACTTGAAGAGGTCAAGCCCACAACGAAAGGAAATACCAAATGGCCGAAAGTCTCTTCTTCTGCACCACTCTGCGTCTCTATTATGTTTTGTTTTGGGCCTTTTTTTTTTTTAATCATTTTATATCCGTTAATTATATTAGATTCAACTAAATCTGATTTGATTAGAATTAGATTTTTTAAAAATAAAATTTTTCTATTTATTTTCGTTATGCATAAAATTTAAATATGAAATTCTAGTTAAGAGATATCAATGTTCAATTGTTAAATCGATTAAGTCTTTTGAATACAAATGCATATATGATTAGTTAAGATTTTTGAATAATTATAGTATTTTAGTATGAGTATCAAATAAAAGGAAAGGATGAATCGATAAAATAATATTAGGAAGACGTGTGAGAATATGAAATAAGATAATTAATTTAGTTTGGAGAATCAACAGCTCAGATCACTATGATTTGTTTATTTAAAATAAATTCATTTTTTTTAAAATTCATTTTTTATTATTTTGTTTATAATAATTATAAATTAATACGATATTTTTTTAATATAAACATGACCTTTTTAAAAATTCACAAAATTTTCTTCGACGAACGGGTATATTACCAAAAAATTATAATTTTAAATGCAATAGCTTGAGAGATTTTTTTTTTAAATGACAATCATCTATAAAAAAAAATACAATAAAAAAATAAAATATCTTCATATATCATTTTCCATGATGGGTGTGTAAAGTGCCTTAAAGAAAGAAATAAATCAAGGTCTTTTTCAGAATAATAAATAAATAAATACAAAAAACATTATTTTTACTATGTCCGAAAATTGTGCAAACTAAGCACTATATCTATAATCCCCCCTTTTTATTGGCTAAAATACCAAAAAACAAGAGATATGGCCAAACAAGAGGCAAACTTGTCTTGTCCAAAAACCATAAATCTATATTTTATGCCCCAAATTTCAGTTAATTGATATATTCACACATTTTTTTTTATTGTTTTAACCGTCGGTATTCAGATTTTATTTTATTAATTCGGTTTGAGTATTATAGAACCTATTTTAGTGATTAACTTTTTAAAATCTTTTTTTATCATTCTTAAAACTCGAAATCAAGATTTCTGGTTAAGGAAATAGAGTATCCGACCACTCAATCCAAAAGAATTTAGTATCTATACATTTTCTATAATAACTTCACTGAGAGTCTGCAAAATTACTTCTCCAAAATTATTTTTTTATTATATTATGTCCTATTTCAGAAAAACACAGTAGTTATATCTATGATATAGATTTGTTTTTGGAAAAGTAATAAATTGATATGGGCAAAAATAAGTAACAAATGATTCACTCAAATAAATTTATAAAATATTACTACATGCTTATTTGGGCAAGCAAAATTCGATTTTTTGTTCTTACATTTATTTATTTTCTTAATTGGGTCTGAAGTTGCCTTGTCGGATTCGGAGTCGTTTGAACCCAAATTTCTTAAAACCCCACCACAACTTAACCCACGAGCCCCACGAGGTTTGGCACGACACCATAACTCTCTCTCTCTTATCTCTCTCGCACAATCTAACCCAGAAACGTTACTTTTCTAACCGGGAGTTTATTAATTTTTTTCAAGAAATTCGATACTGATAGAGAAAGGGATCTGCACGCTTATTCAATAAGTCTTCTAAATTAAATTAACTCCAAGCCATTATTATATGACTGTCTCTCTCTCTCTAGAAAACGGCATTCAGTGCTCTCTCTCTCTCTCTCTCTCTCAATCAAGATCTTGCTTCTTTTGCAACAGCCCATAATTCCTTTCCTTTCTCTCTTTAAAAACTCAGAACACTAAACTAAGCCAGACCAAACCAAAAACCAAAAACCAAATTTCCCACAATCCGCTTTGATTATTAATTTTTCTTTTTTCCAGACCCCACCCTTCTGTCCCTCCCCTGCAACCCACTTTTCTAAAACCTCTTTTCCTGTACAAAAAATTAATCTCTTTCCTTTAATCTAAACGACAAGCGAGTAACCCGAAAAAAAAAAAAGAAAAGCAACCCATTTCTTCAAAATCGAAAAAGATGTCTCATTTTGAGGTGTTTTTTGGGAAGATAAAGAAACTGAATCCTCTTGAACCCTCTTTGAGCATTCTTGGATTCTTCCTTGTTTCTATTGGCTTAATCCTATGTTTCTTCTACTTTGACTATAGTGCTGTTTCTACTAAGGGATATGAAAATAATAGTACGCATGGGGTTTCTTGGTTAGGAGTTGATGATTCTTCAGCAAAATCAAGTGAGATTGTGGATCAACGGCTGGGATTTCTTGAAGAAGGTGGAGATGAGTGTGATGTGTTTGATGGGAATTGGGTGTGGGATGAGAGTTATCCACTTTATGAATCAAAAGATTGTGCATTTATGGATGAAGGGTTTCGTTGTTTGGAAAATGGTAGGCCTGATAGATTTTATACCAAGTGGCGTTGGCAACCCAAAACTTGTGATTTGCCCAGGCAGGTTTCCCTCTCTCTGTTTCATTTTTTTTAATCCTTTTTGGTTTTGTGTTTGTTTTAGACCAAGTGCCTTTTTTTTGGGGGGGTTTGTTTAGGTTTTGAATTTAAATTTAATGGTGCATATTTGAAATAATTTTGGGGGTACTCTCGACTTTTTATTTTTTGTCTTCGATTTTTATTTTTATTTTTTTATGGGTGATTATCTCCGCTGGAAGAAACTGATTGATTGGAGATGAAATTTGGTATAACTTGTGAGGTTCTGTTAAGTCTGTCTGTCTGTCTCTCTGTGGGTCCACAAAGAGTTGCTTCTTTTCTTCCTTCTGATTTTATTTGCAGATGGGTTTTTTTTTTTTTGGGTGAGGGTGGGTTGTGTGCGTGTGTAACACTAGGCTTTTCCCTCTAATATAGGGAAATGCCCCTTTTTAATCTGTTGAAAACTATCGTTTATGGTTGTAGATGAGTATATTTCATTCTTGTTGTTTATGCTTTTGTTTGACCTTTTCAGTTTCTTGTTGACACGGTCTTCTCCATTTCAAAGTTCTGGTGACAATTTAAGATTGTTCTTTCTTCGACAAGTTTTATGTGTAAATAAAGCTTTGCATATTAGGTGGTTCAAAGTACACTGATAAAATTTATCTTGCACTCAACAACCCAGTTTGGAAAGAGCGTTGACAACTATTATTCTAAGGTCCGTTTCTCTTTCAATTTGGAAACAGATTCGATGCAAAGATGATGTTGGAGAGACTACGTAATCGCCGCCTTGTATTTGTTGGTGACTCAATTGGAAGAAACCAATGGGAGTCTCTTCTGTGCATGCTTTCTTCTGCGGTTTCTAACAAGTCTTCTATTTATGAAGTGAATGGGAATCCAATTACGAAACACACCGGGTTTTTGAGTTTCAAGTTTAGGGATTACAATTGCATGGTCGAGTACCATAGAGCACCTTTTCTTGTGCTGCAAAGCCGTCCTCCAGCTGGATCCCCCAGCCATGTCAAATCAACAATTAAATTGGATCAAATGGACTGGAGCTCCTATCAGTGGAAAGATGCGGATATATTGGTGTTCAACACGGGGCATTGGTGGAATTATGAGAAGACCATTAGAGGGTAACCGTTCTTTCATGATGATCTGTTGACTTGAATTGAATGAGTTAGTTTGTTTTCTTTCCCTTTCACTGTATAATACTTTAGTTTTCAGAGTCTTTTTAAGATTTATTCGAAATTCATGTGCTAGTAGAAATTCAATTCACATCTTTCTTTGGTAACTCTCATCAGCAGGTTATCTTGTTAGTAACTATTAAGAATCTAGAAGTTAAGGGTGGCTTTTGTACGCCCTTTTTTTTTTGGGTATTTAAGCTGGGAAGTTCATACACTAATCAGATTAAGCTCTCTTATATGATAGAACCACCTGGTACTGCTCATTTGTGGCTTATTGTTAAGAAATTTATGACATTGTCATTTTGCACAATTTATCTATTGACAAACTGTTGATCTTGTTTATGTCCATTACATGAGACTTGATAGTTGGCATTCATCACATAAGGATTGATAGTAGAGGCATCTAAAAGGTTTTTGGGATTCAAATGCAATAATAATGTTCTGGGTAGGCCTGCCCCCTCCCTTCAAAATCCAAAATTTCTTGCAAGGAAAAGAGTGTTCATTGCATGCCACCTCCTGCTTAATTTTCTATATTGACGCTTATATCTACTAATATCACCATCTTCCTTTCGTACTTATTTTGGAAGTTAATATCGCTTCCAGTATGAAAAACTATATGCATGACAATCCAGTCTTCACCAAGATTGAAAAAAATTGATGGAGTTCATTGCAGTTTCAGAGTACTATTTCGTTCTTGCCTGTTTGTTCAGGATGTAAAACAGTGTTGTCTTCTGGGCTTAAAATGCATGGACACTGGATGAGTAGTGAAATGTTGTCTGACCCATGGATGATAATTTCTCAGGGGTTGTTACTTTCAAGAAGGGGGGGATATAAAGATGGAGATGAGTGTAGATGATGCATACAGAAGGTCTATTGAAACAGTGGTCAAATGGATAGATAGTCAACTAAATGTGAGCAAGACCCACGTTTTCTTTCGGACCTATGCTCCGGTGCATTTCAGGTAATCTCTGTTCAAGCCTATACTTATTCCGAATTGCGAGCTTAGCTTTATATGACTTTTGTGCGATGACTTTGTGGTCCATTTGCTTGATCCAATTATGCCACTACAAACATATTATATAGTTTTTCCTCCGGTGAACTTTGCACCATACTCAATCATTACATTTTTTTGTGCATAAATTGTTTCTTGAAATTTTGGACTAGGATAAGAATATCTTCTTGTGATAATACCATGAAAATAAAGATACTAGTAGTTGGAGAAAGAAATGGAAACCTATGTGATCTGGTAGTTTTTGTGAATATTTTTACATTAGAACAAGTATCTGCATCATGAGAGCCGATAAATCAGGGTATCCCTCTAAGTATTTACTGGTTTCTGGTAATGTTTTATTCTTTGTGTGGCAGCAAAACTATTGTTCTCTTGGAGGTATCATAGTCTGTGACAGGATAGAAAAGGGTTAACTGTGACATCAGATGACATGCTAAAGCATCCCTTCTAAAATGTTTAAGGGAAATTGGTCTTGAGTCTAATTTATGGGGTGTATGCAAGTGTTTACTAGCTGAATGATATGCTTTTGCTATGGAAGGACTTCAGATAGCTTTGTCCTTGGGACCTTTGAGAGTCCAAGTTTTAGTGGGATCAATTGCTTTGGGACATTAGAGAAGACATAGGTTTTTGGCTAAAAGGGATAGAGACGAGTGGTTTGGAAAACATTTCAAAGGTGTTTTTGCAATTTAAAGAGAAGTAGATTTTTGGTGTCACATGCATATGATGAAATTCATTCTATTGTAACAAGTTTAGTACTTCATAAGTTTAAATTATATTGATGAAGTGAGCCTACATTTGACTAAGTGGTTAATAATTGGATAGAAAAAACTGAGACTGCATTTTGACAAAAGGAAGTGGAATGATTGCTAAATGAGTGATTGAGAGAATAAATATTGCTGGATCATGTCAAGTGAATATATGTTATGATGTGATGATTCTTAAAGCTCTCTCTCCTGTGAATTAGTTTTACAAACAGATCCAAAATTTGGGCTCAAGATTTGCTACAAAAGTTGATCTTGGGAGAAGCTTTAAATTAGATCCTTCAAAAAGCTTCACCTGATCAGGAGCTTGAGCAAGAGTCTTTGGCACATTTGGAAATTAGGTTCAAGTACAAGATTCTTTAATTATCAAGAGGAAGTGGAATGATTGCTAAATGAGAGAATGAGAGAACAAATATTACTGGATCATGTCAAGTGAATATATGTTTTAATGTGATGATCACCTCTAACTCTTAAAGTTCTCTCTCTCTCTCTCTCTCTATCTCCATTTATCTATTGTTATTGTTATTATTATTGTTTAAATTCAGTTCCCCAAGCCTGTGGATTAGTTTTACAAATAGATCCAAAATTTGGGCTCAAGATTTGCTACAAAAAGTTGATCTTGGGGGAAGCTTTAACTTAGATCCTTCAAAAAGGTTCACCTGATCAGGAGCTTGAGCAACGGTCTTAGGCACATTTGGCAATTAGGTTCAAGTGCAAGATTCTTTAATTACCAAGAGTCAAGCTTGAACTGCATTTTTGGAGCCGTGAATTCACTGAGCTATATTTGAATATCTTACCCGAGGATATTTATTTATTTTAAAATTTTATAAGATTCGGTTAGAATCGAAGAGTAACCCTCAATGTTCCTTTCTCCTTTCCTTCTCTCTTCCTTTTCTACTGAATCATCTTCTTGGCTTGCCTTGACTAAATGCATATGACTTAATTCAAACAGCATAATTTGTGGTCATGCATTGGGTAGTCCATTATTTTACATGCTGTAGTAGTTGGCACAATTTTCTGGTGTATGGTAATCGAAGTAACATAACCCTAAAATGGATTTTGTATTGTAGGGGTGGGGACTGGAAAACAGGTGGGACTTGTCACCTCGAGAAGCTACCAGAATTGGGTTCACATTCCTTTACACCCGAAACATGGCCTCAATACAAAATTGCCATGGATGTCATCTCAGATTGTGCAACCAAGTTATTGGGAGCAAAATTGGATTTGTTAAATGTTACTTACATGACATCAAATAGAAAAGATGGCCACTCATCCTTATATTATCTTGGTCCCCGTGAACCTGCACCTTTGCACAGGCAAGACTGCAGTCATTGGTGCCTTCCGGGTATTCCAGATGCTTGGAATGAGCTTCTATATGCACTTTTTCTCAAGTGGGATTCGATTCGATCACGTAATTCAATGAAACCTTTGGAAGCTCAGGTGTGATTGGAAAAGATTAATTATTGCTCTTGAAAATGCAACAAACAGGCTTCATCATGCAAGTAATCTCTGCCTTGTCCCCAATGCAGAAGGATATGGGTACAGGTATGCTTGCTTCGATCAAGTTTTGGCAGTAAACTGATAAAATGACCAATCACACTGCATTCTTTCTTCTCCAACAACACAGAACAAAGAATGATCAAGTCTAACTCGCTGGGTTTTAAAGTGCAACAATTGTTGCCCCGTGCCATATGCTGCTGCTATTTGTTAGTGGCGGCAAGTTGGATGTTCTGTGCTTGCAGAATGCTAGATGGTAAGGCCAAGCAGGTTGCCGGATGTGGAGTTCATGATTCACAAAATAATCAGTCATAAAAGAGACACTAGTATTCACAAAATTTGTGATTCAAAATTACAGATGTTGTCATTCTTCAAAAGAATGGTTATTGTAAGTAGCAATTCTCTGACATGGGTCATCCAGTATATGTCGTATCTACAGAAGCCGAAAATGTCATCTCAATTCATACCCTTTCTCTTCTCTTTCTTATTCTATGTTGCAGAAAACTCTGATGCCACGGGATTCTAAGAATGTGGAGATATAGGTTGTTTTGTGCTCATGGTCTTACAAGTGGGCATGGGCTTAGTTTTGTTTGATGATTGTAGTCTTACAGATATCAAGTCTCCATTTCCAACACCAATGTAAGTTTTGTGTCTTAATCTGTTGAAGACATGTACGGATATAACCTCAAATGTTTTTTTTTTTTTTTTTTTAAAAACAACTTCGGAGAGAAAAATTTTGGTTTGTGATTCCCTTATGTGACGCGTTGAAACCGCGACACACTATGTCGCGAATTGAACCCGCGACATGGGTTATGTCATGTCTTGAAAACACGACATCTCTTGTGGCACCATGGGAGGGAGGGAGGGGGCTCACGTGGCAGTGGGGGAGGGGGGGATAGGGAGGCTCCCGCGGTTGTGGGGGAGGGAGGGAGAGGGCTTCTGGGGGAGGGAGGGAAAGGGAGGCTCCCACGGTTGTGGGGGAGGGAGAGAGATGGTTTCTGCGGCAGTGGAGGAGGGAGGGAGAGGGAGGAGTGCCGTGGGGAGGAGAGAGAGAGAGGAGTGTCGCGGCAGAGGAGAGAGAGAGAGCCACGGGGGAGGGATGGAGAGAGAGAGCCATAGGCGGCAGGGGGCAGGGGGAGAGAGAGAGAGCCGTGGGCGGGGGAGGGAGGGAGAGAGAGAGAGCTGTGGGGGGAGGGAGGGGGAGAGGAGCAGCGTTGCGGGTAGGGGAGGGAGGGAGAGAGGAGAGCTGTGGGCGGCGGAAGGAGGGGCGGGGGGGAGCTGAACTGTCGCGTCTTCAAGATGCGACAAGTTGTGTCGCATTTTAAAGACGCGACACGTGACCTTCGCCCAATCAGGTGCTATCACGTGGTGTCGCGAGTCCAACTCACGATAAAATGAGGTTATTTTTAGAATTTTTTTTGTGTTGGGGTTATTTTAATTTTTTTTTGTTTTAGATTTAATTTGAAACATGACTCTACCCTATTGCCCATTTAGTTGTATGACCCACCGTAAATTTGTTTGCGAGGTGTTAATAGAATTATATCCAAAAGAGCCCCCCTTTACCACTTTAGGAGGTGGGGATGAGGGGAGGGAGGGGTTCATATGCATTTACATTTTTCTTTCTCTCTCTTCTCCGGTCCAAATATTTGTTTTATAGATAAAAAAATATTTTAGCGATCATTTCAAATCTCTTTTGAGCCTGAGAAAAATGTTGGATCATTCCTCTTTTGACCGTGTGTAAGGAATTTTGAATGTTTCTATTTTGTGTGACCATTTTGAGTTCCAGTGTCTTTGTCATTCTCGTGGAAAGGAAGGTAAAGAAAAGAAAGAAATAAAAAAAAAAATAATCACATTTGGTTAAACAAGGGGAAGAAAGGAAATATATTAAAAAATACACAAATTTACTGTTTTATTTTTTCTTAAATTTGTTTTTTTAGGATATTAAAGTAAATTTAGTATTTAAATTTTTAAAAGGGAATCACTTTCTCTAAAATTCACCGATTTGGTAGAATTGAAAAATTGGGTTTAGAGGATTTCTATGAAATCCCAAAAAAAATTTTTCTCTGTTTTTAAAAAATTCTCTATTTCCCATTAAAATTCTCCCTCCAAACACACTGTTAAAGCGTGCAGTGGTGAAATACACAGATAGAAAATATAATATTTAGAAAAACTTTTAATTGTTATTTTTGAAATTTGAAAGTGAATAATGAAATGCCTTTTAAAGAAAATTATAAAGAATTTTAAATATGTAATTTTTTAAAAATAAATTTTATCTTGAAAAATATTTGTCCAATAAAAGGTATATTCTGGGAAATAAAAAGGTGTTCAAAACGCTGTCGTCTAGCATGGGCCCAACACAGCGGTCTTTCTATGACAAAACCGTAGCGTTTTCACAATTAAAATTCAAACTATGTTCGTGAAGAACACGAAACCCTTTCTCTCCCTCCCCCCCCCCCTCTCCCTCGGAATGAAGCTTTGGACCATGTGATGTGCAAAAACAACTCAAGAAATGGCGGCCAGTTATCTCTAGTCTCCAACGAGTATGTTTCTTCGACTTCTCCGTCCCTTGTTGATTGATTTACTGCTTGTACGAGTTAGACTTATTTTGTTATGGATATTACTATGGAGGACCTAATGCATCTAATTATCGAATTATGCCATTTTAACAAAGATTGTGCTTTTGGTTTTTCTTTTTTCTTTTTATTTTTTTTATTTTTACAAAATGAAAATTATCGACAAGGTTGTATCGTTGTTCGATGAATTGCACAAGTGAATGTGTAATGTTTATGGGTTATCAATTGTTAATGTCCGAAATGTAATATTCGGGTGTCCTGGTTTCTCTATGTTCTATTCGTATTTTTGGTGGCCTTTTTACTTAAAAAGGGATTCGATGGTATTTTATTGAAGGCTGCAATCAGAACCCTCTTTTTCTCTGCTGCCTCAGATGTCACAAACTACCAAAACAGTGAAAAATATAAATCATGCGATTAACTTGCGTTATTATCCTATATTCCTTGTATGCTATATGTAACAATGGGGAGCAATTAATCGAAGTGGAGGGGTTACTTTTGTTGTTCTGGTGCCTACCAATGTGTTACTGTCCTGAGTTTGTGACCTAATTACGGCCAGCAACCTATAAGGGTTTCTGAATTGGTTGTGTTTTTGGGTTTTTCTTCCTTTGTGACCTATTGTGTTTAAGGGGTAGGGTTCATTCGAGAGAACCAACAATCAATTAAAGAACACAATTTTGAGAGAATTATTGGCTTCCTCTTTTTTATTGTAGGAAACATTGCATAACTAAAATAAAAAATTACTAAAACAAGTTAAAAGATGGAATTAAGATTTTCCTTTTTTAATATTATTATTAACTTATCACTTTAATTATTCTTTAAGCAAGTAAAAGATTACACAGTTCTAAATTATTTTAAAATATTAAAACTGTCATCATTCGAATTTGTTTAATATTATCGAATAAGATCAAATTGGAAATAAACTTTAATAATTATTTTTTTTAATATTAATATTATTAATATATACATAAGATGAAAAAAAATCCTAAGCAACTTTAATTGGGCAAATATCTTTAGTTTTATTAAAATAAAAAATTATATTTCTTTTAAGTCATTTTAAAATGAGTTACTTTCAACCCTTTTAACTAATTATATAAAAGGAACTTTTTAAAAATTTTGCCAAATACTTAAAACTGCTCAAAATTGATTTATAAATTAAAAATTAAACCATTTAAAATTATTTAAAAATAAATTTATTTTCAAAAGAACAAACACATTGGAACAGCTTGCACTGTGAGAAAAAGTTTTCTCTTTCTTTCTGCTTTGTAGAGATCCCGTGGTGCTTAATCATCAGAGGGGTATTGCTTATACCTCATTGTGCCCATGTTTTTTTTTTCTGGCGTCCATCATTGGTTTTGTCAGGCTTATCACAAGAATTTTGTCTCATTACCTTGGTATCTTTTGCATGATTCTTCTCTGTGAGTGGGAGTCTGCCATTTTGTCTCTTTTTGGGTTTTAGATCTTGCAATTATTGATCAGGAAATGATTGGCTTAAACTTGTGAATTTGGAGACTTGATTAAATTGTTAACCTGCTATGGTGATTAGATAGGAAACTTTTGCTGTTTATCTGGCCTTTGGGGAATTGTGATATGAAGCAGTTCATCTAGCAGCCTTGCAATACAAAATAGTCTTATTGCCCGTCGTTGCTTGAGAATTCTCTCAAGTTTGGCTTTTTCTTTTTTCATTTTATAGTGCTGGATGGCTTTATTGCCAACTAATTCAAGCAAGATAAGTGGTCTGAGCCTTGTGTCCATTAGAATATCCACTTATGGTCACAGGGGAAAATAGCCAAAAATATGGAGGAAAGCATGATAATAATAGAATCTGATCAGCCTAATAAAAGAAACTCGAGTTTTTGAAGTGAAGTGTTTGATTCCCGATTTTTATTTATTAGTTCATAAGCTGTCTTACATGAGCCTTGGTGAAACAGTTAGATTGTTTCAGTGCAACCTAGAGGTCATGGGCTTAAATTGCACAAAATGCTTCTTCCTCTCTCTCCGGACTCTTGCAGTGGCAGGAGCTCTATAAACTAGAGTCTTTTTTAGTTTAGAAACCGTCCATATACAAGATGGGAGCTTTGAGATATCTCAATTCTTTTTTTGGAGATAAAGTGATAGCTCTGATTTTCCTTCTCTTGTGTACAGATAAATATTTAAAATATCACCTTAAAGCATCACCTGCGGCTAATCTGAACATAACTTCTGAAACGCGGCTGTAATATATAATTACTGAAGGCTATGATCTTTTGCTAAAATGAAAGCAGCTTAAAGGTAAGTGTTTTGTCCAACTATTTAGACTGTAGCTACTAAATTAGTAATCTCATATATGCTATACCATAAAATTAATGGGGTGATTTGTTTGTCATAAACATGAGGAGTTCTAATTTATTGGCTTACATACCCCCGCATGAGGTCATCTAAGGAGGACATGGCATATCTTGGATGAGAAAATATACAGACCACTTGTGTAAAAACATTAAATGATTCACCATTCAGCATTCTAACCAAGTTATGTCCTTCTTCTTGATGGTGAATGGTGGATGGCTTAATTCTGTTTAGAATATTTTATAGTCTTCTAGATGTGGCTTGTTAAGAATATTATTTGGGGACGCATGATGATTATTGTTGTCTCAATGATAATATTATGGGTATAGTTTATTCTAGACTCTTGAAGGAAAGTGTGGCATTTTATGATTATACATATGCTTGATCGGGGTAACTTGGATAAGATTTCTATCAGTAAGGTTACAGATTTACAGTGTAAGCCGATAAATTGACTGCACCAAGCCAAACTGTTGCACTAAATACTGATGTACAAAACCAGAGGGCCATATTATGGACTAATTATTTGTTTTGGAAATCAGCAAGCTCCCCCAGTTCTTCAATTTCTTTTGCTAATATCGCCACCTTCTCCATCGCCTCCATCAGAAAGAACACAAAGCTTGGAGTTGCAAGTTCGTCACCATGCCCTAGGACTCCCAGCTTGGCAGGTGATGTGGCTAGGTCTAGCTCCAGTCTGATGGATTGTAGTTTTGACAAAATTAAAACCTTGGTGCGGCATCTTTTCATTTTCAAGATACTCTCTCCAAGGTCCCTCAGGGTCCATGATAGAATTAACCCAACTGCTTCACATGGTTCTTTGATTAACTGTCTTGTGTTTGATGAGGACTAAAATCACAAAATGAATGACATGAGCCACTGAATTGATTAAAGAAGGTGAATACAAGAAACATGATTTAAATAGCTACCTAGCATCTGGATGTGGGGACATGCATACAAGCATTTCTCATCTTTCCATACATAAGTGAGTTGGCAACAAATTGTTTCTTCTTAACATGCATGTGTATTGAGTTGATTCCCATGGTTAAGACAACCATACCTGCACAGCAGATTGAATACACCTTTGCATTGTGAAAATGGTAGTAGCAAGCTCCCTTAGCACCTCCCCAATTTGTAAATACTTTTCCCAAGGATGGGAGAGCCCAAATCTTCCGTGCCATGGTTCCCATCTAGCAAAATTGGCCTAAAACATGTGACAAGTATATCAAGCCCTAGTTTCTTTCATTTTAGCTTGAAAAGGTGAAGAAAAGAGAAGTTGTTTTCTTGGTGTATAAGATGAAAGAAAAGAAAGTAAATCTGCAATTGAAATCTTGGCAGAAAAATAAAAATATTAAGGAATTGTGAAGAATGTTTTATTCTAGCATTAACAGAATTGCTATTTGATCAAACTTCTGTGCCACACTTTGCACCAAACGGCTGTGGCCA
Organism: Dillenia suffruticosa; assembly: GCA_033439265.1. Classification (NCBI taxonomy): domain Eukaryota; kingdom Viridiplantae; phylum Streptophyta; class Magnoliopsida; order Dilleniales; family Dilleniaceae; genus Dillenia; species Dillenia suffruticosa. Next base: position 23,252,973 of record JAVTVX010000020.1, on the reverse strand, counting down.
GATTTGAACTGTTCGCTGTCTTTTAGATTTAAAAAACTCCTGGAAGTAGCCTCTTCTTTAGAAAAAAGAAAACCGCACTTGACCCCATGTGTGTCTAGTGGGATATCTTTGGTATTGGTTGAACTTTTAATAGTGTAAACCCCAACAGTATCTCGGCAACAGAGCTTGACACAATAGTTCCTCCAAGTTACTGTAGTGATTTTTTTCTTCAGGAGAGGATAGTCAACCTGAGAACCTGGAAGTATATTATCCGATCATAAAATTCTGGAAATGGAATGCACACAGCATGATTACGGCATTTGGGAGTATTCATTAGCTAGTAAAATTTTTCAGTGGCAACATCTTATTTAAGAAACAAGTGATCATACGAGCATTGACATACCAGTGTCTCATCTTTGGACTTGGAATGCAGCACTGATTTGCAAGCATTTAAACTTGCGCCAAGCTGGATCTCCTTTTCATTATCTACTTTGAAGTATTCCACTAGGCATCCTGCAAGAGATGATATTAGTGTGCTCTACATTTTCTTCTACTTTTAAGGAAATTGAGTTGATGACTTAGATTGAGAAAGTCCCAAAGATGCTGGACTTAATTTTCAGGTCAAACTGAGGTTGAAGACCTGAATTTGGAGGTTTGAAAATTCCAATGAGCTTTGAACCGAAACAACAGAAGGGGAAATGAAGGAGCTTCACTTCATGCATTTCTATGCAATGATTAATTAGGACTCTGTCGCTATGATTGACAATTGGTTCAAGGGACAGTTTATTGAACTTAGATATTTTAAATGCTGGTTAGGTAAAGAGAATAGTGAAATCTCTCTAGCGATGTTTGACTTTGTCACTATCAAAGATTATCTTGTCTACTCTGCTTTTGAAATTCACTTATGATGTAATCAATTAATATCTTCCTATGGCTTTACCAAGAACATTTATTCTTTCTTGGAAAATCTTACCTTCAAGAGAGCTTGCAATGGTTCCGAATTTAGAGGCAATAGAGTAATGGAGTTCGTCACTAGCCCACAAGGGAAAGACGAGTATGCTCGTAAATATGCAGACGGCGAAACCCATACCAATTGTTGAGAGACGTTGGCTGGCCAATTCCACGACCTCTTCAGAACGCAAACCAGATACGGCAATGAGGTTGAAGGTAAGGATGAATATCATGGCTCCATAGTCATATCTCATTTTGATCCTTGGAACCATTCGAATGTATGTTGCAGCTGTCCCTGAATTTAACACAAAAGAAACAGTAATATTTAACTATATGATCTTGATTGAAGTCTCGAAATTTCAGTAATCAAAAGCGGTAATCTGCTGAAGTTCTGCAAAATCCTGCTCTAGTGTTTACCACATTCTCCTGCTTTTAGTGACTCTTTGGATTAGCTTTATTATTATGTCATAGAATTGCATAGCTGGTTTAAAAGCAAGTGCATGGCAGTCCGGTGGCTCACTGATGGCTTAACCATTGGAAATTGCGGAATATAAGCAGAAAAGCTTCATAGAAGCTGCATATATTTTACTTTAATCTATGTTATTATGCACAAAAACCCAGGAGCAAAAATTTAGTAAATGAAAATTTAATCCACTGAATGATAAATAATGTCTTCTTCAAGCTGTATGATGCAATAACTAGAAAGTCATTATGCTAATGTTTTGAGACAAAAATTATATGTTTGTTCCATAACAATAAAGAAATCTTTCAAAAGGTTTCCTTGACAAATTTTGTCATAATTACCAAATACGAATACGGAAGAGCCAACAAGAAGTGCCTTTCCAAGCCCACCAACTTCCTGTGCTATAATTGCCGCCAAACACCCCAATCCGCCACCTAATATAGTTCCCATTCCGCGGTTCAAGCCCTTGCTAAGTGTTGCACCTGGGATTTAAGTTGTTCACTGTCATTTTGCAAATCTTGATGAAACATTGTGAAAAGAGAAAACAAATTACCGGCATAATCAAGCCATAGCTAGTTCTATGTTCTAAAAGTACAAACCTGCATAGTACTCAAAGATGACTACAACAGTCATGATAGCCCACATGGCATTCTCCCCTACTTTCTCAAAAAATGGATCAAGAAGATACAGAAGAGAGACTATAAGCAGTGCTATTCCAACTTTGATACTGTGGATAATTTTCATCATATCATGCGCATTTTTTTGTTCTTGGAAAAAAGAAATGAGATGTAAAATAGAGGTTCTGATTTTGTTCTGTTTGACTGGAGTGCCAACTGTAGTAGGCACAGATATTGCAATTGAATCCATGATAAAAATTGTGCCTCTTGTGCTGAAATGCACTTTCTTGTTGAGCAGCGTAGTTGCAGAATATTTTACTATATATACAAGTTGTCCAAAGGTCAGAAAGTATTTGTGAAGAGACGTGAAAAGTGGCTGCAGCATTCCTGCACTTGTAATCATGGGTTAGGTTTAAGGAAATGAGAATATGACAGTCGACATTTTCTTTTACTTATCTTAAAAATGATAATCTTATACGTCTTAGTGACCATAGTGGAACACGCTTGTGAGCACAAATGTACCTCCTGATGCAATGTGGAGAATGGTCTTTTCGCAGGATATTGATTCAATGCCCACGGTGAAGTCAACATCTAGTGAAAATTTACACAATGAAGGAAGTTCAACCCACTTGGGATCCAAGTCGATTGCAATTGTACCACCAGAATCAAGATAATATCTATACACAGTTAAGTTACTTATTGCTCTGGCACAAGGAACAAATTTTGGCATATAGTCTACTTTGGTGATGCTTTTATATTATTTTGTCTTTTCAATGTTTGCAAAAAGAGTTGCAATGCATTGTCTTATCGGGGTTTTTGATGTCATCATTGGTTCTGGCCATTTATGTCTGTTTCTTGGTATACAGCTATTACTATTTACTTTGTTGTTGATATCACATACGATACCTATCCATTTGTTTCATCATATTTTTTCTGAATAAACCTGAAGATGCTCGTGCAACATGATATTTTTGTTTCCTCCTCTTAAAATTGATCCATGATCATACCTCATGGTTATTTGGCAGTTTTCTTCAGAAATTTACATGGAGGTGAACTGTGAATTCGATCAAGGTTAAGCCCCAACAACTCGGTGGATGAGTCAGCACAAAAAGGAACACTATGGTAAGATGAGGGGTTGAAACTCATGGTGGCTCTGATCATTAAATTGAAAATGACACTTCTTCCACCGTATTTGTGGTCCATTAGTGCAGGGCCACAGCATATGATATTATTTAAGCATTTCTGGTAATTCTTCCATATATTTAAACTTTTGCATATTTATATTTTGTTTCTTTGCTTATATAACGGGTATTAATGTTATAATGTCTTATATTGCACGAATTGATTTGAATCTCAAAGTAATTTGAACGTTTTACAGCAATCAATATTATAAAATGAGAACTTTTCTCCCGTGCTGTCATTAAGCAATAGCTGTAGGCAGCATAACAAGCTGTAAGAAGGAACAAAGGTTTGCAATCACTTTTGTTGTTGGCAAAGTTATGCTAAAATGATACTGGGTAATCTCTATACGTTTTTTGCTTGCACCTGGGAAGTTCTTTGTTAGTTGTTAGTTCCTTGAAATACAAGAAAAGGAGGCTTTTTCAGGATTAATTCCCTTGATTCCTTGTGCAGCTATATTATCCATCTGAGACATATTTTTGGATTCTTTTTCCCTCTGTTGATCAGGCAATTCATGTTGGGATAAACTCATTAAAACAAGTGTGCGTAAGTTTTGTAAAGATAAAAATGGAAATGTATATGATAGAAATAGTTGAAACCAAATGATCAGACTTTTCATCGGTGGTTGTATGTGCCATTGTAACATGCGGTTAACAATATCTACATCTTTTACATCTTTCATTCAACTCTCAATTTGGTTTTGCCTTCTTACACTTCCGGCAGTATCTGATGTCCTTGACAGATAGCAGCGCTCACCCTATAAACTATATTTGTGTTGTTGTGGTGTGTCTGCCTTCGTTGTTATGACTGTTGTTATGGTGTGTCTACTTTTGCATCAAATTCTCTCTTAGATTAGGCTTCTGACGTACTGATAGATGGCATAACCTTGAATCTTCTGGCATACTGCATCTTTCTTCTATAAGCACAACAAATAGCAACTGAGCATATTAACCTTGAATATTCTGGCATAACCTTGAGTTCCCACAGGGCATTAAATTGCCTACGCTAACAACAGAGCAAAATTATATACATTCACCCTAGTTGAGCACAACAATTAGCAGTACGGCTTGATAAATGGCTCACCCTATCCTTGAAACCTACATTGTAGAGCATATTACAGTTCAATCCACAATGCTCTGACAATTTCTTGAGGAACTCAATGGATGATATTTCTCAGCAGTAAAAGTAATAGAGCCAAAGTGGTAATTAACTTGTGGTTCTAATCTTTCAGTATATGTTCAATTAACTTGTTTCAAAGGGTTGCAATCTGAGTTCAGTTGTCTTCAAGCCTCCACTTTTTGCCATATATAGTTTTGCTACTGCAAACACGGCAACCGCTACAGCAACAGCAACAGCACCACCAAAAATTGAAGATGGTTGACATTTCGAGTCATCCCTATCATGTGCTCCGTTCCATATGAAATCCCATGCTACATGTATTTAATTCTTGGTTTAGCACCCTCTGGATGCTTAGTTTTCAGCAGGATGCAGGAAGAAAGATACAGGATGAACTAATTCCCTTCCTCCTTTTTAATTGTAGAGAGAAATGCAATCTCAATTGATAAACAGCGACGGAATCTTACTTTCAGCGATAGATATTTCCCTCGCTAATACCTTGTTTTCTAACACAATTGTGAGCCATTCAAGTTGTAGCATTTTGGCAAATATCACTGTATCCTGTTTTATATTCTTTATTAAGAAAGTGCTAGCTACACTATGTAGCATGATGAAAGCGCAGACTCATGAAATGGACTGAAACCTGCCTACAATTGGTTATGAAGTCTGACTCACTACGTTTTGTTCCAAATGCTACTGTGACAGGTTGTCCTGCGGTCATTTGGATGCAGTGGCCATGCACATCAGATGGATCCTTAGAAGTCATACAGTTTCTTGGGCTTCTGAGCTCTCCTAAGCAGGAATGCATTTGTTGATGGTCTGGAAGAAAAGCCTCTCTTGACCTTAGTCTCATCCTGTAATCATATATCCATGCTTTATCGGATGATATTTCCATAATCTTGGCAATTGCTTTAGTCCAGTGAGAGCATGTCTATTACTTGAATAGATGTTCTTAAATCAAAGTGACTAATGGATACGTGTTCTATGTCTACTATGATATATAGTAAGAAAATGATGTTTTAACTATGTTGATGTGAAAAAAAGCAGTGTCCACAATGTAAAATAAATAAATAAATGAAATCAGAATGATGCTGATTTTTCAATAACATGCCATCATTCTTTCTCCGGGCTTCAAGTTTAGTACCCTTGAATGACTTCTTAAGCCATATATATTAAAGCAATTCTAGTTTTTTTGTGTTCTTTCTCGCACATATACATTAGATGCTGGATGTCCCCTGTAAGTATATGCATAAAAAATTTTTGATCATGCCAACTTTTATTTTATTCCTTTTCTATTGCAAATCATAAGTATCTTTTGTGGGGTCTGTGGAGCTACAAGCAGATGCATATTTTGCACAACTTCCTAGAAATGCCCTCAATTGTCCAGTGTACCTTTTATATCACATTAAACAAACGAAAAAGTTCAGATTTTATGCATGCGTGCCACGGAAAGCTTTCCTTGTCTGACCTTTTATTTGTTTCTTATTTTTCATGAATATGTGTTCAGTTAGGTCCCATTTGTCTTCCTATGGTCGATGAATGTTCACACGCCTGATCCAACTGTAGACATATACGAGATTTTTGAACATCTGCTCATGATAGTTGACATGAGGGACCGAATAATATCATAGGACAAAAAATTTAAGTTTATCAATAACGCTAATTTCTGCACTTTTGAAGTACGAAGAAAAAAAATTCTAGACAGCTTTACCTTGATAGATGCTTATGTTAACTTAAATTTTTTGGTATTATGTGACTGTCTACCATTGTCAGGTTAACTGCTAGGTAAGATTTTGAGCTAGGGTAGGCTTCTCAATTAATTGGACCTCCACAAGCACTGGATGAATAGCTGCACCTCGTTAGCAAGACAATTCGGATCCTTTGGCTTTATCAAATAAGGGCTGATTAGCTTAAAACCTTGGTGCTACCTGAACACCTTTTGGCAGATGTCCTGTGTTTGAATAATTTATGGATTAGGAATTGGCCAAGCACAAAATTTAGATTGAGGGTCCTCAATTCATGATCCGTAATGGATAGGATTTCCTGCTGATCTTTTCAAGAGGATTAATTGAAAAGTCTAATTCATGGACAAATCCCCATTGTTGAAGCTATGCAAAGAGCTTTCATGTTCTATGCTAATGGCCTTAGCTCAGCTGGTAAGGGGATACACCTTCTGCAGGCGAGGTCCAAAGTTCAAAACTTGAAATTTGCTTATGGGAGGTTCTGCCGTTTATTGGGTGGCCCGTTACATGGTCTCCTATGTGGTGTGCTTGGTTGGTGCATGTGGTTTATTGGTTATTTTGGATGAGTTTACCAATGCGTACTAGAAGGGAAGGGGCTATTGAGTTTTCAACAAAAAAAAAAAAATGAGGAAAGAACATTCTAGTTCTTACCCAGCAGAGTACTCATAGTTTAGTTCATAGAATATGCCTAGATGGAAGGAATCTTAGAATAACAACATTAGACCGTCCATGATAAATATTAGCAACAATCCATATATAAAGAAAATTCTTGTAGGCTCAGTTTTTATCAGTATGCCCAATATCAATCTTTTGTGGGTAGCGTGCCAAAATTTTGAACCATGGAATGACATGGTTTTCCAACATTAAGACACTTCGCGGTACGAGGAATGAAAAGAAATGGACTACACAACAGAGGCAATTGAATAAGACAGATGATGACCTAGCTTTGGAAAGACCTGTTATGTTAGCATGGTACCAACTGAATAAAGCATGGCGTAATGATCTTTTCCAGTTGCCTCTGGACTTCCATTTGCTATGGCAAAGTTGGTGAAAATGTGAAAGGTATTGCTAAGGACAAATAATAAGTGGAGAATCCACAAATTGATTTTCATGTTCTGCTAATGACACTGCAGCACTAGAGAAAATGGGATCTTGAATACCCTTTCGCCACTTATGCTTACCTCAGTTTTGCATAAAGTAGGTTCTTGTCGATAGCCCTTTGCATTTTCTATTTAAAGAAGGAATGGTGAACATTTCATTTTTGAAGGACATGATTTTTTTTTTTTTTGGCTTTATTGGCGAAGCACAGTGATTATTTCCAGTGCTATAATTGTGCTTTCTGGATGGATGTTTGTGTCCAAAAGACCATTAAGAACTGGAAAAGGGATATTCAAGTAGAACCTTCTGCTTGGTGCTTTGTGTATGTTGATAACCTTGAAACCTCATCAATGGCCCCTCTGGTAATATGTCAAACCAACGTTGTGAGTAGGGTCTCTAACTGCGTTTTTTATATCAAGTAGTTTTGGCCTTTTGGTGTTTAGCTCGTAAAACTAGCAATGGTAATTGTACCGGATAGACAGGATCACATGCACAGCCATTTTTTGCCCCTTTTTTTTGGGTTTCTTTTCTTTTTTCCTGAGTTTGGACCACTTTTGTGGATTTCTCTTCTATTTTACTACCCTCATGGCGCGCCCGCAGTGAATTAGTTGTTGTGTAGCATGCTTAATTGGGTATGGTCGTAAAATTTTGTTGGTGATTAATTTGATAAATAAATGCAGATGAGCCAAATTTGAGCAGAAGAAGGTACAGAACATTTGCAATTTTGGAGATGGTGGGCAGAGTATCTTTTGCCTGGTCTAATTCCTAGCTACGTGAGCCAAATTGAAGTTTATATTGTGGGAAGCTGCTGCAAATACCAAGGTGAGAATTTTCATTACCATCAAAGTCTTCCGTGAACCAAAGATATATAGTACTCATTTTTCTGATGATCGTGTTGATGGCTTAGATGACAAACTCAAATTTGTAGCATGACTTCAAATCTGATAAATCTTATTAGGAGTAATGTTCGTGGGAAACAGCATTTTCCTTACATTGTCAGGTTCAGGACCTAGAAGCATTTCAATTTACATACCTTGACGTGGTCCAGACTGACAATTAATTAGGTTACAGCTGATGGGCTTTGATTGCATTTAGTGGGTCGGGCCCATGAGTTGCAATGTAGTTCAAAGGTTGTGGACCTGCTCGTTCCAAGGTGTTTGCGTTGGTGGCTAAACCCTGCAGTAGTTTATATTCATACATCTTCACCATTTCCTCATAACCAAAAAAATATATATATATATTCGTACCGTAGGAACAGCAACGGAAAGCTCACTAGTTCAGGAATCATGTTGAGAAGTTGCAAGCTAGAAAGGAAAGGATATAATTTGTTACCAGTTAGATTCACTGGTATATTAGTCAGTTTTTATAGGACCTGGAGAGAATTTGGTGGAATGGAGCAGATAATGAATGAATAGCTTGAAGCTTGAAGGTTAAGAAACCATGCCCTTGATTCATTTGCGCATCATTTACCTCGTGTTGCCTCTTTTTCCCTTATCTTTTTGAAAGAATTTGAATGTATTCGGTACTAATTCACCATATTTGTGATTTTGGAATATGATATTGAACTCAGTTAGAATGACTTCTTTCCCCTTGTTTTGACACTCCAGACGTGTTTAGACATTCTAAATCCGAGGACCCTTCTCGTTGTATTCTGAGTATCCCAGTCGCAAAAAGCAAAAGTTTTTGAAGGGTAACCTTTTTCATGGTATCTTTAAAATTCGTACCTACGAATCAAAATAATACAGATTTTAGCAAATGGTGGGTCAGGTGAAGTGTTGAAGTCACATTTATTTCCGTGTGGGTGTGTCTGGTAAGATGACGAAGGTTCCAGGATTTTTTTTTGGGGGGGGGGGGGGATGGACCACTTGATCAAAGCAATCTTCAGTAGTCATTCCACGGTCACAAGGTGAAAGTGAGTAAAAATCAGATGGACCAATTTTTATTGGTAACCAACCAAGACCAATTTTTCCCAATCCAGTCGATGAACGAAGGTGTACATGCCAATCAATCATGGTTTGATGGAAAACCCTTGAAGTCACTATTGTGATAAATGTAGTTGTCCTAATAACATATGGGCAAATATTTAATAGATTGAAAGAGACAAACAAAGCATATTGAGTTTCTTGTATTTGCAACGACAAATTTGCAATAATTTGTTATTGTCCTTTCTATGGAAAATAAAAATGAAACTTTAATACAGAAGTGTATTCTCTGGCTCTGTTTCTTTCTGCAGAGTGAACAATTATGCTTGATACAATTAAACCTTGTCATGTACTGTAAAATCAGGTTTGGCCACCTTTTAATTTTTGAACATTTGAACCAGACCTTGGGATTCTTGTACAAGAGAAGCTGGAAAGCTTGAACCCATTACATTATTCGATCTAACCATGTGCTAACACAACGTTTGGCACAGTCCCCGAAAGAGAAGAAATTGTTGGAGATCAAACAATAATACAAAAATATAATGACCAATTACATGTTTTGGCATTCACCAAGCAAGCGAAATTTCAAATACAGAATGTTACATTAATTATATAAATCTTTGAACATATAAAAAAAATTTATCAACACATGATAAAGCTAATAAAAATCAATTAAAAAGCACAGAAAGCAACTATAAATCAAATTAGACATACCACAACAATATTAAGTTACAGTGTGGATCAAAAACAATTAACCCAAAATTGAATTTGGTTGATGCTACAACATAGGTGCCGGTCTAATGTCGGACGTCCCCGGACGGACGGAGGTCTAATGTTACTAAAAACGAGTAAGTATATATTTTAAAAATATTAAAGTTTTTAATCAAAATTTGAATTCAAATAAATAATAAAAGAAAGTATGTTGGGAGAGCTCTCCCCAAAAAGATATGGATAGTAATTCTGATCAAATCAATCAAAATATAATTTTAAATATATCTAATATAAAAAAAAAAAAAAAAAACCAAAGTATATATTCTGCACCGTCTTGCTATTGGGCTGTGACACATGCTATTGCCTTGGCCACTCCACTATGTAAACTTCGAGGGGGCACTTTTAGGCCTGCATTGTCAAAACGAACGGAAAGTGATGGTGATTGAAAGTGGGAAAAGAAAGTTAAAGTCATAGAGAAAATAGTAACAATTAAAAAGAAAAAAAAAATGTGATGTAACATGTAATATAAATATAATGTAATGTAATGTATTATCTATATTTATATATATTATATACATAAATTGGCGTTGAATGGTTGTTGTTTACTTCTCAGATCTCAAACCCAAGAGAGGATGAAAGCGTACTTGTTACGGGCAAAATCTTTATTTTAAAATTAAAATACAATTATTTTTATTATAAAAATTAATATTAAATTATTTTCGATCAAAAAAATTTGATAATTGTGACCATGACGGTGGCTCCGAGACCCGTTATTTAGTTCCATCATATCCGGATTAGTCCAACGAGATTTGATTTTGATTATAATCGAACAAGTTGGGCCTTACAATATATCTTAATAATGATTTTACCTTAAATCTAATGAAATTCGATTGTGACTTTTCATTCGACTTTGTGCATATCGACATTGCTAGAAGTTGGAAATTGAGTGTTACGTGGCTACCTTTACTACTTTAAGAATTGATAAATACCTCAATCAAGTACCAAAATCTCTTTGATCCGTATAGCGATTGTATATTATACTTCCTTAATCACAGTATTCAGATTAAATTAGTTACTCGAAATTCAAATACCGATCAATAATAAATAATACACTTACCCCCAAAAAAAAAACCTCTATCAAGTGACGAAATCAAATATTGGTTGAGATCGCAAGAAAGACACGATGAAGTCATGTGAAACCTCTTCCTCAACCTCCGAACCATCTCCGGAAGCAAATATTTCAGTGTAAGGCTTTGACATTGCTCCGAACAAGCAAGAGTGAAAAAATGTGAAAGTCTTTGGGAAATGAAAGGCCCATTGTTGGAATAACCGAGAAGGCCTCGCGCGAAGTGAATCTCGTGAGATTCAATCCAAATCCAATAGAACTTGAATAGTGGAGGCTTCGTGTCATTGCCGTCTTCGCCATTGTCGTCCCTAGATAGAGAGCTATCGGAGATGAAAGAGTGCGGGAGGGACAAAAAATACGTTAGAAACTTAGTTATGACCATGATGATGATGATGATGATGATGATGATGATGATGATGATGATGATGATGATGATGATGATGATGATGATGATGATGATGATGATGATGATGATGATGATGATGATGATGATATGATGATACGATCAATCAATATCAATTGCCAAAAAATAATTAATATTAATACTAAAATGATAATTAATTATATTTTTATTCTAAAATTAGGATCTTGGCCCTTTTAACACACCAAGTTGCATAAATCGAGGACTTTTCATTGGCAAAGTCAAAATTTTAGATTAAAAGAAAATCTTATTTAAATGTTTGAGATTTTTAAACCACTGCTGTAATGTATTTATTTTTCAGGATAAAAAGCAACAAAAAAAAAAAAGACAATTTTGAGGATTCCTCTTTATTATTTAGGATGGTTTGAATTATTTAGGACAAAATTTGTAAATAGAGACCATCGTGAAACAAAGGATAACTACCATCTATGCGTATTATGATCACAAGATAATAGTTTTTTTTGGATTATATGATATTCAAATCTCGAATCACGAGATTTAGAAAGAGAGATGTGATCATTAAACTGTCGCTTTGATAATGTCACAAGATAATAATGTCAGATGAAAATAAACATATCAAATCTCTCCTAGAGGCACATAATTCCTAAAATAATAGTGCATAGAACATAAATAATGCGATGAACCAATCTAAAATATGAATGAGTCCACAAATCTAATGCTCAATTACCTATTTGCTTGGTCTCTAGTCATCTTTAGGAACATAGGTGCTACCCATAAACTCTTTATCCTCATGCCTCATGCATCATGTCTCTAGTCATCTCTAAGCATGCTTTCGATATAATCTTGCAGGCCAGATTGATAGATGCAAAGATTGCGTTTACACCCGTTGATCATACCATCAAATTTACTTTTTATGATAGTTTACTACTACAAGATGCTACTCTCTATCGTAAATTGATCGGTAATCTTATTTATCTCACTATATAACTTCTTTTAACAGTATATATTCAAATTCTAATAATAATTTTGATTATTCAGTGGATATATCGGAAAAAGGTTATACCATATATATTTAACTTTAGACCCAATAAAAAAACTCCAATGTTCTCTTATAAAAATTAAAGTCAAAATAGTAATATTAGTTTCTTATTTTATAGGTGGGTAAGTAAACCACATGATAAGTATAACTCTTTTATTGGTAAATTATCTAATATAATACTAACAACAATAAAATTTAACTTTTAGAATTTATTAATATGAAAAATAAAATTTTAGGAACTCTTTTTCAAGATTCATTTTTTCCACCTTAAACACAATTTCTTGTTGTTGGAAGGAAGGCGTTGGATTTACCGTAGGAAGGAGAGAGCAGCCACCAGTACACAAACTATGAAGTAGGAAGTCTCCAACTCCCAGTCATCGCCACCTAATCAGCAAAAGCAAATGAAAATCGTTTTTTCCACACCTGGAAACACGCGCGCTCTCTCTCTTCCACTACACAAAGCTACACAAGTCACAACTAACGAATCATATCGAGAGAGAGAGAGAGAGGAAATAAAATGACAGCTTTAAACTGTCTGGTAGACCGACCGGTCAAAATCCTCTAAACCATTGCACATACCCCACGTATTACGCTTCCTCCATCTCTTGCTTTCAAACCCTACTCTCTCTCTCTCTCTCTCTCTCTCTCTCTCTCTCTCTCTCTCTCTCTCTCTCTCTCTCTCTCTCTCTCTCTCTCTCTCTCTCTCTCAGAAAATCCCAATCTCATCTTCCAAAGCTAACAGTCCAGATAAGATCTCACACCCATCGCCACAAACCCAAGTAAAGATTTCCTCGGGCCTCTTTGTCTTTTCTCTCTCCTTCTCAAAGTCATCCACCTCTTATTCTCATCCTTCTCACCTGCAAGTCTCACCTGCGCGCGCGCACATATCTTTCCTCAAACTTCTCTCTCCCGTGTGTATAGTTTTTAGCTTTCACATATCCAAATTGTCCTTTTTTTCCCCTTTTAATTTTATTCCAAGTGAAGGTTTTGAGAAATAGGTGACAACCAAAAGACACTAAAGCTCCAAAAAAAGAAATGGCTGCTCCGCCGAGTAGTCGCCTGCAAAACATGTTGCAGTCGGCGGTGCAAGCCGTTCACTGGACTTACAGTCTCTTCTGGAAACTTTGCCCCCAACAAGGGTAACTCTCTCTCTCTCGCTCGCTCAATTACATATATACACATGTTTTTTTCGATAGTGTGTTTTTATAAAATTATCATTACATCATAATTTGGTTTAGAGTACTAGTGTGGGGAGATGGGTACTACAATGGGGAAATCAAAACAAGGAAAACAGTGCAACCAATGGAAGTGAGTGCTGAGGAAGCGTCACTACAACGTAGTCAACAGCTAAGAGAGCTCTATGAATCGTTGTCTGCGGGAGAGACTAATCAGCCGGCAAGACGAGCTGCACTTTCACCGGAGGACTTGACGGAGTTGGAGTGGTTCTATCTCATGTGTGTCTCTTTCTCTTTTAGTCCTGGCGTTGGGTAAGCAGTACTGACCATTTAAAAAAAATTTTTTTTTTTCCTAAATGGTTGTTGGATTTGTTTATGTTGAATGTGACTATTTGTATTTTTGTGGCATTGTGGTTTTGGTGTCATTTTGTTTTGAATTTTGCTATGGAGGAATTGAATGCATTGTTTTGGTTAGTTAAAAAGTAGCTACGAATGAATTAAAGAGCGAATCATTAGCTTTGTTTTTACACTCTTTGTCACCCTTGCTTGCAATAATCTTTACCCTTTGAAATTCTTCTTCTTCTTCTCTCTCTCTCTCTCTCTCTCTCTCTCTCTCTCTGTGGCAGTGAAGATTCCATTGCAAAACCTTTCTAAGTTAGAGGACATTTAACAAATTCGAGACATACTTCCAGCAGCTTTTCCCATAATAAGAAATCTGAGTGAAAATTGATTGACCCCTTTTCTCTCTTTCAACAAAAAAAGGTGGTTGGGTTTTGTTTGTGAAAATATTCTAAGCAAAAAAAGGAGACTCTCTCCCTCTCTCTCTCTCTCTCTCTCTCTCTCTCTCTCTCTCTCTCTCTCTCTCTCTCCTTTACTTGTTAGTGAGATAAACAAAGAAGGGTAGTTGTATATAATGAATGTCTAGTAATGGAATACTGCGATAAAAGTGTACATACATAAGATGGGTAAATGAAACTGCGAGAGGAGCTCTACCTATTTATATGTTGTGATATGTCAATAGGGTCATCACTCTGTGAAAGAGCTAAAAGACTTGGCCTTGTCAATATTGTAATTCATACTAGAGAAAGTTTTGTGTCTAAAAAGGGTTAGGTGACAGAGCCTTCATCTTTTATTATATCTTTATAAAGATCCTATAGGATTCTAGTAGAGACTTTTTAATGCACACTCACTTGTGGGGATCGATTTTGCCTGAATTTCCCACCTTCTTTGACAGTGCAAGTATAGTAAACTACTTCACAGACAGATGAGGAAGATGACTAGTGTCTCTCAGGCTTTTTCAGGAAAGAATTTATGGTGGGAGTGTGAATGGTCAGTACTTAATTTTCTTAGTAGATTTTTGGGTTTGGCTCTCCCTTAGTTTCCCTGACAAGGAAGCTTCTTTTTGCAAGCACACTTACTAGTCGATAACCCTTTATTACAATGTTCAGTCATCAACTGTGCCCTCTCTCTCTTGTACCCAGTTAAATTTTAATGGTGCACATTTAACAAATATCAAGAATAATTGAAGATAAATTTTGTCCCAGATAATAATAATCTAAAAGCATGTCAATGTGCCTATCATGTTGCACCTCAATCAGCAAGTGTCATCTCAAATTTGGATGGCAATTACACATATTTGTACTTGGTTGGGGTGAGCGTGGTCATTACACCTTGGGGTAAACCTAAAAGCTTTCGCACGCATGAGATATTTTTACATTGTTATTATTATTATTATTGTTACGCGTGTGCGTGTGTGTGATTGCTATCTTAGAATGTATCTAACAGCAATTCCATTGTTATAATCTCTCACCAATTCAAGTAAGATATATTATATCTTTTCTAATGTTTATTCTATTTTAAGTTCTAACTTTCTCTCTCTCTCTCTCTCTATGAAACATTTAATGCCAAATGAAAGATCATTCTTAAAGTCGAGAAATATAGAAAAATATGAAGGAAAAAAAATACTTATAGATACACAAAATGGAACATTATAATATAATTAATCGATCTATTATTATATATGATTATTGAGAAATGCATAATGAACTTGAGAGAACACCTTAAAAAAGATTCTGAAAAATTATAGAAATTAATTTTATTATAGATTAGTTCCCGATAATATCAAAAAAAAAAAAAAGAAAATATTGTTATTTACTTTAATATCTAATAATTTATATAAAAGTATCTAATAATAACATCGCCAATACTACACATAATCAATCATAAGAAAGCTAGACTAAACCTTTTGTGTAGGAAAAAAAAAAGTCAGTCAATATAAAAGGGCGTTGAGTGATAAGAAAGCTAGAAGAGTTCAGGTTGCAGAAACACAGCCTGACTCTTTCACTTTGAGTATGCTTTTCTTGTGTACCAGTGAGCATTTGTAGCTTTTTTTTAAATGGCAACTTTCAAAAAATTTAATGTGCTTGATGAATCTCATCAAATGACTTCCTCTTCATACATTTTTCTCCTTTCTGGGATACCACAAAAAAAAAAAAGAAAAAAGAAATCCAAACTCTCTAACTATGACAATGATTTGAAAGAAGAATGTTATTCATTGCGGCCTACAGAGTATCAAATTATTGTATAAAATGATATTTAATAAGATAATCAATTGATCACATCACAATTATCATACCAAGAATTTTATCGTGGCCTAATGCTGCTTTGATAAATAGCATATTACTATTGAAAAAAATATTATTTGAACTTCATTGTAAGAGATAATTCACTTGAAATTGGCTAATGTTTTAATTCATTTTTTTATGAAATGATTTGATTAGTTTCACCATTTATCTCATTTCGTAAATAATGGTGGCTCAGTTCAGCATATCACCCTCACTAAGATGCTATTTGGTGGCCCCATAGAAGCATGACAGACACAATTTTCTCAAAATATATATATTTAAAAAAAAAAAGGAAAAAAAAGTGGTGACTGAGCTAATTATTGGACATAGTAGGTGGTTAACTGCAGTGCAAGTTGTGTGAATTATATTTTTTTTCCCTGACAATAAGAAAGTGTGATGCATGTAGGTTACCGGGAAAGGCATTTGCAAGAAGGCAACATGTGTGGCTCACCGGTGCTAACGAGGTTGACAGCAAAGTCTTTTCCAGAGCTATTCTTGCCAAGGTCTTGTTACATTACATATGTCCTGTCATGCACCCATCTCCCACACAAATTTGCTCAACCAGCTTTTTCTGATTTCCATTTATGCATTTGTTCGACTTTAATCTCGTATTAACAATATTCCTTTCTCTTGTCTGTTGCTGTCGTGCTTTTTCTTTGTCATTTTCTCCAGAGTGCTCGCATTCAGGTAAATCCCATTTTCCTTTTAACTAATCAGAACCTTTTCTGTACAATTTCCGTGTTATTTTTCAATTCTTAGTCTAGCATTTATGATAAAACAAAATCCTAATTCTTGCCATAATATTGCAGACCGTGGTGTGCATTCCCCTTATGGATGGCGTGGTCGAACTCGGCACAATAGAGAGGGTAACTTGCTTTTATATATATATATATATATATATATATTACATTTTAAAATTATCATTATGGACTACCATTTTCAACTTATATTATGATAATATGAAAAATGTTCAAAATTCTTGCAGTATTTTTCATAAGCTAATCAGTCTGAAGAATATTGAATGATGCTGTGAAGTTACAGTATATAGAAGTCGTACAGAAAAAGAAAATAAAAAATCTATTTAATAACAATTGCAACAGCAAATGATTTGTCCATCAAGTTTGAGAAAATAAATGATTTTGACAACAGGATGTTCTTTGCAGGTTCAAGAAGACCTTAACTTGATTCAACACATAAAAACTTTCTTCGTTGAAACTCACCATACACGTCCACCAAAACCCACCCTCTCGGAGCACTCCACGTCGAACCCGTCATCCTCAGAGCAGCCTCGCTTCCACTCTCCATCTCTTCCCGTTTTGTACGCCGCCGCAGACCCACCGGTCAACGCCAACCAAGAAGATGAGGAGGAAGAAGAGGAAGATGAAGATGACGATGAAGAAGAGGAATCAGACTCCGAAGCCGAGACGGGCAGGAACAGTCGGGCCATCCAGAATCCGGCCCGGTTGCCCCAGGACGTGGCTGCAGCAGCTCAGACGGCTTTAGCCGAGCCGAGTGAGCTCATGCAGCTGGAAATGTCCGAGGATATACGGCTCGGATCACCCGATGACGGGTCGAATAATTTGGATTCGGATTTTCATATGCTTGCTGTAAACCAGACTGGAAACCCGGCTGATCATCAGCGCCAAGCTGACTCTTATAGAACCGAGTCGGCTCGGAGGTGGCCCATTCCACATGATCAATTCATTAACGGACTTCAGCCGCCTCCTTCAGGTAAAAATAACCTCATCTCAGTTAATTCATTTTTTTTAAGGAAATTACCTATTATAGCAAAAAAGTAATAATTTTAGTTGATCTAGCATGGGTAGAGAGATTTAAATTTATATAATAAATGAAAATTCTTATTTATTGTGATAAAGTCTCTCACTAGGTTTGTCTGGTTTAGATGAAGTTCATTAATAATTAGAAAATTCAATATAGAGTTTATGGGTCATTTAAGTTCTCGATAAGATCATTTCCCCTTATTATATACCAAATTCTTATTTATATAGAAATTATCTTATCATAACTATCCGTTAGCAAAGAGCAAAGATGCGACATGGCATCATAAGAAGAGAATAATTAAATTTAAAATTTAAAATTTTGAAATAAAAAGATTATATTGAGAAAGTTTTTTTTATATTGGAATTGAATTGAATTAATCGAAATATAATTTTAAATTCTAAATAATAAGATTAAAATATTGTAAAATGCAGCGGATATATCAATCATAAGACAGATGACAACCCGCATGGATCACATGATGCCAATCATAAACACAGAAGTCGATGCAAAATATGACAATAATTGAAACCATGTTGGGCGAAGTTGGGACGAAGTCAGATCACACATGATATTACGTGTGTGTGACTTTTTCTAGGATATGCTGGACCTAACTCTTTAGTTACAGTTGGTTTTGGCTTTGACCAATTGCGGGTGCCCCCCCGGGGGGTGGGGTTTAGTCGAAAATCACATATTTATATGTTAATGTAGGTCACCATTGTAGGGTTCCTCCTATGAAAAGGCCACCATTTGTCCTAGCAGCCGGTAGTCATTTTATTAGTAGAATCAATTCTAAGTTACAATATGAGAAACATTTCTAAAATAATTAACGTTCTGTTTTTCATAAGTTTCCCCCACAAAAATAATAATTCATGCGGAATAGGTAATAAATTTTCTTTTTACTTTTATTTTAGGAGAGTGATATTTGCGATTAATGTTTTGATAATAATATATTAACAAATTACTTTAAGAATAATAATTATAATTTTACAATTACAGAAATTAAAATTCAAATAATAATACACTTATATATATTTTCTCCTGTTTATCCATAAGTCTCGAGCTCTTCTTTAATCCCAATAGCAATGGCTATGCAATCGTGCACGTTGGTCCCACCTGACCAGAATCTATAAGTTAAATGCAATGGCCGGCGGGTAGGGAACCCGTTAATCGAATACTGATATTTTTTAAATAAAAATTTAATATTAAATTTTATATATGATAAAAATAAATATCAAAAGAAATTTGATTTTTAAAACTTTACTCCGATTTAAACTATATTTAGTTAAATTTAATATAATTATCAAATACTTATAATCTGTTACAAAAAGGTCCGAGAGAAGGGGACCCTGGGGCACAGGTTAATCAAGTGTCTCTATTCTTTTGATGTTTTTTTTTAAAAAAAAATAAACAGTCAAAATATAAATAATTTTTATAGCATAGTTTAATTTAATTCAATATTATTTTTACATTTGACATTTAAATCACGTAAGGAAAAAATTAGTTTTGACGTCATTGATGCATTAAAAATATTAGTATAGGCAAAAAATTATTATTATTAGCAATTATCTAGATGGCCCTTTTAATAATATTTTCATTAATAAGTGTCTAATTTTCAAAAACTATATAAAGCTTTAGTAACGTAAACTAAGAAATAAATTTTTAAATATGAAAATTTTAAATTATCTATAATATCTTAATATTTATTAGTTGTAAAAATCTCCGGAAGGGTTCACCTTTTCTTTGCCAAGATGGTTAACAAAAATCGGCCGTTGAGAAGTTTTGACCTTTTCTCAGGTGAGAAATGGTTTTGTGTTTAATCCTTCTAGTTTCGTGTATTTGCACAGGAGTCCCGCCGTTTGGGGAATTACCACAAGAAGACACCCACTATTCCCAAACAGTCGCTACGGTGCTCCAACAGCAATCTGGTCCGTGGTCCGAATCCTCCTCAATCGGGCACTGCATATATTCCACCCAATCAGCTTTCTCCAGGTGGACAGCCAGATCAGAGAATCACCTCCACGCGGCAGCATCAGAAGCCACATCACAGTGGCTCCTCAAATACATACTCTTCAGCGTGCCACTCCTCCACAGCAGATACCACGACGAGAACTCCCCAAAATCTCGTGACGCCGACTCCTCGGCTCGGCTCCGCACCAAAGGCACCCCACAAGACGAGCTCAGCGCCAATCACGTATTAGCCGAGCGAAGACGGCGAGAGAAATTGAACGAGAGATTCATCATTTTGAGATCATTGGTCCCTTTTGTGACCAAAATGGACAAGGCTTCCATTTTGGGAGACACGATAGAATATGTCAAACAATTAAGAAGAAAGATCCAAGACCTCGAGGCCCGAACCTGGCAGATGGAAGTGGAGCGGACCCGACCAGCCGACCCGCCCCAGCCGACGAGCTGTAGTAGCGGGTTGAAGGAGCAGAGGAGCGGGAGTGGTGTCACGGCTGGGGCCACTGAGAGGGGCAGGGTTGTCGGGTTAGGTTCGGAAAGGAGGAAACTGAGGATCATGGAGGCCGGTGGGTCGCCGGCACCACCAGCGGCGGAGGAAACGGTGGTGGGGAACAATGTGGAAGTATCTATAATAGAAAGTGATGCATTGTTGGAGTTGCAGTGTCCTCATAGGGAAGGGCTGCTGTTGGATATAATGCAGGCACTAAGGGAGCTAAGGATGGAAACTACCGCGGTGCAGTCCTCTTTGACTCGTGGTGGCACTGGCTTTACTGCTGAGCTTAGGGCTAAGGTATAATCTTGACATTTTGGATTACCCTTATCTTTTGCAATTTATATGAATTACCCTCGGAGATGAGCATTTGTTAAGATGCCAAGCCAAGCTGGGTCTAGTTCAATTGCGTCACTCTTATGAATTCTGGTGTTGATTAAAATAAACTAAGTGTGAATATGTATTTTCCTAAACAGGTAAAGGAGAATGTGAATGGGAAGAAGACAAGCATTATGGAAGTGAAGAGAGCAATTAATCAAATAATACCTCGGTACTGACTCCTCTTGTAATCATGTATAGGTATAAATATCGTGTAGAGCTATAAAAGAAAAGGTGGGTTGAGAGAGAACAAGTCAGAGATTCTTGTAGTGTTGACTGCGGGAGTATTCTGAGCGTACTGTTGATGTTGTGAGGTCAATAATCAAGTGTAATCTAACAAATTTGACATAACAAGTTAGAGGGGCTTGAAGATGAGCAAGTCGGATCTGACTTTAAATCAGAATCACGAAGCCAAAGCATTTTGTTCAATCCATTTGTCGGTCAAGTGATTTTTGGAGGCTCTGAACACCCAACAAGAGAAGTGTCGAGCTTCTTGGCCATTTGAAATTTCTTTCATACCGGGGAAGTTTCAGGAGAAGTGGGGGTAATCGGTAGGGAGAGATAAACATACCTTCCAAGAATGAAAAGAGTGTTAAATTTTTTAGTAAGTTTTAAATTCAAAAATATTAATAGAGAGAACTCTGTTAAATTAGAGTCAATAACATTCTAATCGGATTATTTAAAATATAATTTCGGATACCGATTGATTATATAACAAAAAAAAGACCAACAGACAATCGTTCTAATAGATAAAGGTGTTGGATCTTTTAACCAGATTTTGAGTTTGAATTTAGAAATAAAAAATATTATATTAAAAGAGTTTCTTTGTAATTAGACCTGACAATGCTCTTTTCCCTGATGAGACTTGATAATATTTAAATCGAATTAATTATAATATAACTCTCTCTCCATGTACCCGTTAATGAGAGAGTATTTTAGCTACCGGTGAATCATTATGGGAAAATTTTAACGGGTCAATTTCCCACTTTACTTCAAATTGGCGAATGCTTCCTCTGACCCATCCATCTTATCTCATTCCCCGCCCCGGGGGGGGGGGGGAGTAAATATAAATACACAGCAAATTTGGTTTATCGATGATCTGCTCGAAGATCAACATAAATATATAATATATTTCTTAAATAAATTTTTCTGTTCTAAATTTATGCTAATTAGTATTTCTTTTTGTGCTTACTAATAAACAATAAAAGGAAAGCACACTGTATTACAAACAATACTATATAGGTCTTTGTACCCAAAAAAAAAAAAAATACTATATAGGTCAAATGTATCAAACCCAGTACGAGAATTCATATCAACATATTTTTATCAATTTTTAAATAAATATTTACTTGCATTGAACAAAATATATAAATTACTTAATTAAAATATGGTTGAAACATATTTACCTAAATTGTTATGTAAAACAATTCTATTTAACTTTTAATCATGTAATTCATGTAACACTCTCATAGAGAGTGTTCTGCTAATGTTATATCCTTTTAAAACATCAGAGTTTATAATTTTATAAATTTTAAAAAAGTTTATAAACTTTAAATATCTTTAAATTATTCGTATTAATATTTTATTATCTTATATTTACTCTTTTCATATCAATAAATAACTATTTATATGATATTAATGATATTTTATCATTTTTAATCATTGTGGTACTAAAAAGAGTTTATAATTACTCATTATTACCCAATACAACAATAACTTATAAGTTCATAAAATATTTTATAAATTGATATATTTTATTTTATTCAAATATTTTAACAACTTATTTTAAAAAAAAATGTAAGAATTTATAATCTCTAAAAAATATTTTTATAAACTATAGTAGCCGTTGAAAAGTTGAAACTAAACATAGTCCAATAGATGATGGAATTGCATAAATATGTATACAAAAGCTTGAAGGATCTAACATGTGTCATTTTTAATTAATCAGGAATAATTTGGTGTATTTGTAAAACCACGACATGATAGCGATGTGGTGTCCCTAATGGGACAGTTTAGTGATCATAACTTTTCTTTTACAATCTGTGACTCAGAATTCAAATCTTGTATAATAAAAAAGAAAGAAAAAAATGATAGCAATGTGGTTGGCTTGTAATTGCAAGGTTGGTTTAGTCGTGTCATTGTGGAAATATTTTAATGATAAAGAGTTTTTACTCAAATGCACATATATGTAAGGGGGAAAAAATAAAAGGTTTGGCTTAGTCATATGTAATTCCTTTCTTTTTGTTCCATCTTGTTGAGGGTTGCTGGTGTAAACAGATGCAAATGTATCACCTCACGGGAGAAACCAAATTGAAGTTTCCAACAACAAAGGTATGTTACTAAGGTACTACCACTTTGTTTAATTTTGTGTTGGTCTCGTTTAACCCTGCAAAAGAAAACTCGAAAGCTAAAAAATGGCTTGGTCTTTATATAAGCATCTTATGGTATACCTCATCCTTCATGCCATTGTCTTGACCTCTTACCAAGTCCAATCTCAAGGTACTCTGCCTCTCTCTCTCTCTCTCTCTCTCTCTGGATTTTAATGGCCAAATCAAGTTCTTTCCATTGAGGGTGCAACCCAGATCTTAGTATAATTTTGATGTAATTTTCTTGTTTTTGGGTATCTCAAGATATGACTAAATCTTGCTGACGAGAAACAGAATCTGCTTCAAGTTCTAAAACACTACAGGAAATCCTTAAACTTGGTCAACCATAACCGAGATCAACAATGTAGACTGTTTTGCGATCAAATAGCCAAGCAATTCAAAAGCCAACCATGTTCTCCAACTACTACTGGCTCAGACACGGTTCCAGGCACGGAGCCTCAGCTCTCCAATCATCAAGACCTCCCAACTAATTGCCATCTTAACATCTCAGACACTCATGATAGCATGGTTATGCCTGCTCGTATCCCCAGCCTTGTTCCAAGTCTCGTTCACAAACTATACAGAAACATAGTATTCACAATATCTCGTTGATTCCAACCACACTGGACTTGGGATTGGCTTTGAAGGTAGTTGGATGGTGGTAGTTCTAGTAACAAGCACTCCCGGAGGAAGTTTTGTGACTTACAATGGAGCAACTGTTGTTTCCATTACATGTTTGGTACCTCTTTTACTAGGGTTTTTGTTTGGCTGATTTGAGACGTCGTAATTCATTCAAAATTTCAAGTGACAGAATTCATTGAAAAACCAACCATGAAAATCAGAATGCCAGTGATGGACAAAATTTTTGCCCTATGTTCGCTTTAATTATATTCTACACAATACAGTTACTGTGAGAACTCTCATCATTCTTGAGACTGATGCAACCTTTTAACAATCCAATCTCTCCTGTATCACTCTCCCACTAAACGTACGGAAACTGGCTCTTCACAGTAACTTCACCATGGATACTCATGATGCAACAAAAAGCCTCAAAAATAGGACTGGTGTACAGGAACAAGGCAAGGATTTCAGAGTAGAGTGGTAAAACTCAGAAAGCAAAATTCAGGAACAAGCTGCTCGAAAAACATCACAACCTCGAATTGACAAGTTCCTTGTTTTAGATAACTAGACATTGGGAATGAAATGATGATAGTTACACTAGCTGAATACGCAGCTACCTCCTGCTGGCCTTGTATATCTACAGCTTCTTGGTGCTCTGGGGCTTGTGATGTACCACTCTGTCTTGCAGGCACGCATTGAAATAATTGGTTAAATATTAGCCCCTGGTAAGGGTTTGAAATGAGAAAATCAAAGATGATTCTCAGAACAGCATTTCTAGAATATTGCCGTTTGTCACCATCTTCTCCAAGTCTTCTTGTGATAACAGGGTTTTCCTACCACTGCCACCAGCTTTATCATATGGTTGAGCCATCTTACGAAGAAACTACAAGAAGAGACAGAAAAGAATGAGGTTATCAGTGGTATGTCAATAGTCAATTGAGTTTACATAGTTGTCTGCCACAAAAGACATAAACAAAACACATTTTCCCAAAAGTACCAAAATATTTCAAATCAATTGATTTGCAAACACAGCCAATGGCAGGTTTTCAAGTTGTCAAATGCTACTATTAGCTGCACTTATGAAAGAAATTTAAAAACATAAAACGAAATATAATGCACATATGAGAAAATACAAGAGAGATGCAAATTTTTTTTTTGGGGGGGGGGGTTTAGAACCATCCCTAGGCTCGAATTAGCATGGGATACGGGAACAAGGAAGCTGCAAGCAAAGACTGATCTCTCTTATAGAGGAGGAGGCCCAGGCCCCACTTGTACTCCTACCCCCCCCCCCTCTCTTTCCAAGGGTGACCAAGAAAAAGGCAAGCCACAGCAGAACCACAAGGATGGAGTAAAATGACTTTTCAGCATCAGCTTTACATGGATTTATACTAGAAGGATGCACCAGACAGTTAAGACTTACCTCTCGCGCTATGTGTAGAGCCATGTCAGTGCTCAGATTTAAATGTGCATCACACAAATGAGACAAGATCCAACCAGGTAACTTTGAACGCTTGTCGTGGTGACTGTACCTGCACAAGTGGGTGTCATCTGCTCAATCAACAGTTCATACTACCATTGATGCTGACCACTCGTAGAAACTCATCCTCATGTCCAATAATAAAAGAGGAATTTTGAATTCAGATTTCCCAGATAAAGA
Organism: Dillenia suffruticosa; assembly: GCA_033439265.1. Classification (NCBI taxonomy): domain Eukaryota; kingdom Viridiplantae; phylum Streptophyta; class Magnoliopsida; order Dilleniales; family Dilleniaceae; genus Dillenia; species Dillenia suffruticosa. Next base: position 23,227,593 of record JAVTVX010000020.1, on the reverse strand, counting down.
CTTCTGGCTGCAAAACATGTCTCATACTTGGAAAGAAGCAGAAGACCCACTCTGTCCAATTACTCAGGCAGTAGAATCATTAGGGGCACAAACCTTTTGTCCACAAAAATCATCATGCCATAATCAGCTTTTGAGCGGATTACTCGGCCCACACATTGAGCAGCTTGTCTCTGATTCAGTATACACAACACCACCATGCAATTAATATCAGAAATCAATCAGCCAAACAAAAGCATGCTTTTCAAGCAATACATTATTATGAAAGTAATACCAAGGCATCAAATGTCAGAAAATCTCCTTCCTTTATCTGGAACGTCTCCCTTAAATACTCCAATCTTGCCAGCAATATTCTGCAAAACAAACACCAAGTCCTCCTGTAAAGACTTACAAAATCTCTCCTTCAACAACTAGAAGTGAAGCCAGACACACCCACAACACTTCTATCCACAAATTAGACAAAACAAAATCAACCTGCTTAGTGTGTACTGAAATGGAACACCAAACATGATTACTAGTCTGCCATAATGGCTATCAAAATCTATGCCTTCCGCTACTTTTCCCCTGCCAAAGAAAAAAATGTCATCATTAATTGCCAAATCACGTAACTGTCTACATCACATAAAAGAAACATCCCAAATTGAAATAGATAAAGAAAAGTAATACGCTTCAGTTATACTGCTTCAAATAAGCATCAGGTGTTCAGCAAATTCCACAAGAGCTCCACAATAAAAGAGGAGGAGCTTCTTTGGGAACATTCACATTCAACCACTACATATGTGACAGAAAATTCCACTAACAGGGTTCAGATTTCACAGTGCATAGTCAATTCTCATACAGTGCAAATTGCAATTCAGTGCGTTTTTTACTCATAGTACAATTTCATTGCATAGTCCACGTATAGGTCCATGTTTTTCAAGTGCCAGAGCTAGGCAAAAGACAGTTGAATGTGAGAACATCACAACCTGGCAACAGAGAAAAAGACAGCACCTCGACCACAATCACAAGCCCTACGGTAGTTGTCCAGAGCTAATGTGGTTTCAACCACATCTGGAGTCTCAATAAACACAAGCTTGTGATGCATTATTTCCTGAAGTAGTGTTCATATACTGGGATCAGTATTTACTGGAGAAAAAAAGGATCAAATAACAAATTTTAAATTGTAACACAACATAAATAAGTGTCAGAAAACACGAGTGAACAACCAGAAGAAAAAAAATAAATAACTGCTTGATAAAAAAAGCATTCATTTAACAGTACTGCATCAACAATATATTCTAAACTATTCTAGTTTGAGAGAGAGACAGAGAGAGCAATTTCACCTTTAAAATGCCAGTTTCATTCCAACTATTGACTATACCATCCATATATGAATAACTGACGAAGAAACAAACAATCCCATCTGGAACGACAGAAATCATCTCCAGCAAGAGCCTCCCGTAATTCCTTACGACACCTGGATCACTTCTCATATCAAATTTGGTACTTACAGGAAGCTGATCACTGAAAGGGCAGACCAAATTATATAAATTCAGATAAATAGAGCAGAATTTCTTCCATGTAGAAAACTAGAAACTTTAACAGATTCAAGACTTTTAAATCTTTCAAGTAATAACCAAATAACTGTTTTAAAAATAGTGGAACCTTTACCTTCCACGAGTTAAGACCATTGGGCATATGCAGTCCCTGGTCAATGACATTGTAAAGCTATGGCAAACAACAGGATTGAAGTTAAGTAGACGAGGATAAAGATCAATTGGACTCAAAGTCCCAGATGTAATGACAACCGATTCAAATCGATCAAACACGGGCTTTATGGCAAGAGAGGCATCATGACAACAAAGCTGAAACACCAATAAGCAAACTGATTACATCAATGCCATCAGCAGAACATTTAAACTAAATAAATAAACAGGCACATGAAGAGACAAATATCTAGTATATCATCAATGGAAGACAAGAATAGGGCAAGCAATGACCAGGCACATCCTTTGCAGAAGAAAGCGGAATAAAATAGGTAAATTAATCAGTTTATTGCCCTAGAAAGGAGATATTTTATCAAGACAAAAACAAGGGAGAATAGAATATTTAACATTCACTCTAATACTATTGGTGTATCACAACTCCTAAGAAGGGATCCCTGGCACAAGACAAATAAACAAAGAAATATAAAAACAAACCTGGATAACGGGATCAGGAATACGAGGCATTCTCTCATCAAAAGGTTCAATTATGATTGAAAAGCCGAGGGTGTAGGTCCCAACAAGTGTGGCAAAGTCACAAATTGTTTGAATATGCAAGAACTCATCTGTGTCGGCTATTTCTAGCGTCAACATGAGGGAGTGCAAGCGGTCATAACAAAACCTCAACATTTTCTGGTCAATTCCAACTTGGGTATGCATAGAGGCAACAAAACCGACAGGCCCCTCCTTCTCAACATTCTCAGTCTGCAAGCGACCTTTCAAATATTGGACCAATCGACATAAAAAGACAAAAAATGCTCTGCCCGGCGAATATTTCCAGGAACAGCCTCCTTCAAGATATCATCTGGCAAGGCTGGATTTGAAAGCCAAGTATCCGTGACTGCAAAAGAAAATGCAGGACATTGCCAGACAGAAATACAAAACTTATTCTGAACAGTCTGTTTTCAGAGCATTCACATACTAGGTAGGTTTCCCCTTTGTGCCAAGCCTTCAACAAGTCGATTGTACTCTGCATGTAACCTACCCGCATCAGTGGCCTTGACCCTACCTACCATGCCATAAGAAACCGAATAATTTTATGAAGTCCTGGAAAATGAACAGAAATGTACATAATTCTCTCATCAGATCCAGAAGGAGATTTTCTAAACATACATGCCCATCCTATTTACTTCAGCTTGATAAGGAAAACAAAGAGACAACTTTGAATCTCTCTCACATTTGTACACGAACATACATACACTTAGCAAGTCCTAACCTAGACGTGTATCTTCTTACAGTACTAGCAAAAGAAGGTTCAAAACATACATGCCCTTCCTATTGCTTCTATTGAGAACGCAGATTTAGTCAATTAAGCCTGGTCTTCTCCCAGTCCCTCGCTATTTAGTGTTGTAATTGTATTCACTTCATCTCTCCTTCTCAATGTCTCAACTCAAAAGACAATGACTTCCAAATTCAACCATATGCTTCATAGATGCAGAATATAAGATAACCAATGCTTGCAGAACTACAGCAATATAAGCCTGACCAAATAGATATCAACCTAGCTTAAAACCCTAACATCATTCCAATTACTTCAGTTCGTGTTTTTGATTTTTTTTAACCTTGTTTTCCTAATAATTTTCCAGTACCTCCAAATTCAGTATCTTTGTTAAATTCCTATCCTCATTGAATCAATTCATAAGACAATTGTCTGTGAAATCAACTATATTCCACATGCACACCTTGAAATGCTCAACACCCAGAAAACTAGAGTAATACCAACCCCACTGCAAACCTAGCCTAAAAACCAACAGAACATAACGATAGCAAAAACCTATTCCACACCACATCAACTTCAAGGACCTAACACTCACGGAACCAGTGCAATATAAACCCGACTACATTAATATCAAACATAGGAAACTAAAAGCCTCCAATTGTTATCATAAACAATCAGAACAAACAGAAACCTAATCCATCCATACCTATCAATCTCCTGAGCCATCCGACTCAAATTCCGCGAAGCACCCTCCAGTGTCTGCCTCCTAACACTCACACTCAATGCCTCAATACACACATTGTCAATATTATGCGCCTCATCAAACACCACAACACTCTCCCTCTGCATCTCCTTTGATATAATCCCTGCGACCTTCGGATCAAGCAAGTATTGATAATTATAAACCACCCCATTCGAATACTGCACCATGTGCCTTGCCAGATAGTACGGACACCAACCCTTTCCTTCCCAAAAACCCTCAAATCCGCCAATGTATAAACCCCAAGTGGCAAAATAGCCTCCGAACCGGCTTTTCCGTAATTTTCGTAGAATTCATATGTTTTCACATCGGGTTTTCCATTGCTAGAGCTCGAACCCAGGAGGCGGTCAACTTCCGACAGGCGACGTCGACGGAATCGCGCGATTCGGTTGAAACGACAGATGGGTTGACGCAGAGGTTTTTGCGAGAGGAGAGACCGAGAGCCAGGTAATTAGCGGAGGGTCCGAGGAGGGAAGCTTGGTAAGAGTGGAGGCGTCCGAGTTCGGCTAAGGTTTTCTCCATCTCGTGAACAGTGCGAGTGCAGTAGAGGAGCTTGGGAGGGTTAGAAAGAGAATAGGAGGTGATGAGAGAGAGAAGAGCGATGGTTTTGCAGGTGCCGGTGGGCATCTCGAGAAGGGCATGGCCTTTGGCGTCGAGGGCTCTCTTGAGTTCCACCATGTATGAGTATTGTTCTGGGTAGATGTAGTCGCATGGAAAGTAGACTGTCACGTCTTCTATCTTGAACTTCATCCTATCTCTCTCTCTCTCTCTCTCTCCCCCCCCCCCTCTCTCCCCGATCAATTTATTCGAGCTCTCGGCTTAAAAGTACACAAGACGCACCCCCCCCGGGGGGTGGGGGGTTCATGGGAGGCAAAAGGAAGACAATTTTTGCTGGAGAAATTTCTCTAATAAACAAATTGAAAAAAAAAAAAAGAAGAGGGAAGCGGGGAGAAACAAGTGATTATTGGGGAAAATATTTTCTCGTGAGAATGCCGATTCATTGGGTTGGAAATGATTGTATATACGGCCATGAAAATTGTGAGATGGTCCTCTGGTCTGGTCTGGTCTGGTCTGGTCTGGCATGGGATGTTTCATTTTGAATTTTAATTTGTTTCATTATTCTTTTACTTGCTAAACACCAAACCAACAATGATGCGGATATTCTACGGTCGCAATTGTCTTGCTATTCAGTCACCATATTGCAGCTGAATAATAACGTTCTATGTGAAGCGTTCAGAGGCACTTAATGTAAACCCTGCTTAATTTTTGTGGTACCTCAATCCAACGATGATGACTAATTTACAAGATATCAGGTGATGTTTGATTTGTACTCAGAAATCAAAATTAAAATTAATATCATCAATTTTGTTTAAATTTTAGAATGAATACGGTCAGAGTCGTTGATATTTAGTTTGTATGTGTTTCGGAAGAATTCCTTCCGATTTCCATCTTGTAAAACAGTAAATGAGCTTTCTCAACCTCCTTAGCCTCGCAAAGGCCATGAAGTAGACTATTGAAGGTTACAACAGATGGAATGCATCCAGATTTCTCCATTTCACCATTTCCCCCAACCGAAGAAGCTTCTCTCTCTCATGGCGGAGGATAAGAAGAAACCTCTGCTTCTCAGTCTCCAAGATCTCTCCGCTTCTCAGCCTCGTCCCCGTGCTCCGATCTCCCTCTCTTTAAAACTTTCTTTATCTACTCTCTTTCCCTCTCGATCTCGACATTAGCCTATTCGACCGTGGAAGGTGAAGATCGAAGGAAGACGTTATTTTCTTCTTCTTCTTCTTCTTCAAGTATGGGTTTTACGTAAGACAGGAGAGGGGAAAAAAGGGTTTCACACGTGGGTAAAAAGTGATAAGAATTTGAGAAACAAGTAAGGTAAAAATTTGATTGTTGTTATTATCATATATATGTTTTTTATGTATTTAATTTGATCAAGTTAGAAGAGATTATTATGTAAAAATTACTGATTATTTTTTAATTAATTTTTATGATATTGTAGTCTTAAATTCAATTAATCCAATTACGCAGATAGATTAGAAAATTATAATGGAATTTTCAAAAAAGGGTTTTTTTCCCCCCAAAATTTGGAACATATATATTTTGTAATGATATTTCATGCTCAAAATCAATATCACATTTTTTAAAAAAAAAATTGATAAAAAAATTCTTCCAAATGACAGAAAAATTTGAGAATAACGACTTATATTTAAATACATTTTTGTATAAATAACTCCTCCATGGGAAAAAAAAAAATCTTTTTCTTTCTTTTCAGGACCAGAAGGATCCAAAAAGAGATACGATCTCCATTGAACCAAAATAATAGGAGAAAAATGAAGAGTTTAACTAGCAGAACATTAGATAGATACACCTGTAAACATTATGAGAAAATTAAGATTGATAAATATTTATTTATTTATTTATTTATTTATTTATTTGTTTGTTTGTTTAGCAAGAGGCCCATGTATAGAGCTATACAATAGGTATAACTATCCTTCATACAATCATTAAATAAATCAGAATCATCGTCAAGATTTGAATTTGTTCTATTAAAACAAAATATCATGTGTACTAATTATCATACTACACCTATTTATAAAAAAGAGCAAAAGGATTGAGCTTAACATAAACGAGTATTTACTATTGTAGTAGTTCAAGTTCTGACAGACAGAAAAAGCGCAGCAAAAATAAATAGAACACCTCATTCACAGAAATTTTCATGGGTAACAACTCACACAACACGGCCTTTGCCAAATTACCACGGTAAAGGAAGTAAACTTACATCATGGGAAGACAATTGGTATTTGTTGTGTTACACTCCATGCTTTAATGCTTTAGATATCTCCAATATTCCTCAAACTCCCAAGTTACTGGGAATCTAAGGCTATTACTGATTCAATGCTTCTACCTAAAATTCCATCTACCATGATTTGGTGGTTGTGCTACTCCTGTACTGGTGATGCTTTTGAAACCAGGCCTTTCACTATATGTCTACACTGGAACCTGCAACAATGGCATTCTACATTAAGAATTGTTGATGACAAGAGAAAAGTTGTTCTGCTTATCCCAATGCTCCCTGACAAAATGCCGCAATAAGAAACATTTTGGCAGTTCCTAAAAAAGAAAAGGGGGAGAGATAGAGAGAGAGAGAATCTGATTGAAACGTGAATTTGGAATCATTTTTTAGTGCCCACTACCAGGCCATCTGACCTTCCAGGTCCTTGGATAAAATCAAAAAGATTGTCAATTGCCAAAAGAAGAGTATTGTCAAGTACCTATACAACGAGCCAGCATAATTTCCTACGACGTAACAACAAAATGTAAAATATGGAATGTTAAAGTGACAAATAACAAAGTATTGTTAGCTATACAAGCATAGACGTGATTATTTAGAATTCAGATATTGGCAGATGGAAGATTTCTTTTGATTTGCGACCAACAGGAACTAATGAAAAACGCAGATAAGTTAGACAGCCAAATGCTGAAAATGCACATACCAAATAAGTTCATTTGAAGGAAAACTTGCAGGAACAGAGTCAGCAGCCTCAGACTCTTCCCATGCTGCATTTAACTCTTCACGTTTGCACTTGAATCTTAATCTGAAAGGCACAATCTGCAAGAGAATGCAGGTAAGAGCATGCTCATACCCATGCAAAAATATAAAACGTAGTAAGACGAATGCCATGGACAATATGGTGGAGAAATCCTCATGAGGCGGCCAAGGTTTCAATTATCTAGCAAATCAGAAATCTGTGCTTCCCAGTACTAAGTTTTGAACAAGTCATAAGAAAGAAATAAAAGAATTTGGAAGATAGGGATCCCGTGAGAACTTTCCAGAAATGGCCCATACACCATCATTTATCAAGTCCACTTGCTGAGGGGCCCTGGTACTATCCTTGTTTAGATAAAATTTTTTCTTCTCAATCATCAATACATCCTCCAGCTGAATTGGGGACATACCCATGAAAAGATTGCTAGGATTCTAGAAAAGGCTGCTCGCAAGCCAAATACTTGAGATTTACAAGAGTGAAACCATGTTCCCAACATGACTAGAGACAAATATAATCAAATAACAGAAAAGTTGCACAATACCCTTTTACTGTATCTGAGTCACGCTTGGGAAGAAAATGCAGGGGCAGACTGAAAGTCGAGGAAGCTTTAATCAATAGAAACATTTTTGTAGGCCCTATAAAAATTGATAAAGTAAAATTAAAAAGTAAAACTAAAAATAAAAATAGACAAAAGTAGCAGCAAATCTTGCATAACCAATAATACAATAAACAAATAACTTTGTACCTGCATATGAGATTGATCCTGCACCTTTTGAGATAAGTGCACGAATAGCCTATCAAAAGATACACTAAATATGAGGAGGTAAGGGTTTAGGGTTTAGCAATCCCTTCTGCAATCCCTTCTGCAATTCTGCTTTTAGTGAAATGACTTGGACCTTCATTAGCAACCCTTCCATGTGAAAAGTGCAACTCATACACATGCTGAGGCCGTAAAGGACTAGACCCAAGAACCAAAATGACTCCCTGAATATCAGGAATCTGGGTAATCACAAGTTGTAGTGCAGTTTGAACACTAGATACAGTATTGACTAATTTATCCACCCTCCGAATCCCATGTTTGATTTCTCTCATCCTCCCAATGTGTTTTCTTCGAGAGGATACTTTTACTTCACTTTGGTTCAATTTCAACTCCTAAAACCCAAAGAAAGCGAAAAATCAAGCCTTGGCAAAGAAATAAAAAAAAAAAAAAAAGAAAACCACTACCCCATATTATATTAACATACCAAATCTTTATATTCTGATTGTAATGACTCAAACTCATTCCTCACATCCTGCAAAATCCTGTTCAAAATTTAAAATTCAGTGTTCACCCACCACAAGGAAGGAAAAGGTATGTGAAATTCATGATTCGACAATTAGCATCATAAAGTTGCTGAAAATGCTTACAATGTAATATTACGAATGCCACATGGTAAAATTAGAAAAGAAACCAACAATTCTTTTGGCGGTCAATTGTTGCTTTTACTTGTATTTCAATTTCAATATTGATGCAATATCTGTGTAAGTTAATGAGACTACAATTTCCGGAGGCAAGTTAGGGCAGGAGATGAATTCGCCCTATTTTTTCGAACACTAGAAAGCAGAGAGAGAGTAAAGGAAATATACGAAGGGATCTGGTGGTGCATGTAGAGGACGAAGCCAATGACTTCTGTGACGACGTGGAAAATTATCGAAGGGTCGAATGAATCAACGGAGGTGTCGATGTCTGTGAACTCCATTTCTGAACTCCTTTACCATTCCCTCCCTCCCATTTTCGACTCTCCCGCTCTCTCTCTCTCTCTCTCTCTCTCTCTCTCTCTCTCTCTCTCTCTCTCTCTCTCTCTCTCTCTCTCCCTCTCTCCCTCTCTCCCTCTCTAGAGAATTTGGAGAAATCCAGTTTCAAACAGGGACCTCACCGCGAAACAATAGTTAGATACGGGTGGTTTGGCTCCGGAACCACGTATCCAATAACCCGAATATTTAATGGGCTCAGCTCGGACCTTATTTGGACCCGAGCATAAATCAACCCGAAACTCTTGTGAAATATATTATATATATATTTCCTCAAATCCTCAAACTACTGATTCGATAATCTTAAATGGGTCGATTTTAGTTTTTAATACAAAGCAAAAATCTAAAAGGTGAAAAAAAATAAAAAAACCCAGCAAAGTAGCGTAAATAATAGATGCCAAGTGGGTTCGACTGAGAATTGAGAGAAAATTAGCATGAAGACTTCAAATTACACTTCATTTCCTACACTTCATTTCCCAATCTCCACACTTCTTTTTCCAAACTATGCTTTCCCTACATTTCCAAAGACAAGATTTTTTTTTGGGGGGAGGGGGGTTGATTAGACCAACTAATTCTATGATAATAATTTACTTAAATTGTAACTCCAAAACTTTTGAAACTAACCATTTCAACTTGCATCACTTTGTACATTATATCATCGTTTTCTCCTAAGCAACACAAAAGTAGCCCTCCCCGGCCACAAAACCCCAGCCCTTTTCAAGGCAAAATTCCATTTTTCTGACTCCACTGATACTCCTTACCAACTAGTAATTTTCTGGCGTAATCGTAATGCTGCAATCTTCTATTATACAAACAAAAATTTTGCTAAGGATACAAAATGCTAAGTTACAGAATCGAGAAGCGAGAACATGATTTTGTATGAACTACTCGTCCAGATATGAGCTGTGATCATTGTTACAGTTTCATCTGCAGTTGTGTTGTTGATGTACACAAGAGGAGAGTCCTCAGGATCGAAACACCATGAATCCCAGTTCTTCTTAGCAGTAATAACAACCATGGACCGATGAACACTTGATTTGAGAATTCTGTAACAATGAATAGGGGAAATTTTTATCTCTAGCACTACCATATGACATGGACATACTTATTTCTTGAAAGTCAATGCATTATCGAAGAGTTACCTCATGCAAATGCACGGCCTCTTTGATTGAATCCTACAACCCATATCGTTTTAAAGCTTTGGTTAGACTTGGCATAACATTATATGCCTGATAGGATCTTCTAAGCTCAATGATTGAACCAACCTGTAAAAGCAAAGCGGGAATAAAACATGAACCAATTTGAAGCTAGAAGAGGAAAGATATATATACAAACACAGCATTTAAGTTCATGTTCATTGCCACATTTTGCACAAGATTGAAATATGAAATTGCAAAAGAAGACCATGTCCATGTAAAACAGCCTGGAGTCGGTATCTGGACTTACAATAATTAAGATTGATGTAAACCCAATTGAGAATCCTTCATTTATGCTTCGTAATCTGTGATCAACTATAGATGACGTAGTGGCTAGAACACTTAAGAGTAGCCCTCCTGCAGAATTTTGAGGACAAGGAGAAAGAGAAGTCAAAAATGTTGCTGGTAGATGCAGCTGACAACAGTCATTAAACAACTCCCACTACAGCTCAAAAGCTGCAGCTAGAAGGGGGGAAAAAATACAAAACAAAAAACAATAACAATAGCAGTAACAATAACAATATCAATAACAAAAAAAAAAAAAAAAACAAAGAAACAAAAAATCAAACAAGTGTTGAAGACAGTACCCCAGAAACGTGTAGATGCCTGGACCTTTGTTAGATATTCTATGGTGGCCTTTCCTGGCTTTACATTCGGTATTCTGGCACCCATCTTATTCAAGTAATCTGCAATTTCCTTTGGCAAGTTTGCCTGGATAGAAATTTCAAATCAAAGACAAATACAAACAAGGAAGAGCAATCATATCATAAAAGTCAAAACCAATATGCCATTAGCAATATAAAGCCGTATTCACTTCTCTTGATTATGGCATGGGCATGTGTGAGATTTTATATGTATGCACACACACAAACACACCCACCCACCCACACACCCGTGCGGATGCACCCACCCGCCCACACGGCATGCACACACACACAGAGACACGGAAATGATGCCTTAAAAGCAATAAGCATATAAATGTAAGAATATCTTAAGAAAGAAACCTAAAGAACACCACAGTGTGCTGGTTCCACCAAACAAGTACACATGGTTGTGGTTCTAGCCGAACCGTGGAATTGGAATGAATTGAACCATGGGGAACCATTAATTGGTTCTCGGTTCAAGAACTGAAACGTGTCTAAAGGTTTGATTCCGGTCCCTTATTTTGAAGAACCAAAAACTGACGCTCTGAACCGGCCGCTTTCGGTTCGAATTGTTAAAAACCATCGGTCTGAATTTAAAATTTTTTTTTAAAATATATATATTTTTTTAATTTGATTCTCACAAAATAAGTGATATTAAAAATCAAAAATATTAAAAAACTATTATTGTCAGTTTAAAAGTAGAAATAAAAATTTTTCTATTTTAATTAATGTTGAATCTAATATACTCATTACAATTCAATTATAAAAATGAAAATGGCTTTTATATTAAAAAAATTATTTTACAAATTTAACAAGAGCAATAAATATGCAACCCTCAATAGATGGCGGCAAAGTGGGTTTCAAATATTCACTACTAGATCAACTAAAGGATTCCATCAACAAGAAAAACACAACACACTTTCAATTAAATTTATTTCGTCATTAATCAGTCCATTTTTTCGTATTCTTTTTTTTTTTTTCAAAAAAGATTGTTATTTATTTTTATTATTTTAATTTTATAGTTTCAGTTCTAAAATCGGAACCTACACTAGAATTGGAATCAGAACCACCCCGTTAGCGTTCGATTCCGGTTCCCCTAAATCAAGAACTGGAATTGGCAATTCTGAAACCATGGCCACATCTATGAAACAAGGCTTAGGAATGGTAGACTAGATTCACTTCCAATGCTTTAGATAGGGACATCCCTGAAGACTGAAAACTGCAAACTTGAACGCAGAATATATGTCAACTTCCCTTTTCTTAATTTGATTATAAAAGGATAAATGAATGCCATTTTTTTGGGGCATATCTGTGCTGCTTCAAGTTTTTAGTCTTGCAAGTTGCAACTTGCTCTCCTTTGCCACATTAACCACAAACTGCATGGTAAAAGTCGTGTGACAATTTTGTGGCTAGATGCTAGACCAGTGCTAAGTTGTCTACAATGTGGTTCAATATGTCAAGTCAGGCAACCTCCCTTGTGTTCATATCCGCCAATCAAGATAGTTCATTTACCAAAATTACACTGTTAAGTTGCGAATAGCTCAACTGGCACCTTTTTTCTTGCATTATCAATTCATATATCCCTCCTCTCGAAGATATAGTTTCAACCCCCCCCCCCGGGGGCAGATAAAAACCCAAAAATAAATAAATAAATAAAAAGTTCTCTTTGATCCAACAAATTTAAATTTTTCATCACTTCAATCAATCTAAATGATATGACCTACAGATATTTGGACCCCATTTATGAAGGCAAGTAATTATGATATTTGATGGGATGGAACAAACAAAACATCCAAGATATTTTCTTTTCTAAAGTTGAAAGTTCCAGGCCAATTCAACTAGAAACGAACAAACATGGGGAAATTGATGTAATTTAAGCTACAGGAGAGAGTCATTTCAAGCCTAATCCCCTTTCTGGTAAGCAAAAAATTCTATTGATATATAGGAGAAACAGGACCAGAATACAAACTTCAAAAAAGAAGGAACAGAACCAGCAGGGCACAAACACCTGATAGAAGTATATGAGCAAAAAACTACTATAACAGGACTTCTACAGCCAAGCTATGATCAAGAATAATTAAAGGGTAACACAGATACTTACAATATCAAATATGTTGAAAACAAACACGAAAAATGCATAGATTGAATAGTAGACCCATGGCTCTGCACCGAGGGAAGTATTAGGGTTCAGTATATTCTTTACATGCTCCCAGAAAGGCGAACCGAGCAGGCTGCAAAAAATTTTCTGTTAAAAGTTTATAACAAGGACGCCTTTCACAGAGTAATCAAACTACAAATCGAAGGGCAGTCTTTAAGGATACAAGATAAGCATATGAACTTAACCTACAAACGACAACAATAAATTGGCATGAACTGAGACAGTATGTGCTTATCAAGAAGCAAATAATTAATAATCAAAATAAATTTCACCAAAGATTTGAGAAGACTAACCTTGCTAGAATGCTAGGAACAGCCAGTAGATATGAAGTTGCAAGAACAGGCTGCATTCCTGATGGATTAATGTTGAATGGTATATATGGCTCAACTTCAGTGATTGGAGAGTCTTCCCTGTAAGTAACAGGAAAAGGACCAAGCTAACATAAGCATCATAAGCTTATTTACAGGCAAATAATTGACCTTCGTTTGATATGAAAATTCAAAACCTAGAATTCCCAGCTTGAACATATAGGATGTAAGTGGCATCCTCTAATAAGAAGAACCGGCACAACTGATAACCCATCACATACTCTCATATGGAAATGGAAAAGAGCTATATGTACAGGCAGCAAGTATAAGATCACCTTGAGGCAGAAGCAAGTTTGAACCCATAGTACTGCAGCTTAACTTTCCTACAACCCTCAGTTACGACAACTGAACACATGGTTAATACAGTAAAGATGCCAAAAATTCCAAGCACATAAGGCCACCAACTCGCAGTGCCTCCTGCAATCAAGTCAAAGCTTGAATCAAACAATGTCACCTTACGGTAATAACTAGGACATACAAGTGGGTGCTTATAGTTAACCCTTTTTTCCCCACTGCAAGACATTGAAAAAGTCGCGTCAACTTATGGTCGAATACAAACAAACCCTAAACTTTCAAAAGACACAAACACCTCCCCTTAACAATGAAAATTTGAAAAGTTAGCCATTCCGTCCATAGTCCATTTATTTTTACTGTTAAAGTAATAAAAAATATTTAAAAAATTATTTTTTAATTTAAAATTTTGAGAAAGCAAGAAAAAAAAATCAACTCTCTCCGTCTCTATCTCCTCTCCCCCCCTCTCTCCCTCCACGCTCAGTCCATCTCTCTATATCTCACTCTCTCTCTCCGTAGAAAGGATGTTTGCAGGGCTGGTGATTGGAGTATTGGGACCATCAATTGAAGTCAAAGTTCTTCAGTGGTGGTGTGGAAATTCACAATTGGGACTGAAAGTTGCTGATTAAATCGGTTCAAGTTATCCAGAGTTTAATCATTCGTCTCTGGCTTTAAGAGCTATGATTCATGCATTAGTGAGAAGTAGGCGAATATCGGATACCCAGTCTTTGATTCAATTCTTCGTATGGTTAGGAAGGGTGGTGCTTCAAGAATTGAGATTGTGGATTCATTGATTAAGTCAAATTCTGGCTGGGGTTTTTATTGATGGGGTTTTTGATCTTTTGATTTGGACTTATGTGCAGGCTAAAAAACTAAGGGAAGTTGCAGAAGCATTTCGGGTGTTGAAGCAAAGGAATCTGTCCCTCTGTCAATGCTTGCAATAGCCTTCTCTTTTTAGTATCCATTCTGACCATTGTTGTAAGCTTCATATTCATAAAGATTTTCATGCCCAGCATGGATCCTCATACCGAAAATATTCTGAATTGGCTCAACTAAATTTGGAGATTGGTTGATTTACACTTTTCATTTGATTGTTTTATTCATAGTGAACCGGCAAATTTTGGGTTCCAGAAAAATTTGTGTTCAATTTTGGTTTTGGTTGCAAAACATTATCTGACAAGTCACTAGGAACATGTTTACAAAGTGTTTGATCAAGTGCCTGAACCAAAATTGTTTTGTAAAAGCCGATGACTAGAGGATACATGAAGAGAAAGATACACAATGATGTTCTGGGGATGTTTCAAACAGAAAAAAAAAAATGATTTTTAATATCTTCTAATATGTTTCAACCCAATCAGCACTACTCGATCTTCTATAACTATCACCACATGTTTCAGACCACTTCTTCTATTCTTCTCTACAACTTTCGCCACATCCACAGCTTCCACAAGTTTTTCATTGGATTTTTTTTCTAAAATCAATTCCTCTGGTTTTTCTCTATTTTCTCTGAGCGAGTCTTTTTCAAAATAGACCCAATCAGACCAAACCTTAAGTTCTTGTTTTGTTTTTGCTATGTTTTTTTGATTCTCAAAGCAGCCTTGAGAAGGAGAGAGGCTGTTCTTGCAGGGATTTGGAGGAAGATTGCAATGTTTTGATTGGTTTTTGCAGCAGAAAACAGGTCAGATTTTGTGAGGTATGTTGTAGTGGAAGAGAAAAAGCAGGGATTTTGGCACACATTGCTGGGGAGGATTGAATTTTGAGAAATGAGTTTACGATTTTTGGGTTGAATTTGGATTTTGGGAAGTGATTTTTGCCATCCGCAATGTAGATTATGAGAAGATATGGTTCTTTGGTCTTCTTTCAATAGCTCGTGTAGTTGATACTTCAAGCCATCATTACACACTTCTCAAATAAGGAAAGCTTTTTCGCAGGAAATTTCTAAAGAGTTTGATGGCAATAATGATGAAATAGAGCAGTAGAGAGAGAGAGGGAGATGTTAGAAAGTATTTTTCTTATTTGATTTAAAATTTTTTAATTTTTTAATTTTAATTTTAATTTTTATTATTTAACAGTAAAATTTAATAGATTGTGGATATAATGGCTAACTTTATATATTTCCATAGTTGATAGAAGGTCTTTGTATTTTTTGAAAGTTTAGGGTATTGTTTGTATTTGACCCTAAATTCTGGGGCTTTTTTCCACTTTTCCATTTTTTTTTCTTTTTATGCAAAGTATGGAATAAATACAGAGAAGCAGATAAATTCAGCATTTCGGTGGTTTTCTGTTTAATCTATGGATGCCTCCCTCCTCGGTCACACTTATGTAGTAATAATGTACTAATGATTAGCAAGGATAGTGATTGAAGAGAATAGGAAGCAGTACAATGGCTCTTTCATCATGGATATCATGCCACTATGGTATGGCATAGGCAAAATATGTGGACAAAAGCAAAATTGATGCAGCTACTCACTATGGACCCAGTCATTTGGAAACTTCCGCTATTACTTCTTTCCATTTTTTCCCGTGAGATAAACTTCACTGTTGTTTTTTCCCAACATTCATCCTATTTAAGCCCTCCCTCTGCTTTGTTTTTAGTCTATACTCATTAAGCAGTTATAACTCAATTTTCTTCTCATGTTGTCTTGAAAGGAAAAAAGAAAAAGCCCGGAAAGTGGAGGATCTTTCCCGTGCCACTTCCTTCTGTTATATAATTAAGCCCAAAATTGAACTTTACTTCCTTAGAATGTTCCCTCAATCCAAACCAATTTAGTTAGAAGATTGGTCCGTAGACTGGAGTACATGCTTTAATGATCAAAGACAAGCAGGAACTAACTTGCTAGCTCAAAGTTCACAGCTTTAGCTCCTCTACATGGATTACTTGATGCTTAATTCTGATCAAACAAAGGATTAAATATATCTAACACGAAAAAAATATGGTATGGTAGAACAAGCGAATTAATTAAATAATGCACCCAAAAAAGAAAATACAAGCTAGAGGCTATAAACTTACCCGAAAGTTGGGAAAGCATTTTGTATAATGTATCAGTATATCCCGTCAATATGCTTACACATATGATCAGTGATGAACCTTGACCTAAAACATGCATTACATCAGAAGTTTATAAGTATAATAAATGAACAAGCAGTCATAACAAATGAAGTGATAGATAACAGCTTCAGTCTTTAGAAAGCCGTCAGAGCTTACCAAAGACAGTAATATAGTGGTTGACTGCTTGCTATATTATACAGTATTGTTAGTTTATGAGATCAATCAACACTACAAATGGCTAAAACATAAAGATGCAAGCAACTAATTGCCACAGTAAAAATTCTGCCTTCATTTGGGGTGCGAAGAAAGGTATCCAAGTTTGAAATTTCAATAATTAAAAGGATCATTGTGCTCTAAAAAAGATAATATCTGAGTGGGCCAGCAAATCATGTATCTGTCTACTGGTTGGAGTCTCAAGATAAGAATAAAAAAGATTGTCACGAAGATTTAAAGAGTATATCTCCCTATCCTGGTGATGCTACCATCTAATTATAAACAACAAAAAACATCAATTTTAATCGCAACCATCTCTTCACTATAGAAATTTCCATGGTTCCAAAAGTTTACTAGCTCTACAATTTCAAAGAGCAGTACTCTTTCAAATAAGTCCAGCGGGCCAATGAAATGTATCTTTGCAACAAATTAGGGCACAAAACATGTCAAAAATACATATTGACGAATAACAACTTATGATCAATAATGATTAACAAGTTTATATTGTCACTAAACTCAAAAATAGAATGAAAATATATCTTATTTTATTTCTATTTTTATTTTTATCACAGTGCTAATATTGGGTAGCAACAAATGACATTCACAGGCATAATGGAGACATGGTCGGAAGTTGCGAGTTATACCAAAACCAGCTTCTGAAATTTTATCACAGATCCATGTCATTGTCATAGCACCACAAACCAAATACAAAGTGGTCACCATCACATGCTTTACCCTGAAAACCATAAACTAACTTGATTAAATTATGGGCCAACAACCTGGAAGCATCGATTTCTTGGTCAATGAGAAAAATATAAAACGCTTGAATCAAAAACAAGAAATAGTGCCAAGTATAAAGTACTGGGTTCATGAGACTGCACCAAGTTGGATCGGTCATCTTTTAGTTTTCTAACCTTTTCATATTTAGTCCCCCCCTAGATATTTGCATTAAAAACTCAATTTGTTTAAATAGGACATGATTTGCAAAATGCAAAATGGGCTACAGAAGAGAGAGATTAAAACCATTCGATCACAGATTCCATTGACAGCTGCATAAATGACTAGAATTTGTTTTTCCACCGCTGCAATTCCTCCTTACAGCACACTATTATGTCCCTCTCCAAGCCCACAATCACAACAGTACAGGTGCCCAAGAGATGTTGTGTGCGATGCCATAGACAAGCTCAGATTACAACTTAAACTTAGGATAATGCAAGCAGATTTAAGAATTTCACTAAATTTTCCCTAAGTAAGAAGCAAAAATGTTATAGACAACTCTAGACTGGTTAAATGATATCTAGGACATGGAAATGAATTCTGCATGATATTTACCTGTGGCTAGCTGCATAGATCGAATATTGAAGTGAATAACAAGCAAGGATCAAGGCCTCGAGTATCGCAAAACCAAGTGATATCCACCATCTACAATGGAAAGAAAGAAGTATAAGGCTTATGAAATTGAAGCAAAAGTATTGAAAAATTATCCTGGATAAATAATATATCAAAAACTTGTCTCACTGTTGAGATGAATAACTAGACACACATATAACTCTTAATCTTCTCATGACCATCTAAGCCTTCTTTCCGAAGCTTAACCAGGGAAGGAACAACATGGCAGAGCACCTGAATGAAAATCCATAGTGAATCCATAGTGTTTGAGGAATAGACGGTGACCAGAAAAGCATCCGTGTTGTGTTGAAAAGACAACTGAATTCATTGATAGTTAAACTAAGATAGTAGTAAAATTCATGTAGCCGTAACTTAAATCTCACAAGTAAGTTCTAAACCTGCATGACAATTGATGCTCCTATCTGTGGACTGATTCCAAGCTGAAAAAGTGAAAGCTTAAATTCTGCCCCAGAATCTCCAAGTTCATCTGCCAAAAACAATCTTTTCAAGACTATGTGCATAAACTTCATGATAAATATGAAAGGAGCAACTGTTACCATTCCTAGAATCACAAAGGCTGTGTACAGCTCATATAGATAAACAAAATATCAGGCATCATGAATCTTACCAACAGATCCCGAAGTAAAACTAAGATAGTCCTGTGGCATCAGCCTTCTGTCAAATCCAGGAAGTGGAATGAAATATCCAACACGGCTTATAATCAATAAAACCGCTGTAACAAATAATCTCCTCCGAATCTCACTCTTGAAAAATGATTCAGCAGCATTATTTACGACTGACCCCAGCCTTACAAAATTCAAAAATCTGTTCTTAAATCGTTTAGGTTGGAACTGCATCTTTCCAAGGCTATCAACACCATGTGAAATTAGAGTGTCTGCTTCACTATCATCTGCCATTGGAAGTGGACTATTTGCAGTCTGCATAGAAGTTGCCTCGGCATCCACAAAGTTACTTTGGGATAGATTTGAATAGTCAACAGAGAATATCCCACGACCTTTTGACAAAATTGGTCTCTTCAGCAACACAGAATACTTTTCTCCAATCACGAAAGAACACATTTTGTGGGAACTACACTTTCCGGTGACAAAAGTTCTACAAAATCGGAGACTGCTACCAGCAGGTGCACCTGTACACCAGTTAAGAGGGGAAAAGAAATGACCATTTTACTTTTCCTAAGCAACCATAGAAGAAGTTCAAACTATTCCATTTGCAACTATAATAATGCCCCCACAAAAAGCACACTCATGATTTCAATTGTGGGCACTAGAACAGATAACTAATAATAGTAATCAAAATGGAAGAGAGAAGTTCGGTCTGTTTAAATGGGAGGCTGTGAAGTTGCAAGGGGGGCCTTGACATTAGATCTTTGGTGGATTTTAATAAGGCTCTTTTGAGGAGCCATGGCAGAGGTATTTCATTGAGCATGATTTTCTTTGGAGGGAGGTGATAGTAGTCAGATATGAAACAACTCAAAACAGCTGGATGTCTAATGAGGTGGTAGGGCCTTTTAATGTGGCAGTGTGGAAGGGAATCCAAAGAGGGTAGGTTCATTTTATGGATAATGTGGCTGTCAAAGTGGTCAACAACTTGTTTTTGGCAAGATATCTGCTCTGATTCCTAACCTGTAAAGAGTTGTTTCCCATTTGTTTGAGTTGGCAGTGGTCAAAGACTTTGGTCAGCTCATAAGTCTCACAAATCCATCAGAATGTGAATTTCATTGGGCAAGCAAGTGATTGGGAATTAGAGAGTTACTTCAACCTTTCCCTCCCCCCTCTCTTTTTTGGCTCAAATTCACTTTCAAACAAAAGAGGAGATATAAAACACAAATTCTAAGGTCCACAAGGAAACTAAAACTATTGGGTTCTCTGTTTGGGGCCCTTTCGTGCAGCACCCAGGGCATGCTACCTTTGCCTGAGTCTTCTGATTTTAGCCATATTTTCTGCCTTCTTTGCCTTCTTCTCATCCTTGGTCTTCTTCTTTCTCTCCTTGATTTCACGGAGTGCAGCCTCCCGAGGAGCATCTTGAACTTCAGACTTCTCAGTTTCTCTCTTTTGGGTAACTTCCCATGTGGCTCCAACAATGGACCTAGAGTACACTTCTTGGTGGTACAGCAACTCTTGTTCACAGCCTCTGTTGCTATGTCCTTCTTGTGTTGCTTTCTGTACATAGCAGTCCAGGCAAGTTTTGAGGGCTTCGGCCTGTTGTAGAAGTATCTCTAGCATTTTAAGTTGGCAAAGAGAAACACCTGGGAATCTCCTCCAACAATTGTGACACCCTTGCCAGAGTATATCTTGGCACCAATAAAGTGGCAGAGTTTCATCTTAAGAACCATGGCTGATGCTGTAGATGGAGGGTGACACTACAGCCAAAAACCCTAAGAGAATGAAACCCTAAATACGACTTCAACTTCTTTGAATTGATTGAAGGGGTGAAATTGGATTTGGACAGAAAGGATATGGGGTTTGGAGGGGATTTCTAGGTGGAACCTTTGAAATTAAGGCGTTTTACAATTTCAATAAGTTGGACAATAGCGACATAAGGAGGGTCAATTCCTGAGAAGCACATTTGGGATCCCTCTGCTCCTCCAGGGTTTGTCCTTTTTTTGCATGTGTGGCTGCTTGGGGACAGAATTCTATAGCAACGTAAGGAGGGTCAATTCCTGAGAAGCTCATTTGGGATCCCTCTGCTCCTCCAGGGGTTGTCTTTTTTTTTTTTGGCATGTGTCGCTGCTTGGGGGCAGAATTCTAACTCATAATTTCCAAAGATTCTGGATTTTATCTGGACTCGTTTGGTGTGGAGGATGATTCTCTCGCTTTTGCATCTTCATCGGGTGACTTCTAGCTCTATCCAAAGTGAATTGCAAATTTGGAGGGGGGTATGTACAGCAAAGACGAGAGTTGTGAGGGTATATACATCAAAGAAGAGTGTTGTTAGGTTGCTTCCTCTGGCAGTGTTTTGGTTGTTTTGGAGGGAACAGAAGAAGAGGGATTTTGAGGGTTCCAAGAAGCCCTCGTGTTGAATTTTGTGGACATTGTCATTAGTGAGTATATTTGGTTGTTTCTAAGTCCTTTGTGTCCTTTGTAGATGTTGATCTTGTAGAGACTTTGGCATGGAAATAATGATAAAATTGTAGATAGGTCCTCCTAAACCACCAAAAAGGATACTCAAATTGTTCAGATTACAATTATATCAAGGCCTTACGGAAGCATAGTCTTAGTAACAACATATAGCACTTTTCACCTACACCCAAATTTTCTCTCTCCTTCCCAATATTCAGCGTCAACAGATATGTCATTCTATGTGAAATGAATATCCTCCTTTTCTTCTTTAATTAAACATGGTTCTCTTCCAATTGGGAGGGGGAAAAAAATTCTTAACAACTGCAATACATAGAAATCAAATTTTCCCTACAAAGATTATAGAAATAAGTTAAGAAAAGTCAGACCTAAAACCCTAAGAAAACCTCTTCACACTAAAAATGTAAAATAAAAGAATCAGTATGGGAACAAGAGAAATTCTACAAAATCGAATTTTCGGAGAATAAAAGAGAAGACATGAAATGAAGTAGAATTAGGGTTCGAGATTCAAGAAGGAAAGTAAAAGAACACAGAGAAACAAAGTATGTAAGAAGCTAAAGAAGTAGCAGAAAAATTCAGTGGATGAGTTCGAAAAAGCAAATGAAACTCACGTGATTCTGAAGTTCGATGATGGGCTCTGAAGGGATGTGCCTTGAGACCTCGAGAGCTCAGCAGAGTTGCTTCCATGGCGAAATTTGGAGTCGAAGAGACCAGGAGAGAGAGAGAGAGAGAGAGAGAGAGGAGAGAGACGAGAGGCGATAGAGCGAGCCAAAGGTTGTAATCCAAAATTGAAAAACGTCCGGAAAAATCCGGAGCTCCGTTCGGATCTTAATGGCTTGGGTCACCACTCGCTAATATCCTCTCTCTCCCTTTCCTTTTTCTTTTTCTTTTTCTTTTTCTTTTTCTTTTTCTTTTTCTTGTACTCTTTTGCTTTTCTTGCTTTTTCTTTTTGGTCGTACTTTTTCGGAGAGAATAATTTAAGCTTGAAGATGGGCCATGGGCTTTCATCCAAATGGTCACTAAAAGGGATCCAAAAACCATCACTCTCGTAAGGGTTTTGATTTTAATTAAGCTGATCAATATAAGACCTATTAATACCGACGTGAGTTGGCTCAACTGGATGTGGGGTTGAGTTCCCTTAAGTATGATCGAGGTTCGACTCCCACCGGAAGCATCAGGCCCTCATGTGTATGGAGTATTCCCCGTTGGGAGACCCGCCCTCCGAAAAGGAGCCATTGCAGTGGTCTGTCCGGATTAGTCGGGGCGAAGTCTCGGATACCGGGCGGTGTCCAAGACATGGTACCAAAAAAAAATATTAGACCTATTAATGTTATTTTAAAATATTCTGTATTTATTTATTCACTCAAAATTTATAATTTGATATTATAATTAATTCTTATGAAAAAAACGAATAAACCTTCATTATTATTATTATTATTATTATTATTATTATTATTATTATTATTAGCAGTACTATGCAAAAGGGTTATTTCTCACCAAAAAAAATAATAATAACTGTGGCATTATGCAACGGATGAAAGGAAAAAAAAATTGCTAGTTATGAAAAGGGGAAATACAAAAGGGTTTAATATGAAATACAAATTTATATTTTTTCATGACAGAAGAGTTTTATTTTTTAACGATCAAACTCAATTCGGATTTATTAAAATCTAATATAATTATCAGATACCGATAATTAAAAAAAATCAATTTATATTTTTAATTTATTGACAGTGTAACGATAAGTTCACTTAGGGTGATTGCTAATTAGAGTTGATAAATGGCTGCACACCCACATAAGCAATTCAACTCTCTATTCTATTGTTTAGCCAATACAAATTGAATCCACACCGCAGAATTGTGTGGAGAAATGCAGTGATTTTATTAGTTGCCATTTATTTAAAATTACATGTCACAGATCCACACAACTTTTATTTTATGGGAAGCATCGAGCAAGAGCAAGAGCAATATTTGGAATTTACATTTCTCCTCCAATATGTTTTTGGAAGAAGCTAGTAACTCCATTCTTTGGGAAGAAAGATTTCCGGCGAAGGACTTCCAGACTCTGATTGGACGCAGCATTGTGCCCCCACATTTTTCAGGGCATCATTTCCACTTTTACCATTGTTATTGTTATTACTTGAATTCCCATTTCCATGTTTGAGGTTATTGCTTTGGTCTGCACCAAAAAACAAAAGAAAGAGAAAGAGAGGAAAATAAGATAATATGCTACAAAATGTGATTCAAATAATATTTCAATACCTTATAATATGTTTTCATAAGCTTGATCACAAATATCGCTAATTCATCATATTATTTGTATTTACTAGAAAATAGTTCTATTATTTTAAAATTCATAACTCCATAATAATTATGAAGAGAAAAGCAATTTCTTTAGGAAAAGAAAAAAAAAAAAAAAGAGAGAGAGATTAAAGTTTAACGGTATGGAAGAAAAAACCTTGGTGAGTTGATGAGGCCAAGGCATGTACATTGAGGTTCAGAGCTTGAACCACACGAGTGGGGAGAAGAACGGGTGAACAAGCTGCATGCCAGTTATCAATCTCATTAGAATGGACAATTAGCTAAAAGTATTGGCATTGTAAAATCCGGGCAGTTCCCCCCTCGCGGCTCCTTCCCCTTCCCTCACCCTTTTTGTCTAATGTGCTTGTGATTATCAATACAATCTAGAGAAAAATATGCATACGATGCATGTCGAAAAAAAAAAAAAAAAAAGATGATGAATTTAAGAGAAAAATACAAGATATGGAATTATGGGCAGTTCATGGGATGTTATTAGGTATTTTAATATGGAATGCTAATTTCACCTTTCAAATATTTTTTTAAAAAAAAAAATACCAAAATTTAAGGATACCATATCCATTTTCTGCATTTTTGATATTGTTGAGTCAAAACTCAATTAAGATTATGCAACATTTTCAATTAAAAAGTTATTGATATAATACTAATTTAGAAATTTTTTTAATGAAAAATTAGATATTTATTTATAAAAACCTATATTTTGTACAAAATTTTTAATTAAAAATTATTATAAGTAAAATAAAAAAGAGTTAAGAATAAATTGAGTCAAGTTAAAATTTTTCAAAGTAATTGCATATAACTGATATTTGTGTGAATATTTTATATAAATCGAGATTGTTAGTATATGAAGGGAAGCATATAAAGGGTGGGGTATCGATGTTTCGTTGATTTAGTAGGAAGAGTATTAACATCTCATATTAAGAATTAGATTTCAAATCTTGATAGTGGCAAAAACAACGTTGAGATAACTCTCTCCCGATTGAAACCCGACAGCATCGAGATTAATCAGAGCAAAACTCTGGATACTCGATAGTAGATCAATTCCAGGAGACCAAAAAAAAAATATACATATATATATATAAAGAGAAGAGTGCCGATGAATTTTAATTCAACTGATACCGTCCCCTATTTCTTTTAAAATCTCGAGTTTGAGTCTCCACAATATAATTAAAAACAAAAAAAAGGTTGGAGTAATTAATGGGTAGAAATGCAAATGAAGTATTATGGGTACCTGGTTTCTTGGTAAGGGGGAAGTCGGTGCCATTAGGTCTGGGGAGGAAGACACCAGTCCCACAAGATCTTTGGCCAGAATCAAGGAAGATGGCTTGCATTCCTGGTCCTCCCGAACTCCATTTCCAATTATTCCCCTGATTTCTCTGCTTATGTTGCGCCTTCATGTTACCTTTTGATCTCTGTCAGTGTCACATTTTGTAACTATTAATATTCCTCACTATCTTTTCTTTTCTTTCACTGACAAAAATCCCAAGTTCAATGTTTGTGCTTCTGCAACTCTTTCTTTACCTCGAAGAAGAGGGTATACGAGAAAATAGAAAATAATTTCAAATTGATTTGGATCAAGGTATTAATGTTAGGAACTACAAAAAAAGAAAAAGGAAAATGACATATAAATTAGCAAATCTGCACATTTAGTTAGACTTTTTTTTCTCATTTTTATACGCCAACTTTTAGAAAATATATTTCTTTTTACTCCATTTATATCATATACGAAATTTCAAATATATTCATACCATAAATTTAGTTACATTTATGTCCTTCAGATTTGGACTCTTTCTATTTAATTTTTAACTTTTAATTTTTAATTTTTTTTAAAAAAATTATAAAAACAGTTTATTTTTTAAAATAAAATATCAAACAACTTTTAAATTTATTTCAAAAATTATTAATTTCTACCGAAAAACTAAAAAAAAAAAAACTTTGCGAATCGGGTACTTATATTTTTGACTTCTTTTAGGACTTCTATTGATAAAAGAAATTTGGGTTTTGCCCCATTTTAAGTTAATCATGGGTTTATTTTGCTAACGTGGTAATTAAATTAATTAATGACGGGATTATGGCAAGATATGCTATGAATAAACTAAAATAAATACACCTTGGATTTAGGAAAGGAAACTCAATAAATCTGTTGACCTTCAAATATCCTAGGAATTCCAGAGTATATTGCTGCATGCGGATTCCGGAATTATTAACTATAAACTATATGATAAATGGTGATGGAGTGCGACATCAAAATATTATCATATGATTGAGCTTTGCTGCCTTATTAGTTGAACAGAACAACTATGTACATAAACTAATCCTAATTCAACCCATCATTCTTAATAAGGAAAGAATGACCATAATAAACTATAGTGTGATTAATTCCCTTGAATAATTGCTGGGGGGGGGGGGTTAATATTATCTCTCTCTTCTCACTCCTAGGAACCATTAACATATTAATTATGATCATGCCATAAAATAAATGTCAATGAATTCTTTTATCAATATTAACGAAAATAATTAATGCAAGACACGCAGTAAGTAATCATTAGGCGAAACTTAAAAAATGTAGGGAATCTCTATTCAAATAACTCTATCTCTCTCTATCTGAAAGGAAAGTTCTCTCTCTCTCTCTCTCTCTATATGAAAGGAAAGAAAATGCATACCACGGGAGGATGGTCTGCAGGAAATTTATAACGCAATCGATATTCATGGTGGTGCCGATGATGATGATGAGGTCTCATGGATTGCTCCTAATTAAATTAAGTGAAAAACGTAAATAACATCAAAAAAGAATAATTGGTCGATTAAAAACAACGTTTGCAAACCTCAAAAGTCTTCAGAGCCTAACGGTACGAAAATGAGAAAAAGCCAAAAGAAATGTGCAGATGGCAAAGGAAAACGAAAGCAGAAAATACCTTTGAATCATGGCATATTGCCTCGTCAAGAACGTGAGAGGGAAGCCAACATAATCCTTCTTCAAAACCAACATTCCCATCTTCATCCATCTGATCAAATAATCTCTCTCTCTCTCTCTCTCTCTCCCCTTTTCCACAAAGGAGAGAGACAGACAGACCAACTTTTATTCTTGTGCGCTTGAAATGGAAAAGAGAGAGAGAGAGAAAGAGAGAGAAGCTATACAAATCCAACTTCAAACCTGCAACATAACTAATCATAATTACGTGGGAGTGTTATATAGGGAGAGGGAGAGAGAGAGAGAGAGAGAGAGAGAAAGGTTTAATTTTAATTAGATAGATACGAAAACGGGGAAGATAAAATGATATGTTGATAATCAACAGCAGTCTGACTCCATATCCCAGCGCGTGCCATCCCAAGTCAAATTACTGCGTATCTTAACGTATTTCCACGCTCCTCGCTTGAGCGTTGGATCTTTCCATTTCTCTCTTATACATTACACCCCTCATTTCCTTCATAATTACTTCTATGCCACGCTTAATCTCATTTTATCTGCTTTAATTACCTGTCATCATAGGCCGAATTAGAAAGTATATTCTAATTTTTTTAATCCTTAATTATCCTTACCATAGGTTTTATCGTATAAAACCATTTTGCAAAGATTCCTTTATTTACTGCTGAGAATCTATTTTACCTTTTTCTTTTCCTTGTACTTTTTTATACATCTTTATTAAAAATTTTAGGATATCTTAAAACAAAACAAAAGTAAATTTATACTCATGAATAATACATGTAGTATCTTTTAAATTGGTAAATTTTAATTCACCAATAAAATAAAATAAAAGATTATTCAAATATATCTTGACATCGTGTCGTAAAATCATATGAATTTTATTTACAGACTTATTGTTGAATGACAATGTGAAAGTAATAATAAAAAAAATCAAACAAGAATCAAATTTTATATAATAGTTTATAATAATTTTTTATCGATAGATGATTTCGTCGGACTCGTGGATTTAACCTTATAAAATAAGGTTAACCATGCAGATTCTGTCCGTTTTTGTTTCTGATTTGCCCCACTATTAATCATTGATTCATTGGCATAAGGAAAAAAGGCTAAACGATTTATCAAATGGTAATTTGAGAAGAAATGAGGGGCACTTCGGTAAGCTTGAAGAGGAGGGAGAGAGATGGAAATGGGGAGGTGGGTTGGATTGGGTTGGGTTCGGTAAACCTCTCTTGTTCCTCTCATTGGTGGTTGCAGTTAACTCTTCACGTAACACTTGGCTGCCTCGACCACCTGTTTTCTCTTTCCATGTTTCCTATTTCATTATAATTTCCTTTATGTTTAGATGGGCATGGCAGTGTACTTGCTCTTTTAATTCTAATCTAATCAATGTTTGAGTAAGTAGATCATAAGAGGAGACATTAATGAATAGGTGAAATTGAAAATTTGGGTTAGGCTACGCAATATGCAGCGACTAATCCCATTTCTTCTTAACCACCTCACCTACTTACCAACATCCTGGAAGAGAATGTTAGATTAACCACCCTTAGCCTATGATAGATCCAAAACTTCACCCATGATGGGACTAAAGAGAATCAACAAATGTTGAGTACAACAAGGTAGATAAACAGTACATACCATCCAAAAAATGAAAGGCCTCGTGTCTTAAATATCCAAGCTTGCAGACATTGACAGCTTTTTTTTTTTCCAAAATCATGGCTTATCCAAGATGGCTTCAAGAAGATTTGTTGCCATATTCTCCCATGAAAAAGTAAAAAGCATGACCAAAAAATTTCTTTGAGCCAATGCTCCAACTGCAAGTGAAACCGGCAAAATTTGGGCTGCAGAACAGTTGAGAGGTTGCAGTGAAATTGGGCACATGTTTAGAATTTTCTTTACATGAGGCATGCTGCTGAAAGGAAGATCCCAACTTCTCAGGCACATGACCTCTCATCACTGACTGAAATACCAAGTAACAGGACGAACCCTTTTAACCTTGTCAAGCAAAAAACAACTTGCTTCCACAGTGTTAATAAATGTTGCTTGAAACTTCACTTATGCACATCTTGCTTGTCAATTTTATAAGCCTTTGTGTCTCTTCATCTAATTCAACTTTGTCTGAAGCCATTCTCTCGGCAACAATAAGTGGCATTTTGCCAGCTTTGGCATAAGTTCTAAGAAGCATGTTATATATCTCGGTGCTTATGTGGCCAGCCTTTTTAAGAATGAATAACAATTGCTCGGCCCCTTCAGTATTGCCTTCCTCTTCAAGGATTTTGAAAACCTCTTTCACCATCTTGTCATCAGGATCCCACTTCTTTACACTACCAACAGCTTTCTGGAAAGAGTCCAAAACTTTTTCCATCTCCTTCTTCTTCAAGTAGCCCCAGGTAAGAAGCTCCCAGGTGGTGTAACTTGGCTTAATGCCCCTTTCCACAATTCTATTGTAAAACTTCTCGGCCTCATCCATCTCATTTTTGTTGATATATGCTGCAAGAATCAAATTTGGAACTCTAGAGTCACCAGTCCCAGAAACTGACTCCCACTCTGTGTACAAATTCTGTGCCTCTTTGAAGTCCTCAAGCTTCAAAAGGGAAGATATCATGCAAGTATACTCGGCATCATTCATTCTATTGAAGGTAGATTTTGCCTTTTTCCAAATTCTTTTAATTCCATCTTTATCTCCCATGTTTGTATGCAAGCTAATCAGGGAGGAATAAGCAACTCGATCTCTTCGAGATATCCTTTTCTCCATGTCTTTCATAGTAGAAGCTGCTTTATCCAGAAGCTTTTCCTTGATATACAGGTTAGTCAACGCACTGAACGTGACCCAATCTGGAACCATTTTTGCCTTCTTTAGCTCAAGGAAAACCTTCTCAGCAGATTCAACATCATTCTCTGAGGCACAAGCAGTTAACCACAGATTGAATGTCACCACATCTGGAGAAGTATTCTTTTTCAACTCCTGAATCACTTCCGGAACCTTGGTTAATTCCCCGTTTGAGATATAAAGCGACAGCATGTGGTTATAAGGGAGACAATTCTTTATGAGACCTGATTCTTTCATTTTCTTCATTAGGGCCTCAGCTTCAGTGGACAATTTATTCTGGACATAAGTGTGGAGAAGAGCCGAACAGGCAGCCTGACCTTTCATCTTTTCAGGAAGATCAACAAAAAACTTCTCTGCACTAGCCACACCACGAATTTTTGCTATTAAGTCCAGATGAATAGCGTAGTCTCCTGGTAACAGCTTCATGTCTGGTTGAATTTTCATCCACTCACATATCTGCACAAATAATTGTATTTGAACAGACATCTTATCAAAATTATACGCAACAAGGGCAGGGGTAGCAGTTGCTTCCTCTTCCTTCTGAGCCAGTGGAGATTAAAGTTGGTCTAACTTTGACAGAGGAATAATCTGAGTTATTTCAACGTAGTCGCATATGGCAAGTGGCCAAAACCAGCTAACAAAATAGTGATGCTAAGTGCTAAAGGAAAACGAAATGCCTTGGCATGCCAGAAAAATAAGTTGACAATGTCACCACTATTTAGCTTGCATAGGAATAACAAGGACATTAAAATTAAGTAGAAAGCTATAAAACTACTTTCCATTTCAAATTGTTCCACAATGCTTCTTTCAGCAACCTAGATCTAGCAAACCACAGTCAATGGTGCAAGGACATTTTGAGACTACCTCGAGAAAAAAAAGATTCCACATTAAATTTCTACAGGGCACACTAATTTGAGTTTGATAGTATTTATTTTCTTGTCCTCATCTATGCCTCAAATGAAGGAAACTGCAAAGAAAGTGGGAATGGGAGAGAATGGGTCTCTCCAAGCCAGATAACTTTTAACTATTCATCCTTAAGAGTACTTTACATTGTCTTATTATCTTACCCTAGAAAAGAAAATAAATGCAGGGGGGGTGAGGAGAGGGGACAGTATGACATAAATCTGTGCTTTGTAATTTCCCCTCTCTCATTAGCATCAATGAAGTTAAAGGCCTTGATAGATTCTCACTCAAATATCATATGCTTGAAATAGGGGCAAAACTAGAAATTTATATGGGGTGAAGTAGGACACATATTTGAGATAATAATTTTGGGAGGAGGCGGGTCATAACTCATAAGGGGGAAACAATACTTGAGGTTATAATTTTTAAAATTATATATAAATTTTTCTCTCAAAATTTCAGCCCTCTCTCAGCCATTTGAACTGCATCTCCTATCAACGCAGTTTTCTAGAACTTTGATAAGCATCACTCTATGACATAAGTTAATAACAAGTTAAGATCATACATTCGTGTTATAGGTTTTGCTCTTCTATTTTATTTTCTACTCTTTTGATCTGAGCAAGCAATTCTTACAGGGAGACTAAAAGCTAAAGTGACATCTGAACAACAAATTTGTATGGGTTATTCAACTATGCATGGGTGGAAAACCAAGAATAGATTAAAAAATTTCAAAGAACAAAAAAAACAGGCGAGACCAAGCTCAAATATTACATTTGAGGATGGGAGGAGGTGAAACATTACTCCCCTAAATTTTTACCCCGTTTTAAGTGTGTCTAGCAAATCTATTAGTCCTAATACTCTATTAAATCCTCTATTATTTCCGACATTCCCCTCAAGTTGGAGCATATAGATGATATTCACAAGGCTTGTTACAAATAGAATGACTTATAAAATGAACTATTTGCTAAAAGATGATAAGTCGTGCCCTAAGAAAAATAAAAAATAAAAACTCTCTCTCTCTCTCTCTCTCTCTCTCTCTCTAATATTAGAAGAACAGTTGAAATCTTTACTTGAGCTCTCAAAATCATATAAACTCGAGCAAAACTTGAACCCAAAAAAAAAGAGAGGAAAATTTGCTATCAACTATGTCCTGCGTAGCCATTGACTATGAAGACCAAAATTATGTCATTATCAGTACCAAAATAATGCCAATGACCATTTTCAGTTCCAGCTGCGAATGGAAAGTGTAATTATTAAAGAAAAATATACTTAAATTTAAAACCTAAAATTATTGAGCTCGATCCTAATTCAACATAAACAGCATTCATTCAGAGTATTAAGCAACAATAGGGCTCAAAATCCTTAATTATTCTGATTTCTACACCACCAACACGATTAAACCAATCAAAATTGTCACTTGGTAACTTGAAAATTGCAAAAACATCAGCAAAATTAAATAATAAGAGGGGAGAAAGAGGACCTCAAGAGCGTGTTTGTAGCGCTTGAGCTTACGGAGCTCGCGGACGATGCGATTGAGTTCGTATTTATGGACTCTGTGGCCTTCTTCTTTCCATTTGTTTATGGCGATGACGGCTTTGCGCTTTGCGTAGACTAGACTCAGTAGTCTACGGCCCAATGTATTCCGGCCGCCGCTGCTTGTTGTGGCGCTGGTGGTGCTCTTGACTGCCGTCTCCGTCGAGAAATGGCGTCCGGCGGCCAAAGTCGTGCGAACTATACGGACCAACATTTTCCTATTGAAGTGAGACCTAGCACGGAAGACGGAGGCTCGGAACTCATTGCACTTGTTTTGGGGCTCTCGTCTTCAAAACGAAGTCGTTTCAACTACGATGTGAGCTACACCCTTTTTCATTTTTTTTTTGGGGGTGGCACCACAGGACCTGTCCCCCGTCCAATGACAACGTTTAGAGAAATTAATATTGCATTTAATTGAAATTTAATGAAAATTTTAACATAAAAATTAATAATAATCTTAATTATTTATAAAAAAATTAATTTTTACTTTATTTTTATAAAATTTTTAGTTAAAAATATTGTAAAATAATGATTAAAAAAATCAATAACAGAAAATAAAAATCTTCATTTCTTTCGAATTTAGTCTTATACTTTAATTCTATCGAAATTTTAAATTGGTTATGTGGGAAATGCAAGTAGAAAAGATTAAAAGAAAAGTTAAAAAATAAATTATCGATCATCATTAATTTTTATTTCAATAAGAGAATTTAGGGAGTAATTTTGGGAGTTGTAGAATTCTTACAAATTTTTATAAAAAACCATAATTCATTACACCAATTAAAATATGGATAACAAAATTAAAAAGTTTGAAATGACCGAAAAATTTAAATCTGAGAGTTGACTTAATTAATAGTATATATAGATAAATACTTAGTTTACACTTTTTAATGTTCGGAAAAGGTGACAAAATCATTATGGACATTATAGTTATTATGCACTATGATTCGTGCACATAGCAAGAGAGATATGATGCCGTAAAAAAAACCAAAATTATATTATAGGCATATAATAATTAGAATTATTAGAACTTTATCTAAAACTTTTATTAGATAATAGAATTATTATTATCAAAATATATAATCCCGTTGTTTAATATATTCTTTATTAAACACAAAAATTTGGTACAATTCATGTTAGTCATTGACAGATGAGTTATTAAAGATTATTTAAAAAAAAAAGACCTAAAAAAATTTTCGTATAATTTGAAATCATTTTTTGAGATATATTTTCTATAAAAACTTTTTATTTTAAAATATTATTTAAAATATATTAAAATAAAATAGAAATAAATTACGATAATTTCAATAGTAAACTTTTTCGAAAGGATATCTTAAAAACACACTTAGAACTTTTTTAATTGATCTTAATTGAAAATTTATTATTATTTTTCTTTTTTCTTTTTTCTTTTTTTCTCCTCTTCCTCCGCCTGCTCTATAATTTGAAGTCAATTTTCAAGTTGCGTGCATGTAAGCTATGTATTCGTTGGGAAATGAAGTTTCTTTGGGGAAAAGACAATTGTTGAGGAAGTAATAATCATTCAAATCTTATGATTAGGTTAATAATCAATCATAATTAAGCACTTAATTGCATTATTATCATTACATGAAAATTTTTGTTTTCCTTGACTTGAAAAACGCGAAGCCAGGACACCACTCATTAAATTAAATTTCTATTTTTTTTCACTTAATTAACACACTCGCGAGTACACAAGAATCTCCGCGTTACTCTCTCCCCCTCCCCGCCCCTCTCTCTCTCTCTCTCTCTCCATTTTTTCGGCCGTTACAGCGAAACCAAACCCCCATTGAATTGCTCAAACGAACAGACCCCCTCTCTCCCTCCAGATTTAATGGCTTACTCCGGTGTACGAACGAGCGTTCGAGTCGTCGTTGCCGGCGACCATGGTACCGGAAAATCTACCCTAATTGCCTCCGCCGCCTCGGAATCATTTCCGGAGAACGTTCCTCCGGTGTTGCCTCCAACTCGTCTTCCTGCCGATTTCTATCCCGATCGCGTTCCAGTCACCATCATCGACACTTCATCGAGGTCTGTTTACTCTCTCGCTCTCTCTTTCTCTCTGTTGTTGAATTTTTGAGCGATTTGTGTTTGGTTTGTTGTTAGTTTTGAGAATAGAGGGAAACTGGTGGAGGAACTGAAGAAAGCTGATGCAGTGGTGCTAACATATGCGTGTGATCAACCTACTACGCTTTCTAGTCTACACACCTTTTGGCTTCATGAACTTCGTCGATTGGAGGTTTAAGAATTTTCAATCTTTTTTTGCCTTTTTTGGTTTGAAAAGATTTTCCATCTTTTATTTACGTTCAATTGTTTTCATTCACAAATCACACATTTGCACATTTAGATACACAAGTTTGCTTCTTAATTCTAAGTTTAGCTATTGAAAGGTCTAAAATTTGTGGGCATATTGATTGTTCCGTGAAGATTTAAATAGGCCATTTCAGTTTGTATGGTGTTTGAATGAGGAAATATGGAGGTCCTTGAGAAGAAAAGATGTTAATTCTAGAACTGGTTGTGAACCACCACTTCTAGATGTTTGATCTGTTCCCAGCTATCAGAGTTCCATCACCACTTGGAATGAGGGTTGCTTGCTTTATCTGTCTCCATTTTCTTGCAACATAAGAAGCAGTTCACTGGGAATGGGATGACGAAGTATTCCCATCTTTCATCCTAAAATTATTCGATAACCATATCATCAATGTAGTTTGATAAGAACGACTACAGCATATACGAGAAAGAACACATCTAGGATTAAGTACTCTATAGTTGCATGTGGCCTTTCCAATAAGGAGAAAGAATGGCATCAAGGATCATGTGATCTTGGTCAGTGGTGCAAAAGAACCTTCAATAAAAATGGATATATTGTGAAAAATCTGATAGCGTGCATAATAAGAAGGAAGATGAATATTATTCCTTTTTGAACTTATCACTTCTTCATCCTTGCCATCTAATTGTATACAAGGCCACTATTCATTGCATTCTGTGTTATGGAACTAGCTAATCCTAACTTTTTAGCCAGAAGGCCACTATTCATTGCATGCAACCTCCCCCTATATTATTTTTCTGTTTAATTATTATTAATTCATCCTTGTCTACACCTTGGGATATAACTTGTAGCCTATCATATCCTCCTAACTTCTAAACCACTAATCTGTATTATGCCACCTCTATATTATTGTCATGTCTTTGAAGATGCTTGAATAAACTTGGGTCTTGGATTCTGCATAATTGTTCATGCATATGCATATGAATGTTTTACACACCTGCTTGCAAAGCCACAAGTTATCTTGACAGGTTTGGAGAGGTTTTAATTTTTCTATTGTCTTGTTAAACGTGGATAGTTGAAGGTGCCGGTTATAGTTGTTGGCTGCAAGCTAGATCTGCGAGATGATCATCAGCCAATGAGCTTGGAGCAGGTGATGTCACCAATCATGCAACAATTTCGGGAGATTGAGACTTGTATTGAGTGTTCAGCAGCTTCCCTAATTCAGGTACCTTAGAGTGCTTGAGTTTACTGTCGGACCTCTCATTTAAATTTACATTCTATATGTGTATCTAGGTTGTGGCATGGCCACTTGGCAAGGAACTTTGAGCTTTGTAGGGTCTACATGCATGTATGAATCAGAAAAAAAGAAACAAGTGATCTTTTGACGGGATAGAGAAATCTTTTTCTTTCTCAAACCCCCTCAGTGCTCTTAATACCGTTGCTTTACTTTCCAAAAAACCAATGTGATAAATATTTGGTTTCTAGTTCATGTATCTTATATAGTGAGAACTGAGGTGTTGAAACTTCTAAGTTTACTTTTGACTGATTCTCTTTCCTTGAGACGTGTGCGTATCTCTGCCATGCAGTAGCTTCATTTTTAATGCTTATGTTGATTCTTTTGAATTTGCATTTCAATTTAAGTAAATCATAAGATTTTTATTTTAAGTGGTGCTAAATTTGTATCGATACCAATATTGAAGTTTCAATTGCTTGAACATGGAAACCTCATCATAAACTGCACTCATATAGGTCCCTGAGGTTTTCTACTATGCTCAAAAGGCAGTTCTTCATCCTACAGCTCCACTATTTGATCAGGAGATGCAAACTTTAAAGCCTCGATGCATCAGGGCATTGAAACGAATTTTTATTCTGTGTGATCAAGACATGGATGGGGCCCTAAGCGATGCAGAGTTGAATGAATTTCAGGTTTCTGCCATTTTGATACTATTGCATCTTTTTGGTGCTATGAACTTGTGTTTTGGCAAGTCTCATGCAATGTCCTGGTCTACTGTTGAGGTGATCCTTATACTGATTGCAAACAGGTTAAATGTTTTAATGCTCCACTTCAACCAGCTGAAATAGTAGGTGTTAAGAGAGTTGTACAGGAGAAGATCCCAGAAGGAGTCAATAATCTTGGTCTTACCTTGACAGGATTTCTCTTTCTCCATGCACTGTTTATAGAGAAAGGGCGTCTTGAGACCACTTGGACTGTCTTGAGGAAGTTTGGCTATGATGATGATATCAAACTCAGCGATGACTATCTTCCTGTCTCATTCAAACGTGCTCCTGATCAGGTCTCTCTGTCTCTGTCTCTCTCTCTCTCACATAGAACTGAAATCAGATTATTAAAATTAATCCCCAAAATTCTTGTTTACATATGCATCAGCAGAAATAAACTGGGAAAAGGGTGGAATTGGGGCGTGTTAGTTTTTTGGTTTACTACTTATGCACTCCTGGGATACTCAGGGTTACTGCAAGCTTGGTCAGATAGTCTTTCTTTGCATCGATTTTGGGGTTCGGATCCTTTAGCCAGCCTTTTCTTGATTCTACTCAAATCTGTACCGTGTAAGCAATTTTTAGTGCTCATAGATGAGACTAATTGATGCCTCAGTAGCTAACAACTGTTAGATCTTTGCATACTTTTGAAAATAGCTATCCTAATTGATTTCGGAACATCCTTTTCATGTAATGCTGAGACTACTTTTGTAGTCCGAGACTCAAAAAGATAATCCATGTACCACAGCGCTAAGGGTATGAGCCTTAGAAGTGTAAAACAATGCATTTTTTGAGAAAGCCATGATTTGCTTATGGTAATCAAATAATGCCAAATTACATGAAAAACATATGGTTGTTGAATGCATAGTGCCTGGGTGTAGGATTTGTCATGATTCCAGAAGATCTGATTAGTTCGAATCATCCACTGTGCTGGTCCTGCCCTTGTTATCCTGAATTTGACATGGCCATGCCTTAGCCAAGTGAAGAGTTTGATTAAGTTCTCTGTATTCACCATTTTTTTTGTGGTATATATTCTGCATTGTCTTATATCTTTATCAAATTATTTGGATCTCTTAAACAGGTTGTTTCATATTTTATGCAGTCTCTTCCTCCAAATATGCTTGTGTCAAGATTGTCTTTCCTCACAGTCTTACTTTTTTTCTTCTTTATTCATTTATTGTTCATCACATGCTAAATAACTTCTTGCAGAGTGTGGAGATGACCCATGACACAGTGGAGTTTTTAAGGGGTGTATTCAGCCTGTTCGACATTGATAACGTAAGTGTTCAGTTTAGGATAGATTATCACATTAAAGTAACAATATAGATTATAAAATCTATCTCCCAGTGTCTCATTTGCAAATTCTTCTTGGTCTTTCTCTTAGTTTTGCAGTGCTTCGGTTTGTTTCATTGAGTTGTTCTTTAATTGATATCCCATGATTGAACTTAAGTTGTGTACCTATCAGAGACATGCTCTGAGATTTCTTTTCACTTTTGATTTTGAAATTTTAATGACGGATGCATATATTTTGGCCTTGCAAGCAGCAGTAATTCATCCCGCATCTGGAACCATTTTTATCTTCTGTTGAGTTCGTTCTTTTTGGCATGTGTAAGGTTTGTGGCTTAACATAAGAACCTCTTTACTTGATAGGATGGTGCTCTACGTCGAAGTGAGCTTGATGATCTATTTTCAACTGCACCGGAAAGGTGAATTCAGTTTTCAAGAAAAGCTGCTTGGTGGCATCCCAGGACTTTTTCATTTGCAATGCTTTTGTTTCGTTATCAAGTTTTTCATTGTTTTACTTATTTTAGGGAAGTAAAGATACTCAAACGGTATCTTTGGATCATTAATACATCTCTATGTGCTTCCTTCCCCATGATAATGGTTTGTGGTCAGTTGGCAACATATTGCATTGACCTCATCTTAAATTTACTTGAAAATTTTGACAAGTTTTAAATTACAATAACGAAATTCTTTTCCTTTTTTTTTTATTTATAAATTTGATTGAATCTGTTACAAATTCATTTTCAAAAGTTTATGGGATGTAAATGATACATATTCTTGTTAGTAGTTCTCATTCAATAGACTGCAATACTTTTGATCGTCAATGTAAATATTGTTAAGGTGCTTATATTTTAGTTACTGGAATGGAAGTTAAAAAGGAAACTCCAACATATGATTATGTACTGCAACTCTGCCTTTGTGCTTATGAAGTGGTAGAGGTAAGTCTATTGAAATTTCCTAATGACATTATATGTGTAAAAGAGGAGGTAGTGCATATTAGGAATTTTCTTATTTTGGAAATTAATGGACTTTCTTGTTGGTTTTGAAGTTATAAACTATCTTTGTCTTGGTTTCTTCTTTTTGAATGTTGAGCTGAGATGGTGAGGGGTATTATCTGGCTATTGCGGTTTTTTTTTTCTTTTTCTTTTTTATGTGCTTAGTTAAAGGAATGTAGTTCAATGGCGTAAAGGTGAGTCATGTGCTCAGTAAGAGCTTATTTCCAATCGAAAAAGAAATATTTGACATCTAATGGACAAGGATATTTTTCTTAACTATTTTTCTAATATTTTTTCTTTATTTGAAGAAAATGCCTAAGATATATATTTTTTCCTATATTTGTAAGTATTGACATGATCCCTCTATTCTCATATTTTTTGTAACACTGTATTAAACTGATCATGGGGCCAGTATATTGCATCTTTGCTGTATTAGTGAAGTCTAAGAAATATTTGACAGCCTAATTAGATGAAGTGGATGTCCATTTTGTTGGTTTGCATTCCTTATATGCTCCTCTGTGGTCATCTTTTTACACATATGCAGCATCTATATCTGCAAAGCATCTAAACTAGGCAACATTTTTTTCCCCACTCTTTACTTGTTTGTGATACTTGTTTAGTTATTATTTGACCTTCCTTGGACTTTAATCAAAGCCCCACTCATTGAGGAAGTTGTCTTAATGGATTTATTTATTATCCACCAATCATTTTGGCTCAAATTTCTGGTCCTGTTTTATCCTTTTTTGTGTATTTTACATCATCCATCATTGTCACTTCCTTGGTTACAGAGTGTTGATGATGTACTTAATTAGCTGCCTGGCATGTTTTAGGATTTGATTTAGGTTTAAAACTTTTGGTATTCTCACTTACAAAGCATGTCAAATTTGATGATCTCATCTGCTGTTTGCTCCTTCCCTCTTTCTCACATCTCATGTTAGAAGGGCATTGGTAACTCTTTGGTTGTTATGAATGCAGTATACATATCTATAAATGTATAATTTTCTTTTTTAATTATCTGTCATTTTTCTGTTATTAGTCCTTGGGATGAAGCACCATACAAAGGAGCAGGTGAAGAAAATGCATTGGGAGGTATATCGCTTAATGGATTTCTTTCTGAGGTACACGTGAGCTGTCTTTCTAAGAATTGCATTTGAGGAGTAGTGATGACGCATCTCCACTTATTCTATTTCAGATTATTGCATGATAGTTGTTAAATGTATACATACTTTCCATGTATGTTGAATATTATAAATGAGAATATGATATATTTAATGATGAAGCCTCCAACTTTATGCGCCCTAGCTGTGGAAACTCTGAGTTGATAACCATTGAAGTTATAATGATCTAATGAATGGGCTCTTTTTGAAATTTCCATTAATTATCACCCATTAGTAATCTAGCTGTCATATGATTTCTGCTCTTGAAATATTTAACAAATCTAGCTGCTTTTTGCAGTGGGCCCTTATGACGCTACTGGACCCTTCTCGTAGTTTGGCTAATTTGATATATGTCGGTTATGCTGGTGATCCTGCTTCAGCACTCTGTATCACTAGGCGAAGACATATTGATCGTAAAAAGCAACAAACAGAAAGAAAGGTTATCCAATGCTATGTATTTGGACCTAAAAATGCCGGAAAGTCGGCAATACTGAACTCACTTATAGGAAGGTAAGTTTGCTGTACCTCTAGTTTATAACCCTGAAAGTTGACTGGTGATGGTTCACCTTTCTTTTGGCTTCCAGTGATTCTGTTCATTGACTCTCACTATTGATGGCTCTGGTTCTCCCGTTCCAGGCATAGTTCCTATCACATTAATATTTTTGCTTCCTTTCATTTTCCTTATCCAAATATTCAATTTCATCGCAGACCTTTCAAAGGTAATTATACTTCAACAACTGATGAATGCTACACGGCAAATGTTATTGATCAGCTTAAGGTGAGTACTCCTAACTTTATAGATGCCATTTGCCTTATATAAGTTAGTGAAGATCCTGGAATCCTTTCCACTCTTCTCCCCCTCAATCTTGCACCTAGACCCCTTTTTGTTGTTGAAAATAGACATGGTTTAATGAAATGAAATGGGTTTTTCTGCAATTCTTATACCTGAATTCGATCACTTTGTCAGGAGATAGCATCTGCTTATAACTTATAATGTCCCGAGTTTTTTTCCATTCAGACGACTTCATTAATTTTACTTGACCATACAGGGAAATAGAAAGACTCTAATATTGCGAGAAATACCAGAAGAAAGAGTTGAGAAGCTACTATCATCTAAGGATGCTTTGTCAGCATGTGATGTAGTAGTTTTTGTCTATGACAGGTAAACCTGGTTTTTATGTTTTATTTAACAAACTCTTTGATATTCATATCTGCCCAAAAATGGGCTGTAACTTTTGTTATACCTTATATAGTTCACATGTGTCTATTAATTCCACATTGCATTTGCCTTTGCTCTCATTGTCTTCGTTTATCTGAACAGATGGCCAGAGTCACTTGTTTAAAAATATACCAGGTTGTTGGCAACATGATTGTTGCTATCTTGTATTCTCATGTCGAATTTCACCTGCTCTCTCAAGTCTGTATTTGTCTTGAAAATTAGATTGTGCAACTAAAGTTTTTGGTATATTGGTTATGCTTTCTTGTGATATATCTCGTTTTTTGTCCATTCTACTGCTAAAACATTTGGACATAACAAAAAGAACAATGTCATTTCTTTTTCAGCTCAGATGAACTTTCCTGGAAAAAAACAACAGAGCTGCTTGTGGAAGTTGCCAGGCATGGAGAAGAAAGTGGATTTGGTGTTCCTTCCTTTCTGGTTGCGGCCAAGGATGATCTAGATCCTTTTCCAACGTCAGCACAAAGTTCGACAAAGGTAATACTTGTGTGAACTTGGTTTTGCAATTCTTGCTTCTGTGTGTAATATGACTATGCAGCCAGCTTAAAAATGTTGGTGGTGGTGGTTTTTTTATTTTTTATTTTTTTCAGGTTAGTCAGGAAATGGGAATAGAGCCAGCCATCCCTGTCAGTGTCAAATTGGGAGATCTGAACAACATATTTGGCAGAATTATTGCTGCTGCAGAAAAACCTCATTTGTGCATTCCTGAAACTGATGTTGGGAGGAGCAAAAAGCAGTATCGCGAATTTGTCAATCGCTCTCTCTTAGTTGTGTCTGGTATGCCTTTTGATCTTTGGAGGGACAAAACTCACCAATAGACTTCAAACTTGGACTAATCTGTTGGCCCTTGTGTTTTTCTATTTATTTGCTACTGCTTTGTTTCATTATTTAGCATTTGGTGTCTTATCTTTGCATGTTTTACACCAACCTCTCAGCCTCTCAATTGCATTCATCCCCTAGTGATTGAATTACTATTGTTTGTTTGACTAGCTACTCTGTCTGATATACAGTTGGTGCTGCTGCTGTAGTTGTTGGAATGGCAGTTTTTCGTGCTTATGCTTCAAGGAGGAATACTTCTGGCTAGCTGCCGAAACTCATCC
Organism: Dillenia suffruticosa; assembly: GCA_033439265.1. Lineage (NCBI taxonomy): Eukaryota > Viridiplantae > Streptophyta > Magnoliopsida > Dilleniales > Dilleniaceae > Dillenia > Dillenia suffruticosa. Next base: position 23,185,567 of record JAVTVX010000020.1, on the reverse strand, counting down.
CCATAATCATGTACTTCTGGTGTTGCAATTCCGCTAAAACAAGGGCTTCTTTTCACCACCTTCTTTTATGTTCCTGATATTGCAAGGCATTCTTAAGAAGGCTACATAATGTCACTGTAGTGCCTCATTCTTTTGACATTTATCACTTTGCCGGTATGATTTACACATTCACTTCCATATTACATTATTTCTCCTTGAAAAATTAACCTTGTGTACATATCTCTGCTGCTCAATTTTTGGTAATTCTCCATTTTCTGTACCAATACAAGTTTTATGCCCAAATTTTTGTTCACACTCAATTTATGGAATCTCAATTAAGATTATTTATTCTTATTTTTTGTATGTCAACTGTCGCTGTTGCATTCATACATACCCAAGTTATGTATGCTCATTGTCATTTGTTGAGCTTGTTCTTAAATTTGAGTAATCCACTATTTTGCGGTCATGATGAGCCAAGGTCGAACAACCTACAAGGGGCTTGACTCTTTCTGACCTTACATATTGCATTGCTAAAAAATTGAGCAGAAGGGCGCATGAGCTTATGTACAGACATGTGCATTTGATGACCATGTTCTTAGGATTGCTCAACTGGAGGCTTTGGCTGCTTATGTTGTTGGCCTTCATCTATTACGAGAGAACTAGGTGTGAGGAATTCTTAACCTAATTGAGCAAAGCTCAAAAGAGTGTTTTTAGACATTCACAACCTATCACTGCCCCCCACTAAACATGACAACAAAGTGTCAAGACATATATGTTTGTTACAACCTGCAATGAATTGGGTCAATAGGCACTTATTGGACAAAGAAGAAAACGAGTTAATTTCCTCCAGAAATCTCTCCCAATGCTTTATAATGGAATCTCCTTAGGATAGGATTTGTCCTTGTGTGCCCAGATTCTGGATTCTTCAATCATTTTGCTTTTGGGACTCCAAATGGGCCTACTCTATGACACCCCCACCAACTTGTTCAACACTCATCATTGGAACACTTTGCACTTTTGGAGGGGTCGTTGTCCAGATTCTGATACTTGCTATGAATTGGGTCTAAATTTGCACGGCCAACCCTACCTTGAGATATTCCTTGTGAAACGGAATTCAAGCATTACTAGATTTTTTGTTGCTGATTTGGTCTTTTTAGTTTTAATTTTGCTATATAAAAAAAATACTATTTTTTATGAATTAAAAAAAAAACCTATTTTTTAGTGAGCCATATAAGTAATTGTAGCTAATAAAATAAATTTTAATGGCGAGTAAGTACTCGAAAACCTTAACCCAAATAAAGTTTTACATGACTTGAATAATAAGATTGCTGTGTAATTATACAATGTCAAATTCTTTGTTGGTCGAGGGAAAGACAAAGTTGATTTTCCATAGCGTCAGATTGCTGCGGGAAGGATCACTTGATGTGAGAGGTTATGGGCAGGAAAGATCAACATAGTGAAAAGTGGTGTTGGAAGAAGATTTTCAGTTGGATTCATATTCATCACACCCAAGAAGAAAGCGCGGAGTAAGGAGTCAAGTCTCTCTCTCTCTCTTTCTCTCTCTCTCTCTCTCTAAGAGAAAACTGAAAACATGAGGACAGGAGCTTTTAGAGTCGGATTCTCGTGTAGGAAACAATCCAAAGTTGATGCGAAAAATCGTCTTAGAAGTTGTCAATGGTGCGCAAAGAGAAAGAAGACTTTGCAGAGAGAGAGAGAGAGAGAGAGAGAGAGAGAGAGAGAGAGACTACTCTGGCCTTGAAGTCCCACACCACAAGCCAGATATGCACTTCTACACAGACCATAATTTTCACTTTCTCCTCTCTACAACATACTTATGAGTAGGCTGCATGCGCCCAACAAGAAATAATATTGCAAGTAATGTTTGTGTATATATATAATATTGACTGATCTTGTCAATTGTTGTCAAAAAAATATATTTCATATATTTCTATGCATATTAAAAAACAACTCCCCCGTTCATATTTTGATAACGTAAGGTCTTGTCATCAAGGCAACTATTAAACGTGTCGTTTTAAAGAGTGCATTTATTATATTTGACGTCAACAAAGTTTTCAGTTATATGAGTTTAAATTGGAACGTAGGTTGATTTCTTTTTTTTATATATATATATATATTTCTTATTTACGGAATATAAATTAATTCTAAAAGATTTATTATGAGTTTAAATCGAGAGCGAGTGCTTGAAGTTTATCCACTCACATGGTTTCTCATAAACAATTGACATGATTGTCCTACAAATCATGGGACGAACACTCGAAGCAAAAAGGATAAAAGGGTCGTTGGTGAATGTAGCAAGCCACGCCCTTTGCCCAAGACGCAATATGGAGCCTTCCACGATCACTTGGGAGAAGAAGGAGCCGATGGTCATCCAAAGAAGAACATGGGAAGTTATTCAAAACACCAGATCTACAATTCCACTTCTAATATCCATGGAGTTGTAATTTCCTTGCATTAAATTTTGTTATTCGTAGTTCAATGACATTCTCTTACGAGCATGAAGTCTTCTCCGAAGAGTGTGAAAAGATTGCTTTCGGAGTTGAAATGGGGTCTTAATGGACAACAGGTCTGATGAATTCCTCTCCTTTTGTTCAAAGGGCAGGGCTGCGTTATTTCAACGTCATATTCCAAACTTGAATGGTCATAGCAACTAATTTTCTGGGGTGTGCCATAATCTATCACCACCTACTCACCCGCGATTTGTCTGTATCATACTTGTCCTCTTTTGGGAAAAATGGGTCACTCAAGTAGTGGGAGACAGACGCACCAAGTAAAAATAAACAAATAATACATATATATATATATATATATATATATATACATTTTGTCTATTAAATAAGGTTATATACATATTTATATGTAAATTTTTAGTCTTAGGATTGAGCTTAGGACCCTCGAATGACTGAAATAGGGGAAGGGATCTCTCACAACATGTGTTCTTTTTGTTGTGGCCACTGTCCTTCAAGTAAGGAATTTTGTTGTAATAGCAACAAGACAAAATCACTGATGATTTTTGAAAAGCAAGCATATTTCTTTAGGATTTAGAAGATCTTAAAAGTGTTATGAGAATTGGGACCCCCATTGATACCCCTAATGGATCTTCTGGTTTTTGTCTCTCGACAAATTTCAAACTTTTGACCGAAATGCAAACCCTAGCTGTGTGGTCAGCCCTAGCTCACTGTTCGAGTTTGCCTTTCTTCACACCAATAAAACTTCCCAGCCCTGTGCTGCCTCATAGCACGTACATGTCACACTCCCATTATTTTTGCACTTTTTGGGGCGCTGGTTAGGTTTCTGCAACGCCCATTGCCTTTCATTCCTCTTTCAACTCGTCTCCCATTGCATTGAGAATTCTGAGACTTTAGCTCATAGTTTTTTAATAAGGTTATTTTAAATAAACTTATTTATGTTTGAATACGATACCTAAAAATTTGAACTAAGTTTGAATTTTAAAAATAAAAAAATAGAAAATTTGCTCTTAAATTGGATCTCACAATATTCGAATCAATTTAGTGAAATGATCAATATACCAACAATTAAGTACCAATAAAAAGAAACAAAAAAAGTCATTTGCTATTTCGAACCAACCTCAGTGTAGCTATTTTAATAATTTATACCTACACACACAACTAGAACAATCATATCGATATCCAAATTATTATCCATATAAAAATCCCTTTTAAAATATTCCTTTCTTTTTCCTAATTTATTTATTTTTTGACTAACTATACTTTTCTAGTTAGACTAATTTCCTCAATTATAGCTGTTCAAATAGAATAATTTTTGAAATAATAATATTAAGATTTATTCGGTACACAAAGTGTCCCCTTGCTTAGTACAGGGTTAGAGGGAGAGTGGATGTATATATACGCAATATTTCCCTTGCATTGTTTGCAAAAAGACTATTTTCACGTCTCGAACTCATGATATTGAGATTATCAAATGAGTAACTCCACCGTTGCGTCAAAATTTACCGTATGAAATAATAATATTAGATGTATTAAATTAATAATAAGTCAAACGAACAAAATTCTATAGTTTGGGTAACTATTGATCAATTTTTAATCATATCATCTTTTAAATGTCGACCGGTTCAAAACAATTTATTAAGAACTAATCAAAATATAATAGGTAAGATTTGGTCTATTTAATCTATTTATCACTACTTAAAAAAAATAAAAATAAAATGTTGTGCTATTGGGATTGTCCCACGAGGATTCCTATGCTTGATTCTTGTGGTTCTCTCTGCTTGTGTGTTGGGTCCATGTCGATTGCGGTCTGGTTTTATTAGGAGCAACATTATATAAGGATGGTCCTTAGGCTGGTTGATGAACCAAAACGCAAAGGAAACAATACGTTTCATAGGTGTTTTTGAAAGAGGAACCCAACCACCTGGGAACCATGTAGAGAAGATAAGCATCAAAGACTCTGGTGGCCTTGGTTGAATGCCTACCACTTTCCTGGGCCCTAATAGTTCTCTTTATGGTCCTTATCTTATTCCTTTTCATCTATGGTCAGCTTCTTTCATGACCTAATCCATAATATTAACTTATCTATGTTCAAAAATTCAAACCCTTCTTGTAATTTGTACTAAAGAGTAAGTTAATGACCCCAAAGTTCAATAATTAGTCTCTTAGAAACATCTTCATAAGATTAAAGAAAATGGTAATTGGATTAAACTCAACTGCATGTGGAAAGTGATGGAGTTGGACACGTAGGATAAGTGGGTGAAGACCACAAGAAATGGTGGGGGGAGGGGGAGGGGGAGGGGCGGGGGCATTAAATTGATTTGTTGGCATGATGAGTCCGACAAAAAGGCATTAAAATTTCCAATTCTCTCGTGGGGTTTATATGGGTGATTTCCTCCTTAGTGTGTAACAATGTATGAAATTTTATGTGGCGCATTTTCTGATGCTTGGTTTGTTGGGTATTGGTATCCACACACACACTTTAACCATTAGCCATCAAATAAAAATGAGATAGAGAGAGAGAGAGAGAGAGAGAGAGAGAGAGGGCCATGCAAGTAAGAGCAATATGACAAAAATAGGGTATAAGTTGACGTTTAAATTTTCCAAATTTTGGTTTTGTGGTTTTCTTTGTGTCGAAGATTGTGTAGATAATGGTGGGGTAACATCTTCATGAGAGAGAGAAAGGGCTGGCAGACCTTTGTTAATGGTTCTGAACCAACAGAAACCAGCTTTTCATGATTATTACCATTTTTTGGGGATAAAGGTCAAGTATTGTCCGTCAACTAATATAACGTGTAATATTGCATGACTAAGTCAACTTTGTCCCTCCAACATGTTTATTGTTTTTTCTCCTTGTGCCATAGGATGCTCTCTCTCTCTCTCTCTCTCTCTCTCTCTCTCTCTCTCTTCCCCCCCAAACGAAATCCATCTTCTCTTTGCTTAAGCAGATGAAAACTATGTGGCCATTCAAGTTCAATTCATATCCTAACTGACGTTGGTAGATTAGTTTGTTGAAAGTATGGATATCTATTCTCGAACTATTAATCCTCATTAACTTTATTTATTTAGAGTGATTCCCATACAAAGTCATTTTCTTCATGATTGTAGAGAGATGAACCGCTTTCACATTGTGAAAAAAAAAAGAAAAAAAGAAAAAATGATTTGAATCACATCTTTCAATTTTGGAATAATAAGAGTAGAAGCAATAGTAATTTATTACTTGTTCTTGAGTACAAGGGTTGGTCCAGTAGTTGGATAAGTTTATTGTGCACCATTTTATGCCACACCCATCATGAATACATCGAAAGATCCAAAGCAAAATGAAAGAGCAAGACAATCGAGTCTCCCACTAAGATCCCACTAAGCAATGTGTACCGTAACAGACATCAGAGAAATGTTACATCATCTAAATTTGTACACCCATCCCACATTGTGTGTCCAAAAAAGGGAAACAAATAGAACAATAAAAATTAAAAAAAAAAATGAGGCTAGGGAAGATTGCCCCTATAACCAAATATCCTCATCTTGATCTTAGCCAAAAGGCCGAGAAAGGTATAACCAAATATCCTCATCAAAGCCATAAGTCAAGGATTTTGTATGGCCTCTGTTAGGAGAGCTCTCACAAGCTTCAACGAGTGCTTTTTTGGGCAAATGAAGCAAACATCGGAAATTGCTACCTAAAAGATTACTAGCAAAATTTAGTCAATCAAAATCCTGTCCCAAACAATTACCTACGTGTTTCATGAATTGAGCAAACAAGATGCATATATAAGATCATATAAATGTTGGGGTTAATATTATATGTCAATTGTGATCCAAGATAAACTGTGCAGAAACCTATGAGTGTGCTAATACAATTTTTCGAATTGACCCATGATACAAAATTAATTGCGCTTGGTCTTGTGGTCCTCATCTTGTCTGACCTGTCGACCGATATCTCTTTCTTACTTTAGTTTTTATAGCAATTGGCATCCTTTTTATTGGAACCTTGCATGAGAGAGAGCAAGAGAGATGCACCCTTATATTCTAATTCTAATTGGACATAATAACTAATGGTGCTTGGTAGCAAAAGAAAAAAAATGACGATTTGCCACATGAGTTAAGACACTAGTAAAAAGCTGCAAAGTAGTAAAGCAAGATCAAGGAAATAACCATGGAAAGAGAATAACAAAATATGCCTACTGGGAGAGAAGTGGGCATATTGTTACTTGAGCACTGAGGTCTTGAAAGTTGAGAAAAAAAAAGGAATGAAATGGTGCATGTTAAACCAATAAATTATCCTAATCGATACTTGAAACATGAGAGAAACAAAGTACAAGTTGGCCGCTTAAAGTTGAAAATCTGAAGTCTCTTTGGCTAATTATAGCATGATCGTCTCCTTCAATTGAAGATATGAGGCGTCCCTCCGGTGAAATTCCATATTCCAAAAGTGATTCTATATGATCTTTTTAAAGATATCAATCCCATAAATGATCACTGCAACATTTCATTTGCTTTTGCTTTATTTTTTTGTTTTGGGTTTGTTTCAACATGGGAAAGAAAATATTAACCGGGGCAACCGATGTTATGGCTCATATAGCTTTAATGATGTACATGAAATGTGACCATAATACATCATGGGGCCACTTAACCATTTCTTTTTTTTTTCCTACCACAGATATCCAAAATCATACTTTAATTAATCTGATTCGAGCGTCTACGAGACTCTATTTTGAGGTCAGCTCTCCTAGTGTACTTCTTTTCATTCTCAAATTTTGAATTCGAGATTTAATTAAAAAATCTAATAATTCATTTAATCATTTTATCATGATTTAAGAAAAGAAATTTAAAAAACACAAGAAAAATAATAAAAGCACAAATTTGTGCCTGTGTCACAAGTTGAGGGATTAGTGCCTCAACCTTTGTTTCCCTTTAAAGTAAAATGAGGGACGAGTGCGCAAAATTGAGAGAGGATTGCCTCAACATATGCACAACTGATATTACATTTACGATGGTTGAGGAAGAAAAGGCCATATGAGATGAATTTCTAACAAAACTCACATGATGTTGAGGAAAAGGCTTAGATATTTGTTGTGAGGTACCCCATTTGAACATCTCTGTCATGGTTATGCAAATAGAGAGGAAATTAAAAAGAAAAAAAAGGGTCATACATAAGCACACATGGGCAGTGATTTGTTAGTGAGAAAAATTTAGGATATGATTGATCTGAGGCCTATGTCACTAACATATCACTTTGACATGGCTGAGAGGGGGCCATATGATGTTTTCTATATCAAAAACCACATGATATTAAAGCGAAAGGCACAAATCCTTTGTTGAACAATTCCAAAGTACAAACTTCTCAATGAAAAAAGGAAAAATTGTATGGACACCCAAACTCCACGATTATATAATGTTGTCTTCCTCTTTCAAGGTAATGTTACCCACTTGCCTCATACCTCACTCTTTCAACTAGCTGTCTTGTCCTCTGGCTCATTTCTGAGGTACTGAAAAATTCAAAAGAAAGATATGGCACCAAGTTGGCCCTGAAAATACATAGATGGGTACATACAAAAACGTGATAGTGTTGGCTCATCATCATAAAACAGACTCTTCATCTTCGGTTCCAAAGAAGATCACTCATCTTTGAATTTACCATTAGACCCTTCTGACAAAGGAACCTCACAGACCCAATTGGTCAATTTAGGTGGGAATTTTTCTTTTTATGTGTTTGGTAATCCTATGAGCAAGTTTCCGTGAGTTGAGTTGGAAGAATAAAAACTGAAAAGGGTAGTTGTTGATTTTGGGAGAGAGCGAAATAGAAATACTCACGAGAAGGATAAACAGAGCACATGGGATTGCACGGCATATCATATGAGCTTGGGTCAGTGCATGTTGCTCTCGTGGTACCCACTTGTTACCTTACCTTCGCATCATCCGTACTTTATTGTACATTTATTTAGGACAATTTTTGCCCTTAGGGTCGATACGTTTCTTAATAAAGATTGGTGTGCAAATGTTAGATTTATGTTTTGAAAGCTCATGCAAATGCTGATGTGCCTAACAATTTTTGGTAATTTTGTATGTGCGGTTAAGATTACTTTCATCTGTTTTGTACATTTGATAAGATTTACATTTTAACGTCATATATATATATATATATATATATATATATATATATTGTGAGGAAAGTTTTGTCTTTCCTTTAACTGTTGAAGCCGTTGAGAAGCTAAATATCTAATGATTCTTAACAGACCTTTAAAGGTGATGTTTTTCTGATTTCTATTCACCTTTTTCATCTTTTTTGCAGGCTTGAGAGCTACTTCAACGTGGGTGAATCTGCAATTGCAACTGCACAGGAACCTTCCTTTTATTATTATTATTATTTTTATTAAAAAGAAAAGGTGTGAACTTGTCTTGATAATCAGCAAGGTTATTTTGGGAACACAAAGACGAAAAAAGTGAAACAAGAAAATGCATGGCAAAGATGAAATATAATAGAAAAAGAGAGTCCTCTCTATCTTGTACTCCATTAAACCATAATAACTGCCATAACCATAGCGAGACAATTCACAGACTATATAATATTTTAATTGAAAAATAAAAACATGAGAAGAAGAAGAAGAAGAAGAAGAAGAAGAAGAAGGACAAATGGAAGACTTTAAGAGGTAGCCACTAAAGAAGGGTTCCAATGAATCAGAGGCTTGTTTTCCTTGCACCCTATTGTTCTCTGAATCTTCTCAATTCCTATTTCATTCCCACTGCTTTCTTCTCTCTCCTCAGCAAGCTCGTCATTTTCTCCGTCACCATCAACAATCAAAGCTTCATTTTCATCATCAACAACTTTCTCTTCAAACTCTGTCTCTTCCCTGTTCTCCTCTGTTTCATCATGATTATGAGCCAATTCTTCGTCAAAATTAGAACTGTAATTCTTCCATATCCAAAGCGTAAGCCTCCCATTGCCTCTCTCAGCTTCAAAGCAAGTCCTATTGGAGCTGACATTGACAGCGTCCAACACCAATCGACCGCCTTGTCGATGAGACTGCACTCGAACACCATTCGAGCTACTCATCGTGGTCAATGGAGGAGGAAAACTGCAATTTCTACTCATTTTCTTGCTTTTCCAGCTCTGTTGCTTTCTCGGTTTTTCCTTTTGTGAAAAATCCTCAGTTTCGCACGAAGCATTTGAGGAGAAATTGTCATCATCGCCGGCATCAGAACCGGTTTCGCTTCCCAAACTCTCTGTGCACATTTTCAAGCTTTTCTCACTCAATATGGAAGAACAACGCTTGATCATTGGGCGCACGAAAACAGAATTTTCTTTCTCAATTGCATCTTTTGGTTCATGAGTTGTGTTGTTGAGAACTTGAAGAAAACTCAAGTTAGTGCTCTGTTTTTCCTCTGTTTCTTGGAATTCAGAGTCAGAGTCAGAGTCAGAGAAAGAAGTCCTTAGAGGACGAAAATTGGAGTTGGGGGGAGTCAGTATGAGGCGAAGAACACGTGGTTCGACAAGACTGGGTTCGAGGCATGATAGCAACCCTTGACAGACACTTGGAGCCATCTTCTCTTATCCACAATAAAAGAAGATGGAGGGGGAAAAGAAACAGAGGTTAAAACAAGAAGCAGGGGAAAACTGAGGAAGTCGAGATTTGCAGTAAAATTGGGAGAAATTTTGGAATGGATAGAGAACTTTTGGGTGTCTTAAGCAAAACCCATGTCTTAGTCTAGGCGAGGAATTAAGCGTGTGAGGAGAACATGTGAGGGAAGTGAAAGGGGTGGCTTCAATTTATAGGAGATAAAGTTTGGAGGTGGGGGGGCACCACCCTTCCACAAAAGAGAGAGAGAGAGAGAGAGGGAGAGATTTTGAGAGGCAAAATAGAAGTACAAAACAAACATGCAATGCTACGACATAAAATGGTTAGGAAGAAATTCGATCATTTACTCCTTTCTCTTCTTTGATATGCAACTTTTTTATTTTATTCTATTTTAAATTTCTGATAGTATTAATTGTCATAAATAGAACAATACTAAATATAGCATTCATAATCCATCCGTTAGCAAACTCCATGGTAATAAATAGTACAATGCTACACAAATCATGATAATTTAAATTTAAGATTTTAAATTTAAATTTTAAGTTTTCAATAAATACATTATTAGATTTGGTATTTGAAAATTTGGATTATTCAACACACACATCATTTTCTTAATCTTTTTTTTACTATAGGTTTGCTTTTCTTTGTAAAATGCTTTTATTGGCTTTTTTTTTTTGTTTCACCGCCGATATTCAGATTTTGTCCGATTAATTTAGTTTAAATATTGTGAAACTTATTTTAAGGATTAATTTTCTCAAATTTTTTTTTATCATTTTTAAAATTTGAATTTTAGACCTTTAATTAAAGGAATTATGAGAACAGATTTTTCAAAACTTTTTCCTTTTGCGCACCAAAGACATTGAAAAATAAGAGACCAGAAGACAATGAAATCTCAGCTGATAGTAAATGAAAAGTTCATTTATTGATTCACGCTCAACACCATCTTTTGTTCTCCCAACTCTCACGTTCTAGGGGTCAAAACCTATGGTTCATTGTGTTTTAACTTTTGAGCTTCATTAGCTTTCAACTTTGATAAAAGAAAAGCCTTAGTGTCAATTCGGTTCACACAAGTTGGACTCCAAGTGTGTCATTTTTTGGAGCTTGTTAACAATTCCAAAGAATTAATTCAATTATATACTTTTTGGCCTTTATATATTACGTTAAAACATATATTTTAAAATAAAATCCTCAAAATTTCATTTTTTTATTATATGATATTTGAATTCTGGATTTCGATATTAGGAGAAGGGGTTATGACTATTAATCTATCCTATTATGACGAAATCCTTCAAAATTTCAATTTAGCTAAAAGAATTTTACATTTGTCATGAACAAATTTTCTTTGGGTATACTCTATTTTTTTTTTAATTCTAAATATCAGAAAATAAATAACATTATGGTGAGATTAATCATAATTTATAGTCATTCCGATGAGCATATAAAGTATTGTGAAATTTTGGCCATGAAAAGAACTATCTCAAATGAGAAACGATGTGCTCCTTGTGATGATGACAGACCATCATGCTAACATCAACCTTATAAAGTATTTTTGATATGGGGAATGTTACTAATGATAAAATTATACTACAAATATACTACTCTTTTATTGTTTTGATTATGTAAGACTGAAGTCTGGTAGTGTTTTGGTAAGTACTTTTTTGTACTTCATTTTGGTCCCTGCAAAGACATTATATAAGTAGTAAAAATGTTATATAGTATGGACAATATAAAGCTTATTTTTTTATCCATGAAGATACCTTTGAATTTCATTTTAGGGTAATCCTCCTCTCATTCGTTCGATTACTAAATAAACTAAATAAAACTAGAGTGTTCTGACTGTTCTTTACAATATTATAAGTGTTCTGACTGAATACACGATTGTCAAATTATACTTATTCATGACTGTTCTTTATTATATTATAAGTATTCTGACTGATATATAATATCTCATTTATTTTATAATTATTGTGCTGAAAGTTAGATTATAACTACATGTCTGTTCATGTCTCGTGTTGCTCTTCCTTCTTTTTTTGCTAACCAACGTATTATTACACTTATTATGAAATACTCTTTAATAAGATATTGGAATGCAAATTTTACTTTATAAACAACCAACCAAGAACTATTTTAAATGGCTCAAACAATAACCAAACCTTTCGATATTTGCTTTGATGGCTCACAAAGAGGAACAGTTCTATATCTTTCTCCTTTGGTCATTCTATTACCAGAAGTAGGAAGTTTACTTTGGATGTTCTGATTCTTTTGTTTGATAATTTTTCGTTATTTGGAGCAAAACAAACTGACACAGCTTAACTCTCTCTCTCTCTCTCTCTCTCTCTCTGCTTTTCTACTGGTTACTTTGTTTGCAATTATGATTTTCTTATTGGTTTCTTTGATTAGATTAATATTTCAACTATACGGTCTATTTTCTTGCATTAACACTTGTAAAAGGTATTGGCCTTGATCCCTATGATCTCCCTTTTGTACGTCCTCTGCTGCATTGTAAGATATATATATATTAGATATTCCTCCACTAACAAGCAAGCTTTACATTTTGTCGGCCATTATTCAATCCTTAAAACTATAGATATCTTAAATAAATATGATTTTTCAACGATGTCATTACACAAATAACACAAAAAATTTCATATAATTGATTCCATTTAATAAAATAAAAATTTGATAATAATTATTCATCTATCAGTCGGCATACTATGAAAAGAAATCACAAATATAGTATTTACAAATTAATTAATTCTTGATTCTTATCGTTTATAACGACTTAAAACGTGTTATAATTTGATATTTATATCATCGTGATTTATGTCACCACAAGCATAAGAAAAACCTAAGATATTAAATCTAGACCTATGTCATGTGCCATATAGTTGATGGCTAAGAAAACAACCTTTGCTGCAGTACGACATTGTTGAGTTAGCATGGCATTGTTCCCACAAAAGGTTGAATCATATTAGAAAGTGAGGTCAAAGAGAATGGGCTATGAGATTATCCACTATTTTACTACTAAATGCAAAGACATCACATCATGAAAGGTTGAAGGTACCCACACTAGATTTTCATACACACTGGTATAATGAATTACATTAAAAGTTTATAGATCTGCCTGGTCAAACCAAATTAGGGTTTTTATTCGTCTCACAAGCTTGAAAGGTTTTTCCAAAAATCTCTGATCTCGCTTATATTTATTGTTAAAATCATGGTGAATAAGATTAAAATTTATAAGAATTTGCATAATTAGAATGTGATGAATATGAAGAAAAGAATATGAGAGTGGTTGAAATGTTACTTTTACTGTCAAAAGAATTTGTGGGCGGAGAAATTAAAAGCAACCCGTTAAACATCAATCCTTCTTTTTCATAAATCAGAAAAATAGAAAAACCTTTTAATATTACTATTGATATCTCTACCTCTTAAAATATTTTACTACTCAACTCTTTACTACGGTTTGTTGAGATATTAAACAACCAAAATATAGTTCAATATTAATATAATTGAAGTATAAATAGATTTATTAATGGCACTTTAGGGTTACCGTTTTCTAAAAATAGCATAGGGTTACAAGTTGTAAAACGTTTTCATTTTAGTAGGGCCTAATAAGATTGTTATGATACTTGGGTAGTGTCACGAGTATCCGTGACACTACCCAATTAAAGCTCAAGCTTAAACTCATATTCAATCAAACTTGAAACTCGTCGAGTTACCTGATACCCTCTCATTTAACATAATCCCTGATCCATTTTCATTTCTCACCCACAGCCTACGATCAAAGGTCTTTGCTCCTCTCACCATCGCGATCGAAGGTCTCTTCTTCCTCTCACCATCACACGATGGTCTCCTCCTCCCCTCACCATCGCGATCGAAGATCTTCTCCTCCTCCTACCATCACGATCGAATGTCTCTTCCTCCTCTCACATTCATGATTGAAGGTTTTCTCGAATCAAAGGTACTCTCTCTGTCTTTGTCTTTCACTCTCTAGGGTTTTTTATTTTTGCTCTTTAGGGACTAGTTGTGTCATGTGTGCAATGAAGATTTTCTGCCTTCTGTCTCCTTGAATCAAAGATAAACTCTCTCTCTCTCTCTCTATCTAGGGTTTTTGAGTTCATCTGCCTTCTGCTCAACTTGAGGGTATTGTGATACTCGACCTCGACTCGAGTGTCATAACAAGGTTAGAGCCTAATATGATGTATTATATTTGATTACTCCTACTTTAGAAATGGGGTAGCTTCGTTGAGCGCAAACATGGTGTGACAATTCTATTATTAGGATTTAAGTGGTCTTTCCAAGCCTTTCCTTTCAATTCTTAACATGTAATTTACTTTTGTTTTTATGTAATTGAGTCATTCAAAAAATAAAAAATAAAAAAGATACACATGCATGTGTTTGCTCATGTTGAGATTAGAGAAGAAGAAAGATGAATGCTTCTTTTACCTCATTCAAGATAAAGCATTAAATATCGATGAGTTATAACTCAACTGATACTATTTTTTGTGTTATAAAGTTTTTGAATTTAAATTTTTCTATATTTTTTTTTAAAAAAATAAAGCCCATAGGCCAACCTATTCAATAATGAAAATAAATAAATAAAAATAAAAAAGAGACCAAACTGGTGAATTGCGGTCTGCCGTCCTACATGCTTAGCTGTTCGCTTAACTTTGGGAAGAGGTTGGAAAGAAGACTTTGCATATTATTTGAGGTGCAATGAATTTAATATCTACATGCTTTGGACGTTTGTCCTCTCCTTTAACACTATGATGGAATTATTTTTCTTTCTACATAAACGTTATGTCTTATATTTTTTTTTTATCTAGAACTTTTGATATTTGGGGTTTCGTTCTTACTAATCTGGAATAAATCTGACTGTCGGATCTCATTTGAGGGAGAAATCTCTCAATATTGTTTTCTCTATATTTAGTGGGAGTCAAACTCCCGATCTAATTAAGAGATAAAAGATATACTTCCTACCTCAAGTATTAATAAGTTAAGTCTTATATGCTCTACAACTTTTGTGACATCATTCTATTTTAGTATTTTTAATGCAACTAAAACAAAAACTGAACCCCTAGGATTAGCAATAATACTTGGGGTGGTCATTATTGTTTGGTTAAAGTTTGATGCTACGAAATTAGAATATGAATCGATGAAGAGAATCAAATCAAACTACATAATAAAATGGCAAGTGCATGCTCGAGAGATTATGCTACATTTTTTATTTGTTGGGGGGTTAGTGAATTGAAATTTTGTGTGAAAATGCAAATGACTCCATGCATTTTTGCCTCCAAGGTCCTTCCAATAAGAGGGTATCAATAGATTGCATGAGCCCATGACTCCTAGGGCAGTTTTCTATAAAAATGCAAATGAAAAAATTAAGGTAATTTTTGGTTTTTGATGTTAATAAGACAAAGAGAATGCTTTTGCAATGGCTCCAAAGTCTTAACTACAAAGCAAAAGCCTAAAAGAGCTCCTAAGGCCTAAGAAAGAAGAATATGTGCCCTTCACTCTCCTGCACATACGCGCACAAAACCCTAACCATCAAATTTGCACTCACAATCCATCTCCTTTAACTTTCCTTTCAGCCTTTTGTTTTATATTTGACCAAACATAGGAAGTGTAGTCCCTTACGAGAATCAAACTATTTGGGTCATCTTGTTGTTCCCTTGGTCCCCAAATGAAAAAATACCTTATATCAAAAGGCAATTTCTCAATGCCTTTACACATAAATTGTTTATGTTACTTTATGCCAAGGTAAGGGAATCAAAATTCATGGCTTGCATAAGCGTTCATGTCAACCAAGCGCACTCTCCATTATCGCCTTTTTGACTATGTTATTGCCCTCTTTTTCTCTCAAAATAACCCATGATTAGCTCAATCAGTAAAGTGGACTTCACTTGAATGCTTTGGGAATTGTCATTTGGCTAATGGTCAATTCTTAATAAAAATTTAGAAAGGCTCTCTGTTTAGTATATTATTTCAAACTTTATGGACGGTGAATAGGTAGCTTCCTCCATGTTTGAGCTTTGCAATTGGTGTTTTAAATCATCCATGGAATCTCAACTTGAATCCATGAATATAGTATTTTGGCATGATGCTACATTGACGTATCAACTAATCCATGATCATTAATCAATTAGGTCTTCGAACATTCACAGTATTAAACTCTGAACGCAACGATTGCTCGAAAGATTGGATCATCAAATGAATAAATAATGGTAAATTCCACCTAACCCGAGCAAAGCGAAACCCTGAAGGTGAACGATGGTTTATCGTCATCATGAAGATAAAGGAGTATGGGCTGTCCAGAACCTTTAAATGAGAGAAATGAAATAATCTTCTTGAACCTTTAAATCGGAATGTAAGATTGGGCATCAAAATTGGCTGTCCAGAACTCATTCAACGTTGTGCATTACACCAAAATCATACAAATAACTTCATTCACCTGCAAGGTCCAAACTTATATCATAACATGTGCAAATTTTGGATTTCAATCTGCAGCTTTTGAAGTTTTTTCTCAACATTTATCAACTCATCTTGCATCCCTGATAATCTGTCAAGTCTCTCTTGGGCTGCATCATAGTAGGGCTTTCCAAGGATTTTTATGAAGGTCTCCAAATTCGCTACGCTCTCTGAGACATCCTTTTGCATGGCCTCTTCAAGGTCACAAGCTAAAGCATCCGCAGTTCTTTTTACTTTATCAATCACCTTTTGCCTACGAGCTGGGAAATTTGACATCGCTAATAACCTACCCAAAAAGCAAGGACTTGTAAAAATTGCAAAGAAAAATACTTGATAACTTTAAACAGCACGATAGAGATGTAAAGCCACAATAATATAGTTAAAATAATACTTCATTACAAGAGTCCATATGACCATCACACAGCATGCATGCAAGTATTGAGGATAGAGGGGAAAATCACATACAAGAACAACAAAAGAACTTTAGCAACAACACTAGAAATCATGATCTTGTTGCTTGCCATCCAAACTTAGATGATATAGACACATGTCACCACCCTTTCCCCTCTCAATACGGGAGTTCCATGCCAGTTCCTTGTACTAGTATTTGAGAATGTCTATTACTTCCGCAACAAAAGAAAACCATTTTCCTAATGAAGTCTGTAAAAGTTTTAATGTGCACAAAAACTGAACATCAGTCTTCTTCACTTTGGCATAAGCTCAGTCATTTATCTTGGGCTACTAAAACATATTCCTAATTGAGTGGTTCTATTCAAAACTAGGTCATGGCATGCAACTACTAGGAACAATAACAACAAAGAGGAGGAATTTAGCCTTGTAGCCTGCAATCAAATTCCGAAAGAAATGAACACAAAAAACCTAAGAGCATGTTAGAATCCTCACCCGCCCGAAGAACAAAGGACAAGAGCAAGAAGATCCTCCAATGTAGACTGTAAAACCGACGTTAGAAGGGAAGCAGATAGGCCAGCTGCCCCAAGTCCACCAAAAGCTCCTAAGAACTGAGCCACAAAGCTTGGTTAAGTATGGAATCTATACCTATTCCTATTACGAAACTATGTACTCAAGGTGTTAAAATAACTATAGACAAACAAGCAAAAGCAACAGATGAAAATGTCCAAGTCCAACTGAAACCATTTCAACAACTTAGATCTGGAAGTAACCATCCTAATATCAAGTAATGACATAGAATAAGCAGCCACGTCACAAAGAAAGCAATAATAATAAAGGACTCGGGAAGAGAAACAAGAATACCTGGGCAAACCAGCCACTTCTTAACTGAGAAATGTTTGTCAAACTTAAAACAAACAAAGCCCACAGTTTACGAAAAGTAGTAATTCACTTGGTTAAGAAATAATACACCAGAACACAAATTGCACAAAGATTCAAATGTGGGCAAGATATGTATATCCATCGCATAAGAAAATCACTCATAAATATAGCTTATATTGCTAGAGGGAAATTAGAGCTCACCACTTCCCGGATTTCTTGATCGAACAGTTTGGAAGCAGCACTTGCACTGAAGTTCTCTATAGCTTTCACACTTAATTCATCAGCTTTTCTCAGCAATTCAGAGGTCGCCAACTGCACCTCTGCACGTCGGTGGACCACTGAAGGCCATTTTTTCTCAAAGGATTCATTATACATCTTTCCTTCACTAGCATTGGATGATTGTAACCATGTCACATAGTCAACAAGGAGTTTCTGCATACCATAAAATGGAAAAAACAAGAATAGAGGAAGAAGGATATAAGAGAACAAATATCTTATAGCTCTTATACACAATAATTGAATGACATACTAGGTAAAAATTTTTTCCTTTTACCAAGATCAGAACAAAAACCATCACCCATACTATAATACCACATGACACTGAGACTGGGGAAAAAAAATGTGTGTGTGTGTTTTTTTTTTTTTATTACAGTCATTCACCGAACAAATAGTGTTCAAGCTGTTGTAAAATCAGTTTCTAAGCTTTTCACCATATAGCAACTACTATTCTGTAGTTTCTACACCAATAGGCCATTGATTAACAATTTCAGAGGTTTGAGTGTATTTTACCCTAATTGTCATACAATGCCAAAAAGGCACACTGTGGATGAATGCAACATTACAATGAGAATTCAGAGTATAAAAGAGTGCAGAGAAGACTTTACTTGAGCATCAGACAGTGCTGGTTCAATAATTTCATTTTCAATTCTTGATGTTGCCGGCAGTGAAGAAGAATTCCCTCCTTTGAAGACATAGGAAGCAGCAATATCAAGATTTGACAGTCTTACAGTAGATTCTATGAGCTTCAGAACACGTGATTTTGCAGATTCAATCTGCAGATCAAACACAATGATAGAGCCACCATAAATTCAGTGATAGAGGAAAAGAAAAAGGAAAAATTAACTTCTGAACATAATATACTTTGTTTGGTTTGAATCACACGTGATTTTCTAAAAATTGACCAAAGAAAAACATACCAGTGATAAGACCTGTCTCCTCCGAGACAAGCTCTCAGTCTCCATTTTCAGGGCATATTGTTTTACACTACTCATTAATTCTTCTATTGAGGTCAAATCTTGTTTGGCATATCGATATTCTTGTCTGACAAGAGTTTCGCAAGCAGAGAGAAGTCGTTCAGCAATGCAAACTGGGGTTTCAAGCTTGAGTTTCAGTCTTTCCATCCCAGTACTTGTTGAGCCATCTAAAAAGCTATACAAGAATGTTTCAAGTTCCTTGAAGCTATGGCCTCCCTGAGAAGAAGATATTGATGATTCTATACTATTTTCCACTGCATCAGATGAAGCTGAAAGCTTTGTTGCAAGGGCAGATCTAGCAGATACAGTATAAAGTGTCACATGTTCAGTATTCAGCAACTTGGATGTATTTTCCTTAATAAATCTAGTAGCCTCCTCAAGCTGCAATAAGAATAGGGAGACAAAATCTTAGAAATGCTATATGTATGAGCAAAGAGGGGAAAAATTTTTTTTCTAGAGGTCAAATAAAAAAAAATATTATAGACTGTATTGATCAAGGAATCAAAAAGGGTGACTGAACCTCACGGGCATTCTGATAAAGATCAGCTTTATTCAGAACAAACACAACTTTTTTCTTCCATTGTTGAGTGTAACGAAGGAAAGCAACCTGAAAGCATGAGAAAAGGTATCAAAATTAACATCCAAAGAAAATAACAATAAGAAGAAGAAACAATGAGACAGTGCCTAAATCCAATAGGTAATGCTTGACAAGAAGAGAAATTTTCTACATGGAATTTGGAAGGGGAAGCAACATAACTGAGAAAAATAGCGGAAATGATTAGAAATTAAAATAAAAATGTTTTATTATAGCGATAAAAAATGAGTCCATTCTAATTTACTTCGAAGATGATAAAGCACCAAGCAAACTTCTGATGCTTTCACTGACTAATAATTCGAACCAAGCTCCATGTTCTACATCTTCCATCATGCAACAATGTAGATTTTAACCACACTTACCAATGAGAGAAAGTACATAATGGTTTTCCTTATGCAATCTCTTTTATCTGAATTTTTCCAACGCAGAAACATAGATTTAAACGTATATCTAACTAGTCAAAACTGTATCTATAAGAGATACTCATTCTAAATAAGCATATACAACTACTAATCCAGCATTGAGATTCAGAGCCCATAAACATTGGTAACTGAAACAGTAGGATGCTCATAAATATTAATTAAATACATAAGGGTCATAGTGTCAACCACAACAATCATACCTCACTTTCAGTTAGTGGACGATCAGCAGAGATGACAAAAAGAAGCAAATCTGCACGGGGCACAAACTCCTCAGTGAGACGCTGTTGCCTTTGGAGAATCACATTAGTACCAGGAGTGTCAACAATGTTCATCTGCACCAAAATAGATGAAACTTAGTTATGTGCAACACTTTACATGGATCAATATTTTTCGCAGATAGGTTAAAGGAAAAATCATACTAAAAATAAGCCAAGATTATGCTGTCCATTAACAAAAGGAAGGTCACCAATAGAAAAGAATCCAAAAGGCCTAACCAAATACTCACATCAAAATTGACAATCCATCAAAGTCTTAAAAACAGAAAAGAAAAAACTAGAGCTGGCCCATCAAGCGCCCTCCCACTTCATTAAGGGCTTAAACTTTTCCCCTCTAAACCCAAAACTTCATGTTTTGTCAACAAATCATACAATGAGAAATACCTAGTAAAGTATAGACCACATCATAAAGTTAAATAAACAGGTTCAGCATCCTTTTCACTTAAGAAATACCAGTTCACCGAAATATTTTCCCTGTCATTGCATAGCAATGTCAATTGTTAAAAAGCTTTTCCAAGTGGGTGGAATGAGAACTTCCTAACATACTGTCTCCTTCCAAATCTTATCAGGTCTTGGTCTGTCATCATGCAAGAAAAAATCAGTATAATAACCTATATGTACAAAAAGACAAACAGGTGAAATATTTATAGTCATAAACACATGCAAAAGACATATCAGGCATGTGATCCTAAAGAGATTTGTCATCCAAGTAAAAGAACAAAGGATGAGATTATCTGGCAAACTCTTAACCTTCAAGCATTGGAAGTATAAACATAAAACTTGAGGTTTATTAGGACACAAGCCAAAAGTTAAAGGGCTCATGGTGCAAGCTTCTGTCAGACTATTCTCCCCCAAACCCCCCCCCCCCCCGGGGGGGATTTTTCTTTCTTCTTCCTCTTTTTTGTTCCATGGTCAGGTACTACATTTGCAAAGCTCCAATCCAGTTGCTTTTTTCAGGTAACTCTTCCAATGATTCGCCAGCAATCATTGGCGATGCATAAATAACAGACTGAAAGAAAATAGTTGATTGAAATGCAAATCACCTACTTCTAAAATAAGTGATCACATGATTAGAACTCATCGATAAAACATTTGGTCATTTTACTTAAGTAAACTCATTCTAAATGGTTAATTCAAGATTTACCACAACTTATTGTAGGTTTGACATGTAAATACCCCCGGTTGGGGAAGTATCTTACTAATTCTGCTAACTCAACACGTATCCCCCAAAAGGAAAAATATGGAAACAAAAGCAAAAATTTGGAGCAACATTATTATCAGGGCAAGGATAGTTTAAAAATGATCAACTAGTTGCAGGAAAGCATAGCACATTGGAACACAGGACGCCAAATAAGCACCCAGTTTTATTTCACCATTGAAACAGTCTAATGTGCAAAAACAACAGCCTTCTGTTTAATAGTCCCAAGCAAACACCTTTGCTTCTGGTCACACATTACAGCCCCCTAGAATCTAGAGTTTTTCCACACCTTCTATATAATGTTATGCTAAAGCCAAATGCTCATAGAACAAGTGTCTTTCACTATTATATGATAGACAACGATGATTAAGGATTTAAACCCAAAGAACACCCAAATTCTGCACCAACTTAATTGAATCCTGTACCATGTACTTTCACATGGGACAGAAGAATAAGTGGGTTGGACATCTTTCTTACAAGAAACATGATTGGGTACACCCAAATCTCAACTTCCCAGACTGATTATTATTCCAAGTGACATTGTCCAATATGGTCATGCGATCACATCGGTACCATCACCAGACACAAATGAAACAAATCCAAACTAACCAACCACAAAAGCATACATTATGCACTTGCCCAAGATGCACACAAGCAAACACAGAATTAGGAAAGGATGAAAATAAAGGTAATTCTCCAAATATAGTTGGGGTATAGAACTACAACAAAATGTCCAAAAGTCTCACTTCTTTTAGAATTGGAGCAGGTATGTAGCATATCAATTGGCCATCTGGATGCCTCTCACAGCATTGCTCCTCCTTGGAGTCCAGTTTAGAGTACCGTAGAAATGTGATCTCATTTGTTGTGGGAATGACACCATCTTCTAGATACTTTTTACCGAGAAGAGCATTTATAACTGTAGATTTACCAGAGTTGAATTCACCCTGGTAAAAAACAAGCATAATCCATAAGGAAAATGAAGAAATATGTATATATGTACCAGAGTAAGCAACGTGTATGTGTTAATTATCAATCTTCAAAATTTCCATAAATAGAATGGTTTTATAAATTTTTGCATGCATAATAGTCTTAAACCTTCCCAAAAACAATGAAAATAGACAGCGAAGAACAATAAATCATATCAAAAAGGCTTGTATACATCAATTGGGAGTGCAGAAACAGTTTCATTAGTTAACATATTTTACAAGGTGATTCTTATTAACCAATCAGCTTATTAAAAACAGTAGCATCAGCAACTAAATCAATTTGACAGAGTGAGATACAGAAGGTGTAGATAAAAATTCTGAGGAAACAAAGGCGGCAGCCATTGCAATGGTGTGAACAGGAAAAAAATATATCATGAATAGAATAGGCAGGCCCATAAACCAAGCAGACCATAAATTGTGTTGGTTAAGTTTTCACACAAACTACATAGCCCAAATAAGCATCGATAAAACTCAGAAGTCTGAGGAAAAGATTGCCATCCATGTCTCCCTAAGCACTTAGATTCTCTAGATATGTCTAGAGGATCTCCCTTTCCCATATAAAGAAAAAGAAAAGGCAGTTGGAATTACAAAGGCCATTCTAGATTTGAACAGACAAGAAAAAAAGTATTATGTGAAATTAGGAGATAATACCCATGTATATCCGTTGAACCAGAATTTCTTGAAGGTCAGCACACTATTACCACTATGACCAGCAGGAATGGCTCGTCAAGTTGAGAGATTGCGTCCATGAGAAGCGAGACCTCCTCCATCTGTCAAATGAGACCAAAATTAATGCTCAATAAAGCAAGGAAGCATTTGATTAATTGTGAAATCATCACAAGAACACTTAAGCTACCAAATTTAACACTAAAAGATCACCAGTGGTGCAGCCTTCTGGACAACATTTATTGCTTCAAGAAGTACTGATCTCTCTCTTTCTATAAACTGTTTTTCTCTATCTTCCAATTTAGTAAATCCAGCCACACTCTTTTTTCCAGAGAAGCCATTTGTCGTGTCCAGCATGTTGAACTTATCCAAGCTTTTAAGTTCTTCCAGATTTCTTTTGCTCACAGAATGAACATTGTAAAATAATTGGTTTAGTGTGTTGTCACTAACCAAGTGTAAATCTTGGAATGAAATAACTAAGCCACTAGCACCTGATTGAAGTAATTTTGATGCCTCAATAGACAATGTGTCCTCTCTAAAGACCATCCCCCATGAAGCCATTCTAACAAAAATTGGAATCCTCACATCCTTGGTCACGGAATTAACAAAAGCGTCAGCATGTACTTCATCGGTAATGGCATATATAAGAATATCAGCACCTTCTAATCTAGAAGCATTAATCGCAGTGCTTGCAGAATTCACATTCCGTGCAACTAAAGGCAGAACTACAGACTCGGACTTGGAACCCATCATTGTATTCCTAGCTACAATTGCAGGAAGCCCTGTAACAGAGAGCAAGAATCACATCATGTATAGTGAGCAATACAATAAGAACATAATTGAATATTTTTAGGCAAGGACAAAGGCAAAAATTTAGAGAATGGGGTGCGAAGACTCCAATTGGGTCCTCTTATAAAAATAACTAATTATACAAATATAATACCAGTTTTGAATATTTTAGATAAGTTGTATCCCTTACATCTCAAATTTAAAACCCAAATCTTTGAGTTTAATAAGTTCAACTAATAATAATAATAATAGTAGTAGTAGTAGTAGTAGGAGTAGTAGTAGCAGCAGCAATAGGTGAATCACCAAAGAAATAACATCCACTAATTTATAGTTAAATTTTTCTTAGCCAATATTGTTAATATTTTTCATTTTCTAATGATGAGTGTTTAAGTTACTGGGAAGAGAGAAAGTGTGTGCATGTGTCTAGGAGTGAGTGTTTAATTGGCCAATTCAGTCATTTCCTAAAACCAAACAATTGAATTTTATGTTTTGAGATAGAGAGAAAGAGAGAGAATTTTATTTGTTTAATTATTTAACTTTTACTAACAAGTGAAAAAAGTGGGCCCATGGAGAACAGAAAAGTAAAAACTTGCTATAACAGAGGAATTTTTGTGTTATAATTAATACATGCGGCACGCTATAGTTGGTTAGGAGAGCAAAAGGGGGAAGCCACACTCCAAAACCAATTTTTAAAAGGTTAGTTGCGGCTTCATCCATGTTTCTACAGGACGTAGATTGGTTATGGAGTATAATTTAGACTATCCTACAGTATTTAGGGTCATCTATGCAGCCCATAAAAGCTCAATAGAATCATTTTCTTTCACGTGAGATATGATGTCTAGATGAAAAGGCATGTGTTTAAGGACATCAACATTAGCAACAGCTTTCAGCCTAACATTGCAAAAATATCAAATGCTGACCTAACGAGAAAAATAAAGGGTCCAAACAACCCACCCTCCACCCTCCTCCCTCCTCCCTCCTCCCTCCTGCCCTGTCTCCCCAAAAAGAAAAGGAATTAACTCCAATGTACTTACAGAAAATTTCCATGAATAATTTAAAACTAGGTAATGTTTGGTATAACAGGGAAAGTAACAAACGGGTAGATACAAAATACACTTACATAATACATGTAAGTTATGAGTCAATGTGGACATGTGTTGAATAAGATAGGGAAAATCAATATAAGATAAGATGTTTTCGTTGCTACAGTTTTAGAGATATCTCTAGGGATGGAAGACCTGATTTGATTGTTCCTTTTTTATGTTTTGAACAAGAATGTCTCTTTTGTTTTGCTATCAAGGAGAAGGGGTAAAACATTACATCACTAAAGATTGGACCACACACCACACACCCTTAAATGAATAACATCCCCTTTGAGCATTAGTTATGATTAGATATAACACTTCACAATCAACATGATATTCTTAAAATTTTTGCTCTATCATTTCTCCTTGTACCTACCATGGAAAATACATAATGAGGCCAGAAAATGATAAGTATAATGTAGCTCAGTGTGATCAAATGTTGAGCAATATTATAAATCCAAATGCCATGCCATGCCATGCATATCCAGAAAACGAACTAAATGCAATAGCATATTCCTCTCACAGGCCATATTAGAAAGCATCATTTAGTGTGTTATTAACAATACTATAATTCACTTAGATAAAAAGGAAGTAATTCAATCCGACCAAACATAAATAGTGCAAATAAGAACACCGCCAAACAAAAGGGAAAAAAAAGAAAGTCCAAATCAGATCGTACGTAGTTCACTATTTGAACCAAGTTTTGTAAATTATGTTGTCGATTCGTTCCCTTAATGTGCATCACCCTAGAAATTATACAATTTAAATAATCATGAATCGCGTAAACGTGAAGTCAATGCCCAGAAGTCAAGTCATCAACCACTATGAAACACAAAACTCAAAATATCATATACGCAAAATCACACAAGAGAATGAGAAAAAAGAACCTTGATCAGAAAGAACAACACCACTAGCATTAACTGCGGCTGCAATATCAACACGCTCCGAAATCATCAAATAGGCTCGATCTCGAATCACCGATTTCAGCAAACACGCCGCCTCATATAATTTCCCCCCGCTTCCATCACCGCCGTTCAAAATCACAATCCCTACATACTTAGAAACCGCTTGATCAATTGAATCGACCACAGAATTACCTAACAGAACTTCATCCACGTTCAATTGAAGAACGAGATTTGGTATTTTGATCTCTGGCCTTTTAAATCCGCCTGGAAATAGTGTTCGAGGCTTGAAATCTTGTGGTTCTTGCTGTTGTTGTTGTCGTTGCTGGCTTTGGGAGCTTGTGATTGTTAGGTTTCGTCGACGAGTTTGGAATCGAAGCTTGTGATTGTGAATTGATTGGCTTTGGCTTGAAGGTAGGAGGCAGAGTTTGTGCGATGCTAAGTGAATTGATGCGGAATGAGTGAGAACAGAAACCATTGATGAAGAAGAAGAAGGAGGAAGAGGAGAAGAAGGAGGAGGAGGAGGAGGAGGAGGAGGAGGAGGGAGAGAGAGAGAGAGAGAGAGAGAGAGAGAGAGAGAGAGAAAGAGGCTTATCTAACGATTTCTTGTCTGAGATTTGAGACCAACCGACCGTTTGATCTTATCTTGCTGCCCGTATGCGTATGAGAGAGATAGAGAGAGAGAGGAATTTTAAAAGTCGGGCAAAAGAGTACGTACCAGTTAAATTAAGTAATACTATTTGAGTCGTTTTATTCTAATTAATTATAATTAAGCAGTGTATTTGACTTCCCCTTTGAGTTTCCGCTTACGGAGTGTTGGGCCTTCGCATTCGATGGGTTCTGACCTATCAGGTTAAACTGGGCCACCCAGATTGGATTGAGGCCGGGCCCCTCTTAGCCTAACGAAAACATTTGTCGGGTAATTGAACAAAAACTTACTTAAATAAAGATTTTCAATAACACTTCTTTTTTTCGCTATCGATATCTAAATTTTATTTTATTAATTTATTTCAAATATTATGAAATCTATTTTAAAAATTGATTCTTTTAATTTATTTTTTATCATTTTCAGAATTTAAATTCGAGATTTTTAATAAAAAAGATAGAGTGTCCAACCGTTTAAATTAAAAAAATTTAGTTTCAATAATGCTTTTTATGTAACATGATGAAGTCTTACCAAAGAGCCACCGTCATCATTTGAGAATGTTAGTCATATCATATTCATAAAAATTATAATTTGAATTATTATATCACATTAGTATTTTGTAATAAAATATCAATAAATTATAATTTAATTGATATTATTCTTAAAAATTTTGAATTCAAATCTATTTTGTATATATATATTTGTTATGAGATGAAAATATAAAATAATCTATAAAATATATAAATATTAATAATTTTAAAATTTCTAAAAAAATCTCAAAACGAAATAAAAAATGGGATTCTCTTTTCCTTTTCGGTGCCCCAATCCAACCCTTTTTGGTGCCCCAATCTATCCGCCTTCCCGTCCATCGACTCATTTTTCTTTTTTTTTTTTGGGTTGAATGTCAATGTATTACTGTATTTACCTAATATTTTTCTAATTTAATACCTTAACATTAATTTTCTTTTAATTAAAAGAAAAACTCCAATTCAATTGGGAAAGAAATAAAGGATCAAAATAAAATAGGAAATAAATCATATGAACTTATATCATAATAAATTTTGATCGATAGAAAATAAATAACGTAACCTAACAAAATCACAAGAATAATCAAGTAATGTAATTAAATAAATTTTTGTATGCCAAATAAATGTAGGCTACTTAACGAATCCATGCGAATTCAATTAATTTTTCTCAATAGATGAGGTCATCAGTTCTAATATTAGATAATTATTATTTCGTTCTTATAGAGACATTTAAATAATAATAAAATTATTATTTAAATATTTTTTAAAATTAAGATTTAATATTTAAATTTATATGTATATATATATATATATATATTTTTTTTTTTTTATGATTTTTACCATTTTTTTTTATGAAAAAGCACCGGCGATGGCAGGTACTGTTTGGCGCGTTTGTATCACTCGAGACGAACCTCTTGTGTTTTAAGAGGGAGAAGAGTTCATATCACATCAATATTTCCTTTCCTTGTCAAATCTCCCTAATTGATAATATCAATTACTACACAATCACCCAAAAATTCGAAATTTCAAACCACTAATTTGATTGTGAGGAAATGTGACAGCCCAGCACTACCGGTAAAAGAAAAAAGAAAACACAGAAAAAGGAAGTAATGTTTTTACTCAAATTGACATTTTTAACCCTATGGTAAACACATGCCAAAACGCGAGAACCAATTTTTGGGACATTTTGTAATGCCAAAAAAGTCATTTCGCATTAAAACTCCCAATATTTGCTCAGTCTCGGTGTTACGGTCATAAAGCTCTCGTGTTTCCTTCTTCATCATCTTCTTCTTCTTCTTCTCTCTCCTTTCTCTTTCTCCCTCT
This sequence comes from Dillenia suffruticosa, assembly GCA_033439265.1. Lineage (NCBI taxonomy): Eukaryota > Viridiplantae > Streptophyta > Magnoliopsida > Dilleniales > Dilleniaceae > Dillenia > Dillenia suffruticosa. The sequence continues at coordinate 23,157,100 of JAVTVX010000020.1, read as the reverse complement.
CTCATCTGCTAAATGGGTCGGGGTAAGAGACCTGGTCCATCAGAGAAGAAGGATGAAGCGCCTCCTGTGGTACAAAGTTCCTCGTCCTTTTTGTTTGCTTCCTACTGCCCTTTTTCACTACTTTGAATGCTCTGTCTTTTTTAGATGTCTGTTTTCAAGTACTTCATTTAATAAAAATTTTTTTTTACGTTAACTTTTTGAATGTGCCTGCAACCTATTTTTCATCTTGCTTGTTGCTGTTAATGCATTGTCTGTTTTGGGCTCTGTTGATTTACCTTCTCTCTGTTTGTACCTGTGTTAGGTTTTAACTGAATCTTGATTATGCACGTATTAGGGTTCTTACCCGAGTAGTCATGTATGTCTGTTGCCAACCTCTGGTTCTTTAATTTTCTTTTCCCTGTTTCAGAAGTTGGGTTTCTGCATTATGGTTCTTTTAGAGAAAAAAAAAAAAAAATTGTAACTCTATTTAGTAGGAATGGGAGAAGAATTTATTTAAAGATTTTTTTAATGTGTATGTAACCCATTTTTCATCTTTTTTGTTTCCGCTGATCTATTGTTTGTTTTGGGCTTATTATTGTCTTCGCAACTGTTGATTTACCTTCTCTGCATCTGTACCTATATTGGGTCGTTTATAATCTTGATTATGCATGTACTAGGGTTTATACATTTGGTAGTCGTGGGATTTTAATCAATCTTTGGCCTCTTTCAGACGGTAGATTATGGTTCTTTTTGTGAACTAATTAATACCATATATATATAGTATCTGGGAGAGAAGAATTTGGAAAATACGAATATAATAGCCAAATGTTGAGAGTCAACAATGTGATAGCAAATATACGATCGAAACAGCTAATAATTTGTGGATAACTTGTATGTGACAAAAAATATTGCAATCTGATGTATATATTTTTTGAGATTCAACAATTTAGGTATTCAACAATTGTTGAATGACAGACTTGCATGATTTCTTTATTTGTGTTTATTCTTGTCTATGGAGTAAATTGATGTATCATTGCTTTTGTTGTTCTTTTTACAAAGTTACCTGTTGAGAGGAGTGAGGAGAGATTCTTGTCTCTGTGTATACATTTGTTCTTTGAGTATGTGATGCTGTTACAATTTTGGACAACATTGTTTGGTTGGAAAGTTCTCTGGTGTTTAGTGGATAGTTGGCAACATTATCTTTGGTGGTTGTTGTTCATGAATTCATCCTTGAAGAATTGGTTCATGAAATATTAATTTTCTGAATTAGTTTATGCAAATTGGTGGCTCTTAGGATTTGATAGAATGGATGGCTATGGCAGATATATGCTTTATGCATTGTCTGTCATGTGGTATTTCTCATTGTCTTTTTATTTGGAAAAGTTTTCTGACCAGACTAGATTAGGAGAACTTCTTTTTCAATGTATCAGTAATAGCATTGACTATGCAGATTGAAGATTCAAATCCTACTATTGAGGCTGAAGCAAATGCAAAACGGCCGAAAACCCAGAGTCTAACTCCAAGCTTGTTGTCCCCCATAAATAAAGTGACAAAGAATCCCAAACCTACTAGGCGTTCTGAAAGAATTCAAAATGTATCTAAGCCTGCAACCAATGAAAATACTGAACCTGTGACTCTTATCAATGAGGTTGAACCTGTGACACTTATTGATGAGGTTGAACCTGTTACTCTTATTGATGAGGTGTACTCTAGTGACACTGATAAAGAAAATGAGCCTCAACACTCTGAGGAAAGAGAATTGCCATCGTCAAACTTGGATAATAGAAACTTGGAGGAGAAAGTTGAATCTCTTGTTCAACGGTTACAAGAGCAAGAGAAGACTATTGAGGAACTGAAGTCTAAGGTGCCCATAGATTTAATTTGTGGCATTACAGATACTTTTATTGTATAAATCTGCTTTGGAATTAATTATGATTGCAACCATGTTTGCACTAATGCAGGTTCCGAGGAGGTCTTCTCTGAATCAAACTCCATGTGAAGCTGAAATTACATACAAAAGCTTGTACATTAACTCGCAAAAGAAGGTGCTTCTTTGCTAGTCTATATTTTGACATATTCTTTCTTGTTCCTTCTTATCTTTGTTTATTTTGCTTTTCTATGTCAATTCTAGGTTGAAGCCTTGACTGATGAAAATGTTCAACTCAGTAAAAAGTTGGAATATGCTCTTGGAAAGCTTGAAGCAGTATGTTTTGCTATGAACTCTTTTATTGTTCAAATTCAGTGCTTAAACTTAGTGTTCAAGGACTAGTTGGATGCTTCCATTGCTTTTATTTTAGAGAAGAATCGAACAAGTACATGGGGCCTTTTCTTCTAAGACACTTGACATCTAATGAACCAAATTGCATAACAGATTGCTGTTCTTTGAAATGTATATTTAGGTGACCTACTTCTACTGATTCATTGTTATGGCTCCATATGGATTTGAAAATACTTTTAAAATTTTATCCATTACAAATATGACGATTCTTCTCCCTCTCATAAACACTTTCTTTTTGAGATGCTGTATAAGTATTTTCCCCATTGTTAAATCTGCAATATATGTTATAATATGCAAATATCTGACATATTTTGATTACGATCTTCTCTTTGGATTTTGCAGCAGTCACGCCTGAATGGCAGTGGTTTAGAAAGTTTAGTAACTATAGGAGTAGAATGTGGCTTAGCCAAGTTTTTCAAATTGAAAGGAACACTTCCCTCTGTTTCTGTTTATTGTCTTCTGCCTTATTTTTAGTGGCGATGGCTTAGTGGAAGTAGTTGATATGGTCATTTTGTAGTTGAAACCCTGCTCAATTTATTTAAAGGCCTCAGCTGGTGGAATATTATCATATTGCATCTGGCTTTATTTATGACATCTTCCACTCGTTGAGGTTTAATACTGGACCTGAATGTCCAGGGAGTCATAGTTGAGGTCTACTTCTTGTTAATGTCCCCTGTGGAATAAAATCCACTATTTATGGCATTAAAGTGTTTTATGTAGTCAAAGAATAAAATCCATTGTCTTTTATGGCTTTTATTACTTATTGTGTAATTATTGATGGTTTGTGATTTATATTTGCAGTATGAGAAAGGAAATAGTGTGTTCTCTGAGGCGATGGAGAGAGTGAAGGATGTGATGGTGATCTCAAATTTATGGAAGACTACTGAGACGGCATTAAACTTATCATCTCAAGCAATGCTGGGTGGCCATTCTTCTCCAGATCCAGTTGCTGACCCCAAAACTTCAGCACCTAGGAGAAGGGAACGTGTTAAGGGGAAGTAAGAAGCCTAAGGACTAAGGAACTTTGGGAAGCAAGGTCCCATGGAGGGAACTTTCTTTTTGTAGATCGGATTTTAAGGGTTCTAACTTCCAAGTCAAAACAATGTTAGAAGGACACATTATGCACAAAGCTAGTCAGGAGTTGTGCTTATGTTGGAATGAAACTCTATGCACAGAGCTGGTTACTTGTCTTTAATTATGATATTTTCTGGCTATGTTTGAATACAAACCTATCGGGACATCAGATCAAACAATCTGCCCCTGCAAGATTCCAGAATTCAGTTAAAAAATTCATTAGCTACGAAGGACCTAACTTGTCAAGGACCTTGAATTTTGACTGACAGGGTAAGCCATTTCAAAGGCATGATGAAATCACAAAGAATATATTATCATAGTTGCAGTTGAGCAACCTGCCTAATGCTCTCAAAAAAGGGATGATCAAAATGACAGTTGATCATCATCTACTCGGCCTTCCTCATTATAGAGCTCATTAAGAGATGTTGAGATGCCATAAGTTCTTGTACTTGGTGTTCCGAGGCCATTGTTCTTCTCACCATCTTCAAATCCAGTCTCTGCCGCAATTGGAGATGAAGAGTCCAGGCACATCCCTTGTACGACTTGTTCATAGGATTCAGAGAGATCCTGCGAGGTAATCAGGTGGTACTCCACAAGTTGGTGAAGACACTGATTTTCCCTTGTGAGGTTTGCATTCTCATTTGCTAATCTGGATTTCTCAGCAAGTAAAACCTCTAGTTGAAGCCTCACCTGCTCAGCGACATTAGAGTGAATAATTTGGTTAGTCTCTTCATCATAGGAGAAACCAATTTCAATGGAAGTAGAGAGCTATACCAGATCGTCATCCTCAGGTCTTATCCACTTCACGAATCCATCTCTAAGCCTCCTGTTTTCCTTTTCAAGCAATGCGCATCTCTGTTGCATAAAACTCACATCCAACTTGATTGCTTTTAGCTCTCTTGCAAGCGAAGCTGCTTTGCTAGCCATAGAAATCGCAAGCTGTGAAACGCCAAAGACCCATTAACAAACAACACAAGCTTCACCTGCAATAATGTTGTAGAAGACTGACATTTTTGGCTTTCTTCAGCTTTGCCGGATCAGGCCTCGGTTCATTGTCCTTTGGGACATCATCAGCTTGACTCTCAGCGCCCTCCTCCAATTCATGCTTCCTTTTAGGTCCTCTCTTTCCTTGTTCTGTCTCTTCTTTTTCTTGTTTTTCTTCTTCATCATCTTTTGATTCTGTTTTTGAGTCAACTTAATTTTCCACTAATTAAATTGGCATGAAAGATTTCAGTGAAGGTGGGTGATTTAGCAAGATCTTTTGTTCCCTGTAAACATACATGGCAGTGAAAGATTATGAGCGAACACTAAATTAACACAATTTATCACAACTGTTCAATAAAATTTTCAACTGGATTAGAACCCATCTGTTAAGCCAAAATTTGATGATGAAACGAAAAGAGAGAAGGGGAAGGAGAGAGAGAGAGAGAGAGAGAGAGAGAGAAATTAAAAAAAAAAAAAAATCAGTTGGTACTTTAGAAGTCCAATATATGTCGAACAAATATCCAAAAGAAAATCTTTCCGCCCACCGAAAAATGAAAAAAGTTGAATTATAATCTCTCTGAGGCCCATACACATTCTGACCCAAAAATATACAAAGGAAAAGGAAAAAAAATACCCACCTAAAATAGAATAAGTTTATAGCCGATACTCTTCGAAATCAAAAACTCAAAAACTCAAAATTCTAAAATAAAAACAGATCCAAATATGAGGATTTTGAATAACGATTAATACCTGAAGTGCATTATCAAGATTGCTAGTCAATTGAGACAAAGAATAGGCAACAGAGTCAAATCCTCTGAGCAGAAGCAGAGAATCTTCTTCCAATCTCTTTGCCCGATCTGAGCTTCTACCGTTCTACAGAACAAAATCCCACGACCCATAAGCCAATTAAGGTTTCTAAATACAAAAATCAACAATAATCGAAGAAAACATCATGATCTTACAATTAGTGTTTCAGAGTAATGGCCAAGATTTCTCCGATTTTCAAGAAGAACATCTACCCGATTGCGGAGAGCACTCCAAAATTGCTTATTTGATGATGGGCTGAAAAGAGGAGAAGAACCCATCAAGCTTTTTGAATCCTGAAATCAAATCGAGAAGAATTTGCAAACCAAGAAACAGAGGGTTTAGGAAAGGAATCTGAAAAACAGAATATTATAGGGTTTCCTTTTAGAATGTGTAGACCTGAGAGAATCAGTGGGTTTAGGAAAAGAAAGAGAGTTAAAAGGATGGAAGAAGATACCTTGTTGAGATATGGAAATGACGTGCAAAGCGCCATTGAAGCTCAGAGAGAGAGAGAGAGAGAGAGATGTGAACGTAACGGCTAGTTTGAAGGGCACTTTGGGACGTTTCAATGCTGTTTCATAAAGGATGAGCTCGAGCAGATGTCTCTAGCGTAAGATTTGGCACTTAGTTCTTATGACTGCAAACCAACAAATTATAGTCACCGTCCTTGCAGAGACGTCTAAGTGTTCGAAATCCAGTTTTTTTTATTATAATCGAAATAGAAATTCAATATTTAAATTTTTATTTTTATGATTTTTATGATTCCTGTAACTTGCTCAGGGAATTTTATTCAAGGATATAAAGATGACTTAGCTTATATTTATAGATTATCGGCACTCCATTCATTATTCAAAGAGTTTCTAATTGGGCAGAATAAATTTGATATCTCTGTAATCCAAACTTACATCTTGGCAAAGTTACGGTTAGTGATGATCAATTTTAATTTTAATCAGCAAAAAAAAACCATAATTTTTCAAAATTATAATTATATTTCAAAAATAAATTTTAAATAGAGGTGGACATCAAACCCTTGCTTTCCTTAATGAGTTTCACAAAATAAGTTACTATGATTATTATTGTTATATTGGAGTTACCATTTACTATTTATTTCCAATTCGATTTTTATAGCTTTTAAATATATATATATATATATATATATAATAAAATATACTAAATTCAAAATTATTTTTGAATTGTGTATAAGATTTTTTTAATCTCATCCAAGAATTACCATTTAAAATCTCATATTTCCCTTTCTTTCATATGTTACCACATTTTTGAATAAAAAATAAGTAATTTATAATTTGATAACATAAATTTATCAAAAATTTATAATTTATAGTTGATCATGATCATATGTATTTATAATTTAATATTTTTATATCAAACTCTTATAAATATAACAAGAGGATATTATATTTCTTAATTATAGAATCTCGGATTCGACTCATAAGAATAAAGAAATGAGATTTAGAGAATCAACCCCTTATGAACCCATAGTAATTGAACTGTATTAATGCGTTAAAATTCGAATATTGATGGGTGATCAGGATATGCTTACGTCATAAAAAAATAAAAATAAAAATAAAAAAATCATCCGTACGTTTGCACCAAAGTTAGTCCCATGAATCTGTGACGACAAAATTAACTGAGTTTGGACGGCGGTGTTGGCAGAGGGTCGACTTGGGTCAACCAAGGACACAACATCCTAGGCCGACCATATGATATGATGTTATTATCTGTTAGAACAAAAATTCTTGGCTCTCCTACGCTCAAAACTGATCAAAAACACCAACAAGGCTTAAAAGCGAACACGAGAATGGCTTCTACTCTCACCTCATCCTCTCTCCTCTTCCCATTTCCAACCTCCAACCTTCCATCATCCACTGCTCCTCCACGTCTCTCTCTCTCCCCTCCTCCCTTCTCTCACTCCTCCTCTTTCTCTTCTCTCTCCTCATCCTTCTCCATCTCTCCTTCCTTCCTCACTCCGAACAGTACAACATCCTCTAAACGCCTCTCTTTCTCTTCCTTCGAAGTTAAGGCCTCTTCAGAGAAGAAAAAAGTGCTTATTGTCAATACCAACAGTGGAGGGCATACAGTGATTGGCTTTTATTTTGCAAAAGAGCTTCTGGATGCGGGCCATGAAGTTACAATTTTCACTGTTGGTGATGAGAGTTCTGATAAGATGAAGAAGCCCCCATTCAATAGATTCTCTGTAACATAAAACTTTCACTTGAATTTTATGTTCCTACGCTTGCTCGTTTCGCATAATTAATCGTAATATTTTTCTTTGGTTAGGAAATTGTGAGTGCTGGTGGGAAGACAGTGTGGGGAGACCCAAGTGAAGTTGGTAAGGTAGTGGGAGGAGCTGAATTTGATGTGATCTTGGATAACAATGGCAAGGATTTGGACACAGTGAAGTTTGTTCCTTTTTACTCTCTTTTCATTTTTTCTTTTAAACATTTCAGACAGATACATGATGCTTCTCATAGTTGTTTTGGCCTTGATTTTCCTCTTAGATATATGTAGTCCAAGATTTAACAATTTCAAATAATTTGGAAAGATGAAAAATGTGGCATGACTGATGAAATGGCTAAAGAGGGTAGAATTTAAGCCTAAGTCAATAAAATTTGATTTGTATAAGACATTGAAGAACTGGTGCTTAAGTGCAAATAGCTAATGTCTACCTTGAAAAACTTAGGCCTGTGGCAGACTGGGCCAAAGGTTCCGGTGTAAAACAATTTCTATACATCAGCAGTGCTGGAATCTATAAGCCTACCGAAGAGCCTCCTCATGTTGAAGGGGTATGCTTTACAACTATGATCCTAACCCTTCTTTCTATTTCGAGATTTTTGGCTTGAGACATATCGTAAGCCAAAAATTTAGACTAATAGATTAACAATATAACAGGATATTGTCAAAGGCGATGCTAGTCATGTTGGAGCGGAGTCATACATCCAGGAGATCTTCAGTAGCTGGGCAATATTCCGTCCACAATACATGATTGGCTCGGGCAACAACAAAGATTGCGAGGAATGGTTCTTCGATCGTAAGTGTTATAATCTCAACCTTTAGTATGATTTTGTTGTAAAAATACTAGGCCTTGAGCTGGTATATAGTGTTTGGCCGAGTCACAAAATAAAACGCATCCAAAGATTGTCATTGCGTGTCAATCGGTCTGGACAAAATCAGGGTTACTTTGGTTATAAGAAATAGCATTTTCCTTCTTGACACATAAGGTAAGACTACTCTTGTCTTTGATTGATCTCCAAATCTGTGAAATCAGAAAGGAGGACACATTGTATTATGTATTTCATAGTTCATGCCATTCTTTGAGAACCAATTGTTGAGAACTTTCAGTGACATTTTCATTAAGTTTTCTGTTAATTCTATCATTGATAAGTTTGGTGATTGATTGGCAACAGGTATTGTTCGAGACAGGCCAGTTCCAATACCTGGTTCTGGAATGCAGCTAACCAACATTGCCCATGTGAGGGACTTATCGTCCATGCTTACTCTAGCTGTGGAGAAACCAGACGCAGCAAGTGGCAACATCTTTAACTGTGTAAGTGACCGTGCCGTGAGTCTTGATGGAATGGCCAAACTCTGTGCTCAAGCTGCAGGTCGCTCAGTCAAGATTGTGCATTATGATCCAAAAGCTGTTGGTATTGATGCAAGGAAAGCTTTCCCTTTCCGTAATATGGTAATTTAGATTCCTTGTCCTACATTATCAACAATATAAGGAGATTGTTCTGGTAGATACATTTAACCTTTTAAACTGCTGCAGCACTTCTATGCAGAACCAAGAGCCGCCAAAACCATTTTGGGATGGAGTAACACCACAAATCTTGTTGAAGACTTGAAGGAGCGTTTTGAGGAGTATGTTAAGATTGGGAGAGACAAGAAGGAAATCAAATTTGAGTTAGATGATAAGATACTGGAGTCGCTTCAAGAGCCAGTGGCTGTGTGATCAGCTTAAAGGTGTAGGTAACATTGCTGATGTTCAGTATATGGAATTGAATTATTTGTACAGAACTTGCTTGATGAGATCATTTTCCATTTTCTATTGCTAACCTGCCGGTTTTGGGCATGGGTCGATTGTACCCACTTTTGTTCATCAGTCGCGAATGAAGCCTTCTCATGGACTTCCGTACAAGGATGCTAAATGCTCCATCCTGTTTTCCAAAGAATAGCAGTTTTGGTGAAATCATTTTGGAATCATTGAGTTTCCCTCCAGCTAGAAAACTAAAAAAATGTATTTGTACTAAATAAACCCTAGAAGCTAACTCTTCATGTAAGTTATGAGTTTGCGAGTTGCCTTTCATTAGTATCGAAGCCTTTTGAAGATAGAGAGACTCTAAATAGAAATAACCAAAACCAGTTCGCAGCAGATTTGATTACCACGATGGAATGGGGGTGAATAATCAACTGGAGGTACCCAAATCAGAAGCCGAGTTGGATTTTCATAGCCAGAAGAAATCCAGCTTAAGCCTACCCAAGTACCATCCAGCAGCAAATGTACAATCATCATCAAGATGTGGACAGGCAATTAAGGGAACGGAGAATAGGAAGGACATGAAACTACATTCCAGATGCAACTGTAGTTGCTGGTACATCAACCTAATAAATTGTTGTAAGGTCAAACCTCCAAAGAGAAAAGACGGAAGATGTTTCAATCATCAAAAATGATCTCCAAATCCTAATCTAAGTACTGATGGAATATGAATCTGTTACATCAGATGTAACAGCAGCTAAAATAGAACATAAAATCAACAGGCTATCAAGCATCACCAAATCAATTGTAAAGGAGTCCGCTTGAACTTTGAGTCTAATTAATCCATTGCAACAAACCGAACAAGCAAGAAGTCCTAATCCTTCTGCTTGATTTCAAGATCCTTCAGTTTAGATCCCAATTCATCTTCATTATCACCACCACCTTCCTCCTCATCATCATCCTCCTCTCCCTCAGGGTCATTCTCATCTAGAGGCCCAAGGACATCAGGGGAGTCCTTAAAAATATCCCTCACCTCATCAATCCCCTCATCTGATATATAATTTCCATTGATGTTGAGCAATTTGAACCCGGTTTTATTCACAACAGCTTGTGCCAAACACCTGGCTCCCACCCTTCTTATCATGTTCATGCTCATATCAACTTCACGTAACTGGCTGTGACCCTCTTCCAGTGCCTTGGCAATCATAATTGCACCTTCATCCTTCAGTTCATTTTCACTCAAGCTTAACTTGCTGAGAGATTGTTTCACAGCTATCAAAGAAGCTAAATTATTAGCAACTTCAACTGTGATATCATTCCCATCCATCTCCAAGACTTCAAGTGCAGGAGCAGACTCCTTCAAAGCATCTGCAATAGCAGCTGCTCCCTCATCCTCCAAGTTAAGGTAACTAAGGTAAACCTCAGTCAGATTGGCAAACCTCACAAAAGTTCTACTTAGAGCAAGTCCAACTTCCACACCAAACATGTTGTCACGCAAATCAAGCTTCTTCATGTGGGGACACATTGCAAGTGCCTCAGCAAGCGCTCTCCCTCCTTCAGACCCCACCCTTGTTGAAGAACACCGAAAATCCACCAATGCAGGAGAACCTTTCACAATCTCAGCTATAGCCTGAGCCCCTTCATCCCCTGTCATGTTGTTGTGAAAATGAAGGACCCTGAGCTTGTCAGTAGAAGGAATCAACTCGCGCATGGCTTTTGCTGCTTCCTCTGAGATACCATCATTCATCAAATAGACCTCCTCTAAATTACTTTGCAATCTCAGAAGTGTTGCAAATGCCCTTACACCCTTTTCACCCATGGCATTGTTTGAAAGGTTTAAATACTTCAGTTTACAACCTTCAAGAGCTGAGGAAAATATTTGCATGACTTCAAGAGCTTCTTCTTCTGGCCTTCCAGCAATAAAATCAGACAAGTCCACTTCTGTCAATTGGTCATTGAGGGATCGTAATATTGGTTCAGCAACACGGGCTGCACTTAAGCCAAAACTTCGGTTGCTGAAACATATCTTGGTATAGGAGTTCCCTGGCCTCCTCAGCGGATCCAGAAGCTCGTCAGCCTCCTCTGCATCAATGAAGGCACGCCGACCTCCAGATATATCGAAAAATGTTTGTTGGAGAGTGGCAACTCTTTCAGATTCAATAGCAACATCCTCCCTTAAGCTAGGACCTTTTTTGAGGACTTCAAGCATGAGTCTACTGGATTCTTTCGCATAAAGTTGGACCGCAGAACTCCCATCACCATCCGGTTCCTTCTCATGTAATTGGTTTGCAACATCAAAAGCAATATTCTCTATTTGCTTGGAGTTTTCCTCTGCTTCTTCTTTGCTCAAAAGGCCATACTTTCTAGAAAATATGGATGGGGTTGTAAGGTTCTTTGTCATTCGCTCCACAAGCATTAACCTAGTATTCAGACTTGGAGGCCAAAGTTTAATTGACATTCTCCGAGGCTGCGAGACTTGAGCTTGATCCATGTTACTAACCTAAGAGGACTGTGCATTGTAACTTCATTAATGCCATATAGCAAGACCAAGAATATTAATAAATTGCAATGTGAAGAAAAATTTATCACCAAGTGCAATAGCCAAATAAAAAAATCCATAAGTGAACAAACTAGTAGTATTAATTGAGAACTGAAAGAATTTTTTGACACAGGAAAAACACGAAATACAACATTTCATCATTAACATCAAAGCATCTGTCCATCCGGTGATTAGTGACTTCAACACTTGTTCTTTATGGAAGAAAGGAAACACGTAATAAGAAAATGGTTTAACCAAAGGCCATTTCTTTAGTGAAAGTGAGGTGTTTTTGCTCAAATCCTACTCGGATATGTCAATTTTCATACAAAAGAAATGCTCAAGTATTAAATGAAGAGAATACTCACGCACTGGATAGTCACGGTCAGACAGTTACGAACGCTAAACGACTAAAGTTTTTAGTCACAAAAAACCCTCAAATAAATTCTATCCCATATTCACACTCCTCGGAACACTAACACCCATCGGCATTACGCAGGGGCATATACCAAACAACATTAACAGACCCTAAAATTTCACATTTCTCGAACCAAATTCCACCAAAAACACAAACCCAACTTGTCACCATCCACTAATTTCCATTAAACATCCAAAATAACCTAACAGGAGAAAAATATGGCATCCAAAAGAAAATTCAATGACACAATCAAATCTTCGAACACATAATCAGCACATATTTATATACAAAGGAGACCGTAATATTAAATTCCAGAAAATAATAATATACAAGAACCCTTAAAACTAAACAGAAAACAAAGCAAGGACGAATCCCATAAATCGGAAACATAAACCCCACAAGTGGAATCAGATTTAATCACCCCCAAAAAAATTCATTTAAAAAAAAAAATCCAACCGTAAACACTTGAGATGTGAAAAGAATAAATCAGAACACAACGACATTGTAAAGTTTCAATCAATTTTTACAAGTCAACAGGAATAGATCAACAGTTTAAAACGAAAAATGACGAGAGATTGAAGGGGATTGAAATGACATGAGGAACCCTAGTTTTAGGGTTTTTATAGAGCTTACCTGAAATATGCGGAGAAGTAAAGGAAGAGAGAGAGAGAGAGAGAGAGAGAGAATGAGATTTAGGTTTTTGAATGGGGTGGGGTTGCGAGAGCGTGAAGTGATGAGAAAAGCGATAGGAAAAGAAGAGAGAGAGAGAGTGCAAATTGGAGGGAATTCAAATGATTAACCCCCTTCTTCAAAAACCAATTTTAGGGGATTTGGATTTGAGAGAGAACCGTCGTAAGTCGCAACTCGTAACCTCCTCACCGTTCGCTTCTTCTGAATTGACTAAATTACCCCTATAGAAGTTACTTGGCAAGTGGTTCACATTTGACACGTGGATGATCACTATTGCTTTCTTCTCTAGAAGCTTCCATGAGAAAGACCTTGATCCAATTTAATTAGAATTATTAATATATTACAAATTTTAGAGAAAAATAACTTCTACTCATAAAATCTTCTATTTTTTTGTTGTTACAATCAAGGATAGGAATATTTAAATAATACTTTAGGTGGAAATACAATTCATAAAAAAATTTAAAAAATAATTGATACGAGCACAATTTATAAATTTTTTGATGTTATAACAAATTGCGGAATTTAGAATTTGGTACGTTGGTTGCTTCTCCCCCTTTTAATTAGCCCAAAAGAAAGGTTGATCTCTGGAAGTTCGATACCAGGACAACAAGATTGGGTCAAGTATCTCTCGAATAGCTTGAAATAGAAGTTAGATACCAGGACAACAGGATTGGGTCAAGTATCTCTCGAAGGATTGGGTCAAGTATCTCTCGAATAGCTTGAAATGATCTCTGAAAGTTAGATACTAGGACAACAGGATTGGGTCAAGTATCTCTTGAATAGCTTGAAATTTTTGATTGTGTTGTTTTGGTTTAGTCCAGCTCTCCCCTCTTTAGGAAAAAAAAAATATAAAACAGTAACCATCATGTTCTGTATTTATCAATGATCAGTCAATTTAGTAGATAAAAGTAATAGATCTATTAATCAAATCTCGATTCGAAACTTGAAAATAAAAAATAAAAATTTTGAGAATTCTCTTTAAATTTGATCTGACAATAGTTAAAATAAATTAGTTAAAATATATTTTTAAATATCGATTGATTATTAAAAAAAATTCTTTCCTTTTTCTTAAGTTGAAAAAGTGAGGAGAAAATAATTAGGGTTGTTAATAAAAAGCTATCACAGAGGGTCTTTATTAATTGTTGAAATTTAGGTCTTCTTGTTTATTAAAAGGTCTGCAACATTAAAGCCGTGCAAGTTGATACATAAAGATTCGTTTGGTTAAGGGTTGAGCCCTTTACGCATAGGTGTGGCCCTTGGATTTGGAATGGAATTCGGAGACCGCCGAAACTTCTACACGTGTCGAAGTTGCCACTTTTCGAAAATAACGGTAGCCGCAGATATTTGGATGTGTAAAAAGAAAGATCACATGTTAAAAATAACACAAATTAACTAACAAATATATATTTTTTAAATAAATTTATTTTTAATTTATTAAAATTTTAAATTACATGTAAGGTTTGAGTAATAAATTATATAGTATATATAATTCGTTATGAAACAAAATATTAATGAAACAAATCGTCAGTCATACGTGAGAGTTTTGGTGTTATGTGAGAAAAAGAGGATTCCTCATAGGGCAGTTTTAAGGTATAACTCTTTTTTCTTAATATGATAATTACATGTTCGAATAATTTTTGTACAAACGAGAGAGAGAGATTGGTTCCAAATCGAAAGTGAAATTGTGACCACCGACAGGAGCTTCCATAACCAAAACCTAAAGCAAATGATATGGAAGAATCCACAGCCAAAAGATTAATAAAATAAAATCTAAATTAAAAAAAAATGCCCATAAGAAAAAGGATAAAGAATTCAGAGAGCGAAAGCGAGTTTCTCGCAGAATAAATAAGAGCTGCATCTTTCTGCTAAAAAAGTGCACCAATGTAAGAGAGAGAGAGTTTCCATTTTTCCATTTCGATGAGAGATGCTATCTGTACTTAAAGTATCATCTTCGTGTCCCACGCTCATGTAATACAAGAAGAAAGTAACCTCCTACCAGATCTTTCTCTTTCTCTCCCTCACCATCAACATGTAAGTCTTCTCTCTCTCTATCTTGCAATTCTTGCAGCCCACACTATGAAGTTGTGTTTAATTTAATTCTGGCTTGTTGATATTTTGTTTTATCAAACATTTTTCATCTTTCTGTTCTCTAATTAGTACCTACATTTCGTGAATTGGGTTTTCTTGGTTGGTTGGATTACATTACATTGTCAGACCATTTTTTTTATGGTATTTCTGCTGTCTGTTAGTTGATTCAATGATCGACACATACTATACATGATTGTTATCATTGTAATCCTTGACTTCAAGACCTAAATCTTTCAAGTACTCGTGTGATCTGTCTACTACATTAGTACCCTGGGTTGTGGGACTGTACTCTTGGAACTCTTTTTGTCTGATTGGATCTGAAAACCTAGTCCCATTATGTTCCCCAACATTTAGAGAGATTAGAAGGTGACTTTTGTCCCCAAGGTCGCAGTTGATTATAGTTTTAAGTGTTGATTTGAGGTACCTTTATTGGATTGGACATAGTTTAGGTGGAAATTTGGAGATAAGATCTTAATTGAAGAAGGGTAGATTGAAGCGGTTTTGGAATTTCGGAATGTGTAACATCCACTTATGCTTTCTTTGGGCGACCGTAGAATGAAAGAAGTAGAAAAACCGGCAAAACTGTGTTTTGTGGGAGACCTATAGATACCAATTCTAGAATGCAGCATCATATCAATAGAACAACGTCATCAGTCTCTTGTCATTAGTACTTAAGGTCTGGAATGATCAGGGTTCTTTGAAAATTTTGCAAATCTTAGCTCCTTTAAAGCACATGTATTTGCTTTACACCTGCAGTCTAATTAACTCAGGACCATTCGCGAGGCTGAGTTACCTGCGGTCACTTGTAAGTCCCATAAAAATGGTTGTGGCTAGATGTCTCTAAACATGACATCTGTGTTTTCTTTTGTTACCTTTGGTTCTGAAGGAGCTTGGGGATTTGGATACTTATTGGAGAACTGTTATTTATTTGTTGTAAGAGCATATATGGAGTGAATGGCAGGTTTTGCATATAGATAAGAGTTACTATTTTTATTAATTTCTTGTCCCGGGAGTGCATTGAAAATTCCATAATAACCTATTAAATGAAAGAATATCTTTCATCTCTGTGCTGCATCCATTGTCAAAGTTAGAATTGTAAACAAAATGTATGGTTGTCCAGAAAAAGAGAAAGCATAAACTTTCTCCAATGAGAGACCATTTTTGCTTATCAAGAAAGAGCGACAGGTCTGGATCTGGACCCTCTTTTGTGGTTGTTCTTGTCTTCATTCATGAATATTTTTGAGATTAGTCAAGAGGCATCTATCCTTTTGAGTGAAATAAGATTTACATTTTCTGTTTTTTGTGACCCCCTTTTTTTTGTTAATGAGTGATACCATTCATTGTCCAATTATTACACCCAACATATACTCACCAGCATGGTATTGCATAAATATAAGCACATGGAAGTGGATTCATTGATTCACACCATGTAGGTCAGTGAGAGTAGCTTCTGTACTATAAAGTAACGTTAAGAAAAGTTTATCTGCTATTTTTTTTTTGGCATCATATAAATGTGGTTGAGCCTTTTAATTAGATAATTATCAGATATATTCCTTTATTGATGATGCTGTTAAATACGATCTTTAGCCTTTGGTGTGTTTCAAATTCTTGAAGAAGTACTAGAAGTCTCATGTTTCTGTAATATATTAAGGTGCATAGCCAGACTGTTTGATAAGTAATGTCCCATTGGTGTTGGTGTGTTGCAGCCCCATTTAACAATGGGAACTTTGGCACTTGATACGGAGATTGTGGGATCGGATATCTTCCTGACTTTAGGCCTTATAGACCTGGGCAAAGGATGTGCAGGAACCCCCAGAGTTCTGTCACTTCTTTCCTCTCTTCTTGAGAGAACAGTCCAGAAAAATGAGATGTTAATGGAGTCAGTACAGATTAAAGATGTTATTACCATATTTCATGGTTCCAGAGCACCAACACTTGGCATTCGACAGTATATTGATCGCATTTTCAAATATGCTGGCTGTAGTCCATCGTGCTTTATTATTGCCCATATTTACATAGAAAGATTCCTGCAAAGAACGGATGTTCGTCTAAACTCCCTCAATGTTCACCGGCTTCTAATCACAAGCATAATGGTGGCATCAAAATTTGTTGATGATGCGTGAGTTCTCTGAATTCTTTAAGTGCATTTAAATTGCGTATGATCCTAAGTATCTTAAAAGCCATGTCTTATGCAGTTATTGTGTTGGATATCCACTATATTCAGCAAGTGCATTTTGTCATTGTGCCACACAGAATCGGCTAATTTTAGCTTTGACTAGAGAAGATTAGGGAATGTTACTGCATAGCTTCCTGTTATTAGATGTTTGAAAGGTTTTCAGTTTTGACACCATGTGTCAGAGCTTGATCTAAAAAGTTTAGGTCATAAATCAATTCGAAGAGTGATTGCTATTTTTTTCATTCGACTGGAACTTCAAGAAAGAAGTTTAGCGTGTTAATATCCTCTAACCATTTTATTTCCATTTTATTATGCTTCCGCATTGGCAAACTGCTAAAAGCATGCAGTTGCTCTATGGTGTGCAGATTCTTCAACAATGCATACTATGCTAAAGTGGGAGGAGTAAGCACAATAGAGCTAAACCGGTTGGAGATGAAGTTTTTGTTCGGTCTAGATTTCAGACTTTATGTTAGCGTTGAGACATTTCTAAGATATTGTTCTCTGTTGGAAAAAGAAGCGCCTAGTGGGTTCCGGATCGAACGACCACCAATTCAGGCTTGTAGGGTTGGTTGACTAAAGATGATTCTGCCTGTGCTTCAACAGTCACTAGATGACACGATGATATACGCATTTATAATGATTGCTAGAATAAGTATACAAATGATTGCTTTTGGTGCTTAGTACATTGCTCTTAGGCAACCATGTAATGAAAGATTTGTGGATATAGGAGATGCTTTGCTTAATGAGTGTGGTCTTGTGGTGGAATCAGTGATGGTCGTTGTAAACTATTCTTTTGTGTCTATAGCCTCTTTTCCTCTTTTGACGTGTTGATCAGTTCAGGCTCCACCCTTTTCGCGCCTTTGCCACTTGTCGGGCCTTCTATTTTCTATGCCTTTCTCTGAGAAAACCTGTGTGATGGAACATGGTAGTACCATACATGGTATTGCTTTCGGTGATGCTATCTCAGGAGCTTCATATATTAACATTGAGAAGGAAACGTAAGCAAAGATGAATAGGTTTCAGATGGTAAAACAGAAACCGAAAGTAAGAGGGCAACATGAAACAATAATATTTGCTAAAAAGTACAAATCTGTTTCACAAACCATCTTTTTAAATTATCATTTTTGTCCGAATAAAACATATAAAAATATCTATTAAAGAACATCCAACTCCTTTCTCAAATTTTTTCATCTAAATTTCATATTTTCAAATATTTCTTGATTTTTTTTATTTAAAATCAAATTCAATACCCTTTTTTGCAGATTACCACTACTTATTCAACAAGAAAATGAAGTGATTTCTTTTTTCCTATTTTTCTCCAATTGAACAAATTGCTTCTTCACTTGAACTTAGGAAGAAACACTCTCAAAGAACTACATATTTGATGAGATCAACAAAGAGGTAAAGACTAACCAAGTTATCGATTGTCATTACATGTGAAGTATATTCGGTATGCTCACAAGCAAAAAAGCTAAATGAGAAACAATAGCTTTTCTGAGATCAAAAATGACTGAAAATTTCCATCTTCTGTACAGCTACTTTGACAGGTAGTTGATGATTAAAAGCCGAAAAGTTTATACATTCTGCAACTCAGGCTGTGTAGCCCTATTCAGTGCATTAACAAAGAAATTGCGTATCTCGGGTATGATGCGGTGGATCAAGCAAGTGTACCTGGATTCCTCGGCCCAACCATTTATATCAGATCAAACTGTTTAAACATGTTATTGACTAACTTGAAAATAAAGCGAAAGATGTAATGTACCATTGCATGGCACACAATTTATCGAACTGCTCCAAAATGAAAAAGATGCATGACCGCTGTAGTGACATGGCATTGAAAGCCTCCGACAATTCATACATCAGGGGCACATTCTCCACCGAGATGTCCTAAGATAGGACCAAAACCTGTCAGAAACCGAATACAAGATGCAGAAAGAATCATATACAGCAAACTTGTTAGCCTACCTGTGCAATTGTGCACTCACAGAGCCGCTTAAGCCCATCCAAGAGATACTGGTCAGCAGCTCTGAGCAGATCCTGTGCAATATCAAGATTGACATCCACAGATCCAGTGTATATGAATCTGCAGGAGCAGAAAGAATCAGTAAGTCATTCAGTAATCATCAGAGCAGATTAGAAAGATCTTGTTCTATTGCACCTCATCATCATCTCGAAAACTTCCCATTTGATATTTGGTATCTCAATGTCCTTGGCATCTCGTTCCTTGAGAAAAGTGAAGAATCAGGACGCAACATATGAAGCAGAAAGACAAATTTGACTACATAGACCAGCTCAGTGAGATTTCATGCCCACAAGCGAGATTTCTCAGAAAACGCAACTGAAAATAAATGTAGACAAAAACACTCATTCTATTTGTATATCATGTTAGGTACGGCAAATCCAGACGTTTCTGGTCCAGATGCTCCCAAAGCCAATTAAAAAGTTTGAGCAAATTAAAGTCAAAGAAAAGTTGATGAGAAGGTATTTGACGGTGCTCAAATTTGGGAAAGAGATTACGGACTCTAGGTCTGAATCAAGAACTTAATTTTATTGCAGCATGTTTAAGTAAAAACCCTTTCCAAATTCAGAATCCAGTCCTTAAAAGAAGGAACCCAATTCCAAAGGACCTATTTCACTAAAACCCTTTTCTTTAAAGCTTCAAACTTTGCTTAAAATATTTGCAGGAATTTCATTATGTCTTTGATGTTTAGAATAGAAACTACTTAGAAATCCAAGTTTTCAGAAGTCAACAAATAATCCTATGAAGAATCCTATCAAAGGAGAATTTGATAATTTTTTAATGATATTATTTTCGAGAAAATTTCTGTTAGTGGATAACTAGATTTAGCAAAAGAGACACATTTAATCTTTCTAAGCCAACTTCAAAATGAAAGGATGTTAGGGTAGGGCAGTAGACAGCAAAAGTTAGAACTCACCCTATAACCACCGTCGAACATTGCCCTGAAGGCATCGGAAGAAGCCAGCAAACAGATCCTGTGAGCATAAAACCGCTTACCTGATTTCAGATGCACAGTAGAACATTCAGATCAATTAGTGTCCAGAAAAAATCCTTCACAACTGTAAATAAAACAAGGTCTTGCAAATTATGCATTTTTTCAGGGCAACAAACAAACCACCTTCAACAAGGAAAGTCACGTCTGACAACGTTGAATTGTTTACATACTGCTCACCCAAATATACCTGCAGACACAACAGTTTCATCAGAAGCTACTCAATAAATGACTAAAATCCAGGATATTCACATACAAGTTAATCATTTCTATTATTATTGAGAGGCGATTTGACCTCAAGAAAATTGAGGCTTTACCGTAATTTGTGACAACTTTATCACAAAAGTTAAAATTTGAATTGATAACTTCCTAGAAATTTGAATACATAGCTATGTTTTCTAAGTTTTCTAACCTTTGCGCCATACGTGTTTCTATTCCCTATTATTCCTTTGATCCTTTAAAATTTACTCTCTTCCTATTCAGTGGTGCTGTGTTTTTTCTTTCTTTCTTTTTTTTTTTTTCCTGCAAATGTGTTTGGCTTCTCTCTTCTTCTAGTTGCTACTCAACCAAAAGCATGTAAATCTTTTCACAAAGAACAATCAACACCTAATAAACTTCCATGCCATATATTGGTCGAAATTTTAGAATCCACCTGCTGGTTTGGTGAAAGAGGAACAGCATCTACAGTGGAGAGTGAAGCTGCTTTGGTGGCCAATTTGTACAAGGCCATTGAAGCTTCTTGTTTCTGCCTTATGCCTGGAGATTCAAGAAGTCCTAAGAGCAACTCTAATCCTGCATAAGCAAAATAAAATAAGCATAAAAATGGTAAGTGAGAAGATCCTGAATTGATCAAGACACTGGGAGAAATACTAATAAAAAGGCTAAAAAAATAACAACTGCAGCTATATTTCTACCATTGTTATCGATAAAAATTTTCTTTTGATCAGTTGCGGAACAGAGATGAGCAAGAGCTAAAGCAACCCTTCTCTGGACAGTCCTATCTGCAACTCGCATAAGGTTCAACAAATGGTGCAATACCTGTCACGACAGAATTAAGAAAATTAATTACTGGTGCCAACTAGTGGGGAATCTTTGGAAGAATGAACAGAACAGAAGGGCAACTCTCCTGTGCTTGATGGGGAGCAAAAAGAAAAAGAGGCCAGTATAGTAACAACAATAATAATTCAATGACTATCTCTTTCTTCTCTTTCCTTATGTTCCCTACTTTACTTTTTTCTGCTGTTCGAATTTACTATGAGACATCAAGGTTCACAGTTTACAAAGGAAACCAGCCAATGTAGAGAACTCACTCGTCCTTGAATCTTCTCCTCTAATCTCTTCAATGTCTTGGTTACACAATCTTTAGTTGGCTACAAGTAAAATTTTCATATTCATATTAGAAAGGCACAAAATAAGCTATGAAGCAAGGAAGGTATTATAAGCACAAAAACAAAAGAACTAGGTCAAGAAAGTTTAAGACAAAGACCATACTTGCATGACAAATTCTCCATCCAGAAGCTTTTGCACACCTCCAACCTTGATAAGATCCGAAATGTTATCCTGGAAAATCAAGTTCACATGAGTTCTGCTGGCATTGCCAACATAAAATGCCAAAAGAATTGTACTGAAAGGAAACAGAACAGGAAATTACCTCGTTATCTGAAAGTCCATATAAAGCAAAAGCAGCATTATGCTGCAGTGATGCATTTCTTGAATCAAGAAGTTTTACTAGTGGTGTTATGCCTCCATGATATGCAATGCCTGCTTGATTGTGTGTGTCCTACAATCAAGAATAGTCATAGCTTGAAATGAGATTCTCATCAATTGAAAACATACAAGAACAATGATCGTGCTTTGATCTCAATAACAAGAAGTTACTTTAACAACTAATACTAAATTCAAATAACTAACAACAATATCAGTTATCAATCCACATGATCACTATCACTTCAAGAAGCAAATGAATACGAGCATCAAAATTAGAATCAGCAATTGTAACTGATAATTGCTTCACATCATACCAAAACCAATTGAAAATAAAGAGGCAAAGCATTACATTGAGATTAAAAATTTGCCTTCACCTCCAAACAAGGGAAGGAAATAAACATTGATATTTCCTTATCAATAAACTAAAAGTTTATCTTCAAAACAACAAAGAGGATATCAATACTAAACACGACATTGATAAGGTTCAAATATTTAGTGCTATCCTGCATTAGTTTCAACTCAATATTCCCTTTCAATAGGATTCAAATAGAAATAAAGGATTGTCAGAAATAAAAACCTGTGCCAGCCGCCCAAGTGCAAAAGCTGCCATTTCTCCAAGCTGTTGATCCAGGGATTGAAGCATCTCAATTAATGGTGGTACTGCACCTCTCTGGACAATGTGCACCTGCAAGAACACCATGCTTTTAGAGGGAAGAGGTAAAGAATAAAAAGTGGAGCATTCAAAAAGAAAAAGAGGCACCGATGACATGGTTATCACAAAGCCAACAGAAATAGGTTATTGCTTGAGTAAGCGGGAAACCTCTACATTTAGAACTTAATCTAAATCACCTTGCAATCTGAATCAGTTGCAGCAAATTGCCCAAGTAATAAAGCTGCTTCCCTCTGGCTTTCTGAACAGCAGGACCTGCCATTAAGATGCATAAGAATTTTGAAGGAGAAACGATATATCACCAAAGAAATCAGACTTAAAATAAAAAGGATTTCAATTCAACCAAAAATTCTAAGGTAAGCACCATTAACAGAGAATGAGGAATAGAGAAGCAAAGTTCCGAACACCTGAGCAGTCCAATCACTGGCTGTAGGGCCCCAGCAAGTAGAACTTCCTTCTTTATATTTGGGGATGAGTGAACCAGATTTCCTATCACACCAACCTAAAGAACCCACACAAAGTCATTTCAGTATGATCAATTCAAACAAAGCTTGAGGAATTCTGAGAACACATATAACGTTAAACAACTAGTTAGAAATATATAAGGACCACCTACGGCTTCATAATGCATGGCAGCATCCTCAGATCGAAGCATGAGAATCAGGTTAGGTAGAGCATTGCATTCAATGATCTGAGCAATTGGCAAGCTATAATCAGGACTTCATCAAATATCACAAAAGTATATTTTAATCAAGGATCTCACAAACCTGATTTTTGTTTTCATCATTTTTGAATGCAAGGGTTCGCAGTGCCCCTGCTGCAGCTTTCTGTACTTTTGCATCAGTGGAGTCAAGCAATCCAACAAATGGCGGAATACCACCTTCAATCCTGGAACCAGAAAAAATCTGTCACCAAGATGATATGCCGCTTTGGGAGTTGGAGAAACGGTATTCAAATATGTGAATACCTAACAAGTGTTTTGATGCCAAAATTATCATGAGCAAGATTAGTTATTGCATCAGCAGCTCTTCTAATGACACCATTTGCAGCTCGAGGATTTTGACCATCCGCATTTCTCTTCAGTAGACCTACAAGATAAGGAAGAGCTCCAGCATTGACAATGACTTGTTGATGCTCTGGCTGCAGACAATTTATCATGCACAGCAACAGCAAGTAAATAATGCAGCCAGAGAATTGAGGGGAAAATATTACTTCTTAAATCTTCAAACCAGAAAAAGCTCATACCCTTCACAAAAAGTCATGAGCAAGGAGGGCATAACAGCAACAATAAACAAACAGGTACAAACTATTAAAGCATTTTTAATTAACAGCTAAAAGGTGGCACATCCTTCACTCAAAGAAGAGACACTTAACAATGCATCAAAAAGTGAATTCTAGTAACCCATAAATGATGTACCATGAGACCCAATGAGTCAAAGGGCAATCTAGTGGACTCTGGTATATTAGAATATATTACCACAATCTTTTCAAGTAGCTGCATGTACATAATCTACCAAGCATAATAATGCAAGAACAAAAAAAATAAAGAATGGACCATGAAAATGTGCTCTTTAATACACGCACCCACACACATACGCATTAACATATCTACACATTTTTTTTTCATTAATGGGAAAACCTGATGTAAATTTCTTCTAGCTCCCAAAAAAGACCTCTTTTGATATATTGTGGAATGAGTTAAAGTGCAATTGCATTCACATTTAAATAACAAATACCATGTATTTCAATCATCTGCCAATGATGGTTCGATGAATCATTCATGTTAGATCAAATGGTAAATGCAATGAAGCATATTTTGCAAGTACAAGCATAATATCATAACTAATATTGATGTCAAATATTTATATAATTGTTTTTGCAATTTATATAACGCCTAAATTAGATAAAAAAAATGGATAGAATGAGCCAATGGCAAGAAAATAGCATAGTTAATTACTTACTCTAACAGCAAGAAGACCAAGAGTAAAAGCACTTCCTTTCTCAACCTCGTGCTCCAATGGTTTCATAGTGCTTTGGACATCATCCGACAGTGGTGGTTCTTGCAGATGCTTCACCAGAGCCGGTACAGCTCCGCATTCAACTATCAAATTTACAACATCCTCTGCAAAATTAACAAAGAAAAATTAGGGCTTACAGTATTCAATTCAAGATAGAACAACAAAGAGTTTCTTGAAAACTGAAAATGCTCTCTCTCTCTCTCTCTCGAATTGCATCTGCTTCTTTAGAACAGAATAGATCATCAAATTTATACTCGCTAAATCAGAATTTCCCCTCTTTCTATCTGTATCCCTCTCTTTCATCAGTTGCATGCTTCAATAGAAGCGATAATCGCAACGTAATAATATCTATCAATAAAAAAACTTTCATCTCTCTCTCTCTTTCTCAATATTCAGTACCGTTCTTGGCGAACTCGGAGAGAACGTAAAGGGCGTTCTTGGCAGCGAGACGATCAGATTCAATCCAAGAAAAGGTCGAATTGAGAACATGAATCTGCGAAATCACTTGTTCCCGAATCAGATCATAAGCAGATTTCGGAGATTCGAGCACGATTCTCCGATCCTCCACGACTTCCTCCTCCAATTTTCGCTTCAAACACCTCTTCGAGCTGTTGCTCTCTTCGTGTCCCCTCTTTCGTTCCATTGCAAATCGGAAGAGACAGAAAGAGAAGGGTAGTTTCGGAAATGTGAACCTTTTTTTATTTTCTTTCTATCGCTCTCTCTTTCTTGTTGGTGTACGTGGGCTGGTGGGTTGCATATATGGCCAGTGAACGCCCGCCATTATTTGCGTTTCCAAAATTTTTGCTAACGTGCGCTCCCGCCGAATGTACCCATTATGAAATTCGGATATGGATAGAATTAAACTCTGTGCTTCTTAACCAAAATTTTAAGTTTAAATCTTTAAAAAAAAAAAAAAAAATGCTGCGACAATGAATCTTTAAAATGAATTCTTAAATTGAAATAGTCAGAAAACTCACGTATCCGTTGGTGTTAGATATTTCTGCACAAAAAATAAATAAATAACCATGGGGCAATGGGTTCAGGTCGAACAAGGTAAAACCGCCTCCGGCCCAAACCCAAAAATTCCCAGGGCTGGGTCTGTGGACCCATGCTCAAAACCAACTAAGTATAAAAATTTGAATTTAAAATTATCAGATTGAAAATAGAGTTGTGATCATTAAACTATTCTCTTGGAAACCGAAAAATTATTATTATATCAATGCAAGATAAACTTGAGATTTATCTCATTTTATCGAGTATTATACATAAAATTATTTTTGTTATTTGATTACATCAATCAAATCAATATAAATTATAAATAAAAGATAAATTCACAAAATTAAAATTAAATAATATATCAAACACGTTAAATGATATCTCAATTCTAAATCTAATACATTATTAAGTACAAAAACCTTATTAATCACGTTAAATAATTGAATAACTAGTCAAATACAAATCATATGCATAAAACACAATATCTACGCCCAAAATTTACCTAACAATAAATATTATATAGTCTTACTTAATGGATACTAATTAAATAGTTATCAAATTTAAATAAGTTATCATCCTAACTATCATACTATTATTCGTAATAAAATTAACGAAATTATATTAATGAATAGTCAGTGTAGTAAAATAAAATATTAAATTTTTTAATAAAATCTCAAATTCTAAACTTAAGAATGAAAAACATAATACTAAGAAAGCCGTCCCTTAATAGAGCTCCTAGAGATTCAAAACGGATTAGTCGGAATATAATTTTAAATACTGAAATTATAATAAATAATGAAAATATTTCAAAATATAGTTATTTATTTGTGTGTGAAAAGAAATTAACTTTGTTGTAACATCATTAGTGTGTTTTAAAATTCTATATATTGTTTAAAAGTTGTGTGAACAAATTAATATTTTTGGTATAAGAAATAAAATGGTATATAATCTCGCTGAAAGAGTATTATATTATTTTTTTCCCTTTTCGTCTTTTTGGTTTTTCTGCCGGGGGCCGGGGTTTCAGACATGAAACGACATCGTCCGGTCAGGCGCTTGATTTCAAGGTATACGTACCTAACCCTAATCGAACGTTGAGTTGTCAAATTCGAAGCTCGTCGGATTTTGATTCAGGTATCTCTCTCATTATCAAACTAAGAATATCCAATGCAGTTGTGCTTTTTGTCTCACTGAAAGATTGTTTGTTGCCTGCCATGAACTTGTTTCTGGTATTTTTTGTTTTATAAGCGTTCACTTTTATTGCCTTTCCAGAGTTAGGGTTCTCTGCAATTAGGGTTTTACAAGGTTGATTAGGGTCTGCGCTTTCATCATGTACTTGAAGAAAACTGTTGTATGTTGACGTGTCTGGTAGATTTTTCTCAAATAATGAACACCAGATGTTTGTCAAAATGCGCGTGCGTGTGTCTGTGTATAATTAAGGGAGAAGGGGAAAGTTAAGTAAACGAGAAGACATCCTCTAAGACACAACATGAAGTTTAAACAGTAACGAAAGAAAAAGGAGAAGAAGTCAGCAAGACAAATCAAGATTTGGGTGTAAAGGGCCCTAATATTTTGGAATGGGACGATCTCCAATTTATATAAAGCAGCTTCAAACCAACAAATAAATAAGCTCTAATTTTCATTTTTCTAGTCAGAACCGTATCGATTAATTGTCACTTTAGCCTCAGCAGCTCACTTGGACCAAATTGTATGTATGTATATAAATCTAGTTTCATATTCCAACGGCCCAACCAAGGTCTGAAGGTTTATTCCTTTCACTGATTTTGCTAGAAGAAACATCTTCGGCAGTTCTTAAGGATATAAGGACCAAATTTTCGAGAAGGCTATGTTTGACTCCCTGCTAAGTTTCATGTGACATTTCAGAGAAAGTTTACTTGGTGATACTGTTTATACCTTTGTAGAGGAGAGATCACATAACCAGAGAAGCGTATTACTTCCATCCACCTATTGTTCAAGGGTGCTTAATCATGTCACATGGATCAGTTAAATTAGTTGGTGTCGCTTATTGAAATCAATTTCTCTTATATCAAAATATGGAAAACATAATTCGTATTTAAAGTATTTAGTTTGGTTTACTCTTCAGTCTAGACTTTCTCTAGAACTGTCCAATGACAATACAGGGATCGAATGTTTGAACAATTTCAGTGGATTTTTCCCCCCACGTATGTGATCCTTAAAAATTTGGTGTAGAGCTTTGTTTTGAGGTAGATGGAGTTTAGCGTTTGTTACCAAGCAATATGTTTTTCCATGTTGAACATAGTTGCTTAGTCATCATTCTAGTTGTGAGCTAGTTATTTTCCTAGTTTTTACCCGTTTCAAGATGGGTAATGTACTTACCTCCATTTCTTAAGAAGAGATTGATTCCAGGAACTGAACCAAGCACTTTTTTATACATGAAAGCAACTTTACTTGCAAAAATTTACCTGGGTTCAAGTAGAAAAGAAAAAAAAAGGTTTTGTATTTAGTTAATATACATATCAACATATACATAGATTATAGGTACATAGATGCATACACGTGAAACTGGTCAATCAATGACCAAAGCTATCAGTTCATTGGTCTTGGTGTGTTGAATATACTGTGATGGAAAAGTAGCTGCCAAAGTTCTCTTTTCTTCCCTACACAGCACTGCGAAACAAACAGATTCTGTTTTAGTCTATATACACTGGCATAATAATTTGAGTTTTGAGGCAGAAGTATTCTGCATTTTGCTATCCGGTGCGGAGGTCTGTTTAGTGATAGATGAACCCTTATCCAGAAAGGAATTTTCCTGTTGACAAAGAAAGAATAGTTTCATTGCTTTATGCATACATAAGTTCTGTGCATCCCTGCTGCCACACAAAACGCAGATACACATACACAGTGAGACAGAAACAGAAGAGCTGCCTTCTTTGTTGGCTGAAATTGCAGTGTAGTGCCATAATGATTAAGTTAATCAAGCATGGTGTTCTTTTTTGCTTTTTCAGAAGGAGAAGGATCATGGTGGGATTCAAAAATAGGTACATGGTTATGGAGATCTTCTTGGATCCTAATAGGGAGTTCGTGGGGGATGATCCCATCATTGTTACACAGTTTAATGTGAAAAGGGCGATTGACGACAGCATTCTTGTAAATTTTGGGGAGTGTGGTCTGGCATCATCTCATGGATCATTTCTAGGCAAGTCCTTTTGTTGCTTCAAATTTTTTGTTTAAGGTTGAACTCAGTTCATGTTTTTCCTTTGTCTACTTTGGCTTTAACATTACCTTTTTTTTATTTTTATATTTGTAGTCAAGTATGTGAACCCAATTACGAAGCTCTGCATCATTAGAGTCTCAAGAGAGGATTATCAGAAAGTTTGGGCAGCCATTACCATGGTCAGGAGTATAGGGAACTGTCCAGTGGTATTCAACTTATTGGACCTTAGTGGTGAGTTAAATAGCTGCAATTTAAACTTTTAATGTCTACCAAGCTATATGCTTTTATCCCGCTTTCAAGTTTATTCCATTGAGTCTCTTGAAGATGGTTTTGGAAATGGCTTTAGTATGGCCTTTCCTAGATATCATAGAAGTCTAATTTTGGGATGCACGAAAGGAAAATTGAATGATTCCATTTTGAAAAATGATATTTGAATATGTTCACTTCTATGATATCTTAGGATGATAGGCATATTAGTTTTGGCCATTTCATCTTACCCTCTGAAATGTTTTTGTCATGATTGATATGCTTAATTCATAGTCATGGCTCTTTTTAGTAGCACAAACGGTAGTTCTAGAGCATAGGATCACATGGAATTGACTCCGCCTTTCTAAGTTTCCTGTATGACTGGAGAAATCCAATTCTGGGAGATATTTTATGCCCTGAACGAAAATTGGATGACTCCATGTATGAACAATGACTTGTGAATATTCGCACTTCTATGATATTTTAGGATAATAGGCAATCAGTTTTGGCCATTTCTTGTTACTCTCAGAAACAATGGTGGACCTAAGACCCAAAGGCACGGGATGCAAAAAAATTATAAGATATTTGTTCAAGTAACAAACATGAATTATTAAACTATATTAGAAAATTTAAAATATCAAAAAAAAAAAATTCCACCATAATATTCTGAAAATTAAAAATTTTAATTGAAAATATGTACTTTTTTCATGGGACAAATAATGGAAAGGGACAAATAATGGATTGTTTTTCAAATTTGAATACAGTTTCGGTGATTAATCGAAAAAAATTGGAGAATGAAAATTCCGGTGTTCGATAAATGAAAAAAATATAAAGAAAGAGTCAGGGATGTGGAAATAAGAGAGATAACAGAGAGTCAAAGGAAATGGAAAAGAGGGGAAAAAGACGAAACGGAAATTAGAGGGAAAAACAAAATGGATGAGAAGAGAGGCCTGGAGGGAGAGGGAGAGGGAGAGGGAGAGGGAGAGGAGAGGGAAAGTTGGGGGAAGGAGGGGAGGGAAAAGGAAAAGTGTCAGTGTAGGGTTGTAATTGTTAGTATCAAATTAATATTTTTTAGAGTTGTAATTTTATGTATCTTTTTCTTTCTCGACTTTAAAGACTACAAAATATTTTTTTTATTGATTTAAAGTATGCGATTGTGATGTCATATTTTGTTTTTGTTATGTGATGTGTTTTTGAAAAAAGATTTATGTGAAATTTAGTCAAGTGAATGAGTTTTAAAAAAGACAACTTGGGCAAAATTATAGTTAAGGAAGTGCAAAATAAATATAGGTTATAACTTTTAATTGAATTTAAAAAATTGAGGGGGTGCAATTGCCCACCCTCATCCCTATGTAGTTCCGTCCCAGCTCAGAAATGTTTTTGTCATGATTGGATATTGTTAATTGATGGCTAAAGCTCTATTTAGTAGCACAAATTGGTAGTTCTAAAGCACGGGATCAAATGAAATTTGACTCTTTTGCTGTCAGATTGCAGAAAATGGAAAATCAATTTGTTTTAGTTCAGTTACATTGACAAATTTTAGTGATCATTTTCTTATTGATAGTAGTGGGTTTACCAATGTGGATGTCAATTAGGCTACACCCATGTGGCCACAACTTTCTTTTCTACTAATGTCCTTCAACATTGTACTTCTCATTAACAATTATTTGCACCAGGAAGCATCAGGGCTTGTAAGAATGCAGCTTTGAAATGCGAGGAACTGAAAATTGAAAACTACAAGCTTTCTGTTGGAGGGACCTTAAAAGCCGATGTTGATCAGCAAATACAAAATTGTCTTGAAAAGATAAAAGTGTTGGAGCACTGAAAGCATAGCATCACTATAGGTTTCTTCTTCCCTTTTATGTTTGCATTTACTCAGTTCGAAGTTAAAACCTCTGCCCCCTAGCATGCTGAAATTACTCCCTACTGGTGCAGAATACCCCGAAAAGAGATGAACAGAAAGCTTGCTTAATGTATATTTGAAAGGAGGCACTGTCCAAGTTAATAAATATGCTATTGCTGCCTTTTGCTGCTTTTTTTTTTTTTTTTCTCTCTCCTTTCTTTCTTTCTCATTTTCTTTAACTTGTTAGTGTTAAATTGCTGTGTGTTAATGCTTCCTAAATGTAGCTGACTTTTAGTTGCTCTTTGAAAATATGTTTAAATTCCATTTTTCTAAGATATTCAGATGTAGGAATCCAACTACAAGGTACTTGTAGCATGTAGAAATGGTTTCTATGAGGTTGCTATGCACTGATATGAGCAATAATCCACAAGATGGATGAAAAAGAAATGGAGATGGACAGCAAGTATAACCCCATTTAACCTTATATTTCTGGTTTTGGGGTGGGATGCAGCTGAAAATTTACATGGTTCTGACAAAGTATTTTAATAAAGCTGGAGAATATACCTTTTGACCGGGCATTTCCTCTGGCAAATAGAGGATGCTTGTTGCAGATTCCTACATGGTTTCTTTGTGAGAGAGGGATGTGTATATTTTGTAGGGAAATTAGGTTATTGATTCCAGAAATATTTTATACTTTTAAATCTCACCTTGCTAATTTTACTTAGCTGTCATTAATAAATCTGGAACTCAAATAGGATGCATCCCCTTGTGCATATCCATGTGTGTTGAGACCTTGTCAAACAGATTGTGCCTAGTACAGCAGTATGAATGGCATTTCTTCAATCATATCCTCATCAGACTCGGTGTTCCTGGAACAGTTCTCATAAGATGATTTACAATATTTCCTTTTTCTTCATTAAAAATGTTTCTGTTTCCATTTCATTTTGCAGGAAAGATGGTATGGCACAACAGAAGAAAACTTCAACAAGGTTTTGTGGGACAAATTCATCTAAGAAATGGGAGTTCAATAAACAATATGAGTATTTATCTTCATGGCTTTCTCCAATATGGCTTGTATTCCACAGCCTCAAAAGGTATGTAGTTTTTGGACTAAGTTGACACCATGGACTTTGGTTTTAGTACCAGATACGGGCATGTTGTTGCTGCCCATTCTTTTTATGAAGCAATATTTTTGTAGTATCCACCTTATCCTGATCACAGTATCATTAACTATGGCACACCAGGTAGTGAGAACAGTAATGTGCATGAGATGGAGAACGTTCATATTTGTTCATAATGTTAAATTATGGTTAATGTATCCATTTTGTAAAATGTCTTCAGTCTTTGATGTGATTATTTGACATCGGGGTGAAATTTTTCCTTTTAATGTTTTGATGGGAGATATATGAATAAACGCGTGGGACAACCCTCCTTCCCTTATTCACATTATGCATATGTCAGCATTTTCTTTGAGTTTGTCTTGCGCGTAGCCATATATCACTTTCATTAGTTTAATTATTTAAAGAACAGCAAAAGAAAATTCTTTTCAAAAAATGTTCATATCCCAAGTCCTAACATAGGTGCACGAGGACTAATTTTTGTAGGCGCATATTTGCATATTGGATGCACCAATCAGCTAGTTCCTCCCTTATAGCCCTTCCTCTAAGACCAAAGCCTTTACCTAGAGATACAAACCATGTTCGACTGGTACTATGTTCCAATTTTAGCGGATTTCCCCGAAGGGACATGTTTGAACAGTACTATAATTCAAGTCTCGAATGTTAAATTTACTTGGGCCTCAATTGCATGAATTTGACTCGGTCATTCCCGAGCGTAGTTTTATTTCAATTAGGAGCGAGGGCCAGTCACGTCTGGTTACATAGATGACCCAATCAAAATCCAACATCTTAGTTGCTCACTTGTAGCATTATGTGACTAAGCCGTTTGGGCAACCAGCCCTTGGTCATAGGGAGCCGAACCACCCCCTTCCATTTTATTCAAGGGAATTTTTTTTTTTATGAGATTCGACATCAATTGATATGATAAAATAATCTGTGATTATTAATTAATGATTTATCGGACATAAATTTACTAAATATCAATATTTATTGAAATATAATTGTATTGTAAAGATCACTAGATAGTCACTCTAGTGAAATGAGATGTTAAATTTTTTAATCAAATATTGGGTTTGAAAATTAGGAATTGAGAAAGACCAGGTTGGAAGATCTTCCCCTAAATAGGTTTCTATACACGCTCGAATTGAATTAGTCGAAATATGATTTTAAATATCGATAAAAAAAATAATAATTGTATTGCAAAACCAGAAGAGGGAAAATGTTGCGGTAAATAAGCAGTAGGGTAGATCAAGACGCAGTAAAGAAAACAACAGTGTTGTCGGCAGAGGGTTGCAATTTGCAAGCGTCCCACAATTATAAAGAGGAAAGTTCTCGCGGCCTTTCCTTATCAAAATCAGGGCCTCCCCAAAAACACTCATTTGAGGACGTGGCCTCATAGAATCTCTGAGCTCTACAAGTGCCCCTCCAGTCCCACC
Source organism: Dillenia suffruticosa (assembly GCA_033439265.1). Taxonomy (NCBI): domain Eukaryota; kingdom Viridiplantae; phylum Streptophyta; class Magnoliopsida; order Dilleniales; family Dilleniaceae; genus Dillenia; species Dillenia suffruticosa. The sequence goes on along the minus strand of JAVTVX010000020.1, from coordinate 23,123,841 downwards.
ACCTCATTTTGTAGTACTGCCATATTTTTATCCTCTCAAGAGTACTGTCCTTTCTCATGAATGCCCAAAATCAATCATATATCCACTAAATATAGATCATATGAGCTTACAGGTGTTCTTCCTTGAAAAATAAAGTAATGAAATAGGTCCCCATGTCCGTTCCCACAATTTCACGGGCTCTGTCTAGCAACCAGGCACGTGAGAGAAGTATGTGTACAACTATATATTTACATCATCATTATTATTCATAATTCCATGTCAACTGTGACATAGTTTAATCGACTAAATTATGATTACGGTACATAGTGAAATGTTAATCATTTAGGTTTTCCCCTTTTTTTTTTTAAGGTTAACGATAAAGACTAATCAATAGCTACTACTAGCCCCTCATGCAACATCAGAGCCAAATACTCTTTGATTAATAATATTATAATTCATCACCTATGATCGAAAATCAAGCTCCTAGGCGAAATGATTTTTATTTTCTCTTTAGCTTGAAGTGACCAATGGAGATGGATCGTATTGGGGCAATTTGATTTATTTGGCTTTTTTTTTTATCTGGCATATGTATTCATTTTCGACTTTTCTCTTTGATTATCATTGTGGAACTGTGGATTCTTATTAATAGTTCAGTAATGTTTCGTTCATCTGGCATTCATAGTTGGTATAGTGAATCAATTTCGATTCCTCTGTATTCTCTCTCTCTCTCTCTCTCTCTCTCTCTCTACATGCCAGTTGTGTTGGGTCAGAGAGAGGTCTACTCTGATAACTAGTAAGTCAACTGACCCGTAATAACTGTACTATATTGTTTGTGAATCACAATAACATAACAAGGGCATTTTGATGAGTTTTCCTAGTTAAGTAGAAATAGGATGCACGGGGACAAATCAATTCATATATGCATGGGCAACAAGTGTCATGCCACCCTTGGAACCATTTTTTCCTTCTTTTTTTTTTTCATTCTTTATGTAAGAATCCAAAAATCCTTTGCTTTACCTTGACATGAGTTTCAAACAACCCTCCCCCCCTTCCCCAAATTTTTTTTTTCCTCCCTAAACTCTCGTCTTCCTCGAGACCGTGACTTTGTGGGTTTGCGTGATCTTTTTTTCTTTTTCTTTTGTGTATATTGGGAGACAAAATTAAGACTACCTATGTTACTGTTTCCTCATTAAATTTTACTAGGTAGCAGATAGGTTTGCTTTGGTAGAGATTGGTTAGACAAATTTAAGTCTTATCTGTTTTACTGTTTCCTCATTAAATTTTTCCTAGGTAGCAGAGCAGAGCAGAGAATTTGGTGACATCTATCATTTTGTTTACACCTTCCATGTCTGCCAATCACATTAAACAAAATTTCCGACCTACGTGTCTCCCTTAATCAACATAATTTTGATGAATTTGAGGGAAAAAAGAAATAACACTCAAATAAATCTGCTCAAGTGCTGATAAATAATATTTTGTTTTAAAAGAAAAGAAGGGGACAGAGCAACCTTGGCTGATAATGAAAGCCACCTGGTTGGTTCTTTTCTCATTAACATTATAATATGTTAACTTTCTCAATATGTTAACTTTCTCATTTTGCTTTTGTTTTCGATGTAAGCTTAAAAGATCTCGTGACATGCCAGCTAATTCTTCAAATCCCCCTTTATGTTCAGAAAATGTGCAATTATTTTTGCTTAAGTTGACACTAACAAACAAAAACCTTACTATGGGATTTTGGTGGATACTGCCTTCTCCTTTGGGATTTTAAAATTAGAAAGAAGTTTTTGATATCACCGAAATCAAAAATCGCCAGCTTTCTCTCTCTATTTTTGTTTTTTGTTTTAAGTATTAATATCTGAATTCATATTTTGACTAATCTTATTTAAGCATTTACAAGGGTCTATTTAGACGATAACTCTCCCAATTTAATTTTTTTATTTTTAAATTTCAAATTCGATTTTTGATTAAAAAATTTAATATCTCATTATATTAGACCGATCGTAGATCGACAGCGCTCTCTCTTATTCTTACCTAGTGGTATATTGGTTAAAACTCAAAAAAGCAAGACCGCAGCCCTTGATATTATTGGACCCAGAAAGCTTCTCGGCTCTCTCTATCACACAACAGTCCAACAAGGATTGTGCAGTGCATGCAATCGTTCAACTTTTCAGCTATGGTCCATTGTCTTACGTTGAAGCTATCATGATGGTCCATTGTCTCGTGTTGAAACCACCTTGGAAGTTGAAAGAGTTATTTCTGGCTTAACTAAGTTAAAACACCAAATAGCAATTCAGGTTGATAATGGTTTATATCACTTGTCTTTACGTTTTGTCATTAAGCTAATAATATAAATTGGTCACAGAATTCTTCTTTTTCATAGTCACGTCTAAAGAAATTAATTGGCAATGTATTCATGTCTCTCTAATATATACACATGTATGTATGCATATAAGCAGTAAATTTCCTTTTTCTTTTTTGTGTTAGGCTGGGATCGTATTTGGTTGCATAATGTGGAATCCTTCTGAGTACGAAGTTTGATGTGAAGAAAGCAAAAAGGATAGGAAAAGGATTGATCAAGCTTCGTCGTTATTGTGCAGGTACAAGATGACAAAGACATGAAAATGAATGATCCAATCAAGAAACTGGAGACAGGATCTTATCATAATCTACGTGATAACAACACAAACATATGTATATGAATATATGAGAGAGAGAGACGCACGTGAGTCTAATGTAGAGACATGGAGGAACGGTTGATCTAGTATGAATGAGGGTGTCATTTGCCATTTTGCCAATGGGGTTTGAATAAAAATTGACTAGGATTTTGTTCATAATTTTGGTCACCCTTTTTGTTTTCGCATGTTATAAATAATGCAAGAAACCCATTAAGTGTTGACTCAAAATTGGACAACCTATAGACATTTACAGGTCAATTACAGCAGGGTACCAAGGTTGAAATGCTATAAAAGAGGAAAAACATAAAGGAAAATCATTTTTTTCCTCATTTAAAAAAGAAAATCATTGAAGCTGTCAAACCTCGGCAGAGATACCACGTTTCCATGTCTGGACCATAGAATTGGTCTTGATGGAATTTTGTCCAATGTACTCTAGATGCTACTCTTTGCCAACTTCCAGAATAATCGGCCCACGTTTGGACTGTTACCTTTCTTTTGAAAAATGCCAACTTTTGGATTCTAGTATACCCAAAAACCTTATCAAAGTGCCGACTGAATTCTCATTTTTCTTGTTATACTAATTTCTTAACGTTGATGGAAACACATGGATCACATCAGAAACATCTATCCTATATATGATATTTATTGATATAGAAAAAACATACGAAAGGATTTCTAGAAATGTATTATAATGGGCGCTAATAAAAAAAGTAATCTTCTCGAAATATATGAACTTCATAAAAAATACGTATGAGAGAACTGTAACCAATGTAAAAATTTATGGGAGTTTGAGTGATAACTTTCCCATTAATATTGGGCTCCGTCAAGGGTTGGCATTAAATCTCATTCTCTTTACAATAGTAATAGACGAAATCATAAAAAATATTCAAAATGAAATATCATGGTATATATTTTTTGCAGATGATATAGTGTTAGTTAATAAAACTAGAAAGGGTATTAGTGTTAAATTAGAGTTATGAAGGGTCACATTTGAATCTCGAGGGTTTAGACTAAGTAGATCGAAAACTGAATATATGAAACGTATGTTTAGCAACAATTATTGGAATGATGAAAAAACGATTAGATCAGAGGGACAAAATATATCAAAAAGTGAATGATTTAAATATCTAGATTCTATCATTCAAAATGATGGTAATATAAATGGAGATGTGAACCGAATCATAGGATACAAGTGGATTGGATGAAATGGAGAAAAACATTCGAAATTTTTTGTGATCGCATGATACCAATACATTTGAAGGGAAAATTTTATAGAACCGTAGTTAGACCTAAACTATTGTATGGTACTGACTGTTGGGCTATTAAACAACAACAATAACAAAAAATGGTCGTAACAGAAATGAGAATACTTAAATGGATGTGTGACAAAACTAGAAAATATAGAATTTGAAATGAAGAGATTCGTAATAAATTGAGAATTAATTCAATTGTGGATAAAATGTAAAAGTGTCGTCTGAGGTGGTTTGGGTATGTGCAAAGAAGATCCATTGACGCACCAAGTAAGAGAACTAAGAACTTAAATATAGAAAATTTAATAAAATATAGGGGTAAACTGCTAAAAACTTGAATGAAAATTATTCGTAAAAATATGATAGTTAAGTGTTTAGACGAAAAAATAATTTTGGATAGGAATGAGTATCGTAAAAGAATTCGTACAAATTAAACTATTATATTTTAAATCTATATATCTATATATTTATTTATTTTTATTTTTATTTATTTATTTATTTATTTTTATTTTTATTTATTTATGTATTTATTTACTCATTTATCTTTATATTTATTTATTTATTTTGATTATTTTCGTATTTGTCTCTCAAATGGCTGATCCCAAAGTATTGAAATTAAAACTCAGTTTGTTATTGTATTAATTTCTTAACGTGATTTTCTATTAAAAAAACACATTAACCTTAGTATTCTTTTAGTAGCCAAGATTGAAATAAAACAATGTGTTTTTTGATTAGTCCAAATGCTAACAATTTTGGTCATTTATACACACTAAATGCGCCTACCTATTGATGTCCTGGAACACCAAATAGAGTCGAAGTAATACAGAATACAGATGAAGCAGAGGTTCATACCTTGGATTTAACGTGGAGCATGCATTACACTTACAAAGGACAGAATACAACAGTAGTTAGATATCCTCCATTATTACTTTACAAAGGACAGAATACAACAGTAGTTAGATATCCTCCATTATTACTTTGTGTTGACAACTTTTGCTATAAATTGTTCACAACTTTACAGTAGGAAATCAGAAGGGCACTTAATAATCTTTCCCCAAAAGAGTGCTTGTGAATAGCATGTGACAGATCCCATTGCCTGGTCAACTTCTTCGATGTGTTTGGTACAAAAAGTTTGGGGGTTGTTAGGGTTTCTAAGTTATTGGAATGGGGGTTGTAATTTGTAATAGCATAGGGGGTTGCTTTGGAGTACAAGAACTGAAAATGTTTTCTGATTTCATAAACCCAACTGTTTACTCAGCCTCTCTGTATCTTCTCAAGAGTAGTCTATTGATTTCTCACTTCAATTCTTGCTTGCAATAGTCTGTTAGTTAGAATCACTAATGGTTTTTGGCTGTCATTTTTCAGGAAACGAACATATAGTAGGACCATCTTTGGTATTGGATCTTCTAAGCTCTGTTGCTTTTCCAAGAGCTTGTTAGTGAAAGAAGCGTTTGACTTAAGTTTCTTCCAAAACTCTTCTTCACCAACTTTGGAATTGGGGAGCCCTTATTATTACTTAGCATAAATCACACTCTTCCTTTGCTTCTCATTTGCACTCCATCACTCAATTTCACTTTAGTAGTTTTAAAATTACATAAACTTGTAAACATACATTCTCTTGATGTGGCAATTTCATGGTAACACGTACAAGAATTGCGTCATTTGGATAACATGAGCACAGACACACACGTGTATAGCAGCATTGGCTGCATTGCTCTTTAGGAGTGAGCGTGAAATAGACCCAACATTTTCGTCTAATAAAACCTTCCCTTGTCAGCTTCAACTTGGTACAACCCTCTAATGTTGTGGCACGTTGCAGGCATGAGACTAGTGAAAATTTGACATTGTTTGATTCTAATAGTGGCAATTGTCCTAAATTCAGCAGTAACCAAAAGCTTAAGAAACATAATGGGACCATTAGTACACCACTAAGTAATATATATACTTTGTTAATTCAAAAAAGATTGGAGGAGGCTTAATGCTTGGTTTGGTTTGGTGGGTCTTAATCAAATAGGATCTCATTGACCCCACCAATCACACTTGAATCTCAATACTCCCTCCGTCCCTCCGTCCCTCCCTCCCTCCCTCTTCATGGGTTCTTATAGAAAATCAATCAAAAGCGTTAGTAGTTACTGATGGCCGACCCGCCACTCAAACTACTACTTATTTTATATCTGATTAAATGATAGCTTGTTCTATTTGCTTGTCCATAATAATAAATATAAAGATGGGATTAATTGGATAAGGCAGGGAATCTACTTTACTAAAAGAGGAAGTAAACCCCCCCCCAAATGAGATTGAGGCATTTGATAAGTAATAAAGGAAGAAAAGCCTATGATTTGATAAAGCATGTCCTCACTTTAAATGGTCAAGCTCAAAATAATTCCTCTTAAAAAGAATTATTAGCCTTTGGAGGCACTCTAGCTGAGAATCCATAGGGTTTTACTGTTCTAATAGGGAGCTTGTTGGGTTTCACCACCACTCATCCACAATGTCATTTTCCTTTTGTAGGGGCTTGGCGTCTGTCCCTTTATACCCCCCCCCACCCCCGAAAAAAAAACACAGTCCAATTTGTTTCTTTAGGTATATTAGAATTAAAAAAAAAAAAGACAATAATTTAGTAAGATTATGCAAATAATTTTATGCGTAAATCAAATATGGTATAAAAGTATAAACTTTTCTTTTCTTTTGTTAGTAAGATTAGTAGAAAAACAAAGTTATTTAGGGCTATTTAAATTAGTGATTTCTTTTCTTTTGTTATTGATTAAGCCAAGTAGATTAGTCTTCTCACTTTTTGGACACTAAAAACCAGATTTTTTGGTGGAATAATGGACACAAAACTGAGCCCTCTTTTTTTTTATCCAAAATCAATTTATTAAGTCTGATTAATCTGATTCGAGTTAACTATTGAACCTATTAAGAGATAAATTCTTTCAGTATTTGTTTTTTTTATTATTTTTAATATTTAAATTCAAGAAATTGACTAAATAAATTTAATATTTTATTACTGGACCAATAAGATGTCGATCAAAAGTGAGCGCTTTGGCTCTATAATGCCTATGCTTCAACAACTAGTGTCATTCTATTTTGTTTGTTGGTAATCTTTTTTAATATATATAAATTATAGTTGTAAGATTTCCAAAGTTTGAGGTAGGTTTCATGAATCCTAGATTTGATTATAATTAACAAGTTGATATTGACTTTGTTTTTATGGTTTACTTGGTTTGGATTCATATGATATGATTGTAGTTTGAGCTGATTATACTTTTCTCATTCCTTTAATTTACTTTACATTTGGCTCTCATCATAAATTATTTTTATCTTTTTTTTTTTTTATCTAATCTTATATTTCCAATTGTTTTATTTTATTAACTGTTTCCTTATTAGAATCTTTTCCATGTGAGTAATTATAAGATTTGAATTAATTTAAAATTGGTAAATTATTTTAATAATTAATAAATTTAAAATCCACTTCCCAACCTCGTCGGCTTCGGGTGATTTCTGACCGCACCACCCCCCGCACGTGTCCCATTCTAGAGCCACTCGCTCACTCATTCATCCACAGTCCCCCCCCCCTTTCTCTCTCTCCTCCTTTGGTGAGAGATTATATTAATTTCTTCGCCCCTTTGGCTTGACCTCATTGTGTTTTTACCTGGGTTATTTTTTATGTTATATTATTTATATTAAATAAAATTTGAATTAATCTTTTATAAAAAAAAATGAGTTTTATATAAAGTCATAAAATTTCATGTAATAAAACTAATATTTTCTTTAAAAGATTAAAATCAATATTTATTAATATTAAAAATTTTATTTAATCTAAATTTCACCTGATCTCAACTTGTTTAATAACAATTTTTTTTTTTTTTTGGGTCAAAAGCCAAAGGAATCGAAAAGTAAAGCCCAATTAATCAAAATTTTCTTTTTAGTCTTTTTTTGTTTTTTCGTCGTGATAGGAATTAAGAGACTCTATATTAATTGATTAAGCAATTTTTTTTTTCTCTCTGATCATATAGTGATAGGTATTGATGCTACTCTTATATAAAGTTTAAAATTTTCTAATATTGTTAAAAAAAATAATAAGTTTTAATTTTGGCTTGACACGTGAATTTAATTTAAATATATTTATTTATTTTTTTCAGTAAGAGATTTGTAGTTTTAAAAATATTTAATTAATGAGGGGTAACCTTCCTCATATAGTTATTAAATTAATTCAAATTATCATTAAAATTCAAATTTACTCCTTAAAAAAAAAACTATCAAATATATTAACTTTGACTCAACTTGTTGGCAACCCCAATTATTTTTTTGATACATAAGAGAGATTCGAATTCAAGAAGAATCGTGTCAAAGGAGCCGATTATTATAAACAAATAAAAATACTTTTCTAAGGTTCAATTATGGGGAATAATATAAAGACTTGTTGGAGACAATAATTAGAGTTTCACAGGGTAAGGAGTGTGTTCATTGTAATATGCCCGGCCAATGTTAATGCTTGGGTACAGGTTGCAGGATCATCCCATTAATCTTTCTCTGGATTTAATTCATGGCCTTATAATAACTACGCCATTTAATTTCAGAAGCATCAGAATTCTAGGTCGGGTGGATTAATGTTGCAGTTATTTTTTTTTGTAACTCTGATATTATCAAGTTAACCATAATTGCATGGACCTACCATCTGAGATGCCTCTTCTATTTATTGTACAACTGATGTATGTTTGTGAAATCAATAGTCTGCCACCTGAGAGAGAGAGAGAGAGAGATAGAACTTAATTTCGATTGATAAGCATGGATTTGGCTTCTATCCTAACGAATCTCAAAAGCCATAAAAGCCAAGAAGGTTAATTTGAGTAAAACCAGGGGATTCTATTTATAGAGGTTGATCCAACAACAACTAGACTTAGGTTTGGCTCAACTTGGGAAAGGCTTCTTCATCCGCAATGTAATTAACCAAATCATACTGCATTTTAAGCCGTATTCATAAAATAGTGTGTAATGTATGGTATACTCTATCTAACCCAAGAAGTATCCAATCCCAAAAACTTTGTAAGATAGCTCTCAATATGTACACAACTACAAAGAGTAGGACATCAAGCCAACCCCCTTTCTCTCTCGCATTCTGATATAGGTTGATTTATATTTCTTATTGATGGTAGAATTATATATGGATATAATTGTGAAGTATACATTATTATTTGTTAAGTATATATATATAATTAGTTTGCATGATGTGTCAATGATTTAACAAATTTATAAATATTAGTCTAAAAAATAATAATTAAAATTTTTATGTTTATTGATAACATAGCTTACTAAATATGCATAATAATCTTGTGTACAAAAGAAAGTTTGGTTGATGTCCTTGTAGAAATACTCGAATGGTAAAAAATTTTTATTCAAATATTTTATCCGAAGTTTATATTCAAATATTCATAGATACGTTGACGAGGTTCTAGAGAACAAGGTGGCTTTCCCCCATAAGGCTTGACACCCAATCTCATAGGTCAAATTTATAATTTTCATAAATACTAATACTTATAAGATTTATAATTATTAAATTTTCATCCAACAATTATTCATTATTTTATTTTCCATCTCATAAAGAAATAATAATAGTTAAATACATCCGACATTTACAAATTCATGAATGTCAATACTGCAAAAATTTAAAAGAAAATGTACAAAATTTATACTTTATCCATCACATTCACCCACTAAGACTCCGAGTCAAAGGGAGAAAATTTTGAAGATGATAATACTATAAATGCATGCTTGCAAACAAGTGGAAGGCAAAGTTTGTGAGGGAGGAAAGAGGGTTTTCTTCATTTCTTTTACAAGAAAAAGTTAAAAATGGGTGGGTGTGGTTACAGTGAGATCTTTTCTTTTACCTTTGGGTTTGGTTACAGTAAGATCTTTTCTTTTGCCTTTCTTACCTGCACATAAGATACGATCCCTTTGCTATGTATATATGTTTACTGTGGGAGGGTCAGTGAAAGGAGTGAATTTATTTTTCTACATCTGTAAGAAGTAAGATAACCCCTTTTAATTTTTTCCTGGTATTTGCTTTTATTCATATGATTCCCAAAATTGGAAACGCTGGTAACTCCTAGAATTGTGATTTTAGTGAGCTGTCAATATCAAATTTTTACCATATAGTTCATGACATTTTGGCGTTGAGCCTGAAATTGAATCCTTACAAGCACTAAATTCTCAGAATAGGAATGACTATGGCATTCACTTTTTACACGAGGAATGGCCAACAAGAGTACAATGTGAAATGTGGAGTCCATTAAATTGGGATCCTGCAAATCATGCAGCTAAAATTTAATAAAAGGAACAAAAGACTATGGCCCATGGCTTTCTGGAAATTAAATTTCCCTATTGTACTAGAAAATTTTCTTTTTCTTCTTTTTTTTTAATTCACAGTGAGACTCGAATCCGATTCTATTATAAACGAAGAATTAATACCATTTAAGTTAAAATTCATTGACGGAAAATTTTCTTACCTGCTAAACAATCTCAACGTCACCCTACCGCGCCTTTGCTTTACATCTCATATAAGTCTCCCCCAAAATACACCCTCCCATTTTTAGGCTCATTTCATAACCACTCCTTTAACCACAACAAAACCAACTTGTCAACTATCTTTTTTTTTTTCACTTGACTAACTGATATCCAAATTATTTGACTAATCTATTTTGAATACTGTGAGATTCATTTAAAAATTAGGTTTTGTTGACTCAAAACCCAAATTCAAAATTTTAATTAAAAATATTTAGTATTCAACCGCTGATAAAACTTGTCAACTATTTTGAGAGAGAAAGAGAGAGAATCCTTATTAACAGTACTATGAAATCTTAGCAACCTCGTCAATAAAATTTGTCTGTTTTGCTGATCAAAAATAAATTTATATGATTATTATTTTTCCTGAGCTATAAGGGTTCCCATTTAAATCTCACAATTATTAGTCATAAGTCTGCACAAAATTTGGTGTAGGCAATTCTTTTATTATGGTTTTATTTTGCACCATTAAAATACAAATTTAGAATTACAGATTTGATCCAATAGTATTAGGGTTTCTTGTAGTCTTCAAAAACTCATATTTTCTATTCCTCTAATTATAATTGCAATACAACAAGACCCTCCGCATCAACTAAACAAAGAGAAAATATTAGTTGCAATTTTTGAAATATAAGAACTTTGGTATACAAAGGTGTTGGTGGCAAACCTTTTGGACTGTATTTTTTTTTTTAATATATATTAAGTCGACAAAAGAAGTGAAGCATTAAAAAAGCCCATATTATTGTAGGATGATAGAGACAGTTAATAAACTGGGTTACACTAAAAGAAAATTCTTCTTTTGAGCTACACTAAAACTAGTTAAAATTTGACAAAAGGGCTAACGGCCGCTGGCAAGTGGACTAACGGCAGTTTCCTTGACCGGACTCGGAGGCAGACTACCCTTCCCTGCAGCTACAAGGCGTTTAACGAAGCTCTCTATTCTCTCTCCGTTTGTCTCCGTCAGTAACCGCTTCCCGCCAAACGGCAACGACTCGATTCCCTTCTCTTTCAAGACTTCCTCCACCGTCACGTCATCCCTCTCTCCAGCCATTCCGTACGCCTAGTAACGCCGTCATAACAGGAACATTAATTAATAATAAAATCTCAGCTTTTATTTATATTAATATTGCAACGCTTGTTCGTTCCGATATTTTTTTTCCCTAAAATTTTAATTCTTATGGTTTGATTAAAATCTCAAGTATGTTCACTAAATTCATTATAATGTTCAATTCTATTAAATATTAACCTCGATACTTCTTAATTGCTAAATTAGTATTAGCACATGGTAAGAAGGACGGTGATTGAGATTTTATATTATAGAAAAATAATAATACGCAGAATATTTAGCAAAAAAGAAAAGAGAAAAGAAAAAATATTGTTTGTTACCTGAATTCTGAGATAATCAGAGCGATTCCAAGAAAATGCATTCCCCAACATTTGATCTACAGTCTCCGAAACGCCGTCAAGAACAATATCGATGACGGAAGAGGTTGAGCACTCCCCGTTACGGCGTACCTTCGCCTTCGACGGAATTGTCAAGGGTCCGTTACCCAACGACATGACTAGCAAATCCTCAACGCCGTTAACGGCCGGAAAATCTCTCTTGTTGTGCAAAACATGAGTAACTGCCGCCGCCGTCGGATTATTCATCACGAGTCCGCCGTCTACGGCGAGACAGGAGGTTTTCCCGTCAACTGACGTCAATTCAAATGGCTTGAACACTGACGGCGTCGACGACGAAGCTCTACAGACCTTCCATAAGTCGAAGTCAAAGCTCGCTGACTCCGACGCGTCGGCTTTGGAGAAAACGAAGGGCGCTGAGCTTTTCAGATCGTAACACGGAACAAGCAGAGGCTTACACGTGTCTTTTAGAGTCAGTGCTTTCTCATTCTTCTTAAACACTTCTTTCAACACTTTGTCCAAGCATTTTCCAGAGAACCGCTGTTTACGGCGAAGGGTAAAGCCAGAGGAGCTGAGTTTGAACATCTGAGAGTAATTCTCGGTTAAAAATTTAACAGCGTCACGAGCAGTGAACAACGGACGGCCGGAGCCGTTATCGGCGGTTAACAAAGCGGCTAAAATGGCACCGATTCCGGTACCGGCGAAGACATCGAAGTAGTCGGCAACGCGAGCATTAGAATCGGCAGTAATGGCTTGGATCTGGTGTTCTAAGTGAATCAAAGCGGCTCCGGAAACAATGGCCGATGTTCCGCCTCCATCGATGGTGAGAACTCTGGTCTTCTTGGATTCGCAGTGAGAGAGCCATTTTTGCTCCAATCTCGAGTATATCTCTAGCGTCAATTTGCTCAACTCCATTGATTGTGAAAAAGAGAGCGAGAGAGAATGTGAAAAAATGGTGGTGTTGGGTTTTGACGAAGGAGATCACGATTTAGTATTAATGGAGGAAATGCAGTTATTCCTCTCCCTCACTCTCACACTAGACTTGATTAGCCTTTGGTTTTAGAGAGAGAGAGAGAGAGAGAGAGAGAGTAAATTGGGGAGTGTTGGTGTGCGTGGGGGAGGTTGAGGTTAAAGCAAGGAGGATGAGATTTTGGGGTAGGTGTTGGTTTTTATATACAAACCGTGCGAGCGTGCGGGGTGAGATTCTCAGCTTTACTACGTAGAGAGTTAGTAAATAGGTACATTACCCACTCACCAACTATTTCTCATTTTATTTATTTTTTTCCCATTTTTTTAATTCTGAATTTTTACCTTTTTATTTTCTTATGCAATGTGCAATTTTCACCTCCAACTAGCCAGGCTTTGTTTCTGCTAATTGCTAAGTCTAATACGAATTTACTTTTTTATTTATTTCAAAACAAAATATGTTTCCTCATATTTATGGTCACCCCCCAAAAAATCATAATGATATGATGAAAATAACCTAAAAAGAAAATTATTAATTATGAACTCTTCTTACTCAATTCCATACACATTTTCTTGCGGGTAATGTGCAAGTAGAAGTTGGTATATAAATATATTTGAGTTATCAAATGAAAAATAAATAAATAAATTAATAAGGGTTTAAGTTATAAGTGGTTTGTTGCAGTGCAGGGTGTTGGGAGGTGCGAAGTGAGGCGCATATTGAGAGTTCTGTTCCAGTGGGAGGCGCGAACATCAGCCTTTTACTCGTCTCCAGGCTGAGCCCCTCGAGGGTTGTTGCCCCCTCGCTTTTTTTTTTTTTTTTTCTTATTTCCGGATTTTTCTCCTTGTTTCTTCCTTCTTAATTGTTTTTATGTTCTTGCTCTTTCGAATCCTACTTCACACGAGCGCGAGCGGACACATATATGTTTTTTTTTTTTTTTTTCTTTTGAAGTAAAATGGTTTTGTATACCACCTGCTCTACAAATGGTAATTTCCAAAATTTGGCCTTCACCATACCAGCCCATAAATAAAATTATTTATTTCGGTCAATTAGAAATAGCCCATATGCATTTTCGGACCAGAAGGACCCAATTTCAACAAAATTTCATCATCGGACGAGTACAAACCACTCAAAACCATTTAGTAGATGCCAAAAAGGGCGAGAGTCTCCGATCCAAAGACCAAACTCCTTTAATTTAATTGAATGATTAAACACTCTATCCTCTTAATCAGAAGTCTCGATTTCGAATCCTGAGAATGACGAAAAAAAATTAAAAAAGTTAATCTCTAAAATGAAACCGACAATTCTCGAACTGAATTAATCGAACAAAACCCATATACCGATGGTTAAAAAAAAATCCAATCCAAAGCCAGGCTTTCTTCTGATTAAAAACAAAGCCTTCACCTGTTCCCCGCCGACACTATGCAGGCTGACCAAAGCCTCAGTGTTGCCCGATGTTTTCGTAAATTGTTGCCAAGTCTTACTTAAGTACTAAAACTGTAACCAATTTAGTAAAGCAAAATGTCAAAGGGAGGAACTTTCCTCGACCTATCTCACTTACATTATATTAGTGTTAGTAGTATATTTAACAGTTATTTAGCTGTAACATGACTGATCTACCTAGCTCTGGCAATCAATATAATATAAAATTGACAGTTTTACGTGACTAGAAAGATTCTATTCTAGAATTACCTAAGCACAAACTCTAACGAGTACTACTTTAGTAATAAAATCTTTCACAAACCCCACATAGAGCCCCTAAACATACAAACACCACTGAACATGGCTACAACTAAACCAAGTCCTAAACTAAAGATATTTTTCTAGAGAAGCATAGGTAGGCCTCCATATTTATAATGTCATGTCCACGAAGATTTAGAAAGGGAGAGAGAGTTGTATTGAGAGATTTGGGTGGGTCTCTATCTTTGTCCTTTTTTCACGAATTTTTTTTTTTGGGATAAAGTCCGGAAAATTTATTGTTATAGCAAACCAGACAGCTCAAACAATAAATCCTCCTACTTTCATCCTCTCTTTTTTAGTTTGATCTCGTTTGGTTGCATGTCCGTACTAAAAAAAAAAAAAAAAGCCATTCACCGGTCTGAAGGCTTCATCTATGTGGAACAAGAATCTTTGGGCAAGCAATCACTCCACATCTGTCACATGTTCTTATGGGGCCTCAGAAGAAGACGACGATAGGCGTTTGTAGCATATTATCCCGGTCAAAGTTCACCACCAGATGCTTTCACTTTCACTGAATAGAATGCTCACAGTTTCCCCCTTTTTTATTTTTTTTTATAACCAACTGATATCTTATGTTTGGACCAATTCGATGCAAACGTCGTCGGATTCAATCTTTTCCATTCTAAGATTTGAAATATAAAATTTAGTTAAAAAATCTAACATTTTTATCCACTACGTTAACTATCCATTGATATAGTTCCTTTTTTTAATAGATATTGGTATAAATAGATTACTTATCACCAATCGGTATCCAAACATCACCTGACCAATCCAATCCGAGTACTGTGGGACCCTCTATAGAGAGCTTGACTCTCCCAAATTCTGTCTCTATTTTCGTGACTCAAATCCGAGATTTATGATTAAAGAGGACAGGATCCTATCACTATGCAGAGTTTGGTGGGCTGTGACATTTGGATAAACAAATATCATATCACACAATTTTTCATATTTTGAAAAATCGTTTTTTTCCTATTCACATAACGGGACCGAAACATTTGTTCACAGCCACACTTTCACTTGGGCTCAAAATCTGAAAATTTAAGTTACATTTACCCTTTGGTCCAGCTTGCCCTCAGACCTTAAGTTTTTGCAACAAAAGAACCAATGTTACTTTTTGTAGCCCAGAGACAATTATCCATTTCCTTCCAAGGGCCATTAACTGGACCTTGTTGGATTGATGTTTCAAATCAATGATATTTCTCAGACAGAGCAAACTAGACCATAAAGTCCATGGACCCATCGCCACAAATTAAGGCTTTATTACTTTTTAATGCAATGGGCTCCACTTTGAGTATGAACCCACCACAGACAAGTCCGAGATGACCTTATGTGGCCCACTCCAATTACTATTACCATAACTGGAAAATTGGACAAATTTCTGATTCTTTCCAAGATACAAATTCCGCCATGAAATATGATGAGATAATATATATATATATATACACCAGCGTGAACTCAACTGGATGTAAGGTTAAATACCCCTTAAACATGATCGAGATTCGACTTCCGCTGAAAGCATCGGGCTCTCATGTGTATGGAGTGTTCCCCGTTAGGAGACCCACCCTCCGAAAGGAACCACTGCAGTGGTCGGTCTGGAGTGTTCCCCGTTAGGAGACCCACCCTCCGAAAGGAACTACTGCAGTGGTCGGTCTGGATTAGTCAGGACGAAACACCGAATACCGGGAGGTGTCCAAGACATAGTACAAAAAAAAATAATATATATATATATATAGACTTCCAAAATTTCAATAATGCAGACCAACTCCTCAATGGGCCCCACAATTGCTCTCAAATCAGATTAATTGGATTTTTGGATACCAATGGCCAAGTATATAAAAAAAAAATCAATTTTGATGTATTTATTAGACACTAAAAAGCACATAATAGTGCAAATAAAATTCTGTAAATTCGATAGTTCACTAATGTTTTATGCCTGGTATCACTCTATTGAGCTGACCCATGAAAAGAAATCATCCACTATTTGCCAACATGAATGGAATTTGAGAGTTCAAAATTACAGTTGATCTCAAATTATAGCTTGACAACAAGTGATTGCTAACCCTATAAGCATAAATGTAGAGCATACACACGATGTAACACAATTGTAAATAAAAGCAACAAAAGAAAAGTAATTAATGGTTCTATTCTCCTGGTTCTGTTACGATAATATTCTTAATAATCTCAAAAGTTGTCAATTACAAGACTAGCGGTCCATGGAGCGCCCCCCCCAAAAAAAAATCTAACGATTATCATGAGAATATTCAAACATGAGCCAAGCCTGGTTTTATGAAATTTGATCCTAACCTAGTTTGGTCTTCCTAAGCTAGAACCTTTGAAACATACCATAAAACCTGTACTACATTAAAGAACCTAGATGCACACAAAAAGGTGGAGAAAAAAAATGAAGTGCGTGCTCACAATCATTACATGGGGAGAGGAAGTACTCATCCGTTCATGAACATGGTATTCTATTGACAAATATGCTTTAGAATACAATGTTATATATTGTATGAAGCTTCATATCCAACGTCCAAGGCCATATCTCAACACCCCATGAAATTTAATCCTAGCCAAGTCCACGAAGAATACAAAAATACCAAATCACTAATGCAACAACATAAGGGTGAGCATTATACGGTTAAAATCGAAAAAGCTGTTTTCTTCAAACCATTTTTTTATATTTTGAATGATTTATTAGGTATTCGGTTTAGTTTTAAATAAAATAAAATTTTAATTTGATTTATTTGGCCGGTCATTGGTTTTAATAATTTTTATTTCGATCAAATCGAATGATCAGAATTAATTAAAAATATTATATATTTTTTAGATAATTTTTATTTATATAAATATTACTATAATTAAAATTTAAAAGAGAAAAATATCATAATTAATAAAAAATTCTAAAAGAAAAAAATCTAAAAAAGAGAGGGCACAATTTTCAATTGCCACATTTTGATTTGATTTTTCTATTTTTGATGACTATTTTAAAAGAAAAATAAAATATAAAAAGGAGAGTGCAAAAATAAAGAAAATTTTTCAATTTCCACCTTTTGATTTGATTTTTCTATTTCCAATATGACTATTTTAAAAAAGAAAAATAAAATTTAAAAAGGAGAGTGAATAATTAATAAAAAAAATTTCAATTTCCACGTATTGATTTGACTTTTCTATTTTCAATGTGATTATTTTAAAAGAGAAAAAATTTAAAAAGGAGAATATATAATTAATGAAAAAAAAATCAATTTCCACCTTTTAATTTGACATTTCTATTTAATTTTGAAACTCTGTTTTATTGAAAGTTAATGTAATATTTATTTTTTGTTTCAAAAACTACTAATAAAGCAGTAGATTTATTTTAATATTGTATTATTTTGTTTGAAATTTACAAAATTATATTTGGTGAATTAAAATTATAAATAAATTTTAAATTTTAAAATTATATTTTATACCCACAAGTTAATATAAATAATATATAATAAAAGATTTCAATAATTTAATTAATTTGAAAAACCAAACCGAATTAACCACCTAATTAGGTTAAATAACCGGTCGGTTTTTAATTTATTAGGTTAGCTTATGGTTATGAAAATTATATAAACGAATCAAATCGGTTATTCTAATTTTAATCATTTCGATTACGATTTAACTAAATACTCACCCCAATAACAACATCATAATTGAGCAATGCAAGGACCCCACACTGCATAAAATTTAAGTTCCATTCCCATAAATAAAGCAGGGATAAAGAGAAAGCAGATCCATCTAAAATTTAGAAATACACTCACTTCTTGCAGTGGCACAAATGCTGCAGCCACTTTGGGGTTCCTCCGAATCTTCTTTCATTCTGAACCTGCAATTCCAAGACGAGGTTTGAGATAGAAGAATGCGCATGTTCATCATAACCTAAAAAATTTATCCAAACATGGTAATACTAAATTGGCAATTACTAGTTAGGAAAACAATATTAATCATCAAGGGGATGAAAGGCATCAATACAGGTAAAGTGGCGGAAAGGATGGTAAGGAGGAGCCCATTTTATGTGGCTTTGGGTAGAAAGAATAACGGAATTCTTGACTTGAGAATATGACTCATCGGCTTTTGTTTAAGTTTTGATTCTAAAATTTCATTCCCAAGGAATCTTAATAGCCTTTTTCTGTTCCTCCACTTTTTTCCCCAAGGAATAACATTCCGTGGTCATTTCTTACTTTTATATAAACCAATGGTTCTCACGTGCGGTCAACCATGCAACCAATCGGCAGATTACAAGTGTTCCCACCTATGATTGACTACTCCCACAAAAGAAAAAATGAATCTCACACATGATTTAGTTCTCTTATAATGGAGCTTGGAGCTTATTCATGTCGTCCTCAAGAGTAAAACTATTGATATGAGAGTCTTAAAAGGGAAGTGTAAAGTACGTGACCAAGTCTCCTAAAGTAAAGAATAATGTGCATAGAGAAAGTAACATCAGTTAGATAAAAGCTAAGTTCTCCACCTGTACTGTTGGGCAGGAAGAGCGAGAGAAGTTAATGGCCCCTTTGGAATTATGGTAACATCAGGGAAAGTAAGTACTTTGTAAATACCAATAGTGGAAAAGACAATTAGGATACTCTGAGAACAGATGTAATTACAAAGCGTTCTATTTGTTGCCATGCACCGGCCTCCATCAAAATACAATCTTCTTTCCCATCAAGATCTCTGTATGTCACTTTGTCATGCCAAGCAAAAGAATAACAGGGAAAGGAAGTATCCTAAGCATTGCTATTGATTCAGATTTGGTGCTAAACTCTAGCACTAAATTGAAATAATTAAGTTCAGCACCAGACAAACTATAGATTCACAATTTGGAAACTCTAGTTTGGCGTTAAAATTTAACCTTCTAACACTTAACTACCTTGTTCTGAGTTGTGTATAACCCATTCCAGCATAGAGTGCCTTGTATTCTCTACAACACTGAATTGAACATAAAGTAGAAAATTAGCTATTCAATACCACTAACTACAAGTATCAAAAATAGCAGCAACACTCAAGATTTGTGAATATTTTTTTTAGTTATACAAACATATAAAACTTTATGGAGCTACCAAAAACTAAAATCAGAAAATATGGACTTTGATTAAGATCTTATTTTTGTTTGGACCTAAAATTTCCTGGTACCTTACTCTTGGAAAGTATCATGCCTCCCATCCACATGCCGGCACACTAAATGGGAATTCTGCTTTAGCACTTTCCATAAAGGTTCCCTTGATTCTCCCAAACTGCATAAAATATCCAAATATATCACAATCCATTGATTTTCCCTCCAGGCACCATTACTATTAGAATATAACTAATTTCTCCATTATGAGGACAACTTATTATGTATTTGTAGACTAATAAATGATGATTTCGCTCGAGACATCTTAAGGTACTCTTGTGGTTGATTATGCCCCTCATCTATCACACTTTCAGATCCCTATACTGGAAGTAGCTACAAATTAGAAAGATTTGGTGTCCACAGATTAAACACGAATTTATTCTGCATTAGCAAGATTTTCCTCTTTTTTTTTTTTTTGGGGGGGGGGGGGTTAAGATTCTGACAAGGGTTGATCACAAAGATTTTATTCTTTGAGTATGGTTGTGTCAAAATTTTGAAATAATAACCCAACCCAAATATGTCCGCAATCATTAATCCAACCCAAATATGTCTGCAATCATTATAGACTCATAATAGCATTGGCCTATATAGTTACACCTCACCCCTGTATTACTTTCCTGAGGAAAAATTGCAAATAAGAAGAATGCAGCCTTTTTCCTTTTTTTTGGGGGTGGGGGGGGGTGGGGCAGGGATTAAGATAAACATCTTTCATTTTGGAAATTCAAGAAAACATTGTACATATTATGTGAACATCAAGATGCCATACTTGTAAAGGAGGAAGAGTTAAAAGTCATAAGTATCAACATCTGTCCCTGCAAGTAATACCGCAAACAAAGGGGATAACACTATAAAGTTTAGAATGCGATAGTATGCAACGATAGAATACCAATGCTAGGATTCATGAAAATGAGATTGTGCAACTATTACACAAAAACCATGCATGTTATGCACACATAAAAACTCTTAACATGCCTTAATCAGCAGCTAAGAGAGGAGAAAAACCATTGTATAATACAAGAAACCAACCAGAGAATCTGCATCACCAACCAGGCACAAGTCAAGGGCCACAAAGTGGTCCACTGCAAGCCATGGCTTATAAGTCTTTCAGCAAATGCAACTATTCAAGCAAGTACAATCCCTTTTTTTCTCCCTCCTGCAGGGCCTAGGGCTTCAGATTCGCCATTGTGGGTCCAATTGTGCTGTGCCAGCTCAAGAAAGAAAAGGAGTGGGACCCCATTTCTTCTATGTTATCTATGTGGGTTGAATAAGTTCCAAACTTACTGAAGGAGACAAAATAGAATGTATTCTACATTCCATTCTTTTCCTCACAAACAATCTCAAGGTGGAGCATCTTTCCACCATTCCCCTATCCTCTCTTACTCTTGTATCCTTTACAAAGTTTCCAGATGCTTTGGTCAATAGAATCTCCATCATATTCTCCAAATTTAATTAATCCAAGTACTTCAATTTTTGTTCTCTTTCAATTCTTTCACCCTTCGATGAAAGGAAAAAACAACTAAGTGTCAATTGCCATGTTCATTTGCCATGCATGACACATGGTCCAAGATGACAGACAGAGACATATGAGTCTTAAGAATCTTTAGCTAGGATGATGAAGTTTGAAGGCTTTGGGGCAAGAGAGATAGTGGATTCCCTGGGCCCAAATTAGAAAATCCTTCTCCTCTATCCGGGAATAAGGTTCTAGCTTTTGCCACAAGGACGAATATGAATGCACACAAGAAGAACCTTAGGATCTATTCCAGCACCTATTGCAAGGTGTGAGGTGTTTCAAAAGCTTTTAATACAGAAGAATTCAAGTGGTTAGTGTTGTCTAAGAATGGAAAGTGGAGTTCCAGGACAGGTCCCACTGATACATGAAACAAGAAGGACAATATCTCTTTTTAAGTCACTATGAAGATTAGATTGGGCCGAGTGTTTCGTGTATCTGTCCAAGATTCTATACCTCACTTCCCCTAACACCCCAGCTTTATAAGGGCATTGCTTTGGACACCTTTGAATTGTGAGAGCTGATCAAGTAAGCGAGCAGGTAGGGAACATAAATGGCAGCCAATTAAGTTTTCAACTACAAGACCCAAGATTTCATACAACAAAAATAGCACAAGAACTTCCACAACCCAGGGATTTGCCAATAAATCAAGAGTCAACCACAAAAACAGACCAGGAGGTAAACATGCAATACCAATGCAAATGAGTAAAAGACAGGTGACGCTTTCATTGCAATCTAAAAACATGTCAATCTTCAAGTTGCAGGACATGTACCATCACCATCATCACCAAGTAAAGAATTCATACCCTCCTTCAAGAATGCCAGTCCCTCCCGAAAGGCATTTGTTCCTGCAAGGTGGAAATGGCCCTGGAGATTCAGGTCTTGTCCTCTCAACTGATGCAAAGCCTAGGCTGAAATGGACACCGGATCTACATGAGCGATTTGTAGAAGCAGTTAATCAGCTCGGAGGAGCAGACAGTAAGTGAAAATATAAAATCAACTTCAATGAAGATTAGTTCAATATTCTATGTTAGGCTCATTTACTTCTACCCTTTTCCGTTCCAGAGGCTACTCCAAAGACAGTTATGAAACTGATGGGAATTCCCGGACTTACTTTATACCATCTGAAGAGTCATCTTCAGGTAAAATGATGACCCTTAACATAGACATTTAAAAGGTGTCCATTGGTAGGATTCTTCAGCTCTATCTCTCTCTCTCATCAGAGAAGAGAGAAGAGGGGACAGGAGAATCTGCTAGTCAGGGAGCAAAACTATGTGGATCAACTAATTGCATCCTAATTTTAACTTTTGGACTGCAGAAGTACAGACTCAGCAAAAATCTCCATGGACAAGCCAACAATGGAACCAACAAAATGGGTAAGAATGTGATCAAAATTTTGCCTCAAAGTTCTTCAAGTACTTAGAAGTGACCAAAATTTGGTTACATCAACAAATAACAAAAAGTTTAGTTGTTAAACTGCTAAATTAACTTGGTAAAGTGCCATAGCAGGTGGAGATAGGATGCCAGAAACAAATGGAAACCATGTTATCAACCCAAGCATTGGTCCACAAACAAATAAGTAATAAAACTAAACACCATTTTACCACATATTTATCTTACTGGGATCCTTGGTCAAGACTGTATATTAATTTAACTATGACATTATGACATCCAGAAGCATACATCTCAGTGAAGCACTGCAAATGCAAATTGAAGTTCAAAGAAGGCTACATGAACAGCTTGAGGTATGCAAAACTGGACACCCAAGATTAATAAAAATTCTGAAATTGTTGAAATTATGGGGAATCCTTTGTTGCATTTTTTATTAGGCTTGAAGAAAAGAGGGGGGGAAAGAGTCTTTAGCATAAAGCAATATCTTTCGGTACTGAAATCTAAGCAAACAGAGTGATTTAATCTTTTCAACAAAGACTGCATTTGTTATTCTGGTTTTTAATCCAAAAAACTCATTGGACTCTATATCCCCCTTCTTATTATACTCTACTTTCAATCAGCAAACTATCCATTGCCTCGAACCGATCAGATCAATATTTAAACTGAACCAGGTACAGCGGCACCTACAGCTCCGGATGGAGGCTCAGGGAAAATACTTACAGGCAATCCTAGAGAAGGCCCAGGAAACACTTGGCAGACAGAATCTGGGAACTGTGGGACTAGAGACTGCCAGGGTTGAGCTATCTGAACTGGTGTCTAAAGTGTCCACAGAGTGCCTAAATTCAGCATTTCCAGGGCTCAAAGACATGACTAGTTTGTGCCCACAGCAAATACAAATGACTCAACCTGCAGATTGTTCTATAGATAGCTGCTTGACTTCTTGTGAAGGGACTCAAAAGGAGCAAGAAATACATAATGGTGGGATGAGCATGGGATTAAGGCCATATACTAGCAGTGGGATCTTGGAGTCAAAGGATACTGGTGAAGAGCAAAGGCTGAAGCAGAGCGAACTTAAATGGTGTGGAGATATGAAAGATGACAGAAAGCTTCATTCCAGAATAGTTACGGATACAGAAAGGAAAATGTTCCCTTCAGAAAGATTTTCCAGTGATCTATCCATGAGTATCAGGCTTCAAGGAGGAAAGGAGACTGGCAGCGGCAGCTATGCTGAGGAGAGCTTTGAAATGAGAGATGGAGATGACATATTCCTAAATCAAACCCATAATAGAACAGTTTCAGTTCAAAGAGAGGACGGGAAGATATTCAATGGGCATAGAGTAACTTATCTTGCAGCAAAACTGGACTTAAATGTCCATGATGAAAATAATGCCACAACAAATTGTAAAGAATTCGACCTCAATGGTTTCAGCTGGAGCTGAGAGGGCTTTCCATAGGCCAGCAGAACTAAATAGGCATACGCAAAATGTAAACAGGTGGAGATAAAGCATTTTTGGCTTAAATCAGCTGAAGATGGTCAGAGCTCAGCCTGTCTTGCCCCTTGATCTAGTGGACCGGACAAGAGTAACAAAGTCCATAAATTAAGCAGGCCAAGTAAAATAATAAAGAACAAATGTACACCACATTTTGAGCTTAATTTTGTTAGCAATCCAGTAATTATCAGTAAAACATATTGCATCGCTAATTACATTGAAGAAGAAGCAAAAATATATCTGATGCTCAAATAATTCTTATAGTTACTTCAGAAAATGTGAATCCGCTTATTCAGAAAATCCATTATGCCTGTCAACAGATTTGACCACCATTGTCCAGTACAAAGAAGAGGCCACACAACCATTCAAGAGAGTACAGTCCACCATCTTCTGTATTCAAACTTCAGTCCATAGTCCATACTCTTAGTGGAGTGTAAACAATAAATAAATAAGTTACATTAAAGATTCAATGCTTGACATATCAAAAAATTTTCCCTGATATTTCTTGTTCATGTAATTATAAGAAATCAAAGCTGAAGCAGCTACTTTCGAAGTAACAGAAAGAAAAGCAACGACTGGAATGGGAGAGTCAAAGTTGAAAAGAGGATTCCTCACTTCTTTCTCTCATTAATCTTCCAATATGCTAGTTTCAACAATTCTCGTTCTTTACATTTCTTCCTTGCTGCTTGGCCTGTAGTAGGTATTTGGTTCATCCTATATTTAAATCCTTTTTCTTTAGAAAGAGCCTGAAAGAGAGAGTTTTATTTGTAATGATATATAAGATATAAGAACAATATATCAATAATAAATTATTAAATAAAATAATCAAAATATAATATAATACAAATAAAAAGTAAGTGTAATAAAAATAAAATAAGTGTAACAAAAATAGGATTTCCAGCCAATGCAATGAATCTTGAAAGGAGATGTTTTGATCTATCGGGTGTATCTGTATTTATAGAAACTTTAATTTTCGTGCTTATCCCCGCAAAGAGCGCAACCCTCGTGTTTTGTTGCCACCGTTAGAAATATATATAATAAAATAGAAATATGCAATTACTCATTCTTAAAACCAGCATTCTTAAGATAATATTTTACAAAATCCTTCTCTTATTTCTATTTCTACAAGGAATTATTACAGGTCCCAATTGATTCAACAGTTGGATTACTGGAGTTATCGTGTTATTAGTCTAGAGTTTCTCTTTTTAACCATAGGCATTCTTTTGGGGGTAGTATGGGCAACAAGTTCCACTTGTACAACAATAATAATTGCAAAATTTTCTGCTCAATTATAAGAGCTGAAGCTAGTTAAAGAGATATTATAACAATGGTCTCAGATCTACATAACATCGATCGTCTTAGGAGCAAGAAAACTACTTAGAAGTAAGCCAGTTAGAGAGCTGAAGCTGGTTTCATAGTTCACATAAACTGTGTTGCAAATTTGCCATCTAGAAGGAAGAAATCCACTTAAAACAAGTGCTACTCCTACTTATCAGATTTTTAGCATATATGCTATGTTTTTCATCATACCAACAGGAAGCTCGAACCATGAAAAGGGAAATCATTCCCCTTGACCATTTTGGAATTGATTTTATTCACCACTGGTGTGCCATTATTTTAACCCAAGCATGGAAGCTAATTTAACTTTAAAAACCTAGGGGATGTTATTCTCCATGGCATGGAAATTTTCATACTTGACGTGCAAAAAGAGCATGGAGAAAAACTTCAGGTACCATAATTCCAGGCTTGGCACTGTTCTGTGAGATTTTATGTTTGCTTGCTAATATTGTTAATAAATGTCAAAAAAATCAGCCATGAAGAAATGTATTTTGTTTTGTCCATTTGCCTGGTAACTGAGAGGGGGACAAGGAGAACTTTTATTTTCCACAGAATTATCGAAATTATTAGATTGAGTTGCATCACTATATGAAGCCAAATCAAGAAGAAAATGATTAGCCAAAATGACCATGTAGAATAAGGTGCTTATTCAATAAAGCCTAGGCATCTCAAAAGGGACTTCCCATACAGGTATGATACAGGATTTACATTTATTGAATCTGGTAAAGCGATATTCAGCTTTTGCATCTTGCCTCACTAGGACCAGTGAATGCAGCTCGCCAACAAGATTGCTCATGTGCAAATGTTGTTAGTCGCACGTGCTTTTCTTTAGGCTACTACAATAAATGCTTAAAAAGCATATGTTTATTCTTAAATGTAGCACAAAACAACACTGAACTAACTCTTAAATTTGAACAAAAGGGCTATGCCATTCTCGGTATTCCTCTTCTTGTTAAAAGGCAATGAGTTCAGTTAAATTTGGAGCATCCCACTTGGGGAAATTTCCATAAAATTACTTTCTAGGCCCGAATAATCCTCTATCCGAGGGCATAACCTATTTCTGGGCAACTTGTTATATTGAGTTATCAATTAAATTAAACTACCCTATGAACGGATGTCTTATGTAAAACGTAATGCCGACTGTTACCGTACCAGAACATTTCCGTTCTTGGAAAAATAGGAAAACAAGAAGGTTAAAGAAGCTGATGATAACAGCAGAAATCAATCGAAAAGCTTAAGTTAAGAAAATAGATTTACGGATTACAGCTACATAGGGAATCACGGATCTATTGAAATGGAAAATAATACGAACTCACATTGTTCTGATCGGTGATGTAGTCGTGAAATTTGTGAAATGACTCCGTCACAAACACAACTGAAGAACCCTAATTTGGATCCCCGGAAAAACAATCCCAATTTAGATTCGGAGAGTGGAAAAAGTCGCATTTCCGCCATTTCTCTAAATTTGCAAATTGTCTTTTAAGGCCCAGAGCCCAAGGGTTAGCAAAAACATCAGAGGAGCTCTCAAATGTCGGTTACCAGTCTTGCCTTTCCCCCGTATTATGTAAATTAGAGCTTCCTACCCTAATTGACCGGGCACTAATACCGGACGTAGACGTCGGTTAGAATCCTACGGGGGAAAAATCGACGACATTTAATATAATTATAAAATACTGATAATTTATAAAATAAAAATATATAAATTTGATTATTATAAATTTAAATTTAAATTTATTTAAACTAATTCATTTATTACCGATATATCTTGCCGGGAGTGTGCTTATGAAAATAATTTACATTATATTTAAACTTGTATCCTATAATAAATAACTCTCAAATTTTTGTTTTTATTTGGTTGATTAATTAATAAATAATTAAATAAGTGAATTTAAATCTCCAATGGGTTTGCTCGTGTAATTAAATCTAAACACTATATATCACCTAAAATAAGACTTCTAAAATTATGTTACTATTTTGGTTTATTTAAATAAATAAATAAATATGAATTCAAATATTCGTATTAGTTATTAAAGGTGATCATTTCAATGATTTTTCTTAAATCAAAGGAATTTAGGTTAATTTTTATTAGATCGATGATTAATGGAGATCAAAGAAAGCAAAGATCAAAAAGATGATGAATCTATGGATCTATTCATGGGTATCTTCTCCTTTCTTTAAATTGATAATCAATATCCATCGATAATTCGTGATTTTTTATTTCAGCAATGTTAAGGCAATCAATATTAAACACATCATTCATCAATATAAAATGTCATCTTTCAATATTGGTTAAGAGTGTGCTTGGTCAAAGGGGATCTTCCATGTCTTGTTCTTCTTAGATGATTGATGTTTGATCCCTCTTTTTTATCTTTTTATTTTTTGTGTTTTTGAACACAGTTCCCTGTTTGATATCTGGAGTTTTACCTTAACTAATGTTAATCAATCTGACTAAGGTCCTCTTTGGAGATAGAACCATCCCAACATAATCTGTTATATTTTTAAAATTTAAACTTGAAATCACTAGTTAAAGAGTCTAATAACCTACCTACTAGATCAACTATCTGTTATTTTTTTTATCTAGTTCCAAGGTCTCTCTCTCTCCTTCCATTTGATTCATTTGATATGAATTGACAATTTCTCATTCGGTCTCTCTCTCCCCTTCCATTTGATTCATTTTATATGAATTGACAATTTTTCATTTGGTTTCATGCAAGAAATACTAAAACTACGATCTTTCTCTCTCAATTGAAGAACACTTAGATATATATTTTTTTATGAGAAAAACACTTAGATATTGAAAATCTCATATTGAGATCGTAGAAAAATGCCAAAAAAAAAAAGGATCCGTGTAATTACAAAAATAACTGGAATCGAACTAGAGCAGCAATATCTTGAGTAAGTAACCGTTCTTTTTATTTTTATTTTTATTATCGGTATCTGAGTTTTATCTGACTACTTTGATTCGAGTATTGTGACGCTCATTTTAAGGATCGATTTTTTTAAATTTTTTTTTATCATTTTCAATATTCAAACTTAAGATTTTTAATTAATAGAGTAAAATATTCTAACGTTTAATCTAAAAAAATGTGGTTAAGTAACGGTTCTTTGTGACTCGAACAAGGACATATTGTACCAAAAAAAAAAGAACAAGGATATATATTCTTAAAAACAAAGGGTCTTTTTTGTAAAGTTAGGACCGTGGGCCGTTCAAAACCCCAGTGGGTTCGGAAACCTGTAAAAAACTCGGATGCCGACCCAAAACACAAAAGATTCAAAACCTCGCCTTCTCTGCTACGTCAATTCATCTTCTTATCCACAAAACCCATTTTCGCTACTCTCTCTCTCTCTCTCGGTTCGCTTCTAGTTCTCTAGTTTCTTCCTGCGCACGCCTTCAATGGCGATATGCTTCTCACCTGCAACTTCGGTACGATCAATCCAGCAACACAACGTTCTCTCCCCCAGGTCTCTTCCGTCTCTCTGATGTCAGTCACTAAAACCACACTAATTGTAGTTTTCGAAACCAAAATTCTAGGGTTTTGACTTTGTGCTGACCAAATCGTATAGGGCATGATAGTGTGAATTGTAAAGCAATTGGTGGGAATGTGGTATCGTGGAACTCGGCTGGGCACTATGGGAGACTTAATGATGGATTTAGAAGGATTTCTTGCAAGCCTCTTGTTGTAAAGCATTCGTCACCGAGAAGGCAAGTCTTTTTTGTTTTATACTTCAACTGATCAATCCAAATGTGTTCTTCAAATGAAATAGGCTACTTGTTTGAGTTCAATGGAATTATTTTGCCCAACCATATCTGATCAGTAGACGCCACTTGAGATTAGTGACCCTGATGGCTGGTAAGTTACTAGTGGACATCACCTTCTGTGGAGGCTCTCTCTAGCATTATAGCATCTTGTCGAGAATCCATAATTTCTGTTGCACGAATCATCCCTATTGCGCCTAAAATCTTGAACTCATGACGACCAGGCTGTTTACACCCTAAGAATCAAGAGAATACCCTATAGTTTCTACAGTCACCACATGCCTTTAGTTATTTTTTTTTCCATGCTTCTGCGCCTTGATTTGCAAGGTTTAGATCATTTTTATAAGCTATGGTCAGGGTTTTGTCTCCTATTTCCTAATGCCATTATGTTTTGTCAAAATTTTCTTCAGAAATGGACTTCTGACATTGTTGTCTCCTATTCCCTAATGCCATTATGTTTTGTCAAATTTTCCTCAGAAATGGACTTCTGAGATGTGCAACCATCGAAGAAATAGAAGCTGAGAAATCTTCAATAGAAAAAGATGTGGTAACTTCATATCTGATAGCTAAAATACCAGTTCATGTTGGAGTCTGTGACCATTAAAATTCTCTGTTTGACTACATTTCTTTTAAACTCTTGCCAATTCCTTAGAAAGATAGGATGGAAAAGACTCTGGAAACAGTCCGATCAAATTTCAATTCGATAAGGACAGGGAGAGCAAATCCATCCATGTTAGATTGGGTCGAGGTATAATATTCTTGCGATACCGTGTTACAAGCTTTCCAGTTGAAATTCAAACATTCCTACTTTTGATTTGTCTCCATTTTTTGCTATTGGCTTTGATTCTCAACCATCTGCCCCTTATAAAAGGTCCTTCACAGGTTGAATACTATGAGAGTCCAGTCAACTTGAAGAGCATTGCTTAAATTAGTACTCTGGATGCAAGTTCCATCATGGTTCAGCCATATGACAAATCAAGGTGCTAATTCCATCAATTAGAACAGCACAAGGCATGAGATCTAGTGTAAAATGTGTAAGAGCCTCATTTGCTCCTTTGAAGTAGATATTTTGCCCGCAGTGTAAAAAACATTATGGACGATGGCAAAACCAACAGCCTTGTGCTATCCCAAAGAGAAACTGGAAATGAAGATCCAGTATCTTTAGCCATATTTTCTCTACTCATCTCCAAGAACCAGGACAAAGTTGTTATTCTTTATGCTCCTTGAGCTGTATGCATTGCATCCCCTTTGCCTTTGCATGCACATCACTTGTCGTGTTTGCATGTGCAGCCCAAGCCATAGGAATATAGTAATACCTTGAATTACTTATGTTGCAACTTAAAGGCTATAGAGAAGGCAATTGTTAGCTCTGATCTTGGTCTGACTCCAAACAATGATGGAGAAGTCATAAGGTTGTCCATCCCACAATTGATGTCAGAGAGAAGGAAGGTTAGATTTCTTATTGTTGATTTCATTTGTCATTTGCCCAAGTCATGATGAAGGCCATGCCTTGTTACCCTTGGAGAATGGAATCTGCTTCCCTTTGGTCACTGGAAGTTAAAATTTAATGGTGGAAACTGATCTTATTGGAATGGTTCATTATGGGATAATAATAGCCATGCTTGAAGTTGACCAAATAAATATGGTTTTTTGTATTTTTAAAACTTTTGAATTGCCTGAAGCAAATGGAAAATATCATTTTTGAGGTTGCTACTGTAAGGAAGCAGTGCATCGTTGTTTGAAGATGACTATGTCCCCACCCATTTTCAATTGATTGGGCCAGTTCTATACTAGGTATAATTTAGCCAACATGCTTACCTGGCTACACTGAATTAATGTGAATGATAAATAGATTACTCGGCTAAGATGGCTTCCACGATACTGTTGCTGAAACTCTAGAATGATCAAC
The DNA here is from genome assembly GCA_033439265.1 of Dillenia suffruticosa. Classification (NCBI taxonomy): domain Eukaryota; kingdom Viridiplantae; phylum Streptophyta; class Magnoliopsida; order Dilleniales; family Dilleniaceae; genus Dillenia; species Dillenia suffruticosa. The sequence continues at coordinate 23,092,741 of JAVTVX010000020.1, read as the reverse complement.
TCTTACATTGTATTGATGCTTTTTTTCTTTCTTTATTTCAGGAGTTGTCGAAGGTGGTGGCTAAACAGGCTGAGGAAGGGAAGGTGCATTCAAATCTCTTTTTGGGCCATTGGCGCAAGGTCTAATAGAATACTATGCATTTGATATTGTAGTATTTTCTTCTTTTCTGATTAGAATTTTGCTAATCCACTGTTTAATCATTTTCTAGGTGGCATTGAGGAACATAAGAAGAGATGCCATAAAGGCCTATGAAAAACTTGAGAAGGTCTTTATTTCCTTATGCTTTATGTTCTGTTTCCAGCTTTTCTTTGTTGTATGCTAGTAACTCAAAACCCTTGAACTACCTAATACAATATTTTGCAGGAGAAAAAGCTGTCGGAAGACAATGTAAAAGACCTGTCAAGTGATTTGCAGGTACACAGCTAATTTGATGCTTCCATGTGAATGATCCACCTAGGTCTACCTAAACCAAAAATTGTGGCATAGGCAGCTAATTTGATGCTTCCATGTGAATGATCCATCTAGGTCCACCTAAACCAACAATTGTGGCATAGGCATTCGGATCTCAATGAAATTAAGTTGTTAAATTTTCTAGATGGTCACGGGAACAATATATTTCAATTTTTTTTATTGACAATATGCTTCACACTTTTTTTTTTCCCTTCTTTAGATCAATAAATGATCCTGTTGCAGTGAATGATTCACTAGGTCTCATTTGGCTGCATACATTGAGATTGCAATCATCAACTTGATTATGTTTTTAACAACATAACCGTGTTTTGTTTCCATAAGAATGTCTCATACGAAACTGGCCATGATGCTCTTAGATTGTTGAAAATCAATAGGTTGGGAGCAGTTACTAAGTGGCTTTTGGTTGACCCCATTCCTTATTAGTTGCTAAGTTGGCAAACTTCACTTTTTTGGTATGTGAATCTCTCCCTCCTGTTTTCATGCAGAAAGTGACTGATGAATATATCAAGAAGATAGAATTCATCTACAAGCAAAAAGAAAAGGTATTGTTAGCGGTCAACACATACATGGGATAGGAAAAGTTCTGTATTGATTTTAAATATGGTTATTATTTTTCCTTTCTCCTCTTTTATGCACTTTTTCCATTTACATGGTTCAAAGTGGGCCTGATGATATATGAAATTGAAATTGAGTTTGTGATTGACATTTTACATGTTGAAATCAGAAAGCTGCAAATAGATGACGAAATTAATTTCTAGGCATTGTCCTAGCTACTTAATATTAATATTTACAGCCTAGTGTTAGCCTTCTGACTATTATAAGTTTACTGAGAGGCTGACTATTTTGAATGTAAGTTCAACCTATACCTTTCGGAAGGTGATAGAACTGTACAATGTGGTTGTTTTGCATGTGTATATGCCATTTCGTGTTTGTTTTCTTGATTTTTGACTTACATGTTTGTCCAAAGTCTAACAGGCATTGCATCTTTTTCTTCCAAGAGCTGTTGAAAGTCTAGCAAACCTTGTGTGTGCACATATGTAACGGATGAGTCTCCTTCTGGGGAGATCTTGCAATAACTCCTCGTATTTTTTTTCACATGTTTTTTGTTGTTCAGATGCTCAGGGATTCATGTCTTCGCTTTTCCTTTATTTGTAGGGCATCATTTAAACACAATTGTAAATTGATGAGCTTAATATTAGAGACTTCATATATGGGTTTTATTTTTAGCTTGATCAACCGGTATTTAGTAATCAATTTATTAGTCTCAATTAATCCTATTTCAGTTAACCGTCGGATTCATTAAGAGATGAGTTCTCCTTGTGTTTTTCTTTTTCTTTTTTTTTTTTTGAAATTCGATTTCGAAAACTTGATCAAAGAGCAAATCAGCGAAGGCAGACTTGGCTGTTTCTTCCGGATATCAAGCCCTTTGCACTCATTCCTGGTATTGAGAAAATGTCCCAAGTCTGCACCTTTTTTCGTCAGTCTTCCTTGACTTTATTGCTATTTCTTAATAATTAAGATTATTGATTGACATGGGAATAATCTAATATTATCTTGGCAGACATATGGTAGCCACTAGGAGCACATTATGGTATGCTTTTGGAATTTTATATTCCTAATTATCCTCCTTTTGGCTAATTAATTTCCGTCTTCAATTCACTTATTAAACTAATATCATTTTTGCTTATGGTATTTTTAATCAAAGACTCTGGAAAGATGGTCATTCATGGCTATATATATAACATTGTCCCAAGTTCCAATTAATTTAAGAAGAAATTATGTGGTTCAACATTTCTTTATATGGTTTTATTCCTCCCGTGACATCTTATAATCAATTGTAAATCTAACCCTACTTTTGATTTGACCCTTTTAAAAGCTGGATTAAAAGAGACAACAAAAATTAAATAAATAAATAAAAGCAAAGCTAATGTTTTGGTTTTGGTGCCAAGGTTGACACCACAAGCACATTTAATATTAGTTAATATGGGGATTATTATTTTTATTAATTCATTAGTTAATTTAGGGTCTAAGTTGAGCACAGCAACAATGGATATATATATTTTTATAATTTTAAAATAGTTGATTAAAAATTCAAAGTCATTCCAATTAATCAAAGTCATTGTGAAAATAAGTTTTGAATTAACAAATTGCAGGTGTCTAATATTGCAGTCGCATTATGATTATAAATTTGTTCAAATTTTTAATAATTATAAATCAAATTAAATATTTTATAACTCCATGAAAAGAAATGGAAATGATTGTTGTTTTGTTTGTTTTGTCCCCGCCCTTCCAATCAACTAAAGGATTAAAAAAAATATATATATGGTGGGGGAGCTTGCGATGTGACTTCTCGAAAGCATTATGGAGTGTTGGTCCAATATGACAGAATCGATGCACGCCATCCCACATCGACAAATTCTTTATAAAATTCCATCAAATAATGGGTATAAATTATTAATTATTAATGTTATGACAGTGGAAAATTGGATCTAATCAATTGAATAATCTGATCATAGAGATTTGTTTCTCAAAGAGAGGGGTTTGGATGTGACTCCCTTGACCCACTTTCAATATTAAATCCTTTGTTTAGTTGTGCATGAATGTCTACTAGGTCAAACAATGGCGGGTTTATCGATCCACGACAATGGTGGGTCACTTATCACATATTGTATTCAACTATATAAATTAAATCAATTAGTTCGGGGGCCACCTTTTTTCTCTTTCCTTTTTTTTTTCAAATAAAAAATTAAAAGTTTGAATAAAAAAAAGCAATACGACAAATATATTTATGTAAAATTTGTGTACCAACGAATAATTGGATAGTGAAAACGGTATTAAATTTTTTTATCAAAACTATATTATAAATTTTAAAATTGAAAAAAATTATATTACGAGAATTTTCTTTTTTAAATAGTTCAATAACAGTTCGAATCAGATTAATTAGAATATAATTTTAAATATCAATTGATCTGGTATAAAAAATATATAAATTTTGTATATAAACTTAAACATAAAAATATAAATCTCATCAAAGATATAGTTAGCCGAAAAACAAGTTAATTAACTTAAATTTCTTGTAATTAAATAAATGTATCAGTATTTTACCATTTAATTTGATTGGGCGGTTCAAGTGCCCAATTGTTAGTGTATTTATTTTTATAATTAATTAATATTTGAAATCATATTTTAATTAATTCGATTCAAGTATTTGCGGGTTTAATTTAAAAAAAAAATTTCTCTTGATGTAATTTTTTTTATTTTTAAATTTTAAATATATGATTTAATTAAGAGATTTAGCATGTTTACTCGTGAGGTCGGCCATTCTTTGACCCTGCTATTAGTGCATATTAATATATTGGTCAGTGGAACTGAGGATGGATTCCTTTCATGGGTTTTCATATATAAAAGGGTTAGGAAAGCCAAAGTAGGAAAGCTAAAGAAGCATACTTTTTTGTCATTCTTTTAATAGTACCAAACAAGACAAAATTTGAAAAGAATAACCAAACAATGTTTTGTGTTGATACTTAAATAATGTAGGCTTTGATTTTGTACATTTTTTATTAGAATAAAGAAGTACTATAATGCCTCAGTTGTGCCTTCTTGGGTCCCAAAAAATTAATATCATAAAGAATTTAATAGTGGGATAAGATTCAAGATGATCAAAATCATGGTATCTCTCAACATGGTGAGACCATGTTTCTTGGGTCGTGATTCTCAATCTTAGGTAGGACCCAAAAGGGGGCCTTTGCCCTCAACTAAACCCGTCTACAACCGGTTGATTATTTTTTTTATTGGTATTTAAAATCATATTTTAATTAATTTTATTTGAATATTTACGAGATTTTATTTAAAAAATAACTCTTCTAACATAATTTTATTTATTTTTAAGTTTTGGATCGAGATTTGATTAAATGATCTAATATTTTATTTTATAGTACCATTTGTCCGATGGTCTGACCTATTGACTCATGAGAAAAGATAACTCGTGTAGGTTAAAAAAATTTATCCCTCCAAACATAGGTCTTTTGAAGGAAAGAGGGTCTATTGAGATTGAGCTCCCCTTTTGCAAATAACAAAATTAGAATAATACTTATTTTTTATTCAATTAAAAAGAGTGATTATTTTAATAAATTTGGATGGATTATTTTCATATATAAATTATAAATCTCAAATAAAAATCTACTTTACATATAAAAGAGTTTGAAAAAATAAATTATTCTATTAAATATATATCACAATCGGACTTGAGCAAACATCTATCTTTGCGCTTAATTATATTATCGTTTATTTAGTTAATTTAATAATCAGACAAAATACTTTGTAAAAATTGTTTTATTAGGGTGTTTGATAAGATAATAGGAAGTGGTTGTTCAAATTAAAAAATTATAGAAATAACAATATATATAAATATTTTGTAAAAATCTTATAATTTGATGCCAAAAATCATATACTAAAGGGATGACAAGAAGTCTATATAACAATATAAAAATAAATAGATCATTTACAAATAATATTTATCGATTTATAATTATCGACGATCATAAATTTATAATAGGATGAAAAAGAAAAATGATTATTAAATATTGAATTATCATCTAACAATTACAAATCAATAAATATTATTCTTTGCGTTCTATTTTAAATATTTATATATTTTTTTATTCGTGTCATTTTAAGAAATAAAACATCATTAATTATTTTTTCTAAATTAATAATATTTCTCATTATCTCTATTTGTTGCCAATTACGACATAATAAAATTTGACTTTTAAAAAAACTCATTTAATATTTTAAAATATATTATCTGTTATATAAAATTCCATCCATTTATTTATGAACTTATTTTATATTTTTAATTTTATTCAACATAATTTTATAATTAATAAATTTTTACTATTTCAGATTTAATATCATTTATGACTATGTTTGTTTTACATGAAACACACAAATATTGAATTAAAATGGTAAATCTTAAGCGAACAAATTAAGTTTAGTAAAATTTACATATAATTTCTTGTGGGTGTACCGTACACACATACACGCGTGATAATTTTCCGGCACCGTACATGGTGTCACAACTCGTTGATGAGGTGTGAAAAAGCGGTTTGATGATGCCATCAATCCGCCACGTCGGAACTTTTTCTCGCGCGCGGAAGACACAACTTGTTTGGAATATATTGCATTCACTGAACCGACCGAGGTGGAGGGCCCAATCAACTTATTTCACCTTTTTTGCTGTCGTTCATTATTCACCGTTCGATTTCTCATATCGGACGGCGACAAAAGCTTAGTATTCACTGGTCCCCACTTGAGTTGTTAACCCTTTGGCCCCCACATGTCCACTAGAAAAAAGAAAATAATAATAGTAAAAGGCAATTATGCTTGGCCGGAACCAGTGATTTGAGTCACGTGATTAATCCGTGGCTTCATTCCACATCAGATTTTACCGGCTATAGTATTTTTTTTTGTCGTTGTATTTAAGTCGGAAATTATCATATTGGGAGGAATTTGTATCACTGTGGAACACCGGCTATAGCCTTTAACATGCGGAAAGTGAAGATATTTCCTTTTTTTAAATTAATAAAAATATTTCATAATAGACACAACCAATGACGTTTCGACAACCGTACACTCAAGCAATCCAATTTTGGCAGGTTTTGAATGGTTCTTGGCCCACGCGCTCGTTAATGGGCAGGGGAGGAAATGGGGAGTTGAACGTGGGAGGGGTTGGTTAAAGGAAGAGTGGTGAGATTCCATCGGACAGTGACGTTTCCTCCATGCTGGCGAAACTCATTTTCATCCGTCCGATTTGGATTTGATCTGCTTTAATTCTTTATCCACGTCATCTGTCAGAAATCTCAGCCGTCCAGAACGGCTCCGGGTCCGGGAGATAGGTTTCGCCATTTTTATTTTTTTTCCCCAATAGTGAGAGAGAGAAGGAAAATAAAACACTCTTAGATAGAGAAAGCGAAGCCTTAGCAGATGAGATTTTTGGGGGAGGGGGGAGGAGAGAGAGTGTTTGATGAGAGAGAAGATTGGAGAATATGGAGAGAGGAAGCAGAGAAGCGAGAAGAAGTTCTAGTAATGGCTCAATACGGCGTCGCCAGAGAGCCACTGGTTTGTACTTCTTTGGATTCGTGTTTACAAAATTAATAGATCCGTTCTTTGTTGTGATTTTGTGTTTCTGAAGAACAAGTTTTCTTTTTCTTTTTTTTTTTTTTGTTGCAGAAGAAGATTTACAGTTGGAATTGAGAGAGAGAGTGAATCGGAAAGATCTGAAGAAGAGAAGGAAAGGAGGAGAAGAGAGCGAAGAAGATGAGACCGAAGAAGAGGAGGAAGAAGAAGAGAGAGAAGACGATAGAGGGGTGAATCGATTGAATGTTAATACGACATCGTTTTCGTCTTTGAATCAACGGAGAAGCTTTTCTCCAACACAATTGAGTTCTTGGAAAGTCGCCGAAGAAGTTATTGGTGTTCCTGTTCCCAAAAAGGCTCGTTCAGGTCTTTAATTTATTTTCATTTTTATTTTTTTGGGTTTGAATTTCTGGGCCTTTTTGGGGGGGGGGATATTATATTGAAGATTTAGATGTGTTTTTGTTGTTGATATATATATTTTTGGGGATTTCAGCATTTCCAAAGAGAACACATGAGGCTTGGTCTCCCAACAGTTCTCTGAAGAAGACGGTGAGCCATTTTTTACCCCAATTTTCCGCATTTTATTTTTCCGTTTCTGCAATATTTTCGTATTTTTCTACAAGGTTCTAATTATTTGGTTCTGTTCTGATTTTGCAGAAAATCAATGGTCTGAAAAATCGGTTGCCAGCACCGCAAGCTGTGTTAAAATCTTCATCTTCATCGTCAGTGCAGGAAGATTTAGAGATTGAAGTTGCTGAAGTTCTTTACGGACTTATGAAGCAATCACAGTGTTCAAAGAGTGAAGAATCCAAAGATTTATGTAGTTTAGGTCACGATTCAAAGTTTGATTCTGTTGGTGAGTACTGATTTTTTTTTTTGAATGTTTTAGTCAAATTTTAAACACCCGTTTGTTTTATAATTGATGGAAATTTTCTCCTTTTTGTGGGTTTTTATTTTTTATTTTTTATTGCAGGAAATAAGAAGACGAGTGCTTCAAACTCGGTTCCAAATGGTTCAGCGGATGTTGAACAGTCTGAGAAGAAAATGGAAATTTCTTTACCAAATGCTGAAAAAAGATCGGATGAGAATATTGTTCCTTCTTCTTCTAAAGATTCTGAGTCTTTGTTAATGGTGGTTGATTTTAAGAATGAGAATGACACTGCATTGAATGAGGAAACTACCTTATCTCCAAAGAGAGAACCTACTTCATGTGAAAATCTCAAAGCCAATCCTGAAAATTCTGCTCCAACAAAAGAGTGAGAATCAATTCTCTCAGATTTATTCTATTTGGTTTTTGGGATTTTCCATTTTTTTAAAGTTATTTTTTCTCCCTTGTGTCTTTGGAATTCTGCTTCAGGAAATTGGTGGCACCGGATGTTGAGTGCTCTAAAGAGGAGAAATTTGAGATAGATCTAATGGTGAGATTTGTTTTGTCCTTTTCATATTTCCCTTTGATGTGTTGTCATGATTTTTTTCCCCTTTTGGATTAAGAAGTTCTGGACTTTAACGATTCTCTTCTTCAGGCTCCTCCACCTATGGCATCATCTCCAGAGAGAAACGGGTTGATTGATTTAACATTAGATCCTAAAATTTTGGTCCAGGATGTTGAAATGGTAAATGAAGCATATTTATCTATAGATTTTGTGTAACAACTTTTTTGGCTACAGGATCGACTAGCAAAATCTGTCAAAAGTCTTTCGGTAGCATATCACTCAAAAATTTTTCATATTTTCCAATACAGAAGGTTGAAGATGTGGGATTAACAAACACAATGGATCAAATGAGTGTGAAGAAGGATGATGTGGTAGCAAGCTTCATAGGGAAAGTGGAGACAAGTAAGGAAAAAGGTGAATCACCTAAACCAGTTGATTTGAAGATGCATGACCTAAGTAATGGGAATTTGGGTAGCTCTAAGTTGCAAGAGCAAGTTCACAAACAGCCGGAGCAACCTAAATCTGCTCTCTCTTCTGGGGAGAAAACGGGTAAGTCAATATCCCAAATTTGCACTTTATGTTGCGACTGAGAAATTTGGTTTGACTGTGATTTAATCCATATTTTTATCGATTTTGGCTTCTCATTGGCTATGTATAGATAATTAGATGTTTATTTGTTATATTTTGCAGCTCAATCTAGCACAGTACCTATGTCAATGGCCCTGCCGAGCTGGCCTGGCGGAATTCCACCACTGGGGTGGGAATTTTATTGCCTTAATCTTCCCAAGTTAAAAATTTTGTATCTCTGTAGTGGAAGTTGTTTCTTTGAAGTAACACATTTTTATTAGCAGATGGATGCCTCCTCTTCCTGCAATATTGTCAATGGATGGAAGTACTGGATCTTCAGCTACATTACGTGTAATTTTATAATAGATTTTGCCCTTTTGATGCTAGTTGAATGCTTCAATGTTAATCCTTCCCTTTATATTACTTCGCAACTTATGGTTGTTTTACTAAATGCAAAAAAACTGCAGCCCCCGCAATTCCCTCCCACACCGACTCGGCCCCAGCGATGCGCAACACATCAGTATATAGCTCGCAGCATTCACTATCACCAGCGGTTCATGAAAATGAACAATTTTTGGCCTGCGGCAGTTGCAGCTGGTTCTTCATCTGTATATGGTGCCAAGCCTTACAATGTCAACATCATTCCCTCATCAGATAATACAATTTCTTGGCAAGGGAAATTCCCGGGTGGATACATTAGCAGCAGTCTTGATAACAAAGGGCAGGCTGTGGCTGCTGCAGCAATTCAAGGTCATGCTGGCAAGGACAAGAGCTCCAAGGGTGCAAACATGGACACTGTACAAAGAAAGCAGCTCACATTTCAGCAACCTCCTCAGCCAGTCCCTGCTGGTAACTTAGTGGTACGATATTGTGAACTACACAGCTTTCTCATTGCGAATTTCTTATATGGTTTTTTATGATAAACTGAGTAGCTCTTTTGGATGTGTGATTTTTAGCAAGGTCCTGCTATTATCTTTCCTCTTGGCCAGCATCAAGCAGCAATGGCAGCACCACCTGCCCCATATGGACTTCACAAGCCCACAAATGCTGCTGGAGGTGGTACAACACCTAGTGTAGCTAATTCAGCTAATGGAGCTCCTGTAAGCTCTTCACCTATGCCTGCTGTTGCTGCAGCTTTCAGCTTTAATTCTCCAAATTTGCCTGGAAATGAAGCACCATATTTAGCAGCACTGCAGAATAATGGTTACCCCTTCTCTATTTCAACCAGTGTTGGCAACCCGCCAGCTTTTAGAGGAGGATCTCCTGCCCAGGCAATGCCTTTCTTCAATGGGAGTTTCTATCCATCTCAGATTTTCCATCCTTCTACAGTCCACCATCAACAGCCTCACTCTCAGCCAGTAGTCCAACATGCTCATCAAAACACAAGCACATCTAGTGGCTCTTCCTCCTCCCACAAGCAACAGCAGGGTCAGCAGCAGCTAGGTGCACAGATTAGTAGCAATGTTTTTCTTTCATCAAATAATTTACAGTTACAGCCACAGCAGAAGCCGCAAGTACCAAATCAATCTCGTAAGTCTGAGACTGATATAGGTGGGGAAGAGAATCGAGTATCCCAGGCTCATAAAAGTGTGTACGCCCAGAATTTTGCATTTCCAGTCCAACAGCTGAATTTTGCCTTCATGCCTCCTGCAACTTTGGGTGGAGTTTCTAGTGCAAATCATGGTGAGAAGCAGCATCAGCCGATGGTTATTAAGAATGGAGTTGATCTCGTGCCTCCTCAAGGATTTGCCATGTCATTTGGCTCCTTGAGTGGAACTGTTACAGCTCCTGGTTTTAACTTCTCAACTATGGGGCCAAGTCCCGTAATTTTCCAGAGCCTTCCTGAGGTGGCATGTCATGGGTATCAGATGGCACCCATTGCTCAAGTGGCACAGTCAACACAGCAGAAGACTTATCAGACTCCAGAAGGAAAAACCAGTGGTGACTTGACCAATGCAGATGATGGAAGAAAAGCCATATCTGGCAAGTCATCAACCGGTGTTGGTCAGTCCCTTGCATTTTCTAAACCTGATAATGCTGATCCATCAGCATCTAAGATAATTGGCAGCACCTTATTTGATGGATCAACTAGAACTCTCAACTTCATCTCATCACCTGCCCCTGCTAACAGATCAACTCGTCCTGCCACATCTGGTCCGGTTCCTCTAAATTCCACCCATTCCCAACAGCAACTGATTCAGCTTCAGAAGCAGCATATGAATATGATGCAACAACAATTGCAGCATCAACTCACAGGGGCAACTCAAGCCAAAGCTCCAACAACCACCAATCTTCCTTCGGGTGCTACTGTTGCTGCCAAGTTTCCCAATAATCCAGCTGTTCTGTCACAAGCTTTTGTTCAAGGTAATGTTTCTGTCCAACCTCCTCAATGGATGAACTCAGCAAGAATACCGGTTTCGCAAATCCCTTCTCAATCACCGTCAGCGTCAATGCCCTTAGCCCACAAGAACCTCCCTCAGCGACAAAGCCGCATCCCACAAGTCCAAACCCAAATATCTTTTGCCGTAGATCCCAAGCCAGCGGCAGTTTCACAAGGGCAACACTTACCCATTAGCAACCAGTCTATCAGTTTGGTTTCCTGATCACCATCTAATTCATCAGTCTCCAAGAGCAGGTCTGGCACTTTGAGAGTGACTTCTTCACGCAGCAAGACCTGTTCATCAGTTTCCCATTGTCTCCACAACAGACTGAACCCTTCAACCACACCCAACCAGATGTCATCTCAAGTCTGGAAGAAATGTGCCTTCAATTTTAAGCACATGCCCAAGTCACCTCTCTGAAATTAAGTGCTGAGAGGCACTCACAGAAAAATGCGGAAGAACAGACGCAGCAATTTTTAGCGTTCACAATACTTCAAGTCAAGTTCAGTCCCCTCAAGGTTCTTGCCACACACTGCTTGGCCTTAATTAACACTCCTGGCCCGAAGCATGCACTGGATAGCCATTAACTTCATCTGGTAGTGCCCATTAGAGACCCTCACTTTCAGTGCTCAGTGCTGTCAAATTGTGGAAAAGGTGGTGGCTAAGTGTCAATTAAAGCGCAGGGATTATGGTTAGGAATGTCTTCTGCCATAGCTTGTGTGAAATGGTGTAGAGGCAGGCTAGGAGAGGAGTATTGTTGGAGGCGGTGTGGGATTTGGTTGAGAGTCAGAAAGGTAGCAGATGCTCTTAACAACAGAGGGAGACACTTACACAGTTGTGGGAGATATTCTTCTCTCCGCTTGGTTGGGAAGACAGGATTATAAGTTAAATTGGGCCCTTTTTAGGCCGACAGTTTTGGAACTTTTGCTGGAGGGCCCTATCTGGTTTTGAGCAAGTCAAGGTTTTTAGTCTATTGTAGTGCTCCATCAAATGTCTTACCCTTCCTAGCACCAAAAAAAAAAAAAAAGTCTTACCCTTCCTTTTTAGCCAAGTCCATCAAATGTGTTACACAGGGTCTTTATGATTTTGATCCCATTCAATTCAGTTATATTCCATTCATTTCAGTTATATCATGGTATGTATTGTTTGTATATACACTGAAAAATATTTGCTTATAAGTATTTAATACAAAACCAGGCCCTAGTTTGGTGCATTTACAGGTTTTTTGGGGGTGTGTGTGTGATTACATTGATTGAATGAGATGGATGGATGCATGAAGCTTGGAAAAGGACCTGTAAAATTTGAAGTTAATTCATAAGCTGGTCCCAATTGGCCTTCTCCATGTGATGTGTTGTTACTTCCTCCTTCAAGCCCCGCTAAGGTTCATGATTTCCATTCACCGGGTGAGACCGACTTGGCTTCTAAGACTCGACTCGAGGCTCAAAAAGTGGCCATACGTATTAGGACAGTACCGGGAGTCTTAAGATTTCAACCGCTTAATTTCTTGCTTGATTTTTCTGGCTTTTCAGAGAAATCAGGAGCAGGCTCAAATGAGGACTTTACTGCTCCTTTCCCAGAAGTTGGACCACCAACTTCATATGTGACGCAATTCTTCCTTGAGATCCGGTTTAGATAGGTTGACTGCATTTTGTGAGGGCCTTAAGCGGGAGAAAAGACAATCTTGCTTGATCTAGGATATGGCGAACGTGAACGGCAACCTTGCTTATCAAGGATATGGCAAACATGAACGTTCAATTATGTACTACCAAATTAGTGGATCACAAGCAAATAAATTTTGCACAAATAGAATTCCGAAAACATCAATTTTAACTCAAGAGTTTCTCAAGGTTTAAGATTCCGCAGGTAGATACAAGACTACTACAATCTTTACTCCCAAATACAATGAAATGGCCATGAAAAAGGAAATTGTGCCCATGAAATGCGATCTCTACTCTTTCACAAGAGATGCCAGCTTTTGCTCAATGTCATGTTTGGCTTGCTTGTCAAATGGATCCTCACCAATATACAAGTCTAGAATAGCACGACACAGAAGTTTGCTCTGGACGCTACCGACCTCCTTTCCATCAACTAAAAAGATCAATGACGGCACGTATTAGAGGAAAAGAAAGTTAAAAGAGAAAGAACAAGTAGTATCATGATAGGCACTAGCCACACAACCCTTTCAGCTGAAAAAGAATAAAAGGATAAAACTTTTGCCATAGCCTTGTCAAAAGAAATCAACTTTTTAAAACTTTCTACAAGTCCTATGCAAGCAAAAAATTTTTACACCATAGGCATCTCAACATTATATTATGAATATGACATTCCACATCCAGTTATTATAGGTTTTGCATTGCCCAGTATCCACAGTTCCTGAAAATGTCAGAAATGGGACATAATCCCGCATGATAACCAAGTAATTTACTTTGTGCACAGACAGAGAGTAAAGCGAGTCTCTATGTTTTCCTACTAAACTCAAGCTCCAGCCAGGAGATCAAAACTCATTAATTTTCACGATCAATTGCTTCAACTAAACTCGTTCCAGTTCATAAAAGCACCAAAAAGTAAATTACCATAAATTAATATAAGCACCTAGGTTCTCTAGCATTTCATTTAAATCATAAGGTCCAAGAGCACACAATCCCTACACAGCAAATAAATGATAATTTTATATGCAAACTGACACCAAAATCTACTATGAGATGATTTTGGAAATTAGGGTCTTACTACTCGTGCGGAGAACATAACCAGGTTCCTTTGAAAGATTAATCAAAGATCCCTTTGGTAATTTATATTCGTCTTTGAATTGGGAAGTGAACCTGCCATCGGCACAAACCATTAGGTTCAGGAAGGAAGATTTGCTAATACTCTTTACCAATGGTGAATAATAAAAAGTTAGCTCTCCCATATTAAAACAAGTTATGATGCTCTAATTTGCAAATTTCCACGATCATCATAATAACAAAAGGCTACCTCTCAAGCAACTCTTTGTTGTCTGGTCCCCCAAACTTTTCTAGTCTGTTTCCAATGGACTCTTCAAAAGCACCACGGACAGAACGAATGCTTAATTTACCATAGATAATCTGAAGTCTAACAGTCATGCAGACATCAGCTTCCAATAGTTCAGGTATGGATACGTTCTTCAGGGTTTTCTTTATTTCATTTTCTTCAGCGTATACACCTGGATGGCATTATCAGAGAATATGAGAATCTAAAAGAATAGTTGCATGCATGAATTAATGGTACCAACATGTGGTCACTATGTAGCTACATTTGTGCAACCTTTAATTCCATTATGTGCATCCTTTCTACTGCTTAAGAAACAGAAATTTCCAATCTCAATCAGATGATTGAGAGTCCCTCAACTAAGGCCATTATGTAGGAAGGATAAATAATAGGTTATAAAAGCAATTTAACATTTTGCCAAGGTCACCTTTCTTTATCAGGACTCTTACCATCACAAATGTCCCTCACTGCTCTTACCAGAATAAAATGGCTTTTAATCATTGAATAAAGGTTAGATTACATGATGTCATCCACAAATGAAAAACCCCATACGTGTAATATTGAAGCATTGGCATGTGACAAAAAAGTCAAAGTGGCAGACATAAGAGAAAGAGAAATTGCTATTGATACACCGGAAGTCATGCCCTCCATTACTTACGAGAGAATGACACAAATTCTTATCTAATCACGATCTATCCATGGCCAATAGTTGCTTGAAACATAAGTTATGGACTCCATGACGAGTAAATCATATGGCTTGAAAAAATATTAAAATGATTCTCCTGACATTGTATCCTAAGATCACCTATGATCACAGCCTTCTAATAGCAACATCATAAGTTCCAGCTCTTGAATCCTTTTACTTAAATTTATTATATTTGTCTTTCTTTTTCTTCTTTGGAACTTTTCCAATCGTGCATCGGCTTAATATTATAGCTTACGCAGTTTCAGCGTGCACTTATTGTAGAAGTTCTCCTTTCTTACCATCATCATTCACATTTTCTCATTAAAACTATAGCCAATGAAATTTAGGAACCATAATGAACTAAAACCCACAAGCTAAGACCAAAAACTGTGGCTCAAGCAGTAATCAGAATGACTCAAAACCTCGTCTATAATAAAAGTCCCGAGGTTTTAGTCTTGACTCCCTCCGTTGCCAAGGGAAAGAAAATTAAAAAAAAAAAACCCACAAGCTAAGAAAACCAATTCTAGAAAGTGTCCGTAAAAGTACCAAATATCAGTTTATTAGAGAAATTGAACGATGTAATAAATACCAACTAGCACCACAAGGTAACTTGAATCAATATAAACATTCAATAGCATAAGAAATAAAATAAGTACCATATGCATAGACATCAATGTTCTTCAATCCAAAAATGCTCTTTCTCCTTAACCCAATTCCAAGCAATCTCTGAGAATTTCCAAGATTTGAAGGAAATGAAACCCCAGCTTTGGATTCAACAGCCGGTGTTTGATTATCAGTCAAAGAGAGAGAACCCCAAATGGGTGTTGTGTTATTCGGTCCCAAATTGGTGTAAATTAAATTTAAAGCGTTTTGGAGGAATCGCTGTGATTGGCCTCTGGTTTCTTGTTGGTGGTGGTGTATGATGGCTATGGCTGCGGCGGCAGCGGCACTGGCAGCGATTGTGACGGTGGAGAAATGGCGGGAAGTTGAGGCGGTGATGGTGGTGGGTTTGGTTGTAGGCCTCTGATTTTTCTTGGGCGGAGAAAACAAGAATGGAAAACGTAGGGACACCATCGTCGTTGAATTTTTCCCCTTTTGTTTTTCAGATCCAACGAAAATAGTAAAAGGTCAAGCGTTTGAGACTGGACAGACAGCACGTGAATTGCACTTGAATTAACGGTGCTCTGTACAATATGGTATGCACGTGCAGGCCCTTGAGATTTGAGTTTGGGCTATTGAGGCCCATATGAGACCCAATATATTCTACAGTTTAACATGGCCCACAACATTCTGGATATGGAAGCTTGAACGTCGGTTGGGTCCTCATACTGGAAAGCCCATGCTTCATTTTTTTTGTCCTCCTAGACTTGGTCCACCGCCGAGTATCTAGAACTTTACTCTGACTAATCTCGGCCGAGCTACTGTCGGGTCCCAATCGGGAGCGAGCTCTCCCAATATTGTCTTTACCATTAACAAGACTCGAACCCTGATTTTTGGTGTGAGATGCTAGTGTCCTTCCCACTACACCAATAAAACGTCGGTGAAAGCCCATGCTTCATAATACAAGTCCAGAATTTTTTTTTAATAAACTATGTATAACTATTTCAGATCTGATTAAAATTTGATTCAAACTAAATTGAATCTTTAAGAACAAATATCTCTTCGTACTTATTTTCTCTATATTCAAAATTTGAATATAAGATTTTATCTAAAGGTATTAGTGTCTGCCCATTGTATCAACTAAATGCTGGTACAACTCCATGTGATTAATACCAACGGACAATTGGTGCAGCGGGTAGATCGGTGTGCCTCTTAACCAAGATCATGAGTTTCTGCGACTTGGGCACGAAGTCGACTATGTTGGGAGACCTCTAACCCCCTTAAAAGGGATCCCAGTCAGATCGATTTAGATTAGTTTGAGCGAAACTCTAAACACCGGGTGGTGGACCGAGTGCAAGGCACCAAAAAAAATCTCCATGTAATTAGTGTAAGAGACTATTTTCTTTCTCTTTCTTTGTCATATTTAGTAAATATTAAATATAAAAAAATTGTGTTTAGTAGGTCTGCTAAAATAATGAAATTAAATTAGTAACAGTAATAGTAATTATAATCAACGCACTTGTGTTTGAAATGGAAGGGATGATGGCATGATACCATGCGCCTCACTGCGCGAATCTTTTGGGAATGTCTTCCCCTCCACCTTCCTCTCTCTGAGTAAAAAAGGAAATTTCATGAGAAAACTAATGAAACAATCTATTTGTAAACTACACCCATAAACTCATAGTGATAGTAAAACAAAGTTGTCATTTTTGCAGGAGCAAAGCAAAGTAATACATTGTAAAGGAGTTATTTGTGAAGCCTAACCTAGTCGAAGCGTCACTGCAATTCAATACATGAACATTATCTAATATTTCTCCAAAACTTGCATCAATGATCTTTTATTTTTTTTTCTTTTCGAGATTTTTATAAGGGTAACAGAGAATGAGAAATGGTGTCCGTTGAAAGAGAGCTCATTGACTGCATCAATGATCTTTAATCATTGATAATAAGACCAACAATCACTTGGGAATCCAACTAAATAATTAACTTTTTTATTACCTATAAACAGCCCATTTGCAAGACTCAGTTCATTTCTAGTATAACTGTTGGTTGTAAAAGGGATGGACTTTTATCTCACATAGGAAAAAGAAGAGATATTTTGATAGAGTTTGTAACTCATCAAATACCAAATCAATAGAACTTAGCTGGTAGGAGGTATTTCCAAATTAATAATTTTAATTTTGAATTGTATATTTTGAAAAAAATTATCATTAATCTGGCTAGCAATATAATGGAGATATAATTTCTTTGAAGACATTGATTATTTGGCATATCAGCCCATTCATTTTTTTTTTTTTTTTTTTTTTGCAATTTATTAGTCATATATTTTCTTTCAAGTAAGGCGGCCAACCCCCTTGGGACCTAAGTTGTCTAGGGAAGAACCATTAGTATGAACGGAGGGGGAGGTTACCATTTCAAGAAAAATAGTTTTCTTTTTTCGAATACGATGCCAAGTATATTACTAAATATGGAAATGTTTTGACTATGACTATCCTTAATTAATTTTATTGGGTCCCATAAAATAATATACACCATAGTGAAGATGACCATGATTCAGACATCCTCCTTCCTTACCCTCTCATTTATTTTTTGATTTGGGTTGTACAATAATTTGAATCTGGAATCACTAAATTGGGGAGGAAGAGTTGTACCACTAAACGGTCCCCTTGAGGACCTTCCCCGCTCTCTCTCTCTCGTTTTCACTATCAATATCTGGATTTTAGCCTACTAATCTAATTTGAGTATTATAGAATCTATTGTAAGAATTGACTCTCTAAAATACTTTTTCGTCATTTTCAAGAGTTGAATTTAAAATCTCTGATTAAAAGAATAAAGTGTCTGATCATTCAATTTAAAAGAGTTTGATTCCTCTCTCTCTCTCTCTCTCCATCTCTCTCCACATCAATTATCAAGTCCACAAATTGTATCTACACCGGAGCGTACACAATTTCTGGGGGGAAAAATAGAAGGGGACAAATGAAATCTCCCTATATTGACTAGTGTAGTCGATGAGAAAATTTTCCCTAGAAATTTTGCATGGCATTCATGCACATCTAAAGCACGTCGTTTTCTCATGTTTTGTCAAGGTCATGCAAAGTCTGCGCTGTCCTTTCCGTGGCGTGGCCAAAATCTACGAGTGCATCTGTTTTAACATTGAATTGGGACCGTTCAAAAATTAGATTATACTATTCAAATAAAAAGTTTATTTTGATTTGACTAATTAAGGCAATGTGATTAAAAATCTATGGCTGTCATTTATTATATTCGTGTATTTACAGGTAAACTAAAAAAATCTATTATAGCCGGCAAAATATAATGTGCAGGGAACATGGGGTCAAAAAAGGGTTTTAATTTTTATAAAATAAATAGCATTTTAAAAATTTTTGACAATATTTTTTAAGTTTTAAATAATATTTTTAAAGCTTTTAATTATATTTTTGAAAATTTTAATGACATTTATTGAAATATTAGTAATAAATATACATATTAAAATTTTATTCTAAAAAATTTTAAGTGGGGGTGTTGGCTACGCATTCCTAATTTGGCTTTACTCCTGCATATTTGTATTTTTTTTCCTCTTGCTGGCCCCATGTGTTTGAAGGAAATACAAAATATCTCAGCTTCAAGTATGCCAAAGTAAACTCAAAGAATAAATCTATATCTCTCTCTGTTTTTTTTTTTTTTTTTTTTTTTGTTTAAATATATATAAATGAGTAAAAAAAGAAAATCTGTGACACAAAAATAAGGACATCAAACCTCTGTCTGTACATTTGGAGAAGCTCGTCGGTCAAAGGAAAAGAATAAGAAAAGGGAAGATAAAATCAATTGACAGGCTGCTATATATCTGGGTTTAGAGCCAAGATGACCCAAACCAATGGTTATCGCCTACCATTAACAATAATCATTGTTTTTTTTTTTCACCATTAATATCTGAAGTTTATCTGATTAATCCGTTTCGAATATTATAGAACCCGTTTTTAAAAATTTACTCTCCCAAATCATTTTTTGACATTCTCAGAACTTAAACTTGATCTCTGATTGAGAGGATAAAATGCACTTGATTATTCAATCTAAAAGAGTTTAGTATTTGCAATAATTAATGTGATATAAATAAAAAGAAGCGAAACTGTTGGGCTATCTCAACTTGATTTACTTCTATTTTATTTATTATAAATTTAATTAATGTAATTTAAAAAATATATATATAAGGTTTTGTGAGTAGAATCATTTTTTTTTGAAATAGATTAAAATTATTATTATCAGTAATATTTTATGTTGAAATATTTTTTTTTCTAATATCACTTATTATGCAACTTTAAATATCAGTATTTTGTAATGTAAGTATACTTTAGCTAATCTTAATATTTTAAAATTTATTATTAATTATTTATTTTCGGTGAGTATGTTAACATGTTTATTACCATGCCAAGAATTATCTTTCCCTGACATTTTTGAAGCATAAGATAAATTCCAACATTTAATGACAATTACGTCGAAAAAAGTGATTAGCGTGCAAATTTGGTTGTGACGGAAATTTTTTACTCACCCCAAAGACTTTAGGGCGGGTAGGAGATCGGGTAGTTTGCAACATGGCGATCTGAGTTGATTATTATTTTTATAATAATTTATAAACTATGAATATTGAACAAATATGAGCCCAAAGTACAATTTACATGGAGATATGATATGATAATATATTGGTTGGATTAATTGAAGTGTGACATATCAAGCTTGATAAACCAAAGCAATTTTTTATGGGAAGAGTGCCAATTTGTATTTACTATAAATTTCATGTTTCACCCCCCCCAACAAAAAAAGAAATGAGAACAAAACGAGTAAGTTTAGTAACAAGAATTGGGAAGTAGAGAGTATTATATGGTAATGGAATTTTTTTTTAATTTTTTTAACGTTGAGGAGATCCAAACTTCGAATTCGAGACTTTTAAAGGAAATGAAATAGAACCAGTTGAACAGTAATAGAATTGTTTATATTAGTTAATATAAGTCAACATTGATGCCTTGGAAGTTTATTCAGAAATTGCCATTTTTTGAAGAATTTTCAAATAAGTACATGGTGTTCGACTCAGTTAAGTCCATGGATTGCTATAATAAAAAAGCCTTTGTGATTTTAAAGTCATCCACTCTATTTCCATGTCTGTCCACTTTATCTCCACGGTTGCCTCCTTTGGCCTCCCATTACTTTATTTTCTTTGGAGTTTTACTTACACATATCATAATCAATGAAAAAATCAAACATAACGTATTTATAATTCTATAGATTTTACATTAACATGTCTGATAAATATTTATTTGAAATCTTCAAAATATATTTATCATTTAATTTAAAATTAATAATAATAATAATAATATGAAATCTTAATGATTTATTATTTTAATAAAATATTATAATAAGTTGTTTATATAAAAAATCACATTGTTATAAATATGGAAACAAAAAAATCAAATATTTTTTAAATTAAATTAATTATTGATTTATTTTAATGTATAATATTTTTTAATAATTGATTTGATATTAATACATAATATATATTTTTTATAAAAAAATTTATCTTAAAAATGAATGCATGGAAAGTGAGGAGAGGGAGAAAAATGGGGATCGGGTTCCCCCTTGTTTTCGTTGCTAAAAGTTGGTGAGGAGTGGGGGGGTGTGCGCTGAGCCAAGGACCAAATTTGAAGCAATTGACTTGTATTCAAATGAAAGCCATTTTTGACCGTATAATGCTCCTTTGATTATTGGAATTGCTATTCCTATTGGACACAAAAAGAGAAGGTACAAAACTTACCAAATGATGGTGCAAAATTCAAAGAAATCATATTAAAAAAATAAATATAAGATATCTTGTTTGGATGAAAAGAACAGAGACAGATTTTGCCTTGACCCGAGAAGGCAAAGAAAAAAAAAAAAAAAAATCTAAAAAAAGTCAAATTGATGAATGATGATTAACAGTTTGCACCAGTCTTCCATTTTTGACCCATATAAAAAAAATGAAAAAAAAAGGTGGAAACCATAAGTTTTTAATGAATTCTTGGACCAAGAAAATAAGAAAACGAAGACTCGACTCGAGCCTTGGAATTCAAAACCTCGTGCGGAAGACAAATTCAGTTTATTTGTGGGTCTTTTTTCTTTCTATCTAATAAATTCTTTTTTTATTTTTTTGTATAATGACTTGACTATCAACGTAGTATTTAGAGATTCGCTCCAATTAATTTAAGTCTATCGCCTACAGGGTCTATTTTTGAGAACAGATCTCCCAATATTGATTTTTCTGTTTTAAAAAAGAATCGAAATCGATCTTCCGAACCAACCGAACCATACATCACAAATAATGGTGCATTAAAAAAATGTAACGTGTGTCATGAGTTGTTCGCAGTGCACTGCTACCTCAGCTCAGCCCGATGGCTGAATAATTGAGTTATTTAGGTTACTTAAGGACGTCGTTGGTATGTTATTATATATGTTTCATAAATTTATCAGATATATTTAAAACTTTATATTTAGAGTCATAATTTAATTATTATTTTTAAATTATATATAAAATTCTTTTTTCTTTTAATTTCAAAGGTTGCAGTCATTGAGACATAACAAGTGAAGCTCGATCCACATTTTGATATAGTGATTAACTAAATAGGGTCAAGGTTGGTGTGCTCAGATGCAAATAGGACAGACTACTAGTCAAACTCGTACAGTTTTTGTGAAATTATGATGTATTCAATTGAACCTGTACATGGAAACGTGCTTGAATGCCCAATTTGCCCATTCAATTTTTAATTCGTATGCATGAAATATATGGTTTATAAGGGTATAATAAAGACAAAAAGATAAGCATCAATGTTCTGATATTCCAGCCAGGAAACAAAAACAAGCCCATCAGGGGGTGCCTTTGGTCATTACTGGGATGTCTCTGCACAAATTGTTTATGATTGATCCCTTGCAGAATTTGGTGCCTTTGAATAAGCAGCCAAAAATAGTCATATTAAGTCCGGTGGGTGTCGCACCAAAAATCCACATGCACCACGCTATTCTTTTTAAAATTTCATAAAAATTACAAAAAATATATATATACATATACATATACATATACATATACATATATATACACACACATATATATATATATATATATATATATATATATATATATAAAAGCTCAAACGCTAGACGTCGATCTCAAAAAACACATTTAAACAAACATTTTTAACCATTCGAATATTTTTCGAAAGCTAAAATTGCTTTTTCTCGAGCCCATATAGCAAATTAATCACCGACACCAAAGAATTCATTTTTTTTCAAAGCCATGTGTGTACTGAATGGGCAAGTGATTTGCCACATCCGCCCCACTGGTATATACAGAGGTAGATATAGCAAAATTGTTTAAAGGACCAAAAAAAAAAAACAAATATTAGAAAATAAAATAAGAAAGCAAGTTCCCATAAATCTATCTACCAATACTTTTGAAAATGAATCATATCTATTAAAATATATTATGTATTAAAATGAAATTAATCGAGAATATTTGATTTTTTATTCTTGTATTTTTATATTTATAGTATTTTATTTTCATATTTATTATAATAAGTTTTCTATATAAATCTAAATTATTATAATAATTTATTGAAACAATCCATTATTATAATAAATTGAATTTATATATAAAAAAGTATTATAAAAAATATGAAAATATAAATTATAAATGTTAAAATATAAAAATAAAAAAATTAAAATATTTTCAAAATAAACCAATAATTGATTTGATTTTTAATAAATAATATATTCTAACATTCATTCTCAAACTTAGTATCATATAATGAAAATTATTTGAATTTGAAAAATAATCTAAATAGAAAAACTAAAATTCATTCTCAAACACATTTAATATATTGATTTTATATAAAAAAAATTTTATTATTATAAATATAAAAACAAATAAAATTAAATATTCTCAAAATTAAATATAGATTTAATATTTCCTTTAAATATGTAAGGCATTATTGAATTACTATATTTGTTTCGTACATGTGCCAGGACCCTTTTTTTTTGTCCTTGTTAATCTGTATTTGGATTTTGTTTAATTACTCTGATCCGAGTACTGAGTCTATTAAGACACTTGTTTTCTCAAATTTTTTTTATCTATTTTCACGATTCAAACTTGAGATTTTTAATTAAAGAGATAAAATATTTGATCATTCAATTTAAAAGAGTTTAATTTACGAAACTTTAATTAACATCCACAAGTTTTTTCGTTCCTATGTCCAATTACAAGCTATGTGTTGCAAAATAATTGAGATATGCCATAGCATTTGATCCCACATGGAGTTATAAAGGCGATAGATTTCTGCATGTGGCTAACTCACCTCGTGGTTCAACCTATGTCACACCTCTTGTGCCCTCTGAGCCACTAGAATCGCATTATGCCTTGATTGAGATGGATCCTGTTGTATGTGTGTGCGTAGGTTAGAGAGAGAGAGAGATTTTGTGTTCAGCATTCGAATATTGTGTCCTTTACAATTTTGGAACTTCTGCCATGGCATGTAAGTTTGAGACCCTTAATTAAAGAGATAAAGGATTCCATCTTCCAATTGAAAAGAGTTTGATTTTCGAGTACCCGACCGAGGGCACGTTTGATGATTTTAACGTATGATTGGGTGCTGAGCGTGAGCCAACTGGATTGTGCACGTAATTAGAAAAATTTTGTACCTCGTAAAGCGGGCACATATTTTGAGATATAGCCCAGATGGATATACACTACAAAGCAACTCTGTTTATGAAAAATAGACAGGTCACGATTGGTGTATAGTACAATTTTGTTTAGGAGGAGCGATTTGGATTTAAATTTCGGTAGTTATTTAATAATTATATAAGAAAATATTATTTCTTATAATATAATCTTAAATTCATGAACTCATTATTATTTTTTCTTTTAAAAAAAGTAAATTCTAAGCATTTCATGTAAGGATTAATATACCCACAACGCCAAATGGCCCTGCTCACTTTTACCTAACAGCAATATTCAGTGTACCAGATGACATATATAGTAAACTTTAATTGAAATGTAATGGATAAATTTCAACCTCTAAATAATAATAATAATAATTCAAATAATAGGTATAATGGAATTTATAAGGGGTCTGTTGATTTCTATTTTCTACCATTTTATATTTTACTAAAAATGAAGTTATTAAGGATATACAAGTTACAAACAATTGAATGGAAACAGAAGAATAAATTTATTAGAGAATATTGGCTTCTCTTTGGTATGTACTTGAAAAGGATGATGTTTCTCGGCAAGAATACTCAGTCGACTGTTTATGATTATTCCATGAATAAAGTATAACATATATGAAGTTGATTTAATGCTGCTAACCAAGGCATGGAAGACTTCGTATTGTTTTTCAAATTATAACCGAGTCAAATCGATGGAATTATCAAGAATTAAATTATAATAGGCCGGTCGAGTTCAAGTAATTACGGATTATTTCGTGATTATATTAGAATTATTCTGACTTTTTTATTTTAAATTCACGAAACGTTTCATAAATATTAAAAAAGAATATAACTCTTGCTAATTTTAATGCATTTACTTATTCATTATTACCAATTTTAAGAGAAAAATTAATAAAATGACAATTTTAGAAATAATGCTTATATGTCTTAAGACTATTTTTGTCTAATTATAATATTGGGCAGTCGAATAATGATGGCCAAGAATTTTGACAATAAGACTATCATTCATGAACTCCAAGGCCATCGAATACTGCTCTCTTTTTTCTCTCCTAACATTTATTTATTTTTATTTAATTTATAATATTTATCTAGTAAAATAAAAATTAACAAAAATATAAAGAATTACGAATAAAGTCAATTTTTTTTATATAAATAAATCATTATTACTTTATGCTGAATTGAAGTTATTTTCTCTGCCTATGACTTTATGGTGGGCGGCCATTGGCCACGCGAGGGTCAAAGTAGGCTAGCAGCTCATTCGGCGCATTTCCCAACTTCTTCATTTTTATTATACAAAATGCTTTGTGTTCCTATTTTGTAAAAATTATTATTTTTTTATCAAACATACCTAATAAAATTCCTTAATTACACTTAATATTCTATTAATATTTCATTTTCTAAAAATATTAGTTTTCAAAAAATAATAAATAAAAAAAATATCTTAAAATACATGGAAAAGAAAAAGGAAAAAAAAGATCTTGATCGAATGGGTGTGAATTAGACTGTGCATTGTTCATTATATAACATAATTCAAAATTCTTATGCTGAAGGCATCCAACGAATCCAATTTAAAATAGGATAAATTCAAAAAAACATATTTAAAAATATTTTTCATAGAGTAAAAGCTTTGTGACGGGATAAGATGGTAAAAATGAAAAGAATACTATTATCGTTCAGATTCACATTTTGTTATATTTTTTATATTTTATATGGTAAAAATGGTATTATGTTGTATTTTAAAATCGTAATAAAAAAGTTTTTAAAAGGATATTTTGATAGTTATAATCTATTTTTTAAATTCTACAATTCGTGATTCAAATCATATGAAATAAAAAAATAAAATTTCCTAATAAAAAAAGGAAAAAAAAAGGGGTGAAACTAGGAAATAAACATAGAAATGGGAAGACGACATGAGTGCCCTCGCTTCCGTGGTTTTGGAATGGGATGGGATGGGTCCGATCTCATGCGCCTTATAGCAGAAATCTGTTGGGAACTCCGTTCTGTCTTCTTCTTTTCTACTCTCCTCTTTATATACCCTCTCTCCCCCCCTTCAATTCCTCGTCACCCTCTCTCTCTCTCTCTCTCTCTCTCTCTCTCTCTCTCTCTCTCTCTCTCTCTCTCTCTCATCAACATACTCTGCAGAACTAACACCACAATACAATTCATTCATTCGTACACAAACTCAAGCATGGCTTCTCCATCAGCTACTCTCGTTCAGCTCTCTCAGTCTCTTCCTTCATCTCGCTTATTCTCTCCACGACTGTTTTCTCCGTCAAAGCTTCAAACTGGTATGTTTCTTTCTTTTCCACCATTCAATCAAAACCTCTGGTTTTCCTCCATGAAAACAGAACATTTTCTCTTGTGGGTTTTGCTTGTATTTATAAACTTTAAATTTCTAAAATATTTCTTTTCATTCACACTAAAGGAAATTATAATCCTTTTCATGGGTTTTCGATTTTCTCCCCCCGGAAGCCTATTCTTCTCTTTCATTGCAAAAATTGAGGTGATTAGTTGACCGTATTATATAGCAATTATTCTTAATTATACGGTTGATTTCTGTCTCTCTCATTTGAAGAGTTTGCAAATGATTAATTTATTAAATTTCATAAAATTTACTTTTTTGTGTGATTTATAGAACAGAGTTTCATTTTTGTGTGATCTATATCTCCTTTGAAGTGTTTGCAAATGATAAAGTTATTAATTTTCTAAAATCACTCTGTTTTTTTTTTGGAGATTTTCTTGAGTTCAGATGAAGATTTTCTTCGGGCTTTTGTCTATGAATTTCCTTTTCCGATGATTGAGTTGGTGAGATTAAGAAGATAATTAAGGAGGAACTACAACTTTTGTTGTCATTAATTAATAAAAATTACTGTTTCTAGAAAGCAAATGTAAATTATATTGTCCAAAAGCATTAGCAGGTGATGCTGGGAATTTGGTAAATTTAATGGTCAATACAATACAGCCATGGTGATACAAAGAAAAATTATTTTCATTTATTGTTAATTCCTGTTAATCTTTTCCCCCCGCTTTTACAGGTATTGTTTCTTTAGGTACCAAAGGTAAAGCAGCCAATGTGGCTCTCCGTACAAGATGTGCCGCCATATCCAAACCTCAGACTGAAGGTACATTTAAGTTGAAGTTTTAAGGTTATCATTAAAGACCAAAAAAATTTTTTTTCTAAGCATAAAGGTTCATTTATTACTTTTATTTTAATAAAACGTATATATTTTAATCAGATGCATACTTTATAACTACGTAGGTTATACCGACATTCTTCAAGATGATGTGCCAATAATTAAGTTGAATGATATTACGAAAACTGACGTTGCCGGAGAAGTTCAGCAGGTGAGATCAATATAAACTCTCCTTTTATTATCTTTTAAAATATTGATATATTTAATATAAATTTATCGATTTGTAGATTATAACATTTCAACTGTGTCGGATTAGATTTGACATTCAACTAATACCATAAGTTGGTTGATTAGGTGGCTGTTGCAAGTGAGATTTCAAGGTATATTGAAACAATAAAATCCATGTTGATTTCAATGGAGGATGGAGAGATTACTGTGTCACCATATGACACTGCATGGGTTGCTCTAGTGAAAGACATTCATGGAAGTGAAAAACCTCAATTCCCTACAAGTCTTCAATGGATTATCGACCATCAATTCGAGGATGGATCATGGGGTGATACCATTTTCACTGCTCATGATCGAATTCTCAACACTTTAGCTTGTGTTGTAGCTTTGAAATTTTGGAATGTTCAACCTCAGCAACAAGAGAAAGGTACCATAGCCCAACTCTTTTTTTCTTTTTTTGTTTTTCTAATATTAAAAAGTTTCGTGACCTAACATTGCTTTGCTTGTACTTTTTTCTTTTTTCTTTTTTTTTATTATAGGAATGAAGTATGTTAGAGAAAATCTATACAGGCTTGGAGATGAAAACGCTGAGCATATGCCTATTGGATTTGAAGTAGCTTTCCCTTCATTAATCGAATTAGCAAAAACTTTAGACATTGAAATTCCAGAGGATGATCCCATCTTGCAAGAGATCTATGCCAGCAGAAACTTGAAGCTCACAAAGTAATAAAAGAATTTCCCCCTCCCATGATTATGTCTTCTACCTTACAAAATTTTTATAAAGTACAGTGCAGTAAAAATATAAAGTAACCTCATCATCTTCAAAACAAAAGACTCAAAAGTTTTGTTTGTGTTGTTTTACAACGTGATGGGTAATAATTATGTTTTTCTTTTTATTGGGATACAGGATACCAAAAGAAATATTACATAAAGTTCCCACGACACTACTCCATAGCTTGGAAGGAATGCCTGGCCTAGACTGGGAAAAGCTTCTGAAGTTGCAGTGTCAAGATGGCTCATTTTTGTTCTCTCCATCCTCCACTGCCTACGCACTTGCACAAACTAAAGATGAGAAGTGCTTGAATTATTTGCAGAAAGCTGTTGAAAAATTCAATGGTGGAGGTAAAGTCTACTAATTAATCATATTTCATATACTATATTGAAAGAAAAAGTTTTCTTTATTAATCTAATTTAATCATATTTTGATTTGTAGTCCCCAATGTTTATCCGGTGGACTTGTTCGAGCATATCTGGGCTATCGATCGTTTGCAGCGCCTTGGAATTTCCCATTACTTTGAATCAGAATTTAAGGATTTAGTCGAATATATTGCAAGGTGAAGACAAATAAATATTTCATAATAAAGGAGAAACTTGTTTAATTAATTAATTGTCAGGGTTCTTAAATACTAAATTTTGCAGATATTGGACAGACGAAGGAATTTGTTGGGCACGAAATACCCATGTTCAGGACGTAGATGACACTGCAATGGCATTTAGAATGCTTAGACTTCATGGTCATGATGTCTCTCCTCGTATGTACACTATATGGGCAAAGAAATGTTTTTCTTTTTCTAATTAATAAATTCACTAGAACTAACAAGGAGTATATTTGTTTAAATTCTTTTCTAGATGCCTTAACACATTTTGAGAAGGATGGAGGATTCATATGCTTCCAGGGTCAATCAACACAAGCCGTGACCGGAATGTATAACCTATTTCGAGCTTCTCAGGTTATGTTTCCTGGGGAGGAAGTACTCCAGAGAGGAAGAGACTTTGCAGAGAAATATTTGAGAGAAAAGCAAGCTCAAAATGAGCTTTTTGATAAATGGATTATCACGAAAGATTTACCCGGCGAGGTAAATTCACCAATCATAATATGCCACCTAGTAAATAACATAAATTTCTTCAAAGAAAAACAAAATGAGTATTTCTTGCTTATGATTGGACTACATGCGCAATGATCAGGTGGGTTACGCACTGGACATTCCTTGGTACGCCAACTTGCCACGCGTGGAGGCAAGATTCTATATTGAGCAATACGGTGGTGAAGACGACGTTTGGATTGGAAAAACACTTTACAGGTGATTTTTCTACAATTCAATTTCAATTATGTTTTTTTCTGTTTAATTCAAAAATTTTCAGGAAATTTGTCGAAATTTGTTTGGATTTGACCATGAGTCAGTCTGGGGAGTCCGAACCGAATGATTGAATTATTAAATTTGTTCTTTTCTTGGAACTGGGAACCTGAATTTTGACTTATCTTCCAACAGTTTCCAAATGGGTTTGGCATGTGCTTTTACTTTGTTGAACCATTTTTGGTCCAAGTGGTCACTTTTGGCCGCTTCAAAGAACAACCATATGGTCTTAGTCTGATATCATCTGCTACCCATTTTCCCCCTTTAAGATTTGAATTGAATAGTCTTCTTAAGTTTATGAATTTTATAATTCAGGATGCCTTATGTCAACAACAACACCTATCTTGAGCTAGCCAAATTGGACTACAACAATTGTCAAGCCTTGCATCAGCATGAGTGGGACAATTTCCAAAAGTAAGTCCCTCGGACAAATTTAATGAACATACTTAAAAAAAAAATTATTTTATTTTGTTACATATTGATTTTTTTACTGTGGGTAAAATTTGCAGGTGGTATACAGAATTTAAAGTAGGGCAATTTGGGGTGAGCAAGAGGGCTCTTCTATATGCCTATTTCTTAGCCGCTGCCAACATTTACGAGCCCGAAAGATCGAGCGAACGGCTCGCATGGGCTAAGACCATGGTCCTCCTTGAGGCCGTCTCATCTTACTTCGACAATGAACATACATTTGCTGACCAAAGAAGTGCCTTTGTAGATGAATTCAGAAGTTGTACAAGCAGCCAACAGTTTGTCAACTATGGAAGGTTAGATTCCATCATCTCTGAATCCCAAGAAAAGAAAATACCATTTTTGTCCTCATTTATCAAACATTTTTGAGTAAAATAGAGTAAATAATACACAAATAAACAAAATGTGTTATATGTGTATCATGTTAACTTCTTTTAATAAGTAGATTAGAATTTTAATAACTTTAATTTGTTTAATAATTTTATAAAATTTACTTTTATCAAAAAATATATACCATTAATAATTAATTTTTCTCAACTTGGGTCTAGCATGGTTGGCTAGGGATACTATAAAAAAATATTTTGGCTTTTGTACGCTGACGCATTCAATCTATTTTTTTTTTCTTTTTTAACTTATTATAGTAAGAAATTTTAAATTAATAGGTGATTATTGATGAGGGGTTGGTCCTTAGCCCTCCAAAGAAGACTCCTAAATCTTCAACAGGGCTTGTGGAGATCATACCTTTGCAAAAACATGACATGGTACAAAGTAATGGATTCGTATCTTCATTTAGTATAAAGAAAAGGTCAAAGAAAACACAAATGAAAACAATTCCAACCGCACTAAGAATTCTCGTGTCCGGTTCTAATAATCACAATCCACTTCCCCCAACCCGATAATCCCGAGTTCAAATCTCATTGTAACAAAAAGAAAAAAAAAAAATTCTCGTGTCCAGTAGTTGGTCTAAAGTTTGGCCCCTGAAACATCGGTTGGGTCAGATCTTGATTCATCTATTGAGGAATGAATTTTGGGAATTTAATTTTTTATTTTTTATTTTTACCTTTTGTCTTTTGCCAGGAGATTTGATTCAAAGAAGTCTGGACATGAACTTGTTAGGACAGTGCTTGGATCCCTAAATCACATCTCGGTGGATGCGCTCATGGCCCATGGCGCAGACATACGCCAAGACTTGCACCAATGTGTAAGTTACATTAATAACATTATTATTATTAATTGGCCCGATGGGCATCAGAATTTTTTTAATATATAATAAGCAAAAATTTTGATTGTGACTGAAAACGCGATAATGATGGATGGTGCAGTGGGAGAATTGGCTACTAACATGGCACAAGGAAGGAGACAAGTTCGAAGGAGGAGCTGAGCTTCTTGTGAAAACGATAAACCTCAGCGGCGGCCGTTGGCTCTCGGACGAGCTCTTGTCTCATCCTCAGTACAAGTCTCTCTCTCAACTCACCAACAGAGTTTGCCATGAGCTAGGCTGCATTCAAAAGAACAAGGTTTGTTTTTTCCTAAAGGTTCTTTTGGGCCATTTTTGCCTTGGGGACATAAAGATTAGTCAGACCATTGTTCCAAAAAAAAAAAATGCATACTAAACCTAGCTTTCGGTGACTTCTCACAGATTTGGCCCATATGTTGTCCCACATTTTTCTTTATGGCATCTTTGCCAATACTAGCATGCTCCACTTGCTCTCCACCAGACATAAAAGTTATGTTCTGTGAATAACATGCATCACTAGGAATTCAGAGTAATAATGCAAACCATCCAAGGCATTATCACCTTGGAGCATCACTTAAGACATTAGCTTATTGGCACTTAAGATTTTAGGGTTTAGGATTTTGTTGTCTGTATCATGCTTATGGACAAGGATGTCATTTTCTTTCTTTTATTTTTCCCGTTTTAATGAACTATCAGATATCCGGTAGCAACATTTGCGATACAAGCCGTGGACGCATTGAGAATGCGGAGATTGAATCAGATATGCAAGAGCTCACCAAACAAGTGCTGCAGAACTCATCAGATGACATCGATCCGAAGATCAAGCAAACATTCCTTACAGTAGCAAAAAGTGCCTACTATGCTGCATACTGCGATCCTAGGACTATCAACTTCCATATTGCTAAAGTACTATTCGAGAGGGTATAGATACAGCTGAATGTGAGATTCAACCAAAACCCAATTTTACAGAGGAGACGAGACTCTTGTTCACAAGTGACTCAATACTATATTGTAATACTGTCGCAAGATCAGTAAAAATTGATCATTTTGCGAAGAAAAGAAGACTAGAAGAGCAGGGTTTTAAATTAAATTAATTTATTCAAATTTCAAGTTGCCCCATTATGTATTGAAATTTAATTTCTACCCAGAACATCACAATTTACATCCCAACTCAAACAAACCATTGTTACAAGCCTATGAAACAGTAACACAGACAATTCGACAAAGACACAAAACTATAACCAAGTTAGATAAAAACTTTGCCGACACCATTATCAGTCTCAAAGTAATGTATATGTTGTTGTCAAAGGATGTCCGATCCAGATATGCTCGTTTTTAAAAATGTATACGCAACTATTGCATGAACTTTTAAAAGGGAGTCAAAAGGAAATTATATAGTGGCATTGCTTAAACTGTGTATGAAGCCCAAGATACATTAAGATCATCAATCAAAAGGCAGCCAAAAACTCAATCTAGACCTGCGTCAAAGTTTGCAGGCTTAAGCGCTGCTTGCAATTCCACCAGCGGAGCCAGTTCAACAAGGCATTCAACCTATCAGAGTCACCAACCAAATTTTCCAGCTCCCAAGATTACTAATGAGATGTTGACTCTATGAGAGTGAACACTAGGTTGATTTTAAGAAAGAGTGCAGACTATCTTAGATTGGCCGCATCGGTGGTTTCCTCCTATGTGCGAGTGTGTTAATGGCAGACAATGTTATGGTTAAACATTTTAAGTTGTACCACTGATCTTCAACATGAACCGCATCAATGGATATAGGATCAGCTCTAAGAGACAAATCACAATACAAGAAAGTCTGAAGCAAATCTAGTATTATGCTTGTGTCATGTCAAGTGCCATAAATAGTGAAAGTAAGTACCGAGAGTGATAGTTACAAGCAAGATACTTTGATTGGCATGAACTGGATCGCTTATGCTACACTCCCATGAATTGACATGATCCCACACCTCAATTCATTGTCTTCCTCCCAAAAGATCTTTTATGACTGGATCGCTTATTCTACACTCCCATGAATTAACATGATCCCACACCTCCATTCATTGTCTTCCTCCTAAAAGATCTTTTATGGTTAATTCAATAGTCTAAAATGTTAGGAGATTTTGAAGTTTGAAGACATGCAACTAAAGAACCTGTCATATGGTAAAATGTTCCGACAATAGTTCCTCAAGCTCAAGGACAATGTTTTAAGATGAAAGATGAAACGGTTAAAATGCAACAAACAAAAAGAAAATTGGTAAATGATTGAGGATGTGCTTGCAGAGGGAGGCATGCTCGGATACTCGACGGAAATGGCAGTGGGTCCGAAGAACAAATGCAACAACAAACACAAAAAGGGGCCTTGTGACCGACCTCAATCTCAAGTTGGTAAAAATTCGAGTGTCAAATCATGTCTCTTTGTGTGGCAGACATTTTTATGCCACCACACCAACTGAAGAACTCCAAAGGCATAATTATGCAGAAGACTATCATACAGTAACAGATAAAGGGTTTCAAAGAAAAGAGTTGCAAAGAAAGCACGAGTTCCATCATGAACCCTGCATGGCTTTCAGGGCATCTGACATCATGAAAAAGTGCCAGCAGGAAAAAGAGCTTGAGAATGAAGATTTGAGTGAATATTTGCTTTCATGATCATACGACAGATAATAAAGTAAAGGTGGATTTCTACATTGGAAAAGAAAGTATCATCAAGTGATTATCAGTGAAGAGAGGCAAGTGGATGTTTCCGCTAAAGCTTTACCCCCTGATCTCTTTAGCACTAATGGTGCTTTTGTTTCGACGTCCGCTTCACATTTTTTTTTTTTTATCCAGACGAGTCCACTTGTCTGTATGTGAACTTGTTGGGCAAGAGGCAAACACACAGTCGAGGAGGCACCCCATCATGCACAATGGTCGATTCTACCATATCAGATGGACTGTCAATCAACAGATTTGAAAATTGGTGATCGTGGTATACACCCCTCTTGCAAGAGTCTGTGCAATATTTTGGCCTTAACCTATTTCATTGGTCAAGGCAATCCCTTTTGCAGCCCAGGGCACTTCTCATAAATACCTCTTTTCTTTGGGTAAATTTTAAAAGGTCAAAACAAGAAACACATATAAAGCAATAAAACGGCAAAAAAGATTGAACGAAAAATAAATTAATAACAATAATCATTTCTTACAACTCCGTACCCAGGACAACAGGCGACTTCCAAATAAAAGGAGTGATTCTGTGCATTAACATGGGGCGTTGTGTTAAACTAGTCTAATAAAGAATGCATCAACTATCTACGAACAGTTGATTTAGTGGGATATCATGTTAACTCCCTTAATAGAATCTTAAGTTCAAAACTTAGAATGAAAAAGATTATACTGAGAAAACCGTCCTCTAAATAAGATTCCGATAAACATTTGAATTAAATTAATTGAAATATAACAAACATTCAAATTAAATTAATTAAACTACTACTCTAATACAAATAGCGGAAACCAAAAGGAAAAGAATGCATCTAATTGACACAACACGACAAAAGAGTGAAGGTTCAATGATCTTTTGTCCGCTATTGTTGCAGGTGTAAGCTTAGGTATGCAGAAGAACTTCCATTCTAATTTTCCACCTTTTCCCCCTAGTCAATACCTCAAGATCAAAGATGTGTATTTATAACAAGAAGCCTGCGACTGGCCGTTCAAATATGCACCAAAATAACAAAGTTTTATTTGGTTGGGATTGATGACTGAAGTGGCCGTTCTCTTAAATCCTACCCTTTCTTTCATTAATATGGAAAATGAAAAAAAAAAAATCATAATGCTCTATCAAATATGATGGAATGGCTTCCTTCTCTCCAGGTGTCTAAGTGCGTAAGGCTGTGTACAATTAACCCTTTACTTATCTAATTAGCCATATCCTCTTTTGCTTTTGGGAGGCGGTGTTTACATAAAATTTGCATCTTTTCCGTTCACAAATTTACTCGTCTATGATTGAATATCTGGAAAAATCTTAATTAGGATGTTTCTTTTGGAGAAGCTACAATTTATTATGCAAACGAAAGTAGTAATATGTGCATGTTAGTAGAGTGTACAATGCCTAAATGTTCTTTGTACCAATAGAACCATGTAAAGATTTAGAGTTGCTCGTGGTTTGGAAATATCATTGGCCGTAGAGCTGTTAATAGTATATAAATAGAGGTTGGATCCTGAGATGAGAGAATTGTTCTTAGAACTCAGAGTGCCTCAGGCTGCAGCAGTAATGAGAAAAAATTCTAATTGTTTGGTCATACTCATACCCAACAAAAAAAGAAGAAGAAGATACTAGTTGCCATGGGCTTCTACAGTTCCGGCCCCAAATCCAGCCCAGTTAGATTGTGCGAGAAATTTTTTTTTGATGGTCATTGCGCGAGAACTTGACTTGCACCGATAGGACTTTATCCTTTTTTTTTTTTTAGTGCCACCCGTTGTCTAGAGTTTCACCCCGACTAATCTAGATTCACCTGACCGAGGCCCCTCTTAAGAGGTAAGGGTCTCCCAACGTAATCGATTTCATGCCCAATTCACACATAACCTGGGTTAAGAGACGCAGCGACCTACTCGCTACGCCAACGACTTTATCTATCTAAATATTTAACCACGTGTGCGACTCTCAAGGCTAACGGAAGTGAGTGCAGGTGTATCACTATAGTACTCGGACTGTCAATATAGTCACAGCATGTCATTTAATCCTTTGGAAAGAGCTCTTAGGTACAGGTGTTTACTCAAATCATAGCAGTGTCTTATTCTAAGGGAAGACCGCCCATCTGGTGCTCTAATGATGTGGTTGTATGTAAACAGTATAGAAGAAGGATTGACCAATAATGCAAGGAAAACAATAGGAGAGATGTAGATCAATGAGCAACACCTGGTTCTAAAACATAAACTCCAACAGCAAATTGACCACTCTCTCCAGAGTTTATTCCTGCTCTTACCTTCATGGTGCAAGCCCCAAGAAGAAATTTCCATAGTTTTTACTTGAGGACTCTTTCCTTCAAGGTTTTATATAGTAAAAATTTCTAAAGACCTCAGTCAGTGATAACCGTTGAAATACATGATTATAAAGAAGCTCCAATCTTGCACCAACACTTTTCAAATGAAACATGCTTGCATGATTTTCGACACAGCAAGATACTACTTACCAGTGAAATTTTGCATAACTTGCTAATGTTGTGTCAGTGTCCGCGCATGTGCTATATAGAGAACCTTCAACGCTCAGTCAACTACAGTGAAGTGCTACTGGGAAATTCATAATATAGAAGCCATTGACAGATTTATCACAGTTCCTGAACACAAATATGAATAGGAAGCAAGATCAAAAGCAAAATCCCATGTATGAGAACAGGTGGCCTAAAACGAATCAGGATGAAGCATAAAAGGCCAAGACCGAGAGTATAAAGCCTTTTAGTCCTCGGAAAACTTTATGATAGCAATAAGAACAACATAAATTTTTTCCTCCTGTTCACTGATCGGTGCAATATCGGTACAAGAAAGCAACAAAAAGCGGTGAAGTATTCACTGTTTGAAGACAGAGACCATAATTGGATAGTGTTAAATAGCGGATCCACAAACATTCCTCCCAACACTTTTTCATTTTCTAATAAACATATTCTCGACATAGTTGACACACCAAAAAGGCTAAAAAAGCTAATCTATTATGATCATACCTCTATATAAATAGAAGTATAAAGCACAAACAATGTTGTGGCATTTCTTCGGAGCTCAGAAGCAGAAACGGGTGCGTTTAGTCATACTCCAGTTCATCTGGAGTCACCGGCCGTTTAAGGGGAATGATGGACTTCTTTTCGACATCCCTGGATAATGCTTTCCTCATATCTGAAACCAGAATCTCAAACACATGAGATTTCAGAAGTGACATGTAGAAATTAATAGAATAGATAGTGGATTCAAGAACATGCCTAGACCATCTTCCTCTCCAGAGTAATATCGCAGCACTCGTCTGTAGATTATATAACCAAGCTGGAAAAGATAGAAATTTATAGTGAGAAAGCATATGGTAGCAGTACAAAAGCCTTAATATGGAAAGCAGTCTTTGCAACTAGGAACTCATCAAATGGAGTCTAACTTTTTAATCGGAAGCAAAACAGTAGAAAACCTCACTACGATAGAGAAACAAAATGAAATTAGCCCTTGTTTCATGATCTACTATTCCACAACTGATGCAACAATTGATGGATAAAGAGGCCAAGGAATTGAACGAATCTGAGCATGAAGACAGTTATTGGTCTTCCAAGTTTATAAGAAAACATGAAATAAACCAAACTTGATCATCAATTGAGGAAGTGCAATAACAATAGGACAATATGCATTGTTATATCTTCCTAGCTTATCAGAACATTCAAGATATAACACCATGCATAGTTTTCAGATTATGCTTGATCACGGTTTTGGACCTGTCTTCACTAAAATAAAATGTGAACAGTATTACATTATATAGGGCAATCAGGAGACATGATATTTGCAAAGACATAAACAGGTTTGTCCTAGCATTGGGGAATCTCTCATCTTGAGATGTGTGGCCAAGTTTTACATCTAATTTTCAAGTCTCCAACCATCCAATATTTGTGGTGTGTGGCAAGTTACAGGCCTGTTATCACAAGGATTTCGTTTTCCTTATATTTCCTTTTCCCTCATTAGGCAAAATCCATGGCCCCTAGGAATCCACCAACCTCCCCGCCCCCCAAAAAGGCTAAAAAAGGGAAAAGGAGAGAACCTCATTTGTAAGTTTGAAATCTATCACATAATTGAAGAATGAATTTTCTGTCTCTTCAACCAAGCTTTGTCAAAAGTGAGGAGACTATCTTGTACTAATTTTTTCATTTAAAGGTTCCCTTGCATCTTCAATTATTAGGGTGGAATGCTTGTAGGGGGGAAGGAGCAGAATTCGAATTGCTGATGTGGAGTTCGGTTGACCTTTTGATGACCATTGGGGTCCAAAGGTTAAGTGAGAGAATGTGCCCCACTTTCAAACAGATCCTACCTGAACACACAATAATGAGTGAAGCAAAAGAGAGGGATTAAGCTAAATCTCTACATGTCAATGACAGTGCTAAACAGCTTAAGCATCAGTTTGGTCCAGATGCAGCACTGTGGATGCAGAACGCTGTACTCACCTGAAGTCTAAAATTAACTTTAATTTCCAAACCAATCAAACAATACTGAAGTTTTAGCATTGTAAAAGAGAATCCCCAACTGTCAAAATTTTTTAAAATGGCTCAAGAAAAGCACTCCACAGAACGAATAAAGCAGACACCAAATTGACCATATTGCTAACAAAGTTAGCGCAGGCAATAATTCCATAATTAAAAAATTATCGCGAGGCACTCTCATAATTCAGTCAATTCAGCTACAAAACGATTCTGTCCAAGTTTATATCAGCATTAATGGATATCAAGAGCCTCAAACATCTAAAATACAATTCCTGAATTGCTAGAAGAAATAAGGAAAAGCATAACCTTTTCATACATCTTTATGGCAGGTGCATTTGAAGCTCTCACAAAAAGGTCCACAAAGTAAGCCTTATCACTGTGTAAAGAAACATCATTTCAGAGTTCGATAAAATACATACTCAATGTTTGCCTAGAGAGAAAAGCGATCTGAAATGTGTGTCCAGTCAAGGTTAGAACATATAAGCCAAGATTAAATATAGCATCACTTTGTTTTGGAAGTTATATTGTCAAAAAATTAAATGTCCACAAATGCAGCTAGTCACATATACCATCCACACAGATAAAACTGCCAGATATGAATCTATTTAGTGCAGGACTGTGAATCAAATTCATTCTTTGAGAAGCTCTATGAAAGAGTCTCCAGATGCCAACACAATCAGTCAACTCTGGTCATTTTACTAAGCTAAGATTCCAGTTGGAAGCCCCTTCATAGAAGATCTGAATGAGCATTTAAGCCTTGGTGAGTGCAGTGACAAGTTTGGCAATAGCAGCAGACTTACAAGTCACAAGCATATTTGCACCTACTATTTCCTCGTGGTTTGATAAAGAGGCTAAGAAATAGCTGAATCATTTGGATAAATGAAGAGACATTATTTGTATTTGAATAAATGAAGAGGCATTATTACAATAACTGGTCTGGTTACCCACTTGCATGTTGCCCTTATTACATCCTCGAAAAGTTAGCCTGTAAACTAGCGAAATGCAGAGAGAGTTTCATTTAGGAGCATTTTGAGAGAATTCAGATTCCATCAGTGCACTTGGGAATTTTTCAATACACCAAAAAAGGGAAGGGAAGCTGGACTGAAGATAAAGGGTTTGTGGAGATTTGTACTCATGAATGAATGAAAGTGACTTGTGAAGTATGCAGTGAATACTTTGGGCATGGAGACTATTAAACCTGAAGCCATCAAAAAGCATTCATAAGGGTTTTGGAGGGGTCCAGATCACCTTGTATTAATTGTGGTAAGGTTTATCTGGTTTCAGCATGTTTAGGCAGTCGGAAGGAGATATTTTGGGATTTGACTTTTATCCGAATGTGTGGAAGGGGAATCTAAGCATAGTCTGAGTGTGGTGGAGTGCCAGCACAACTATTAAGTGATCAATTGAAAGCCAATTGGGTATTTCCTTCAATGTGTGTAACCCATTGTAGGGTTCCATCCACATTGAAGATTCTTAGGATAGCTTTAGTTGGATTCTTATGTAAAGATTTAACTTGACACAAGACAGCCATGTCAAGTAAAACACGATGATTATGAAAAGGTGCTTTCAGTAAGAAATACTGAGAATCAATTAATTGTCAAGTTAAAACCAATCTCTAGCTACTTCCCTTCATGGCGTAAGCTGGATTTTGTCATTTTAAGATCCCTAGAGGGTATAATTAAAAGCAATTAGTAGAGTGCTGCTAAACTGTAGAGTGGACTGTCTTTCTTCAAAATCCATACAAAAGGCCATTTATTACTTCTGGCAATGCTTTTTCTCGTTATAATATATATCGGATAATGTGTGTGTGCATATTACACACACACGAGTGATGGCCCAGACACTTATAGAAGCATCCGGTTATAGATGAATGCCCATTACCCACTAAAAATAAACAAAAAAACAGTAAGAATTGAAATATAAATGAAACAAGAAATAAATTAACTAATGACCAGGACAGACATTAGGTTACACTTGGTCGGACATTCATGATCATTGTATAAACGATTAGTAAATGTCGATTTCTCTTACATTTTGTCACTTATGTCTTCCAGTAGCTGCATAAGCTTTTTAGCTAATTGCTGCCTCCGGTATTCTGGAGCAACTGTCACAGCAGTTACATGGCCATGCCACGACTCACCTTGACCTTCAACCTTTCCCATAACTGCATAAGAAATTTAACAAACACATAATTAAGTAAAGGCATCTCATCTATCATTACACTCCCCAATGATCTCAAGAAGAGACTAAATATGTAAGGAAAGAAAATGCAAAAAACAAAAGGAGAAAAAATAGCTGCAGTTTGGCATGCATGACTATCACTGGGCCACATGCATATATGAACATTATTTTCAGATTAATCATTAGCTCATTCTGACAATTTTAGTATGACATCACCAAATATACATCTCAAACTTTTGAAATAAATGGATCACACCTCTAACTTCAAATGTCAAAGACATTCACAGTATAATTTAACTATAGTTACAGCTGACTTGGCAAGTGTAATCACCAGTTCAACATCTTTTATGAAAGCTGCCTATTTCAAACACTGAAATTTGAGGATGTTGTCGGTGACAATAACAGTTATTAAATCTTGTAAAATTAATATTAACTGACATGACAAGGAGCTATCACTTCCTTACTGTAAAAAACATTTGTACGGTTCAGAGTTGGTTTGGAGAGGATAACAGAGAATAAAATGAAATCCATTCAAGACCAGCCTTTAAAATCCAATTCAAGTAACCTTATGCCATTTAGATTCATGTGTTAAAGTGAAGCACAGAGAGAAGCCAAAGAAGGTTCTTAATTTAACAGAAGCATCATACAATTATCTCACTGATTATTCCCAACCAACATAACATAATTTTCCTGCCATTCCCTTTGGGTTCACATGGGTGCTTAACCCTAATGCCATATCCTTCTGGGTTCAGTGGCAAGTTGAAAGCAAGCATAGAGTCAGAGATTCCCTAATAAGTTAACCTTTCAAACTGCTGCAGAATCCATGGGCAGGCAAGAAACAAAGTATCCTTTGAAAGCCCCTCTATGTTGGAGGCTAGTACTTAACAAAAAAAAAAAAATTCAAGTGAGGCTCTATCAACAAATCTAACCACAAATCTTTCTCTTTTTCTCCATTCAAGACCTAGCACCTGAACATGTAATTCTCCCACAATTGTTCTATAATACTTCTCACATGGGCAATAGCATTCCTTGAAAAACTCAGCTTTCTAAATTTTGTAAAATTCTAAATCAATTTCAACAAACCCAACAAAACCCTTCAAATTTTTCATTACGCCTACGCTAAATTAAATGCAAATACTGAAAATTCTCCGGCAAAAACCAAAGAGACAGATATTTATACATATATGTATGTATCTATAATGCGAACTTAATGGAAGAATTACTGTATCCCATAATTCGATGGCCAGGAGCCTCGGCGACGTGGAAATAATCAGGCCACCTTGCCAAGTAGGTCATGTAGAATGACATGTTGAACTGCCCACAAATCGAAACATGTTACCATCTGGTTCTAGGGTTTTAATCGAGTTACAAATTTAAACCAGAAAAAGGTTAACGCTTACAGTTTCAGTAAGGTGGTCGAGATTTACTGATGCGAAACGAAGAAGATCGTTGCAACAGAACCTCCTAATTGTTGTCATCTCTTCTCTCTCCACCGTATTTTGGGTTCGGTCTCGCAGTCTTAGGATTTAGGAAAGCGGAGAATACCCGTTGCTTGCAGTGACCTGTTTCTGGTCTAAGTCGGGAACGGAATTTAGTGGGCTGGGCAATCCCACTGTTAAGGCCCAAATCCCATTGTGGGGGCCTTCTCCTTTTTTTTTTTTTGGTATTGTTTGTGCGGTATTTATAAATCTTGGAATTTAACAAAAATCATAAAATTTCATAATCTTATGAATTTTGTATTTTTAAAAAATAAAAATTTATAATATGCAGTCAATAAAACTTTTAATTCGGTCATTTAAAGATACGAACTTTCCAACTTTATCCAATTAAGAATTTTGCTCAGATATTATCCAAGGAGTTGTTGCTTCACATTTTTTCTTTCAAAAAAAAGAAAATAAAAATAATAACATAAATATAAATATAAAAACCCATCCATCCTAAATCTCCCCAAAAAAAAAAAAAAATCACATATCAAATATACCGACAGCTTTATCATCGACCTTAATTTCCTCTAAGGTCAAAATTAGTAATATCATATGAAGGTGAATTTGAAATTATATAAAGGCGTCATATAATTTTGAAAAATAATAATTATTATTATTTTAATGTTTTGGAATCATTTTAATATAAAAAATGTTACCTCGTTGCCATACAATTAAAAAAAAAAATTCTTAATTGAACAAAATTGATAAGTTTATTTCATTAAATATTCAAATTTAAAGTTCATGTTGTTAAGTGCATACTGCATATTTTGTTATAGTTTATGTTCTTATCCTATGATTATCCCTTTGCCAAATCCACAAAAAATTTCCCTACTACTTAAATTTATTTTTCAAAATTTTGTAAATTAAGTGAAAGTGTAAATTTTGAATAAAATTTATTTTTGAAGAATAAATTCATGCAAAATATTTTAATATATTTTCATTGAACTTTTACCTTATGTATTAGGTTGAGATTCGGATGGCGCTAAAATAATAATTTACTATTTACATGACTACAATTTTAAAATTTATTTATACTATTAGTTCAGATTGAGGGTATTTTGATAAAATTACAATAAAAAATATATTTTATAAATTGTATAATAGACATAGTTTATAATTAAGGGGTTTGATAATTATTTTTGAAGGAGTGAATTTAAATTTTAATAATAATTTTGATTTATTTAATAGTTATAGATGATAGATTAACTTGAATTATATAGTATTATGTCAAATTTTTAAATTAAAAAACTTATAAAAATTATTTATTGTTAGAGTTGAGGAGAATTTGAGTTTTGATGAAATTGGTGTTGGAGGGGAAGTTATTCGATATGATAAAATTGTTTTTACCTTGTAAGCATGTAAAGTGTTTAAAATAAGAATTTGGTTATAAATGTAAAACGAAAGTATGCGCAAAGCCATATGAGAGTTGCCAGGGTTCTTTGACAAGAAAATACTAGATTTAAAGGACCAAATTACCCTTGTCACCAAAAGGTGATTCTCTCTCTCTCTCTCTCTCTCTCTCGATCTTTCTGCGCGAAGAGAGACCAAATCCATGGATATTCTGAAGCAAGAGCTTAACAAGCAACGCGAAAAACTGAAACAAGAAGTCGGAGGCAAGAAATTCTTCAAACGCTCTGAAATCGAACAGAGACGCATCCAGAAGCTTCGCGAGGAAGAGAAACGTGAATTGGAAGCCAAAGCCCTAAAGCACTCCCACAACAACGATTCCTCCTCCTCGGCCGCCTCTGCCGCCGCCACCTCATCCTCCGCTTCCTCAACCGCCTTTACGTCATCTTTTTCCGCCGCCGCAACCACCTCAGCAAACGCTAGTTCCAAATCCGAAACTCCTTGTCTCAAAACCCTAACCGAAGAGCAGAAAATCGACGAGCTCAATCTTCCGAAGCAGGAAGTGATTCGTCGCCTCCGATTCCTCAAACAGCCGATCACATTATTCGGAGAAGACGACGAAGCGAGGCTGAATCGGCTGAAGGATGTTCTCAAGGCGGGGATATTCGAAGTCGATAGCGATATGACCGAAGGACAAACAAACGATTTTCTCCGCGATATCGCCGAGTTGAGGAAGAGGCAAAAGACTGGGATTTTGAGTGATAAGAAGAGAAAAGCCATGGAGGATGGGAGTGAGGACAAGGATGGTGGTGGAAGCGAGGATTTG
This sequence comes from Dillenia suffruticosa, assembly GCA_033439265.1. NCBI lineage: Eukaryota > Viridiplantae > Streptophyta > Magnoliopsida > Dilleniales > Dilleniaceae > Dillenia > Dillenia suffruticosa. The sequence continues at coordinate 23,048,488 of JAVTVX010000020.1, read as the reverse complement.
AGCGGTGACGGAGCGTCATCGGGGGCTGAAGGAGATAAGGATTTGAAACGAATGAAGGCCAATTTCGATGAGTTGTGTGATGAGGATAAGATTCTGGTGTTCTTCAAGAGGTTGTTGACTGAGTGGAAGCAGGAGTTGGATGAAATGGGGGAAGCAGAGAAGAGGACGGCGAAAGGGAAGTCCATGGTTGCAACTTTTAAGCAATGTGCTAGGTATTTGACTCCTCTCTTCAAGTTTTGCCGGAAGAAGGTCAGCTTCTATAGCTTTGTCTCATTTGCTTAGTTATTTCAATATCTTCTTTATTTTCAAGTTGCATTATGTGTTTGAATACCTAAAGCCTAAACAAAATTAGAATTAATGTTTTCTAAACCTGAACCCTCCAGAAAGGAGAAGTGATGTGGGTGAACCTATTTTGGCGTGACTGAATTTGAGCAAGAATTGACGTCATTGGGATTATTTTTAAGAAATGCCAGTAACTAGACTTGGCTCTTTGGGTGAGTGTTTGTAATTGTACATTAAAAGGGTTTTTGTTTTTGGCTGAGCATTAGGGTCAAGTCTAGGCTGATCAATGTCGGAGTTTGTATATGATTCGAGATTTTTTTTTTTTTTTTTTTTTTTTTGCTCTGTGGAATCTTATTGAAAAAGTCATTATCTTTTCTCCAGAATGGTTTCAGAATGTCCAAGGGATAGAATGCATTTCTTGATGGACTACTGGAACTGGATATAGTTATCCTGTTAATATGTGAAACTAGACCCACTTGACAAGAGAATTGATTTGGATGAGCCCATTTTTGCATGACTGAATTTGAACAAAATCAGAGTTATTAGGATTTCAATTTGAGCTTAAATTAGCCAGTAACTGGACTTGGTTTTGGGTAAGAGCTTGTCATTCTGCATTGCAGGGTTTAATCTAGGTTGCTTAGTTTGAGAATCTTAACAATACATCATTCATAATTTTCTTGTGTGGAAGCTTATTGAACGAAGTGGTTATTTTGGTTTCCTTTCGGTTGGATCTATGACTATATCCATGAGATCAGAATGCTTTTTTTTTTAAAATATATATATATATATATTTTAGCTGGAAATGGTTTTACTAAACAAGATTTGTGAAACTGCTCGTTGTTCTGTCAATTCTTAGCAAGCAGTAACCGTGAGCTAGGAAATTTTGAAGTTGCAGAATATAACATGTGTTCTTCTGGAACCATGGTGTTGTTGTGCCTATTAATGGTGGGAATTTTTTTCCTTATCCATCATTGGAGTTAGTCATCAGATCATTATTTTCAATGACTATACTTCATCATGTGCTTGGATTTTCGTTTAGTTATAAACATCCTTGAAATATATTTTGGAGCTTCATGAAAAAGGATCATATGATTTCAAAGTTGATTTTTTAACGTAATATATCCTCTGTAGATTCTGTTGAAGCATATTAATTCTAGGCTTTTGCCACTTGCCATGTGCTTTTGCCACCTCTTAGGTCTAGTTATCTTGACAATAGGAAATGCCATTGCTTAGGCAAATTCTGTTAGTCAGCAAGGATCATCCAGTGAACCAATATATCTGTTCCATGTTCAAGTCGAGAGGTTGTCAACGGGGAAATGACCAATCAAAAAATTAATCCACATAATATAGTCCTTAATCTGTCACCTGCCCCTTGGGCTAAAACTATAGCTAATGGTGCATAAAAAGCATAAGTTCTCTGGTGCAAGTATTTATTTATTTATTTTTAATTCTACTTTAGTAGAACTCTATTCTTGCTTGTCTAAGGTTTACTTCATTGCCTTCAACTTCTTAATGTGTTTATCAATTGCTGAGGATCTTGTTGTTTTCAAATTGTTTAGAATCTTGTTGTTCCTTACTGCCTAACATGTTCATGCAGTCCTTGTATGAATGTAAGTCAGTACATGAATAATATATTTACACATATTTAAATCCTATATTTTAAATACCTACCTTGAGCACCGAAGTAAACCCTGAAATGTTAAATTATCTGGCTTCGGGTTGGTAAGCAAGGTGTCGATTCACTTGCAATGTTTCCTTTGTGACTTGTTTATTTTAGTGCATACATTCATAAGTTAAAAGTATAGATAGCTGTTAGAAAGATATTTTATGTTTAGATTTCATAACTTCTAAACTAAACAGACATTATTTATTTTATATATCTTGTATTGCTAAGTGATTTTTCATCTACATATCATGTAATATACATTTTTCCCCTTAAACTAATTAGCTATTCCCTCGCCTCGCCTCCCCACAAAAAAAAATGCAAGTTACACATGGTCAGAGTATTTCATTGTAAAACAGTAAGAAGATAAAAACTTGTGACAATAAATTGTGTCTATGAGTGTCACATACTGGCTAATTGTCATAGAAGGCAAAAATTCAATTGTTGTGTGATTCACAAAGTGTCATGCTACTCAACAGTACTCAACTTACCAAGGACTTATTTCCAACTTAGTAGGGATCAGCTATATCAATCCATCATTTCCAACTAACCCTTGATCCCAAATTTTCCATGTTGCTCAAAAATAGTTAGTAGTTTTTCTCACCAATCATGCCAGCCATGATGCCATTGCATTCCAAGTCTTTCCCCAATTTCTGTTTCACTATTTGATTTTAGAGTCCACTCCTTGAACATGAGGCAAACCTAGTGTGTACTGTCCTGAAAAGTAAAATCTCATGATATAAATTCTGTTAGCTCCTCTTCTCTCGGTAATAAGGTAGTCTGAAGCCCATGTAATTGGCTATAGTAATGTAATCAATCTTTTACATATCACGTATAATACATTCCGATTTTGCTTCACATATCTATTTATTAGTTCGCCCCTCACTCGGTTGATGTGTTGTTGAGATATTAATCCATTATGCAATTACATGACTGTACCTTCTCATGCTAGAGATAAGAGCAATCAGCTCTTCTGGATGCTCACCCATGCAGCAATCACCCTTGTGCCAGCATTAACTTGTAAACAAAAATTAGAATTAAACTATCTTACTGCTGATTGAGCCACTTACACATTAAAATTGAGGAATTGATTTTTCTTTATGCAGATCCATCATAGTTTAAGTGAGGTAGGTAAATTGGGAGTTTGAAAAATATTAAAAAAAAATTAGGAAAGAAGTGAGAAAGGGGCAATGTTAAGCCAGTTTGCCATATGCTATTGACATGACATTAAATCCATTCCTTACCACCCAGTTCTGTCCGGTGCATCTTATGCTTCTATCACAGACACCTATGCCAGAGACTGCAGGATGGTGCACATATAAAATACGTGTCTGTATTTTAGCATTTCCTTTTCATGTTGAAATTGATAAAATGTGCAATTCTATATTGCCATTTGGCCTTCCATTATCATTTTCTGCCTAGAAGGTTACAACAACAATAACTTAAACCTTAATTCTAAATTTTTTAGCTTGGCTGCTTGAAAGACAAATATAGGAGAGAGAAAAGAAAAAAAAACATAAAATTAAAGTTTGAAAGTAAAAATAGAGAGAATAATATTAAAAAATGAAATAAAAATAATGAAAAAAGAGAAATAAAAATAAGCTATCCATAGAAATTTAAAATAAAAAGAGAGATGATATAATTGTTTCGGATTCTCCTACACTACTCATTCCTATCTAAAGTCACCTCCACAACTAAACTCTTGACACTCATATCTTTACAGATAATTTGCATCTAGATTTTCAATGGTCTATTCCGACGTTTTACTAAATCTCCTTATATAAATAATTTTCGCCCAGAAGGTTATGTTTATAAATCCTACCAAAAGAAAAAACTTGTATATAAAAAGATGGGCAAGCACCCTTGAAAATAAAGTGCCAACTTTTTTACTTCCCATGCCTCTCAACCCCAAGTGCTTGATGAATTGTTTGTCAGATCTCTCACCCTATCAATCCTAGAAATTTGCGGGATCTATTACTTAGTCTTTGAAGGGAAAATTTGTGAAGCCCAACTAACTGCTGAAATATGCACACTACAATGTGACTTCTCTCTTTGGATTTAGGTCTGTGAGCCCACTCTTTTCTTGGTATTCTTATTCTAGCATGAAATGGTCTTGAGATTTTATATTGACTGAAAGGGAGGTGCATGACTTGTTTGACATTTTCGCCTCAAGAAGGTTTCCACATGCTTCATTGAGTGTCAGAAAGTATCAAGCACAGGTTTGCAGCCCACAAGGAAACAACATAAAGTGAGGAGTGAAGTAATCAACAACTTGTCCTTATTGATTACGCTCCAGAAAATTTGTTGAGGATTGGGAGTTAGTATTGCATCAACTAATTATTGGGGTTTGTGGGATAACTTTGAGGTTCTAAATTTTGGTCATTTGGTTGCTTATAACTGTTGTTTTAGAGGGAGCAAGGGCGCTGTTATTTTATACCAATTGCTGAAAGAAGAATTGTGCACCACTACTGAACCTCCATTCCTCTTCTTTCGTTGTGTCTTTGTTTGAATGCTACTTTGCACAATGATTCTTTTTCTTAGCCTTATTCTAAACACGAGATATGTTTTGTTATGTAGGTTCTTTCGGAAGATATAAGACAGGCACTGCTTGTGGTGGTTGAATGCTGCAAGAAGCGGGATTATCTAGCTGCCATGGATCAATACATCAAGTTGGCCATAGGTAATGCACCCTGGCCTATTGGTGTCACTATGGTTGGTATCCACGAGCGTTCTGCCCGTGAAAAGATTTACACAAATAGTGTTGCCCACATTATGAACGATGAGACAACTCGGAAATATCTTCAGTCAATCAAAAGATTGATGACATTTTGTCAACGGAGGTATCCGACATTGCCATCTAAAGCGGTTGAGTTCAATAGCTTGGCGAATGGTAGCGACTTGCAGTCACTGCTAGCGGAAGAAAGGGTTTTTGGGGGCAACCAAAGCTCAGAGGAAAGGCTTCGGTTGATGCCTGCTTCCAAAGATAGCTAAACATCTGTACTGCCATCTTATATGTGGAACTAAATTGTGCTTGAATTGTGTATTGCTTTTGCATTGTTCAAGTTATCATTTTTCTGCACAACCCTTGAAATTATGCTGAACTAGAATCCTAACACCTGCGATTTCTTGCAGAACTTAGCAAGAAGGACAAATGAATTTATAATTTTCCTTATAATTTTCAAAACGAAGGAGTTACAGATAACATAAGTTCTTACATTGGCTAGGGAAAATCATAGCTGAGGAGAGTGGGAAAGCTTATCTTCATTTTCACTCTCGACACCTGGACTATTTTTTTTTTTTTTTTTTTTATCACTGGTATCTGGGTTTTATTTGATTAATCCAGTTCGAATATTGTGGAGTTCATTTTAGGAGTTGGTTATTCCAAATTCTTTTTCATTATTCCCATACTCGAACTTAAAATCTCTAATTAAGGAAGTAGAATATGTGATTAATTACCCAAAGAAGTTTGATTACCTCAGACATTCTGCCGTTTGAATATGCTGGGCAAGTATAATTTATTTTAAACATTTTATAATCAGGACAATATGCCACTTAAACCTTATATAAAATTAATAAGCTTAGGTTGTTATTACTTGAATTGTGACAAGTCATTAGTTAACTCACAACACAAAATAAAAAAAAAAAGAATTATGTAAATATGTCAGATGAACACCAAAATGAAACCAACAAATTCATTTTAATTTACAAAACTAATGACCAATGGATAAATATGTTATTTTATATGTTAATAAAAGCTATGTAATTAATCAAATAATTAGGGCATTATGCCTTGGCAAATAAAATAAGCGTTTGCCAACCGAATTATTTATGATTATGGTCACACGAATTTGAAAAATTGTCATGTTTCTCTATATTTTGGGAGAAAAAATAATAAGGACAAAATAAAATAAAAAAAGTATAATTGAAAATTTTAAAATATTTGAAAAGAAAATTATAATAATATTTTATTAATTTTTTTTGTTTTTATTTAAAAAAATATAGAAATTTGGTTAATTTTTTATGTATTTATAAATTAAATATGATATATATTATTTTTTTATATAGATCTGAGGTATCACTTCAAACGTTTGCTTTACGAGAAAAAAAAAAGAAAAAAAAAAAAACAAAACGGCGTCGTCATTTCTTCTTTGTAAACTGAATTAAGAATTGCCGTTGTTTCACTCACACGAGGAAACTGCCGCCGTACCTTTTGAGGCACAAAACTGAAACTCAATCATCCACGTAGTTCACTTTTCACTCCCTCTGAGCACGTGGCGCCTCTCCTCTCTCTCTCTCTCATTGCTCTTCTCCCTCTCTCCTCTCTCCTCACTCCAATCTCTCTCTCTCCTCCACCCGATACGGGTACGCTCCTCCTCCGGACTCCACCGTTGTCAATGGCAACAAAGAAACGCCCTTGCTCTTCTCTCTCCTCTCCAAACCCTAACGACGACGACGAAGACCGCCTCGACCTTCTTCTCGAGAAAGTTCTCGAACTTTCCGATATCTCTTCCTCCTCCTCCTGTTCCTCTTCGCTTAATCTTGATCTTTCCTTTGATCGTCTTCTTGCATCTAGGGCATCTTCCGACTCCGATCAGAGCCTATTGATTGATCGCGCTCTTCGCTTGGGCTCTCTTCTTGTCGAAGCCGGTAATAGGTCTGCTAGGAAGCAGGCTTCGAAGCACAATTCCGTTTCCTGGGCTCTTCCTCCCGATCTCACCATCAAAGTACGTTTTAGGTTTCATGCGGATTTTGCTAATTTTGTGGTTTTTTTTTTTCCTCATTTTTTGTGATTTGATCTTTTCGTGGTTGGGGTTTGAAATGAACTTGCATGAAGACAGGTAATAGTGTTATTGGTGGAAAATTAGGGTTCTTTGTTATCGATTTGCTGAATGCATTGTGGTTTTCTGGGAATTTAGCTTTGATTGTAGAAAATTAAGGTTTCCTTCGCTGAAGCTGAGTGTTGGTCACTGAATGCCTTTGGAATGTGTTAACAAAAAATGTTTGGGAATAGATGGACAGTATATTATGTAGTAAGTGAATTCATTCGAGTTTCAAGTTCACTACGTCAACTAGCTGTTTAACTTTGTTCGTCTGATTGGAGATGAATTCACTTTGAGGCCTATTTGTTTGGAAAAAAAATGGAGGGGTCAATGCTAAAAGATGTCATGTTGGTTATCAAGTGCATGGATGTACAAGAAGGGAGGGGGAAAGAGTAAAAATACTACGTAAGAATTGGGTAACATACTGCCCATAGAGGGCGGAACATCCCGCCTTTGATGCAAAAGCACAAGGCGTGCTATCATAAGCTCATATAACTTTCTAAAATTTACATCTTTATTATTTGCGCGCTTCCTAACATGAGGATAGATGGCCCATAACATTGGGCTTGCTGAATGTGAAAAGAGTTTATGTTCCATATAGATTTTACTTGGCTAGGGGAGAAAGGTGTCTATGGCACTTCTATGCTCTCACCTGAGTGGGTTGGCTTTGCCTGAGATGGTTTGATATTTGACCCGCTTGATTTTGTATGGTGTTGTATAGGTTTTCTCCTTGCTTGATACACAAAGTCTGTGCCATGCTGCTGCTACTTGTTCAATGTTTTATAAGTGTGCCATGGATCCTATGTGCTATGCCAATATCGACTTGACAACTATAGTCCCAAAGGTCAATAATGCAGTGGTATCAACAATGGTCCAACGGGCTGGTAAAGTACTCCGGTAAGAGAATTTTCTTGTTAGTGTATCAGTAGTGCCCAAATTCTCTATGGATTTTGTTGTGTAATTGTTGTTTGAGAACCTTGATGTTTATTTTCCTTTTTTCCTTGTCTTGTAAACCTCTTTTCTTGTGTACAGTTTTTGATTACATATTCATGAGCTCTCTTGTTGAGGTCCTGGAGTTGATTTGGATGCAGTTGCTTATCCTTGCAAATTCGCTTGCTTTAATACTTAATGTTATAGAAGATTGCCACAGGTTATGCTGAAAAAGAACATTTCCATTTTATTTTTGATCTATGGCCAGGATTTGGGCTGGTAGTAATTAGTAAATTTTGAAAATTGAAGCCAAATATAAGTTTTGGACATGGTCATATAACTAACTCAATCTGTGAAAATTGAGCAGCTTGTTAGGTTGATAGAGAACACCTCCATGACATGTCATGTTCCTTTTGTTCACTTATGAATGGGGTACAAGAAGTTTTGGCCTTTGATCTCACATTTCAGTAAGAACTTTAGCAAGATGAAGTGAACCTGGCCCTTGGACGTGGACCTAGTCCAGACACAAGAGGTAGCTATCTATATATGTCCATGCAATATAAAGCTTGGTGCAATCAGGCAATACTTGAATATTGGAGTTTTGCATGTTGAAAACTAACTTACAATTATGTTAATCGAACTAATAAATGGAATAGGTAATACTTTTGCTTGGTAAAATGAATTATTTTACCATTGTTGTTTTAAAAAACAAAACGCAATTCTGGTAATTTTGCATTGAAACCTTGCTTGACCTTAGTGTTATAGAGCTCAAGTTATTGTAAGTATGCTGAAACTCTGAGATTGGTCTGGTGATGTGATATCTAACTTAAGAATAAAGTATCTAAATGTGATCTTAGTGTTTTCTTTTAGTATAAAATTTTGGCATCCAGAATTTCTCAGACTGTTTTAATATGATTTCTCTAGCAATACTGTCAATATCTCCATAGTTTGAAGCCAGAAATAATTGAAAAAATGGCTGTATCCTTTTGTAAACTTGTTCCCATGCATTATATGTGAAGTTTGCCACGTACTGGTGTTTAAATTTTGGTGCTCTGTGTGCATAACATTTGTAGTATAACTAATAAAAGACCTGGTGTCATGCAGCCATATCATACTATTATTCTTCAATGGCCTTGACAACTATTAAGGGAGCAACAGTGGAAATCTTCAAAGTCAAATATATGCCAACTTAAAGAATTGCAGCAATTCACCTTAAATAATCACTTTGCGTCTATGCTTGATCTCATAACATGTGGGACAATTGTGTTAGAGGTGTCTAATATACTGTTAAAAGTGTAAAGACTCTGTAATATGAGATACCCTTCAGGAAAGTCAGAATATTGCTCCTTTATGCTTCATTTGTCTTCGTTTATTTGGGAGATTTTTTTTCCCTTTTTCCTTCTTTCTTCCCTTCGGTAAGAATACATGTGTAACTGTGTTGAGTGGGTGGTTTAGGTCCATAGAAGTGCTGTATTTGCATGATAGCTTAGCCAAGAGGGGATCTTATTGAGGAATGTCAGCTGCCTAAACCTCCTAGCTCCTTTTAACTGAAGTCTTTTGTATTAGAATCTAATTTTTTGATCCAATTTGCCGAGTTGTAATTAGCCTTGGGACATCAGTATCACCTACTTCTGACAAGATTGAGGAAGTTATTCTGAGGTTGGATAAGAGGAGATCTTAGCATGCCGCTTTTTTACTTTTGAGCGTGAAACTGAAAGGTAAAGTTGCTTTATATTCACACACACATTATGTGTGTGTGTGTGTGTATATATTTTAAATTTGATAGTATATCATGCCAAGGATGCTTGTGGATTAAAGGCTACTGGAAACTTAAAGATAATGATCTGCAATTAAATGGTTTGTTTGAACATGTCATAGGTGTCAAGATGCATACTGAAGCATAAATGATAAGAGTTAATGTAGAAGCTTTTAAATATTCTAGCTTATTCAGCTTTTTGCTGTTTTAATTTCCCAGAATTTGCCTAATAATTATGTTGTTGTTTATAGTTTACTCCTGTCTGCCCTTCTTTCTAGAATGTTGATATAAAATTTGCAAAACTGTTCAGGTCTCTTAAGCTTGGGATAGTTCCTGGGCCAACTGCATCATTTGGATCTTCTCAACCTCTAGTTTATACCATTAGGAACTCTATTGATGCATCTGGATTCTCATGGAATGATAAGAGATCAAGACAAGGGAAAGATTCATCTTTTCTTACGAGGTCCTGTTTGATCTCTTTGACGGCAGACAATGGTGCTGCTGGGTTAGTACTTTACACTTCAGGAGATGTTGCATGATGTTCGTCTTTGTTATGCTGTCTGTGTTGCCTTTCTGTTCTGATTATTTCTATCCTGTTGTCAGTTCTCTTCTGAGGAAGTTGCACCTTTACAACGTTGAAAGAATGGATAATGTTGCACTTTGTGCTGCACTGGCATCCTGCCCATCTCTCCTTGATCTGGAGATTGTTGGCCTGTAAGTCTCTTTAAGCAGTTGAACATCTCTCTCTCTCTCTCTCTCTCTCTCTCTGTGTTTAGGGGGTGTTGGAAGGGAGCTTTGCACAGTTCCTAGGGTGAAGTCAGAATCGTTATGTGTGGTCAGTTATTATTGGCCGTACACTATCGGTTTAGCCTCTGGTAAAAATGCATATCTCTACAAAGGTTGCACTTCTTAGTTTTGGAAGGCTTTACTAAAACTGTTTTTACCACACAGTTGTACCCTTTTGATGCTTGAACTCTGCACCAAGTAGATGTCGGCTCAGAAAAAATTTATTTAGGATAAATAATTCTCAAGTTATCATTAAGCACACGCTTGGCAACTTATATTTTAGGTAGTAACATAAAATGATGATCCTTTGTAATTTAAAAATGGCGAAGATGGGGAAGATGATGCTTAGCACATTTTAGGATACATTTAAAAATCCATCCATTATTTGATCGTCTTTTGTTTGACAATTATATTTTTCTGTCAACAGTCATGTAGAACTCAGACAAACGTTGGAGTCTGTGAGTACAAACTGTCACTTGATTGAACGATTGTTTTTTGAGTCTTCCAAAACTGGTACATTTCCTCTCTCTTTGTTTTCTTTTCCCTTTTCTCCTTTGGGGGAGGGGTTTTCCCATACAACATTTCTCATAAATGTCTGTTGAATATCAGGCAGAGATGACAGTCTGAAAGCATCAACCTGTGTTGATCTAGTGAGCAATTGTCCTCATTTAAATTCATTGTCTCTCAGAGGATTCAAGCTGCATGATTATAAAGTTCGTGTACTTGTTAAGGTGAGAAAGAGAATACAAAACCCAAGCACCAATTTTGATTGTCATAGTTGTTGCTTTAAGACAGTTCATTAGTATTGCTTTACCTTGAATGATATTACACGTGAACTGTGTGATTGTTTCTACCAACATTTGACCAGATGGAATATTTTCTAAATGTCAGCTTGGATGTTGAGGTTCCTCCTTGGACCAAGAATAGAATTTATGCTATTGTAAATGAAAGAAGGCTTAGAGACTAATATAAATAAGTAGAATCTGGAGCTGTTCTTTCTCTGGCCCTCTGTTAATTTGTGGTTATTACCTTGTAATGATGAAAAAATATTCAAATTGCACTCCTGTTGCTTTAATTATTTATTGCAAATATTTTAAACAGGGATTTCGGAACTTGAAACTTGTTGATTTCTCAACATCTTATTCAATTACCGGCACTTTTCTGAGGTAGACAGACCTTGTCCACGCACTTCCTTGAATTCCTCTTTCTTATGCACTTGTTTCTGGAAATTTTGTTTACTTCTTGTTTGATTTGTTGTCATCCCATTTGATAGAAACCTTGGCACCAGCACAATTAGGAGTCAACTGGGGGTTTTGATCTTACGTGACTGCATGCATCTCAAAGAAGTAAGTAAAACATTTTTCTTTTTTGGCTTTGGTATGGGAATCTCTCTCTCTCTTTCTCTCTCTCACATCTGCAGTCTTCAACAGGTGGAAGTTGCTCGATTTTTTACAGCAATTCTTGCTGGAGACTTCAAGCTTCTTAGACATCTTGTGGGTAGAAAGCATGTTATTAAAATTTCTCACAGGTTCCATAACTGATGACATGTTTTTGCTCAGGCCTGATATATTGTTTTCTTCTAATTAGGACATATCAAATAAGGAAGGTCTAGCTTCTGAAGGTGATTGGTATGTTAGGTGCTACAGTCTAAGGTATTTCCTTCTCCTCTATTTGTTGCTTTGGTAAGGATTCCTTTCCTTTTCTTTTTGCTTGCTGTAAGTTGTTTTATGTGTGATGCAGCCTCATTCATATAAAGCAGGTATTGGAAGTAAGGCCTGATATTTGCTTGCTGGCCGAGTTTCCTTCAGAAGGAAGGTTGGTTGCTTTTTACCTAATATAAATTGTGCAATTAAAACTATAACCTACAATTTTGGATGTGGTTTGCTTCACAGTTTCAATGAGAGAATGGAGGAAATGGTTGACAGTGATAACTACAGTGAGATAAGTTTACCATCCCACATCACTACACCTTCATTAGATGGTTCTGTCTCTGTAAGTTCGTCAGAGAGCAGCTACAATAGTGATCAGGGGAGTGGAAATGAGGATGGTCATGATGCTGCCTTTGTAATTTATGAGGAAAGCTCTGATGAGGTGGATTATCCGGCTTTGTAGCGGCAGTAGCACCAAGTATGGACAGATTGGAACCTGTGACTTTAGATGAATCTGGTACCACTTTTCTGTGTCCCCCTCTAATTTTCTTCTCCCCCTTTCGTTCAAGTTATATTCTGTCTGCAAGGCTAAGTTTAGAAGCTGACATCTTGTTAGTCTGGGTGGGCAATGAATTAAGATTTAAGAGGGGGTATAGCATGTTTAACTTGGGAAGATGCATGTTTTTTGTCAACTTTGTTAGTATATGCATTGAAGCCCGATGTTAATATTTAAGGTTCACAAGGTACATGCTTTATTTAACCATAATGTAGCCCCACAGTAGGAGTAATAAGCATTCTCATGATAGTAAGAGATTTTTTGGAGCTGTTGTGATGCAAATCTAGCATGCTACTTTGCTGTCCAAGGATTAGCATCTTTCTTGTATGTCAGCTGATGAAGGTTGTTTTAATTTGCTGAAGAATTTAACTGCTTTATTGACCGTTTCACTGGGTTTTTGTTATACTGCTATGTCCATCGTCAAGGTGCGACCTCTTGTTTTTTCAGAGAAAAACATGGGGCAGTTGTTTTTCAGAGCTCAGAGAGTTTTGAAAATGCAGCCACTGATGTGAATTTTGGAGTGCTGGTGTGGCATGATGCGATACTAAAAACGTTCCACGTCCCAAGTTATTACGGATGTATACCAATAATGTTTTCATTCCACATCTAATGTCATTACAGATGGATACCATTACTGTTCTCATCTTGCCTATCTGTCCCAGTTGGAGTAACTTTTTAAGTTTGACTGTGAGTAATTTCTTTCCTTACCTCCTGCATAGTTAAGCTACAAGGAGCTCAGTTGGAGGTTGTTTCCATCCATGGTGCTGGCCATGCATTGTAGTGTCAGATAGAGTTGGTGGCTTGCATGATATGGGGCAAGTTCCTTTTTACTGTTTCCCCATTGTTGAGGCCATTGTGAATTTCCTTTTCTCCAGTTTATTTCCCTGCATAAATGCAGATGGATGACTGGAAATTCTTGCATAGAGCAGGTGCCTTTTAACGGCCAGTTGGATAATATGTTGATGTTTAGCTCATTCTACTCTGGCAGTTCTGGTAATACATTTGTGAGTCTATATAATTTTTCCAGCAGGGTTCATAATCTGATTGTATGAAGGGAGTTGATGATGGATGATGGTATTGGAGTATTGATTTATTAACCATCTCATGAGTGGTTTGGGTGTTTGAAATGCCCTTCATAAATTAATTTGGTGGGATCCTAAGTGGTGTTTGTCTTAATACACATTTTCAAATACATGGGTTTCCAAATTTCTATCATTATTTGATGGTGACACGTTTACAATGCAACCATGTCGGATCAACTCAAGGTATCGTGGGCTTTCAAGCACATGATTCCATTTTTAAATGCCTTTTTCTTTTTGCATTTATTTCAGATTTCCCTCTGGAATGTCTACTATCGAACAAAAAATGAAGAAGAAGAAGAAGATAGAGACCGGTAAGCCCATCAGCGCACAACTTTTGCCCACCCTGTGATTAGGGATTGTTTCGAAATGTTACGATTAGGGATTGTTTGGTAAATTTGAGGTTAGGTCAACTGATGAATATGATAATTTAAATTTGTTTCGTTGGGAAAGTTTTCTTTTATTGCTGAGAACTTTCGGTCCGACATGACGCCTTCAAAACTCGGCTTTCAAAGAGCACCCCATGCCAAAAATTCAGACATCCCTATTTCTCAATTGGAAAATCCAGAATTGCAATATAAAGCCTGTTTTAGCAGCATTTATTCATCTTTTAATGTCATTTTGGTTATTTCTCCAAATTACCACTAAAAAATTGCACACTTTTGTTCTCTTTCTCTCTCTCGGCTATCTCTCACATCTCACCAAGAATCTATCTTTTCCTGTTTAAATCAAATTAGTTTTTTAGTTAATTGTTAAATTAAAAATAAAGATTAATTTAACGATTTTCTCAATAATGATGATGTTAACAGTGGATTCGAGTGATGGAACAAAAAATAACAATGAAAAATCAGGCTAAAATGGCCGCAGATGCACTCACTCTTCTTCATTGGATATTTCGGGGCATGAAGTTTCATTCTCAAACATAAAAAAAAAAAAAAAAAAGAAAAGAAAAAGAAAAACCCAAACTTTTTTTTTGGTTCTCTTCCATCCAAATTTCGTATTGCGCATTAGTACATGCAAGTTGCAATTACTAATCTTCCTTGTTACACTCCTGATTTAGAGAGAATGAAAAAAAAAAAGGAATAAAATTTTTTAATGTTTTATTTTGATACATGGGGGTGGGGGGGGGGGGGAACAAGGACCTGCCAACGGCATCCGGCAATGTGCCAAACATGTCATATTCAGAGAGTAAATTGTGGATTTTAAAACCACACGAAACAATTTTAAAATTAGTTAAATTATATCGATACTTTGTTGGTCTAATAGAAAGGACACTAACACCCCCACACCAAAAATCGTGATTTGAATCTTGATAGTAAGAAAAAAGACGTTGGGAGAGCTCCCACCCGATTGGAACCCTATAACAACTCGGCTTAGATTAGTCACTCTGAATACTCGACGGTGTATTAAGTTCGAGGGATAAAAAAAATAGTTAAATTATAAGTTTTTTCGATAATTTGCTCAAATAAAAATAAATTAAAACAAGTTGAACTCAACCCCCCCCCCCATTTGCTCATTTCTTTACTTTTATTTGACATAGAATCTTCAAATCTTTGTCGAAGCATTAAAATACTATTGAATTATGAATTTGGTACACAATTCTTTTTTTTTTTAATTTACTTTTCTCTAATATAAGAGAAAGATGATTAATCAAAATTATTAATAGAGATGGGAAAGATCATTTTCTTTACATCGATGTTGATCTTGAAAGAGAGAGAAAGCAAATGATCGAGATTAAGAGAGAGGAAGAGGAAGAGAGAACAAGATCCTCACTTGCAGCAAAATGAACATAGATAAGGAGAAGACTTCAGATTTTAAAAAATATGACAAGATTATTATCAAGTGTACGGGTGATTTAAAAGTCGTAAATAAAAACTACAAATTTGCTATGAAGCCATAATACAGAAAATCATAATTCACGTCGCAGTAATAAAACCGCGGCGCCTTCGCTAGAAACTTCGTTTCCCGGTGAACGCCGGCGTTTTTGCTCGGCCTGCTCCGCAAAACCAAAATTCTTTTACAATGAAAGGATTGTGCACCGCACGGTGCTTATGTCTCCTTGATTTCTTGCACTGAACTGATGTTGGATAATCGACGTGGGGAGAATTTTTTTGCATTCCATTTTAAGAGAGAGAGAGGAGGGTCAGGAGGCGTTGCGTGACGCGGGATTTGTGGTCAGAGTCGCCGGCAAAAAGGAGGGATGCAGGCGGTGGCGGTGGGTTTGCTTAGAGACGAAGAAGACACAGAACGATGGAGAGAGAGAGAGAGAGTAGGATAACAAGAGATTGATCCAACGGTACAAGATGATAAAATCGGAAGTGAACGCACTTAAGAATTGGGAGCATATAAGATGCGGGAGAAAAATAGTAAAAAGGCTTATTTTATTTGTAGGAAGAAATGGATTGATGTCAATAGAATAGAATAAAAGAAAAAGAAGAAAATTACTTATTATTCATCTTGAATTTTGCAACTATAAATCTAAGGCTTGGGGAACAGATCCTCGGATTGTCTCATTCATTATGCGGCAAGTTTTGAGGAAGAGAGATCTTGGGATTGCAAAGAGATCGATCCCATATTTCCCAAAAAAAAAAAAAAATGCAAAAAGGGGATTTTATATTTATTTAACTTTATTTTTTAAAATTATTAAGTGAATATGAAATAAATAGAAAATACATGTTGTCGGTATAAAAATAAAAAAATACAAAAAAGAAAATTCTCATTAACTTAATCCAAAATTCATATAAACAAAAGTGCCAAAATATTTAGATTTAAATTAACAATTTTCTTTTCTATTTAAAACTTAATGTATTGCTATTCATGACTAATAAAAATATATTCTGCCCATATTTAAATATGCATGTCTGAATAATATATATATATATATATATATATTTAAATTAATATTAATTATTTTCTATATTTTTTTAGAAATATTATTAATGGGCCCCGCAGCAACGCCAGAGAATACTATATAAACCCGCCGTTCGACTCGATTATTTGGTGGCCTGGCCCATGGTGTGGTCTTTTGAGCTGATGGTATAATAACAGAAAAGAATCAGCAACTGCCGTTGCCCTTTCTTTCTCCGAAATCAGTAGAATTCTGTTCCCATTCTCTGGCGAATTTACAGTAGTAATTCGGAAAAATTCCAAGTATGACAACGTCGGCACCACCGCCATACAAACCCTACCGCCACCACGATTCCCTATCACTCCACACTGCTCCAATCTCCTGCGTCAGATTCTCCAACGACGGGGCACTTCTCGCCTCCTCCTCCCTCGACAAAACCCTCGCCGTCTTCTCCAGCCAAAACCTAACCCTCGTCTCCCACCTCGTCGGCCACTCTGAGTGCATCTCCGACCTTGCCTGGTCCTCCGACTCCCACTACATCTGCTCCGCCTCCAACGATTGCACTCTCCGCATCTGGGACGCACGCTCCGGCGACTGCGTCAAAACCCTCAAGGGTCACACCAATTACGTTTTATCCGTCAATTTTCACCCTCGGAGTAATCTGATTGTCTCGGGTTCGTTCGATGAGACGATTAGGGTTTGGGAAGTGAAGACTGGGAAATGTGTGCATGAGATTGAGGCACATTCTCAGCCTGTGACTTCTGTGCATTTTAATAGAGATGGGTCGTTGGTTGTTTCTGCGTCGCATGATGGGACTTGTAAGATTTGGGATGTTGAGACTGGACAATGTTTGAAGGTTTTGATTGATGATAAGGTTCCCGCCGTTTCATTTGCGAAATTTTCTCCAAATGGGAAGTTTATTTTGGTGGCTACTCTGGATGATACTTTGGTATGTGGTTTGATTCTGATTGGATTAGTTATGAACTCTAGTTCTTAGTTTAGAAGGTTTCAACTATTGCAAGACACTTATAGAAATAAGTATAGCGGTTTCTTCACCTAGTAAAATTTTCATGTTACAATGTCCTGTCATGTCGAATGTCTTGTGCTTGTGACCAGGTTTGATCTGAGGACTAAGAAAAGGTTCCGGGTAATATGATTGGTCCTACCAGGAAGAAGAATTTTAATCCTTAAATTGGATTTAATATGCCAGCCGAGAAGAAATAGATATATGCTTTTTTTTCGTTGCTTGTAGTTGCAGTGAATTGGAAATAGTTTTGAAATGTACTTCTTGATCCAGAAGTTTTGTAGTCTGAGGACTTTATTTACTTCATTGATGTTGGTTTGAGGATTTCATGACAAGGACCTTGTTGCTGATGATGGATTATGTGTTGTTGAAAAATAGTTTTTATCCCAATTTGAACATTTTTTTTTTCTTTTTATGGATGGCTACTTAATGACTTGGGATTAGTTACTTTGCTTTGCTTTGCAGAAATTGAGTTAAGCTTTTAGGTTGTTCTGAATCATGTTGATGCTTGTATGGTCAAACTCTTAATGGTAAACCATTACCTTTATTGAGATTTGTCTGGAATGGAAAGAACATTTCATTTTAGTTTTTCAGCTTTTGTATCCAGTTGAAATCCAAGAGTTGGGTGCGTGTTTATTTTGTGCAGAATTGTTAGCTAGTTGGCTAGGTTGAGGTGAAACATGTGCTCTCTTAGTTGCAATTTGCAATTGCAAATTCACTCATTGAGGCACTAATTCACAAAAGGGGCTTACTGAACTGTGTATTGTGAGTTTTTGGGGAAAAAAGGATCACGAAGCTAGGAGAAGTTAGTGTTTTTCTTCTTCTTGGAAAGTATCTTGTGAAGTTGTTTTGAGATTTTGGCAAATATGGTGATGTTAACATTTATCTTTTGGTTTTGTTGGGAGCGCAGAAGCTTTGGAACTATTCAAGTGGCAAATTCTTGAAGATTTACAACGGCCATGTGAACAGGGTGTACTGCATAATGGCTACATTTTCTATGACAAATGGGAAGTACATTGTTAGTGGATCGGAGGACAACTGTGTTTATATATGGGATCTACAAGCCAAGGCCATAGTTCAAAAACTTGAAGGCCATTCGGGTGCTGTACTCTCTGTAACATGCCACCCCACCGAAAACAAGATCGCTTCAGGAGGCCTTGATGGTAAAATAAGAGTTTGGGTTCAAGATTAATAATTCTCGAGTAGTGGTAAATGGTTTAATTTTTCCGATACAACTAGTACAAATGCCGGGTCTTTTAGTTGTCGAATAATATTTTTCCCTGTCCGGATGATCTTGTGCTCTATGAACATTTTTCCTTTCTTTTTTTTGGTGAATTTTTTTTTTTGGGGGGGGTGAAAATGGAATTCTCTTTGTTGCCGTATGTGTGAGTTGGAAAAATGCAATTGAATTTTTAATGTCAACAGTGTGTTTCCAGAGGTTGATGACCATCTTCTATTGCCATCTTCTCTTTATATCATATGACTCAAAACTATGCCAATAGTTTTGGTGAAACTTATTTTACCCTCTCTCTCTCTCTCTGTCTCTCTCTCAAGAGTCATGAGGCTTGGTTGTTCAATCTAGAATATAATGACATGTATACTCCAAAAACTTTACAAAGGGTACATGATACGATGGTTTTTCTTGTTATTTCCTTTTAGCATTAATTGATTACAGAATGGCCTCTGGGTTTAGTGGCAAGGGCTCCTCTTTTGATCTTAAGTCGTTCAAGCCCCTTCCACTTCCACTTTCTCCATCGTTATGCCCTTCTTTGTAACCTAAAAAAAAGGATTACAAATTGGCGAGCCAAAAGCTAGAATCAGCTGCTGAACTTTGCAGTGGGAGAGCTTGTCCAATCAAGAGTACATCCGCAACAAGAGATCAAAAAAGGACTAATTTAAAGATGCTCCATTAATAAAAGTGATGTCACTTGACAAAATTGTAAGCAAAAATTTATAAGTCAACCTGCTTCTCGAAGTTGAACCAACTTTGAGGTAGTCAGCTACCTCTAAGTTAATAATTATTGTCATTAGTTTGAGCAGAGAAATGAGTGAACACAGCTTGGAAGTATGGGGTGAAGATGTAAGTCACTTCACCTATGGTATCTTGAAACAGGTGATATATTATTTCTCCTAACTTATTATCCTTGCATTATTTAATATTGGATGATGAAAAATTCTAATATAAATAAGGCTACTTTGGAAGATCTTCACAGAACAAAAGCATGACCGAGACTGATGATTCTATACTTAAAAATTTTGGGGTCAGACGGAGATTCCTTCAAAGTGCATACAGATAGGTGAGGTTGGCAGCAACGGCATGGTGGCAAACTAAAATAAATAAAAGAGATCAGAGAGAAAGAGAGAGAGAGAGAGAGAGAGTTCTGAAGAAAATGAAGCATATGCTAACGCCTTGCTACTCTCGAATTATCTTGCTGGTCCTATGGTGCTAAAAGCAGCGATTGAGCTAGATCTTTTCTACATCATTGCTGAATTGACTGACCAACAAGATGAAGCTGCAGGTGGTAAGTTAGTTTCTGCATCAGAGATAGCATCTAGGCCGCCAACTGATAAACTTGGTGCACCCTCCTTGCTTGATGGTATGCTTCACCTCCTCACCTCCTCACCGATTCACTCTTTCCTCAATTGTTGTTTGTTCTTTTTGCACCCTTAAAATCGGAACCATCCAGAGGCTCTATACTACCATAACAATGAAGATGGAGGATCGCAGTGCTCCTATAATCTTATGATTTCTCACAAGGCCTATGTGGAAGTACGGTGCGTGGACATTCTGTTTTGATCAACACTAAACATTCATGTACAAGCGTTAGTGAACTAATGAGCTATGGTTCCATGTGGATACAAGGATTACTTTAAGGATGCTATTTTAGAAGGGGAGGTTCCATTTAATGGGGCACATGGGATGTCACTCTTTGAAGACGTGGCTAGATATCTGAGCTTCACCAAGCCTTTCAACAGCTCTGTGTCAGGTCAGAATGTTACGCTCATTAAAAAGTTTTTTGAGACTTCAGAGGATTTCAGGGCCTAAACACCTTGGTGGATCTTGGTGGTGGAAATGGCTCCTCACTTAGCATGATTTTAAACAAGTGTCCTTCAATTAATGGCATCAACTTTGATATACCTTATAGTCACGCCTCCCCTCATCACGGTATAACTTTTCATTTATGGGCACTACTCTCTTCAGCCACCATAAGTAAATGTTCTTTCTTTTGTTTCATGCTCCTCATTTCTTTTGATACTAGAAACCTGTTTGAATTCAGGCATAGAGCATGTTGGAGGTAATTTGTTTAAGGGTGTTCCAGAAGGAGACACAGTCTTACTAGAGGTATTTTTGGAAGCCTTGGGTATAAAAATTCATTGTCAAAACCATATCATACTAATGTGTTCAACTTACAGAAAATATGCCATAATTGGGATTACGAGTAATCATAGAACTAAAACCTCTAAAAATTTGCTACGATGCCCTATCCAAATCCGGATACTAGTTTGGAGAGTAAGCTTGTTTCTGCATCAGATATTAATTAACATGTTAGCCATTGCTCCAGTTGGCAGAGAAAGGACGAGGAAAGAGTTTGAAGCACTGTCAAAGGCTGCCGGTTTTCTAGCTTCCAAGTCAAATGTTGTATGTTTAGCTGTTCAGTTCTGTAACTCTTAAAATGAATGCTTATTACGCTTCAGATATGGGATAAAGATTGAACCTTGTTCAGTTGTCTCCAAGAATATAGATTCCCCAAATTTTTTGTTTCCAGACTAGAATCTGCCATTCTTTAACAGATCTTTTCCGTAAATCACATATGCACAACAAAATCATGTGTAGCACTAGCAATAGTAACATGAGAGTGATTAGCTACAGAATTGATAGATATCCAATAACATATACATACTCAAAAGCAATGGCCAAAAGGACTCTTCGGCAGACAATTGTTTCTCCAACGTTCAAACTTGAGATCGTTGGCTCTTTGATACTCCAAATGTATCTTCAACACCATTACTGACCTTCTTTCTTCTCTCTGCAATCATATCTGAGTATGCCTGAGAAAAAATGAAAACAACAAAAGCTTTTGAATATTTGTGGGAATCTTGTAGAAGAGAAGCATAACATGTTCTTGCTCTTTTGATAGAGCAATGCGACCAAGATTTCATATAAATCCAGCTTCTTTATATATATATATATATATATATATATATATTTTATTAGATACATAGGGAGGGTCGAACTCGAGTCCTTTTTAAGAAGAGGGGGAATGGTGCCTGTTGAGCTACTGCTCATTGGCAGCTTCTTTGTATGTAAAAGGTGTAAGACGAGAATTATTCTACTGATAACTCTCCTAGTTATGCAACACAAAGTGAGTAACAAGTCTGAGGCTTGAGCACATTGAAAAACAAATTATAAACAAGGTAGTCAAGCACAAACCTTAGGATATGAATACAGAAATATATACCACCAAGTGCAAATCAGAAAGCTAACAATTGCTGTGACAGCTACAGAGTGCAAAACGATCCAGCTACCGGCAATCGCTAATATTCCAGTCAGCATAATTGTCCATGGTTGACACCTAAAATTTAGGGGGGGGGAGATTAGACAAATTCAGATTGGCATAAACATGCCCAGAAAATTAGTTGCATCATAATATTTAATGTGTTCGAAGTTCAAGAAAGGAAGGATATGGATTTAGACCGGATGGTAGTAGCTGTAAAACATAGTAAGCTGGATAGAGAAAACGAATTCATAAAGTTGAGAATGCCATCAGATTTTGTACCTCATTATCTCAAAAAAGTGCACTCATGAAACTTCGCACTATAATTACTGGATTCCTATACATAGCCGCTTTCCCACAAATGCTGAAAGGGAAAAGGAGGTTGGAAATTCTATGAACAATGATTTTTAACATGCTATTCCTTTCCCATCCATGCACTCAGATAGAAATATAGTAAAACAACATGAAGAGGAAATTCATAAGAAAAAATATCAACTGGTGGGAAAAGAAGCTTTCGGGTGTACTTTCTATTACACATAAAGATTAACAATTTTACTGCACAGTCTTGTTAAAGAAGTCAACTACAAGCTATTAAAACTAGATTAAAAGTAAAGACATCTTTTTTCCTTTTCAACCAACTCATTCATAATACAAGTGAAACTGCATTAACTCTCGTCTACAACTACAGCCCAATCTTACATAGATTTCACGAAACTGAAAGGACCACAACAATGTTAAACATATTAACTAGTGAGCCAAAGTAGTCCTCCAATTACTCAATCAATCTCGCTACCATTGAGATACAAAATGATAAAAAAAAAAAAGATATTATTGAACATTGTTTACAACCATTTACAATACCTACGTAAACCTAATCGCAATTTACTCTCGACTTCAGTACAAATGCATAAAAACATGTGATCCAATGTCATAACAGGAACAAGGAAACTAAAAAATTGTCAAAAATACAATTTTTTTTTTCAAGAAATTCACAAAATCATGAGACAACGAAAAGCGGAATCAAGATTGACTGTGTCTTAAAACTGAAATTGATAAAAAAAAAAAAATAAATAAAATTCAGACATACCCATGATGGGAAAAGCTCTTACCATGAAGGTTTGGTGTCCCAAACGGAGTCATATTCGAGAGAGAGATGGTTGAGATAGCCATCCATGTCTTTCACAACCCCATCTTCATCCAAGAACATCGACTCATTCTGTTCATTGGGTAATTTGCTCCCAGAGAACACTTTCTTGTTGCGAAAACATTTTGATTTTGGTTTAACTGGATTGAAGAAGGGATTTTTGAGATGGGTTTTGAATTGAGGAATTAGAGACGAAACTACGGGAAGAGATATCAGTGCGAAAGCCCCCATTCGTCCTTTTGGTGGCTCCTGTGCCGACTACGGCTTGGCGTATCTTCTGAGTGCCAAACCGGATGAAACGAACCGGATAGGTTTTGCTAAACGTATTCATTCTTACATAAGGGAACCTTTTTTTTTTTTTCACTCCCATTTTTTTGTAATTATTAAATAAATAGTAATCATTAACACACGAAATTATCATATGTTATCAAATACACAATTGACATATATTAATAAACTTATTATTTTTTTTATAAATCATTAATCACATATAATAGATAACTCGATGACTAAATCTTATATATTGATTTAAATTATTTTTTATGTAATTGTCAAAAGTTAAATTTTAACCCACAATTTTTTTTTGTTAGAATTGAACTCAATTTTATATTAATTGATTATGTTGAGGAAATATGCATGGAGACTTGAAATTACAAAAAAGTCATAGTAAAACGCAACCAGAGAAAGCTTGAAAGCCTTTGAGAGGGCTTCAGACTCTGTTCTTGTCCTTTCTGTCCCTTCTTGAATGGTCAACATCTTAAGGTGTGCAGCTGAAATTTGCTTACCCTGTTGACTCGAATCCGCCCCCTCTGGCACAACGCGGTCTATGATACTCACGTCTCCCCTGCTTTTGGTAGACCATTGCGGCAATTTCTTAAGGAGTGTCACGCATTGCTTATCATTCCGGTGATTATGGCATACCTACTGAAAATTGGATGGGCACAAGAAAATGAGAGAGAGAGAGAGAGGGAGGTTTAAACTAGGCCTGTCTTTCTTCATCTTTGCAAATCCTAGGCCCGATTGAAGGTGACAATAATCCCCATGTATGAGAGTATCTAGATTTTACTAACTAAATTAATTGACACTTTCAATGAAATTTTCAAATGGGGGCATCCTCTAACTTTTTACTATAAATTCTATTTTTCCCTTTTTTATTAAATTTTCAATACTATGATTGCATCTCCATGCGGAGCACTTTCAAACATTTCGCCTCCAACATGCTCTATGCCTGCACTCATAATTAGAGAGGCCTAACTTCATATACTATTAAGACCTCTCTCTCTCTCTTTTTTGGGTGACGGTGATGCTAGATTGACTGAGACCTAAGGGTCGATTTCGTCGCTTTCGCAGCTTAATCGGACGAGACGAGAGGTTGATTTGATTGAGCTTCAAGGGTCTGATTGGTGAGATGGTGGGATTGAATCCATTGTATAAACTTCTGGGATTGGATTTCTTTGATCAAATCTTTGCGGGTTGAGAGAGAGAGAGAGAGAGAGGGTACGAAGGACTACCCCCCCCTCTCTCTCCCCCCAATTGTTTTCCAAAATCTTTAGTTGTTATTTCATCGTACATTAACATCAACATAGCATTTTTGACAAATCTTTCTATAAAAACATGATCAATTTTGAGGATTCATTAAAATTTAATGATCTATATATGTGTTTCTCCGATTAATTATAATTTTAATTAAATGACGAAGTCTATTTTCATGATTCAAGATAATTTGTGTTAATTAGTTATCAAATTATTTATAGATTATATGTGTACTTATAATTTTCACATTTTTCACAATAATCCACCCAAAATTATCTTTCTAGGCATTTTAACACTCTTTTTTTTTTATCATAGTTAGGTCACCAATCTAGTATTTGGGGTTTCGTCCCGACTAATTTGTATCGACCGTTTGCAGGACCCAATTATGGGGGCAGATCTCCCAGCGCTGATTTTTCTATTCCCATGAGGGATGAAGGGACGTCAGTTTCCAAACTAACTGAGTCATCAGACATCGGTACATTTTAACACACTCTGATTGGAAATTTGCGTGATATATTTGGTGAACCGCATTATTCATCCCATGAGAATTAGTCAAATATTTAAAATTTTATTTTATTTCTCCAATTAAAACTGAATTTAAAGATCAAACAGAATAAAATGAGGGAGTTCACAAAAAAAAAAAAAAAGAATAAAATGAGGGCTTGGAAATTGGGAGCTTGGGCCTCAATTTGAGAATGGATTGGAGAATTAAATCAGGGATCAATATAGGCTTGACTGAATTGGAGTGAATGTGGACTTACTACAGATTCGATTGCCATTGCTTTGGTTGTTCAAATAATATTAATCATTCGGTCCAATTACCTTGGTGTTTATTTTTATTTATTTATTTATTTTTTGGTTACATAAACCTGAATCACGGGTTAAGAAATGAGATTATGACCATTAAACTGTTCCATCAGAGACCCTCTGTGTTTATAATTTACATTTAATAGAGAATTTTAACAATTGTTAATAAACACAAAATATATATAGATAAATTTCATATATAAATTTAAAATTTCCAAATTATAAATACTAAAAATTGAGTATTTGACAATTGAATTAAGTTAGAATTTGATTGAATATATAGTATCTCTTTCGTAACATACTGTTTTTTTTTTGGTTGAAGATAAACATACTTGTTTTAATTGCATAAGTGTGGACTGACGTGGAGCTCACCAACTTTCCAACATTAACAATTCCCGGGATGATTCGCATGTCTTATAAAATTATATTCGATGCAGCCCCTCCCACGTTATGAGAACGATACTATAATACGATGGTTTCTCTCTTAAAAAAAGTTTTAGTATTATATCAATATTTTAAATTTTATTTCGATTAATTTGATTTAAAATTTACAATAATTCATTAAAAAAAATTATTCTCTTAATATAATTTTTTTCATACTTAAATCACGAATCAAATTTAAAAACTGTAATCAAATCATGCTATTTGTCTTCGTTAAGATAAAAATAATAATTTTTTTTATTATATATCGGAGTATTTGTATTATTAGATCGTTTCCTTAAACATATAAAAATAATAGTTTTAAATAAGTGATATACGGTGAAAATTTATTTGATTCGCGTGCTGCACTGCTCGTTTTGGCTCTTTAAATCTCTCGAGGGACGTGATCTCCACGTGACAAGTTTCATCGATCGCCGCAACTCCAGCGGTGCGCCCCTTATATTTTTTTCATCAATCTTGAGGGACATGATCTCTAGACCGCTCTAGAGTGTCAGCCATCTCCGGGAGATAGCGGTGCACCCCTTATATTTTTTTCTTTTCTCGTTTTCAAAAAATAAATAAATACTAATCATTCATTTCAATTGCCTTTCGAGTTTATGATTTGCATTTGATAGAAGATTTTATCAACTTTCGATGTAAATACAAAAAATGGAATTTAAATTTCCAAATTATAAATACTCAAAATTGAGTATTTGACAATTGGAATTTGATTGAATATATAATTTATCTTTCATAACATACTTGTTTTAATTGCATGGAGCTCACTATCAACCCAACATTAACAATTCCCAGAATAATTGCTTGTGGTATAAAATAATATTTGATGCAAACCCTACCACGTTATGAAGACGATGCTATAATACAATGATTTCCCTCTTTAAAATATATATATATATATATATATATATATATATATCATATTACAACCATATCTTTCACAATCACACCATTTTTCTTTGTTATGATAAAAACAATAGTTTTAAATAAGTGATATATAATTTTAAATAAAAACAATAGGTTTTTTTTTTTTTTGAAAAACCTTAATTTACTATGAGGAAAGTTGATGAAAGTGTTATTTCATTTTTTTTTTTGTTATATAGAAATTTGAATATGAAATCATCAAATCGAAAGAAGGGTTATGATCACTAAATTGTTCTCTTGAGAACGAAAGTATTATTCTATTTAATTTGAACAACGTTTCATCGTAGAAAAAAAAATGTATATATGGTCTATTTCCTAGCAAACCCAACACCGACCCCTTTAGGTTCTTTTTTTTTTTTTTTTAAATAAATTTTGGCATCACGTCACTTTGGCCGACCCCTCCCTATTTCTTTTTTTCTAAATTATCTTCCTCATAGAATATTCGCCCATGAATCACCAAGGATCTCATGCTTTATAACCTAACTTTGCATATTTGATTGATCAAGATTTGAACAAAAAAAGTTGACCTTTTTACTTAAGCGTGTTTGGCTTGTTTTTGTTTGGTTTGTCTTATCAGCCTACTAATAAAACCATATAATTCACTATATATAAATTATATTTTAAATACAATTTATACCAAACCCAATTTAGTGCACCCTAGTTTTTATAGATGCATTTCTCTATAAATAAATGATACAAAGGCCAGGGTGTTGGGTTGAAGCGTAAAGGGTTAGGGGGAAGAAAAAAAGAAGGAAAATCCCTCCGGTGGCGCCTAGTAAAGAAGAAAAAATGAGTGACCAAGAAAATGAAACATTTGCTCATGCCATGGTGATGTCTAATTACTTTGTGGTGCCATGGGTATTAAAAGCAGCTTTAGAGCTTGATGTTTTCAGGATCATAGACGAGGTAGGCAATGGCGGTCAAGTCTCGGCCAAGGAGATAGCATCTAGGCTCCCAACCAACAATCCAAACGCGTCTTGCTTGCTAGATCGAATGCTGCACCTCCTCGCGAATCATAGTTTTCTTACTTGCACCCTGCATGGTCTTGAAAATGGCATGATTGAGAGACTCTATGGATTAGGACCTGCAAGTAAGTTCTATCTCGAGGATGAGCATGGTGGCTCATTGGCTTCAAGTCCTTTCATTGCTACTAACCGTGCTAATTGGGAAGCTTGGTATGTGAATTTAATTTTCGTTTATGTTTGTAGAACTTGATGACTGGTGCAGGAAAAAAGAAGTATACCTTAATGTTACACAATGTATCTCATCATTCTCTTTAAATGTAAACACTCTTTTTTTCCTTCTCTCTCTCTCTCTTTTCGGGATCAATGTGGAACAGGAACTGCATGAAAGACTGTGTTCTTGAAGGTGGCTTTCCGGTCAAGAAGGCATTTGGAATGCCTGGATACCAACACATGTCTAGTGAGCCAATAATAAACGGCCACTTCCAACGCGCAATGTCCGGTCATACCATCCTTTTTATGAAAAAGCTATTGGAGATTTACAAAGGATTTGAGGGGATAAATTCACTGGTGGATGTTGGGGGTGGAAAAGGGACAACACTCAACTCTATCATCAACATGTACCCTTCAATTAGGGGCATTAACTTTGACTTGCCTCATGTTGTTAGGGACTCTCCTTCCTATGTTGGTAAACCATATAAACTAACTCCTTTAATAATTTCAATGTTTTTTTTTCCTGATGTAAATAATTATAATGTTCCTTCATTTTATTAGAAAAAAAATAGATTATTTCTTTTTTGTTTTTCCTAGTCTCTCGCTACTAATTTCTAATACTTGCATTCTTGTGCCGGAATTAAGGTGTGGAGCACATCGGGGGAAGTATGTTCGAGACGGTTCCACATGGAGATGTCATCTTACTGAAGGTCTCCTCCCCCCCCCCCCAAATTAAGTTGCTAAAATTGTAATTATGGTATCAAGAAAAAAGTTAAGGTGCTTAATAGGAAATTTGTTCCGTAAGTTTTGTTGTAATAACAATATAATACATTTCTAGCATTTAACAATAAACAATCAAAATTTTACTTAATTTTTAGCTCTACATTGGTTAAGCCCTTATAAAATTTTGGATATAACTTTATTCCATTTTAATTGTGTGAACTTCAACCGAAATACCATCAAATGTAGCAAGTCCAAAGCCATAGGCTGCTTTTCTTGTGCATTATCAAATGAGTTTAGTACATCATTTTGAAAGTAAAATTACTTATATATATATATATTAAATCAGTTACCATCCCTTTTGCCTCGTAATCTCCAGGTGCCAAATTATATCTTATGGTTTCTTATGTGATATTGATTTGCAGCGCATATTGCATAATTGGGACGACGAGGATTGCATTAAAATCTTGAAGAATTGCTACAATGCCCTACCAGAAACTGGAAAAGTAATCATCATCGATGGCCTGATGCTGGAGGGGGCTGATACTAGTTTTCATAGCAAGTACATCACTCATGCAGACCTCACTATGTTCACCATTCTCGGCGGAAGAGAGAGGTCCGAGAGAGAGTTTGCTGCTCTTGCCAAGGCTGCTGGCTACTCTAATTACCGACTCGCTTGTTGTGTTTATTGTAGTTGTGTTCTAGAACTCTTTAAGTGACTATGTTCAATAATCATGTGAAGAAGCATTCTTCAATGTTGAGCTGTGGCTGAACATTGGTCAACTATAGTTTTTGTCTTCGAGTGATTATTATGGGATGCTGAAGGCATGCGGTACAAGTAGAAGTACTCTTGCTTTGGTTCAGTCTTTTTATGAAATGTTCTATGTTTGAGATGGTGTGTAAATAGACATGGTCATGCTTCTAAAATCGTCCGTTCCAATACATACCGAAATCGTTAGTTCTTGATTCTAGAATTAGAGCAAGCAAAATTGTCCCTGAAAAGGGGTAGTTTTGGTTCTGATTTCAGAATTGCATTTGATTCCAATTCGGGGTTTGATTTTTAACAATTCTAATTTAACCAAAATAAATAAATTAATTAATTAATTAGTTAATTAAATAAAGAAGAGAGGAAGGATTTGAACAAAACTTCTGTTATCAAAAATTGAAATCTATACATATCCTCATAGGGTGCAGGGAATCAAAAGCCCCAATGGATAGGCTGTTGCTTGGTTGTAAATCTAATAAGATTTGACCTAACTTATAAATAAATTTCAACCGCTCATATTACCAAAACTTGTACATATACCATGGCAACATTATAATACATGTAATGATTTTATGATATAAATCATATTTAAATCATATTTTATATATAATTAATTGTACGGTCAATCAGTCTAATGAATAAGACTGTATTAACTTTTTGATCAAACTTGTCTCAATTAAACATACAAATTGGGATAAGTAAAACCAAAATATGTTAGGTTATGAGCGGCTCATGAGCGTCCCAACTTATTTCCAAATAATGTTAAATAAGTACATTAACTAATTTTCTCTATAGAGTTAAATAATAAGCATAATAAAGTACATTAACTTATTTCCAAATAATGTTAAATAATAAGCAAACTAATTCGTTTTCTCTTTAAAATTTAATTTTTCTCTCTAAAAAATTACAATAATTTTCTATCTTAAAAAAATTAAATTATTTGAAAATTTCTCTCTTTCTAAAACTAAATTCTAATTTTCTCTCTCTCTAGAATTTTAGTTTTCTCTTTCTAAAATTCAACACAGTACTTTTTCCCTTTTAAAAAATAAATGATTTCAAACTAAATTCCAATTTTTTCTCTTTAGAAATTTAGATTTCTCTTTTTAAATCTAAGCAAAATACTTTTTCTTTCTTAAAATATAAATGATTTCAAATTTTGTCTTTCAAATTTTTCGTCGCTAATCCGTCACTGAAATCAGCGATGGATAGTTTACCGTTAGTAAAATTTAGTAGGATAATTTTTAGCGAAAAATTTTTTACTTTCAATGACGGAAATTCCGTCACTGATGCCTTATTTTCTAATAGTGTTTCTCTCCCTCGGAAAATGAAATTTGACTTTTTTTTTTTCTAATACTAAACATATTGGTTTTCTTTTATCTAAAAATCAATTTAATTTATATTTTCTCTCTCTAAATATATTTATTTTGACTTTTCTATCGCCAAAAGAAAAATCAAATTTTAGTTTTCTCTTTGAAAATAGAGACATTAAATAATTTTCTATCTCTAAAAAATTAAATTATTTTAATTTTTCTCTAAATATTATTTTCAATTTTTTGTTTGAAAAATAATTTTTATTTCTCTCTCTCTATGGCTAATAATTGATTTTAAATCATTATAAATTTTATCTCATGTACACAGATATTCTGTTTTCTCTCTCTAAGACACTCTCCTCAGAAGATGCAGTGTTTGTAAAACTGGATGACATAACAATAGAACATAAAAAAAAAAAATGGCTTCTACACTAAAATAAAATTTTGAATATAAGGATAAAATTAGGGGGGAAAAACATTAAAATAAGCGCTAAGCTAATAGCCTCGCCGATAATACTGTGATTTCGTCAAAATTTTCTTATATTTATCATTGCATAAAATGAAGAGATATCGCAAATAAATCACATTTTCCTGAACTAGTGCAGCAAAACATTAAAAATGCAGCAAACTTCATATCCCAATCCTGCCAAACATCAATTCCCAGAAATATCATTAAAAGCCCCTAATATGTCTTCTTATAAAGATATTTTCAAAAAAAAAAAAAATCTGAAAAATTAAGAGCCTCCATATGTATTTTCAAAATTATGTCTTCTTATTAAAGATTTTTTCAAACCCCTCAATAAAAGAACTGAGTAAGGGCTTCCCTTCGATTAGAGAAATTAAGTGCCTACAAAAGTGGGGCTTTTTGACTCGTGTCAATAGATCAATTGATTCGGGGATTAACGTTCCTTAATCATAATCGGGAGTTCGATCTCTTATAAGAATGAAAAAATCAATGCTGAGAGACATGTCCTCTTAATTAGACCTTACAAACAATCGATCCAGATTAATCAAAGTAAAATCTCAGATACTGGATTGATAGTTTAGTTATGGTATCAAAAAAATAAAAAGTGAGGCTTTTTGTGAGTTCCGGTTAGATTTGAATTTTGCGGTTTGAGGAGGTGATCAGATGGTTTTTGGGTGCTCGAAGTTCAGTTCGGTGAGATCCATGAATTGAAGATTTAGTTTTGGACAGAATTTGTCATTAGAGCACTCTCTCTTTTCTTCCTTATTCCCTCTCTTTCTCGCTCTCAACCAAAAAATGATTGGCCGTGCAGTAGTCATTCAACGCATGAAAATTTGTTTCAAATGCACGTGATGCCACAATAGTGTTAAAAAATTGGCCGAGCAGTCATTCAACACGTGTGATGGCATAATAGGGGTAGAATGAATGGTTAGGTACTATGATCTTGGCCGACTCGTCATTCAACGCATGTGATGCCATAATAGAGTTAGATGTGGCCGAGTTGTCATTCAACTCTGATGCCATAATAGGGTCAGATTGAAGGGTTGGGTACTATGATATTGGGCGTGCAGTCATTCAACGCATGTGATGCCATCATATATAATATATATATGTATAATTTTTTTATCATCCCCTATATTGAGACTGAGAGTTATATTTCCGTATAAAAATTTTGATTTCTACACAAAAATAAAATTTTGAATAAAGATAAAATTAGGGAAAAAACATTAAAATTAGTGCTAAACCAATAGCCTCACCGCCGATAATATACTTATCTCGTTAAATTTGTTTATATTTATCTTTATATAAAATGAAAAGATATCGCAAATAAATTATTTTTTCTTGAACTAATGTTTGTATTAATTTTAAATAGAAGATTCATCAAGTATATTATTTTTTTTTATATATAACAAGACTCAAATTAAAATAGAGACGATGATAATTGAGTTAAAACTGATTTGCCCATCAAGCACACTATGCCGATTCTAAAAATGTGTTGTGCAATTTGGAAGATCAAATTAAAATTAGCAAGGAGAAGGTACCCCCCGCCTCCCCGGGGGAAAAAAGTATGACAATCCTTTGACTTATTTTCCACCGGAGGGTGAGGGAATGATTTCTTTCAGAGCCTTGGTCTACTGAACTGAACAATAGGGTAATTTCATAGACTCACTCAGAACCACTTGCGGTGCGGACGCGGATCAGTGCGATTTCAATTGAATATGATATTAATTACTTTTAAATATGATCGAATTTTTATTTTTATTAAAAATATCAGACTCTTACGTATATAGAGTATTTTTTATTAGGAGATTAATTCTTTAAAAAGAGTCACTGTAATAATCGATTCGGATTAATTAAGATGAAATTATGAATATCTTATGGGATCCGGATATCAAAAATAAAAATAAAAATAAAAAAAATAACAACTTACAGTTGCCGGCTCATGGAATACGACTACAAGGGCCAAATGGCCCTGGTGTACTCGATCTATTTTATGGTGCGTATTTTGTTGCTCTGCGGTTGCCAGCTCAGCTCATGGATTATGACTGCGCCGCCCAAATGGCCCTACTGTACTCAATATAATTATGACAGTGTTTTGTTGCTCTGTTTGTTGGGTTGAAGTGGCCACTAACGGATTTCTGTCCTTTTTCCAATGATTTCTTTCTTCTGCTTGTCACAAAGCTTTTGTGATCGTTTCTTATCTGATAATCGGATAAAATTTTTACAAAATAAAATTCTTGTGTCTTTTTTTAATACATAAAATTTTAATTTTAATTTTAATTTAAAAATATCGGTGTATGTACGGTCAGTGAATTAACTAAAGTCGGTCATTTTCATGTATTATACGATAATTGAGGGGGAGTAAAATTATTGAAATAGCAGAATTTAATGCAGTGAGATGTGAATGGTGGACAAAAACATGAAGAACATGATGCAATATTTTATGCCCAAAAATACAAAGCCCCTCCCATTTATAAATAAATTTTGAAACTTCAATTGTAATAAAATATTCTATAAACTCCTAATATGACAATTATCAAACTCTTAAACTAATATCTTTAGGGTTTTTTTTTTTAATAAATTTTGGCATCACGTCAGTTTCAACGACCCCTCCCTATTTCTTTTTTCTAAATTGTTTTCCTCATAGAAAATTCGTCCATGAATCACCTAGGATCTGATATTTTATAACCTAATTGCATTCGACTTGTATATCTGATCGATCAATATTTAAACAAAAAAAAGTTGACCTTGTTACTTGAACATGTTTAGCTTTTTTTTTTGTTTGGTTCGTCTCATCAGCATACTAATAAAACAATATAATTCACTATATATAAATTATATTTTAAATACAATTTATACCAAACCCAATTTAGTGTACCCTAGTTTCTATAGATGCATTTCTCTATAAATAAATGATACAAAGGCCAGGGTGTTGGGTTGAAGCGTAAAGGGATAGGGGGAAGAAAAAAGGGAAAATCCCTCTGGTGGCGCCTAGTAAAGAAGGAAAAATGAGTGACCAAGAAAATGAAGCATTTGCTCATGCCATGGTGATGTCTAATGTCTTTGTGGTGCCAATGATATTAAAAGTAGCTGTAGAGCTTGATGTTTTCAAGATCATAGACGAGGCAGGCAATGGCGGTCAAGTCTCGGGCAAGGAGATAGCATCTAGGCTCCCAACCAACAATCCAAACGCGTCTTGCTTGCTAGATCGAATGCTGCACCTCCTCGCGAATCATGGTTTTCTTACTTGCACCCTGCATGGCCTTGAAAATGGCATGATTGAGAGACTCTATGGATTAGGACCTGCAAGTAAGTTCTACCTCGAGGATGAGCATGGTGGCTCATTGGCTTGGATGGCCTTCCTCGCTACTAACCGTTCTAATTGGGAAGCTTGGTATGAGAATTTAACTTTCGTTTATGTTTGTAGAGCTTGATGACCGGTGCAGAAAAAAAAAGAAGTATACCTTAAATCTAGCAGTAAAACAGTAATAGATCATGAAAGATAATGCATAAAAATACTTTTTATTTAATGCAAGGATTGTAAGTAGCATGAACAAGGCCTACCGTGAAAGATGAATGGAAAAAAAAGAAAATACATGAAAGTAAGATCACAAAGGCCACTTGGCCCTTCTCTTCTAAAGAATAATTTTTTCTTTTTTAGTTTTTATTATCGGTATTCAAGTTTTATCTAATTAATCCAGTTTGAGTATGTAAAATTCATTTTAGAGACTGACTTTTTCAAACTTTTTTTTTATCATTCTCAACGTTCGAATTCAAAATCTCTAATTAAGAAAATAAAGTGTCATATTACTTACTCAAAGAAGTTTGATTTTCGTCTTGAGAATAATGTTACACAATGTATCTCATCATTCTCTAAACACTCTTCTCTCTCTCTCTCTCTCTCTCTCTCTCTCTCTCTCTCTCTCTCTTCGGGAGCAATGTGGAACAGGAACTTCTTGAAAGACAGTGTTCTTGAAGGTGGCATTCCGGTCAAGAAGGCATATGGAATGCCTGGATACCAACAAGTGTCTAGTGAGCCAATATTAGACGGCCACTTCCAACGCGCAATGTCCGGTCATACCATCCTTTTTATGAAAAAGCTATTGGAGATTTACAAAGGATTTGAGGGGATAAATTCACTGGTGGATGTTGGGGGTGGAAAAGGGACAACACTCAACTCTATCATCAACATGTACCCTTCTATTAGGGGCATTAACTTTGACTTGCCTCATGTTGTTAGGAGCTCTCCTTCCTACGTTGGTAAACATATGAACTTACTCCTTGAATAATTTCAATGTTTTTTTTTTTTTTTGGTCCTGATGTAAATAATTTTAATGTTCCTTCATTTTATTAGAAAAAAATAGATTATTTCTTTTTTGTTTTCCTAGTCTCTCGCTACAAATTCTAATACTTGCATTCTTGTGCCGGAATTAAGGTGTGGAGCACATCGGAGGAAGTATGTTCGAGACGGTTCCACGTGGAGATGCCATCTTACTGAAGGTCTCTCCCTCTCTCTTTCTCTCTCCCTCTCTCTTCCCCCCCCCCCCCCAAATTAAGTTGCTAAAACTGTAATTATGGTATCAAGAAAAAAGTTAAGTTGCTTAATAGGAAATTTGGTCCGTAAGTTTTGTTGTGATAACAATATAATAAATTTCTAGCATTTAACAATAAACAACCAAAATTTTACTTAAATTTTAGCTCTACATTGGTCAAGCACTTATAAAATTTGGATACCAACACTTCGTTGGTGTAGTGGGAATGATACTAACACCCCAACCAGGTTTGAGTATTGGTAATGTCAAAAAAGACGTTGGGAAAGCTTCCTACTGATTGGGACCCGACTACAACTCACCGAGACTAGTCAGAGCAAAACTCTGAATACTCAGTGGTGAATCAAGTTCAGAGAACCAAAAAATAAAATAAAATAAAATTTGGATACTACTTTACTACAAATTTGAATACAACTTTACTCCATTTTAGTTGTGTGAACTTCAACCGAATTACCATCAAATATAGCAAGTCCAAATTCATAACCTGCTTTTCTTGTGCATTATCAAATGGATTTAATACATCATTTTGAAAGTAAAATTACTTATATATATATATATATATATATATTAAATCAGTGACCATCCCCTTTGCCTCGTAAACTCCAGGTGCCAAATTATATTATATGGTTTCCTTTGTGATATCGATTGCAGCGCATATTGCATAATTGGGACGACGAGGATTGCATTAAAATCTTGAGGAATTGCTACAATGCCCTACCAGAAACCGGAAAAGTAATCATCATCGATGGCCTGATGCTGGAGAGGGCTGATTCTAGTTTTCAGAACAAGTACATCAGTCATGCAGACCTCATTATGTTCACCATTCTTGGCGGAAGAGAGAGGTCCGAGAGAGAGTTTGCTGCTCTTGCCAAGGCTGCTGGCTACTCTGATTACCGACTCGCTTGTTGTTTTTATTGTAGTTGTGTTATAGAACTCTTTAAGTGACTAATGTTCAATAATCATGTGAACAAACATTCTTCAATGTTGAGCCATGGCTTAACATTGGTCAACTTTAGTTTTTGTCTTGGTGTGATTATTATGAGATGCTGAAGGCATGCAGTACAAGTAGAAGTACTCTTTCTTTGGTTCAGTCTAGTTATGAAATGTTTTATGTTTGAGGTGGGGTATTTTAATAGACATGGTCATGCTTCCAAAATCGTCCGTTCCAACCCATACCGAAATCGTTAGTCCTTGATTCTAGATTTAGAGGAAGCAAAATTGTCCCTGAAAAGGGGTAGGTTTTAGTTCTGATTACAGAATTGTATTTGATTCCAATTCAAGATCTGATTTCGAACGAATTGTGATTGATACACATCTTCTTCACTTACAAATATTCTAAAAATCTACTTGGACATATAAATTGCCTGAGTACATCAAAAATAGACCTTTTCAAATTTCTTAAGCATTAAACTGCCCCATGTCTAAAATGTGATAGATTTATAAATTGCCTCTATGAAAAAAAGTCCATTCAAATTATGCCAAACCCTTAATATGCTAGGCTTACCATAAAAATTATGGGTCTTAATTTGGCTTCTACCCTATAATAGCCAAAAGATAGGCTGTTGCTTGTTTGTAAATCTAACAAGATTTGACCTAACTTATAAATAAATTTCAACCACTCATATTACCGAAACTTGTACATATACCATGGCAACATCATAATACATGTAATGATTATATGATATAAATCATATTTAAATTATATTTTATATATAATTAATTATACGGTCAATCAGTCTAATGAATAAGACTGTATTAACTTCCTGGTCAAATTTGTCTCAATTAAACATACAAATTGGGATAAGTAAAACCAAAATATGTTAGGTTATGAGCGGCTCACCAGCGTCCCAACTTATTTCCAAATAATGTTAAATAAGTACATTAACTAATTTTCTCTATAGATTCTCCTAGTAATAATAACCAAACTAATTCGTTTTCTCTTTAAAATTTAATTTCTCTCTCTAAAAAATTACAATAATTTTCTATCTTAAAAAAATTAAATTATTTGAAAATTTCTATCTCTTTTTAAAAATATAATTATTTGAAAATTATTTGAAAAATTAAATTCTAATTTTCTCTAGCTAGCTTTCTAAAATTCAACACCGTACTTTTCCCCTTTTAAAAAATAAATGATTTCAAACTAAATTCCAATTTTTTCTCTCCAGAAATTTAGATTTCTCTTTTTAAATCTAAGCACAATACTTTTTCTTTCTTAAAATATAAATGATTTCAAATTTTGTCTTTTAAATTTTTCGTTGCTAATCTGCCACTGAAATCAGTGAGAGATAGTATTCCGTTGGTAAAATTTAGTATGGTAGTTTTTAGCGACGAATTTTTTATTTTCAATGACGGAAATTTCTGTCGCCGATGCCTTATTTTCTAATAGTATTTCTCTCCCCTAGGAAAATGAAATTTGAATTTTTTTTTCTAATACTAAACATATTGGTTTTCTTTTATCTAAAAAATCAATTTAATTTACATTTTCTCTCTTTAAATGCATTTATTTTGATTTTTCTGTCGCTAAAAAAAAATCAAATTTTAGTTTTCTCTTTGAAAATAAAGACATTAACTAATTTTCTATCTCTAAAAAATTAAATTATTTTAATTTTTCTCTGACTATTTATTTTCAATTTTTTGTTTGAAAAAATAATTTTTATTTTTCTCTCTCTATGACTAATAATTGATTTTAAATCATTATAAATTATATCTCTTGGACACAGATTTTCTATTTTCTCTCTCTAAGACACTCTCCTTAGAAGATGCAGTGTTTGTAAAACTGGATGACATAACAATAGAACAAAAAAAAAAAAAAAAAATGGCTTCTACACTAAAATAAAATTTTGAATATAAGGATAAAATTAGGGGGGGGGGAAACATTAAAATAAGTGCTGAGCTAATAGCCTCGCCGATAATACTGTGATTTCATCAAAATTTTCTTATATTTATCATTGCATAAAATGAAGAGATATAGCAAATAAATCACTTTTTCCCGAACTAGTGTTTGTACTAATTGCAAATGGAAGATCCATCGAGCACACTATGCCAGTTCTAAAAATGTGCCAAGCAGATGCCGAAAATTGTGCAATTTGGAAGATCAAATTAAAATTAGCAAGGAGAAGGAACCCCCCCCCCCCAATATGACAGTC
This sequence comes from Dillenia suffruticosa, assembly GCA_033439265.1. Taxonomy (NCBI): domain Eukaryota; kingdom Viridiplantae; phylum Streptophyta; class Magnoliopsida; order Dilleniales; family Dilleniaceae; genus Dillenia; species Dillenia suffruticosa. The sequence continues at coordinate 23,009,620 of JAVTVX010000020.1, read as the reverse complement.
CTTTTGACTTAATTATGTTACATTCGATCAAATTCGATTCAAATTAGCTTAAATTTTTAAGGAGTGAAATCTTTTCTTTTTTTATATATAAAATTTAAATTTAAAATTTTATTTAAAAATGACCGGTGAATTAATTAAAGTCTGTCATTTCCGCCTATCTTACTATAATTGAGGAGGAGTATGATTACTGAAATAGCAGAATTTAATGCGGTCGGATGTGAACGGAGGGCAAAAACTTGAAGAACGTGATGCGATTTTTTAAGCCCAAAAATACAAAACTCCTCCCATTTATAAATAAATTTTGAAACTTCAATTGTAATAAAATATTCCATAAACTCCTAATATGGCAATCATCAAACTCCTAACCTAACACCTTTAGTTTTTTTTTTTTTTTTTTAAATAAATTTTGGCATCACGTTTTCACCGACCCTTCCCTATTTCATTTTTTCTAAGTTGTCTTCCTCATAGAAAGTTCACCCATGAATCACCTAGGATCTAATGTTTTATATCCCAACTTTGTTCGACTTGTATATATGATTGATCAAGATTTAAACAAAAAAAAGTTGACCTTTTTACTTCAACATGTTTGGCTTGTTTTTACTTGGATTGTCTCATCAGCCTACTAATAAAACCATATAATTCATTATATATAAATTATATTTTAGCACCCTATTTTTTATAGATGCATTTCTCTATAAATAAATGATACAAAGGCCATGGTGTTGGGTTGAAGAGTAAAGGGAGAGGGGGCAGAAAAAACGAAAAATCCCACTGTGGCGCCTAGTAAAGAAGAAAAAATGAGTGACGAAGAAAATGAAACATTTGCTCATGCCATGGTGATGTCTAATTTCTTTGTGGTGCCAATGGTATTAAAAGCAGCTGTAGAGCTTGATGTTTTCAAGATCATAGACGAGGCAGGCAACGGCGGTCAAGTCTCGGCCAAGGAGATAGCATCTAGGCTCCCAACCAACAATCCAAACGCGTCTTGCTTGCTAGATCCTCGCGAATCATAGTTTTCTTACTTGCACCCTGCAAGGCCTTCAAAATGGCATGATTGAGAGACTATATGGATTAGGACCTGCAAGTAAGTTCTATCTCGATCGAGGATGAGCATGGTGGCTCATTGGCTTCAATGCCTTTCCTTGCTACTAACCGTGCTAATTGGGAAGCCTGGTATGAGAATTTAATTTTCGTTCATGTTTGTAGAGTTGATGACTGGTGCAGAAAGAAAGAAGTATCCCTTAAATCTAGCAGTAAAACAGTAATAGATCATGAAAAATAATGCATAAAAATACTTTTTATTTAGTGCAAGGATTGTAAGTAGCATGAACAAGGACTACCGTGAAAGATGAATGGAGAAAAAGAAAATACGAGAAAGTAAGATCAACAAAGGCCACTTGGCCCTCTCTTCTGAAAAATAATGTTACGCAATGTATCTCATCATTCTCTTTTTTAAATTTAAACTCTCTCTGTCTCTTTTCGGGATCCATGTGGAACAGAAACTGCTTGAAAGACAGCGTTCTTGAAGGCGGCATTCCAATCAAGAAGGCATTTGGAATGCCTCTATACCAATACATGTCCAGTGAGCCAATATTAGACGGCCATTTCCATCGCGCAATGTCCGGTCAAGCGATTGGAGATTTACAAAGGATTTGAGGGGATGAATTCACTGGTGGATGTTGGGGGTGGAAAAGGGACAACACTCAACTCTATCATCAACATGTACCCTTCTATTAGGGGCATTAACTTTGGCTTGCCTCATGTTGTTAGGAGCTCTCCTTCCTACGTTGGTAAACATATGAACTTACTCCTTGAATAATTTCAATGTTTTTTTTTTTGGTCCTGATGTAAATAATTTTAATGTTCCTTCATTTTATTAGAAAAAAATAGATTATTTCTTTTTTGTTTTCCTAGTCTCTCGCTACAAATTCTAATACTTGCATTCTTGTGCCGGAGTTAAGGTGTGGAGCACATCGGAGGAAGTATGTTCGAGGCGGTTGCACATGGAGATGCCATCTTACTGAAGGTCTCTCCCTCTCTCTCTCTCTCACTCTCCCTCCCCCCCCCCTCCAAAAAAAAAAAGTTACTAAAATTGTAATTATGGTATCAAGAAAAAAGTTAAGGATTGGTCCGTAAGTTTTGTCGTAATAACAATATAATACATTTCTAGCATTTAACAATAAACAACCAAAATTTTACTTAATTTTTAGTTCTACATTGGTTAAGCACTTGTAAAATTTGGATACAACTTTACTCCATTTTAATTGTGTGAACTTCAACCGAATTACCATCAAATATAGCAAGTCCGAAGCCATAACCTGCTTTTCTTGTGCATTATCCAATGGGTTTAATACATCATTTTGAAAGTAAAATTACTTATATATATATTAAATCAGTTACCATCCCTTTTGCGTCGTAAACTCCAGGTGCCAAATTATATCGTATGGTTTCTATTGTAATATCGATTTGCAGCTCATATTGCATAATTGGGACGATAAGGATTGCATTAAAATCTTGAAGAATTGCCACAATGCCCTACCAGAAACCGGAAAAGTAATCATCATCGATAGCTTTGATGCCGGAGGAGGCTGATACTAGTTTTCCGAGCAAGTTCATCACTCATGTAGACCTCATTATGTTCACCATTCTTGGCGGAAGAGAGAGGTCCGAGAGAGAGTTCGCTGCTCTTGCCAAGGCTGCTGGCTACTCTGATTGCTGACTCGCTTGTTGTGTTTATAGTAGTCGTGTTGTAGAACTCTTTAAGTGACTATGTTCAATAATCATGTGAACAAACATTCTTCTATTTTGTGTAAGCATTACATAATTTTACTTAAATATTTTTCCCTGCTAACTGACATAGTAGATTGAGAAATTCAATTACCACACAACTCAGTGTATTTATTCGATAATTTTAATATATTTTTTTTTAACATTATAACTTACAGTTTGCCTTTGGTTTTTTTTTTTTTTTTAATTTTTTAAAAAAGATCAAAATCAAATTTTATTGACACGATTTTGAAACCGTGAACCGATGAATAATTTTTAAAACATTTAACCATGGTTCGGGCTCGAATTGTGAATGATACACGTGTTCTTCTCTTACGAATATTTAAAAAATCTACGCAGATATATAAATTGCCAAATACATCAAAACCAGACATTTTCAAATTTCTTAAGCATTTAACTGCCCCATGTTAAACCCTTCTCATTAATAACTCCCTCTCTAAAATGTGATAGATTTATAAATTGCCCCTATGAAAACAAGTCCATTCAAATTATGCCAAAACCTTAATATGCTAGGCTTACAAGTAAGATTATCGGTCTTAATTTGGCTGCTACACCCTGTACTGGCCGAAAGATAGGTTGTTGCTTGTTTGTAAATCTAACAATATTGGACCTAACTTATTAACCCATTAGACCAAACTTATAAATAAATTTTAAGCATTCATATTATCAAAACTTGTGCATATACCATGGCAACATTATAAAACATATAATGATTATATGATATAAATTATATTTTATATATAATTAAAAATACGGTCGATCTGATGAGTAAAACTAAACAAAAACTACCCAAACTTGCTTAATTAAATAGATCAACTTCCCAGTCAAAACTTGTCTCAATTAAATATACAAACCGAGTTGAGTAAAACCAAAATATGTTAGATTACAAGTGGCTCACGAGTGGCGCTAATTCTTCTCTTCTCTGAGAGTTGTTTTGAGTTCTTTTCTGTTCCTTTGCTTTGTTTTTTTTCTATCTCTTCTCTATCAAAAAAAAATTAAAATAAAATAAAATAAAATAAAATACAGTCTAACTCAACAAGGGCTTCCCTTTGATTAGAGAAATTAAGTGCCTTCAAAAGTGGGGCTTTTTGTGTGTTCCGGTTAGATTTGAATTTTGCGGTTTGAGGAGGCGATCAGATGGTTTTTGGGTGCTCGAAGTTCAGTTAGGTGAGATCCATGAATTGAAGATTTAGGTTTGGACAGAATTTGTCATTAGAGCGCTCTCTCTTTTCTTCCTTATTCCCTCTCTCTCTCTCTCTCTCTCTCTCTCTCTCTCAACCCGTTGCATTGGAAACCAAAAAATGATTGGCCGTGCAGTCATTCAACGAATGAAATTAGGGGAAAAAACATTAAAATTAGTGCTAAACTAATAGCCTCACCGCGAATAATACACTGATCTCGTTAAATTTGTTTATATTTATCCTTACATAAAATGAAGAGATATAACAAATAAATTATTTTTTCTTGAACCGATATTTGTATTAATTCTAAATAGAAAATTCATTAAGTATATTATCTTTTTATATATAAGAAGATTCGAACTTAAAATCATTATAGAAAATAAAAAATAATGTCAATTGAATTAAAACTCGTCGACCCATAAACAAACAATGCCGGTTCTAAAAAATGCCAAGCATACGTAGAATATTATGCAATTTGGAAGATCAAATTAAAATTAGCAAGGAGACGGAACGCCCCCCACCCCCGGGGGAAAAAAAAATATGACAATCCTTTGCCTTATTTTCCACGGGCGGGTGAGGGAATGATTTCTTTTATAGCCTTGGTCTACTGAACTGAACAATAGGGTAATTTCATAGACTCACTCATAAGTCATAACCACTTGCGGTTGCCAGCTCATGGATTATGACTGCGCGGCCCAAATGGCCCTACTGTACTCAATCTATTTATGGTGCGTATTTTATTGCTCTGCGGTTGGCAGCTCATGGAATATGATTGAAAGGCCCAAATGGCCCTACTGTACTCAATGTATTCACGGTCTGTATTTTCCTTGTACCAATGCTCGAACATTTGACCCACGCCCAACACATGAGTGCTGAACCACATGAGTCAAGATGGAGTTGGTATGGTCTGTATTTTATTGCTCTGCGGATGGCAGCTCATGGAATATGATTGCAAGGCCCAAATGGCCCTACTGTGTCATTTTTTTTTTGTTTTACACATTTAAATATGAGATTTTCATATCGGAGAGTAGGTTATAATCATTAAATTATCTTTTGGAACCAAATGGACCTGCCGTACTAAATCTAATTATGGACTGTGTTTTGTTGCTTGGTTTGTTGAGTTGAAGTGGCCACTAACGCATCGTTTTCTGGCCTTTTCCAATGATTCCTTTCTCCTGCTTGTCACAAAGCTTTTGTGATCCGCACCAAAAAGAAAAAAAACAAAGCTATTGTGATCGTTTTTTATCTGATAATCATGTTACATTCAATTAAATTTAATTTAAATCAGATAAAATTTTTGAAGAGTGAAACTCTTCCGTCTTTTTTTTATACATAAAATTTAAATTTAAAATTTTATTTAAAAATATGTATGGTTAGTGAATTAAAGTCAGGTCATTTTCGTCTATTATACGATAATTGAGGGGGAGTATAATTACTGAAACAGCAGAATTTAATGCGGTGAGATGTGAATGGAGGACAAAAACATGAAGAACGTGATGCAATATTTTATGCCCAAAAATACAAAACCCCTCCCATTTATAAATAAATTTTGAAGCTTCAATTGTAATAAAACATCTAGGATCTGATATTTTATAACCAAATTGTATTCGACTTGTATATGTGATTGATCAAGATTTAAACAAAAAAAAGTTGACCTTTTTACTTAAACATATTTGGCTCGTTTTTGTTTAGTTTGTCTCATCAGCCTACTAATAAAACCATATAATTCGTTATATATAAATTATATTTTAAATACAATTTATACCAAACCCAATTGAATGCACCCTATTTTTTATCAATGCATTTCTCTATAAATAACTGATACAAAGGCCATGGTGTTGGGTTGAAGCGTAAAGGGATAGGGGGGGGGGAGAAAAAAAGGAAAATCCCTCTGGTGGCGCCTAGTAAAGAAGAAAAAATGAGTGCCGAAGAAAATGAAACATTTTCTCATGCCATGCTGATGTCCAATTACCCTGTGGTGCCAATGGTATTAAAAGCAGCTGTAGAGCTTGATGTTTTCAAGATCATAGACTAGGCAGGCAATGGCGGTCAAGTCTCGGCCAAGGAGATAGCATCTAGGCTCCCAACCAACAATTCAAACGCGTCTTGCTTGCTAGATCGAATGCTGCACCTCCTCGTGAATCATGGTTTTCTTACTTGCACCCTGCATGGCCTTGAAAATGGCATGATTGAGAGACTCTATGGATTAGGACCTGCAAGTAAGTTCTACCTCGAGGATGAGCATGGTGGCTCATTGGCTTCGATGGCTTTCCTTGCTACTAACCGTGCTAATTGGTATTAAATTTTCTCTTATGTTTAATTTTCTCTCTCTAAGACTGTGTTCTTGAAGGTGGCTTTCCGGTCAAGAAGGCATTTGGAATGCCTGGATACCAACACATGGCTAGTGAATTCATAAAACGTTGAGTGTTGTCCCTTTTCCATCCCCAACATCCACCAGTGAATTCATCCCCTCAAATCCTTTGTAAATCTCCAAGTAGGTTTTTCATAAAAAGGATGGTATGCGTTAACCAAAAAATAAATAAAAGGATGGTATGAGGACATTGCGCGATGGAAATGGCCGTTTAATATTGGCTCACTAGCCATGTGTTGGTATCCAGGCATTCCAAATGCCTTCTTGAATGGAAAGCCGCCTTCAAGAACACAGTCTTTCAAGCGGTTCCTGTTCCACATTGATCCCGAAAAGAGAGAGAGAAAGAGTGTTTACATTTAAAAAAGAGAATGATGAGATGCATTGTGTAACATTATTCGTCAAAAGAGAGGGCCAAGTGGCCTTTGTTGATCTTACTTTCTTGTCTTTCTTTTTTTCCATTTATCTTTCACGGTAGGCCTTGTTCACGCTACTTACAATCCTTGCATTAAATAAAAAGTATTTTTATGCATTATTTTTCATGGTCTATTACTGTTTCACTGCTAGATTCAAGGTATGCTTCTTTTTTCCTGCACAATCATCAAGCTCTAACAAGTATAAACGAAAATTAAATTCTCATACCAAGATTCCCAATTAGTACGGTTAGTAGAAAGGAAAGACATTGAAGCCAATGAGCCACCATGTTCATCTTCGAGATAGAACTTACTTGCAGGTCCTAATCCATAGAGTCTCTCAATCATGCCATTTTCAAGGTCATGCAGGGTGCAAGTAAGAAAACTATGATTCGCGAGGAGGTACTGCTTTCTATCTAACAAGCAAGACGCATTTGGATTGTTGGTTGGGAGGCTAGATGCTATCTCCTTGGCAGAGACTTGACCGCCATTGCCTGCCTCGTCTATGATCTTGAGAACATCAAGTTCTACAGCTGCTTTTAATACCATTGGCACCACAAGGTAATTGGACATCAGCATGGCATGAGAAAATGTTTCATTTTCTTCGTCGCTCATTTTTTCTTCTTTACTAGGCGCCACCAGAGGGATTTTCCTTTTTTGCTTCCCCCTATCCCTTTACACTTCAACCCAACACCCTGGCCTCTGTATCATTTATTTATAGAGAAATGCATCTATAAAAACTAGGGTGCACTAAATTGGGTTTGGTATAAATTGTATTTAAAACATAATATGAGTATCAACTTTGATTGTGACCGTCGGTCTGTCCCCTCGGGGACCCAAAGGCATCAACTTTGATTTGCCTCATGTCATTCAACATTCCTTGCCCTTACTTGGTAAGCTATTACTTTATTATTTATCTAATCTAGTTTATTATGACATAATATTATCTTTGATACATAAAAAAAAAAAAGGAACTAACGTAGTATCATTAATCCAAAAGTAATTACTTCGTAACTTCCCGGAAACTATATTCATTGTCTTAATGTTTAACACGACTATTACTAACGAAATGTAATTGGCAGGCATAGAAAACGTTGGAGGAAACGTGTTTGAAGTGGTTCCACACGGCGATGCCATTTTGTTGAAGGTAAGCATTGAAAAGAAATTCTTTTCAACCCACAATCTACGTACATAGCTAGATTTTGATTGTTGTGATTAGCATAATATGAGTATTTAGATTCAAATTAGAGCAATCCCGACCCCCACCATCCAATCTAATTGAAACATGTGATTCTGATCATTTATAAATGAACAGAGTTTGTAATTAATATGAATTGCAGTAAGCCATAACTGGAACGATGAAGAATGTGTGAGACTAGGGAAATTGTTACCAGGACTTACCGGAAACAGGGAAGGCGATCATAATAGATATATTGATGCCTGAAGGAGCAAAGACCAATTTCAAAGGCAAATTGGCAGCAGCAGATCTTTACATTAGCAGGTTAATCGGTCTAGGAGGAAGAGAGAGGACTGAAAGAGAGTTAGCAGCCTTGTCCGAAGCTGCGGGATTTTCACGTCTTTAAGAGATATCTTGCGTTTGTGCTCACTCCATTGTCGAACTTCACAAGTAGTGCAATGCAAACATGGGATATGTGTCATTGCCTTGTACTGCTATTGTTTGCATATGGGCCATTTGACAACTCCCCAATGTTAATCACAAGGTTGAAACATTAGAGAGAGAGAGAGAGAGAGAGAGAGAGAGAGAGAGAGAGAGAGATCTGTAGGCGCCTTTGTCAATTTGGGCTTTCGTGCCCTAGCCTGCTGAGATGTGGTGCTTGTTGAGCCGTAAGCCGTCACTTCATCATGTGATCGGACTACTTCTTCCACAATTCCATTGAAATTTGAAATTACAACCCCACGTTTCTTGAGCCCACTTTATGCTTTGCATCTCCTAGATAGGCCACGGCAATGCTGGGAACGGCCGGGTTGGAATGAGCGGGATGCTTTTCGTTCGTTATTCTAGTTGGAAGAGAGCAATTGACTTTAACACGCATAACAAGTAAACAAAATGATAAGTCGTTTGTTTGTCTTATCAAATAACAACCGAGTAATTTCAAAGCAAACCCCGGAAAAAGTAGAGTGAATCATAACTCCGAGTTTTTAATTGAAAAAAAAAATAACTGATATAATTATTGATTTCTTTGTGGTAAACTCTAAATTTTATTAAAAAAAAAAACTAATTTTAATTTTAGATAAAAAAATATTAAAAGTAGAATAAAATAAAATAGCGTTAAAAAAAAAAAAAAGGAATAGAAACAAGTGGAGAGTTTCAAAGAAGACCGGCTTTGCAGCACAATATGTAAACAGAACATATGATAACAGTAAAAGTTTTAACTTCGATTCACTTGTTCTTACCTGGACAGTATAATCACAATTACAATCTTCATGTTTTTTTTTTCTTTATTTATCGACTAATATATAGAACTATGTTTAGGACATGGTATCAATCTTAAAAGTCAAACACACCAGCACAATCAACAAAGTTAATCACACAACGAAGAGGGTCATCATCTCAGCACACAAATGGAGATTCTATCTTAGCACAAGCTTTCCTGAGTTCTATGCAAAATGATAAAGCAAATTGCTTGAATAACTCCACCTAACTACAGAGTTCATCCTTCCTAGACATGTGGTCAAACCGTGCAACGAAACATGAATTAAAATTCAGAAGTTCAGAATCAAATGATAGTGTATTCTAAGACTATATTTATAATTCAGGTCAATTACAATGAAACAGAAAGATAAGACATTATACAGAAAGCTTAAAGACTTTCAACAACAGTCCTCGTAAACCAATCCTATCCTCACAAATCAGCGTCAGGGTCTGCTTCTCTCTTCCAGATTAGGCCATAACTGAAATATGAGCCTTTATAATCCCCTTTCAACTCACTAGTTCTTCCTCTCATAAAGCCTGTAAGATCCATTCAATCCATCATTTTCCCTAACAAAAGGCTATCCAGAATGAATGGGGAATTTGGGTTATAACTCCCACTCTTACAAAAATTAACACTTGGGTTATCCCTGTGAAAATTAATACCACTGATATTCCATATTTCAGTTTATATTCATCGAGAGTCAAAACATTTCTGAACTGTGGACAACTTCACTATTCCATCAGCATCATATTAAGATTAGAGGTGATTCACCACCAGCTTCCATCAATGCTTTTGGTCTCTCCTCAAGCCAACCCATGCTAGTCATGGGTTGACGAGCAACAAGAGTTTGCCACATGGCCAAGAACAGACGCCTCTAGTTGGCAAATATATGCTCAAGTATTTGTCCAGACTCAAAATGACACATCACAGCAGAAGAGGATATGTGTGTGTGACAAGACATGCACTCACGTGGGGGTTGGGGGTTATGGTGCTACTGGATCTGATGAGCTAAAAATAAATTAAGAAAGCTCCCAAGAATTCAATTTTGAGACATTAATCTTAAGCGCACAATATCCAGGTACATATTTCATTCATAGCTTGGGCACTGCATGCTTTGTACACTTAAATATCTTTTAAGTGTCACAGGATGAGGACAACAGTAGATCTTGGCATTAGGTGACTGATTCGAACACTTGATGCTATTCAAAAAGGAGCCAGAAAGGGAGCATGTAACACAAGAGTTGGTTTTGTTGTAGGTCGTGTCCCCTTTAGCAGCGGGAGTCATCTCCCACCGGTGCCATGTGCTTATTATTTTGAACTCAGCTAAGCTTCATGTCCAAAACCAGCTATTTTCTCCACCCAGTTCAGTTTAAAGCCATTTTAATTGTTAAACAGGATGTTCAATTATCATTTCCCCCTTCCTTGCATGTGACAAAGACCATCCCACATGGCCATGGATTCCTAGAGAAACCTTCTTCTTCTCTACTCTAATTAAAAAAAAAAAAAAAAAAAAGCCTTTTCTAGACTTTTTGGAACAGCTCCTACATTGAACTCAAGCCCCCCCCCCAAAGCCCAACATTTCCCACCATGTCTATTAACACATCACCTCCCCCCCCCCAAAAAAAAATCCTTCTAAAATTACCAATTGGCCCATAGCAACCAAAATAATGTCGAAGGATTTGCCTCTAACCAGAAAAAGTCTCACTTCATATGCATTCAAGGAGATAACCTTATTAGGAGATTAATCAATATGGAATTCAGTAACAATTTTAACATGGAATCCCATGAATCCCACTACCTTTGCTTTACCTTACCTCATTTTCAACATAGATCTTTGTTACCTATTTGAAAAATGAAACTTCATAGCTGTTTAGCCACACTGGTGTCCATAGTAAAAACCTCCCTGGAATAAAAATCCTTGAAAAACATTATCATGAGGAAATAATTAATCTCCACTGCTCTAATAATCCCTAATAAAATATTTTTGCTTCCTACAATTAGCAAACTTGAAAACAGCCTAAATAATATTCCCCCTTTATCCCCGCCCCCCGAGGGGGGGGATGCCTCAAAGAAATTTTAAGGTTTGCTTTTTTAATCCAGTTTATCTTTAAAATGGCCTATCTCATCATCATCCAAGTTGTCAACACTATCAATTTCCTGCAGAATTTTTTCTTTTCGACTCTGATCTTCTTCCTTGCCATCCAGCCACAGAACCATCAATAACATAGCAATCCAACTCCTAATCATAGGCACACAAAATCTTCCTTGAAATTAAGAACCTTGAAAAGCAGCATTTTAATTGGGAATTATTCTGGATCTCTTACAATCCTGTTTCCATCCTCATATATTCCCAAGCAAAAAATAAAAAATAAAAAAATAAAAAATTGTCATCATTAGCAAGCTAATCCTAATAGCGCTCCCTTTCTGACAAGTATCCAAATCTAATCCTACTTATTTTGGTCCACCTGTAATCTCTTCTTTCTGCAAGAAAACATGTACCTCTTCAACGAAATTTTAAGGTTCCTTTTTAAACCTATCCCATTCCTTAAACCTCACCAATCAACATCCAAATTGTCAACCACCATCATATTCATGAAAAATCTTATTTCTTAACTCTAGCATATAGAGTTCACATTGGTAGATCTTTGTAAAGGGTTGTTCCAATGAACTTGAGCAGTTTCATGCCCAAGCCCAACACTTTCCCACCAGGCCTTTTGACACAAAATGTGCCCAAACTATTCTTTCTATAATTTTCAATGGACCCATTAGCAACTAAAATAGTGTGAAGGATTCGCCTCTAATAGAACCACTCCCAATTAGAGGAATCTATTTATCAAGACTGAAAAGAATATGTTGACCGTAGGGCAACAGCAAACCCCCTCCCAAAACCAAGGCAAACACAATTATAACTCTCTCTTTTTTGTTTGTGGCGGGGCCCACATCACAAACACCTCTCTCTCCCCCTCCTCTGTCATTCTCTCCCTTCTTGGGATTTCATCTAAAATATTAACTATTTTAAAGAAAAAAGGGAAGTAAAAATATAGAATGTGAATACAACTCTGATGGATTAAAACAGAAAAATCAAATAGAAAAGCACATAGAGAGTTAATTCAAGTAAGTTTGTGAAATATTGTTAAATCCACAACATACAATACTATTAAAAAAATATGTTAATGACAAATGTCAGAAAATAAAAAAGAGAAAACACCATAACTTTCACTGCATAAATACTCAATAAAATTAATTTTATGTTCATATTTTGATAATATTTACAATTACAAAATACAACAATAAAATTAAAATTATGTATATATTCATAAATCATCATCCTAACTTTGTAAGAAAATTAAAATCATTAGCTTATATTCTCTCCCCCATCCAGCAGGTGATCCTTTAAAGGGCATATCCCATCTACGTCGAAGTAGTCAACACCATCACTTTCCTGAGGAACCTTATTCTTGATAACTCTAAAATATCTTCAAGTTCAGAATTTCAAGATTTTCTTAAAGGGCTCTACTTTGAGCCTAAGCCCCTTTAGGCTAAAGCCCTGCATTTTCCCACCAGGTCTTTGGACACAACATTCCCCAAACCTATTCCTTCTTAAATTCCCAATGGACCCAGTAGCGATGAAAATAGCATAAAGGGTTTGCCTGTAATAGACCCACTCTCAATCAAAAGTGATATATACAACAAAACTCAAATAGAAGAGTATAACCTTAACAAGAATCCTATGAACACTGATAATCAAGTTAATAAGTCTAAATTCCATTACCTTCAAGGAGTTGACTTTTTTGAATGTGATCAATCATGGAATATAGCAACAACATTACCATCAGATTCAAGAAAACTTTTATCAGTGAATTCGTCAAGACCAAAGCTTCATCTCCACCACATTTTTAAAAAGGCTACGAAACCTAAGACTAAAGATATTTAATGCAGCCTCTAACCAAGTGGGAAAAAATTTCCTAGCCATCTATCCTCAAAATTAACAATAGGATACCAAACTAGCTCCCAATCATAGGCACAGAAAAATCCAAATTGGAATAAAGAGTCTAGAGAAACATTCTCACTAGGATATAATTCTCGATCTCTCAAAACCCATCTCAATGACTCTCATATTCCCGAATAAAATTATTTTGCTTCCTAAATTTGAAAGAACTCCTAAATAACATCTTGTTTATATCCTACATCCAAATCCAAATGTAAATTTGTTTCCACCTACAATTTCTCTTTCCACATACACAAAAAAGGATAAAGTATCTCCTCAAAGAAATTTTAAACTTAAGAAATTTTAAACTTCACTACTGAACCCATCTCAATCTTTAACCAGCCTATCCCAACAATATCCAGGGTGACAGCACCATCAATTTCACCTTCAATTTTATGAAGAACTTTATTCTTCTTAACTATAATATCTCCACACGTTTTCTAGATTTTCTGAAAGGGCTCTTCCAATGAACTTATACCGGATAAGGCCCGAGCTCAACATTTTACCGCGAAGGCTTCTAACCTAATATCCCTTGAAACTCTTTGAATTAAAATCATCAATGGGCCCAATAGCAACTAAAATAGTGTGTTGCCTCTAATGGAACCACTCTTAATTACAAAAATGTGTCATCCAGAATGAAACTCCCAAGGGGAAACTAGAACATTAACAACAATCCTATAAACACTAGTAATCTAGTAAATAAGCTTAAACCCAATCTAATGCCTTACTCAGGTAACCATTACAATATCATTCACCAATATGAAATTTAGTCCATCAGTGCCATAATAATCACAATTATCTACTCATTGGAAAAAGTCCATACTAGCAATAGGTGTATCATGATGCATCCCAAAAAACGTTTTAGAAGCAAAGGATCCAACAAATTATTCATCCCTCAGAACCAAAAATGACTACAGGCCAAGACATAATCATGAATGTAACACCACATCATTTCAAATAGTGAAAAGAATGTAACACTGTGAATTGTGAACCAAATCACTAAACCCAAACGTCAAAAGTAACATAACAATTCACATTAAAAACAAAACAATAACAGACATCAAGATTCTGGAAAATAGGAAATGTAAGTATTAAACATACATGAGAGCAAGTCAACCATCAGCACCCTCCATAGCTTTTGCACCAAAAGGATCATGAGTCGGACCAACATCCTGTCCAATATGCCGCTGCACCAACCGCTGCAGATCAGCCATAACCTTGTGCTCCCGTTTTGCCTTCTCCTCATAGTTAAACATCGCCAGTGCCCGCTTATCCTCGGCACTGTAAACCTGGTTTTCCTTTCTAATACGAATGGCATTCATCCTCTGATGCCTACTACCACTCATTACATACCCAAGACTCTCAAACTTCTGAATCTCCTCTGCCGAAAGACCCACTTCTCCTCTTCTTGGGATACGCTTCCCTTGCTGCACATACTGAGCAATAGCATCACCTTCACCAGGCCTCAAAGCACCACCATAGCTAATATGCCCCTCAGCCCTCGGCAATGGCATTGGCCCAACTACCGGTTCGTTATCCAATGCAGGTTTCTTCTGGGACTCTATCATTTCCTTAAATTTAAGGGCCTCAATGTTAATCTCGCTCATTTTTGTATCCTCGGGCTTAGATTTCAACTTACCATCGCCATCAGAATCAGAGGTTTTCTCGGATTCGGAATATGAAAGCTCCGACTCAGACCGCCTACTCTTCCTATTCCTTCCCTTGTGGGAAGATTGTTTGCTGTTCCTCCTTTTCCTACTTGACTCAGAATCCGAATCATCGGATTCGCTTAAATCCGACTCAGAACCTCTACTTCTCTTTCTTCTCCTGCTTCTCTTCCTGTCACTACTTCTCCTACTCTTCTTCTTTCGATACCTCTCTCTCCTCCCGGACTTCTTCCTCTTCCTCTTGTCTTCCTCATTGTCTTCCTCATCGTCTTCCTCATCAGAACTCTCGCTCGAATACTCACTCTCAGACTCGCTTCTCCTTCTCCTACTCTTACGCCTAGATTTCGAACTCCTTTTCTTTGACCTCTTCGATCGAGAATCCTCCGATTCCGACTCCGAATAGGACTCCCCATCTGACGAATCAGTTCTTATTCCAGAAAATTCACTCCCCCCTTCTTCTTCTTCTGAATCAGACATCGAAACCCTAATTTTTGGGTCTTTCCCACTCAACCCACAATTTTGTTCGGCTTTCGGTTCATTCTTGCCGAATTCTTCATCTTCATACTCCGATTCAGGCTCGTTCTCGTTTCTCGGAGGACTCGGAGTGCAATTCCAGATACAATTCTTTAATTTCTTCCTCAATTTCTGACGCTTGAGCCTTCGATACTCTTCGAAATTCAAACCCTTCAACTCTTCATCAGAATCCGACTCCGAAGGCCGTCCGTTTCTGTACTCACGGTCAAGAAACGGAGCCGTTTTGGTCCGGCGATCTTTCTCAAGGGGTTCATAGGTAGGGCTTCCCCTAGGGTTTGCGCAGTAGTCATTTGAATTCGAGCGACGACCACGGCGATAGTCAGAATCATTGCGGTAGCGCAGAGGACTCCGACTCCGACTGCGGCTACGGCTGCGATAGCGACGGCGATCGTACGGTGAGCGTGGTTCCGGTGAGTAGCGATATTGACGACGATCATAATCGCGGTCTACCATTTCAGAGCGACCCATCAGAACCACGGAAATATTGCTAGCGGCAACAGAGGCTTCCTGTTTTTTTTTGTTACAACAGAGGCTTCTGATTTATGCATGCTCCGCATCCAAATGTCGGTTCAATGCAACGCGGTTTGGGCCGTGGGTTAATATTCCTGGGCCCAAAGAAATTAGAGGAACAACTCAATTTTATTTTGTTTATTTTTTTTTACCTAACCACGCAAATATTTAAAAATCCAACTATTGTGATAGTTTAATATTCAGTCTTCACTTTTTTTATTAGTATGATATATTTTAATATTAAAATATTTTATACTCTACTTTAAAGTCCTTCACATATAATATATATAATTATATAAATGGATCACAATATTAATTTGTATTTTGTTTAAAATTAAAATTTATGATTATATTCAAAATCATATTACTCTACCCTTGGACTAACATATGCAATGCCACAAATAAAATAGAAAGAAGGAGAAAAAAATAATGGAATAATTTGTTCAATACATTTACAAAAAGAATACAACAACAACGACAACAATAAATTAAGCTTTCTACATTTATAGAAAGAATAGTGTCGTAATTTGTTGAATACAGTTTTATATTGAACTCCAACGCATTTTGTGTATTAAACATTTATGGGTGCAAAGTTGATTTCAATTATGGTCTGACCATATGGATAATATGAATTTCGATTGAAAAAAAATAATAAAATAAAATAAGAGTATTTTTTTACCACCAGTATTCAAGATTTACTTGATTAATTCGATTTGAGTACTGTATAATCCATTTTAAGAGTTACCTGACAATTTCTTTATAAATAAAATAAGAGTATGTTTTACTTAAATTGTAGTTTGAGCAAATTGAAAAGAACAAAGGGTTAAGATGGCATACTTAATTGGATTTAGGGTTTTTAGCTATGGTTTCCAAAGTTTTTCGGAGATAGAGAGATCAAGAGGGAAGCCAAGGCTATTGTAATGTTCGAAGTTGGACGAAGAAGATCAGTATAAAGTTGAAGTTTGATCTTGGGCAGTAAAATTTCATTTCATTTTTATTTTATTCATAACGCGGAGGAAATATATTTAAAATATCTTAAATAATATTTGATCAAAAAATTAAAGACGAGTCCTAATGCCAAATGATATAAGATTTATTCCACTCTCTTCCTTTTTTGAAAGGATATGAAATAAACTAATCATTCAGCGGAGGGAAAATGAAATTGACAATCTCCATGCCATTTATTGTATTCAAAATAATTTCATTTTTTTCTAAAATAATATATATATATATATATATATATATATATATATATCCTAATTATGAGAAAATCAAGACCACCACCAATAAAAATTAATTTATGAGAAAATCAAAATCGTTATAATTTAAGAAAAAAAATTTTCTTGTTACAATAACAAAGAATTTTTTTTTGAAAAATAAAATATTGTTATAAGAAGTACAACTCTATAACCTTAAATATAAATTAAAAAAAATTGCACTTGTTTGAATAAAAGATATTATATTTTTAAAGGAGACGATCAAAAATTGAAAAGGGGTACCAACCGAAATTTTAATATTTTTTTCTCTCTCTACATATAAATTTTTAATATTTGTTCTTACGTAGTCCACTTTAAGGTGTTTTTTTTTAATTATATCAATTGATATTAAGAGTCGTATTTTGATTAATTCAGTTTTAAATTTACGATAAGCTATTTAAGTAATTTATTATTCTAATATAGTTTATTTTATATTTAAATTATGAGTCAAATTTGTTACATTAATTAAGAAATATAATAACACGTCGTGGGTGACTCTAAGGTGTTCTTAGCATTTGAAAGGTTTGTCCGGACGAAAGATGTGTGCTTACCGTGATAATAAATTTGCAGAAAAAATCTGGCAAGTCAATTGGCTTAAGACCGCCGGGAGTGACATGAATCGGATTTCGATAATTAATTTAGTACCACCTGGCAGAAAGCAATCGATTGAAGATGTCTAGACGACAACAGTGTGGATTTCTTTTTTTATTAGAAATTTTGACATTTTAATGACAACTTGACCAAAGCCCATCACTGAAAATTACAAATCTTCTCATCAATTCCACGACATCTTTTAAGGTCATTTTGGTCAATATATATATTTTTCCCGTAAGTAGCTAAATGGTCTTTGTTTCCTATTTGAATCTTAAGAGAATTGGTAGAAAGAGATGACAATAAGAGGACAATGATTTGGGGACACTTTCCTCTCACACTTTAGAGAGATATTTTCTTTTTATCTATATCATATTCAAATCATAATATATTATTCATATCATCAAATTCTACGAATTTAAGAGACGATCATAATTTTCTCTCTTAATTTAGTAATCCGAATACAAATTTTAATGTAATAAAAAAAATCATCAAATTCCACGAATGGATAGTTTAACATGTATTTACTAATTAAGATTTAATTATTTTAGTATGGATAGGTGCATCGTGAAGAATTAAATTTTCATTGTTCAATTAATCTAATTATTAGATATATATGCGTTGCTTAAATAGATCATTATATAAAATTGGTTGGTATCTAATTAGCCAAAAAAAAAAACCGTTTATAATACAAAAATATTCCAAAAATTATTTGGTACAAGAAATTGAACCCAAAAATATGGAAATAGGTTTGAAAGGGTTTGTATCTTTTAATTCTAATTTAAAAACTTTAAATAATTATTATCATCGTTACAAAAAAAAATAAAAATAAGTAACAAAAGGTGAAGAGAGTAAAATTTTATCTATGACAGTGAATAAATATATTATTATTTAATTAAAAAATGCCTTAAATAACCCATATCTACAATTATTTAAAAAAAGAAAAAACTTTTCTAATAGAATTAACAAAGAGACATCCTTTCCAATTTTCTTTCCATTTATTTCCTCTCTTTCCTTATTTTTTTGCATTTTCTTTACCACCCTTTTCTCTTTGATTTTCCTTTCATATTTTTGATTTAGAGAGATGTTTTCTTTTTTCCTCATATCATGTCCAAATCATAATATGCCCAATTGTATCATCCATTTCTAAAATGGAAGCAAAAAATAAGTTGATGGCCCCTCGAACATTTTGATATAATAGTAAAAAATAGAAAATAAATAAATATATTTATACATATATATATGTAATTCCATCAAAATCAATTATTTTAATATCAACAAGTGCATGGCCGAGAATTAATTAGTAACTATGGGTTACATAAATGGCTAGTTATACAAAAAGGGAGGAAAGAAGGTTGGATCGGAAGGGATGTGTCTCGTAATTCTTTATATGAAATCTTCAAATGAAATATTATTGTAATTACAAAAACTAAAAATAAGTAACAAGAAGCGAAGGGAGTAAAAGTTTATTATTATTATTTTTTATTTTCATCACCGATATTTAAATTTTATCTGAATAATCTTTTAAGAATTGACTCTTTTAAATTTTTTTTCGTTATTCTCATAATTTGAAGTCGAGAGTTTTGATTAAGAGATAAAATGATCAATCACTCAATTTAAAAAAATTTTATTGTAAAAATTTAGTTACCAGCGTTTGTCGTCGATGAACGTGAGATTATTTATTTTACAACTCACAAAATCACATAGCAAACAATGAAAGTACTTGCAATTATTAATATCACGTTAAGTTGTCAATTGTCAGCATTCTGAATGAAGAAGCTAATTTTTAGAAGAAGGGTGGAACTTGACATTTATGAGAAATCGTAAAAGAAAAGTTTGGGGAGCCATAGTCCCTTGTGCCTGTGTTTACGATCCATGTATCCCGGTTTATAAAAGGATAAAGAAGATTTTTTTTTTTTTTTTTTTTTTTGGTGAGAATATAATCGATGTTTATGAAAGACAGAAATAAGAAAATATTATATCAAAAACCAAATTTGCATACTCATATCTTATTTACTTGCCTTCGGTTGTGTTTATGCTGATCCGAGTAAGAGTGATATCTGTGGTTTCACCCTAAACCCAAAAGCTCAATGCGCTTGTATAAGCATCGAGTGATGTGTCATTTGGATCCGCATCTTACTAAATCCAAAACGACTCAAGAAGTTCTTCGTCATCGCAAATCCATTTTTCCAAAGAAAGCACACATCAAGAAAATCAACGCTTTAGCGCCATTCACCTATTATAGGCTTCGAACGACATCGCTCCCTCTGCACACAAAACTGTTAAGAAGATAGAAATGTTGTAAATGAGAGTAGATAATTTAAGTATAGGCAATTTAAATAGCACATACGGAGTTAGCTTCAAGAAATATTATAGGTATAGCTCGATTTTGCCCTAACAGAAAGACCTCTGGTCTTCAAAATTGTTTCTTGGGATGGATTCTACGTCATTCACGTTGGCCCTTCCTTCCTCGCAAAAAAAAGACTTCTATTTTATTTTAACTATCGTTACGATAACGGTAATATAAAATCCCTGCTATTTTTTAAAATTAGATTTTAAATCGATCACATTATCTTTCCCTCCTACTAAGAAAGACTTCAATTTAATTATAATTATTATAATCATAACGGTAACGGTTAATATAAAATTCGCGCGACATTTTAAAAATTAGATTTTACAAGCCTTTAATAAATAATCACAACGTTTATTCGTAAAATTATCTTATATACTTAATTAAGAGAATTTTTACTAAAACTTTATTTGGTTTGTAGGACATTCAACGTTGTTGTGACGAAGAAGAATAAGACCAAAAGGAATGCAAAATAAAGAAAATTCATGGCTTGCCATGGGATATGAAAAACATCAAACGTTTTAACTCAAACAAATCCTAAAAATTTAAAGTAAGCAAGGAGGAGAGAGAAATCACTTTTGAAATCAGGAAAAAGAAAATTAAGAGTCCCGCCCAATTAGAAATACCGTCCGGTTTGGTCCTACAAACATACGCCACTGTCAAGTCTCGCGGAAAGAAAAAAAAAAAAATGAAAATAGTTTAACTTAAAACCTCTTTATGCCCCCCAAAAACTCAAAATACAAAAACCCCAATTCTTCTTCTTTCTTCTTCTTCTTCTCCTCTCTCTCTCTGTCTCTCCGTGTGTCTGTCCGTCTCCTTCTCTCTCCCTCTCTTCTCAGAAGCAACCACAAATTTCTACTTTTAAATCGAGCGTTCGACGTAAGACGACGAAGAGGGTTTCTGAATTCAGGCGACATTGGTAAGAATTTCTATCCCCTTGTCTTTTTCTGATCGGGGTTGTCCTTTCATTTTTTTTAATATACGTTCTTCTATTTTTTTTTAATTTCTATTCAATTTAAACCTGCTAATTCGTGTTTTCTGATGTTTACATTGGATTTGAAAGTTATGACTCTATGTTTGTTAAATTGAAGGACAGATGTTGCTGATTTAAGGAGGCTTCAAAATTCGGGAATGAATTTATCGAATATGAAAGAGGGTTTGGGATCTGATTTATCTCCGAATCCTGAGAAAGATGAGAGTTCAGTAGTTGTCGATGAAAAAAATGGTTCTGAATCGGATGATCTGAAAAACCCAGTTTGCGATTCAGGAAAATTAATGGACGCAAAAGTGACAATAGAGGTAGTGAAGGTAAAGGAGGAGAGGAGTGATTTTGAGGTCGTTGAGTTTGAGGTAGATGATGAAAATGTTAGGGGAGGGAGAAGAGTAAGGAAGAGGAAGAGGACTGAGTGTGAGGCTTTGCTGAGTGAATGTAATGGTATTGTGGGTGTGGGGAAGAAGATGAAGGAAGAAGGTTTGGATGGTCAAGGTGGGAATGTGGTTAGGATTTTGAGGTCGAGAACTGTGGGAACTAGTACAACTGAGAAGAACGTTGAAAAAAGGAAAAAAGGTGCTAAAAGGGTGGCAAAGACCGTGAATGCTCTACCCATTGTTATGCCGGGAGAGGACCTGGGGTTGAAGCTGACAAAGAAGCGGGGGAGGCCAAGAAAGGACATGGGGGCAAAGCTGACAAAGACTCAAGGAAGGCCGAGAAAGGACTTGGGTGTGAGGCTGGTTAAGAAGCGAGGGAGGCCGAGAAAAGATTTGGGTGTGAAGCTGGTTAAGAAGCGAGGGAGGCCGAGAAAGGATTTGGGCATGAAGCTGGTCAAGAAGCGAGGAAGGCCGAGAAAGAACATGGAGGAAGGTGGGATTTCTAAATCTCTGGATAGTGTTAGGCTGGGAAAAAGGGCTGAGGACATTGGCTTAGAGGAAGAGATGCTTACTGTGGAGGAGTTGAGAAGGCTGAGGATTTTGCCTTCCAAAAGGAAAAATTCCGAGGAGCAGGAAAATGAGGATGCTGTTAGTGTTATTCAATCCCCTTTGAAGGCTAAAAGTGAGGATGCTGGTGTTGAGAACAAGGGTCGTGCAGGTGAGGAGATAGCTATGCCTGATAAGATACCATCTTCTAAAAGCAAGGAGATGGAGAAAGGGGATGCTGATCCTTCATCACAGTTGAAGTCTAAAAGGGAATATGCCAGTGGGAGGAAAAAGAGGAATGCTGGGAAGGATATTGCAATGCCTGCAGATTTACCATCTGCTATAAGTGAGGACTTGGAAAATGAGGATGTTGAAACTTTACCCTCGTTGAAGTCTGAGAAGAGGGAGAACACTAGAGTCAAGAAAAAGAGGAATAAAGGCAAGGAGATTGCTATGCCAGAAGCACCAGCTGCTAAAACCAAGCAGCGTGGTGGTAAAGTACTTGATGAAAAGAATTTAATAAGGGAACAAATTAAGAATATGCTTTTACAGTCTGGCTGGGCAATTGATTATAGGCCTAGAATGAGTAAAGACTACAATGATGCTGTTTATGTTAGTCCCAAGGGCAGAGAGTTCTGGTCTGTAACTTTGGCTTACAAGGTTCTTAAAGAGCAAGTTGAAAATGGAGAGGTTGATGGTTCAGCATTTACTCCAATTCCGGACGAGGTAATCTGCAAGTTGTTCAGAGTAACAAAAAAGAGTAAGCAAAGAGAAATGGAAATGAAGTTCAAGCAAATAGTAGCTGATGATGGTAGGATGGACAAAGATGGTATAAAAAGAGTTCCCAAGAGTAAGCCTACTCAGGGTGACAGTGTAATGCTTGGTGATAACTCCACTAAGAGGAAAACGAAAGGAAAATTTCTGTCACCTGGACGAAATAATCAGAAGAGTACTTCTCGCAAGGGAAAATCAGTCAATTCATCGGATGCCCATGCTCCCCGTCAACAGAAGGGTAGAAACCGATGCACTTTGTTGGCCCGTCGCCGCTCAGAAAATGAGATGGACCAAGGTGTTGATACTGAGAAAAGATCTGTTCTTGTGTGGATGATAAATATGGGGACTGTCCCTCTTAATGGGCAGGTGCAGTACATGAATCATCGAAGAAAGCGAACTATGCTTGAGGGCACTGTCACAAGAGATGGCATCCTTTGCAGTTGCTGTGGTGATGTCCTTACCATCCAAAGTTTTGAGATTCATGCAGGAAGCAAGCTCGGTCAGCCATTTCAAAACATGTACTTGGAGAGTGGAGCATCACTTCTGCAGTGCCTGCTTGACTCATGGAATGAACAAAGAGGTTCTGACCGAGAGGGGTTCCATTTGATCCCTGTTGATGGTGATGATCCAAATGATGATACTTGTGGCATATGTGGAGATGGTGGGGACCTAGTCTGTTGCGATGGTTGTCCATCAACATTTCATCAGAACTGCTTAGATATACAGGTTTGGACAAAATTGAATTTCAATTAAATTTTATTCCTTATTTTGATTGCATACTTGGAACGCGTTGATCCTTCTTTTGATTAATTTACTTTATGGTGTTCCAAATTAGAAACAAAGGGTAGTCGTATTCTGTTTACATGATTGCTTGCAGGCAGCATGTTGCCACAAAAGAAAATTTTTAAAAAAGGGTCCCGAAAGAGAATAAATTATTATAAAAGGAATGTCGTTTCTTGTGTTCAGTAATTCCTGGCACTAATTTTATTAATCCTCTAAGTCCAACAAGACAACTTGGCCTTAGCCAATTACACTTTTACTGCAAATTTACTAAAACTGTGAACTGAAATGCGAAGGACAAAAAAAATCTAAGGATATCAAATCTTCCCTCAAGCATCCATTTGGCCTGATGAAGAGCAGCCTTAGATCAAACATCCCTTTGGCCTCCAGGAAATCCTCCTTTGGACCTTGTCTTTGCTATTACTACTTCAGTTTGACCTATCAGGGCATGTATCTTAATACCGCAATAGTGATGGATAGAGATATCCTTTCAAACAGAAAGCTTTGTCAATTTGTTACTTCTACACATAATTATGCATCGAAGCTGCAAGCTTTGGAAGAGATTCTGTAACACATAAAAAAGGAGAGTTCAAACAATCGTTTCAATTTGTGACATTCCCAGAATACCCCTAAAATATTGATATCGTTCCAATGTGTTCAATGTAGCATGTGCTTTAACACCCCTTATATGATTAAATTATACCAATTGTATCCATCTTGTATGCCAAAATTCTTGTTTTTGTTTTTCCTTTTTATGTTTATACTTGAGCAAAAATTACTGTGGTAATTGCTCATTGATGTTTTAGCACCACAATTTTCTTAAAACTTAACAGTGATGGTGGTAATAAATGCAATAATGTTATTTATGACTAATAGCTTAAGTTATTTTAGAGCCATAGTGATACATGACTCTCAATTTAGATTGATGTTTCACTTGACCAGACGAGCAGCTTATAGTTCTTTCTTGTTGCAGAATTTTCCTAGTGGTGAGTGGCTCTGCATATACTGCTCATGCAAATTTTGTGGGATGGCTAACAGAGAAACATGTAATGAAGATGCGAATGATGACCAAACTCATGCAACATTACTTGCTTGTAGTTCATGTGGTGAAAAATGTAATTCTCTCTATCTTCAGTTTGTCTTATGTTGTGTTTTGGTATATTTGGTGTGATAGCTATTTTCTCAATGTTATGGGTACTGATAAGCCCTAAAACTATAACCTATTGTAGATCACCAAATGTGCATTCAAGTGGAGGATGCTATACATGATGATTCCAGCAGTCTATCCTTTTGCGGGAAGAAATGTCAAGATGTAATGCTTTATTGTTTTTCCTGGTTTTTATCAAAGGCACTCAATCATACCTGATTGTCACAGGTTTCTCCTTTTCAGTTGCACATTTTAAATAAGATTACTGTAATTTAATTACGAAGAAGTTTTCTGAATTTACGAAGAAGTTAATGCACCCATGTGGTCGTTCTCTCCTTATTTCTTTCTATAGGAAAATAAACTTAATTAGGTTGTAATCAGTGAAATCACCTGTATGTGAAGGGACTGTATGTTGGAACTTGGGTTTTAGACATTAATGGCCTTTTCTACTTTCTAGTTCACTCTTCCTCCTTTGGTTCCAAGAACTAACATTTTCTCGTTTTCCCATATTTTCATCCTATGCATGATAGATATATATGTATATATATTGAAGCACCAACTTCTTGTGCTCTTTTCCTCCTCGCAGATCTTTCAGAGATTGGAGTTGCTTCTAGGGGTTAAGCATGAAATGGAAGGAGGATTTTCATGGACACTTATTAGACGATCTGATGTTAGCCCAGATGTATCTCTCAATGATCAAATTGAGAATATTGAGGGCAATTCAAAACTTGCAGTTGCATTGTCTGTTATGGATGAGTGCTTTTCTGAGATCATTGATCTGAGATGCAACATTAATATGATACGTAGTGTCCTTTATAACTGCGGGTGAGCACTTTTGTGTTTATTCTTTTTAGTTCTTAAAAAGCAACATATGTTTTACTATGAAGCTGTGTATATTGATTATAGTGTTTTAGTCATTTATCTTATGACATTGTACTTTAAATAAGACTAATTGCTGAAAGTAGTGTTTGTGTCGGTGACACTAGTCATGGTTAATGTACTTCAATCTGTATTAATGTACTGGTGCTCTATGTTATAATTGCCATGGGACTTAGTACTTGAAAAGTTCTGTTCTAAAAGATAATACTTTCTTGTATGTTATAAATTCAAAATTAGGCTGGTGGGTTTTATGTTGAGTTTGTTATTTTGATGGATTTTTGATGCACTAGGACAGGGAGGCTTAAAACAATACTTGACCCAGTTGTCCCGCTTCAAAAAAATTTCTCTAGACCTACCAGGGTGCTTGTTGTTCAATGACTTGGATGGATAATTTTTGTCAAATATCTCTGTAGTTTTATTTTCTGATCTCATGCTGATTTACTATGACTACTTATTAACATATATTTGTAGACCCATTCCCATTTTTTGACTTTTCTATGGCATCGTGGTTTGTTCTCTACTTATAGTTTACTCCTTTTATTCTTTTGTAGATCAAATTTTCATAGAATAAACTACAACCGCTTTTTCACTGCCATTCTAGAGAGGGATGATGAAATTATATCTGCAGCATCGATCAGGTATTTTGATTCCTTAAAACAAATTCGTTCTCTTCTTTAATTCTCTCTCTGCTCCCTGTTTTAGCATACTTTGTGGTGTTCTGGAGATGACAACAAGGATTTTTTATGTTTCCTTCTTTCAAACCCATCCAGTTAATTTAGAAGTAGATAACAGAAAAGGGGACAGAGAAGAAAAATGAAGGGAGGTAGAAGTAGAAAAGAGGGAGAGACGGTAGAGAACCAATGTCAATAATCAATTCATATTCAAAGTAGGAATACAAAAACCTAAATTCCAAATATAAATAGGCCAAACCACAGTCTCCGTTGTAATTTAACCAATAACAGAAATATTCTAGAACCCAAAATAACTAAAACTGCTTTATGTATTTGCATCATTTCATATCTTCCCCTGCATTTCAGTACCCTGTTTTCAACTTCGTTCTCGTCTTGGTGGAGGTGAAAGAACAATCTCCCACATGCAGTTGCAAATTCACTGTAGATTGCTTTGTTTTACGATTCCTCATTACATGCATTATCATCCCTATAATGTCTTTCTTTTTCTGTAATGAATATCTGCAGTTTCATCAGATTTGAAAGGAAAAGGAGATTTGTAATTACAAGTTCTGTTGTCCGTTTTTCTTCTTCTCCTTTATTAAAATCTTGTGACTTGAGCCTTTCCTGGCTAGTCCATTAGTCAAGAGTTAGTCAGACTCTGGGAGCTCTTGAAGATGCCAGCTTTCCTAATTCATAAACCATTTGAGTTTTCTTGAATTTGTGCAACCAATCTCATAATTGATTCTCTGTTATGTCTTTTCTGCAACAAGCATGTAGAATTTGGCCATGGTAGTTCTAATTATGAAAATGTTTGCAAGTAGTTTCTGAGAAAGTGTCATTAATTGGACGTCTTTGTAGTATATCAATTAGGCTCCACCGGATGTTGTTCATTGAATTTTCATTTAGGCTGTAGTGGTTGTTTGGGAATTCAGTGGAGAATTACTTGTGTCAAATAAGTTCCTTCTTGTAAGTGTATATGCTGGACATTGAAGTAAACTAAAAGTAAAATAATAATAATTTCAGAGTTTTTTCCAGGAATAGTTTAATATGAAAAGCTGCACGCTTTCTATTGTTTTTTTTCGTTAGTTGACAAATGCTATGTTGTCAATAAGACAGTCGGCGGAAGAGCTTTTCCAATTGCCAAACATGTCCTTAGTGAAATTTAGGCACTAGAAATTGTGTATGCACCAGCTCTCAATATTTCTTTTGTTTTTGTTACAATTTGGCTTGCTCTCTCTCTCTCTCTCTCTCTTTCGATCTATGCTTTGTAGACATATATTTTGCTATTTAATTTTTTTCCCGCGGTTATGATGTATCTGAGAACACAATTACCTTGGTAACTAGGATCCACGGAAGCCAAGTAGCAGAGATGCCATTCATTGGGACCCGCCATAACTATAGGCGTCAGGGAATGTGCAGGCGGCTTTTGAGTGCAGTTGAATCCGTATGTGGTGAAGCAATGTCTTCCTTTTTTCTTGCAATTATTTGTGCTTGTTGATGCATCTTTGTAGCTGTACTTTTTTCATCTCTTTGATTACTTCAAACCAGCTCTTGCTTTTCTTTGTAGTTAGTGTTAATTTATCAGTCCATTTGAGGTATTCTTACATGTTCATCTTACCTATGTATAATATCATCCAACTAAATCATTATCCTAGATGTTAATTTTAATCATTTACTTGGTTCCCTGTCATTAAATTTTTTTGGTTCCCTTTTCTTTTCATAGTGAGTACCTGATTTTGTCCTTTTCCTTTAGAGTTTCATCTGTTTTTCGTTGAATCAACTTCTGCTTGATTCTTTTTTACTACGATGCACAACCATAGCCTTTTATAATAGAGATATGTTCTGTAAATAAATACAATAATTTATAAACTTGGTATAAACCAGTAGGGGTGTCTGGAAATTTATTTCTATATGGTCTGATACTGGTTGTTTTATTCCTATTTGGTCTGATACTGGTTGTTATCCCCATTGGCTGCTACTCTGAAGTTAGTATTGTGTTTGAATCCAGTAAATTTCATTGTTACCAAGTTTGGCCTTTTTATGCCTGCTGGACTTACGGTCAAATGTACTTTCAGGTTCTATGCTCTCTCAATGTTGAGAAACTGGTCATACCTGCTATAAAAGAACTCTTGGATACGTGGACTTCCATCTTCGGTTTTAAGCCTCTTGAAGCATTGACGAAGCAAGAAATGAGGCGTATGAATTTAGTAGTTTTCCATGGCACAGATATGTTACAAAAACCACTTTTGAAGCATCTGCTGGATGAAGTAACCACAGATGCAGGTGCTTCTTAAATTAGCACAAATTCATTTACATATGTTCATCTTCTCTTTCTCATTGTATATATTAACTCTCTCTTTATCTCTAGGCCTGACCTCAACCAAACTTAGCAAGGAGCTGTGTGAGCAAGCAAATACAGCTGATATGTTATCTCCTAATGGCCCTGATATTGTCAAGGTGATTGATGAGCCTGCCGTCGAATCAAGTTCCCAGTGCCCTGATAGTTCCTTGCATGATACATCAGACATAACTAGTGAAATATTCAATAACACAGAAGCACCTGCTAGGAAAGATTATGTAATGGCACAGTGTGATAATCTGAATAGTGAAAATAATACCTTCTCTGATCCACAGCTCGCATGCCAGAATTCTTGCAAAAAAAGCCTGAAGGATGATGCTGAGGAGACTGGTGAGTCTGACAATAATTGTCCTGGTCGGAGTGATCTGACCCCTGCAGAGATAAATGCAGAATGCAACTCCAAATTGGAGGAACAAGGATCTGAGATGAGCAAATCAGTAATGGTTGCATGCCTTGCCCCAGGAGTGTCTGATTCTGATGCGAAAATTGCTGATGCATCAAGTGAGGGTGCTGGGACTGTTGCTTGCATGGTGCAACATGAGGTTAACTCTGGTGAAGATGTGCTTAATTCTCATGCCACTCTTCCTGATCGTTGCGATGGAAGTTCTTCCTGTCAACATGGTATGCTTGACTGTCAGGGGGGTCCTTGTTCGAGTAATGGAGCAAAGACATCACGTTCTGATCATGAGAATGACATGCCGCAGATTAGTGTTAAATCTCCGTTTTACTCTGTGCCTGATTGTCAGGCAGATAAGAGTGGTGTTTCACAGTACCATTCTGAATCCTTTTGCAACCCAACTGCTGTTTCCGGTGTTTCTCTTCTCTGTGCCTCTGGTGGATGTAATGCTGGTGGTATTCTCAAGGTAATAAAATAGTAAAGCCGGCAACTTGATGTTCTTTCTAAGCTAAGCTCATGTTGACACCTTTATAATGTCACTCAAGTATTCTCCTTAGACTTTTCATGCATGTTTTGGGTGGAATGACTTGATCAGAAGGTTTAAGTATGGCTTTGGCATCTGGAAACTCTGCTTCATAGTTTGCCTGTATCATGTGACCATGTCATTGATATTACTCCGTTTTAGGAGATAGGACCCAAGTTATAACAGAAGGTTTTAGTTATTTAATTCATTCAAAAAATAAATCGTCTTGATGACCAATGAGTTGGGCTTGGATGCTATCGTAAAATTTCATTGCCAGTTTATTGCATATTAGATTACTTACTGGAGTAAAAATGATGACAAATGGCTATGTGGTACAACTTGATGTTCTTCAGAGCAATTATTATTTAAAATATTAGACTTGTCATATTTTCAGGAAAAAACCTTTTTTCTCATTTATATTGCTATAGACTTGTTCTGGTGTTTGATATCTTGAAGGTGTTTTCTCTAAATAGAGATGCCTGGACTGCACTTACTGTCGCTAAGTTCAGTTCTGATTTTTGTATTTTTTTTGGTAATGCTTTCAAAGATTTCAGGTCACTGTCATCTGGCCATAACTATTTTCCTTTATTATTTTTTGGATAAATGTGCAAAACAAATGTTTCCATTTGATGGGTGAGACCAGATATCTGTGCATCATGACATTGAATTATTCTTCCTATTCCTGCCAGCACACCTCTTGGGTCATCTGCCTCATTTTAGTAATATTTATAGCGTGCGAGTCTTATTGTGGTGGACTTATATCGCATGCTAAAGTTTTACTAACTCTTTCATTATACTCTTTCAATCAACTTGTGGTTTTCCACAAATATGTAATTACTTTTGTATGTCACCCTCCTCAAATATTTGCATCTTTTACAGTATCCATGACATATGCATCTCTCATCTCAAGTCTCGTGTTGCAGGCAGGTTCGTGTTGAACAGTGGAAAGCTGCCTCGACTTATTCTGCATGTATACTTGGATAGTTGAAACGCAAAGTTTCATGTTTTGGGGATCATTTAGTTCTTTTGTCTGTTAGTTTTGTTCAGTTTTTATACTTCTGTACAAATGAACTGAAATAACCATGCATTACATTGCCAATTCAATTGGAGATAAGCAAGTGTACATACATTGTGGAGTGGTGCGGATAGCAAGTCTCACTTACAAAATCAAAGGTGAGGACTAGGTGCACATATGCTTTCATCACCTTTTTTATATATTTTGCCTTTCTTGTTTGTCAGCCCTTTACTGCTAAAGAAAGAATATAGGTTAAAGGTTTTCACTGTCTACATGTCTTGACATAGAGATACCAATTACCAAATTCTTTGTTGGCTGTCCCACTCGTATTCCCATGCAGTTTCCTACAGTAACATAAGATGACAGTATCATTCATTTTTTCTAGATAGGGTTCATCACTCTGGCAGTAATCACAGTTTTGACTTTTATTGCCTGCATAAGTCTTATGTTTTTATGAACTCGCTCATACGCATTCTGGGCTGTTTAAAACTCATCTTACCTCAAACTTTATAACATTCAACATTCAACTCAAGTCACATATATTGGTGATTTAGAAGTGTGCCTTGGATCATCCAAAACTAGAAACTAGGCTGAAGAGCTTCACTTGCCTTTTTGCGTCTCTTTCCATCTCTCGTGAAACCCTTGTATAACTGATGTCCTCTTGTGGCAGAAATTTGTATCTCCATCCATTTTGGCTATACTTGGGTGAGGCATCTGCTGCTTCTCTTGTATGTTTCGGAAATGCACAGAAAGCTGACAAGATCTTGGCGGATGACAATTTTTGATGTGCACCTTTTGTTATTCAAAAGCCTTTCTTTATAGTTTCACAGATGGCTCGTGGTAGGCGTTGAAGGGTGTGCATTTTGGACTGGCTAGGTGCTCATTGTAAAGTAAATGCTGGTTTTTTACAATTTGAACTATAGTATTCTCTTTTTGGCGCGAAGTCGAAAGGAAAAAAAAAAAATTTATATTCATATACTACATGTTATATGGATTTTATTGAGGTGACAATTACTTTAAAAAATTGTTTGGTCTCTAGTTTGCTCCATCTTTCACCTGCCTTTGCCTGTTTTGAACTCCAACTTGTAGGAGTTGCATCCTTCAACTAGAACAACATCTGGTTGGTCTGGTGGTCGAACATTGATATGATTTAAGTAAACTCTCGATTTGAATCTCGTGTATATAGAAAATAGGTGTTGAAAGAGGTTTACCATTTAAAGATTTAATATGAATCGAATCGAATTTAATCAGTTTTAAAAATTTTTGGTTTATCCAAAAAAAAAAAAAAAAAAAATTTCCTAGACTAGGTTGAAATCATTTTCAATTTGAACAGAATGTTTTGTCAAATATTCATAGTGAATATGGTTTGTTCAAAAAAGAAAAAGGAACAGAATTTGGAATTTTACAATAATGCATTAACTTTAAGACGAGGGTAATCACCTAGTTGAATCCACCATCAGAGAGAGAATAAATTTTCCAGTAATGACAATTAACTTATTACAATCAATAATTGGGTCACTTAGAGATTAAATATATAATTAATCACTATTTTGGGGGAGAATGGTAATACCTAACCATTTCTAGTGGAAAGGATTTCCAAGAATTCAGATGGTCACGTGTATAAACACACACATAAGTAGATAAGGATTTTAGATTGAATTTGAAATTTGAGAATAGAAAAAATTATATTAAAAGAGTTCAACTGAATTAATTAAAGTATAATTTTACGTAAGCCGCTTATAAAGAAAAAATAAAAGGAAATTATGAAAGGTTAAAACTTGTTTAAACCTAAATAGGTCAGGTTTAATTAGGGCCACAGGCTTCAAACCCGGGCTCGAATGGTAAAAGGGCGGGGCCAGGTTTCTTACGCGTGTGATATGGGCAAATTATGGGAGAAATCCTAAATATCTGATTTATAACTCGAAAATCTAGGGTTTTTAGAGTTTCTTCACTTCGGTTTTGTGCTTTCTAGTTTGGAGCACGGAGCTGTTCCTTCACTGCATCGGCAACCCTCAAACATGGTTAGTATATCTTTCTCTCTCTTGCTAGAATTAGGGTATTCGTTGATTTCTCTGATGTCTGTTTGGAATTGTTTTGTAGTCACTTGTAGCGAACGAAGAATTCCAACACATCCTTCGTGTGCTGAACACGAACGTCGATGGGAAACAGAAAATCATGTTCGCACTTACTTCAATCAAAGGTATCGGTCGCCGATTTGCTAACATCGTCTGCAAGAAAGCCGATGTCGACATGAACAAAAGGTCTCTGTCTTCGCTTTCCATTCTAGGGTTTCATTTCAATGTCCTTACTTGTGTTTTGTGTCGGTTTTAGTTTTTTCTTTCATCTGTGTGATGAAATCGTACTTGATTACATTACGTTTCATTTAACAAAATTCTGAGGTGGGGTTCCCTTTTCGGAATTAGATTGCCTGCTTGCTTCTTTCTTTTGAATGATATTGTTTGCGTAATGTAAGCTTTATGGAGGGCAAAAACAAGTGAGAGTGTTGCAAGTCTTGTACTAAGTTCAACAACCTTAGCATGTGTGCGTTATGGTTCCAATATTAGTTTTGTCATCTAACTCGCAGTCTGTGGAATTTGAAAGGCCTCATGCACTGGGCTGCCCTTTAACTTAGGACTGCATCGTTTGTCGTATTGCAGATGGTTAATATATTTCTGTATTCCCAGGATCCCTGCTATACATTTTGAGCTTGGGGCCATAACATTATTGTCTCTCTCCCTCTCTCTTTCTTGCTTGCTTGTAATATTTATTTACTTTTGAACAACTTAAAAGGCATTCCATTCTGTCTTTTTTTTTGGGGGGTCAAAGGCATTAGTCTTTATCTTGAGCTGATGTGCTTGTGACTTCTAGTTCCAGTTTTCTAGAAACACCTAATTCATTATTTAGTTTTTCGTATGTCCATGGGGAAATGACTACTTTTTTCTCCATTCATTAAGTTGGCTTTTTGAATCCATGCTTGGTGGGGGTACCATCAGGATTCTTAGCTTCCCATAGACTTACAGACAATTGTATCCCACTGGTTGATTTGTTCATATCTTGTTTTAAACCTCCCGGAGATCTTTTTGATTCTTTTCTTTTGGGGTTATAAAGTTAACAAGGTCTAAGGAAGTCTTCATAGCCTTTTAAATTGTTCTTTCTAACTTACAGAGTGTCTAATTAATAAATTTACTTTATTAAATAAATTTGGCATCAAATTCACAGAAATGAATTCTAGCAATGGAGACACAAGATCATGTTCAGATTTGAAGTAAGATGTTATTAGCAACAGCCTTAAGAGATGTTTACTTCCATTTTCAGCATGCTTATCATGAACGTTAGAAATAACTCAAGAGAAGAGATTGTCAATTTAGTTTAATTTTGACTTTTTTAGTCATGCTTCAGGGCTGGTGAACTATCTGCTGCCGAGCTTGAGAACCTGATGGTGATTGTGGCAAACCCTCGCCAGTTCAAGATCCCTGACTGGTTTCTGAACAGGAAGAAGGATTATAAGGATGGAAGGTACTCTCAGGTTGTCTCCAATGCATTGGACATGAAGTTGAGGGATGATCTTGAGCGCCTCAAGAAGATTAGGTATGTTCCCTTTCAGATCATTTGAATCTTATAGCTTCCTAGTAGAGTCCTCATCATGCATATAAGACATGCTTGCTAATTTTAATTTACTGCTCCTTCAATTTGTGATAGGAACCACCGAGGTCTTCGTCACTACTGGGGCCTTAGAGTGCGTGGGCAACACACTAAAACAACTGGCAGAAGAGGAAAGACTGTTGGTGTCTCCAAGAAGAGATAATTTCGCTTCTTGCATTGGTGTTTTATCTTGCCTCGTTACATTAGCTGTTTTTCTCTGCCTTGGATGTTCAAGAATTTTGTTGATATAGTTTCTTTCTTGTTTTGTGATAGATGGATGTGCTAATGTTTCCTTGATATATTTTTAGTTATAAGAAGCAGTACTTCTATTTTGGTGCTTGGTGTTTCCTTCCACTGTCCAGAAATTTGATCTGGCATTGAGTTTGTTCTACATGTTAGTTCTTTGACAAGATTTAGGAACCATTTTGTCTGTTCTTCAACATCAATTAATATGACAAAACCTGGGAACTTCAGTAACTATTCTTTCAGACTTGGGGGTGCTGTATGCATCAGTTGTTCCATCAACTGAGAATGCTAATGTATTTAACTGCCTGGTAACTTGTTCTCCTCTTTTTCGTGTTTAGCAATGCCCTCAAGAGAGGAGGGGGTTGCGGGGCTCGAACCCTCACCGCTGGTGAGGGATGAGTCTTTGTTGTACCAATGCCTGTGCGGAAAGTGGCAGTTTTCTGGCACCAAAACGTTGTTTTTGGCTTTTGTTGTGATATTAGTCTGGTTCATTATTGGATGTTAATGTTAAACTGATTTAAGAAAGTTTGGTCTTTTAACACCCGCATGCAGGCACCCGCACCCGCACCCGCACCAACGCTTTGCTTTTGTTTATAGGCTGCCAGTCTATTTGCCGATTAGATGCACAGACTAGCTTTTCTCGAATCTAGTCATCGTGGTTGTATGCAGGGATTTGGCACTTAGGTAGGATGGCAAGGAGCATAAGCTAACATTAAACAATACATCAAATAGTAAATTGACTGTGTTATTTGCAGAAATCAATGCAACTTTTAGAAGTTATTAGGACTTACTAAACAAATTCTAAACACACTGTATAATTATCGAATGATGTAATGACATGTCAATTTTAATGCACCCTATGTTGTCTTTTGCCAGCAGTATAATCGAGTCATCAGAACAAAGCAATTGAATAAAATGACTACATGCACGACTAATTCAGTATTTAAATCCAGAAGACATTTTGTGCCAAAGGGGTTGTCACAATCGTACTAAAATTAATTGCCATTTGCCATGCGCCTCACAAAATTTAAATTTGCTATCCCTCTTCTAGTGTTAGACAGAGAGAGAGAATTTAAGTAAACTATATAACTTTTCTTAAGCAAATGTTATTGGGTGAGTTTGAAAATAGTTTTCACTAGAGATTGACGCGTTCGTCTCAATTATTACCTCATTGTCCCCAAACGCAATGATACCTTCTCTCTTACTCCTGTCTCCTGTCTTTAGAACTCTCACGTCAATATGACCGTTTGTTATTCGCCCTCTGTTTTTTTATTTGGTGGAAGTTATCCCCCCCCCCCTCTCTTTCTCTCTCCTTTTCTTATTTCTCTTTGAAAATTGTGGGCTCATCTGATCCACAACATGGGCTTGCACTTGAAGAGCCAACTTAGGTCTGCTCCTGCTAATCGGGCTTGCATTGAGATCTTCAAACCCTAATTACTTTTTTTTTTTATCCCCTAAACTTCATATACTGCCGAGTATCCGGAGTTTTACTCCGACTAATCTCGACCAAGCTGCTGTCGGATCCCAATCGGGAGGGACCTCTCTCAACGTCGTTTTTGACATTACCAAGACTCGAATCCCGGTTCTTGGTGTAGGGTGCTTCCTTTCCTATTAAACCAATGAAGCGTTGGTTCAAACCCTAATTACTTTACCCTCCATTATTTTTTTTTACCCATCATCAGTGTATCTAGAATCATACTTCAACTAATATGATTCGAGCATATATAAAAACCCTAATTAGGGGGTATCTCTCAATGTAGTCTTTTTTATTTTCAAATTTTAAGCCTAAGACTTAATTAAGGGATGTAACACGCTATCTGATTAGGTCAACTTTCGGTGAATAATTACTCTCCACTGTGCCACTATCCTCTCTCAGTTCTCACCTTCTTTCATATTCTTAATCTTGCAATTTCTAGGAAAATAAATTTAAATACCTATTTTATGTCATGCTCAACCCGTCAATAATTTGTTCCAACATTATCTATTAGAAAATGTTAATTTTTTAGCTTATTTTTCTATTAAAAGAGTAAAATTTAAGTTCCATGGCCTTTTAAAAGAAATGAAAAAAAAGAAAATTATAACGTGGATTAACAAAGTAACCCAAAACCTTATTTCCACCTGAAGTATGTCTATTTTGATGAGTGATTTGTACAAAGCTAAAAACTAATAAAAATTGGAAAGGGGGGGGGGGGGCCATTGCATTGTCTTTTATGATTGGATTGTGAGGTGGAGGCCACATGATGTCACATGTAACTTAGGAATCTCAAATCCACCATGAATTATCCAAAAACCACATTAAACGATGAACATCAACTTGCGTCATTTATAATCTAAGACACATGAGTCATCACTCAAAAAGGGTATCTAAAGAGAAACAAAACACAAAAAATTTAGTCTGAAAATCATTGAATCTGGGACGTGGCTTATCTCGAACAGTGTAAATATATATATATATATATAGTGGAAAATTAAAAGGGACAAAATCACGATTTTTGATCTTGTCTGCGTTTTTGTGTAACGGTTTCTTAAAATTATGTGGATTTTGGCTTTGTCCTAATACACATTTTGTCTTGGTATGTAAAGATTCCAACCGATCAATTGTAAAGTAAGGTAAAATTTTTGACGATTCCCTGAAGTTGTGAGCATCCGAATATGGTCTGTTAACCGTCCATTTTGGCCCATCATGTAATCATAAGATGCCGACATTGGTATATTGGGAAGGACATTAAGTTTTTTAATCAACTCTCGAATTTGAATTTTAGAAATAATAAGAACTATGTTAGAAGAACTTTTTCTGAAAAGAGTTCGATAATAGTTAGATTGGATTATTCAGAATATAATTTCGAATAATGATCGATCAAATACAAAAAAAAAGATGCCGAAGAGATGGAATATGTTATAGACGGAGTTTATCATCGTATAAAAATTGTGGTATCATGGTTTCTTTCTTTTTTCCTAAAAATATTAAATTATATAATAAAATGAATGTTATGTTTGTAATCTCTCACTTCTATTATAAACAAGATTTGATCTTGATGTATTACAAAAATCTTTACCTTAACAACTGATCTCATTAGTGCTTTTTTTTTTTATTTTATTTTAGTCCTAAGTCTATTCTATTTTGGATCGTAAAATGCCTTTTATGATAACCCTATCATAGAACCACTTTTTTTTTTTTTTTTTCATTTAAAGGTAATTGAGAGATATAACTAGCTAGCATAACTCCCTCACTCTCTCCAGAGGTTTTAAACTTAGGAAGTTGACTTTTTAATATTAATGAAAATATTTTTTATTAAACCGTGTTAAGGTACTAAGTATCTTTTTTCTTATGTTGGATTTAGTAGTGTCAAGAGTACTAATCTGGTTCTAGTGGTGTCGGTCCCAACTTTACAAAAATATCTCCCAATTTAATTTTTTCTATTTTTAAATTTCAAATGTGAGATTGAGTTAATAAATTTAATATTAAATATCTTTTTGGCTTACCAAGAGTTCGAATTCGTATGCTCTACTTGCCCATAAGCAAAAGGGAGGCGGGGGAGGGAAATTGACGTTGTTGTTGTGTTTTGTATAACAAACAATACAAAGGGCCAATAGGATGGCAGGGCTTGGGGGAAAAAAGGCAGCTTTTTGTGACGAACCCTTCATTTTTCATATTTACTCTTGTTGGCCAGTTTTTGCAAACAAAGAGTTTAATGATTTGAATTGAATCTCTCTTTTGTCTTTGGCCATTCTTCTGCTGCAACATCCTATAGTCTGTAAATTTTACAAAAGATTTCAACTATTATAATTTGTTTGCTATTCTGTTTTCTGTTTTGCATATTTTGCCATTAGAAACTTCTAAATTCCGTTTAGATAACATCAAATTAAACCATAAATACGGGTAAGATCAGCTGGTACATAATATTACCCTTAAAAAAAAAACCTAGACCCTAATTGCAAAGAAGTGACAGCATCAACAAGCACGTTAGGCATAGACAATAGATTGGAAGTGTGGACATGAAAAAACATACGAACGATTAGGTTAGGAAGGAGAGATTATATTATTAATTTCCAAAATAATATCAGACAACAATGGCCCATATGAACCCCCACTTCTTAAGTTAATTCCTATTATATTTAGTCTATACACAACTAATCTTTTTTGCACATTTGCACAGCTAAATGTACTAGCCCTGTAATTATATGGATGCCATGTTCTCAAACTCTTAATCTTTTTGCCCACTATTTGTTCATCATTCAATTAAATTATCCTATTTAGACCACGAAAAATAACGACTATCATTTCATTCATCTAGTAATAATAGTTTGTTTACAATATTGTTAATGTCTACTATTGTCGCCTGAAAATCCCGATCTCCTGCGGCGAGAGCGGGACTCTTCCGCCGGTGACGACATGAGAGTAACAAGAAGGTCAGCAAAAGCACCCACAATGAACTTATGAGTACTCTTAGGATTCAAACTCAGATAACACAAAAGCAAATCATGCAAGTAATCCCAATTAGCTCTTACATCGATCAAGTCACGTGCTTCCACCATTTCCTGCATAGATTTTCGAAAATCCATAAATGGGTCCGGTGAATATGTCTGTATAGCCACGCCGTTTCCGGCGAGAATGGCGTCATTTTCCCTCGTAGATGAGGACGACTCGATGATGGAGTTGGAGGTACCCGGAGTGGAGAAGAAGAACCGTTGGGAGGCGAAAACGGCGGCAAAGTCAACGCCATCGCCGGTGATGACTTCGGGTTCAGATTCCGAGTAGATAAAGTCGTGGTAATGGGCGGTGGCGGTGGCGGTGGAATGGGGTATAGAGGGGTCCGCAGTAATGTCGTAGAGAGAGTTGAAGTTTTTAATGAGAGTTGTGGTGATGGGAGGTGGGCGGTTGTGATCTTCCGGGGGGTGTGTGAGTTGGGGTGACGACAGACGTCTGATTTTTGAGAAGAAGCATAAGTGGAGGTTTCTTGCTAGAGTGTTTGGCATTGTTAGAGAGAGAAAGAGATCACTAGTCCAACAGCAGAGGAGAAGGGGTATTTAAGTGGGGGTGGAGAAGAGAGGGGGGGGGAGAGAGAGAGAGAGAGAGGGAGAGAGAGAGAGGGATGGATGGAGAGGTGGGATAGTATCCTCGTGGGTGCTTGCTTGTAGTTGCGTACCATGGGGCTTGGGAGTTCAACGGTGACTTGACAGACATTTAAAGACGACTCTGTAATCTTGGAGTGTTATTCAATACCAAGCAAAACCTTTCGGTCCTACTTCACTCTCAATACATCACGGACTTGCACGCACCAATCATTGCACAACTCTCTCCCTCCCCCACTTGAATGGGAAACTTTACATTTTAAATAATCTTTTCTTAAATAGAATTTTTTTATTTTTTATTTTTACTGTCGTTATCTAGATTTTATCTGATTAATTTAGTTTGAATATTGTTAAGCCTATTTTAGGGATTAACTTTCTCAAATTTTTTTTTATCATTTTAAAAATTTAAATTTAAAAACTCTAATTAAGAGATAGAATATTCTTGATTAATACACGTAGAAGTGTTTGATTTTCTTGAATAGTATCCTCATCTTTCTGGCCAATCAACACGTCCAAAGGTGTCAGTATGTCACAAGTGAATCTCTCATTTATATAGTACAAATAACCTAATTATTTTTTAATTTTAAGAGTACATTAACCCAAAGAGTACTTAATCTTAAAATTTAAAATAAAAACATCTAATAAATCATTTATAGAGTTTCATGGTTCTCAAATATTAATATTCACAATTTTAATAAGATAATTTTAGTCATTTTTATGCAACATCCTACTACAATTAAATTAATAATTATGACCTTAGTTATTCAAATTTAATTCATCTTATCTATAATCAATTTTTCATGAAATCACTGATTTTTTTTTTTTAAATTAACATGGCGTTACCTACCTTAATTTTTTGGGGAGAGTTTTATGGAGTTATATTTGAGTTCAAGTCCAGGTAGGTACCAATCCACCTATATGGGTAGGTGGTATTGATATACAAATTTAAGTAACCTAACAAGTTTTAAAAAAGAAAAAAGAAAAAAAAAACTCAAAGCATTGGTATTTTCTAAATTTCATTTTTATCTTTAATTTCAATATTATTTTATATTTTTATGAATATTTTTTTTCTTCTTTTTTTTTATTATTTTTATTTTATTCATTTTTTTAATATTATCTTCTTTATCTTCACTTTCAAACTTAAATTTTATATATTTTTTTTTATTTTATATTTATTTCTTAAATGATCAATTACAAAATTTAAAATTAAGATTCGGATTATTATTATTGTATCTTTAATTTCAACTTCAATTACCCATAATTTAGCGTCAAGTTATCCAAATGGGTATATAAAATTAACTGGTTAGCATACAATTTCGAATACATATTTTAACTATAAACTTGAATGTAATTAGCTAAATTTAAAATGCAGGTAATTTTATTTTATTCTTCTAAATTAATTCAAGAATGGTATCTCAGCAGCAACAGCTCTCGATGAGCGCGTGGAGACGCATTTAATGTTGAAACATATTCATTTTCTAAGAATTCGAGAGGACAAAACGATGTTTTTGGATTTGAGTAACATGCACATGCAGACCCGAGATGAGTAGTCGCCTATCCACAGTTCATGAAACCCACGGACGAAGGGTCATGATTAGTTTTCAACAAGGGGTCAAAAACGAGATTGCGAAAGATCGATGGCTATGATTGTCCTATCACTTAACAGATCAAATTTTTTGGGACTAGTCCCAATCTGGGGTCCCCCAAATTTTGCTTTTAATATGTAATACAAGATTAGAAAGTGCTACTGTACCACTGTTTGTCTTTGCATAAGAAGGATGCACGAGTAGCTGTTTGATGCCCATAGAGCCGGGGAATGTGTTGGTCGCTGTCTAGTCCATCGGCTAG
Organism: Dillenia suffruticosa; assembly: GCA_033439265.1. Classification (NCBI taxonomy): domain Eukaryota; kingdom Viridiplantae; phylum Streptophyta; class Magnoliopsida; order Dilleniales; family Dilleniaceae; genus Dillenia; species Dillenia suffruticosa. The sequence continues at coordinate 22,968,272 of JAVTVX010000020.1, read as the reverse complement.
CTAGGCTTCAAAAGCAATTTTGGGAGATTTAATAAATTGAAGAAGAAAAAAAAGAAAAGGAAAATTGCCCAAGTTGTTTATAAAAGTATAATATATTTTCATCTCAATTAATTCGTCCGGATCCATTATGATCCCTCTTAAGGGGATCAGGGTCTGTCTCCTAATATAGTCTGTTTTATTTTTACGACCCAAATTCGAGATCATTAATTAAAATATAATATATATAAACTTAATATTTTGAATTTATAATTAAATTTATATTTAGAATTTGTGTGACATGACATCTCAAACTAGAATGAGAACGATAGTGATCATAATTTAGAAATTATTCTCTCATAAATTAACTATAAAAGTATTGATTAGAATCACTTAAGAATAACACAGTAACAATAATACTAATCTTCTTTACACAGTGCGACGGAATTAGTTTGTAGATCTGGCACCTTGCTAATAGGGTATTAGACCAATAATTTGGATGAAATTGTGACATGATTAATAATAATTGTGTGAAATGGCATTCCACAACACCCTTGAAAGAGAATAGTTACACATGCGTGCGTCCATACACATGTCTGTGTGTGTGTGTGTGATAAAGAAGGCCAAAAATAAGAAAAATTAGATCATTGTTCATATAATTGCAGCCGAAAACTAGGAGTGTTTATATTCTCTCTATCTCTCTCTCTCTCTCTCTCTTCTTTTCTGTTTCTAATGAAAGAGCACTTTCCATCAATCATGGTGGACGTGTTCCTTCTTCTTATATATCCTATGGCAGTGCGGGTCTGCATTAAAATCCAATTTCTTCCTTCCTGATTTTATCCTTTTTGCCTCTTCAACTTTTTATGCACTTGTCACCTCACAATCACATTGTTTCCTCCCCAAATGTTCCCAAACACAGGGCAATTATTTTTTTTATATAATCTAAATAAATTATAATCAATTTAATTCAAAACTAATTTTAAAATCACATGACCATAAAGCATTCATTTAATAATTTGAGAGGCCCATGCAGATGACTTGACCTTGGTAGTCTCTGTGAGTTAACAAGACAAGAGCTCCAACCATCACATCAATTTATTCTTAACTTGTTTCGTTTCAAAATGGGTCAAATCCATTCCTTCACGAAATCCAAAATGTGATTTTGGGAAACCTTTTCTACAAAGCCAAATCCTATGGTCAGGTAAAATATTACCATCTACCCACCAACTTTGGTAGCTAACCACATGGCGCGTAAAGTTTGCTTACACTTCAAGTGTTTCTCTTGTATCCAACCCCCCACCAATTTTCATACTTACACAGATACAATATGGATTTGGTAAAATTGAGAATTAGAATTTGCCATTACAGTAATAGAGTTCTATAAATAAGAAAATTTTGTATTCAGAACCACTTGATAAATTTATTCTCTTTTGTCAAATTCTTATTGTGCAATATTATTGTAAGAAATCTTACAATATTGAGCTAGTCATATGGTTATTCATATTATTGTGCAGTTCTAGAAATGATGAAAAAAAATTTTAAAAATCAATTCTAAAAATCCCACAGTATTCGAATCAGATTAGTCGAACAAAATTCATATATCAATGATAAAAATAAAAAAAAAATATTGAAGTCAAACAAAATTAAAAAATGGATGGTGAAAAAATATATATATATTGTTATGCTACATTTGTACGGCATAAAGAAAACTAATTTTCTAATATTTTTATAACAAGAAAACCAAAATATTTATAAAAATATAAATATTTTGTTATTTCATGGCCGCTTAAACGAACAAACTCAAAAAGTGTTCGACAAAGAGAAAGGACTACACCAAAAACCATAATTGGCATACCCCAACGCTACACCAACAACACTAATCCTCTCGTACATAATTTATTAATCAGGCTAATATGTATACATATATATATATATATATATATAATAATAAAGTTGAGAAGGTATTGTGCTGTACCATAATTAATCAATAATGAGAGAGACCTTATCCCACTTTGAATCCCATACACCATTTTCCAATAATAGAAGAGCACGTGTGACCACTGTGTCCGGAGAAGGGGGTACACCATCCTCTTTATCAAAGGGTGACACCCGAGGGGATGCTTCGTTTAGTGAGTTGTCGGAACATAGCGCAGGGACCAGGAAAGAAAAAGGGAACAAGAAGATCCTAACTAAAAATGTGATTCATGTGCACATTATTCAGAACTTGACCTTGAAAATCTTTTCGGCATAGTTGTGTGGAAGTTCTTTGCTGTGCGGATCGGACACAGGCCAGCGAATCTAGGCTCACCACTTTGCCTACACCAAATTATTTTCTGAAAAACCTGAGGTTAACTGAGGAGGAACTAGTTGGCAAATTTTCCTTTCTTCTTTTTTGATAATGGAAACATCACTAATGGTAAATATAGTTATTTTCTCCACTTATGGATGATAATATAAGTTAAAGAAGCCAAATACAATCCAATTCCGATAAGCAAAACACAAATATCATGAGCCAGTGATAAAGAATGCACTAAAAAGATCCAAAATTATCGAAATTCAAAATTTAAAATTTAGTGACTCCATTAATACAAACTTTAAATCCATACAAAACTCTTACCCCAACCAAGAAACTCGTTTCTGAATTTTGAGATTTTGAATCCATATAGTTTTGGAATTCCTTAAAGAAGATTTGCCCACGAAAAATAATATACCAAATTTTACCACCAATTAACCAAAAAAAGAAAATAGCATAATGACACAGCCAAAATTTTTTACCAAAAGACGTCGCAAATTTACTGGTCCACATATTCCAGCCTAATCGAGAGAGAGAGAGAGAGAGAGAGAGAGGCATTGGGCCAAGCTCAGAGTCCAGTCTTGGTTGCTAACAGTCACCAATCTCGGTGAATAGATGGCCCGGCCCTAATTCTACTTCAAACCCTGTAAGCCATCCATCTATCCAACTAATAAAGAAAAGTGAGTGTCTCGAGGGTACAACGGTCACAATCCCCTTTCGATCTCGGATTCAAATCTCGGAAGAATGACGTATTCCATCCAAGTCCTAAATACACCCCCCCCAAAAAAAAAAAAAGATATGACGACGATGCCATACCCCAACACAGAAGAGGGTTTCCAGACTTGGATTGCATCAAAAGTGGCAATCTTTTCATCAAACACCACACAACTTGAAAATGTTTGAAGTTTGAGGCAGAACACAAAAAAGACCTGAAACTACACGGGTGCAAATACATCTGGTAATGTCCCGTTTCATTTTTACAGGTTCTGGTTTAGCCTAGCTGCCACTGATGCAGCCACACCACCAGGATGGGTGGAAAGGTCGGGTTTGTTCCTTATCTCCGCTCCTATAACACCTTCCGCATCTTCTCTCGTTGCAGGTTTATTCGCCGGCAGCTTCGCAGTCGCATCCTGCATAGGCAAAAACAAAATAGATAAGAAGAAGCCAGTAAAAGTGACACGAAAAAAAAAAATCAATAGTCACTGTCCAAATTATTACCGACAAAACATCGGACAACGTTGTCTTGTCTTTATCACGCATGGTACGAGCATTGGCAACAGCTGCGGATTGAGCTTGTGCTGCGACCCCACCGGCGGTTATGACATTAGTTCCCGTTGCTCTAACCTCTGCTGCTTGAATTGCAGCGGCATCGCTTTGATCAATGGGCTTATCACCGGCAGAGAGAGCGGTGGCTTCTAGTGCTTCTCCAACGGTTATTCCACCGGGTTCATGTGATGTTATTGGAGTTCCTTGCGTCGATGGAGATATACCTTGAACATACTGCCCTACCACCTAAATAATTATATTCAAAGTCATCAACAACCATAAAATCAATTCGGAATTTTTATTTTAATTACAAAAACTTAAGAAACTTGTGAACTAGAAGTAGAACATAACCTGTCCAGCAACGGATTCAGTGACAATGCGGTGACCTGCAACTTTAGACTCCGATATGACAATACCTTCATTTTCGGTGACTGCGGCAGCTTGATTGTGGCCAAGAAGACCGGCTTGCTCATTCTTAGTAGCAGCAGATTGCATAACTGCGGCAGGTCCGCCTTTTTGGGTACGGCCCGTGACTATGTTCTCGGCTGCTTGCATGGATGAAGCATCTCTAGGTGCAACCGGCTTGGTAGCTAAGTCGCCAGAGACGGTGAAAACGTCGCCGTATCTGATTGCCTCACAGTCTTCCTGAGGTCTTCGGGTTTGGTTTTGACTCATTGTTCTTTCTCTCTGTCTTCGAATGGGAGAGCGGAAGTAGATATGTACACAATATAAGCCTAGTGTAAATGGTTTTGATGCAGACATGTGGAGGTGATCGATTTGAAACGTGGCGAAATTCATGATCATTTGAGTCTGATGCACGCCTCAAGTTCTGTTTTTGAAGACATTTGGCCTTTGTGATTTCCTCGCACACAACACTGGTTGCCTGCTCAGAGGTTTCGTTTCGTTGCCCCCTACCCTGCCCGGTTGGGCCTAGACTTGGGCCTCCCTCACGACCCAGTCCAGACTTTCTTTTGGGTGATAATAAATACACCCAGCCCAGACTAATAAAAACCCGATTTAATGAAATATTAGGAAACACCGTGGAAACAGGGCGCGCGCGAGCACACACACGCACACACATCATATTAAACTGGATTAAATTGTATTTGACTATTAATCTTTTTCATTTATTTTTAAAATTCAACATTTTTAAAATTTTAAAAATTAAAATAAGAATAAAAATGATTCTCAGAATCTCCTTTTTTTTTTCAATTAATTAACTTTTATATAGACGACCCTTTATTTTTCCTCTTTTACTGTGTATTACGTCATTTCCATTTTATTTTCTAATCTCTTCAATTTTTTTTTTTCATTTTATATAATATTTTACAATTCTCTTTTTATTTCAAATATTCATACCAATTTTTTCTTTTGTTTTTACCATATTCTATTGCCCATAATAATAAAAGTTATAATTATAAAAATATAAATTTTAAAACTTTAAAAATTATTTAATAATTTTTTTTATTATATTAGTATAATTATATTGACCGATTGAATCATTCAAACTTATTAAACTATCACACACTTCAACGGTTTAAAATCGGATACAATATTAAAAACACCATATACAATTGCACATAGGTTGCATAAATGTCTCAACACTCATGAACCATATGCAAGCATTAGAAACTGTATTTTTTTTTTTTACCTTGGCTAAGCTATCTCCTAGTGTCCAGAAATTTATCCTGACTATTCTGAACCGATCGTTATAGGGTCCGTTTTGTGGAGTCGAACCCCAGAAGGTGGTGGAATGGTATAGCCCCCTTGATCGGCTGCACCAACCATTGTTGGTAGCATTAGAAACTGTATGTGACCTTTCCACAGACGGGTTTATTTTCTTCCAAGCAACGTGCTCGAGTTCGATTTGTTCAAATATTGGCGGAGAAACAAGGCCATCAGGGTTTCCAAGGGGTAAAAATTTTACGAAATGGTAATATAGGGCTCAGTTTTGGGTCCAAAAAGGTGACTTCCTATACGAATCCGCCCCAGAAAATTTGTAGCTCTTGCGACTCTCCTCCTCCTTACTCTATCCAAGGTTCTGAGGAGGCAAAAAAAGCTGTAGGTTTACCGAATCAATTCCAACAAGAATCAGCTATATGGTTGAGAAATATAGCAACCAAAGAGCTGCGAGAGAAAAGGGTAAGAAGATTATTGACCAGAGAAAAAGGTACAGTTAGTGGATGCAATTGAACAGTCGAGACGAGTAGCATCTGAGAGAAAAGGTGGAAGAGCATTTGCAAGAGAGAGAGACAGAAATCCACCATTAGGATTGAAGAGGACAACAGAGCATAAAATGGTTGGATAACTGCTTAAAGTAACCGATGTAGAATCTCTTTTGGGTGTAAAGTTAGGCATAAAGATTGAATAAGTCCTCATCTCTTGTCGTCTTTAGGGGAAAAGACAGAAGATTGCAAAAGGGCAGAAGATAATATTCCTCACTATGGCAAGTTCACGTCTTTCCCCCGGCCGCCTATCTACAAAATAATCATAATTGATCTTTTCCAGATCACATGATCAACACTTGAGCCTGAGGATGATGATACATGAAATTAAGTTTGCACGCACACCATTAACTCAAGGGTCCAAGGAAACAACGAACCCAGGCATGAAATATGGAACACAGCACAACTCAGACATAATGATAGACCAAGTAATTTAAGATTTATACTGTTATAGGCTATTAAAATTATACTGAATCATATAGTAGAACCACGTCTAGCCTGAAGGCGAAACTAACAAAGTTATTTTTAAAACTGTAAGCGCAACATAGGTAAACATTTTCAAAATCATGCCATTCCAAGGAATGCAATCCCCCATCAACAACTTTGAATCCATTTCAATGGTAAAAGCTTGCCTGATGAAAGGACCACAAGTAAGAAAAGGGAGCCAGTGTCACTAGAAATACCAAATCTGAAGTTTTGGCGGAATTGTAACATGGACACAATTAAGTAGCCAATTCCATTTCCAGAACAAGAAACCATAGCAGCAAAACAATGATAGCCAGAGATGTTTAATACTTCTCAATTTTATGTAAGCACAAGCTTCTACTCTTATGTTTATGATGGGTGGGGGGGGGGGGACAAACAAAAAGAACAGAGCAAAGAATTTTTTTGAACATTATCAAGGTCACATCCCAATAATGCAAATGAGGGTGAGAATCAACATCGCACCACGGCTATCAGTATTGGTTCTCATCACCAACAAGAGCCAATTTCATATGGGGTAATTTTCTGACCACAATATTCTTCAGCACGATGGAGAAAGGACACACTAGAGAATGAAATAGCTTACATAGGACAAGACACACGATGGAGTGGCCTGATACTCAATTGGCACAATCGCTTGGTAATGGAGAAACACCATGCACTTCTTAGCTCCTACTTGTGAAAAATTAACCGGAGAAGGGCATGATTTACCAAATAAGTGTGCAAAACAGCCATACTCTACACCTTAAATTCAGAAACATTGGCCGAAAATTTTCAACATTATGAATAACAAGACAACTAATTTAACTACAATTACCAGCACGATGAACAGTCTCTTTCAGGACACCACATGAAGACTTTAGATAAAGAAAGGCACGGTCCATTGATGAATTCAGAAGCAATGACTGGAAAGCAACAGAGCAAAGGCAACCATCAGACTAATAAATGCATTCACTAGCTGACAACTCTAAAACTTTGGAGCTTTGCTTGTTACCAAGCAAAATGTGAATTAGCTGAAAACATATAAAAAAACTGAACATTTGTAGCACAAAATAAGGTTGCGAATTACATGAAAACAAGAAAAATCATCCTTTTGATTTTTCTCTTACATTACAATTCAGCTATATGTAAGGGAGGTGAAGAAAATGACAAGTTGTTGACAAAATCATAAAACTAACCACTGGTATTGTCTTTTATGAAACCAATTTGATCAAAATGAAAAAAGCCTAAACTGTTCAGCCCAAACCCTAAGACGAACCAAATCAGGAAAAGTATTCTGAGTACAATTTGTAAGGTTGTAACATGTTTGATTGAAGAAGACTTGATATAACAGAGAGGAATAGAAGTACATTTAAGCAGCTCAGGCAACAGGTCATAACTTTTACTGCTTCATCTCCTAAGAATTATTACAGGATCACTAGAAACTATCAAAATTTGCACACAAACACTACTATCAGTCAAGACCTACTCTCTCTCTCTCTCTCTCTCTCTCTCTCTCTCTCTGAATAGTCCAATTGGCTGCACAAATTATTGAAGAATAAGACAAAACCAGAAAATCAACATTAATCAAAACCTAAAAATGATAAAAGCACATTCAAAAAAGATGCAATTCTAATTTCGAATTAAAACAGCCAATTTTACACTTCTGTTCCGAAATTCATACTCAATTTCCATATCATAATGTCGCAACAAGAGTCAACTGAACATTAACAAAGCTAGACGGGGAGAGAGAAAGAGAGGTTGAAATTTTACTGTACAAGCACAAGCCTCTCAGTCTCTTCACCCCAAATTCCTCCATCATTATCTTCAGCACCTCCCTCTCCTTTGGGCACAGTCACAATCAGCTCTCCATCACTGTACACCGCATTTGCCATCTCCGGCTTCGTGCTCATCGGAAGCCGAAACCGCCACAGATCGAGCTCCAACTCATCCAAGGGCAGAGATTCAACAGAAAAATCCCCATCTCTGATCACGATCTTGATCACGCCTGGATAGATCTCGACGGTGTGTGCCCTGACGTTGTTACCGACATCGTCGGCGATCACGATGAACTTGAAGTGATCGGAGGTCTCCTCGATTGCCACGTCGGCGTCAGAACGGAAGGGGAGCTCGAGAACGCGAGCGAAGATGTGGGGGAGTCGCCGGAGCTTTTTTTGCCTGCAGGCGACTCTAGTGTTGGGTTCTGATAGGCTCGAGTTTATGACGTTGATGTCGTATCTTAGAGTTATGTTTCGTTTTCGAGGTGCTGGATGAACCTTCATTGTGTGAATTTTGATTTTCTCTGATTTCAATACATTAGAGAGAGAGAGAGAGAGAGTGATGCGGGAATTCCGCGTTTTAGGAGTTCTTGCAGAGGGAAACGGTTCGGCGGAGCACGCAGGTTTTCTATTTAGAGACGGGAGTTTTGAGGAGAGAGAATAGGAGATTGTCCTCGATGTTTATGTTATTAACGGAAATGCCATTCGGGATTTGGATTGGATTTTTATTTGGATGATCCAGAGGAAATTTGCTTCCCCTTCCCGGGAGATTATGAGTACGGAGGAAGAAGAGAGAGGAATTGGATTGTTTTGATGGGGCCTGAAAAGGCTAAAAATCATGTTGGGTAATCGTAGGTGTGCACGTTTCTTTTGATCTGCTCTTCTTTTTTGGAACTACTCAATTATAATTACTAATTTCTACTTAAGATTCTTTTTCTTTTTTAATTTCATCATTAATTTTATTTTACAATTTTTGTACCATTTGCCCCATATTTATTTATTTAGTTTTTAGAACAACTTAAAATGGAAAAAATGCTCAATTATTAATGATTATAGTGAAATCAGCACTCTAAGTATAACGTTTTATATACTTTTTTTTTAAATAAAAAAAGAAATGCAAAACCTTGCCTTGCGTGACACTAAATTGTATCTTTCGTTTCTTTTGTAATTTTCTTTACATCTTAATGAACAAATTGAGATTTAAGTGCTAAACTCTTTACTTCTCACTCAACTTTTTATATAAATTAAATAAGCAATTCAACTCCCATTTCAATTTGGGTAGCAGTGCTAGCGAGTCAAGTTTATGCTCAATCGTAAGCTTGTTCTGATTAAAGAAACTGAGTTTTGAGTATTTTACTACCATGGTAAGTTTGACTCATCTTAACTCCAACTTGTTCTTTCGGATTTTGATGGGGAAGCTGGTATTTTGCTACTCTAGTATCACACTAACAAATCAAGATGGGTCCGTTATGGATTTTTCATCCATAGTTTTATGATAAATTTAGGATACGACAAACTCTTTACTTCTCTCCTGTTTCATAAAAAGTTCTCTCAAATCGTTCTTAAGATAAATTCCATCGAGCTTGTGTTGATTTTCTCCTACGGCGTGGCTCCCTTTCATCTTGATTTCAATATTCTCTGAGAATGTCTATAGTTAATTCATTGAACTTTTACTCATCATATGTTTTTTGTTTTGAAAGAGAATAATAGTTATATTAACGTGTTAACTAGATCAGGACCATTGATTTTTTCTACAGTTCGTGAGTGAGATTTATAGTTTTTCGAAACGTGATATTTGGAGTAAATGTTTTTTTTTTAAGTTAGTCTTCTCCGCTCCTATTTGTCACACAAAACAAAAAATAAAGCTAGCAAATTAATAAAAGTTCAATTTTAGAATTCTATTCCACTTTACAAAAACTCTAATTGTGATACTAACAAAAAAGAAATCCAACTTTATTGTTCCTTCAAAACTATTTCTTGTATTGGAGGTTTAACCTAATTTTTTAGATGCCACTAGACCACAGTTTTAAAATTATTAACCATAGTTTTAAATGAGTTGATGAAAAAAAAAAAAGAAAAGATGATTTCGCAATTGACACCGCTTTATTAGGTTTCGTGGCGTAATCTACCCACGTTTGAACACCTCGTGACATAGATTTTTGGTATAAAATTGTTGCTCAGTACTCTTACGTACCATTTTTTGGTTTAGTCAAGAATAGTTTTGTATTAAGGACTTCATGTTACGTAGGTTGTCACGTTTTTATATGGACAATGCGGTGGTAGCATTAATATACTATTCTAGTACTGCTTACGCAATTGAACAGGAAAAAAAAATAGTATTTCTCGTAGTGGGAATCTTAGTAAGCCTTTTTTCATTCATGGAGCATCGCACATAAGAAAAAAGACCAAGTAAATAATCGGCTTTTGTCATCTGCATGGCACGGTCCAATTTATATTATTAGCTACAAGATGTAAAATTACATGCCCATTTGACAACAATATTTTTTTTTTATACCTACTACCGAGATATTCGGTATCATATTCTAACAAATTCGGTTCGAGTATCTATATGGACCCTATTTAAAGATAATTTTTTTAACATAATTTTTTTTTTGAGTTCTGAAATTAAAATTTGATTAAAAAATTTAACACATTATCCTATTTAACCAAGTATTGGTTTGACGACAATATTATTATGTTAGTGTCTTGAAGCATTTGATGGGAATAACCACAAAAAAGAAAAAAATAATGTTTGAAAATAAGTTGGTAGCTTTGATGGGTGTAATAGAAAGATAATATAAATAGCGAGAAATGAAGGTAGCAAGGCATGCATATGCATGTGCATGCACACAAGTGTGCAATAATAATATTTGAAAGTCCGAGGATAATTCTAAGTGATACATTGCAGGTCAAATACTTATAATTGGTGTCATAAAAGTATTTCTCAAATTTTCAAAATTGGCCTAAACGACGTTGGGTTCACTTAGTGGCTCTACTACAAGACCAATGTTTCGTTGGTTTAGTAGGAAAGACACCATCACTTTATACTAAAAATCAGGATTTGAGTATTGATAGTGAAAAAAACTATATTGGGAGAGCTCTTTCCCGATTGGAACCGATAGCAGCTCAGTCAAGATTAGTCAGAATAAAATTTCGGATACTAGACAGTGGACCAAGTCCAGGAAACCATAAAAACAAAGAGGCTCTACTACAAGCTAGGTGCACTTATTGTAATTTATAGTTTGCACTTTAAATTGTGTATAAATAAATTCAAATATTTATTTTTATCTTTTTAATCAAAAAGATAAAAAAAAAAAAAAAGAGTCTTGTTGAATCTTCACCGGGAACAGGTACCCCAGGTGCATTGGCCACCAAAGGATACATTTATCTCGAGTAATTAACTTAAAATAGAAATGTTACAAAAATTAAAAAAAAAAAAAAAGAAAATCAATTTTCTAAGATTGCAGAATATCAACACATAATTTTTTTTTTTAGTAATTTAAGAAAATTTTGCCATATCAAAAATGTTATTTTGTTTTATTTTTGGATTCAGATAAAGAAAAGAGTGGTTGGTGACATCACCGAACTAATTTCCTAATTTTGGGTTGAGAATAAAGATTTGAGGATGGCACTCAGGAAAAGGGTGTAGAAATTAGTACAAAGCTGGAAAGAACCATATTATTATTGTGCTCCGCTCACCCATCCTCGTAACAGTGACTATCCTGATATTTAATTGATTTAATAATTAGATATTAATATTTATTAAATAAAATTTTAAATTTAAAAAATATATATATAATATAAAAAAAATATAAAAAAATTTTATTTTTTTAAAAATTTAACTCGATTTAAATAAAATTTAATTATATATCGCATGATTATTAGTTTATTAAAAAAAAAAAGGAAAAACACTAACTTGGACGGTGGCCGACATGATTCTCATTGAACTCTCTTTACGTAGACGTCAGAATACACGCGTATGATTCTCATTGTTAAATTTTCAATCTACGGCTCATATTAATTCACCTATCATTGTATACTCATCGTTAAATTTGTGGGTTAAGGCATGGGCTTTGTACTTTTCTTGACCCACATTGGGGTATAATTTTTAGAAATATAATATAATATTTTATGTTATTTTTCATTTAAATAAATTATATGAAAATGTAAAGTTATTATCAAAAAATTATAAAAATTTTTTCCAAGGAAAGATTTTTTTTTAATAGAACAAGTTGAAATCTATTATTTTTTTGACTGATCTATATTTAATAATTAATTTATTAGTTTCAACTAATTTGGTTTGAATTAATTATCGAAATTATTAAGAGGTGGGCTCTCTCTCGGTACTTATTCATTTTTAATATTTGAATCTAAAAAGGGAATAAGATGGGATCAATGGGTTGAAATCTATGGCGGTTCATTTTTAAGAGAATAATTTAATAGTCATAATTCCTTTTCTTTTAACCCGTGATCCGGGATTCAAATATCTACTTTTTTTTGGATTATATCAATCGGTATCCAAAATCATATTCTGACTAATTCAGTTCTAAACTTGTAATAGTCCATTTAGGGAGCTATCCTCCTAACGTAGTCTACTCTATACCCAAATAGCGAGTTAAACTCGAAATTTGGATTAAGAAAACTAGCACCATATTTTAGTAGGCCAACTAACCGTCGGTGAATTCAAATATCTACACAATCAAAAAAATTCTCACTTCATAGCATCCTCATCATAATGTTGGATTGACCAATGCTTCGTTGGTTTAGTAGGAAGAGCACTTACACCCCACACCAAGAACCGAGGTTCGAGTTTTAGTAGTGATAAAAAAAAATCACGTTGGGAAAGCTCCCTCTTGATTGGGACCCAACAGTAGCTCGGTCGAGATTAATCGGAACAAATTCGGTGGTGGACAAATCACAAGGGACAAGAAAAAAACAAATCGTGATGTTGGATTGGGCTTGCTAAAGCTACGGGAATGATAGTGAGGGTTCATGAATTGGGCCTGCATGTCGACTAGGCCCATGAATTTAGTTGGTGTGGATATGTATGTGTTGCTTGGCCGAGCCCATCTATCGCATGAGTCGAGAACGTCCAAGGCCTAGCTATACTTGGTGTCTGGAAATCATGCGCTACCTCCGATAATCATCACGGTATGGGTCCAAAAACTCATTGATGGGGATGCAAGGCAAAGAGGGCAGATCCAAAATTTCCAAAATAAGATTTTTTTTTTCTTTTTTTTCACAGCGATTTCAATAAAGTTGTGATCACTAGTTTATTTCTTTAGGGATTCCAAAATAAGATCTATTCATTCTTTTTTTATCATAAATCGGTATCTGAATTTTTTTCAACTAATTCAATTTGAGTGCTACGAGACTCATTAAGAGATTAACTCTCTCAAATCTTATTTCTCCATGAACACTAAAAGAACGAGGTTGAGAAAATCTCAAACATTTATCGATTTGTCTTAAATTATTTGTAATTTGTTTTATTCTATTGATAATATTTTTCAATTAAAATAAATTTGGTATTAAAATTTTACAAACAAAAATAATTTTCTTATAAAAACAACATATATTATGATTATATCAGTAACTTTTTATATAAAAATTTTATTTAATCTCGATTAAGACTAATCTAAATTTTTTTATAACAAGACTAATCCATCAAAACTATATAAACACTCACTCAGTAAGAGAGATATGTCAATACAATTATGTGACTGATGGAACAATCTTAGGGTTTCAGCGTGCAAACAAAAGAAAAGGTTGAATCAACGTGGATCGGTTCAATTAAATATTAGGTTAAATATCTTTAAATATAATTTAAATTTGATTGTTGTTGAGAATATCGGGCTCTCATATGTATGGAACGTTTCTCATTGGGAGATCCGTTCTCCAAAAGGAGTCACTGTAACAGTCAGTTTGAATTAATCAGAACGAAATCTTAAATACCGAGCGATGTTTAAAATATGGTAAAAAAAAAAAAAAAGTAAAGGTCGAAAAGGCATCGCGAATCTTTAAAGACCCTTTTGAACCCATCAAGCAAAGAACCTGCTATTGATTTTGATTCTCTTTTTGAGGTTCTTCTTTACTTTTATTGTTCTTATTGTATTTTGCAAGGCTTTCGTATGCCTTTACTAGTTATGGTACGATGGCCTTACCCGCTTCTTTCTCCCGCACAATGTAGATTCTAAATTTTTATTTATTTACATATTTTTTTTATATTTCCATTTTATATATTTTTAAAAAATTTTATTTTGACGTATTATTTCGTTTCTACTTTTATTTTTTTCATTTTCTTTGAAACATAGCACATGAATGTAATGGGAAGCCAGAGAAGTTTTTTATTTTCTCCAAATTTCGGTTATTCATGCCTCATGAAAAATAAGATAAAAAATTTTAATTTATGTTAAAAATTATAAAAAGAAGAAGAAAATTAAAGTGATGAAAATATCCCCTCATCACCATGGCTATAATAAAAGAGAATGTGCTGCTAATGATGTTTTTGTTCAATTTGTACATTTACAAAATAAATCTTTATATTAAAACATTTGTTGTGGTTAAATTTTTGGAAAAATTTAAAGAAACAAAAGAAAACCGTCTAAAAAAGAAAAAAATGCACCAAAAAATAAAACCCACTTAGTATAGTAATGTAAATAAATTAGTAATTAATAATTTAGGCAAAAATAAATTTTGTATCTGATGAAGTATAAGAAGATAATAAATTATAGTAGTGATTAATGTAAATAAAGTAAATTATTTTATTTAATAGAAATAACAAGTTTAAAAAAATACTTTATATATAGTATCCGATTTTGATTTTTTTTCACCGTTTTATTTCTTATTATTCATCATTTTTTATCTCTAACTTATTTACACAATTTTCAAAATTTTTAATTCAAAGAATACTATTTTAATTTAATATCTTGATAATTTAAATGTAAGTTTTGTATTTGAATTAGTTTAGCTTTTATAATTTATGATTATTAATTTTTTTTAATCTCAAATAGAAGTTATTTTCTATATGACATCAATAACGTAAATTTGACCTTTCTTTTCCATTCATAGAACACTGGCCGGCTACACGTCACCAAAACTTTTGTCTCTATCTTTTGTCGCCTTGCTTAAAACCAACTCAATTTCATGATTCTGATGTGTCCGACAAATATCTACATGCAAATACCAAATTGCCCTCGGAACAGTACTGGGGGTTTTAAATGAGTAAATTGTTATGCATTTTCATTTTTTGTTTAACAACCACAAATTTGCAGGATATATATATATTTTCCTTAAAAGAAAATTTCGCGTTATCTTCTTTGTCTGCTCAAAGCCTTCTTTTATTACTAAATAATATTTTTTAAAAACTCTTAAAAAAATTTTTTTTTAATAAAAAAAAATTAAAAAGTAACTTTTAAAAAAAATCGTGGGAAGAGTTTTTGCTTCTCATTTTTTAATGCACATGATTTTTCAAAAATATATTTTTTTTATTCTATTTATTTTCTTACATAATTATTTTTATTTCATTAATATATTCATTTAAATGATTCAAAATTTTAAATATGACAATTAATTTTTAATTTTTAATTTTATTTCAAAAGTAAAAAAATAAAAATGGAATTAACTTTTAATTTTTAACTTTTTTTAAATTGAAAAAAAGGAGAAATTAAACTGAAAAAAAAGTTATGTCAAACAGGGACTAAATAACTAGTATTTAGATACGATTTACTGTATTTTCTTTGTTTTTTTAAACATCGAATTAGAATACATGTCTATGACCACTTCTTAAAATTTTCACATCATGCAAGAAAAAAGTAAACTATTACGCCAAATAGACATTTACTTGGCAATTTCATGGTAAATGATGATTTATAATCTAATAATTTATTTACTTGTCTCATTTATCCAAATTATATAGTTTTAATAATTGCAATTTTGTCATTTTTACTTAACTCTTTAATCCTGACTTTCCTCCTTCAAATAGCACCTTTTTTTTACTAAAAAGAATTATAAAAAGGCAAAGATTTTAAGCATTTTTATGATTTTTCATCTTTAATAATTCATAGACAGACTTTAATTATCTATTTTTTTCTCAATTGTAAAATATTAAAAATCTTATTAAAAATAAAGTCAAAATGTTATCATTCATGTAAAATATAGAAAGTGAGAAATGAACATTTGGTATGTTCTCTATAATATAATTTTTAGAAAAGAATTATTATATTCTAGTGAAAATTTTAATTATTACTTTTTTATACTATTAAATTTATTGAATACATGCAACAATATAAAATCATTTTATACCTTATACAAGCTCAATACTTCTTTTATTGTAATTGCCAAATATTAAGTGCTTATTTGGCAGAGGTTTTTTTAATTTTTTTTTCTTTATAAGAAGAAGTAAAAATTAATAATTTTTAAAATAAAGTTAAAAGTTGTTTGATAATTTTATTTTTAAAAATAAACTGATTTCATATTTTTTGAAATAAAATAAAAAACTAAAAATTAAAAATTAAAAATTAAAAATTAAAGTTAAAATTAAGGAAAAAGAGATGATATGAGAGTAAATGAATTTATAATATAAATATATTTGTAATTTTATATCCTTTAAATGATAATATAAATAAAAGAAAAGGTAATATATTTCTTAAAATGTTAGAGTATAAAAAATAAGGAAAAATAAAAACTCCGTCTTAAAAATTATTTTTAAAATTTTTATTTATAAAAAAATTATTTTTAAGGAAAAAAATCAAATAGATAAGACTGTTCATGGGCAAAAATTGTACAAAATTTCAATTACTATCGAGGGTATAATGGTCCATTCAAAGAAGGTGAAATAACTGCAATTGCATTTCCCTGGAAGGGTGAAAATTCGAAGGGGCAAGATCGTCCACTGGATTATAAATTTATGACCCACGACTTGCAGGCAAGGGGATCTGATTGTGAATATTTAAATGCGACTGTGAGTCATTTCAGATCCGGAGATTAAGCTTAGAAGAGGTTGAAACTGAAACTTCAATGGCGACTATGTGATTTGCAGAGAGAGAGAGAGAGAGAGACACACACACACACACGCGCGCGCGCGCGCGCACACACACACAAACACACGAAGACGCATAAAAACATCGAGTTGTCCATCGTAATACAAATTTCGCCCGTTCGATCGCTGATCTTTTCATTTCCTGACCCTCTGATCTCATTTTCATCACCATCATTCATTTCTCACCTCTCTCCGAGGGTAATTTACCTTTTCATTTTCCCGCTTAATTCTTTTGGGTATTTAGGGTTTTGGATAGACTTCACTCTGATCTAATTTTCTGTTGTCATTTCAGTGAGTTCTTGTTCAGATCGAACATTTGAGGCCTGTGTATGTTCGATCTGTTCTCTGGATTTGGCAATCTAAACCCTAAATCCGATGGTTTTCTTACAGTTTCGTTGATTTTGCTGTGGTTATTGGTAGAAATTTACAGATCGAACGATTCATTGAAGTTGATTTTGAAATGGAGACTCTAGTGGCTGTTGCACAGCATAAGAATCAGTATTACGATAACAGCAGGAATCACACTTCGGTGAACAATTGTCGAAGAACATTTCAATCTGGGGCAGGTGCAGGTATACTTCCAACCCCAATTAAAATCTGCCCTTCGTTTCCTAATCAGAGATCCTCAATTTGTTCTTTGTTATCGTCGCCGAAAACACCTTTAGTGTCTGTTAATTATTCTGATTCTGATGATGAGAACAACAAGAACTGCTTAGAGACTAGGAATGTTGTTGGTAGTAAATCTATTGCAATTCCTATTAAGGGTAAGGGGAGAGAGAGATTGTTTGGTGACGATCATGTTGGTTATGGTTATTCTGAACGATGGGCTGGTCCTGCATATTCGAATTCGCCACCCCCAAGTTCATTGCCAATACCCAAGTTTCAGGTTCGTCCGAAAAGGACTGTTTCTCTTAATTTGCCTGTTTCAGTTGATGATATTGAAGTGCACCACCCAATTGCTAAATCTGCCCCAAGTTCCCCAACAAGGGAAATGTTTTCGACTCAGAGAGGTTTCAATCTCAGCACTGACTCTGCGACTAAGAATCTGCGTCGGATTCTTAATCTTGATATTGCTGATGATGAATGAGTGGAAGTGGATGGGTAGGAGTGTTCGGCTTCTGTAAATAAAAAGCGGAGAAGTGGGTTAGTGTTAGATTTTGTATATATGGTGAATAATAAACTTATCAGCAGCATGCGTTTGGAGCTTTGCTTTTATGTCTTCATGTAATGGCGGGTTATGGGCAAAAATCATGGACGGGTTAGCGAAGAATTGGTATGTCTGATGTTTACTAGAAGGCTGTAGTGATGGACATGATTTATATGATTGGAAAGGAAATTTGTAATGGTGTTTTGCAATGGGTGGCTGTTGCGAATGTCAGGGAAGCATTCATCTTGGAAGTAGTGGGTGGTCGAGGATGGCATTTGGTTTTCAAAGATTGGTTGCTCTCTTGCAGGCATTATTATGCCTGGTGTTATTTGGTGAATTTGATCACAACTCAATTATCTATTGGGCATATGAAACTTACAGTCAATTTGATTGTAACAGTATTCCATCACAAGATGGTTTGCAGTTTGCACCCGCTGACTTCTCTTCCTCCTCAAAATTGTAGGTCCTATCCTTTCATAAAATTTAGGTCTGATCTCTTACTGTCCATGTAAATATTTTAGAATCACTTACACAGCACCTCTAGGTTCTATAGTGGTATGTCTCTGTCCTTGGTTACTAATCTACCTTTGGTGGTAATCTGATCCTGAATAATGTATTTCACAGCATTTGTTTACCGTAATTTTACTTTCTGCTTAGTTAGGGTGAACCCTTTTAGTTAGCCTCTAAATTTTCTTCGGAGTTGTTTCCTTAATTTGAATTTGCTTCAATGCCCATGAAGTTGCTTTCTAATCTTCACATTTGGTTTTTCTTTCTTCTAGATTAGGGTCTAACTTTGTAATATGCGCTCTGTGAGAGTGTCTTCTCCACTTCATCATCTTTCCTGGTTTTTTATATGGGAAAGTTGGGTTAGGGAAGTGATGTAGGACTCTTTTTCTCTTCGCTTCTTGTCAAAGTTATGTAGGCCTCTATGTTCTCAAGCTCTGATTATAGTCATGTAGGGTTAATCTGTTCTGTATTCCGCTGTCCTGTGACATGCCCTTTTGGTTTTTGGTTCCTTTGAATGGGTGAAATGTATTGGTCTTCACGGTGCTCTGCTGGAGATCATTGCTGAAGCTGGGCATATACAAGGTATGGCTTAGTTGCAATGTCTAATTATGCAGGATATTTTGTTGTGTCATGTCATTGTAATTAATATGTTCCCCTTTTTCTTGAACCAGTTTGAACCGGCAGGTCATCTGAGGAAGAACTTTTCTGGATGCTGTATTCTGCCTATGATATGTTTTGTGGATGCTTTAGTCATTTTTTATGAGTAAGTCTTGTAAGGAACTATGTGCAGCTTTCCATCCTTGTGTCTGGGAAGCTCGGTTGGGTTTTGATGTTGTGTGTTTTTGGAGCCTGTTGAAGTAGTAGGTTATTATGATGTAATTGGTCTAAGGAGATGTTACAACTTCCAGTTTTGTGCTATGTTTCCTGTATGCTATCATATCCTGCACTACACGGTTGAGTTAGTGCGGAAAATAATTTATTGTCTTTTTTTAATCTCTATGTTTTTATTCTTTTTTTTATGTTGTGCATAAGTCTGAGATTTATAACCTGCTTGGGGCTGCAATTTTTTTTTCCCTTTCCATGCTGTCTAGCATGGGAATTTCCATATACATGTTCCGGGTTCAATTTACTGCCTATGGATGCAAATCCCCTTAAACCAAATTGGGCAGGAAACACCTCATGGTTCATCATGGTACCTAAGGCTAATATACTAGCTATTTTCTGCCATACATATTGCAGAAATGGTGTCTGAGCTGTTTTACCCTATTCTTCTCTTCATTGTTGGTCTTTCTCATACTAGCCTCAAGATCCTGATAGACTATTGATGTGGTTTTTACTCGTTCTGGTTATTCAAGTGCGAGGATACATCCACTTTTTGGGGAATTGGTAGGCAGTCTTTGAGAACATCCTCTTCCCACCTCTCCGATGTTGCTTGAGACACACCATTTCACTGTGGCCAGAATAAAAATTATTTTGTGTCCAAGAAATTTACAAATTAAACACTAACAAATTGCAAGAGTTCTGTAAATTAATTCAAATATTCTCATTTGAGGGCATTCTGCCCTTTTACTCATTCCTTCATTTCTTACAGCCTCCCGTTGTTGAGAAAGCTGAAGATGTTGACAAAATGATAGATACGAGAGAGCCAAACTGCTCAACCTACCAAAAAAAATTCTCCATTTATTACGGCCTTCTCTTTCTTTCGGTCTTCAGAGGAAGTAAGTTGTTGATGGCCATTAATAATATCTATCGATCAATAATTGTATTTTATTTATTTATTTATTTATTTATTTATCTTGAGAAGGACAAAACGCAAGCCTTAGAAGTCAGCAAGGATTTCAAATCAATTTGATTAGGGTTTAGGTAGAAGCCTCCTAATTAAGCGGGACCTGATTGATCCCATATTGACCAACCTGAGTTATGCAATTTTAAGCAATCCATGATAACGAAGATAAGCTGCCACTATTAATTTTTAGTACCATGACATACGCCATGTATATCAATAACCTTTGGTTCAACTAGTATTTTTCTTTTTATTTTTATTTAGATTTTGAGTTTGAATATATCGATATAATAATAAAAAAAACATACTCCGTGTACGACTCCAAGGAGCCCCACGAACGAAAATCCAAAATCATCCATTTTGTCAATCTCAACATTAATGGAGGCGACCAGTGGACAATTCCCATGTAAATTATTACTCAACAATCTCTTGTTAGGTTTATGTTTATTGATGTTGGAGCATCACATTGCCAATTGGGCACCCTAAATTGGACAGGACAGACGGACAACCGACTTTTGTTCCTCTCCATCTGAGAGGATGCACATACCTTCTTCAAAAGTGTGATGGGAGTAGGGTATTAGAAATTTGAAATTAGTGTTGGGAGCATATATCTAGTGTCTTTGCACAAGCAACTTGAATATTTCTTTTCTTTTTTTTTTTTTTTTCATTATTGGTATTTGAATTTTTCTTAACTAATCCGATTCAAGTACTGTACGATCAATTTTTAGAGGTTGATACTCCTAAATCTCTTTTCACCACTTTTAGGAATCGAGATCTTTCATTAAAGGGAATATAGTATGCTTGACCATATAAAAGAGTCCTGTGAATATTTTATGGTTAGTAATGGTAAGATAACGTCCAAATTTGCCTTTTCATTTTCTTTACGATCTTTGTTATTTATTCAAATAGTGAAGTGAAGTGGACATGGGTCTTTCACAGGATTGTGAAAATTTTAAAATAGCATTTAGAAATAAGAATTTTTTATATATATATTTAATAAGCGTGATAAAATTATAAATTTTGGATAAGAAACATAAATTACCACCGAAGATTTGAAATGTTGGATCATCTGTGCCATATTGATCAAGACAGTCAAAATTCCCAACTGCTTTCCATTTTTTATTGATTGGACTCAACTTTGGATCTATTCCCTTGAAAAAGTCAGTCTTACATTACAACAACCTGTCATAAAATATGAGCATATCTATCCATGCATGATCACTCAACAAATATGTATAAAATGCCAGTTTTGAGCACACGAGAGAGAGAGAGAGAGAGAGAGAGAGAGAGATTTCACATATTGTGTCGATGGTCCCCATGTATCATTAGATCCATATTGAAGTTCTTATAAGGACTGAACAAAAATAATGCAAGTGTCGGGTCATGCATGCATCATCATTTTCTTGAAAGGCGAAGAAATGTGGCAAAAACCAAGAAGCAATCAAATATACAAAATTTTTTACTTTATTCAAAATCATCTCAACATTATCTAAGCAGAATGCCTCTCTCTCTCTCTCTCTCTCTCTCTCTCTCTCTCTCTCTCTATGTTCAAAAGGAGAGGCACCAGTAAAAAGAGGACAATCAAATAAACAAAGAAAAAAAATTTGAGAATCAAAGACACCCCACAATTAGGTATCAAAGTTTTTGGTCCCTAAATTAGTCATCCTCAATAATGCAAGTGAGGATGCTCTTTTGCTTTTCCAGCTTTGAACCAAGAAAGAGAGACAATGAGAATCAAGAACCAAACCCTAAGCATCACGAGTTCTCTCCAAACCATCAAACAGCATTTCTTGGCAGAGACATTCTCGGCTGCAGAAGGCCTTTTCACCCCTGCAAGCCAATTTACACAAATCTATGATCAAATCCTTGTTTGGTTCACAAACAAACAAGAACTAAAAATGAACCAAACCCATTTGCAAATCTGTCCGCTCAATTTGTTTCACTAATTTAATCATGCAGTTTAAATTAATTCGCTTACAAATAAGCTCCATAAAAACATTCTTTTTAACTCAACTTGGTCGTATTCACGTCTAGCCTTTCTTATTCATCCTAGTAACTTGAATGAAAGATCAATGATAGAGAAATATTCTAGTCAAGACTCATATCTGAAAATTCATAAACTAATCAGACCATATTAAGAAAAATTGGAGCTGGTTGAATCAATTGATAAACTAATGAATTAGAATCAAACCTGTACATATAGATATCCTTCTCTTGCCCAAGGCTCTTCTTGCAAGCAAAGCAAAAAGTGAGCAAATTCTCAGCGCCAGACTCTTTCCTCACTGATTTAGAGAATCCATCAAAATCACAGCAATTCTCAACAATGCAATCATCATATATATGAGTTGTTCTGGGATTAGGCCCATGTAAGATCACACATGTATAGTCCTCAGACAGCTCCAATTCACTAGCAGACACACGCCTCTTTGTTGGTGTTTCACAATTCACACACCCACCTCCAAATTCTTGAAAGAAACCGAATTGAGATCTTGGTGTTTTGATACCAAAATCGGTTGGAGATTTCAGAGAATTGATGGATGAAGAAGGGATTTGAACCTTGAGTTTTGATCCAAACAGAACCATTTTACCGCCTTGTTTTGCAACATTGTTGTCATTTTTTCCATCATTTTGTACATCAACCAGAGCAAGAGCTATGCCTTTTGACTCTAATTGATCTTCCCATGAACGTTTGTTTTCTGGAAATGTTTTTGGGGATTTCGAAATGTTTTTGGAATCACAAAATGGGTTTTCAAGAACCGAGAATGCTCTTGTGTCAAGAATTAGAGATTTCGGGCTCATCAAAGATTCGGTCTCAGAAAAATTGTTTTTTATGAAATTTTTTGGAGACGAGCCAAAGAAAAATGAAATGGGTCTTGTGGGACTTTCAATTAGAGAATTCTGTTCTGTCATAATTGCTTGCTTGCTAGTCACAGCTCTTGATCTGTTCCTCAGCATTACTATTCTTAAAAATTAAGGGGAAAAAAAAACGAAATGATAAAGATTCAATTTTTTTTTTTTTTTTTTGGAAATAAAAGGAGGAAAACTGACCTGAAACTGATGAAATCTTCACAAAATTGAAACAAAGTGGTTAGTACTTTGTGGGCTACAAGAAGAAAAAAGAGCTTTTATGGCTAAGTAGAGACCCAGAAACCAAAAAGCAAAAACAAACAAGAAGAGGAAAGAAGACACACTTTTGCAAGAGTGTCCCCTAAACCTCTGTAGCCTCCATTGCTAAAACTCTTCATCCAATGAAAAAAAAAAATTGAAGCCTTTTTATTTCAACAAATATGAGAATCTATCAGTCCCATATTCATGACACGCATGAAAGCCACGAGATCATAGTATTCAGAAGTCAGAATCAGACTTCTCATTTTTTACAAGAAAAAAAAGATCTTGATCTCTTCTAGGGGGTCTATGCAGCATTCATTTTTTTCAGCACAGCAAAATAGGCCAATATTTGTAGAGAGAGAGAGAGAGTATGAAAAAAGTGTTTTGGGTGGGTTTTGATTAGGGGGGGTGGAGGCGACAGAGGGAGGGAGATATAGAGAGTGAAACGCGTATGCTGCATGAGAGAATCAGTGGTTTTTAATTAAAAAACAAAACGACTAAAGTGTAAAAGACTGGTTTTCTTTTTTTCTTGTGCTTACACTGTTCTCTGCGGCACCCCATTTTGTCCTCGTCTTGATGTCCATGATCCTAACTCTCAATTACATGTTAAGGAAATCTTTTATCAATTTAGTCTGAAATTGGGTCCGCTAATTATTGTTGTTCGCCTGGCAAAGTTTCCTTTTCGAACAAAGCTTTTCTCATTATTTATTATTTTTTATAGGTTTAAGTACGGATATATTCAAATCAAATCAATCCGAGTATCTTTATTCTTGAACTTAAACTCAAACTTAAACTCAATGAGCAGTAAATATTAGCACTCAAAGTAGACTCGATTATATAATGAAATTACTCGAATTTGACTCAAAAACTCGATTATTATATAATATATTAAAATATTTTATTTTATTTTATTTTTTTATTATAATCTATCGAATTATTCAACAAGTTTTCAAGTATAAAATTCTATTACTCGAAATCGATTCAATTATATAACGAACTTGACTCGAGTTCGGTCAAAATCCAATCAAGTGGAGTCGTTGATCGAGTAACTCATGAACGACTTGAATTTAACTCAATTCGCATAACAGCCATAGGTTTAAGTCATTAATTAAGCATACTCGGTTACTTAAGTACAAGTTGAATCTTATGAACCACACACAAAGAAATAGCATGTGTTTGCCCTCAGCTCCAAACTCATATCTATCCTATCTTAGTGTTGGTTTAATGGGTAGTTAGTTCTGTGTTTATATATTTAAGTAATTTTTATTAATTGAATTTGAATTTATGGCATAATAAAAAATTATTTTTTAAATTTCATGTCGACATTGAAATATATAACTCATCCGCCATAATAGTTAGTTTGTAAAATATGAGTTTTATTTTTACTTAAATACTAAAAAAGTTATAATATTTTTTATTAGAAATTAATTTCACTTGAGACGAGATGAATTAGTGTTTTTAATATATAAAATTATTAATTGTTTTGATGAATTTTTTTAATATATAAATTTTTTAATAAAAAATTGTCACAAAACTCTATATTTAAAAAATTATTCCAGTTAAAAAATGCTATAATAAAATAAAAAACTCTCTCTCTCTCTCTCTCTCTCTCTCTCTCTCTCTCTCTCAGATTACGGGTATTCGTACAGTTTGTGGTCAGGCCTCTTCTGATTCTGATCCACACAAAGGGGAAGAAAACAAAAAGGCACGCACTCAAAGGGCCCGACCACTGTCCAATCCAATGCCCTCTGCTTCTTATTCCTCTTCCTCTCTCTCTCTCTCTCTCTCTCTCTCTCTCTCTCTCTCTCTCTCCCTCTCTCCCTCCCGAGCGAACCGTGATTCTAAATTTCGTGCACGTCTTTTTCTTTTTCATTTATTCCTTTGCTTCCAACTTGCTAATACGAATTGCGTCTGTTTATAATCCCAAAACTATTTATCCATTATATAATATTTTTTCCCTTCATTTCCAATGTTTCTTTTTTTTAAAAAAAAAAAAAAATTCTTTTGTTCTATTATAAATACTGTTTTAGACAATTTAAAAAAAATTAATTTATTTTTTAACTTTATCCCTTATTACTTGTTATCTTTACATATACTCAATTATAATATAATAAATTAATTTTTTTAAAAATCCATTAATACTATTTTTGTCGAAATTTGTATTGTTCAATTATTATTTATTTAATTTTTGTGCAATTACCTTAAAAACACTCAAAGTGGATTTGAGGGAGTCATTTACTTTTTAAAATTTACCATTAGCCCTCTTCATATAACAACCTAAACCCTAATTTTTTGAAAAATAAAGAAAAAAAATTTAGGGTTTTGAAAAATTTTTAAAATTTAAAGTTCTAAAATTCCAAAATTTTTTCAAATATATTATTATTTTAAAAATTAGTAACAAAAATACTTTACAATTTTGAAAACTACAAAACTTTGGCTGTTACTTTCTGATCCAAAAATTTTGATTTGAGCTATATATTTTCCAAATAAAAATATTACAATCATTATAAATTCAAAACAATCTCATTAATTTGATATCGAAATTTATACTTTCGATCCTAACTGTTCATTTTGATCTTTTAATTTTTATTTTACATATGTTTTGATCCGTACATCACAAGTGTTTTAATCTCAAATATAAAAGTGTATTCCTCTAGTTTCAAGCTTTTCTTGAACCACAACTCTAATTACACACTTGTTAAATTATTGAAAACACTTGGTATCATTTTTTTCACCATTGATATGAATATGTAAGGTAATGTTCTCATCATGGTCAAGGTTATGAAAGTTTGGAAAAAAATCCTTATTTGAAATTATTTTTAAGAACTATCTCATTTTGTGAATATTTTCAAAATACCTTCTTCTTTTTTTAATAATGATTTGTTGTGGAAATTTCCAAAAATTCATGAAGCATAATCTCTTTCTTGGAAAAGTCCCTTGGAGATATTTTTGAAAAAAATTTCAAAGTCTTGTTGGGCCAAAGTGTAGATTTCAAAGACTATGGGGGTTAATCTCTAATTTCAAAATATATTAATTTATTGAAGAAATATTATGGGAATATATATATATTGAAATCTAGGAAAAATCAGGTGAAAAGTACAAAACGGCTTAGAAAATCAAAAATATTTTTGATATTTAAAAATTATGGCAAATCTAAGTATTAAATTGTACCTCTTTCCTTTGATTGTCTTTATAAGTATTGAGTAACACCATTTTTGATATTTTTGTCTGTAATTACAGACATGTTAGCCAGCCCTTTGATTAAAAAAAAAAAAAAAAAAAAAAAAAAAAAAAAAAAACTCTTCATTAATGGTTGGCGATTTCTCACAAGTCACCTCCTTTTTTCTCTGCCTCTTTGTCCCCAAGGAGACGTAACTTAATAATCTGTTTAATATATCTTAAATAATTTTTAATTAAATTTAATAATTTTTGACAAATTCAAATAAATATTTATTTAAAAATTATTTCACATATTTCAAACTCACGTCTATTTAATCCGTACTCTTTTGTAGATGTAGCATTATTTTAACTAGAAAGCGAGTTGTGAGATATTTCATATAACTTAGGTACGAGAGCTCGTGACAACGGTACAGTACTACTTGCATTGCAGTAATGTATTGTACCCATCCCCCTCCATTAGACCACCAAAGAGTTCGTCCGTGGAAAGGCCAAAACTAGATAAACTTCAAGACCTCTATCACCCGGCTCACATCATTAAGGCATATTATTCATCGGCTTCTCAAAACGCGTTTAAATCAAGTGATTAGATATTTTATTTTCTTAATTAAAAATTTTAAATTTAAATTTTAAAAATGATAAAAAAAAATTTAAAAGAATCAATCCAAAAAATAAACTATATAATATTTAAACTAAATTAATCAGACAAAACTTAAATATCGATAATGAAATCAAAAAAAAGAAAAAAGTTTTGAAAGGGTGAATACACCTTGTTTGTGTCTCCCCATAAAGCCATCCCTTGTGAGGATAAGTAGTGTTTTGCTATCGAGGTATATATAGGGATATATACACACACAAAAGCATGATTAGACAAGAAAATTTGACACCACTGAGGAAAAACAATCGATATGTAGCTTTTAATACTTGTTTTGGTCCCTCCATGTGACCAATCATTCATGCCCTTGTGAGTTCTGCAAGTGCCACATTGGTGTCAATTTCAACCACAGAGTTGGTACTACTACTTATTAGACTTGAAGAAGAAGGAAAAAGAAAAAAAAAAAAAAAAAAAAAGGAAAACCAATATGCTTCTACTGGGTAAAATGAGGAATATATTGCAAAAAGTGCTTTTATAATGTGGCATTTCTCCCATCTGAGCTTCTTTAACAAAATTTTTGGCATGCAGTTTCAATTCTTTTTTAGCAAACATCAATTTCAACCCCTAATACTTTTCTTGCTTAAAAGATGATATGCTAGTCTTTTTTTTTTTT
Organism: Dillenia suffruticosa; assembly: GCA_033439265.1. Taxonomy (NCBI): domain Eukaryota; kingdom Viridiplantae; phylum Streptophyta; class Magnoliopsida; order Dilleniales; family Dilleniaceae; genus Dillenia; species Dillenia suffruticosa. The sequence continues at coordinate 22,940,245 of JAVTVX010000020.1, read as the reverse complement.
TGTTTTTTTGTTTTTTTTTTTTTTTGGTGGATAGACTAGGACATAATCATCACCTTTCTTTGGCCCTCTTCGTAATTCGTTTCCATCGTGATGGTTCTGAATTCTCTCATAAAGTAGGCAAAAGCATTTAGCTCATTTATTAACTACTATCATTTCTTTTCAATTTGTTCAAAAACTGATACATTTTAATCAATTCTTTATGAAAACAAACAAATTAATGCTGAAAGACCAATCCCCTCAATTAGGCCATATACGACTCAGATTAATCGAGACAAAACCCCAAATACTAAATTGGTGATTTAACTATAATACCAAAAAAACTATTATCATTTTTGGACACTGATTATTGACATAACACCACACAAGATTTATTATTATTATTATTATATAGGAGTATGAAAATCATAAAAATATATATTTCATAAAAATTTAAATACTAAATTTAAAAAAAAAACACTTAATACGACTTATTTATAGATAAGATCAAGTGTTCCCACAAGGAGAACACGCAAGATAAAAGTCAAACAAGTTGGAGTGTAAATTAAAAATCAATTTTGTATTAAAATCGTGTTTGACACGGTTAGATATAATAATAAATATCTATATTCATATAAACTCTTGGTCTTTATAAACACTCACCCTTCACCTTTATGGTTTATAATCAAAGTTGAACTAAAATATCCGACTAGGTCTCATTGCAGGTTCAATCCCATAAAAATAGTCTTAAAGAGATTTTTAGGCATGTCAATATGAACTCATTCTCAAAAAAAAATTAATGAAAGGTCTTTTTAGATTAAAATTATATTTAATATTTTAATTAAGCGTATTCTTTTTTTTTTTTGTTTTTTAATAAATAAGTTTACGTTCGAGTTTCATATTTCATGGTACCCTCAAATTTAACCCTATGTACTGATTAATGCGAGGAAAACATTATTCCCTCTCCGGTCTCCGGTTTCCGGAATGATTGCCACTTGTCGTCTATCGATAGGGACTTGACAATGGACCCGCTGTGACTGTCCTTATCCCACCCTCCGTTTTGGTTATTATCTCTAACTGCTTGTCGTTTTGTGCCAGGTGGCAGCATCTTATTTGGAGATGACAGGTTTTGTGGCCCACCCTTACATTAATTAAGTGAAAGTCGCTGTCATTGTGCCAAGTGTTATGCATTATTCAGACGAGACAATTTTGTCTTTGCCCAGAAAGCCCAGATGTTATCAATAATTGGCTTTTTGACCCCTCTAGAGCCTACAAGGGGCATGCGCATAGGGATCCATGAAAATAGAAATGAAACCCCCCCCCCCCCCCCACAAGAAAAGGGTGAGATTCAACATTTTAGAGAGATCCGTCCAAGCCCATTTCCCACTCGGCTCAAATGGGCTCAACGTATCTTCTTACTATAAAATTGAATTTTTACAATATTTTGGAACTATAAATTGAGTTTTATATATAGTAAAACATAATTAAGCCAACTTTTAGCTTTGGTTCGTAGAGCGGGCTGATAGCAATGCTCAAGCCTGATTTCAATTTCAAGAATTGGATGATAAAGAAAAAAAAGGGTGTTGGATGGAAATAGAGCAGCTTGATGGTTAAGTGGGCTAATTCAGGAAGGGGAAGTGTAACATACCATGAATTGCCACTTGTGATAATACATGTTGACATGCCAAGTGGTCTTCAAAATCATCAATTGTTGCATTTCTATATAATCATTTTCTTGACCACCGATGAGAGATGAAAACTGAAGACTAGAGAGAGAGAGAGAGAGAGAGAGAGAGAGAGGCCACTAGTTTAAGATGTGAGCAAAAAAGGTTATAGCAAAACTTGATTGTGACTAGCATTATATTGGATAGGAAAAATTTGTTGTACAAGTTATGATGATTAAGATAAGGGATATTATATATGTAGCCCACAACAAGATAAACCGGAGGAAAAAGCCCTAGACATGGTCACGCCTTCGAGAGAGAAAGGAGGTGGAAGAAGAAGAGGGCTTGTTTGGACGAAGAAAATTTTGACTTATTGTTTTTTTGAAAACGACAACTTGTTTATAGCCAATAAATAATTTAAAGAGTACCCAGTTAACGACTGTGTTCCATGTGAAAAAGAAAAAAAAAAGAAAAAAGAAAAAAGTTCTATCGCTATGCACGAGGAAAAGAAATTTATTCTGGGCGCCCTAAACATACTATATAAATAATTGATAATATAAGAGCAGACAGATCATCCCGACCATGTTTTCTATTAGCCAAGAGACCCTTTTTTTTTCTAAATTCAATAGCTTCTTGGTAGAAATTAAAAATCACTTGAGAGCTTTCAACCAAGTAGCAACGTTGTCCAATAACTTGTTTACCTTAAGCTATGCAGGCATTTTTAAAACAATCGTGTTTTACGTATAAACCAAATCACGGAAAAGGATGTGCAACAGACAGCAAGTCACATGATTAATTTCATTATTATTTGAGTTTTGAATAACCTATTTGAAAAAACCAATGGATACCCTTCTAGGATTTCTTCAACTTGAAGAATATTTTAACCGATACAAACCTTATAATTCACTAATAGATTAATGTTACAACTTCTGCGGGTACATGATCAAGCCTCATTTTCCTACATGATCAATAATAATCAGGAACAACCATGTTGCTACCGTTTTCACTTTCTATCATTTCTGCCTCTCTTCCTAAAATCCCTATTCTCTGCGGGGTATTGCTTTTTGGTTAACAAATTGCGCATGGCCGCTTCCATGGCCTCTGCAGCCACCAGAAAAAGCTTCTCCTCAACTGACACACTTCCCTGTAATTTTTCAAGCAACTTAGCTCCCCCTGGTATTTCTTTATCTTCCAATGCCATTGGCTCGTCCGCCGTATTATCTGTGGCAGACCTTTTGGCAAGTGAGAGAACCCTCAGACGGAGCAAAGATGGGTAATCAACTCCACATAGACTGGAAACTCCAAACACCATCCACAAGAAATCAGAGGATAAGCTACTAGCGAAACATGTAGGTATAAAAGCTCCGCCTCCAATGGGCACCACCTAAAAAATTATGCCAATTTCAAATCAAGAAGCTAGAAATGGAGAAAAAAAAAAAAGGAAAACAGAATAAGAGGTAGTTTTGATTTTTGCCGCTTTTGTACTTGGAAGATTAGAAAGTTGGGGGCAATCTTATCCGACATGCGAATGTTGATTCTCAAAGATCTTGTAACTAACTGTAGTATTACACTGCAGAATTTTATGAGTTGGAAGGACTTTTAACATTGCTTCTTATTCTCTCCAGGGAAGTAAAATGTTAAAAGGAAGAATAAATGATCAAACAGCATATCATGCCTCATCTGTAGTACTCATGTTCACAACTGGATTTTGATCAGCTTTATTGCATCAAAAGAACACAGTTATAACCCAAACACTTTGCATTAACTGAGGCCTTTCCCTGGTAAGATTTTTTTTTTTCCTTTTTATTTTTTAGTTTATAAATAAGTTTTCCAGGCAGATGTATTGGTTCAGGGTTTCTAAGAGATTTATCTAAAAAAAAAAATTGCAATCAACTCAAGCACCTGCAATGGTTAGGCAAAGCCAAAAAGGTTTGAAATGAGTGGTCAAGCCAATTGTGCAGATACAAATTCCCCAAGCGAACGTTTGATGGTCATGATTCATCATAAGGGACCTTAGGAATTGTAAAAGTTCCAATTACCTTGGCAGTAAAGAGTGTTCCATTTGAAAGGTCACAGTTCAGCAGTATTACACCTTGCAAACTGCATTGAGTAAAATACATAAAAATAAGACAAGTGGCCACAATGAAAAAATATCAAGTGAATATATGCAAGAATTGCTCATACATACCCTTGAACAGCGACAGCAACTGATGTACCATTGGAAGTTGTGCATATAGATGTAACCGCATGACAAATATCCTCTTCCCTTTTGTTAGACTCTAGAGATCCTGCCTTCATGAAGCATCGGAAAGAAAATGCATATTAAATGACAAGAAAAAAGCATAATAGGGAACATCTTCCCAATTCCAGGGCAAAAGAAAAATTCTGGCAAAAATCTATACAAGAACGACTAAGACCATGAAACTAGAATCCAAGAGGTAGAACAAACTTCATTATAAATTACATGCATTGTCTTAACTCTGGCTAAAGCATAAAGAGATAAAGATCACACTTAATTGCTTGTAACTCTATATTAGTCAATGTAGAAATTCCTGGGTTGATGTTCACCTTTTGTTTTATGAAGTTAATTTATCATATTTTATCAATTTCATTGGCTAATTATCTAATTGATTTTATAGAACAGCACAGCATAACATGGATGGGCTGATAAAGAACTTAATCTTAGTGCGCTGCTGTGAGGCCGAAGCTCAATCCATTCATGGTCATGTTCCAATATGTTCACTTTGAGAACAATGCAGATCTTGAGCAGAATTAAAACTCTCTATGACTTCTATGAAACATAATTTTCAGTCAGTCTACATGCCACAGTCTAATCTCTTAGAGAGAGATTCACTATTTATCACATTAAACACCTTAGAAGTTTAGAGAAATGCACAGTTGATAGATGAGAGTTATTAGGCCTTTTTGCAAACTAATGCTAAGGTCCAAGAAATACCAGCACGTGTTTTATCTCCTGCATGAGAGAGAACACCCGACACAACAAAGTGATCACTGGACTCATCAGTATTTCAGTTAAATCAGCTTAATCTGCCATTGCTACAATAGCTGACAACTTTTAAACCCATGAACGAACAAGCTTTAGAATTATTCAGTATAAAAAGTAATGACATGTCATAAATTCAATAAAAAGCATTTAAAAAGCTTTAGAATTATTTATCTACCTCAGTCCCAACTTCACAGGTACTAAGAAGAGTTCCAGAGGTCATATCCCATGAACGAACCTGAAAAGCATCAATTTCATTGGTGAGCTTACTAAAAGCATGAAGTACATCATTTGAACCATAACTTGAAGATTTGAATAATTTACTTACAGTTGAATCGCCGCCTCCAGAGACAAGATACCCTTGTGGATAATCAGGACTATAAGCAAAGGCAAGGCAGGAGACAAACCTGCAAACAACAACAACAACAACAACAACAACAGCCTGAGCTTGAGACAAACCTGCAAACGTTTCAGAAATTCAAGCACATTTACTCGTTGCATCAAGTATACTCTTCTTACAGCGATAGGTGATGTTAATTCATCTAATGGAAGTGAGCCACCCCTTTTCAGGAGAACTTAGTTCAGCAATCATTTGTATTGATGTGTAAGTGATGGAGACTTGGGTTTTTAAATACATAACTTCCTCATTTTAAACTTCTACTTCAAATAATAGAAGTCTCTTGATAAAAAACATACGAATGCATTATGCAGTGGAACTCACTCTGTATGGCCAAGACAAAAGCTTTGTATCTCATGAGCTCCAGCTAAAGGCTTCTTTGGGAACACAGTAACCTGCCATGAAGCAAAATAATCAAATGGAAATAAGAAAGTCATAGTCATCTATAAGTTTCAGCAGCTGAGTAGAAGGCTGGCTTACACGAATTTTATAGTCCCGATCAGCTGAAATAATGAATTTTCCATCAGGTGAGAACTCCTGCATAGATTTTGCATCAGTTGAATAAGTGAAAGCCTTCAATCTCAACCGTTCCTAAATTGCAGTTTGATATTTTTTGGAACAGGCCAAACTTTAATACTCTAGAAGAATCAGCAATATTCATAGATACCGAATGTTGTTCCTGAATTGAGATGGTCAGAATCTTATCTAAGAATCTGAATTGAGACAATCAGGTCATTTCTTTAGTATATTTTCTAAACTCAAACAGAATTCAAGTTTATAACTAATTTGCGACTGCACTAGGGGAATATCACACTTCCAACATTATGATGCAGTACAACTAAGAATTCAAAGGGGCAAAGTGGGGGAAAATTCGTTAGTAAAGTCTCAATCTCACCAGGCTGGTAATAATGCTACAATAGTGTGCAAGTATAGGTGTTGCCTTCTTGTTCATTAAACTTTTGTCCTCATCAAGCCCTTGAAGATCCACAACATAAACAACTCCAAATTTGTCAGCAAAACAAACACAGTGACCATCGTTGCTTATGGCAACTGCACTAACCCTCTTCTCTGAGTTCCTGATCCATTTAGAACAAATTGAATGACTTTAACCACTTTGGTTGAGAAAAAAAACAAAGGACTCCCAGGAAAAACATATGGTAAGTAAAGCAAAAGAAAATTGATGAAGAAGCAATTCATATGAAACAAATATAGAACAATAGTCTGCAACGTTAGAGACCGGCATACATGCCAAAGGTTGTCTTTGCAAATTATACAAAGTATGCATAATAAATGTGATACCATTTCACAAGAAAATGTAGGAGTCGATTTTTTCAGCTGGTAAAATCCCTTGGGATGGTACCTGTAGTTCAAAGTCGCCTTCAGATATGGGGGGGGGAGCGCTACAAAACAGATACAAGGTGGGTCATCCTCATTGTGTAGCTCAAACAGTTTTGGACCAGAAACAATCGTTCAAATTAAAAATCTTCCTATTGCCTTATGAGAATTCATGAAATGGGTTTTCAATACCAAACTGCAAGAACCTTAAGCTGTTGTAACTAGATGCTGAAGCTACATAAATTCAGGCAATTATATCATTTCAAAATCATCTGAAAAATGTTATACAACCAAAAAGTTCCTTAACGTTGAGAACTTACACAGTACTTATACAGTGCCAGGAATCTGTCTTCCAAATCTTGACTAGTTTGTCATCACCAGCAGATACAAACAGGTTCCCATTTGCACCAAACCGAATCGCTCTAATCAAATCATGATGAAGAGATCCACCGGAATCATCCTCCAAAGTAACAGAGCAATTCCCTCTTTGCCATAACGACAATTCAATGTTGTTAATTAGATAATGACAATACTACAATAATCTCAGCAACAACATGCTAAATCGCTAAATTAACATAAAAACAGATGAAGGGTTTAATTTAACATCGACTCCAATAAACGAATAACCCACGATTCCATATTCCGAAATTATAATGGTAGGATGCTAAAACGTGAGAAAATAACCATAAATCTGATTCAATAATCACAGAACAGATGACCAAATTAAAACAAAATACGATAAGGTCTTAACATTCATACCAAAATACAAGGAACCCATTACTCCAAGTTGCGAAATTTAGTGATTGAATAGGACAGATAAGAGAACTAGAGAGATGAACGTGAACGTACTTGAGATCGAAAACACGAAGTTCTGAAGCGATGGCAACGGCAACGGATATATGGAAAGGATGAACTGCAATCAAAGCTGGAGCGATGTCATTTCTGTTGCTGTTGTTGTCATCGTTGTTTCTGTTGTCTTCTTCGTCCATGATTTCTTCCATCGTTGGCTGCACAGAGAAAAGCTTTCGTTTTTTCAGGGTTTTGCTGTAACTTGCTTTTAGGGTTTTTCAATTTTGAAAAAGGATTTTTTCTTTTTTCTTTTTTCTTTTTGGTTGGGTTATTCGATGGCCCAATTAATAGGCTCATTGATCGGCCCGAAATCCTTTAAACTCATCGCCCGCCCATGAAAATGTTGGTTTTACGCTGCTCTAATTGGATTTTTTTTTTGGTACTATAGCTCTGGTCTCCGGTATCTAAAATTTCATTCTAACTAATCTGGATTAATTGTTGTAAAACCCATTTTATAGGGATGGGTCTCCCACATTATTTTTTCCGTATTCAGGAGGAGTCAAACTCCCGATCTAGTTAAGCGACAAAGGTGTCCATTCCACCTACGCCAACAAGTGTTGGTTGCTCTAATAACATATGGCATTATATTTCTTAATTAAAATTTTAATTCATGACCTGAATATGAAGTAAATTACGTTAGGAAGATAACCCCTTAAATGAGTCATCGTAAGTTATAGATCTGATTAATTCGAGTGTTATTTCGGATATCGATTAATATAATATAAAAAAATACTGGTTTTGATTTTACCTTCGTTTTTTATTTTATTTTTCATTTTTTTGATATTTATCAATATATGTAATTATTTTCATTTAGTTGAATTATTGTAGTATATCTCATCATGTATTTTGAAAGACCAATAAATTTGTACCGCAAATGTATACCACAAATGTAATAAAATAAAGTAGATGCCATTTTTGGTACCCAAAAAGTATTATTTGCCTTATGGGCCAAAAATTCAAAATATACGAGCTGCTTGGTGCTTTAATGTGAGAAGAGACCATTTGACTGTGTTTGTGGGAGATGACTCATCAATAAAATGCAATTTGATATTCATTAGATCACCCACTTTTAGTTATTTTCTATTTCTTTTTTTTTTTTTCAAAAAATTTGCATCGAAGGATGTCACACTGGGAAGCCACCGAACCAATACCTCATTCTTTCCCGTGGTGAAATAATCCCGTCTTAAAAATGATAAGAAAGAATTTGAAAAAACAAGTCTTATAATACTTAAATTAGATTAATCAAACAAAATCCAAATACGAAAAAAAAAAAAAAAAACAAAAAATAAACAGAACGTAAAGAAACCAAATTTCATGAGTTTCGCACCCACGTTTCGTGGAGACAGAAAAACAAGAACTTGCGCGCGTTGATCGTGCACGCAAACTCACGCACACTCTGTGTCCGCACATGCTCACTCGAGATTGTTTGTGAACAATAAAGTTAAGCAAACAAGAAAAAACTAACAGACAACAATTAGCTCCATATTCATCCATATACAAATGCCCCTCCATGCCCAAAAAAAGGGCAAAGAAAGGAAAACATAACGAACAAAAAAAAAACATTAGTTTTTTGCCCGAAAGCAACTCCCAAATGTTCTCTGTGCCACTCGATTGTTGCCTGTTCTCCCCGTGCCTCCCATGCTTAGTAGTCCTTCAGCATTGCCTTTCTAGTTGAGAGCTCCTCTCATATAATCATCCACACAAACATGAAGAGCACCCTTGATTTTGTTGTTTACAAACATGAAGTATCACTGGAAAAAAACTACCTTCCCTCCAGCTTATCAACAAGAGGCAATCCAATACCTGAAAATAGACCACGATTCCCATAAGAGCGCGACGAAAGCTCTGCCCACTGAGAGAATATGGCTATATTCTCAACAGTGCACAGCCAAGGATAGTTCCACGGCACCGTGTCATAGGAGCAGCCTGGCGCCAAGTTGGCCTCTCACTCCTAACTGTCAGGACTTCCACATCAGATATTTGTTGGATATCCCAATTCATCCGGTCAGGGCCAAGAACTCCTCCGATCACATAAATCTCATCCCCCAATCCAATCATTGCAAAGCCAATCCTTCTTCTAAACTCAGAAGCTGAAGCCACCATTTTCCTCTTCCTTTCTTCTCTGTCTTGTTTCATAATAAATCCATGACTCATCACGTAAAGCACTCCTCGGACCACTGCGATGGGGCCCTGAAGCCAACCATAATCCTCCACTCTCCATGTGGACCCAACGTAATCCAAAATCTGCACTGTTGACAAGCCCTTGTGCAGGACATGCATCTTACCACCGATAACAATTCCAGAGCAAGCAGAATTGTCCGTGTTGAGTAAATCAGGCATTGGAATCCATACATCCTTCTCAGGATCATAGGACTCAACTTGAGAAATGGATTTCCTACAGCTGGTGAAGCCACCTGCAACAACAATCTTTCCATCCAGAACACAACAAGCAAACATAGCACGGGCCACACACATTGGTGCTCGTGAAGCCCACCGCCTCATGATAGGGTCATATGACCATACTTCATTGGTTGCAAAACTTCCATCTTGGTCACCAGTTAAAGGGTCAACAGCATCGCTACCACCACCTAACACATATAGCTTTCCACCAGTAGAGACAGTACCAAAGTGAGCTAGGTGCCTAATTTTTGAGGGAATGACTGGAAGAGTGATCCAAAGGTCTCGAATAGGGTCATAAAGCTGCCACAAATTCTCAGGATCAAATGCACAGACACATAATAGGTCTTCTGATGAATTAACTTCTTGTCGAGCCTTTAACAGTTCAGGACTGCGAAGAGCAGACCGCCATGAATGACAAACAAGCTCCAGCTTAGAATGGAGGTAAAATGGAACACGTGCAAGACAACGGAGAGCAACAGCATCGGGAAGTCCTTCAATCAGTTCAGACATAATGACAACTGTGACATTCAATCAGGTTTTTTTCAAATGACACTGGCAATGCCTCAGAGTGACAGAATCTTCACCTTACCTGAACCATCAAAGTGAGAGCGGGGTCATTGTTAATGCATATAAAAAATAGAAGCACAAGATGCAGAAGGAAAAAGAAATTGAATATTCAAATTATTAAAGAAGTTAAAATTCATACAAAGTCCATATGAAACAACATTCTGGCCTTATTCAACATAAAATTTTAAGCAATTAAAAGAGTATATTCATCGTTAGAAGAGGATAAATCCATCACCAACTACTAGCAGGCTAAGAGATGGATAAATTCCTAAACATTAGATAAAATTCAGTACATGCAGCTAATTAATGGCTAAAGCAAATAAAACTGATGAATGGTTCAGCTACAACTAATATCCTCAGAAACAAATGCAAGTTATCATAATCGACAAAACTAAAAAAGGAAAGAAAATTATAGAAAAGCCTCATGTTTATGAAGTGTCGAGCATCAAATGCTTTCTAATTTTCATTGCTGCTCTACACACAAAGGGTGAATGAGAAAACTCTATCAATGTCATTGCTCATTTCAATCTTCTTCTGCTCCATGAAACTTCAAATACAAAGAAGACATATTTTACTTCTTGTTGTACTTAATACTTTTTACCTTTCGATACATTGCAGAAAGATAAGGCTGCTAAAGTTTGACCAAAACATTGGTTCCCATCAATATTTTATGCGTTAATAGTAGACCTCTTAAAATTTAAATTGGAGTTTCATCCTCACAAAGTTACTACAATATGCACATCCAATGGGAGCCGTGGATTTTTGTAGCATGGTAATAATAAGAAAAAACCGAAGAAAGTTCAATTATAATGTGTCATTCTTGGCGTTACAAAAGTTTATTGGAGGGAGTGTCTTCTTTCACACCAGATAACTAAACAAATCTTTGGTACTTATAAGAACTGCGGAGCCCACTTGCAAACACCTGGCCCACATCTTTTACAACCAATGTGCAGTGCGTTGTGATTCTGATTAGATGCCCATTCTTGCAATTATGCTCCAGCTCAAAGCAGAGAAAATCCTATCCTTAGTGTGGCTGGAGCAATGCAACATGGGTCTTTTCAGGCTGATCATAAGACAATTAGAGGAATATTATGAAACAAGTAGTCAACCTATTGAAGACAGCAAAGGTTAAAGGGTAGTTTTTAACTGTAATGCATTACGGAGTATATCTAGTTTCACTTCAGATATTTGTAGAATCAATTTTGGATGCTTATATTTAAAGAACCAAGATCGCACATAGCACAGAAAATCTAGCCAACTTTGACCCTCTTGTAATAGGTAAGCTTACGCCAAATATAATTTCATCCAACAAATGAAACCTGGAGTTTGGAGTACTCTAGAAAGTGGCAACATTAGACTCAAGGATACACGCTAGCTCTTACAAAGAAAACACACCCCACACACAAACACACATAAATAAATGAAAAATACAAACTTGGAAACTGCCGACCAGGCAACGTGAACACCATAATGTAACTATTCACAGACAGAAATACAATGTTCAAACAAAGAAGCAAGTATTAATGAGCATGAAAAAAGTCCAAAAATCTGTTCACTAGTGTTCCTTTCTTTTTGTGTTAACTTTCCATCTCATTGAATCGTTTGGTCTAAATCCAATATACAGCTCAATCCTCTCGATAAATCCAAGTGTCCTTATTTTTTCATACATGATATCTCAAATACCATCCTAGTCTAGTCAACAAGAAGATCACACCGCCAACTAATTTTTGAAACATTTAACAAAGTTATTCAAGTTGGACTTGCTAAAATGTAAGATCTGTCTGATTTATCATAGTCTAGTCAACCAGGAGATCAAGTTCCGATCTAATCAAATTTGAAGCTCAACCTAAGCTCAGACTTAACTAAAGTTTAAAAGGAAAACCTGAACACCCAAATTTTTGCTAGACTTGGCTCTTTTGGATCCCAAGCCTTGCCATAACATAATCATTATGGGGCACCTGCTGGCTTGTGCATAAAACAACAGTATGACAATAATAAAATGATAATTTTCATGCACGTATTAATCTTTCACATGTTATGCCTAAAAGTTGAGTGGGCACCCTAGAACACTAGTAACATCTAAAGCAATTTAAGTGTTCAAATTCCAATGCAACTATAATTGTGACTGCCAACAAGTAAAAATTCTTTGGTATTCAAGCCAAAAGCACTAATGTGGAAGGTCTACCCTAGTACGTCCTTTCTTTGCATGGGGAGTTATGTGGAGAGCATCAGAGACCAGCAATCTCCAGAGGACAGGGATAGTTTTGGTGAATAAGTAGTACATCTGCAAAACAGGCTTTGAGCATTGGATCATGGGCTCTCATGGATTTGGGACTTCCTCTCTGCAAAAGCTTGTTTGGTCCTTGTTTCAAATTAAGAAAGTGCTTGAACAGAAGGCATGCAGAGTTGTGGCTGTGGCTAGGGATAAATCAGGATCATTCCTCTTGTTATGTCTTCGGTTTGGACGGGACAGAAGCGACAAGAGGACTTTCAAAGGTATGATCCTTATAACTTGCAATGAGTATGTTAATTAAAACCGTCATCTTAGGGGGTGCTTGTATTCCAAACCTTTCATACTCAGCGCCCCTGTTCTATAAATTGATAAAAATGATAAAAATATTGCCGAATAATTGGTTCAATAATTTCAACTTATTAGTCCTCCCACTATTCATATTAAACCGAAAGCTAAAAACTGCATTAACTATCAAATTGACATCATCTTAATCACAAGCTACAAAAAAAAGGATAGTAAAAAAAGATCGTTACATACGTCATAAAAAAAGGGATCAAAACAAAGGTGTTTCCCATCATGGTCATACATAAATATGTCCGATGAATAAACCAAACAAAAGTAGTTATCACATGATTAAACAATTTGTTTCAGGTTAACATTAACAACAATCCAAGAGTTATTGCAAATTTTGAACAATCCAAAAGTTGTTGTGGCATTTTATCAAACATGTGGATGAGTCAAATGTTTGCAGGTGGAACTTTTTTGGGGACAAAGAACATGTGAAATATTTTCCATAAAATTTTTAAAGGACAATTTTTTTCTTAAAATTTCAAGAAGCTGATTATAATACGCAAACTATAATTTTTAAGGGAATATTAAAATTTTATATATTTCTTAAAAAAATCCGGGGGCAGTCCCCCTCGGTTGCCCCCCACCTTGCTCAACCCCTGTCTAGATACTTTTTAAAGTTAATTTAGACTGTGTGAGAGAGAGAGTGAGAGAGTGAGAGAGAGAGAGAGCCACATACATGGGAAAACAAGATTATCCACTTGTTAAGTACAAAGAGATAGAAAGTCTAATAGGGAAGATGCTTTAAGACTAAAATCATCACCATTCACATAAATGGAGGTATAAAACCGCTAGCATATGTTCTTTCTACCTGTATACATCGTCTGATGTTATTTGACACTTCAATTTGCAACCCACTTAATTTTAAAAAGAAAAAGGCCATAAACTGAATAGAAATGCATTGGGTTCGCTATGTTCTAGTTTAATAGGTTGGGGAACCTCATCCCATCACAATTAGCAGTACGATGTGTAGGATTACTTTAATTTTACTTTCCTTATTCTGACTGTGGTTAATATAGATTAAGTTTATTCCCTAATTTTCAAAACGATCGTTCCCTAGTTTTCTATCATCAAATGCATATCAATTCAATCAAATGATTTTACCAGAAAACCAAAGTAATTTTAACCTAGATGGACATAGTTGCGCATCATTGAATAAAAAAGCCGACCCCAAAACTAAAACTACAAATGACTAAATCAAAAAAATTTAACGGATGAATCAGACAGCAAATCAACAAAAAAAAACCCTAACATTAGGCCCAAAATGCACAAAAGATCCCAATTTTCAACATGCAATTCACTCAAAATCAACACAATCAACAATTCTCTCCCCAATTATTCAAAACCTAAATCAATAAGCTAACAATTATCTACCAACACACAATGTCCACTACGTGAATTCAACAAATGGAGAGAGAGAGAGAAAGGAGAGAAAGGGAGAGAGAGAGAGAGAGGGAAGAGACTAACCTTGAAGCGAAACAAGATTTTGCGTTCTCTTCTTTGAGAGCTCGACTTGTTGAGAGAGACCGAGAGAGAGGAAGCCAAACGGGGATACAAGAGAGAGAGAGAGAGAGAGAGGGTAGCGTGGGATTACCTACGAAGATATGCGTAAAGCCTTATTCTCTTTTTTCGCAGCGAATCAGAAAAGAACTGGTTTTAGTTTTCTCTTCTTTTTTTTTCTCTCCTTTTAATTTTGTTTTCGAACTTTTACGAAGCGAAAATGGTTTTTTATTAATTTTGATTATTTTTTTTATTATATCAATCGATCTTTAAAATCATATTTCGATTAATTCAATTTAAAACTTATAATGATCATTTAAAGGGATTACTTTTTTAACGTAGTCTGTTTTATATCTAAATCGTAACGTAATTTATTTTATATCCAAATCATGAATTTAATTTAAAATCTTGATTAAATAATTTAGTATTCTATCGATTGAATTAATTGACCGTTGATTAATTTTGGCTTTTATAAAAGTCATAGGCATAACACCGAGAATATAACACAAATCTGGGATATTCTTCGAATGGGCATCTCGTCTGTTTCGATCGTTCGCACGTGCTTTGCACGCCCTCCAACCTCTCCTCCCCTCTTCTTTTATTTAGTTTTTTGAAATATTTTTGTAATAAAGTGAGAAAAGTATTATAACTTATTATAACTATAACTCATAAGTATTAGATTTAAACAAATTTTAATATTTTTGGTGTTATATCAATTATTTTAATTATTAATTTTTTGTATAAAATTAAATTCATTCAATCAGTTCATTTTTGAAATCTAAAAATATTTTTAATTTCAAAATTAGCTTATTTAATAAATTCTCCTAAGAACTTTCTAGTCTAAATGGCAATATAATTCATATTTGAATTTATTCTCAACGGATTTTAAATGGAAAAAATTCCCTTATCTTTAGAATATTTAAATTAGCTAATCTGAAAAAAAGGCCAAAAGTATGAAGCAATGGGCAAGATCCTCCATTTCCTTGCACTGCACGGCTCATCTTTGAATTTAGAGTTTCTCGTTCTTTCATCTTTCTTAGCATATTCGTAAGAAAAACTTGAGATTCTCTTCTTTATTGGTCAGTGGTGGTGTCTGGGGTAGTTGAGAGAGAGAGATTTATTTTGAACATAAATTGGGTTATGTGCTTTAAAAAGTGTGGCCACTAAAGATCTTCTTTCAAAATTTGGCTATAAAGTACATCTCTTGTCCCATTTGTAACTAAGATTGAAGCACACACTAATTTATTTAGGGACTACCTTTCAATCTCTAACGTTAGGCTTTTGTTGGGTCTTAATAACTTCCCAAGTAATTTTTTCCCCTTAGGAGTTCAGCTGCTGGATTAAAGATAATGTGTGTAACCTCCTCTTGCTCTCTCAATGGTATGCCACTTAACTCTCTGTTTGTGTATGTTCTTTCAGGCATTGGTCTTTAAAAATGCTCCTATTCTTCATTCCCAAGCTATCCTAGATTCGCCTTTTCTCACGCTTTCTCACCTTTACCTTCTAGCTAAACCTCTCAAAACCATTGTGTATTCCAAGTGGGAACCGCTTCCAATGCAGATGGTTTTCGTTAAATACCGATGGTTCATCTTTGGGTAACCCTGGCCTGGCGGGGTCTGCAGGCTCGCTCAGAGATTTCAATGGTCATTGGCTGATTGGCTTGCTCACTGGTTGTAATGTTACATCTAGAGAAGACCTTAATAAAAAGTACATTCCATTGATTATTTAGTACTTCATATACAATGCAATAAATATAATACATATGTTTTCCCCATAAATTATTAATGAATATCAACTATGATGAAATAAATAGGAGATGAACAAAAGCAATCTCAATAGGCAAACCCAGAAGGAAACACTACATAATTTAAGTCAAAAACAGCTCAGATAGTGGTGAAGGTTGAAGCCAATGATGCGACAAAAAGCAGAGAGAAGAGCAGAGTGAAGGGCAACTCCAGAGAATTTCCATAGGATGAGTCCCCTCCTGTGGATGAATCAGTACTCTTAGAACCACTTCCTGAAATTGCATTTATAGAGGAAGAATATTAACATTTTAGAATGAGGTATGTCATTTTGTCCTCCAAATTTTGGTCATGGCACATTTCAGTGTTACAGTTTATGCAGTTAAGGAACAACTTTTGTGTCACGCTGGTATTAGTATTTTACCTGAAGACCCGGATGGAGAGTTTGAAGTTCCTGAAGGAGAGGATGATGGAGAAGAAGCTGCGTCACACTGACTAGAGGGTGGAGTCTGCACATTGCAAGCACTAGGAAGTTCCAGAGCTTGAGTCTTATTGATGCTGATTCCAAGCGATGAACCGCCCCCGTTTAATGCCTCACACAAGCACTGTGGCTGCGACTTCATGACAGACCCAAGCTGCTGACAGCAACTAGAAGATGGCTTTGAGGAGTTTCCTGTTATGTAGTTTAGACACGGTGACATGCTTATGACCACATTGGTGCAACTTGAACTTGATTGTGCCTCGGCTCCTCCCAGCTGTAGTCCTACTACTAGAACAAAGGCTAGAAGTACGAACATCGTTGTTCGTGCCATTTGATTTGATCTTTTCCCTTTCTTTTTTTCCTCTAGATTTGATGGAAGCTATATGTTGTAGACCCTTTTTGTGATTGTGGGAAGAGCAAAGAAGTGTGGCATATATATAGTGCGAGTTGTTAGAAAAAGAAGAGAGAGTGTTGTTGTGGGTCACCAACTTTTCCTACTTTAAGCCATATTCTTTGGTGAGCAACTTAAAACCAAACATGTAGGGTTCCTTACTTTTAAAATTCGACTTACGTGTCTATTGTGATTGCATACTTTCTAGTTAAGTAGCATACATATAATTAACTAATGATTTTAACATAAAAAGCGTGAAATGATCTTCCCCTTAAGCTTTTCTACCAATACCCACTTCATTGAACACTATTAGGTAACACGTTAGTGTGGAATTACACTAGGCAAATGATTATTAGCTCAGTTGGTACACGCAAAATGTTTCGCACCAGGCAAAACTCGTTGTGCAGACACAAAGGCAATATATGGGATGAGACAGAGACATAATAGTATAACAATATTTATGTTATCATAAGTTACAAAAAGTCGTATTATTTTGTATTTTGATATAAAATCGATGAGTGGACATAGACTAAATTTGGTGTACTTTTCAAAGACACGAGAAGGTAGGCGATTACGTCATTTTGATCCGGTTCAAATTAAGACAAAGCATGCCCTTGTGAACAGGTCCAAGCATGTCTGAATTGTTTGTTTGGGATCCACTGCACCGCCAAGATATTGCAGTTTGTTCATTGAAAGGAAACAAAAATTAGAAATTGTACATCTTCATCAAATATTGCAGATAGATACTCCAAGGACAAGCAAGGCTAAATCTTGTCCGCTGAACCCAGAGGAACAGAGCATTTTGGCCAAAAGCACGGAGAGAAAAAATGCATTCTTATGTGCAAGGACAAAAATAGAATGCCTATAGAGTCCAGTTCATAAGACCATATTGCCTTGACCCTATCAAGGGCTATGATGTTGGTCTGTAGCATGTAGAATGCTAATCAACAAATATAAATTTCTTATAACAAATTTTTCTTGGACAGATTGCTTTTACCATTTATCTAAGATGATTCAAACTTTTCGAAAATCTGGGAGACATCTCATCTTTTGAACAAACATTTTAGCATTTTTTCCTTGGGGATAATGTAAGTGAAAAAAGAGTTTAGTAGCATGTTTCCTTAAATTGTCTAAGACAGACCACGTATTGTGGTACTCTATCTGCACCTGATTTGCTGGCTTCATTAGTCCTCAAACTTCTGGGGTTCGCCTTTTCCTCACGAATAGCTTCTGAACTTCACTGTGGCCAAGTATCAAACGTATTTTTAGACTTTGGATGATTGTTTAACAATCCTAGTTATATTTTCAAAAAAATGCTTCTCCTGTTTCATCAGTACCCAAATTTTTATGGGTAATCTGCTATTCTGGCATATTATGAGAGATGGACACGGTTTCTTTTCAGTGTAGTGAAAGTACCAACGGAACAAGAAGTTGATTTTTTTTTTTCCATAACACCAAGAAATCTTCCCTTGTTTCAATCGAAAATCAAAGCAAAGAATACAAATACACAACGAACTGAAACCAAAGCAAAGAACAAAATACACAATGAACCAGTATACACACCCCCAAGCATTTCAAGTAAATAGTAGAACAAGCACCCTTTAACTCAAAATTTGACAGTGATTGGAGCAAAGGAAGCAATAAAGAGGACAAAGACACTAAGCTGAAAATGCTTGACAATGGTTCCATCAGAGCTCATGCTTGTTCTCGGCATTGTTTTAGAACCACTTCCTGCATGTGCATTCACCAATGTAATTATGCTTAAAGATGTTTAGGCAAAACCACTATATTATAGTAAATAAAATTCATTTATTTTCTTCACCTGCAGAAGAACTTGGGACTGCTGTTGTAGGTGCCTCGCTGGAAGTGCTTGGTGTAGTCGAAGTTGCCGGGGTCTCATTTGAAGACCCGGCTGGAGAACTTTCTGGAGCAGGCACTGGTGTAGGTGCAGTGCTTGGGGAACCTTTGACAGCTAATAGATTCACCAAAAAATAAAGAAAAAAAATATATCACTCATGGCTAGTCCATGTACAAATCTTTTTCAGCATAAAAACTTTATATTGCAAGTAGAACTAACTTACCACTACACTGACTAACTGGGGGAGTTTTCACACTACAAGTGACTGGGAGTTTAGTTAATGGTGACACCAAGCGATGAACTTCCACCATTAAGCAAAGAGCATAGGCAGACTGGCTGTGATCAGACAACATTCAATAGCTGTGAGCAACACGAAGATGATGGGGTTGTTGAATTTCCATTGACATATTTAGGCATGGAGACAACCCCATTAGTGCGCTTGTGCAGCCTGATTGAGCCGAGGCACTTGCCCAAAACAATGTCACCAAGGCCAATGCTAGACACATCTCAATGCGCTTTGATGCCTTTTGCTGATTTTGGGACTTCTTTCTGGGGTATGTGACTTTAGGCTTGTGGGATTAAGGATTGATACTTTGGATTTTTATTTTGAGTGACAAGCGAAGGGAAATGATGGGGTTTATATATGATGTTTGAATGGAAAAGAGTACAGAGAGAGGTGTTCTTCGGATGACCAACTTTTCCTAAACTAGGTGAGTGGTTGATAACTAACCATTTTTAGATTTAGCTCTTCAATTATGCCTGAATTTTAATAATACTAGTCAATTCTTTGGACTTGGAGAAGGCTTTAATTTACTAAACAGTTATGCATTTGATCCCTGGTTTTTTGAAAATCAATAGTAATAGGCATTTGTCTTCACAAAAAAACCTAGTAATATCTGCATGTGTTTGGTTTATTTGGAGAACAATCAGAACACAAACAGAACACTGACAGATCTTCAGCATTTATTAAGAAAAATGAACAAGAAAAAGTAAAGCTCTATCCGAGAGAACAACCCCCAAGTAAAATAGTATTAATAAAAACAAATTAAGCCAAGTTCAGGTTTGTCAAATAGGATAGTAATCATTCAAGACCAAACATTGGCTGTCACTAACAATATAAGATACCAACTTTTTATCTAATTTTCTGTTCTGGGTGACAAGGTAAACAGGCATACGCCTTAAAATTCCAAATAAAATATTTTACAAGAAAACATTGTTCCATTACATTAATCAATCAAAGAGATGGAAGCAAAATGTGAGGATAGTGTCACACTCATACGCAATGCAGTTATGTTGACAGATATAATGAACTCCATCAATTCAAAACTTGAGAAAAGAAGAAGCAAATGAAGCGATGAAGAGAGCAACAATGGTTAGCTGAAGGGGCTTCACAATGCTTCCATCGGAGGAGTTACTTGTTGTTGGTGTTGTTTTCGACCCACTTCCTGCATTCATCGCATACACTTTACATTAGAAACTTGACATTAAAAATTTCACCGTCTTTCAGCTGTTTTTGAACATACCTGAGGGAACACTTGTGCTTGTTGGTGTAGAAGTTGAAGTTGTAGGAGTCTCACTTGAATCTGATGGAGAGCTTCCGGGAGAGGGTACTGAGGAAGTTGCTGCAGGTGGGGAATTATTGACGGCTGATTGCATTTTCCACGTCAGTCCATAGGCAATCTTAGGTGAATATAGTGCATGTCCTAAGAAAGGAGTAGTAGAACTTACCATTACATTGGCTAGCTGGGGGTGTCTTCACATTGCAAGCACCGGGGAGGGCTAGAGCACGTGTTTGGTTAATGGTGATTCCGAGTGATGAGCCACCGCCATTGAGCAAAGAGCATAGGCATACAGGCTGCGATTGAACGACACTTGAAAGCTGCGAACAGCAAGAAGATGAGGGGGTCGATGTATTTCCACTGACAAAATTTAGGCATGGAGACAAGCCTATGAGTGCACTTGTGCATCCTGATTGAGCTGAGGCTCCAACCCAGAGCATAGTCACAAAGACTAGCGCCACACCCATCTCAATCCCTTTTGAGGCCATTTAGGCGTTGTTTGAAACTTTTGGGATTTTGGGTTTTGGAGAATTTTGTTGTTTGAGGATTGTGAGTTCGTGAATTTCGAGTGATGAATGAAGTGAAATGGTGGGAGTCTAAATAGGAAGTGTTGCACAAAAGAGACAAGAAATATTGGTTTTCTTGGATGAACAACTTTTGCTAAACTAGGCAAGTAGTTGACATATAATCATTTTTTCATTTCAGGTTTATGAATACGCAAGTCTTCGTTAACAGGTTATCCTCCAGAAGCAAGTCATTGTTCAGGAAGAGTTCGTATGATATATTAAAGAGTCTTATGATTAGAAGTTGCTTAACAAAACAGATTAACACGTATGACTTTGTACATTTGGGAAGCAAGAATCTGCTATTCATCAACTGCTTGATATGTCTTTAGGTTCCAAAATTTGTCTCAAATCGTACGTGGCATACAATTTCAAGTTTTCATAGGTACGGGTTGATGAAACTGACGTTACAGCTAAAAGTCAAGAGCATAGAATAAGATACAGGGGGATAGAAAGTTTTAGATCAACAAATTCCAAACTGTTATTCTAAATCAAATCTCCAATTGGATTGTGTGGTCGCCAGTGGGTTGCTTCTGTTTAGAGTGTGTCGTGGGTCCAACCTATAAGTAGGGGAATGCGACCAAAAGGTGTTCATCAAGCAGAGAAATTCTCCATATAGTCAAGGTATGAAGCCTCTTTTTCTCTTCAGCACCTTCAATGGACGAAAGGTCTTAATGGAGCAAACGGGTTGGACTAAAGCCCAAAAGTGGATCCCCGCATGCCCATTCATGGACAACATTTGAGAACTTGCATATTGAATGCTGGGTCAATTTTTGCCTTTCGGTTGCTTTCGGTTGCTTTACGTAACAGGACCCATGAGACTATTCTGCTAGTCTTATTGCCTACAACTACAAATGCTAGTCCATGTGGGTCGTGTGCAGGGCACCGGTGGTGGTAACATTAAAATTTGAATTTGAACCCATGAGGAATTAATAGGTTGGGGGTTGTCACACTCGCAGCTGAACTGTGTTACTGCTTGGATGCAGTTCAGGCTGGTTTTGTAAGGCCTAGTAAAGCCATTTTGGCATCCCAAGCGAAAAGAAAAGGTTTTGCTTCCTATCCTGTTCACATTTTAAATTTGCAGAATATTAGTATTGGGAGAGTCACTAGACCAAATTTTTTTTTTTTTTTTTTTTTTTTTTTTTTTTTTTTTTTGGTTAAGATCACTAGACCATTCTAGCCACTACAATGCCCTAGTCCGATATACCACCAGGATAAGTACTTTGTATCTGCCACAATTTTAAATGAGTCGGAACAAAGCACACAAGGCCAAAATGCATTTTATGCTTCTTCTTAAAGCATGTTAAATGCATATTTATGGGGTTGTTCGGGCCAGTTTGAGAAACCTTAGCACCTTAGCACATCTGATGCCAGATAAAACCCAAGTATATTCTTCCTATGTTTCCTTTTACGTTATTTCCTTACACCATTTTATATTCGCATTTTATTGCGAGTAGAATTAAACATCAGACATCAAACTAAGCTTTTATTTATCTGTGCGGAAGAGAGACAGAGAGAGCATTCATGTGCATATGCAATTCAATTCTGGTGAGGTTCATATAGAACATATCATTGGATACCATTTTGACCTTTATTTTTGGCTCTCTTTATAGAATTTCTGGACATTCTTTCATTCATACAGTTCTCTTTTGTATTTCTGTTCTTATTTTTAGCAATTGTCTCAGTGGAATCTAAACTATTTGCTAGACAGAATGACGTCAATTTAGCATATTATTCTAATATCCTCGTGCTCAAACAATAGCCCCATCAGTAGAATAGAAGGGCAAAATTTTATGAATTGGACAGAGGAACATTGGCTGTGGGGAGAGTTTTTAGTGGGTTGGTGTTTGTAAGATTGAAATTCTAACCTTGTAGTCTATTTACTTATGAAAAGATTTTATAATATTTGAAAATTTTTATCTCTCATTGTAAAAGGGTTCTGCTTTTTTTTTAAATGATATAAAACATGTAATATTTGTAGAGGAGGGTAAATAGCATCCAAACTAGACCTAAGAGAGCAAGAAAGTCACAAGCCTTGGCATCTTAGTACAAAAATGAATATCAGGCGTCTCTCTCACTAAAGTGAATGCCTACATTAACATGGGTTATCGCATTTTTCTATGGCTAACGCATTCTCTTGACAATATATTCATCAGGAAAGATAGCAACCAACGAGCAGACCTGTTTTGTCTCATCTACCAATATATATTTCTTATATTTACTCTTTCTTTTTTAATGATATCATTTTTCTTATTTATAATAAATATAGAGTTTTCAAAATTACTAATTTTATTTTTTAAATAAATATAATGTAATTATTACATGATAAATTTTTAAATCCGAACGAAACTTACATCAGAGATAAGGGGAGCAGTACAGCCAAACTGGCCACGGGAGAAAGTGAGCATTTAGATTTCCAGCAACGTCAATTGACAATTGACAATTGAAAAGATGAGGGAGAGAGAGAGAGAGAGAGAGAGAGGTCAACCTTGAAGTCTGAAACAGTAAAAGAGTTGTACAAAAACAGAATAGCATAGTAGTAGTGTCGGCCAACCTAAACAAAATTCAACCCAATAAGTGTAGCACCCACCCTCCTGCCTTTCAGCCTACTTCACGCTCTCTCTCTCTATCTCTCTGTCTCTCTCTCCCCCACCCATCCAGATATGTTCAGCTCAACGGTACTATCATTTCTCTCTAGCTCTCAACTTCATAGCCCCCACCATCAACCTGCCATTGCCATCCTATGCAGCCACCACCGCGCCACCCTACTACCTCTCTAGTCTCCATGGCCATTAGTTTCTCTTTCCAACCTCACTTCTTAGCTTGCCCGCATGATCCTTCCTACTTTATTTCACTGTGCCAAACTGTCAAATGCGCTCTCTCTTTCTCTCTCTCTCTCTCTCTCAAAATTGTGCTACAAATATATCCTATTCTCTGTCATCCATGCTATCTGCCTTTCTTCCAAATCTGAGGTAGGATTTCTCTGGTCATTATAGACCAATTCATCTGTTGAGCCATCCTTATCATAGCTCGTTCTTTTCTTATCCTTATTCTTCTCTTGCTTATACTTTTTCCTCCTCCATGACTCTGGCTTAGCTCTCTTTTCTGCTTCTGTTTCTTCACCATTTTAGCAATGTATGCATGCAACTTCTGGGTTATCTTCATGTCTTTCCACGATATTTCTCTCATGCTTTTCAACATCTACAAGAATGATTGTTCTGTTGTTGCACAATTTCTGCTAAAGTCTTTAGTAGAATCCTTCTTTCCCTTTGCTCTAAGGCAATGCCAAACTCTACTTTCCTTTGGCGTGTGGGGAGTTGATGCGGAATGTTCTTTCACTGATTGTGCATCTTACGCAAACAAGTCTACAAGGGAATAAGTGAAGCTGCCAGCATGATCTAGCTTTTGTTAGAGAGACTGAAAATGAAAAGGAAGAAACTAACACCAGTTAGGTCATGCTCTGACAGCCTCACTCCTTCCCATTTGGGGACGCATACAGAGACCTAAGCTCTCCCAAATCTGCAATTAAAAAAGAACGTTCATCCAAGGAAGTATATTCTTTATCAAAAGCGTCTTATAGTGAATTACCATTGAACGTAACTTTTTTTTCCTTCACTAATATCAGTTCTTTTTTTTTTGTCGTCCATTTAAAGCTTTCACTGTTTGATCGATGACTCTGCTGAAGTGACCTAATGGAATGGCGAGGGGCCAATCGCTTTTTCATTCTATGTGTGTTTAAAATCTGTTGACTAGGACAATGAATGACAGGGGAGTCAAGTTCCTATTTGGGGACTTCTCAGTTTTTTAATGCTTCTGAGTTTTCATGAATCAAGCTGGGACTTCCGATTGTTGGAATCTGATATAAAGTGCAAGTGTTTGTTGTATTTCCCATAAATGATTGCTTTACAAGATAAGTAGAAACAGCATCACTGACTTAAAATAGACACAAGAATAATCTCCAGCTGCGCTGAACAAGTCCAAGACTGCCAAAGAAAACTTAGGATCCGACAGCAGTGATTGCAGATGATGAAACAAAAAGCGCAAAGAGAAACAGATGGAAGTGGCAACTTGACGTTACTTCCTCCCGATGAATTGGTTGTTGTTGGAACTGTTTTAGAACCACTAGCTGCATTCATTGGCACACAAGCGTAATTCAGTTAGTTTAGTTTTTTAATAAAAAAAAATGCCGGACTGCAAAACATGACCCGACTCAAAATGTACCTGAAGGGTTGCTTGATGGTGAAGGAGTTGTTGGGGTCTCAGGAGTTTCATTCATAGATTCTGATGGAGAACCGACGGGAGCACTCACTGGAACAGCTGCAAAAGGTGCTGGTGCGCTTGCAGCTGTTTCACCGAAGCTAGGATTGAGTCAATGTAGATATGAAAATGGAAAAATGTTCCAGTTATTTAGAAATGTTCGCTCACCGTTGCACTGACTGAGAGGGGGAGTTTGGACCTTGCAAGCGCTAGGGAGAGTTAAGAGCAAGTGTTTGGTTAATATTGAGACCAAGCGAAGCAGCACCACCATTGAGCAATGGGCAAAGGCATTTTGGCGAAGATTGAACAACACTAGCCAGTCCGGAGCTGCAGGAGGCTGATGGGGTTGATGAATTGCCGGTGACATAATTTAGACATGGACTCAAGTTGCCAAGCATATTGTTACAATTTGATTGAGCCATTACTCCTAAACACAGCATAGCTAAAGAGACTAGGACCAGAACCTTGTTGATTGCTTCGGATGCCATTGCTGCCGTGCAGGTTTCTTCGATTATGCAGAGGTTTGTTTGTCCTGTGTGTGATGAAGAGTAAAGGGAAGGAGAAGGGGATTTATGAGAGGGAACTGGAAAAAGGAGACAAAAGTTGTAGTTTCATGTGGTTGACCAACTCTTTGGTTGATAACTAAACTGCCTAAAAATTGCCCACGTGATCTGTCCTCATACTATGGTAGATTTCGATATAATCTAATTAAGACACAATTGTCAATATTAAGGTCTATTCAAAAACTTTTGTTGCGTTTGATTAGATAATCTACTGTCATCTTCTACCATAAAAACCTTAAATAATCTACTTTAACATTTTTTTCCTTGTAGCTGGTTAAGCACATCCGCTTCGAGAATGCATTATCTTTGACTGCGCTCTGCGACATTCCAAGGAGGGTTGTGGACAGAAGAACATGAATAATGACCTCCCTAGCTATATAGAATCAGAAAGGATTTGCAAGTGTGTTGGATAGGTATTGATACTAATAAGATTATTTGTAGGAATTATGAAATTTCTCATCATTCAAAATTTATAAAATAATAATAATAATAATAATAATAATAATAATAATAATAATAATATAATAATAATAATAATAATAACAATAGTAATTTTAATTTTGTTAAAGACTCTTTCGTCTTTTGTTGAAGAGCACATAATAGCAATGCTCACTTTCTTTTATTCTTCCCATTTTTCTAGCTAGTTATACTAACACTTGAACTATCTAAAGTTTTTTGATAAATGCAAAAACTATCCCCAAAGTTTTGAGCAATTATCAAATTAGTTTCTGATTTTTTTCTAATGTTCTCCTGTCAACATTAAGTGTCCATTTGTCGGTTTTTTTTTTTTAATTTTTCTTATCCGTATAAAGAAAAATAGAAATTAATAAATTTTAAAATAAAATTAAAAGTTATTTGATATTTTATTTTTAAAAATAAATTGATTTCATAGTTTTTAAAATAAAAATAAAATTTAAAATTTAAAGTTTAAAATTAAAGAGAAAGAGTTCAGATATGAAGGACATGATAATAAATGAATTTATGATATTGATATATTTAAAATTTTATATCATTGATATAAATAGAATAAAAAGAAATATATTTAAAAAAAAATTGATGTATAAAAAATAAGAAAAAAAACTCCTCTAAGTAGTTTTTTTTTTAAGTTATTTTTAAAATTTTTATTTATGAAATAAAGTCATTTTAAGGAGAATAAAGTTTATTTGATAGGATTTTTTTTTTTTACGAAGAGAAAAAAAAATCTAATCAAACGGGCATTAAATTTGACAAAATTTGTCCTTCATCCACCTATCCATCTGCCACACTCGAGGAGGATCAGGTTTGAAAAGAGGGATGCTTCCTCTATTTCAAATCAAATTATCACGATCAAGTAAAGAGATAATTTTATTAATTTTTTTATTTTATTTTATTAAGAAATACTATCCTCGATCCATGCATTTTATGGGACAGTCCATAAATTGGACCATTTATACATTTAACCTGTGTATAAACCCGCAGGTCAACCTCTAACCCGTGTGACCCGCGGGTTTTGTTTTAACTCGACGATTGGAAAAAATCACCTTTGTTGGCTTCTCTCTCCGAAAGAAGGCCACACTGGCGGCATAGGAACCTCCCAAAGAAGAAAAAACCATGAAAGAAGCTCCTCCGCAGGAGCCGGAGGAGGTCCACATATGCACCGGCGACAGAGAAACCTTCCAAAGAAGAAGAAACCGTGAAAGAAGATCTTCCACGGGAGCCGAAGGAGGTCCCACATATGCATCGGCGACAGAAGAACCTCCCAATGAAAAAGAAACGATGAAAGAAGCTCCTCCGCCGAAGCCGGATGAGGTCCTTATATGGGGAATTCCACTTCGGGGAGACGAGAAGAGCGACACATTGCAAAAGGTGAAGGAGACGAGTGAGGAAGGTAGAGAGAGAGAGAGAGATAGAGAGAGAAGAGCGACGGATGAGGTCCTGGAAAAAAAGCAGTCCTCTCTCTCTCGCGCTCTCTCGTTCTTGTTCATCAGCTAAATCTCACACCCACCTTAAATCAATCGATCAATCAAAGCCAAGTAATCTCTCTCTCTCTCTCTCTCTCTCTCTCTCTCTCTCCCGTGGGCGTGGGTGTTAGCCCCAAGCATACACTCCCCCCCCCCAATTTCTGGCTTTTGGGGCGGAGGAGGGGATTGAAGTGGGGAAGAATGAACAGCAGCAGTGGGGCTAGGGTTTCAATCCCAAACAGTGTACGGAAGACGATTCAAAACATCAAGGAGAGCACAGGCAACCACAGCGATGACGAGATTTATGCAATACTCAAGGAATGCTCCATGGATCCCAACGAGACCACTCAAAAGCTCCTCCTTCAGGGGTACGACACCCCCACCTTCTTTTGGACTTGCCTTTTTCCTTTTTCTTCTGTCTTGTTGCGGTCTATGATGTCCCTTTCACTTTGGAAGATTGTTGCCCTCTCGTGATTTTGATTCCTCTCTCTCTCTCTCTCTCTCTCTCTAGACCGTGATTAGAATCTGTCTACTCCGGCATCGGTTTATGGAAACTGACTTGGGGGTCTTCTTGTTGGCTTTGGCTGTGATGGATTTTCCTTTTGTTTCGATTCCTAAATCTGCCTGAATCTCAAATAAAAAACTTAAGCT
Source organism: Dillenia suffruticosa (assembly GCA_033439265.1). Classification (NCBI taxonomy): domain Eukaryota; kingdom Viridiplantae; phylum Streptophyta; class Magnoliopsida; order Dilleniales; family Dilleniaceae; genus Dillenia; species Dillenia suffruticosa. The sequence goes on along the minus strand of JAVTVX010000020.1, from coordinate 22,911,967 downwards.
TTCTAGTCTCCACCAGTGGTCAAAAGGAATTGGGTCCATTTTCATCTCAAAATGACGGCCCAGGCCCAAAATTATTCTTTCCATTTTTTCCCCCTACCCTGAAACCTCCCGCGCCCATCGAATGATGAAAACGGCTGTTGCTTATTAATCAAATCCAAATACATTAAATAAAAAATAAAAACAATTTTTTGTGAAAAAATAATTAATAAAATAGAAAAGAAAATGGTAACAAGAGAAAGTGCATATTTTGTAACTCAATATAAATATAAGAGGTTGGGTTTGAATTAGAATGTAATTGTTTGGAGTTTACTGGGGAGGTTAGGATGTGTGGCTCTATACCAAGGGGATTCTGTGTGATGTTAAGAGCCGGGTCATTAATGATCATGTGTTGGGTTAAAACTGTTGTCAAGAGGGTATTGTTTATGTGCCATCATGTGAGTTTTGTATAGGTACGAGCAATAGTATTATTACGTAAATATTTAGTTACGGTGAAAATTTGTAAAATAAATTGATTTATTGATTGTAATAATTGTTTGGTATGATTAAACATAAAATAGCCGATGAGAATCGTGAATATTGTTTTGTTAGTCATAACACATAAATTATTTGTTGATAATTCGATTTATTTTTGTCCGGTATAAATATTATTTGATTTATGATGAAAATGACTCTCTATTTTTTTTTTTTTGTACTTTCAATTGGATATCGTCCGGTATCCGAGATTTCGTCCCAACTAAATCTGGACCAATTGCTATGTGACCCATTTCGTGGGGACAGGTTTTCTAACATTGGTTTTTTCTCATTTCCATGTCGAGTCAAACTCAGGCATGGAGACGAGACACAGTTCCCTTGACCAACTGTGCCAACGAATGTCGGAGGAAATGACTTTCTCTAACACCATTCATATCCAATTTTTCTGTAAACGTGTTATTTATCCTCCATATCCTATATTTGTAAAATAGTTTTCTTATATAAATTTAATATATTGTAATAACTTAAATGAACTAAGGGATTTTTAGACTTTCATATTCTTATGTTGCTTGTGATACTCAATTCTCTAACACGGAATTAGAGCTTTGGTCAAATTCGATAGCCTTTTCCATCATTGAAATGCTCCGACAGTGAGAACATTAGTTTATGGTCTCTTTGTGGTACACGATCTCTTCAATCCTTTAGTTTCTCTTCAATGTTTTCAAACTTAAATAATTTTCATAGTATCAAATTGAATTTAATAGAAATATTAGAGAATATTGTTTATCTTAGTAATTGATTTATTTTTAAAAATATATTACTTTATTTATTTTTATATTTCTATATATATATATATATATATATATATATATATATATATTTTGCATAAATCCAATTTATTATTATAATTCAAATGAAATAATGAATTTTTAGGGTTTCATATTCTAATATTGTTTTTGATGTTCAAATTCTCTGATAACAAAATGTACAAGACAATCCCATTTCCAAATATTAGCCTAAAGATTAACTGTTCAAGTTTAACTTGCCAAATGAGCTAACAGTGCTGATGAAAGATGGTTGGGAAATAGATGAAAAAAATAAGAATTGTTGTCAATCCTATGATGTAACCAACATGCCAAACCTACCTAACAATGTCCAACATTCAAACTTGTCAACATAAATAAAAGATTTGCTTGTACAGCCATATTAGTTAGATAATGTGGTTGAGCTCCAGAACACAAAAATCAAATCTAAAATCGCCGAAAAACACACCAATCATCTCAAGCATTCCGGTGTGTGTATATAAATATATTCCCTCCGGATGATCACTCTACCCAGTATACCTCATAAAACCTCATGGAAGGATTTATGGCTTTCGGGAACCCATTTTTAGTAGTAGCAACCCTTTTGGCTATATCAGTCATTCCTGCAACCAAAGCGCAAATTGGCACGCCATGTGCGTCCTCCATAACCAGCTTCACCCCGTGCTTTAACTACATCACTGGAAGTAGTTCTAGCGGGTCTTCTCCCTCGGCTGGCTGCTGTGATTCATTCAAGACAATGATGGACACCAGCACGGATTGTGCATGTCTTGTTATAACCGGAAGTGTTCCCTTTTCTTTCCCATTCAATCGCAGCCTTTCTATCAACTTTCTTCGCGCTTGTCGGCTGACCCTGCCACTCCGATGCAAAGGTGGGTGCGTCTGTTTATTACATCTATGTGCAAATTAGTGGGATTCTGATTGTCACAAAAATTTGTAATGGCTCCGTTTCTTCTATTTTGCAGCCAGTGGGGCTCCTCTGCCATCTCCGGGTACTCCGCAAACGTTATCCAAATTTGTGCAATCCTTTTGACATTCTGTTCGTTTTAGAACAACTTGTTTCACCCTTAAGTGATATTCTGCAGGTTCAGTTCCTACCCTGCTTGCGCCAACTCCAGCTCTCCTGCTAGCGCCAACTCCAGCTCCTTCTCTTTTCAGTTCCCAGGGTAATCTTGATCTTCATATATTGCAAAAATGGCTTAGCCAGTTGCTCTAGTGGGATGTGGCGTTAGATTTTTTAATCAAGTTTTCAAATTCGACTCGTAATTTAAACATGAAAAAAATTACGCTGGGAGGGTAGCCCCATTAAATGGGCCACTGTAAGTCCCGGATTAGTCGGAATATAATTTCGGATATCGGTTGGTATAGTTAAAAAAAAAAGGGCTTAGCACGACATGGGTTTAGAGAACAGGCCCAGAAATTATGGCCGAGCCCATTCCTATCATCGGGTCGGACCAGGCTCGGTTCTTTACAGGCCTAGGGTGCATTAGTGAATGACAGCGGGGGACCAGGTTAAGGTTCTCGGGCCAAAAACTTTTGGGCTGGGCTAGGCCAATTTTAAAAATGAGGCCACCGAAGCCCAATCCCTGGGGGCACCAAAGTCATCCTATGGACGCCTCATAAATTTAAATTCTGACATCGAGTCCCAATGTTCAATTTCTCAATTTTAGATCAACGTAACTGTGTATTTATTCATCTATTTGTTTGGCCAGCTACTGAAGAATCAGTGTCGCGGGCGCCAGAACCAGAAACTCCATCACCAGAACCTGATTTAACCTCGGAAATAGCACCTGCATCTCCACCAGCGGACACAATAGACATTCCAACAACAACGAAGCCATTGTTGACCCCATCGGATTCTAATCCATCCTGTGTTTGCAACCTATCTTTCCTACTTTTGTCAATCATCATGTTTCTCATGTACTATTAGCTGAGACTCAAACCTACAATATATCATTTTTTGTGAGAGCTCATATTGTTGTGTCTGTCAAGTGTCAAGCTAAAAGAAAATTTCTACCCCACGAGTTTCTAGTTCATCTTATAACTAGTAGTACTAATGCAACATGATTTGTACGTTACTGCGGGAGCAAATGGAACCTTTTAGTTTATAAATTTTCAACTAATAGAATCACACCGCTTTATGGTTTTTGTAATTTTGATATGATCCTTTTGGACATGCAAAATTATACCTCAATACAAGAGCAATATTTCCGCTCATAAATCTCCACAAACGAGCTTTAAGGTAATAAAATTACGAGGGTGAGTAAATCAGGTTTGAAAATTTAAAACCACACTGCTGTGATTACTTGTGATTACCAAATATCAAATTTTATATTCATTTACAAAGTACACCTCTTTGCTAACACAGAACTACAAATTTAATTAAAATTAAATTCAAATAATAATAAACTCGAGTCTATTATATTTAAAAAATAGATGATCGGAGATATTCCTTTTCATCTAGAATGTATGCCAAAGGAAAAAGAGAAAACTAAATGGCCACACATAATGTTATTCTTCATTTCCATCTTTTCTTCTTTTTATCTTTTTCCACTCACACAAGAGTCTCGATCTATGGGCCGAGCAACTAGGCTTGCCTCTGTCTTTCGAGTGGTTGGGCACCTCTCCCGGGCCCAAACCCTAATTTTGGCCCTCTCGCCTGTCGTTCTAATTTATTAGCTCATATATTAGTACTTGATTTTGTGAATTGCAGAGAGAGAGAAGAAAAAACAAAATTCAAATCCAAAGAATTGGTCAAAATTAATAAATATATAAATCCTAAATTTTTGCTTCATACTTCACCTTAGTTATCTGCAACAAATTACAGTTACAAAATTAACAGAAACATAACATGTTTTTTGATTTTATTTGTAAAATATTAATAATTAACATTTGTGTAATTATTAGTTTAACCTTTTCCGATAATTTTTTATACCTGCGAAGACAACTTTTTTTTTTTAAATTAGAAAATTACGGTCACACAAATACTAAATATTGAAAAACGGATAAACACCACAAAAATCCCACAATTGTAGAATCACCACAGAACGGGATCACCTCAGAAAGTGGCTATAAAAGCCTCGCAGGGTTTCCTCCACAAAGCATCTCAAGGTTGTCTCAGAAAAACAAGAGGAAAACAGAAAACAAGAGAGAGAGGAGAAAAATGGCCAAGAAGCTTGTTGCGGTTTTCCTCATGTGCATTGTTGTTGTTGCAGCAATGCAATTCACAGATGCCGTAAGCGCTGATGAGAAATTCAGGGCATGCTTCAATACCTGCGAAGAGGAATGCAAGGCCATTGGCCTGGGCACCAACTTCTGCGAGATGAAGTGTGATTCTGACTGCAGTGCCAAGGAAATTGCTGGTAAGTTTTGAGAGAGAGAGAGAGAGAGATTATTACTCTTTGCTCTCTAAACATACACAAAGAAAATGATTAGAGAGGAACTATACAAAGAGAAATTTGATATTTGTATGATCACATCCTTTAGTTTTGGTCATAACTAATGATTTTCCTCCTTTTTTATTGTTTGTTTTGCAGACAAGTTGAAAAACCTTAAGTGGCCTTGAGATCAAAATACAAACAACTTTGCAGTTTGCAAAGAAAGAGAGTCCCAATAAAAGGTCTTGTGAGGAGGAAGTTTAAAAATACTTGCTTCCCCACCTGTACTGTTTTCTCAGATGTAATAAAAGAAAAAAAAAATGTTTATCAAATAAAGAGTTTTAAACTCAATAGCTCCTGTTGCAGCCATTGATACTTTTTAGGTTTCGAATGTCGCTTATAATTTTGCATATTTACAATAACGATTCTTGGTTTTTCTCTCGAGTACCAATCGAATCATTATACGCTAATGTTATCAATTAAGTTTTTAAGAAGTAATTAAAAAATAGTAATAGACACAGAACCATTTATAATGAAAGAGAATGTGTTTAGCTGACAGTAATCTTAATTTGAAGTACATGAGAGACGATAAAACATCAATCAGGGAATAAAAAAGTGAAAATACTGTTGGCCCCGAATGTGGTAATTGAGATTAACCACAAAAGTATAAGCATGCACAGTAGGGTGTTGGGATGACAATATTTTGCTTACAATATGCTTGAATGGTAATATTAGGATGTCTATATTAGCATTCTTCCCAGCAAATCAGATTCACTTTTGAGTGACCCAGGCACTGAATTTTCTCCACCAAGAAATCTTCCTCACATATCTTAGACATACCCAGTTGCACCATTTCGGCTGCAAAAATTCAAGAAAGAAAATGGCCCATGGTCATTTAATATCCAATGGAGACTCACAAATCCATATTATTTGTGAAAATCGTAACATATTATTCAGGGGGTGCTTACTTAATTTCTTGGGACCTCCATCATTAATTGAAAATGGGGTAATAAAATTCAATTTGAGTGTTTAAAAAAGTGATACCCCAAAGAGAAGAGAAGAATTTATAGGATCTTTGCTTGCATCTTTTTGCCATGGTAATGTCGAATACATAATTGAGAAGCGAGTTTAGAAGATACTCACCTGCAACGAGAATGATGAGGAGCACGAATGGGGAGACATTGGCCAATATCTAATGAACTGAGAAGAGAGCATTTTGTGGTCGGTTTCCTTTTCTTCATAGTCGGTTTTTATGGTGTACTAGTGGTAACATGTGGCGTTGGACATGTGAACTCTCCTGCACACAAGACATTCCAAGTCTAGTGTAATTTCTGGGTGTGAAAGTAATACTTTTGTTTTATAAACAACTTGAGAGAGAGAGAGAGAGGGGGAGAGAGAGTGAGAGAGAGAGATGAACTAGAAAATCTGAGAGAGTTGGTGAGATAATTAATACTTGTTTTTATAATTTTTTATTAAGACGAGAAAGAAAACTTGCATTTCCTTGTCATGGTACTCACGGTTGACCGTCAGGCTTGGGTGCTGCTACGATTTGTTGAGTGCATCGTTCGCCTTTGAAAAAGTTAAAATTAAGTTTAATTAAATTTAAATAGAGGTTTTAACATAAAAAAATTATTATACTATTAATTTTAGTTATTTTTACAAAAAAAAAAATATATATCTTACTTACAAAGTTCTGTATTCTATATTAATAATTTTTATTTTAATTAAAAATATTATTAACAAAATAAGATAGAATAAAGAAATCACATCTCGACCAAGGAAATATGCATTGGATAATTAATATTTTCAAAAATGCACAAATTTGATTTCTTGATAAAGTATTTGATATCAATAAAATTTTAATAATTCAAAAATTATACTCATAAACTTTCTAAAAAAATTGTTTGTTTTTTATATTACTGTAAAAAAAAAAAACCTTCTTTAAAAAAAAAAAAAAAGTGTTCAAGTGGTTTCAGCCCTGACAAGTTTTGTAACATTGAGATTTAAAATTATTTAAGTAAAATTTTAATATTAAAATATAAAATAATATTATTATAGATAAAATAAAATAAAATAAAATAAAATAAAATAAATATTATATAATAGTTTATATTAATAAAAATTTTATAATTTTATAATGTGTTGTCACGATTAAGCTAAATAATTCTTTAGGACAATTTTATAGTATTAGTGATTTTTTCTTTTCTTGGTGGTTGTGTTGTGTTTGCTTTTTGGTGTTCAAAATTTGCGTTCGGTGGAGTCCAAAGCCCAAACCTCACAATTAGAAGAGAGGGAGGGAGAAAGGGAGGGTTTTTAGGTTTGGATTTTGGTTTTGCGGGAAAGGCCGAGCAATCTGACTCTTTCTCTAGCTGTCCTCACTTGGGTTTTGGTCTCGTGCCTTACGAAACAGGTATGTGTAACACAAACACGTATCACCGCAAATGACTACTTAAATGGACAATCTTTCTTCCTTAATTTCGATGTTTTTGTCCCTCAATTTCATCCGCTTCTGATCCTTTACGCGCTTCTCTTTCTCGACAACCGATGTTTTTCATATGGGTATGATGAAAACGAAGACATGTTTCTTGCATGCCAAGTGTTTGCTAATTTGTTTTGTCAAAGCAGACGACACAAATATTCAAAATTCTTTCGTGAAATGGTCTTAGATGTTTGCGTTTGCCCGCAAATTGTTCGCTGAATTGTCTGTGACAACATTGCATGCTTTTCCACTTGCACGAGTTTTCCTTAATTTTGTGATTCTTTTTTCTCTGATGGGGTGTGGTTGGAATCTTGATTCCAGGATTAACTGCAAATGGGTTGGAAGGCAGCTCAAAAGCTTATTCAGAACTGGAAGATTCTTAGAGGGGATAATGTGAGTGAAACTGTGGGCTCTTTTCTCACTTTGTTAACATTTGATGATTCCTTGGCTTATTATGTTCACATTTTATTTAGATTTTGCTGATTCTTTTGGTGATTTGCAGGTAATGATAATCAGGGGAAAAGATAAAGGGGAAACTGGGGTTATAAAGCGTGTTATTCGCTCTCAGAATCGGGTCATTGTGGAGGGCAAGAATCTGGTTTAGAATTTCTCTTCCTTTATAGTTCTGTCATTTTATGTTTCTTTCTTCTTTAATAAGATCGCCTTTTGATTTAACTTTCTTAGTTGCTTTACTCTGATTATATTCTTGTGCAATTCTTATAAGTTGAGCTTAGTGGAATTCTCCATGATGGAAATTATTAACATGGGGAAGAAGAAGATAAAGATTAAATAAACAGAGCGAAGAAATGTTAGAAGCTACTGGAAACTGCCATTTGATTTGACCTTCAAACAATTGTTATGCATACTTATCATGGTATTGTGGACTTAAAGAATTGAAGTTGGAAGGTTGAAGTTACTAATTAAAATATAAAGGCTTTTGTCACTCTTCTTATAGAAATTACAAGTTGACATTTTGCAGCTGCTATGTAATGTATGCTTATGATTCCTCTGAAAGCAATCATTTGTTAATCATCTTCTGCCGTTTCATGTATAAAAATATTCTTGTAGTAATAAGATAGAAGGATATATGAAGCAATGTTATTGTGATGCCATTTCATCTGGTTGCAATTCTTTTGTAGGTACTGGGAGAACACAATATGTCAAATCACTAAACGTAGTTTTTCCTCAGTAGGCCTAATTGGTTTGGTTCATCATTACCCTTTTTGAGGTCATAAGTTTTAAAGTAGAACTGCATGAACAATATTGCAATAATAAACATTGCAAAACATGATCTATTGTCTAATTTCCAAGGGGTCTAGAATAGAAATCATAACTAAGCTTGTGGGTACAGATGCCATTACATTTATGGTGTAATCTGTCTGCAACAGTGGAACTGCTCCATGTGATTATGATATTGATGAAGTTGATGATGAATTAGAAGCGTTAATGCCATAGTCCATGTGGAAGTGGGCCAATTGTCAAGCATTTCTCCTTCCCCTCTCGAAAATATTTTGGTGCCAAAAAGATAGAATGCAGATTATAGGACAGCACTAGTGTGAATATGTAATGTGCTAGGGCTACCTGGGTTCAACTCCAATACAAGCTAAATTATGAAAAAAAAAAGGAAAAAGAAAAATTCTGATTAGATTGAAGCTTTTAACATCTCATAAGGGGGAAAGAAGAAGAAGAAGAAGAAATCCTTGGATGTTCACTGGTGACCATTGTAGCAGTTTTTTCAACAATTCTGTAAGGTCGAAAAAGAAATAACTGGCCGGATATACCTTTTATTTGTTTCATTTTACATGTATCTCTCTCTCTCTCTCTCTCTCTCTCTCTCTCTCTCTCTCTCTCTCTCTCTCTCTCTCTCTCTCTCTTTCCTAATGCGCATATAGATTATGCTAAGAACCTATAGTTCATTATTCTTTTGTTGAAAGCATGAGGCTTTGGAGTGCTTCCTTCTTGGTGTTGTGTCCTGCCAATACCTTCGTAAATGTTGACCTTGTACTAGTTCAGTCATATCTTCAGGGTAACAGTGACAGTGTGGGCGCGTTTTAACTCATTTGCTCTTCTGATACCCTTCTGACCTTCCTCTTCGCAGGTGAAAAAACATATCAAACAAGGACAAGGCCACGAAGGTGGTATTTTTACAGTTGAAGCTCCATTGCATGTCTCTAATGTTCAAATGCTCGACCCTGTCACAGGGTACACTGTTGCTCCATTTCCCCTTTCAGTTATTTTGGATCTTACATTGTTTTTTGTACTTCGAGACTTATATGGTATTAAAACATGTCTTGCAGGAAGCCTTGTAAAATTGGAATTAGATATGCAGAAGATGGCACCAAAGTAAGAATCTCCAGAGGTCAAGGAGCATCTGGGTCGATTATCCCCCGGCCTGAGATTTTGAAGATAAGAACCACACCAAGACCTACAGTTGGTATGCACAACCTTTTTTTCCTTTACTATAATGACCTTGAATAATATGCACTGGATACATGCTAATCAATGGTGCATAAGCTGTGTTACCTAATTCTGCCATTTCTTATATACTATGTGCTTGCTGGCACAACCTGTAGCATATTTTTTTCTATAGATTTGGCTATCCGGGACAAATCCCTTAATTTTTTTGATTTCAACCGACTAAATCAATCAATAGCAGAAGTGTTTTTCTTTTTGATTGAGCTTTGGGGGACCAGCTTGACTCTTAAGGAGTTGAGTTGAACTAGTGGCTTGAGGAGTTTCAAACTACTCTTAGTTAGCCGGCCAAGGAAGAGGGTCGTGAGTGTGGGGGGCTTTCCCTGCGGCTGGATTGAATCCTATTCAAACTAAGCTACGCTTTTTATTCATTATTTTTCTCATCCTTCTTGGGGCACACAGCACAGTCGGAAAAGACAATGAGGGAAACCCTTATGACAAGTTTAATCAATCATGAATGCATCTAGCCACTGTGATCCGGGTTGGACATTTGCGGTCCCCCTCCCTCTAAGCTAACCATACCTCACTCGCCCAGGCCTGCCGGCACAATAAGAGAATGAGGGAGCTAATCCCATGACTAATATGAGCTCGAAACTTCCTTCATAACCCCCCTGGAACTTCTTCTTAGTGGCTCTGTTCCATGCCTGATTTCACAGTGAACCTCATAGTGGCTCTATTTCATTATATTCCATCTATATTCCAATTCCATTCATTTAATATCCCTTTGCTTTGGTGTCATTGACTTATGTTTGAAATGTCCAAACCATTTTCTCTAGGGACAACAGCAACACTTTCTTGATCTCAAAGTTTTAATAATGATGTTAAACAATGTTCTGTTATTTTATCTTTGAATTGTTTTTGCATGTGTAAATTGATGTATGGTGGTATATGTTATCAGTTTAACTTATTGAATTCTATGCCATAAATCCAACTATGCGTGACTCAAATTTGGTCTTTTATTCATATGACAAACCCATCTGGTGGCAGAGTTAAACCTATCCCCAGTACCCTGCCTTCCATGACACAATACCCCTTATTGTAATCCAAAAATGTCCAGTGTACCACATAACATTTCTTGATTTTTTAATTTTTTGTCTTTGGAGTTAATGTTTCTTGGTTCAATATGAACATGCTTTACTTTGAGGGAAATTGTGAAAGCTAGATAATTTTTGTACTTGGTGGGTTCCTTGTAGTATGTCAAGGTTTACCGTATGCTTGTTTGTGATGCAAGCAAAGATCTATTCTGAAGTTTTTATACGAATACCTAGGTCCAATAAAGCCAGGAAATCCAGTTCAAATTCCTTAGTAGGAACTGTTGTAAGAATGGGGATTCTGTTTTATAAAATACTTTCAGTTGAATCACTTTTAAGTTCACTGTCATCCATATAATGCTGGGCTTGTATTTGAATTTGTGATATTGGGTTATTTTTGTTTCTTCTTGCAGCTGGTCCCAAGGATACTCCAATGGATTTGGTGCTTGAGAAGACATATGATGCAAAACTAGGGGTTGGCATGCCTGAACTTTAAGATGAGTCTTGTCATTCTTGAGCGATGTAACAGTCTTTCCTTGCCAAATCTAACCAAAATAAGTTTGCGATTGTTATATAAGATTCATCTGCTCTTCCGTTTCTGCTTTTGAAGACGTAATGGAAAATGCATTAGAGTTTGATTGATGAGGAATGGCCTTTCAATGAACTTTATATTCTTTTCTAGCTGAACTGTGTGCATGTATTCTAGTCTTCTGAAGATTTTTATTAATGCATTATATGCTCGCTGCAGCAGAAACACTCTTGAGAAAATTGCCGTGCTTTCTAGAGTCGATATTTGGGCGTTGGTCCATTTCATCACTGCTTTTGCATACATGAAACTGGTATAACAAACACATGCTTGATATTGGATTGTATGTTTTTATAATCTTCTTGTGCAATCTTAAGATGTACAGGTGTGCTGAAAACACTCTTTTCTTTATACACAAGTTTTAACTGCGGGGTTGTCAAGGAAATGATTGATCTAATTGAAATGAAATAGAATTAAAAAAAAAAAAAATTGCCAAAAATTATTGTAAGTCATAAAATAAAATTATGACAAATTGAAAACTAAACTAAGCGGAGCTTTTTCAATGGCAACTACCTATAATAAATATCTTACATTTGAATCTTCCCCCATCCCTTTTTCCCAAATGAACTAAAAGAAATGAAAATTTTATGGCGCCTATGATATCAATACATATGAACTTTTAAGAGATGCTCAAGGCCCTTTGATGGTAATTTCATGAAAGACTCCTTTAGATATCTCGCGAAAGCTTTGGGGAGGTATTTAAGCCCTTTTGAGTACCGAGCGAGGGCGTTGTAGAATGACACTATAAAAAAAAGGGAAAAAGAGGGGAAAAAAGGGAGTTTGTCACTAGCTAGTTGCCATTTTGACGAGCTTTATTTTGTCTAGGCATCTGGTTAGGCCTGTTCTTGGGTTTGGTACTACACCGGAACTGGGATTTTGATCCAAAGAAAGTATAAACCTTTGTTCCCTTTCTTTCTTTCTTTCTTTTTTATTTGAAATGATTTGTTTCTGTTATGAGGGGTGAGTGAGACTTCAATGGGGAGATTTGATCTATCTTTAGATTTTTTTTTTTTTTATTAATCGATTAGTATTTAAAATTATATTCAAATATTATCATATTTAATTTAAAAAAGTTTTCTTAACTTTTTTCAAATTTAAGATTTAACCAAGAGAGTTAATACACTTAAAACCATTGACCACCAAGTCTAAAGATGGTTTGAATTGAAAGCGGGATTTTGGCCAAAAAATTTTGGGTTTGCGAGACGTGGGGTTTGTGAGTGTAATTTGAGGCTTTGCTGGTTTGGGTTGGGGCTTGAATTTTTCCCTTTTTCTTTTCTAGGTCGCAGAAATGAGGGATTTGGAGTTTTTTGAGATTGGTGAATTGGGTTCAAATCTTGATAAAAAATCGTCAAGATCTAAGACTCTAAAATGGAAGGAGAGTTTGCAAATTAAAGTTGTAGTTCTGAGGGTCTAAGCTCCAAACTTGAACCTCAAAATATTGATTTTAAAATTGAAATCGAAGAAGCTACTCCACAGTCCACATCATTAGCTTAGGTAGTGATAGAATTTTTACAGTCTGGGACAGTATGGTACGGTGTTCAAAACTGGATGGGATTTTTACGATAAACGTGGCATTACCCTAGCTATTCCACATCATTCACATGAACGAGTGACACGTATGTGCTTGGGATAGACTTTTTGTCTTAAAAATATTTTTAACGTTTTCCTCTTTGTGATTTACGAATAAACCCTCAATTCAACAATGTCCTGTTGCTCCTAACCATCCATCCCGTCACGTGAAGTCGGCGTGCAGCGTGAGACCTGCGAAGCATGTTGAAAACGATGCTTTTAAAACCGAATCGATAAATAATTCGATTAATTTATTCATTTATTAGTTAGATTATTATGTTATATATATAATCTATATATTATATATTTTAAAATAAAATAAAATTCATATAATGCTACTGAATTGTTTATTAATTTTATCAATTTTAATCGATTTTAAACGATTTTAATTAAAATTGATTTCACCTTATTTAATAATAAAAATTGAACTAAACTATCAAATGATTTCCGATTAAACGGACCAATCCGGTGTGGTTTTAAAAACATAGGTTTAAAGTTTGGAATTTCCTAGAATTTCGATAATTTTTTATATTTATGACTATTGGATAATTCAATAATCATAACTTATTTTATAATAATAATTATTATTAAATATTCGTAAATTTTACTACCTGCAAATTTAGTATAATAACCCCATAAGGTGCCTCCTATCAAAGCAGCAACACAGAAAAATTGGTGCCGTTTAGGCACTTTGGTCTTATCTCATACGCGGTGATAGGTTTCCGATTTCATTCAACACGTGTGTTGTACACTCGTCCCTCATGCATTGCAAAACTCCGATCTCTCTCTCACTCTAAAACCAAGAAACATTCTTCGCTTCGCCAACATCGCGACTCACAGAAATCAACAATGGCTTTCAAACCAAAAGTCCTCCTACTTTTCTTTGTCCTCTCTTTCTCTCTCTTCTCTCTTGTCTTAGCAAAAGAGGTCGACCCAGAACTGAAGCAATGCAAGCACCAGTGCAAAGTGCAGCACCAATTCGACGAGGAAGAGAAACAACGTTGCCTGCAACGTTGTGAAGACTACATCAAGGAGAAAAAACAGAGAGAAGAAAGTGAAAAACACGGCTCAACAGAACCATGGAAGAAGCTCCAAGAGTGCCGCGAACGCTGCAGTTTGCAACCATGGCCTCTACAAGCCGAATGTCATCTCCGTTGTGAGAAACAGTATGGAGAAAGAGGCCGAACTTGGGGAAGAATTGATCCCGGGAGAGAGTTAGGAGAATGTAAGGAAAAATGTAGAGAGCAAAAAACAGAGGTGGAAAAACAGAGGATTTGTGAGGAGAGGTGTGAAGAGAAGAGGAGAGAGAAAGGGGTGACTCATGTTTTAGACGTAGAGGAGGAGAGGGAGAGCAATCCTTACGTGTTTAAGGAAGAACATTTTAGAACCAAGTTGGAAACACAAGAAGGACGTTTAAGGGTTCTTCCTAAGTTTTCTAAAATATCGGAGCTTCTTCGAGGGATAGAAGGTTTTCGACTTGCAATTCTTGAAACTGATTCTCAGAGTTTTATCATTCCCAACCACAAGGATGCTGATGAAATCTTCTACGTTGCAAGCGGTAATTATTTTTTATTTTTATTTTTTTTCCTTTTCTATTCAATTGGTTTAGCAGCAAAAATTCATAAGCAACAAATGACCTTTATTCTTTTATTATTATTACTTGGAAATGTAGGACGAGGAACAATAAGCATGATATTCAAGAATAGAAGGGAGAGCTTCAATATTAAGCAAGGAGACATAGTGAGAGTGCCCGCAGGTACAACTGTTTATATGATCAACAGAGACAATAATCAGAAACTTGATATCGTGAAGCTCCTTAGGCCTGTTTCTGTCCCTGGACAATTTGAGGTAAATCAACACAGTTGATTCTCTTGTTAATTTTAGTTTGATCAAGTGACTGAGTTTCTTTAGAGCCTAATAATAATACTCATAATGATTAAGTAGTTTATAAAAATACTAATAATATTTACATAGTTTTTTTTTATCTGACACAGAAGACTCTGTTTTTGGGGGATGCAGGAGTTTTTTGGCCCCGGAGGTGAAAATCCCGAATCGTATTACATGTCATTTAGTGATGACATCCTTGAAGCTGCCCTTAATGTAAGTTATTCCCATAAAGTTAGACATTTTGAGTGTATAAATTTTGATAGCCACATTAAGTAATTTATTGATATATTAGTCATGGCAATCTCTATATGGCCGCGTTACTCAATTATTGAGCAAGTGATTTTGAGATACTGCTAAAGTAGATTGTTTTTGTTATTGTGATTAATAATTAGACCCGGAAAGAGAGGTTGGGGAGGCTATTTGGGCAGCAGAAGCAAGGAGAAATAGTCAAAGCAGGGAAAGAGCAAATAGAGGCATTGGCCCAACACGAAGAAGGTGGAATATGGCCTTTTGGGGGCCAGTCCAGAGGACCATTCAACCTTCTCAACAAACGCCCTTCGCAGTCCAACGAGCATGGCCAACTCTATGAGGCCAATTCTGAGGATTACAAGCAACTTAAAGACCTTGACGTAGCAGTCTCTTACGTCAATATATCCTCCGTATGTGCCCTACCCCTTCTATCTCTCTCTCTCAATTATGCACATTGTTATATCAATTATATCAGTTAGCTGATTGAAATTTGAATGTGGGCGTGGAGGGTTCGATGCAAGCACCATTTTACAACTCAAGAGCAACAAAACTAGCTGTGGTGGTGAAGGGTGAAGGGTATTTTGAGATGACTTGCCCTCATCTCTCATCATCACAGTCGGAAAGGGAAATGGATACACACCACCAGCATGAGGAGAAGAGAGTAAGTTACAAGAAAGTGAGATCACCTTTAAGGCGTTGCACCGTGGTCGTCGTCCCTGCAGGCCACCCGATTGCAATTGTTGCATCCCAGGACCAGAATTTGGAAATTGTTTGCTTCGAAATCAATGCTGAAGACAACGAAAAATACCCTCTTGCAGGTATTAGCTTGGTCATTAATAGCAAGTTGAGAAGATTTTGTTTGTAAATTCTATATTCGTTCCAATTAAGGGTATTGAAAAAGTTTGGAATCACGACGACTTATTCTACAGTTTTGTTGATTTCCTATGTAGGGAGGGGAAATATAATGAATCAAATGGAGAAGGAAGCGAAGGAATTGGCATTTGGAGTGCCAGCAGGAGAGGTGGAGGAGGTTTTTAAGAGTCAACACGAGGAGGGTTTCTTTAGGGCACCACGCCAAGAAGGTCCTGCCTATGCTTGAGGATTAAGACCGAAAGACTAACTTTAGGAAGACAAGGCGGCTTTTGACTTGGATGTCTGGAGTCGGACGAGGGAGCTACTATTGTTTTCTTGTGTATACTTGGTTTGTGTGTGAGTGGTTGGTTTGGTTATGTACAAAATGTGGTTGGTTTGTGCTAGATCAAACTCAACTCTAAATAAAACTACAGCCACTGTGATTATTCTCTCTCTCTCTCTCTCTCTCTCTCTCTCTCTATATATATATATATATATATATAACAGCACAACTTACTTCTTAGTGCTTTTTTTAAAATAAATTCATAATAATGTAAAAAAATATAACTTCTTTTATCTAAGAATAATTTTCAATAATTAATTAGACATATAATTCTTCTAAATTTGCTTAGCGCCAAGTTGTCCCACGTCATACGCAACATCAACAGAGTGACATATTGGAGCTAGCAAAGTCGTGTTCACGTATGGATTTGCTAATGTATCAGATTGAATAAATAAATTATGAATAAATAAATTATGAATAAAAATAAATTAAATTTTATGTGTAATCTATATTATTATTATTATTATATATTTGACTAATTTTTTTATTAATTATTGTATAAAATTTAATTTATTGAATTTATAATTTATTTAAAATTATTGCACTAATTATGATGATGAATGCTTGAGTCTCGATGCGGGTGCACTGTGACTACCGTCAAAACTCTGTCCCGTTGCTCATATCAATCCGGCGAGGCAACTGATCAAAAGCTCTGCTTCTCCGAACCGCCGTCCGACCTCAACTCTCCCCTAAAACCACTTCACAGAACAAACGGCTGGAGAGAACCACGATAAATCTGTCGTTTATTTTGGATTTTTCTCAGATGTCCATTGAATATTAATGCCCATGATACTAAAAAAAAATGGTACTCAACGATGGGTTTCTTTTTGAAAAATAATACTAAAATGACCCTCTTAAGTACCAAAATTTTTTTTAGCTTTTTGCCAAAACATGGCATTGCACTTTTGTCATCTTTCGTACGCGGCGTTAAGCATCCGATTTCGATCAAACACGTATGGTTGTACACTCGTCACACTTGCATGCACTGCATGCAAAACACGCACTCTCTCTCAAACCAAGACATTTTTTTCACTTGCTCTTCATCACATTCACACTTGACACTCAGCAAAATCAACAATGGCTTTCGAACGAAAACTCCCACTAATATTCCTCGTGCTTTCTCTCTCTCTCCTCTCTTGTTTTAGCCAAAGACGTGGAGCGTGACCTCTAATTTAACCGGTTGGTATACCTTTCTCCAAGTAAAATATAAACATCATATAGAGAAATGTTTAGAGTTTACACATAAAATTTATTTGACGTATATTTTTTAGAGTTTTGCAATTACAAAGTGACTGATAAATTCATTTTTACATAATCAAAACGTAATTATCAAGAATTTCATCGCCTATTTTAAAGGAAAAAAAATATTTCATTACTATTATCTTATTTATTATAATTTTAACTATGGCCTTTTTATTTTTTACAATTAAATATAAATTAAAATAAAAAATAAATTAATTATATATTTTTATTATATAAGGATTCGAATTCTAGATATCAGAATTTTTTATTTTTTCCCGAGTGAAAAGAGTCCGCGAGAACAATGAAAAGGCCACCTCTCCCTTGCAAGGCCGAAGTCCAGTGGGGAGGCCTGACCCAAAGGGTGTGAGCACAGGTTTTACGTCCATGCCAGCAGCCCGATGGATCAAATGGGAATCTGAGACCATATACCCGTGCGCACACTCTCCCTCTTCTTCTTCTTCATTTTTTTTTTCTTTACTCGGAGTGATGCTTCACTGATTCATTGGCAAGTTTTGATTTCGAAACTTCATTAAGGATGTAACACCTTACCCTTACCATGGCCGACTGTCCGTTGTATTCTCTCTCTATACGTATTCGACAGAGCTTTGGAGTTGATGCTTCTAGTGGAATACTCTAAACCAGCACTTTCTTTTTTTTTTTTTATTTCAGCCGAACATACTTTCAGCTTGGCATTCCTATCCGTGGTTTAGCATCGGAATGGTACTTATTCCATTGCTCGCACCATCGGTGGTCGATAAAATGCCTCTATAAAATAGTACCATTCATATTAGTTTCTGGGTCCACAACAATGACAAAGTTCATGTCCTAGACTGAACCCACCAATAGTTTCAGTCACAGCATTCTGAGCTCTAAGAGAACTTGTTTAATCTATATCCGTGTTACATATTTTGATGCTGTTGTATTACAGATATCCATTTCTTGGGTCTTCTAACAATGCTTTGTATCAGGAAATTGAGGTTCATAGTTTCAGCTTTTTCATCTTCGTACTTGTTGTCACTTGAAACCCGTAGGAATAACAATGTGGCGAAGGTCTCTCGAATATTATTTTGCAATTTTGTTAGCTCAAAGACCAAAAATGCAATCTTGGAATTTCAAAACGGAATGCCAAGTACAATACAGCCCTTTTCAACCCCTACTGGAATTATATTGGTCCAAGCCCGAGACCCAGGAAAAATGACTGCTGAAGTACAAACTGCAATTGTTCAATGCGGATATGATGTTGCATGGGCATATATGAACATCATATGAATGTGGATGGTTTTCCAAGAAAATCGACTGTAAATCTGCTCTTAGAGTTTGGCAGAAAGTGGTGAAATTCAGAGGCTTGAAAAGGCTTATGGGATGGTGGAACTGGCAATTGAGAAGGGTAAGCAAAACTTATTGCAAAAGGAGACTTTAACATATCTCTCGTTTTGTCTTGCAAAATGTGGGTTGTCGGTGCCTGCATCAACTGTTCTTAGGAAACTTGTTAAGATGGAGGAATTTCCCCCATGACTGCATGGTCAGCGATCTTGGCCTATATGTCATAATCTGCTGAAGGATCTTATCTTGCTGCCGAGTTAATTCTCGAGATAGGGTATTTGTCTCAAGATAATAGGATAGATCCACATAAAAAAAGTAATGGACCTTTTCTTTCCATGAAGCCCAACACCACTGCCATTAATACTGCTTCAGCGGGGTGTCTCTTGTTTGGGACTACAAGGAAAGCGGAGCAGCTACTGGACATGAAGCCTCGGATTGGTGTTAAAGCTGATGCCTGATCATGACGGCAGAAATATATGAAAGGAATGGAAAGCGAGAAGAGATCAAGAAGCTTAAGAGACATATAGATGAAGCATGTACCCTAAGTGACATGCAATTTAGGCAATTCTATAATTGCTTGCTTACATGCCATTTGAATTTTGGGGACCTGGATTGTGCATCTCACATGGTCTTGGAAATGCTCCAAAAAGGCAAAGGAAGCACGTAATTCTCCTGCAGCAGCTACACTTGCATTTGAAGTTGCTCAGAAGGGCAATGCTAAGCCATGGGTTTCTGAAGAAAGTTGTGGCAGAAAACCAGAGGAATCTGAGGGCCCTAAATCCATTAAAAACCATTACGTATCTTATGAAGAGTTTCTTCAAGACAGGAATTCTCTGAAACTTGGTGCTGTTGCAAAAGAAATATTGAATTCTTTGTCAGCAAAGCTACATATGCAAGGTGAATTGGTTACTGAACATGGCATCCTCCAACCAACACAAAAGATTTATATGAAGTTGGTCGAGGCATTTCTAGAAGCGGGGAAAACTAAGGATTTGGCTGAGTTTTTTTATCAAGGCTGAGAAAGAAGATTCCCCAGTGTTTTCAGATGATTCTGCCTTGGTCCATGTTATAAATACATGTTGTGGGGGGAGATGAAATCTCTTGCTTATTCCAAGCCAATGAGATTTGATCAGGAGCTCTTAGATTCTGTATCTACATTTGCGAGAGGTGGTTTCTTTGTGAGAGCAAATGAAGTGGTGGAGATGATGGAGAAAGAAAATATGTTCATTGACAAGTAGATGTCGAGCCCTCTTCTTGAAGTACCATAAAACACTAGGGTAAACCTCCTAAAGTCCAGACTGAAGCACAGATAAGAAGGAGAGAAGCAGCTCTGACATTTAAAAAATGGTTGGGCTTATTTTGAGGAAGTATGCCGCCAACCATTTATCTGTCCAAGCTATTCCCCCGCCATCATTTATCTGTCCAAGCTATTCCCCCGCTGATGGCGACTCTGATACTCCCCTGGTGCTGGTGGTGACCAACTTGTTAATGGGAAAATCACACCTTTGTTTATTGCACCAGTGAAAGCAATTGGAGAGTAATGACGGTAGAAAAATTCTGTGATCCATGCCAAAGAAAACAAGGAGGATTCTTTTAGCAGGATTGGAGAAAAGCAAGCGTATGTGCATTCCAGTTCCATCCAGGTACAGTTGCCAAGATGATTCGCTCTGTAAGCTTAAACTGTTCCAACTCCATGGAAGGTCAACTGATCTTCATTCCACAGAACAATGTACATGAAGTAAGTCCGAACCACCTTGGTCTTCCCTCGTTCTATGTCTTGTCCAATCCACCTTGGTCTTCCCTCGTTCTTCGTCTTGTCCAAGTAACTTACAAGATTCATGAACAATAGTCCATAACAATTCCCGTGAGTTAATTCTTATGCCTTTTACTGTACTTATGCTTCTTTTATTTTTTTGTAAAGCTAGAAGCCTTGATGTTAAAGATTTCCTCCCAACCATGAGATCAGATCAACATCCCCCATCCCATAGATTGAGAGCTTATTGTTACATCATATTTTAAAACCTTAGACTGTTAATATACAGCTTCTTAATGCACTTCTTAATGCGGTTCTTTCAGAATCTGTTTCCAAGTCTCTGGCAATTAGAACAATAATGTTTAATTTTGTTTATAGTGCTGTTCTAAAATACACTGATCCAAAAAAGGGGGCATTGTACTAACATACTCTGCTTTTACCTTTCCCTAGTCCTTTGATGTGCATGTGTTCTTTAATCTCTCTCTTCTCCCCTAGGGACGCAGACTTGGGTAAGCATGCTTTCTACTATGCTTGTTTAGTTACTGCATTTGTTGAACTAATATGCTCAAGCAGCATGCTTTATAGAATCATTGTTCTTGTGGGCATCAATTTCAAAAATTTCCTCTGCTAGAGTTGGATGTCCGAGGAATAAAGTCATTACTCTGACACACCAACAGTGGTGAAAGATTATGCAGGGTTTGTATCCTGAGACGGTTGAGTCCTGAGATTATCACATATTTCTGTTGATGTGTGATTATTTTGTCTATTAAAGGGTTAGTGTACTACGAATAATAATGTTATTACTTTGATTCAGTTTTACCGAGTGCATATACCTCTCCGGGATAACCCATGTATACACATGTGCCTTGCTCTTCTTGGTCATGAATTTATACACTCGCGGTCATGAATTTATACACTCTTAAATGAGTGTAATATTTACGATTGATTTTGTATTATTTTTAAATAAATATTATACTAATATTTATGTTTTATGACATTTGATTTAGGAGAACACTTATTATGAAAAATGGAGCAATTTTATAAAATATGGAAATGGCATATAGATCTCAAGAGGCAATGCAAGATTTATTACAGTAAAAATTTCCTTGGAAAATGAATTTTTAAAAATGTAAATCTCTTAAAATATTATTTTTTAAGAAGTTTACTTTTTACCTTTTATTTATTTATTTAATAGTTATTTAGGGTTAGCAACCGGCTACCTATATATATTCTTTTTATTTTTGACTTGAGGGAGAACTTTGGAGAGAGGTGTGCAGCCCACTTGGGCTGCAACCGGTAGCCATAGGGAGAGGTGCATCTCCTTGCTTTTGGACATGAAAATGGGACATATTTTGGGAGAAGGCAGCAGTCGCCGAGATGCATATTCCATTATGTAGTGCAAGTTTTTTCTTTCCATTTCTTATTTATTTTAGTGAGTTTCTTTTCTTAATGTTTTATTTTTAATTTATTTTTCTAGTCAAGAGATTATTGAAATCTTGATGAATAAAAATTGTGAGATCTAAATGATTTTCTTTACTTGATATTTGTGACTATTTATTTAATCTTTATATTTAATATTTATGATTGTTTTAATATTGTTAAATAAAGATCTACATTTAATAATCCTAGAATAGTTTACAATCATTTAAAAACAGTAAGATTTGTGTGTTTTTAATAGAGTGGTAATTAGCATAATTTTATGGTCTCGCAAGCGGTAGGATTTATGTCAAGAAATTAGATAATCTAATTTACATAAATCCAGATTGGAATTTACTGATTAGAATTGGGTCTCTCTAGATTTTAATACTGTCGGAACATTAAATCTAACGAGAGTCTATTGGGTTGTTTTTCGATTAGGGAAGTAATTAAGGATGGTATCTTGATTTGCCCAAAAAGTAAGGAAATATTAGTCGTTTCGTGGTACTTAATGATTATAACCAATTTATTTGTATAATATCGAGTAATTTTTGTATCAATGATCAATCAAACATATCAAGGTGGATTCTCTCATTGACATTCTCTTTTTTAATAAGTATTATTTAATTGTTTTATTTTAGTTAATTTTCATTGATTTATTTATTTTTGTTAGATTTAGATAATTTCTCAAGCCGCTTATATTTTTATTTTTCTCGAAAGAGATAAATCCGTCGTTTCTTATAAATTTGACTCTCCTTACCCTAGACTTATTTTTAATGAAGTACGTAATTTTATTTTTGATTATTTAACGACGTATTGCAACCAAATGTTATGCAATCTCTAAACATCCGCAGGTGGTTGTTTCTTACTTGCCCTAATCAAATAGATTCCATGCTATAGCTAGTAACATATAGGTTCCGCCAGGCGGAAAAAAGTGCTACCAATGTTACTTGTATGATCAACATTGTTATTGTCAAATTCGCATGTCTCTGTGCATAGTCCTTGTTGCTTGAGAACGTATTTGTCTGAGGTGCGTCAGTATGGCAAAATGGACCACATAAGGTTGGCTACGAGGATATCATGATTTTGCACTTGTAATTTGATGATTTTTTTTTTTTGGTTATCTACCACCGATATCTGAAATCAAATCTGATTAATTCTGTTCGAACATTTACAAGGGCATTATTTAAAAGTCAACTTTTTTTAGTCTTTTTTATTTTTAAGTTTTAAACCTAAAACTTAGTTAAGAGATCTAACACTTCATTTCACTAGACCGACTGTCCGTTGGTCCCGTAGTTTGATGATGATGCTATTTTTATTTTTTTATTTTTTTTAATTTGAAGGATTAACTTGGCTGGGTTTCTTTTGAATTCTTGACAAAATAGTATTTGATGCAGGAACTTGTTGAGATTGCAATAGAAACGAATCTCCGTCCTCTCGTCTTGATTTTGAGTCTACATCTTTCCCGTTTAAGTGCAGATCTAAGACAAGTTTCAAAAATTGGCTCCTGATGGTTTGCAAGTTGTGTAACCGTGGGGTCTATAACTGGCATCGCATGCAAGTACATCTAAGCCCATTAACAGTTTGTTGATTCTAATGAATGGCCCAGACCAGATTGCAAATAGAAATAGATGGGCCTCAAGTTGGGACCAGGATTTAATATCACCTATCACCTTCAAGGTTCAAGGACGAATCCAGGTCGGAGGAAATGGGAGGGTATCTTTGGGAACGTAGTAGAGATCGAGGGAGTTTCCTCTTGTATCACCCAAAAAAAAAAAAGAGATCGAGGGGGTTTTGGTGACGAAAGCAGGAGAAAGGAATTTTGGGAAGAAAGACGACGACAAAGAGTTTGTGGACATTTACTCGTGGAAATGCGTACTTTGACGTATATGCATAGTAGTGGTACTGGTAGTAAAAATCTTAATCTGGCATCTCTTGTGGACTCCTATACGCAGCCATAATGTCATCATAAGTTGAGAGAGAGAGAGAGAGAGATGCCTGTTGTTGACCAGGAGAAAGACACCTCGTGCACTAACCTGAATCTCTGAATGCAGATCTGACGACTTGTTTAACAAGAAAATTGAGAGAAACAAAGTAATAAGTGTGCACAAAAGAACAATTTCAATTACCTTTTCTTGCTAATGCTGGGGCCCTGATACGTTTACCCCTTCCACCCCCCCCCCCCAAAAAAAAAACAACCCTATTCCACCTCTCTCTCTCTCTCTCTCTCTCTGCGTATCTAATTATAGGTTTCAGATGCCTGTCATTCCACCTATTTTGCCAGAAGAGGGCTATTCTTATGTTAAAATTTCGACTATCGTGTTGTGTTGATAATCCAAAGCAATAGGACAACAATAGAATGTGCTTACCTCACCAAATAAACGTCCTTTATTTGTTTTGGGGTTCTGCACCGCTGCTTGATATGAAATCGCTCGCTTGCCTTCTAATTCAAGATACGTCAATTTGCCTTCTAGCAAAAATCCTCAGTTTTAACTATTAAAATATATAAACATGAGATCATATTATAACTTGACTAAAATCATATATAGTAAAAATAATAATAAATAAATAAAGTGCCTTTGTGGTTTGTCCTTTAAAAGGTCATTCTATTTTTCAACCATAGGATGGTTTGATAATTCCGAGACCGACCTAGGAGGTTTATTGAAAGCTTAGATTATCTTTTGTTGTTTTTGTTAATGTCGTTCCAATTTAGGAGAATTGGGAGACAAATTGAGAGGGGGGGGGGGGTCCGGTCAGATCTGGGGTTAGGCAAGGACGCGCACGGATGATGGGGTTTTTCAGGTTCAGCCTCGACCCCTTTAATTTCCGCAGGAGGACTGATTATTACTACTGTCTGACCATTCATCATTGATCATTGATCACTGATCACACAATCTTTAAACTAGATATTGCCACTTACGCACATAAATGTTCTGTGTGGGACTGAGACAGGTACCGGACGACACGCTGCCTTTGCATTAAATTGCAAACTTCTCATGCCCAATTACTTCTTCAAACCCAGTAATTATCTAGTGATTTTCATTTATATATCTTTTTCTTTTAATTTTTATTTAATAAAAGATAATATAATTTATTATATTATAATTTTATATTTATTATAAATTATTTATTTACATATCAGTCATCCAACTAATTTATCCTCCAAGCCTTGCAAAAATCCTCCATCCTCACTACAGGGTTTATAATGTGAAATTAAATAATTTATATTTCAAATCTTTTCTCAAATTTCTTAAATCAATATTTAAATATCAATCACAAATTAAATCAATACTATATTATTCACGACATTACATTTTAAATTGGAGTAAAACTTTGTAGTTGTATATATGAAAATCAGAGAATTTTCTTTACTCTTTTTTTAATTTGATGATTATTTTTTTAATTTTCTATTAATTTAAATTTTTTGAATTCAAAATTCAAAATGCTCATTCAATGTAAACACCTTCACCCACCCTCACTCGAATTTATTACTCTAGACGAGCCTCCTCAAAGTCCACCCACCCCGCTGACACATTTAAACAAATATGGCAATGAGCACATCTCTAGGACTGAGACACTATAAATTCCCCTTCCCCACCATCCCTAACCTCAAAACACCAACAAGAAACATTACGCAAAACCCACACCCTAATATCCTTCTGATTCAAATGACGTCACGTGACAGAGACCCCAACCGTCACGTGAGAGCTTATGCCCAACGTACCGTATGCTGCAGGGTTTTTCCTCGTTCGGCTTCTCCAAAGTTGACGTCAGATGATGATACGGGTTTTCTCTTTCCAATATATGCATGACACGTGAAACAAGAATGGGAACATCCCGGTCGGTCTTAGACCGGCCCAATTAGCGATGGCGGACGGTGAAACTGGCCCAGCCGGCCCAAATTACGGTGCTTTAAAATTTTTGTGCCTCGAAACTCGTACCAGCAACGGAGACGAGTTCGCTCGTGCCTACATCTCACACGTGACACCATGCTCTCCCTCCCACATCCCCTACAATTTTTTGTCCCCTTCCATGTGGGAAAAGGATGCTTGGATGATGATGTAATAGTCACAAAATTATTGATTAGAGATATTTATTAAAATTATAAAACAATTCTTTCTCTAATAAACCCTATTGTGATATTTTTGATTTTTTTTCATTAATTAGATTAGATTAAATACGGTGACATTTTTTTTCTTAAATTATTTATATCCGGTAATAATATAAATCTAATCAAATTTAATTCAAATTAAATTAGATTTTTAAGAGATAAAATTCTTCATATGTCTATTTTTTTATGTATATGAATCGAATCTAATATCTTATTTAAGGAGTATAAGTATCCAATCAATTAATTAGACATAAATAAATATTATGATAATTTGTGAGTTACAGCAAGCAAAACTCAGCCAACACAACAGAGATTTGACCATGCATGTGCTTTGGTTTGAAGAAAATCAAATCGTTGGTTTCACCGTTGGAGAGACTGGTTTGCCTTGATTGAGTAGAATAATTAACTTCGTCTGCTCCGGTGCATGTGGAGGGACTGAGGCAGAGGAGGGAAACATGGGCTTCTTTATCATCTGATTGTACTCTCAAAATCCAATATTTATTAAAAATGTCAGTGCATCTGATTTGCCCTAATATGAAAATGAATTAATTAAGCGACCAACCCCCCGCCCCCCCCCCCCCAAAAAAAAAAAAAAATCCCTCCCGGGCAGCCTCATTTGATGCACTCTTATTTTTAATTCACCAATTAAAAATCTTTCTAAAATACATGGAGGGTTATTAAAATACATGCTCTTATGAGGACAATGTAATATTTTTAGAGTTAAAATGATCTTAAATTATGAAAACTATTATAAATTTTTATAATTAACTAATTTATTTATTTTTATACAGTGATCTAACTAATTAGAGCAAACCACTTAATATGGATGTGAAAAGTAAATTATATACTTCAATTATAAGTGAAAAATTGATCATACATATGCCGACACATTACATAAATCTGAGCACATGAAGTAGATCCGACGAATCCCACATAAGATTCAGCTTCTATTTTAAAAAAATTTTTGTTGGGACCTGAATATATTTAAGTATGAGTTCTGGACGGTGGTCTGAACCCCAATTTAAGCTTCCATAGTCACATCCAACTTTCAAGTTTTAGGTTGGTCAAATAGTGCATAGTACATCACATCGCAAGTTTTAGTTTGAATTTTGGAGGACGAGCCTGCCTTTCTTGCTTTATGTCTTTCTTTTGCTCCCATAACATGTCTCTGCAATACTAATGCTTCTACCCACAGATGTTTGTATTCTTTTAAAAATGTATGATTTCATGTTCTCTTCACAGAGACCTCCCTTCCCCCACTTAGATTTCTTGTCTCCCTTTTCGCAGTTACCTTAAATCCTTCCTCTCTCTCTCTCTCTCTCTCTCTCTCTCTCTCTCTCATTGCAACAGTATAAAAGATCATCTTGTGCCCAACAAGAGTATAACTCATAGTTGTGCGTGAGGAATATAATATGGTACCAACTTAGTTATTTGGCAGCTGAAACAGTGTAAAGAGAAGCATTGGAAGTCAATTTGTTCACTGATGACACAAATGTGTGGGTGTTGGAAGCAGCTGCAAAGTTATATTGAGCCCGCAAATATGTACAAGTTCAAATTTTTTAAGTTCTTTTCTACGCATTTAATGTTTTCTTTGGAGTGCCAAATGTTGAACTCAATTCATATGCAACTCAAAGTTGTGCGCCTACAAGACTCTTTACTAGGCTCTCTGTTAGCAGAAAACATTAATCTTCAGAAAGTATCAAACCCCATAGCTGATCAAGTTTGGAAAAACTTCAATAACCTCCCCCCCAGCTATCTTGTACCTAAAAGGAACTTGTCCCAAATTAATTCCTCTGTTGGTTTATGTTTCATGGAAAACATCAACTTGGAACAAAAATTTAAGGCACAAAGAATGATGTGTAGTTTTTCTCGATGAACATTTTATTTGGAATTGGATAATATTAGTGGAGTTTCTCACATAAATAGAATAACCAGAGTTTGATATGAGAATTTTCATATTTGAAAAAATAAACATAAGAAGTCAAAATTGTACATTGCAACATAGAAATGCATTAGTCATTATTGATCTATTAAAAAAACTAAAGCAAACACAAGAGGGAAGAAGGGGGGGTGTGGGAATTTGGGCATACCCAAGCAATAAACAGTTGCCAAATGTCACATCCTGTCCCAAGGGGCAGGCTTTTATGGATTCTCTCTCCCTAGCTCCTCTAACCTGAAAACCTCCCAACTTCTTGTCTCAGAATCTTGACCTTTGGACTTAGTAGTCCTCCTTCCTTCTCTTGCTTTCATTAATTAATTTTGTTCCTTTTCTTTCCAACAAAAAGTCTTTAAGGTTTTCTTTCTATTCTTTTATTAATAAATGTCTTCTTCTGCACGAGGGGGTAGCTAACGATACATTTGTTTGATCTTACTTAAGTTCATGCATTTTTGTTTTGACATGTGCCCTTACCAAATGTTGATTCATTCACCTCGCCCACTCCTTTTATAAAATCACTATTTGTATCCCTGGATGGATGTGTTTCTTCTCTCCTTCATGGTAATAATAATATAAGTGGAACCAATATTGGTTGGTGTAATTGGCCAAAAGACTGCACCATTCCACCATTTTCGAGATTTGACTCAGAATGAAAGCAGAAAAAATGAATGTTGGGAGTTTCATCTCTATACAGTGAACCGTATAACGGTCGGTCCAAAATGATCATGACAAAGCTTTAAACACCGGGCGATGATGTAATCAAGGTATCAAAAATTAATAATAATAATAATATAAGTGGAAGCCCACATATTAAGAAAAATCCCCTTTCTGGACCCCCAACTAATGTCCAATTAATCCATCAAAATCAGGCCCTCTTAGATTTTCCAGTAAACTATGACCCATATTTATTTTCAGAGTATCTTTAAGGACTAAGCAAAGAAACATATTTTATATTATACTTAGACGAGGTTTTTTTTTTTTTTCAGAAACTCAAAAATTGTAATATAATAAGTTTGTTTTGATAAACTCAAAATTGATTTTATTTATTTATTTATTTATTAAGGTTGGGGGGGTCCAAGCAGCCACATGGAGGAACATGAAGGGCTGAAAAGTTGTCGCAATTGAACTGAGGGTTGAGTTAGACCCCGATCTTACAATATGCATATGAGTCGCCACGTGTTCCATTCATTCTGGTTTTACTCCTCCTCCCCCCACCCCCTCTTTGATAAATTTTTTTTTTTTTTAACATCAAAATTTGTACCGAAATCAATAAATTGAGAGTGAAGAATTATAATTACTAAATTATTCCCTTTGATTTTCATTTATAAATATAAAATACCCTAATACAATTATTTCTCTAAAATTTTGTAAAAACTCAAATTTCTAATTTGTTTTGCAAATAAGGTAACATTATATTTTAATTGATTTTTCAGTTTAATTTAATTTATAATATTTTTATTAAATAAAAATATTATTCAATTTTATATGTAAAAATTATTTTTTAAAAAAATAAAATTATTATTAGATTATTAACTTTTTTCACAAAAAAAAAACTCAATTTTATTTTAATTTAATCTCCAACTTTAGCGTGTAAAAGTGGGTAACCTGATTTTCTTAAATTTTATATAATTACCATTTATTTCAAAATTTTAAATTAGTACAAAGATACGTTACTAATTATTTTGATTTTAACACTCTTCTTTAGATAATACTGAATATATTCAAGGATGAAATATGACATAACTCAATATTTTATATAACTACCATTCATTTCAAAATTTTAAATAAAAAAAAAAAATTATCAATTGTTATCAAAGTAAAACACGCTCGGATGAGGCGCGTGGGAAGAAAAGGAAAGGGGCACGGAAAACCAGTGACCAGTGACCAGTGACCATTGATAAGGCGACATGTCTGCGGGAGATATTAAAGCAGTTTTCTGCCATCTTCCCCTTTCCGCTTTTTCCAGGTCCACCTTCTCTTTTTTATTTTATTACATTTTCACCACCGACTTCCCTCATGAATCATCGGACTATTATTATTATTATTATTATTATTATTAAAGTTATATGAATGTCTGTGTCTACCACTGTAGCATATTCCTGCGTCGAGTCAATCACAGCATCTTTTCTAAATTATAATATAAAAAAAATGATTAATTATTTAAGAATCAAATTATTATGGTCAAGGAATACCAATCCTTCATCAATGGTTTCCATTGCCATTGACAAGGATCCTCACATTTGATATTTTCGATTAAGTTTTTCATGAATAATTTAAATTTGTAGGGGAGATGTTATTAATTTTTTAAATCAATTTTTCTAATAAAAAAAATAATAATTAAAGATGTGAATTAAAAAGAAAAAGTTATGAACAAGTGATGCTGTTTGTGTTTTGGAAAGGCAAGGCAACTTCTTACACCACACATGCATAGCTTTGCTAGCTTGCATCCTTTTGATAGCTCCAAGGAAGGGTGTTTCCGCACCCGGACTCGGTCTAGTTTGAAAGGTGGCACCAGTTTGAACTATGAAGTACCAATGTCTTAAGTTATGATCAAGGGGGTAACCTACCTTAATATTCATTTATTATTTGCATGGCTAAGATTTTTAATTCATTTACAATAATATTTTATGAATTAAATATTATAGAAGGGGATGGTACCCATTGCACCCAAATGGGGTGCCCAACTTGTATTATTAATTTTGTAAAAATAGGATTTAAAGTTTTACCCTCTGATTACTTCACCCAAAACTACCTGCCATGCCTGCACACTCCCTGACCTTTTTGTCCAACCAAGACTTTCTCCACTTGCAATTAAAATAAAAGAATTAAATTAAATAGCAAAACTGATAACCAGCTAACAACTACATTTTCTTTTTGGGTAAGTCTGGTTCGCCGAAGGAGAGGAGAGTGGGAGGGAAAGATTTACGAAAATAAATATATTTTTTTTTCATTTTTGTCTGGTATAGAAGGAAAAGAATTGGATGTTACTTTTTTCTTATTTGATTGAAATGAAAAGTGAAAAAAAATACAATTTTATTTACTATTATACTCTTATAAAATAATATTTTTAATATTTTTCATTAAGTAATTTTTTTATTTTTCTAATTTAATTTTTTTTTCAAAAAAATTGTTATTTAATATATTTTTCTTATTTTTATAAATTATTTTCATCATTATTTTATATTAAATAAAATTAGAATATTAATGTAAAAAAAGTAAAATTAGAAAAAATAATTTATCTAATGAAATAGATGAAAGCAATTATATTTTATTACTTTATATTAAATAAAATTGAAATAAAAAATAATGAATAATTTCTGAATTATTATTAAAGAAGGATGAGAACAAACTTATCCAAAAATTTCATTTCCTTCGATTTCCATCCACTCTAGGACGAAAATGATTTTTTAAGAGCGAGGAGAAGGGATTACATCCTACATTTATTTCCCCTCCACATTTCTTTCTTACCAAGTAAATGAAAAAGGCTATTTCCCTCTGTTTTTACTTCCCCCCCCCCCCCTTTTCCTTCCACTTTTCAACCCAACCAAATTAAGCCTCGCCCTTTTCAGGGAATCATTGAAGTCGCAGAATGAAAGTTTCAAAACCACTTTGAATCTGTAAATTGTGGGAAGTATTCATCATGTACCCAAAAAAGAGGATTATTGTGCTCATAGTTCATCATATTCTTTGGAGTATAAAGTAATTCCTCAGATTCCTTCCTATACAAAATGAATCATGACTAATCTAGTCCCGGTGGCCAAGCCAAGTGACTTTTGAATTGGGTCACAGTTCATCCTGCAAAACCATGCAAGGGAAACAAAACAAAGGAATTGGATTCCAACAGATGGAAATGACAATATGCACTAAAATTGGGGTGAAATTTTATTTAGCTTATGTTACCTGATATGTATGTAGGAAAAAAATTACTTGTTGGGTGATGCAACAAATGGTGAAAAGGAGTTATAACTTTGCTGCTTTGTATGGTTAGTAGTTTATCCACAAAATTACAAAATTTGCACCTGCAGTGAAGAGGACATAAGCATGAAATAGAATTAGAATAACCAATTTACAGAGGAAGAGATAATGAGTAAAACTATGAAAGAGAAAGAAGTAAAGCACCGACCCCTTTTTTGGATTGTGGAAGATGTTCCATCTCCATCACCGTCGGGACAGTTTCTGGGTTGCATTGTCCACCTGCAAATGGGGACCCAACAGCAGATCGCTATTAGGAACAAGTAAGAAATTTTCCCCAAGTGAAAACTTGATAAACAACAGCAGCAACAAAATTTATGGGATGACTCTCTCTCTCTCTCTCTCTCTCTCTCTCAACCCACTGAACCAAAAAGAAAAAAAAAAAAAAAATCATGGGATGAGATTTTGAGGACGACATTGCAAGAATTATAGTGACCAACTGGTCAATGGTTCCTTTCTAAGTCCATAGGAAATATAGTAGCCTTAAAAGCCACCCTTTATGAGGTATATATTTCATATCAGCTGAAATGGATGAAATCATTTTCTTCTAATACCGCAAGTTGATATACTAAAAGAGCCGTCTGTAAATAGGACAAGACAGACTGCGCATAGACATATTACTTATGGATGATTCACGTTATTCTTGCAGGATGAAGGATTAAAAGCCAGTCTACCTTGGAAGTCTTATCTTGTAGTGTTTTCACCTTTGGGTAAATTGCATTGCATATGGGAGTGACTTGTATGTTCCTTTTTTCTTCCCTCGACATTCAAGAAAGTTCAAGCTCTATACAGCTTTTCACTTCAGGAACATGTAGCCTTCCTATGGAGGAATAAAAGAGGAAATTTTCAGAAATAATTGAGATCAACTGTGTGCATGCGCGTGTTTGTGTGAGAGAGAGGAAAGGAGGAATTTACCCTCAAAGAAAACTAATTTCTGTAAATCCATGTGCATGGGGCAACAGCTCTTCCACTTCAATCCTTGAGCTAGAGCAACTCATGCTTTTCTTGATTCTGCCACGGTTAATGGACTCAACCTCTGCCAAAAATATGCTATAAACTGGTCTATGATCAGAGAACCTAGATTCCCCACGAACATAGGATAGTTGATGTAGTCCTCTTCCGTACCACAATATCCGATCACACCTTAAAAGACATAAAGCTAAATTAGTTGAGAGAAATTTTATTACTAGGACACGTCTCTTTGGTTTGGTAAAAGAAATGGTTCCTAAGTTCATAATTTAAAAGATTACCATGCAGGAGTTCTCCTCTTCTCTTTTGGGTGCATATCATCCCCGGCATATCTGTCCGAGTTGTTTGAATACTTGTATGTGGGTGGGAAATATATCCTTCCTTCATTCCATCCCTCAAAGACACGACCCCTTTTCTGCTCTATTCGGAGCTGTTAGAGTTACCATCAATGAATCAAATTAGAAGTTCCATAAAATGGGTGTAGATGGACGATAGCTAAATTCTTTCACAAAATTAGATAACATGCCTGGTCATTTTCTAACAAAGCTCTCCAATCTCGCATTTCAACAAGAGCCTTTGCAGTCCGGTAGGACAGGGCAATCCTATAATTCAGATCCCCTAGCCAGATGATTCGACTGCAAACAAGGATACGACATATATTGGACACTTTAGAATTCGAATGACGAGTGAAATGCTTCCAGATGAATCTATCCCCATGAATCACAATACATTCCAAGAGAGAATGGCTGTGAAATTAATCATTCAATATTGAAATTTAATTTTGTTGTGGAAAAGAAACTATTGGAAAACTACAAAGTTTTAGGATCAAGGGTCATACTCATGATCAAGTATAGTTTGAGGGGAGTTCTCATCTCCCATACCATGAACTCTAGGGAACCTAGTCTTCCTGAGTATTTCCATAACATCAGAGTTTCTTCGGAGTTCATCGCCCTCCTTTTGCCCTGAAGTTAAATGACTGCAGATAAAGCAGAAGCTTGTTTGGTGCAATGACATGCTAATTGAAATTGAACCCTGGAAAACCCAAGAGAATCAGATCTACTTGCTTCACGATCCACTATAAAATTCAAGAAAATGCATTAGGCAACAATTACCTTGTTTCCAAGATAACCCATCAATCCTCTGCCCACACAAGAGACTTTCATGTTTCTAACATCATCTCGAAGGTCACTCTTCACCCAGACAGTAAGAAAAATCCCAACCATTTGTTTACTGGCAACTAAACAATACCTCGAGTGTCCTGGCAGTCTCTCTCTATCTTCCATGGAGGTGGACCCACTGTAGGACATTGGCGAGTATTGTGTGGTGCCTGGTGAATCTCCAGTCCCATTCTCATCATCAGAGGAACACCATCTATAATTAGGATCATAATCACTGGGCCTATGTCCAAAAATCACCCTATCACAAACACTAAACCGGCGGTCAAGTCGTGGTTGTGGAATAGAAATGTCATTGTCTATTCTCATACTATGACTTAAGGACTGGAATGATCGACGATGGAAGAAAGTCGAAGCCTTCTGTCTAGTTGATCCCTCAAAATCTGCATCTAATTCTACAATTGGGTCAGGAGTCGGAGAAGGTGTGTGGTAACCTCCACTAGTACCAGGAAGACTGTTTAAAGTCTTCCTAATTAGAGCTAGCCATTTTCTTGCAGGGCCATTGTCTTCCGTGCCCAACACATTACCAGCATTCAAAGGAACAATTTCCTGAAAGCTAAAGAGTGCACCCAAAGGAATCAAAAAGAGACTAATTAGTATTGCACTAGCAACATAATTAGAGCAGTACTTAGGGACTATAAATAGATTTAGAAAAACAGACCCAAGAACATAAATGTCAGCAGGAGGGGAAGCATGCAGCCAATCTTCCAGATTCAAATAACTTGGTGGAGATTTTCCAGCTACATTCCATGTTGCCACAAAGATTCTGTTCCCACGTTAGGACAAAATTAGCAAATAAAACAATTTGAAGAAATGAATCAATAAACATCAATGGATAAGGATAGGACATACCTGTAATTATGCACATCTGTAACCTGAGCAGCATCTAGATCAATTTTACCTCGTCTAACCCGATCAGAGTATCTCTTGCTTGTTCTTTCTATGCAGTCAAGAAGAGGCAAAAAATAAAAATAATAAAATAAAATTACCAGGGGAAAATATGGGGGAGACTATAGAAAGCACTTTATTGATTCCTTTTATTAATGTTTTTCTCATTTTTTCTTCTCTTTCCCTTGTCTATCATTGTTCATGCAAATTTTGGTGGGGTTAACAATGGTGTGGTCCAAAGCAATTGTTGGTTTCTGATTCTGAACCTGGTTTGCTTTTCTTGATAGTGCATGCCTCCCTCCCTGAGAAGTTGTTCCTCCATTCTTCATGAGCACCTGAAAAAGATACAGATAAAGTTGTTAAAGCTTTTAATGCATCAAACCATATGTATTCAAATACTAAAAACAAAACAATACTCAATACAAAAGGGAGGAAAAATCAAGATCTTTGAAATTCAGAAGGAAAGAAAACAAATTAACAGATCTCAAGCTGAACATAGAAGTAACAGAGACATATTCCTCATAAATCAAGACACTGCAGCACCAAATAAGCAAATTTATGCAATTAATATTCCTGGTCAGCCAGGACCTGCATCAATTAATTAAGAAGTTGCAGACCATGACCCATTTCTTCCTCTGAATTTAGAACCCAAAAAATTGATATCCACTATCCCTAATGCCTAAAATTATGTGCAGTAAATCAGTAAATTAATCACCTCCATAAATTACATCATCAGCATGAAAGTCCTCAGCTTTGCTCTTGATATTGAACCATTTCTTGACAAGAGCCTTGGGCCAAGAAAGCTTTACAAATAGAAGAAAACCACCCCTCAAAGTCAGCAATCCAAAGCTAATGATGCAAAATGTAGAGATAGATAAATTATCATTCCAAAACCTTGCTTTTCTTCAAGTTCCCATCTTTCATTGTTCCAGAACTTCATATAGATTTTTGTGATTTGTACAAACAACTCAAAAAAATATGAAATTCTCTTTTCACTTCGTTCTTCAAAATATCTCTTCAGATTTCTGGGCTTACAGGGAAGGAATACAATTGAAGAAAAGACAAAAGAACAAAAAACTAATAGAATAACTTAAAATGTGACTAATTTTAAAGGGTACGAAGATTTATTTGATCGAAACAGTTTCTGGCTATGCCCAAATTTTGAAAATAAAGACATGTAGTACAATAAAAAACAAAAATAAGAAATGGTTATTGCTCTATTTTCTCAGGTGATGCACAGAGAGAAATTTTTGGTAGAAAAAGGAAAATCCCATTTTGTTGGCTACTGGGATTCTACAACGCGAATGAGTCCAAACTACACAAACCCAGTCCCAAGACTAGAGAAAATGAAAGGGGGTATTTTGGGCTTCTTATTCTATGTTTGGTTGACACACAAAGGAAGGAGTCCTATCAACCCTCAACCAAAACAGAGAACACAGATGCGTGGAAGTAAGACTATGAGATTCCGAAGGTGCAACAAGACAATGTAGGAGACATAAAGAGAGAGCACAGAGCTTTGAGAGAGAGAGAGAGAGAGAGAGAGAGAGAGAGAGGAGAGAGTTTTTTCCCCTCGTCCTAAACCTCTTTTTTGAGCACACAGCTAAGTATCGAATTTGAAGAAGGGAAGAGAATAAAGTGTAAGTGGCTTATGTTGTTTTAGTAGAGAAGAGGCTTTTTACCCCAAACCCAAGGCCGACCCAGCACTCACTCACCATGCCTTTATCTTGCCT
Source organism: Dillenia suffruticosa (assembly GCA_033439265.1). NCBI lineage: Eukaryota > Viridiplantae > Streptophyta > Magnoliopsida > Dilleniales > Dilleniaceae > Dillenia > Dillenia suffruticosa. Next base: position 22,875,315 of record JAVTVX010000020.1, on the reverse strand, counting down.
CGCAGGCCGGCAATAGTATTGCAATCCCATGCCTTATATTGGGTCTCACTCCCTCCCTCCCTCCCTCTCTCTCTCTCTCTCTTGCCCGTGGTCAGCAAAGTTGGGGATGGGTTGATGTAATTTCCCAAACAAGTACCCAAAACTTCCATCTGGTCTTCTGATATTGGAAAAGCAATTAAAGATGAAAAAGATAAAGGTTATGTTATTTGTTATTTTTTTCTTTTTTATTTTCATCATTTACTTTCAATTTTCAATATCTTGATATACCAAGAAAGGAAGGCAAAGTTAATTAAGTATTTTAATTGTGTTGTAAATGTGACCTAAGATATAATAAAAAGCATAAATACATTAACATACATACATACATACATAAATATATGTGTGTGTATATATAACAATTATATTTTTATATTAACTCAGTATGTTAATAACACCATATAATCAGTGCCCTATTCCTTTTTTTTCAATTTAATCAAAGATAAAAATTATAAATTCACAAATCTCTTTAAAAAAAAAAAAGGAAAGAAAACCCTAAACCACTGTTATTGATATATACTGACTAAAGCTATTAAATATGTGAATCTTGTGCACAAATTCTACCTTTCTAAAACAATTTTTGAGTAAACTGAATTTTAATCGCATGCAATTGTATAATAGAAATCAAAAGTTTTTCTCATTCAAACTTCGGTTGCAATTCACAGGGAATGTTTGGATGGATTTTTTTTTTCTTTCTTTCTTTTGTGGGTGTGAAAGAGTGTTCCTTGGATATTGGTCATTCTTTGGGCCTTTCTTTTTGGATATCTACACGTAACTTTTTAGGGTTTAGTAAATTAAGAGCTGGGGATGCTTGTGTTTTGCATACAAATTGGAATATAGAGAAGTTTTCCAAGAATTTTTTGGTTTTACCCAGAAGGGTAACGTATCTCAATCTCCTCAAAACTCTCATACTCCACTTTTTAGAACAAAGCATAGCATGTTCATTTGTTATTCCAACTTGTGAGCTTCTTTTGGCTCAATCAAGGTTCCTGTCCAGAGGAACAAGGGCAACTTCCCAAATTTTCTGAATTTTCTCTCCTTCCAGGATATTTGTTTATCGCAAAACTTGTGGTTAACCCTTGATTAATGCAATCTTCTATCCCAATTCATGGGGGACTACCTTCTTGAAAAACTAGCAAACATTACATTCATGTAGGATCTTGCTAGGTCATTTTGGTTCAATTAACCCTAGCTTGATTCACATTACGACCCATTTGATACCCTTGGGTTTCGAGCAACTACCCTAAAAAAATACTAATATAGGGTACCCAGCCACCACAAAGTTATTTCTTGGTTTAAGCTAATCCAGGCTTGAAATCTTAATTGACTAATCTTTATTACACATGCTACATGTGGGAGACTGTGAATAAAGTCTGGCCATCCAGGCATACTATTCCAAATTTCCCCTAATTTTCTAATACCAAGGTTCTTGGCAATCAAGTAGATTATTAGTTTATAATTATATTTGTTGAAGAACTAAACTAATTAGGTTGACAGGCGGAAAAATCCAGAAACCCCCCCCCCCCGGGTCTTCATTCTCCTACATGGGAACCCCTAACACCCACAAAACTCACTACTTCAGTGAAGCTTCCACTAGTAAACGATGGCCATTTCAGTCTGAATCCCAAAAATTAGTTGTCCAAGTTTGTCTTAGTCATCCCAATTATCCAACCAAACCCTCTGCTTTCACTTACATGGCATTTACAACAAACAGTTAAATTAGTATAGTAGGTAAAGATATTAAATTTATTAATTAAATTTTTTATTTAAAATTTAAAATTAGAAAAAACTATTTTGAAAAAACTCTTTCTAAATTAAATGCGATAATATTTGAATTGAATTAATCAGAATATAATTAAACCGATCGATTCAATACCAAAAGAGAGAGAAGATTAAAGCTATCTAATCAAGCATAAACAGCATTTATTGGTTGTATGGCAAGCATAATTTTCCAATTAGTTGGTAAGTAATGTGCTTTACAACGTACATTTCCTTCTAATGAAATGGCCCTGTTTATTTCTCCTAAAATGGTCATAGGAATCATCTTTTCGAAAGAGGAAATCATACACCAAGAAGAAAATGATAATGATGGAGATTTTTCGTTTCATAGCCCATCCAATTAGGCATATACTACTGGTTAACCTACAAAAGGGATCAACACTTAGTTATTAAGATCTTACTCAAATTTATTTATAATAATAATGTTATGGTACGAAACCTATAATTGATCTTAAAAGAAAATTTTCACCAAATATAGTTATGTAATTTTCTAGTAAAAGTCTATTTAGTTATATATATATATATATATATATATATTTTAAAAAGAAATAATTTCTATAACTAGTGAAATAAAAGTGAAATACATAGTAATGGCATAAGAAAAGAGCAATGGGACCCTCATATAGATAAAAGGCACAAAATTTGAGGGGGGTTTCCAAGGTGGGATTCTTTTACCGGTTGGAAATCTTTTGGACTTGTTCGTGGGAGGGGACTGTTTGATACATCAGAGTCATGAAAATGGGATCTACGGCGACAATCATAAACTTGGATTCAATAAAGACATCATGAATACGTGATTCCACAATCTTCTTCTCTTATATGGACTCATGTCTTGTATCCGTCTTCTCCTGTTGTCACTGATGTCATGAGAGACGACTCACCCATATCTCATAATTATAAATTTAATTTAAAAATCGATTCTTTTTTTTTATTTATTTTTAAATTTTAAATTCAAGATTAAAAAATTTAATATTTTATTTATAGATTCACATGTCGTTGTTGGTATGGATGACTCTAAGTGGCCCTTCAGTAATTTCCCAAAATGGATTTGCCACATCTTCCATCTTGGTCCCAATAAATGCATTATAATTGAAAGATGCAATACTGCAATGTATACGTCCCCCTCCCCTACCCCCAACTCTCTCTCCCCCCTTATCTCACGTGTCAAAACAAAAGCTTCAGGGAATATTTGGATAGAAAAGTCTTCGTCTTCAACATGAATGAAGTTGATTCTTTACAATGAAAGGACGTAAGCGCATGATTAGCTATCATTTGGCCCAAAGAACAAACGTTGCTAATGAAAAAGGAAGGGTAAGGGAACAACCCAACACCTTTGAACCAATTTTAGAATTTTCCAGTTTGAGATTTGAAAAGTCAGTGAGAATAATTTTATTAAAAAATAATAATAATAACTGAATATGTATATTTAATAAAATTCTAAAAAAAAATAATAATAATATGATGATCGGCTGGTACCAGATCAGCCTAACAAGAAGGACGTAATAGAGTCTTAATCAATTGTCATGGACACCATCAAAAACAGAAGATCCTAAGGAAATCATTTTTAAGAAGGAAATAACCAAAAGAGGAATCTACGAGATGTCTGACCTTGTATCAACTAATTAAGAAAACTGATCTTCTTATAGTTTGCCAAATGGGCTTCTTTCTTATTTTCTTCTCTCAAATCTTAAATGCTAACGTGGCCTGACATGATAAATGGGTCAATGCCTCAAAAATGGAAGCAAAGCAAATCATCGTAAAATTATGAACAAATGTTAGAAGTCAAGAGCGAAACTTAGGATACAAGGAAATCGCACGAAGAAATCTTTTTGAAACTGACGAAAATCTTAAACCAAGATTTCTACAAAATTAGCTTTCTTCCAACCAAATGGGAATCATAGATAGACTAACGAGGCAGTCAAAGGATGATCTTTGATTTGTACTTTGGGCAAAGTTTCTTCTGTGGGAGGAATTCGTTTCCACTCTTTTCTGTTTCTTTTTGCTTTTTCAGCTTTAAAAAACATCTCTCTCCCTAGCCAAATCCCCAAATCAAATCTTCTCTCTTTGCCTTACACAGTCTTTCGACACAAATTTTTTTTTTAAAAAAAAGAACCCCATTTTGATTGCGTTGTTTTTGAGCGCTCTCGTCTCTCTCTCTCTCTCTCTCTCTCTCTCTCTCTCTCTCTCTGTATATATCAAAATTGTCATTATCCATTACTATGTAACCGGCAGGGAAGAAAACAAATTTCAAATTTCCAATGCAATGGCATGCCATTTCCTCCAGAGAAATATCTTTTGATGTAGACCCACAGTTCCCCCTTTCCTTAAACACGAATTTATAAGGGTTTACATTGACATATATCGGTAAATTATTGTCCTTTTTTTTATCCCGCAGCCCACAGATCTGAATCATACGTTGACAAATACATTCTTGTCTTTCTCTAAAATGAAATGGGACCTACAAGACCAGACTCTTGAGCTCCTACACACATCAGATTAATTGACCTTTGGGAGGCTAAATTCAGTTTTTACAGGAACTACAAAAGCTTAATGTGGTAGCACCAAACTCCTATGCCAATAACATTTGGACATTACACTTCCTTAATTATAGGTCTTGAATTCGAATTATAAGAATAAAAAATAAAATTTAAAAAAAATTAACTTCTTAATAAACTGTATAATATTCAGATCAAATTAATTAAACGAAATCCGAATATCAATTTGAAAACCCAAAAAAAATAAGGCTTAATGTGGTAGCCCATATTTGCTTGGGCTTATCTTGTTTGATGGCCCAATGCATTTAACTAGTACGTGTGCCTCTAGAATCTATAGCATGAGTTATCTGATATTCACGGCTATTACCTTTTTTGCCGAGAAGAAAATATATAAAATAAAAATTAAACCAAAGGTACTTGAATGCCATTTTTATATCCCTATAGGTCAGAGGCCTAGAAATGGGAGTGAAATGTTATACTAAATTATTTAATCAAAATTTTGAATTTAATTCGTGATTTGAACATAAAACAAACTACGTTAGGAAAATAATCTCTTTAAAATGGATCACTATAAATCTCTGATCGAATTAATATGATTTCGAATATTAATTAATATAATAATAAAATATTAATTAATATAATAATAAAATATTAATTAATATAATAATAAAAAAAAAAGGGTTCTACACCGCAGCCCACAGCCAATAAAAGAGACGGTGAAAGAACCGACTAGTTTTATGATGATGTGAAGCTTTTCACGAGCCAAAATTTTTCACCAAAAACTTGTGAAGTTATCCAACTCAAACCCTATACTTGGTTTTGCTGACTTGAGTAAAAATATCTTGTCACTATCTTCTTTTGTCATCATTTTCCTAGCCTTCATCACCTATTCACCCCCCATGTTGCCTATCAAATCAACCAAGTCTCATGTCCAACTCTATCATGTGAACCTAATGGAGGTAAATATAACATTCAATATATCAAACTATACATGTTTTCAGGCACATGGGGTTCATTTTTATTTTCCCCCTCCCTCCCTAGTCTCAGTCGAAACAACCACCAGGACAATGACTGAAGCAATTGGCTAAATAGAAGACAAAGAGCCCTACATGATCACTGCATTTGCGTATACTGATGTTTGCACCCACCAAAGGCATCTTTCATCAATGAGAGGGCATTAATCAAAAGTAATATAAATTTTGATGGGAAAGAGACAGCATTTCAGCCAAACGCATGCACCGGGTAATAGCCTGCCTATTGAAAGTTGTAAGGGATTTTAGAATAGGAAAGCATCAAAGTGCGTACCACGGTTGTCAACTAGACGATGTCCAGAAGAACAAGCGGATGCTTCAAGCCATTGGAGATTTCCTGGATCTACATCTGCTATAATCCGAACTTAATTCTCAAGTGCACTCCAAGATTAACTTCACATGCAACCTAACATCATGAGATCAAGTTGTTATTTTCGAACACACTTCTGACCCAATTTTTCAATGAAAGAGAAGTTTACGTTCCGTGTCAACTCTTGATAGATGTAGCCTGAGTTTAGAATTTAAGTGAAAACACTGGCCTATATTCCTCAACTAAATCCATTATGGAAAGATGTTCGATGCTTCTAAGAGAAAACCTATGATTCCAACGACAAATCTAGGACTGAGGCATCCAACTCATATTGACACAAAAATAAAGAGAACAAAATTGAGGTTGTAACTTTCATAGGTCAAGTGAGGGGAAATTAGCTAGAGATTCTGGTTTTCATCTCCCCCTAAACTTTGCAAGAAATTAGCTAGGAAGATAAAGCTGAGATCCCAGGACACATAACCTATCTAAAAAGGAAATGTTTTAACAAATCTGTAAGGGGGAAAAACCGGCAAATCAATAGGTAGAACTGCAAACAGATGCTGCAGTAATTATATCCTCAAACATTAAGCACCAACTAGCTGTTAAGGAGACAGGATTTAATAAGTGCCTAAAGTATGACAAATCAACGGTTTAATCCTGCATGCCTAACTTTCCTGTAGCAGATGGTTCCATTAAATTTGGCAGGACAACTAGGCCCGCAGTAGTCTGCCACACCACTTCTTCATTAATGCAAAGTGGCTATTAAGACATCCCAGTAAGTGGGTCTCAGCCTTCAGCAAAACAAATGCTTCATGTTCAACCAAAATTGTGGTTGCCACGATGAGTAACTAGCTAACTACACAAGTTCTTGTCAACTGCTCGACTATGAATCTCCAAATCATCGGTCTGCCACTTAATGGAAGATTCAGTTCTTTTATAGTGATTCCCCGCATAATTATGCCCACTGCTGTCATTTGTAATTTGATGAGACAAGTATAAATTGCAGAACATGTTATTCACTATTATATGCTACTCTCAGAAGACATCCTTGACATTTTTGGAGTGGCAAGAAAGTAGGCAAGGGCCTAAATGTATTAGTCTGCACCTAAGTTTCGTACTTCTTTCTTGTAGGTACCTACCGGAATAGTTGCGAAAGGAAATCGGGACCACCAGAGTCGATCAGTGGGGCTCCATGAGTCCTCAATCTGCCACTAGGTAGTTTACGGCCAACAAACAGATACAGAATTGATCAAGTCTGCAATTTAATCTCCTCCAAAGGTCCTTATTGAACAGGATTAACACCGAATAATGTTGCAATTGTGCCGCACAAATGACTACTTAGAGCAAAGCCGGCATTGTAATTTTACAGTTTTATCATAGTTACTTCACATAAAAATCTCTCGATCTAGAAAATTTTCTTTCTAATTATGGAAAAACGTGAAACTCAGTACATTCTCCCGGTTAAAATCATATACATCAACACGTTCAAGTGTTTTTAAGCGAGAAAAAGATGCAAACTCTCATCTCAATATGCACACATTGTATTCACATACAGACATTATCACAAACACGAGGCGATCATCCAAAAAGTTTTCTAGGAATCATAAACCTTACGAGCCAACCTAACACAATCCAACCAATGCAAGATCTCCACATTAGGGTCTCTCTCAATCACAACATCAGAAACAGTTACCTGCAAACTCCCTCGATAGCTCGTAATCTTCCCTCGAACTCTCGCCACAACCCCGATTCTTAATTCCGATGCCCAATTTCGCGCCAAATCCGCCACCAATTTAACATCTAAAGGATTTCGCCGAGAGAAGTACGGAGAATGAAGTTGGTTGAGCCAGAGGAGACAGGTAATGCAACCGGTGCCGTCGTCGATAGTGAATTTGAGGAATTTGTTTGGTTTGAGGTCTCTGCAAGTGACGATTCCTAGGGTTTCGGTTCGGGACAGGTGCCTTTTGTTTTTGTAGATGAAGGAATTTGGCTCCGACGATGATGGAGTGAGAGTGTGAAAATCGAACGCGAGAAGCTTGACGTGGGTGTTATGGAGATTCATTTTTTGGGGCGTCTAGGTTTTCCGGGGTTTGATTGTTGCCGGTGATGAAGATGATTTTTTTTTTATTTTTTATTTTCCTTTTTCATATTTCATTCGATTTTGGAAGAGCGGAGGGAAGGAGTGGTTGTCGGACCCTGGTATTGGGCTGAAAACCCGAAAGGAATGGGCCCGAGTTGAGATTACACCCGAACATTTATCATTTATAAGAAGTTTTTTTTTTTTTTTTACAAGAATTTGAAACTGAGATCACCGAGAAAAATTTATACCATTAGACTATCCCCTTGGAAACACATTTATCAATTATAAGATGACCTAATCAAAATGACCTTGTGATAAAATAGAATAATTCTCTCTCTCAATTCTCACGACGATATCTAAAATCATATTTTAATTAATTCAATTTGAATATATATATAAATTCAATTTAAGGAACAAACTCTTCAAGCATAATTTATTATTCTTAAGTTTCAACTTGATATTTGATTAACAGATTTAACATCTCATCCTATTAAACCAATCGTGAATAGATGATTAGATTACACAAACTCTAGGAAGTGGTTGTTAACTTTGGCCCACACTAATGTAATAGCCTAAAATATCCCCGACCTTTCACATGCAGTCACGTGACATGTAAAGACGAATTACATGTTAAGGTATTTATGTCGGATATAGATCACATCTTTTTCTTTGCCGACCACCATACATGAGAGAGAGAGAGCATTCAAAGGCCATGGAAAAATATGAGACGTTGGGAGTTGAAATAAGTGCTAAGGAGGCCCTTATAACCGACACTGAAATTGAGAGGGATATGTTATGGGCACTTGCATTAACATTTCGCCTTTCACTTTCTGCATTTATGGACATGATAGCCCCTCACCTCTGGGCCCAACCACCATATTTGCCAGGGGGCCACTCCTGCTGTGCTGCTGGTGCTGGTCCCGTAGCACATTTAGGGCAGCTGAAAATTTTTCCCAAAACAAAATAATTTAATAACAGATTGCCTGGTCCGAGGAGCATTACTTAAGACACGAAAAAGTCCAAAGGGTGGAAAACAATGACATGACTACGTCTTAGGGAATGGGAAAAGTCACATGAATTAGATCACTTGCCCTACTTTCACCTCCACGGATTACCATGTTCTTAATGCAAACTTTCGTGGACAATGATACGTAAATAGTTTAAATTAGAACATACAATTCAACAAGGGCATTTGTTACTCTTCCCCCTGAGATAGAGAACTGCAGTCTTCATCCAACCATTGCGCGCTTGCGGCCTCTTTGCCGAACTGAAATAACATATCCATAACAAAAGAACAGTTAGGGGCAAAGCAGTTAAAAACAGTTATGGAAACTTTGTGTGTATGCGTTGGTGTTCGTGTTCGATGAAGAAGAAAGGAATAACCTTGAGCTAGCTTGTTTAGAGTGGAGGACCACTGCTTTGATGACTTCCTATATGCAGCAAGTATCCGGTTCATCTAACCAAAGAGCATAAACTCGGTTAGACTATCGGCCTCTTAGAAATAATGTCATTTTGTACATATTTACTACAGAAAATAAAAATTATTTAAAACCCATCCTTAAGAGAATATCCATGCATAACATAGCCATGGGACATGTGTCCCCAAAGGGACAGACTAGTGGTCACAATCTCCTAACCCCGTAGTCAAGTTCAAATCTATTATAACAAAAAAAAAAAAAAAAAAAAAAAAAAACGCCATGGGACATGTTATTATAGCCCCTGCCAAGTGCATATTTAGTTTCTCATTATTTTAGTATGTATAATGGCATCCCACCCCAACAGGTAACAAGAAGATTCATAAAATCCCTGTTGCAGTTTGAGGTTCATGTGCAGAATCAATTTCTTATATATTCTTGTAACTTGATGTTAGTTGAGGTGATTTTGCCTCCAAGTCTAAATATCCATGCTACCCATCCATTCTAATGCCAAAACCAAGAAATTCGGTGGTGCCAATTAGGGAGACGTGTCAATGTCGGAGGGTCGAGGCCACCCATGCCCACTTGGTTGAAGACGATTACCGACTGGTTGCAGGGTTAATCTACACATCAAGTTGTTTCAAATACCAAGTTGCGAGTGTCAAATAATGTTTAGAATTTATTCCAATGGCACCAAGAATTGTTCTTTCAGTAAGAATGGTTTTAAATCTCTTGCCAACTAGGGCAATCTGAAGTTTTTACTTTTGAAAGAGACAACATTGTTCAACATGCATAAGAGTGAGTTCATAACTAATCAACTCTTCTGGCACCTTATGGAGAGGAACTGTAGTTAACATTGCTACCAACACAAACACTATTGGGAACATCAAGATTGCAAAATTTCTTGGCTTTCAAATCTCAATGCAGCGAAGTGTCAAATTAAATAGCTCCAATCTTAGAACGGCAGTAAAACACATTATGAAACACTTAATAAGCAACAATTTCAGGAGTTTGCCATCGACAGAATAGCCGCTTTCAAGGTTCCTCCATGTCTCTCTGTAAACCACGCCCAACAAAAAAAACAGAATGCTGAACACAGAACCTGGTTTGCTCAGAATAGTATTATCCATCAGTCAGACCAGAGTTCTTAGGCTTCTCCCAATAAATTCTCAAGAAGGGTTCTTCTCGCTACATAACTCCAAAAACCTCTATATTCTTGGTCAGCTTACCTATGTCTTCTTCATTTTCCTTTCTAAACTTAATGTTCTTTTTCCAACACCATTCAGTTCATCATCTAAGCGTGAAAGCAGGCTATCGCTGTAACCATATAGCTTATTTACGTTTTACTTCCACTCTTAGAGTCGCTATCTCAATGTTAGCATCTGTTTGCATTAAACTCCTTTGGTCCCAGCCAATAAAATGGTACCCTGCAATCTTCAACAAATGATACATAATAACAGTTCATATTGTAGTATAACTCAAGTGAATCTCATTAAAGTAATCATGCATAGAATACTATCCTATAGTGAGGGAATTTATGCTTGAAGGTCATAAAGATCTCTCCTGCTCCTGCTCCCACCTTCCACCATTCTGATTATAGCCACTTGGAAGTGCATAAACCCTTATCACTGTTTGCCTACTTCAACTTCATTCCAGAGGGGCATGTGCTCCCTCTCCTCGCCATGGCTCAACTAAATTACAACGAAAACTAACACCCTTGGAGTGCCACTGTCTCAAATTCAAATTGGAACACGCACTGCTTCCTTCCACTCCAAGCTATGATTGCACACAAGCAAATTTTTCGAGTAGGATAATATCTACTCTTTATGAAAATGAAGCTCTATCTTTAGTCACCAAATTCTTGTGGCTTCCATCTTACTATGGAGTATACCTCCTATTACTAGGATCAATCATCTAGAACAAACTTGTGGTACTTAGTCTTATCACTTATGAAGTGTCATCTTGGAACAAACTTCGCTTGTTTTTTATCACTATTCTTGTCTGTTCTCCTCCACCTCACTTCCTTTGTATACGCACATTGGACTGCCAAATATTTAAACAACATTATATTACTTGCTCCAACTTCTTTGCTGGAAACAATGGGATGTCAAGAAGATACATTTGTGGCAATTCAGGGGTTCATCTAATAAAATCATCATCATATTTCTCATATTTGCTGAACAATCAATAAATGAGATCAAAATCTTGAAAACAAAATAGAATGTAAATTGTCTAAATAATACCCACACATAATTATATATCTGCAAAATGTTTCAATCTTACTGCAGTCAATTGGACCATTGATGTACATAAGGCTCTGCCATGGCTAGAAACACTCCCTGTTTTTCCTAAAAGGTTGAAAAAGAAAATTTCACTTTGTGGACAAGTATTTTCAGAAGGAGACTTCTTATTTACACTAGTGATCAGTTCTCTCTCTCTCTCTCTCTCTTTCCTTGAGGTAACGGGTCACATTGTCCACTATCCAAATTTTCGAAAAATTTGGGAAGAAAGCTAGAAATATGTGTCACTTGAAAGATAGGGATATACAATTATAGTCATTTCCTAAATGCTGAAAATCTAGATCCAGTGTTCTACCAGTCTGCAATTAATAGAGAATTTTAAAATAAGATTCAGAATTTCACTTACGACATTTCCGCATGAAGAATGCATGGAGAGTAATGCTCTCTCAAGTACATATAAATCAACAGCTTTGTCCTCTGGAAGGGTTGATGTGAAACTTAACCCAAAGTCAATGAGCACCTAGCAAAGATACCATTACAGGATGAAAACTTTGGAAGGTATAAAAAGGACCGCACAACACCCTCAAGTGGTTTACCAGACCAAAAAAAAAAAGAATACTGACCAGCTGATTGGTATCACTCTGAATCAACATGTTTGAGGTGGTTAAATCACCATGAATGAGACCACCATCATGCATTTTGGCAATTGCATCTCCAATTTGCACTGCAATATCATCCATCCTTTCTTCAATAATACCATTAGACCCAAATTCAAGGAATATGTCTTTGACTGCAGGGCCATCCACATGCTCAAAAGTTAAAGTATGCAGTACAGGGTCCACAAAGTACAGCACTGGAGTAGGAACTCCAAGACGTCTGGCTTTTGTCATGCACCTAGCCTCCTGTTCCAAGTTTAAAATTTTAAAAACTGAACAAATTAGAATAACAAAAGAATTCACACAGGCTAGAGATGAAAGGAAGCCATATGAACAAATACATCTGGCAAACTGACCGCATTCAGGCGCTTGAGAGTAAGTTTTGAGTCCAGAGTTGGATGCCTGTACTTCTTCGAGAAGCGTTCCTTGACAATGGACCTCCGACCCACAAAGGTTGACTCAAAAACTCTCTGAGAGAAGATATTAAGGTAAAGGTAAGTGTTATATAGGAAGAGGAGCATAGGAAATTTATTATTTCTGCAAGCAAGTGTACAGAGGAGAAGTGATGCAGGAACAAAAGTTGGAAGAGCTGACGGGCTCACCCGGTGCACAAAGTGCTCCCCGGCTTAGTGCGGGGATAAAGGGAGAGTGCGCGTATATGTATGCTGTCTTCCCCTTGCATTTTTGCAAAGAAGCTATTTCCATGGCAAAGAAGCTATTTCCATGGAAGAGTTTTTATTTTTTGTTAATTTTTTATGCTTAAGAAATACATCAAATTCCTTAGAATTTGTTTTCTCCCCATAAAGTAGAAAGAAACCATGAATGATTGCCTTTTAAACACGCATGCGCATGCGTGAAACTTACCAACCCAGAAAGCCTTGGGTTATTTCAGCTGCATAGCATTTTTAATCAACTTCAGTCAAGTAAGAAATACATTATGGATCCGACAAATTCTCTAAGACTTATTGGTTGAAATGCATAGAGTGACTTACAGCTTCAGCTCCTTGCTTCAACAGAATGAGGGAGCCATCATTTGCATCCGTCTTGACCTCCATTTCAAAAATTCTCTAAACCCTGCCAATGTATGTCAACTGCAATCATCACATAAAATGTTCAAGCAGGGAAACATTAAGAGAGAGAGAGAGAGAGAGAAGGATGTCTTAAAAATAGTGAACCGAATCTCCCGAGTAAAAAGGAAAGTTAATTCAAGAAAGCAGGTCGTTAGGCCCAAAATCACCTTGCACCCTGAGGAACAAAATGTGTCAAGTAAAGTGACTCAACTGAGGATCTAGGCTCAAATTTTTGTTATTGAAGATCCCATCATGTAAAGTTAGAGATTTGGATTGCAATGGCTAAATTTTAATGAAGAAGTCCCCTGGTTAATAGACTTGAACGTATAGGATCATTGACCTTCTCATTAATGGAGTTCAAAAGCAACATTATGCCCAACCACGAGAGGATAAAACAAATTTTATATAGAAAAATGATACTATTATAAGCCAACAACAGAGATGGTGAGAAAAACAACTGAGTCCAAAGCATGGTTGTGAAAATTCTGATTTTAATTTCGAAAACCCTTCTTTATAAAACTGTTACAAAACTTCCAATCTTATGATCTTACCCTTAAAATTGGTTTAGCAGAATTCTATTCTTAATAATCATGATAAGAGTGTCAATGAAAAGAAAACAATCATAAACCTGATTTAATTTGTCTTACCATAAACAAAAGCCCATTCCTAATACATTACCTTTTGCAGAGTGTATAGACCTTCTACAACCACAAGACTTATAATATCTTAAACAAAGGTAAGAGATGGTAATAGTTGATTACAGAAAATGAACTCTAAGCATTATCCTATTAGAGACCAAGAGTCAAACCTGAAAAATTTCTTTGAGAAAGTTTTGAGCTCCCGCAACTAGTGTGCTTGCTAAGCATGATATGTGGGTAATTGCGCACCCGTGATAAGGTTTAAAGAGTAGTGACTAAGGCTCGATTCCACCATAATAAATAAATAATGATGATTTTAGTATCATATTTCATTTCACGTAGGTAAGAATTAACACGATACCTTAAAAGTTTTCGACCCAAATGAACCAGTAAGGCAATAAAAATACATATTTCTAACCTATGATATCTTGTAAAGCAACAATTGTAGTAATTTCCGAAACTAAAGTCGGGTGAAAAATTTTGTCGAACAACACATGAGCATGACCAAAAAAGTCCATGTTAAACACCTACTCAAACTCGTGAATAAAAGATTAATGGTCATAGGGAGGTAGAGAGAGAAAGAGAAGTCATTACCTTCCTTGACCGTTGGATTTCTCCGGTAGCGCGCAGAGAGAGAGAGAGAGAGAGAGAGAGAGAGAGAGAGAATTACGAGGGTTGATGAAAACCGGAAGTGAAGATATTGGAGGAGATACTGGCGCGGCTGATGAGAAGTTGGCTCGGCTGCTCACTCTCACACTAGCAGTTTCGCCTCTCACATTCCCTTTTTTTTTTTGGTATATTTTGATTTAAGAAAGGGAGAAAAAAGCGATATAAAGATAAATTGATCTTACTTATACAATGTGATACAACACATTTATTTTTTATCTTCTTTAAATTTACGACTTGGGTATGTTCATATTGTTGATAATGTTGGATTAAACATTAATAATTAATTATTTTTTTTTAATTTAGAATCCTATTTCCTGAAAAGCTTTTACCTTATTTTATTTATTTATTTTTTAAGCATTAACACATCAGAAAGAATTTTATCAATGAAAATAGGTATTTTTTTACCCCCAAAAAAAAAAAATTGAAGTCTCCCATATTATGCGCAGCTCAGTTCTATTCAAATTAAGCCGCCGACAAAAAGTCTCCCATATTATGTGGAGGACGGAAGGACTAAATCACAATAACAAAAGAAATGAAGGATTCAAATTGACATTATGAAACTTCAAGGACCGACTTGGATATTGATCCCCGTTCGACCCTCTCAAGTCCCAACCCGCAAGAGTTCCAACATCCCAAGGGCCACGCTCAGAAACCCTAACCCCCCCCCCCCCAAAAAAAATCCCACCACTCACCTCGGAAGCAGGTACTCTCTCTCTCTCTCTCTCTCTCTCTCTCTCTCTCTCACAAAATTTGAGTTATTGGACTGCTTCACTTAAAATTACTGTGTGAATTGTTCGAACAATTCTAGAAGGAAAACATTATGTTCTTTTAATTAAACAAGCTTTCTTCGACTACAGCAAGTGGGTTTTTAAAAAGTAAAAATTTTGTGCTTAGTTGCTTATTATGTACGATAAGCGTTTTTAGGTTTTTTTTTTTTTTCCAACAATCATTTAGGTACACTTTAGGCTATTAGTTTAGGTTAACTCTTTTCCTTTTGTTGCATTTTAAGGATTTTATGTCTGTAACCTAATGGGTATCCTTATTTGCTTCGGCCTATTTGAGGGTACCATGAAAAGGGCAAACACGTGGATTGATAAGGTGGATGGTGATTTGTCTGATGAGTCTTCATCCTCAGATACGGATTCGGAGAGTGATGATCAGCCTAACAAGAAAAAGACCATCAATGACTCGTCCAAAGGTAGTTCATGACTGCATTTATCTCTTGTTTGTTATTTCAATTCTGCCGTATGAGAACTGCAAATTTCCATGTTGAACACTATCTTGTACCTCAATTTTCCTTGCATAAAGATTGGACAAGTGAAGACATTCTGTTTGATTGTGTTTCTTTCCGGTACATTTCTATTTGATTTGCATTAGATCCTTAAGTTGCTACGGGGGATGAACTAGACTACCAGCAGCAAGGCCATCCATTGCAGTGTCCGATGAGTTTGGTGGTGGACATCTGAAGAATACCGGTCGAGGTTCCCACTATTATCAGGAAGAACAAAAAAAAAAAGAAAAGCCATCCATTTAGCAATAAAATTCATCATGATACTTATATTTGTCTAGAAAATATGTTGTTTCTCATGAGAAGAATTTAATAGGTTATATGGCAAATATGTCATTTCCTTAGTATTCCTTTGTGAACTACTAGTCTTCAAAGAAGAAGAAGAAGATAATTGAAAGGAAAATAAAAATGAATTGTAGTGCAATTCTTAGTTTACAGGTTGCAATGAGAAATTCTTATCATAGCTTATGATGGAATGATAAGTTTCCAAGTAGTATCAAAAGATGGTCATGAAAGATGGTGCTATAATTCTAGATATTTTAGAAATATCTTACTAATCAGCCATCGCTGTCACAGTGGTGGATTTTCATCCATATACCTTGTGAGCAGAGCACATGTTTCATTCCCTATGAAGTGTTTTTGCCAAAAAAAAAAAAAAAAAAAAAAAAAATCCTTTATAGTGGAACTCCTAGAGGTCATAGATTGAAAGTGCCTTCTAAACTACATTCATCAGAAAGAAAAGGGAATGAGCCTCTGATCAACATGAAGTGTATAGTGTGCCTTATTAGAAAGGATGTTAACACTATTTCTTTGTCTTAGGTGTCTGCATGTGTCTTTCCATAAATGAACCAAAAATCTGCCAAAATCTTGTTTAATGCCAACTGTCAGAGAGGTAATTCAACTTCGTCTTTTGAAAACGGTTCTTGTATTAGAATTTGTGTCCTTAATTATGCATGAGGATTAGCATTCATGGATCGGGATGTTGAATTTAAGAATTCTACTTTGTTATCCCCAAATATAACAAGACAATACTGAACCTAAGTTCACCACCATCATTCGTTTTGGATGAGATTACAGCACTTGGTAGGGTGCATAAATTGTTATCATGACTAGGTTTTACCTGTTACTGTTAGCCTACCATCTTTTCATAAATGAAGGTAAGTTTAGAAGATTAAAACTAGGATGTGCAATGATCTAAGACTAGTGCCATTTTGTTGAAAGGATGCACGACAATATGAACAAAATTCTAGCCTGGCACATTTCATTAGTTATTGGCAGGTAGGTAAGAGAAACTTTTAGCATAAATGAGACATGTGCAATGTCATCATCTCGTCAGTTCTGTTGTGTATTTTGAGCCAAACATCATTACTCATATTCCAATCGGGCCTTTTGTCACTTGACAAATGAATAAATTTTATAACTTTGCAGAACTGTGTGCAAAGAGTGCATGAACTGTGACCTTTGCACTGCTTCAAGATTTCCCTTTGTTGTTTTTACCTTTTGTGTGGTTTGATTAGCTCTTTTTGAGTGCATATTTTTGAATTTTTCATTGCCTTTTCTTTGTTGGTTTCTCTGAGTGGTTGTTTGTGGCTTTAGAGACATTTGTTTAACTTAGGTTTCATTTCCCAAGTGCAGCCGGAAAGCGGAAGAGCAGAGGTATAGACTTTGAGGATTTGCGCCGACATGGCTATAAAGGTGGATTGTCCGTGTTGAGTGTACCCCCACCAAAGGAGGCAGATGACAAGCAAGACTGGTCTTGGTCTACTGGGAAAGAAAGGGCTACAAACAAGGAGACTGAAGAATCTTACCAAGAGCGAGAGAAAACCAGAGCTGCAATAGCCAGTGGGGAGCAACTTACACATGTACTGACAAGAAAAGATAAGAACCTTTCTTTCTCACAGAAAGAAAAGAGAAAAAGAGATCTTGGTCAGGCCAGTAGAGGGAAAAATTATGTTGAGGAAGAGAAAAGGCTGCTGAGAGAGAGTGGTATTTACTCGGGTTTTGATTCTTGATCTGCGCCCGCTGTCCTTGTAACTGTATTTTTTGCCGTCGAAAGTGTATGGAAACTAAGTCTGGCTTCTGACCAAATCCGGTTGACTAGTTGGTATGCAAATGGTGTAGGCGCCCATGTGCCATTAGCATTTATTCTTTCTTAACCTTATGCTTAAACATAAGCTGCAAAACTAATCTCTGTGACAAGGGCATAAAGATGCAAAAAAATTATGAACTTCTCAATAGTGGATAAAACATATTTTCAAAATAAACAAAGAGTCTTAGCTCATGTCTAAAAGACGAGTTTTTTACCCCAAAATGGCCCATGGCCATTGGGGGCTACAAAAGAGAACAAGGGATAAGGCGAAGAGAAGGTATGCTTGAGGCCATCCTTACACTGCTGCCCATCAAGAGAAATTCGTAAGTTACCTTTGATTACCTAGTGTCAACTCAAAACCTAAAAGATCATCAGACTCCCAAACTAACTGCCATCGGAAGAATGTGCTCGTCTTAAAAGTAACCAGTGTTTGCTTTGGCAGATTACTGGGGCGGCGCAATGCATCTATTTTGAAGTGTCCTACATATTGCTTTGATAGTATGTGGGCTTGTTCTGCAGCAGCCTCCCAAAAGGGATGCCCCTATTTCACACCAGTTATTCACGTAAGAAACAAAATCTTTGTCAGAAACCCCAGTAATTTCCTGCAAAAGGCGAAATAGAAAAGTGATCTCCGCATCAGAATTCTGGTATTAAAATCTCATCCTTTCAAAATTAAAAGCAAAAACCAACTTCACCTTGGCCCGCTCAAGAATACTTTTACATCCTACATGGATAAACCATTGAAAATGACGCCTCAACTAAACTCATGTTCAGAGAATCTAGTAAGTTAAAGGGAACGTACAGCAGTGTTCTTCAAGCTGAATTCTCCCTTCTGCAAGTACTAAATTACATTTTATGAAATATTATGATATTTAAAATCAGAAAGGAGGAGGTTGAAAACTAGATGATGTGAAATAGCAACGGTTCTTTTTCTAATACCAAGCTAGTTGTACCACTTCATGGATCATTGTATAGGAGTTAACAACAAATCTTAATTTTTTAATATACTTATTTTTTGGACAATCATCTGATCAAATGACATATAATAATTATCGCATGTCAGATTCAGGTGATTTGTCCTGGGTTCTTCTAGTGTTCCTTTTAACTCAAATCCATTCTGAAGGACAGTTTTCTGCCTTCTGGTATTATGGAGAAGCAACAATCACAGTATGTACTGCAAAGCACATGAAAAATTGAGGAACTTACCACCCACTCCTTTCTATCAGCATCGTAAATTTCTCCGCTGTTTGGATACACCAGTATTGTTTTGCATGTTACATGATGAGACATCTTAATCACGGTGAAAATTAAGTAGTCTGTGCCGTAATCTAGTAGAATGCAGAACATAATATAACTTGCAAATTCGAAAAGTAGAATGCAACTCAAAGGCTAAGCTCACTTGTAATTTCCATCACACCCGGGCCTTCACTTGTGCTGCAACAAGCTGTTACAGAAAGATAAGGTCACGCAACCATTATCTGGTTCAATGCCCATTTAATTGACATATATTACTGGAAAGAAGATAACTTAAAAAGTCTATGGGATGGCACTTTCACAAATGTAAAGTACCTGGAGTTCTTGTACAAGATTGCTCATCTCACTTTGGTAAAACTTAATCTGAAGGTACAATCATGAATTCTATAGCAATACCCCTAACAGTGAAAAAGAAAGTCAGCGTACAACCATATCAAATCAAATTGGAGCTGATTTCAGATGTCATAAACCAAAGAAATGACTAGATGTTGACTTGGTTCATCTTTCCATTTTTTCTACAAACAGTTTAGGATGGTAACTAGGAATCCAGCCACTCGGATTCCCAAAGTTATAGGAAAAGGATACAAGTGAATGCATAAATAATCATGTCTTTAGCTAAGAGATTCTTTCTTATAAATGGCCTCTAGGCACTTAATATATGTCCAATTGCAAGGTCAAGATAAATTCAACTTAATTAAAATAAAATAAAATTGAGAAAACCAAATAGACCTCAAAAAAGTC
This sequence comes from Dillenia suffruticosa, assembly GCA_033439265.1. NCBI lineage: Eukaryota > Viridiplantae > Streptophyta > Magnoliopsida > Dilleniales > Dilleniaceae > Dillenia > Dillenia suffruticosa. Next base: position 22,855,524 of record JAVTVX010000020.1, on the reverse strand, counting down.
ATTTTCTATAACGAAATGGGAATTTGAAACAGACCTTCTTAATGGATACAATAAGTCCATGGATAAATCTAGGAGGGGTGCAGTTGATTCCAACAGCAATGACTCTGCTACATAATTCAGCAACTGCAGCACATTCAAGCAAAGAATCTGCACTGACCACATGGATACCGTCCTTGGAGTTAAAAGAAAACCATGCAGGTACTTTGATGTCTTCTTCCTCAAGGAAATCAGCATAAGCCTATATAAGCAGCAGAAAACATCACAAAAACAGTTGGAACTGTTGTACTCCAAAAATATAAATAATAGAACAACAAATAACAACAATGATCATAAAAATTAGTTTCTATAAATTCAATGCCACTAATATAGCATTTTAAAGCTTCGACAAAGCTATTTGATGATTGCATTAAACAATGTTTGGTCGAATTGCACAGCAACTCAAAAGAACTGATGGCCATTTTTGGTACACATTGTTCACTTAGATACTACATGCAGTCTAATTATCTTCGTATAAATTGCAACAACAAATTATGTTAGATTTCAATTTGGTGGCCAGGGCAGTACCTGAGTGTCCAGTTTGTTTGGAATTGTTTCAAAGGCAATTAGATCAGGACCTGCTTCTGCAAGAACTTGAACCCGTCTTCGATGTAAGTCCTTTAATTTTTCTAGTGTCATTGCATCACCATAGCCGCCACTGCAAGTAGAAAAGAGCAATAGAGAGAGCCATGTCAAGTCAAAGGCCAGGAAGCAAAGCACGGGCAAGCTTTGTTCTACTCTAAGGTGTATAAACTCAGGTTACAGCTCTCAAGCCACTAAGGCAGGGTATTGAAATGTCACCTAACATGGTTTGAGGTAGGGGCACATAGGCCAAGAATTCAGCATAAAAAAAATGCATGCCATTGTTGAAAACAACAGAAGATTTTTTAAAGAAAAAAAAAAAGAAATATCATATAAATATGAATTAACAGCAGAATAAAAGCATTAAGGTAGGGAACTCAATTTTGTTATAACCACAGAAGAACCAGTTATATATGATAACGAGTAGGTGTACCTGTACTCAGACCCATCTGCTAAATAAGCCCCATAGCTTCCAACCGATGCTGCCACCAAGATAGTACAATCTTTGAGAATCTTATCATCTCTGTCAAAATCACTCTGATGATCTCTACACTTCTTGTAATATATATCACATGCTTCACGGGCAATTTCTACACTCTTCTTAAGCAAGGCTTCACTTTCTTCTCTTGAGAAGCCTTTTGCCTCGAATCCTTGAATGGTGGCCTGTCAGCATCAATGTCCAACTAAATTCTGAGACACAGGGAGAGATAAAAAAGGAGGTTGCATGAGCACATCAACTACCTGATAAGAAGCTGTCATTATTATGTCAGCATTGCTTCAAGGTAATCAAGGTGCACCTATCATAGAAACTGGCTCAGCAAGTCATACAAAAATGACAACCAAACCAAAAAATAAAATAAAATAAAATAAAAAATAAAGAAAGAAAGAAAGAAAGAAAAGCATGTTAGAAAACTTGGAACCCTCCCTTTACCAAATAAAAAACATGTCTATTTGATAGTCTTCCATTTGCATTCAAAGTTACATAACCATATGGTTGACAGTAGACCCTATGATACAATCATTAGCACATTTCCTAAAAAAGTGAAAATTTAATTTTAAAAAAAAATCATAATTTTAATGAAAAAAGCTACCTAAGAAAAAACAAACAACAGATGACTTAATTATTGGCATCGGAACCCTGAAATTTAACTGAAGGGACAATGAGGCCATGATTTCCGAGATGAGCACCAACCAAAAGATTTCACAAATTATGTTTTAACTTTCAACCATTTAAAGTCAAAAATGCTCTGTTCATGATATGGTTGACACATATGATAATTTCTTTCTTCAATTAGTTTCACCTACATTATTGTCTAGCTTAATAAAATTTCCAAGCCCAGAAAAACTTTCTCTTAACTTGAGGGACTTCTGTTCATCATCAAAAGGCTTAGAGGCCCTTCAGAGGAAGCTGCATGAATACTTATTAAAATTTAAAACACAACCATTCCCTCAAAAGCACAACATCATCATACCTTATAAATTAGAAACCAAACCAGATTCATAAATTACATTCTAAATAAGTGCCAACTCACAATACACGAGACCCACACACTAATTTTATTTAGCGATTGGTCAAAGGTACGAAATCAGCAGTAGCTACCTTGTGGGTTACATGAAGTCTGGTTTGGCCCATGGGTGTCGGGTGCGTTAAATGTGTCCAATATGGGTAGATGCCTCATCTGAACAAATTTTCCATTAAAATGAAGAATCCAACATCCATAATGATACAGGGGTCTAGTTGACTTGGACATAGGTATACAATGTGAGGTGCCCACATAAAACAGCCTACTTTTCAAGGTACCTGAGCTTTCTTTGGGACAGACTAGAAGAATAACTCCAAAATTTCTTTCATTTTAATTATTGATGATCTTTGTATTGTATGGTACGTAGGTACAATTAATGATCCATAAACCATGATATGGAATAAAAACTATGTCGTATAAGGAAACAAGAACCACGTGGTGGTCCAACTTCAGTAAAAGCTACTAAGGGCTTCCCATGGCTATATCTTTACTTGGAAAAAGAAATTCTGATCCAAGCTGACACTAAACTAATAACTGGTAAAAATCACAAAACATCCAAGCTAACGCAATCCCAATTGATTACCAATCTTCAGCCCAAGGTACATACACACAAACTCAATCCAATCAACCAATCAACTACATTCAATTTGAATTGAACAACTTATATTTCCAAAAGCAAATAAAATTAAACAGATTATATTGTTAATCGTATAAAAGATTTCTATAGATAGAGAGAGTTACAGCGCGAATGAGGTAAGTAGAAATGAGGAGATATTTGGCGCTCCCTCAGGTCAGCGCCGTGACTTTCCAGCTCCGCTGCGAGTCCGCCGTCGATGACGGCAACGCCGCCGTACCGACGGAGGAAATCTGTCATCACGTCGACGGTGGATTCACGACGCCGCCGTTACCCTTAGGCCCCATTTTGAGAAACGAAGACAGAGTGTAGCTGCCCTGCCAGGAATGGTGGCGTTAGTTGAGCGAGACGAATGCGATTGCTTCACAACGGCTTCATCTCAACTTTTCCTCGGTATATATCGGCCCCACATTTTCAATTCGACCCCTCAACTTTCCGAAATTGCACGGCATCCCCAAGATAACAAGAGTTTCCAAGTCACGAGTTTCACATATCTCAATAACTTAAGCTAAGCCTTTATATGTGTAAATACATTTTAAAATTTTATTTAAATTTTAGTTAAATAAAATTAAGCTTGTACTTAATTTTTTTTTTATTTAGCATGCATGTTCATATTTTGTTTATTTAATTACTTTTATTTTATTGAAATTCATTTATTATTCTCTATAAAAACTTTTATATTTTATAAAATAACAGAATTTCATAAGGAAATGAAAACTTTCAAAAACAAATATTAAAATGGAAAAAAAAAGGGAAAAGGCAATGTATAAACGCATATGACATGCAAAAAAATCCGATTTTTATAAAATTTAGTCTGAATCATAATAAATGAATTAAATAATAAAAAATATTTTATATCGAATGGCATAATTGTTAATAGATACCTTCGTACAAAAAGAGCATCCAGCTTTTTTTTTTTTTCATTACCGGTATTTAAATTTTAATCAATTAATTTAATTCAAGTACTATAAAATCTATTTTAGCATCGACTCTCAACTAATTTTATTTGAGATAAGGATCAAAAGGACAAACACATACTTTCCAACGTTAAAATAAAAGGAGTACTATTTGTTCATGAACAAAATAGGAATATGTTACCATGTCAACTCCGAATAAACATATATATATATTATTTGTCATATATGCCGGAGATTAAAATCAAAGAGAATTAAATAATATTAATCATTGCAAAAACATGTATCTTTTTTATTCAATTCTAATTTATTTTCTCCATGTGTTCTTTAATGTTGTAAATTTTGTTAATATACTTAATGGTTGTCTACAGGGAAAAAAAATATATATGAACACTGTGGTCATGCTGAGTCATCACATCCCAGAAAACAGCAAGAAATCAACAGCGCTCTGGATACCTGAATGGGCTGCAGGAAGGTAGCATCCTCAGAGTCCACCACACCATTTCCAAATTGACAACCAACAAGAACAAGGTGCTTCAAATAGGATTCTCCAAGATCCCATATAAACAGCATATGGAATATGAGCTCTCTACACACTTTTTTCCATCTCGAGGCTTCCCATGGGAATCAAATCAAATCTCTTCCACTTGCCAACCTTCAACCTTGTTATGATAGCTTTGCCTAAGGCACTTAAGATTCCTCTCTCTTCTCTCTCTCACAGACAAAAACTCGGTGCAGTGACAGATTAAGGAACCAAGAAACAAGAATATAATTTGGAAGAATAATACATGACCAGGTGCATAGATTACAAGCATTCAAATGGGTGCAACATTGTCATGCAGGACTGCAGATTCCTCTAAAGTTTACACATTTTCAATTTTCACATGAAATCTGAACTGTAAAATTTGTCCTTAAAAAGTCATTTTATGGTTCATGTGTGGTCTGGAAATTGAGCAGCTTAATCAGCACATAAATGGTAATATAAATGGGTACTATCATGGACCGCGAGCAGGGCGGAAACAGAGACATCCTGTAGCTTGGTCCTCTGGAATCATGCCACCTCCCTTGCTAGTATCAATTGCTTCTAACAACTTCACAACCTCATCCATATCTGGGCGTTTCTCAGGGTTTCCATCCCAGCATCTTTTCATGATACTTGCAAATGAGCTCGGACAACACCTAGGGATCTCTGGCCGTAAGTTCTGTCATCACCAAGTGAAATATAAAAGTTTGTCACCATATGGTTAAACAACTAGTGATAGGTGAAGACGATGTAGAAAGTTTTAAGCTCAGGTCTAAATTTGATGAGCCAAAATGGAAAGGAATAAAACTGAAATATAAAGTGAAAATACAGCATTTTAAATCGCCATGACAAGAGTTGTATTTGCAGTTGCTGGCTCAATAAAAAGAACAGGTTTTGTATGGATTGCAGAGTCATACAGGAAAAAGAAATAGCAGTCAAGAGACCAGTAATGCTATTTGAAGAGTTTTTGGCTCAATGGCTCTTTCTCTTCTTTATATCTTTCCTTTTTCCCCCAGGTGCAGGCCTTAGAAAGAGTTATATGTGCATATCCCAAGTTGGTCCTGAATTTTGTATGTGGGAGTCACTGCTTGGTGTCTTAGTAGTTCTAGTCCTTATTACCTCATTAATAACTAAAAGCGTTGATTTGACCAACCCATGAATTATAGGACATAGATGAAAAATAAGGATATCGGGCATGATATACCACAAGGGAAAATCACGTATCGTCTGGGAGTCACAGCTATGACAATAATCATCACAAGCTTACTCTGTTGCTACTTCTATTATTGCAGCAAATAATCTTTCATTAAAGAATGTTTAAAGATAAGATCTGATCCATTAGTAACGAATGATAAAAGTGATCGACTGTGACATAAAAAAAAAAAAAAAAAAGAGCAGCATCATATGCTGATCAATCTTACACTTCTAAGATAGGTAACAGATGACATATTTACCCTAGGAGTTGACCAATATATGTGACGGGTTCATATTCTGCTAGCAACATCTGAGCCAAAAACTAATATCAAATATTCAAAAGAGGCAGACCTGTCGAACAACAGCAGATGAGATGTCAGCAAAACTCAGATCAGGATAAGGCATGTCACAGCAGTAGATTTCCCACAAGCATATGCCAAAACTGTAGACGTCGCATTTCCTATTGTAAGGCTTACCATCAAGCACCTACAAAATAAGTCATTATATTAGTATGCTGGAAAAGGAGAAAAGAGTGGCTAATTTCCAGGAATTTAACCAACACGATTGTTGCTTGGAATGTCAGTAGTTGGCGATTTATTAAAACAAATAAAATGAATGGTAATTAACATTCAAATTTTCCTCCTGATATGTAAATATCCATCATTGAACACTTGAAAACTCTATAGAATACGCAAATATGTACAAATACCTCCGGGGCCATGTATCCCAGAGTACCAGTTTCACCAGTCATATCCCTTGGATTTTGAGCTTCAACCCGAGCAACACCAAAATCAGCAATTTTCAGAGTTCTATGAATGTTTAGTAACATATTTTCCGTTTTAACATCACGATGAACAATCTTTTTTGAGTGGAGATAGCTCAAACTGCAAAAGAGCAGAAACAAAACAGAGTAAACTAAAAACCCGATCAATGAATTAACTAAATTTAACAGCCTTATAACGACCACACTCACCCTCTTGAGAGATCCAAAGCAAGTTGTATGACAACCTTGAAAGCAAGTTTCTTTCTGCTGTTCCTAATTAAATAGTTTTTTAGTGTTCCTCCAGCAAGGTACTCGACAACCACACAACATGCTTGGGGAGGAAGAGGATTGTGGCTGTCAGTTCCAGTGCTTTTTGGAGGCATCTTTAAATTTGAAGTTCCCATGGAAGCTCCGATAAACTGTAAAGGGCACATGGTATCATAGTTCAAACACAACAATTTAGACATTTGACAGAGAATAAAAAATCCTGCAATATCTATAAAAAATAGCTCCATCTACAACTGAATAGAAGAATACATGATAAAGTTGTAAAGTTGACATTAGAGGTCATCAGAAATATGATAGATAAACAATTGATGAGACAGGTGTTTCTAAGACAGCTGAGGGCTATGTGTGTAACAGAAACTGTAACTTCAACCTTTGTAACATTTGGGTGGTCAAGCTTGTGCCAGACAGCAACTTCTTGTCGAAAAGATGCCCGTAATGCAGCTGCTTCGGCAGCTGTAGCAATGCCATCCTCCCCCCAATCCAATATTTTCACTGTGATAGTATTATACTATGAGAAATGGTCAAAGAAACACTATCATGATAAAGAAATGATACTATCTGACAAATTAAAGGCTGAGGATTTCAATGTGAAAAAAAAATGCCACCTTAGAAATGTCAATCTTAATGCTTAAACACAACACACCAATCAACAGGATACTAATTTTGGTAGCAAGAAACTAAGAATTCACAGGAACATCAAGACACTAGAAAGGTGATGTCAATACCCAAAAAAACCCAAAAAAAGGGATAAAACCCATTTCTAGCGGCATTTGGGACAAATTAAATGTGCAACAAATGCCAAACTTGAGATCAGAAACTCCTCATACCCTTCAACCACAGCGATTATACAAACATAAAGCAAGAAATGTCATAAGGAAAGTCTCAACATAACAAATGATGAAACTATAGTTGCAGGAACAGCGTGGGCAGAAGAGAACTAATTATAACTCTTCCAAAATCTTCAATATGCCATATATGAAATTCTCATGACTCTTCAATGAAGAGTGGCACTAGTTTATGCAGCAGAAATTAGTATAACTAGCAGGAACCACTTATTATAGAATGACAGCCATGCATATGCCGAGATGCCAACAAGAATTTACATCATACAAGGCAATCTTCCATGTAAATCTATACTCTTTCATTTGAATGCTTAAAATGAATATTCCACAATATTTCCACTTCTTGATGCAACTTATACATCCATCGTCACAATCAATTCCCTGTTCCTACAGTAAGGCACAAATGTGATATCATGCAAGCAAAGACTTCTTGCTAAAAACTCATCTATGGCATAATGGGACTTTAATTTTAATTATACAAAAATTTAAAAATGCTATTCTCATTTACCTTGTTCTTGCGGTTCTGCATAGCCAAAACCAGCACATGTTCTAGAAATGATCAAATTTCTCCACTGACCACTAAGGTTGGACAACAGGAGAACGTTTAAACGATGATCAATCACTTCCTTGCCTCATTTGAAATTCAAGGAACTTTATCATATGCAAATCAAATTTCTCAGCTATCTCATTGTCATCCTTATTGGCGAGAACAATAAGACATGAGAAGTACTAACATTTGATTACAAGGAAAACAGGCTCAAGGGCTTGTCACAGTTTGTCTCTTGGGGGTGCTGATGTAAGGTGGTAAAAATGTTCGGCCTGATTCTACTCCTATTTATATGAGTAAAATTTCGCTTTTAATTAAGAGCGAGATCTTGCATATGCCAACAAATTGTTCTTAACTACCGGGTGCAAAGCAATCTCACTAACTTTTTTATTGGCTCAAAACAGCCAACCACAACCTTCTCAACTCTTCTGAAATCTTCAATATGCCATACATGAAAGTCATCATGACTCTTCCTTTAAGAGTGGCACTTGTTCATGCAGCAGATATTAATACACATGGCAGGAGCCACTTATTATAAAATGACACCCATGCAAGACATGCAAGGCACCAACAACAATTTAAATCGCAAAAGGCCATCTTCCATGCAAATATATACTGCTTCATTTGAATGCATAAAATAAATATTCCAAAATATAGCCATTTCTTGATGCCACTTATACATAATCACGATCAGTCCTCAATTCCTACAGCAAGGCACAAATGCAATACTATGCCAGCAAAGACTTCTTCCTAAGAGTCTATCTATGGCATAGTGGGATTTTAAAGTTTAATTATATAGAAATCCAAAATTGTCATTCTCATTTACCATGTTCTTGCAGTTCTGCAGGTTGGACAAGCCAGACAACATTTTAAGCTATGATAAACCACCTCTTAGCCTAATTAGAAGTTCAAGGGAATTCATCATATGCCAAATCAAATGTCTCAGCTATTTCATTTTCATCCTTAATGGCAAGAACAATAAAAAGATGATAACCACTAAACTTTGATTGCAAGGAAAACAGCCTCAAGGACTTGTCACGGTTTGTCTCTTCGGGGTGCTGAGGTAAGGTGCTCAAAATGTTTAGCCCGATTCTACCCCTATGTATATAACCAAAAATTTTTGTTCTATAAGAACCTGGTCTTGCATAGGCCAACCATAAATTGTTCCCTACTACCAAGTTGCAAAACAATCTCACGAACTTTTTTGTTGGCTCAATACAGCCAACCCCAACCTACCCAACCCACCAACCCCCCTTCGTGCCCCAGGGCCGCACAAACCACACTGCTGTAATTCTTAGTATTAATGTTACCTAAATCGTGAATCTTTATGGAATGGTTATAGGTTCGGAATATAGCCTGTTACATTCCCCAGCATGTGGGGAGAAGGCTTGGTTGATGCTCGAATTGCTAATTCAGACCATGATTTGCATGCATTCAGATTCTTCAAATATTTCTGTGTTGGTTTATTGATAGGCATATCATACATGTTATGGAAACTTCAGCTGATATTAAAACATATTAAAAAAAAACTATTTATTATATTTTTTTCCTTTGACTGCAATATTCATTTCCAATTTCTGTATATAGCATTTTGTAATTTTTTTTACGTATATTAAATGTCAATTGCTCTTTTCAATGATCTAGATTGCAAAAGAACCAATTTTCTAACTGAATCAAAATTGTGAGTCTCTAGGGGATAGAGTGATTCCAGTAACTATAAGGAGGATACTCTATCTCTGACAGCCGAGCAATGTTACATAAACTCACATACACTACATGGGGTGCTTACTGAGGCCTAGCTTGCCTGTGGGCGAACCCTGTGGTGTTGGTCTTACCATTATTACTAAATTAAAATAGCAATAGGTCGAGGAAGGCATGTCCATAATGTTTGAACTCAAGGCTAGACATGCATAACTCTCTTGCATGGACAAAGCATACCAGTGAAACTCCATCACAAAATTCAACTAAATCCTTTTGACAAAGATATAGCTTTACAGCATTGAATTCTTGCTAGCATATCCAGATATCTCCTCATTAAGGAGACTGAGAAAACTCAGTGACCCCAAACATGAATACTTTGAAACCCATTGAATGAATATCCCCTCAAGAAACCAATTAGTTAAATGAGGACCTAATTTTACCCAAGTCAGGTCAGAATTTATTCTATTGTAATTGCTACACTATCTTTTTCCCACACAAGGTATAAAATTAGGAAAAAAAATAAAAGCAGTAGAATTGGTCACAATCCAACCAGATAAGAAAACATTTTATTCAGCCTTAAGTAATTCCAAAATTGTCAGTAGACATGGCGTGATTAGAGAGACTATAGTTTGCCATGTTCGAGAAACATCCATCCTATTGTTTACAGTGACATAGGAAGATGATTCTCAATTGTGGTTGAACAAGCACAAATAGTGCTATGTTTTGCAGATACAAACACAAGCACTGGGTTTAGACACAAATACCATGTAAGAAGACATGACCCTCTTAATTGTTTTACCTTTACACAAGTTAAGGAAGAAAAGGGAGAACGCGGTTCACCAAACCCCAACCCAGTGTCACACTTTCTCGTGCTCTGAATGGATCCAGTGCCTAACTACCAACTCCTCCCGTATTTGCGCTGTTAGAGCCAAGCTAGGAATGACCATTAGTGTGCACCCACAAATTAATCACGCTCTGAACTGAACCAAGCAAAGCCTCAAACAGGGACACTACGCCGAACAGACGATTATGTTGTCAAGCAAATGGCCAGGCATGGAAATTGATGGACACAACTACCATGCTGCAAGTTATCAATGAGGCAAACAGGAAGAAACACTCTATCTGGAACATCCCCCCCCCCAAAAAAAAAACAAAAATTCAAGCTCAGCAGCTCAGGGGGTTTAGAGTGTATTCTGGATACATTTCGCATTTGCAAAATGAGAATAAATGAACCCTTTCCTGAGAAGGATAGCAATAAGAACAATCACTCTTAAAGAAGTAAAGGAATTGACGCCGTCAGGATAATTATGCACGCCAGGGCCATACTCTTGCATGGTTTGAATATGCAAAATTTTGTCCGAGTGCACTGCCACAACAACAGGAGTACAACATGCTAACTTAACAGCCAATCTGACAAATCACCATCCGTAAAGGACAAGAATCTGCTAATTATAGCATATATAGTCCCACAGAGTTTTCTGTTTCCTTCATTTTAGGACTCACACCATCACTTTTTGCTGCTCCTGAGAGAATGCAGACTTTCTTCATGTATTTGAGTATTGGACTTGCACCACAATTTAACCATTTATATGACCACAATAATCCCTAAGATAGAAACACTTTTACATAAAACAGACAGCTAGAAGAAAGGTGGGGGTGAATATACACTTTTACATAAAACATCACACTCACCTAGGAGAAACTAAAAGAGATGATATACAAAGACAGTAACAAATGATTTTACATAACACACTTATTAGCATATGAAATATTGAGGACGACCTAATCTTAATTCTAATACAAGAAATCATTACCATGTCTACATATATAAACATTCCTATTAGCAAATTGTGAACGTGAGACTGAACAATCATGTAATTTAAGAGAAAAAGAGTTACCTGCAACATCTTGGCCATCATAAACGCCACGATATACGGTACCATAAGTCCCATGAGCAATAACATTTCTCATATCCAATTTTGACAAATCAATTTCCCAATCTTCCTTCTTTGTACATGCTTCCCTATCCCTTGACAAAACCCTACTTAAGTGCTTCTCCAACTGCATATCCCAAGTCTTGAAATCAATCTTGTCTGCCCTAAAAAACATGTCCTTGTTACTAATACTCCCAACATCCTTCACTTTTGAATTATTCACCACTCCCTCTCCTCCTGATTTTGGTTTATTATCAGATGAGAGTGTTGTTTCGACCTCAACACCAGCCATCATATCTGTTGTTGTTATAGACTCTTAACACAAAGAATAAGCAAAACAATGGAACTCAGAAACAGTCCCCCCAAGAAAACCTCGGCTATCCCAAAATCAAAGAATGATTAATGAAACAACCTTGTTTTCATATTGATGATCTAATCACTATTGTTGTTTCACTGAACCAACAAAGACCGAGTTAAGAAAACGATCAGAAAATATTGGGTTTTGCTCCAAATTTGCAAATTACACCACACCCAGAAAATCAAATTCTTTTTAGGATCGTTCAGATAAAAATTTATGGAATAAACTTGTGACTGTTGGACGGTATAAAATTCCCTATGATTTTATGGAAAAATAAAATTGAAAGGAGGCAAGGAAAAGACTAACAGCAACAGAGTCTAAATTCATCAACACCAACCATTTCATTGAATTCTAAGGAGAAAGTAATTCTGTAAAATGACCCTTTTGCCACTACTTCAGGCCCTGCAATAAATTTTGGAAAAAGCCAACATTGGTGATATGAAAATCCAAATGAATCCAGATAAAAATAAAATAAACCCAAAAATAACCAGAGAAATAAAAGAGGAAAATGAAAATAAAGTGACAGGGACGACACGTGCTCAACAAGAGATAGAGAGCGCTCTGTGGAGGAGAGCGAACGAAGGAGCGAACGAAGGAGAGAGAGAGCCAACGGGGAAGGAGGAAACAAAATGATTGGAAAATGAAAATTAAAGGGAAAAATGAATTAGTATTGCTGTTGTTGATGGGCTTGAAAATGAAATATTGAATAGTTATTTCGGCACAAATAATACAAATACCATAATTTTTTTTATTTTCTTTTCTAATTTCTCGTTCAAGAAATAAAAAATTTTCCACCTCAATTTGACCAAAATACCCAAATATTTAAAAAAAAAAAACTATTAAAGATTTTTATTTAGAAAAAAAATGAAAAGAGAAACAATAGTTGAATAATTTGCAAATGGAAACTATATTAAAATAATTCTTTTTACCTTATCAAGTATAATTAATATTTTATTTAATTAGCAGTGGGGATTAAAAAATTGATTAACAGAAATTTTCAATTAACATACCTAATTGTACTTTTAATTACCCGTTTCATGTATCTAATAACTTTTAATAACGAAAAGAAATATGTTATTACCTTTTCTTGAGTCATAAAAAAAGAAAAATAAAAGTATATATATCGATATATTACATATTTAATAATTGACCTAAAATGGAGTTTTAATACAACTTATTAGAGCACCAAATTTTAATTACTATGACTTTTGAGAAAGACCAAAAGATTTTCATCCTCCAAAGTTTTCTTTTGTTAAAACTATACATGAAAAAAATAAAAATAAACAAAAAATGCGAAGACACATGTTTGTTATCCTTGGACCGACGAAATTCTTGGAGAGGCGAAATTCTTGTCCTTAATTAAGGTTGAAACGAGTAGAGGGAGAGAGAGAGAGAGAGTATATCAAATATTTTTAATTTGATAGATCAGATATTTTATTTTTTTAATTAGAAATCTTAAATTTAAGTTTTAAAAATGATAAAAAATGATTTAAGAGATTCAATCTCTAAATAGATTTTATAATATTTGAATCAGATTAATCGAATAAAATTTAAATATCATTGATAAATATAAAAATTGAAAAAAAAAAAGAGAGAATGGGAGAGATATTATAATATTCATTTCGAATTAATTGAATAAAATCTGAATGAGAGACAGAGAGAATGTCCTTGGAAATGAATGCTGAGGTGTCGAAAGCGTATGATTTATGACGGGGAATATCCGAAAGCAAGAGCATCCCAAAGCAAAGCTCCAGCCATGCTTGTGGACACAAACGATGCGATCACTTGTTTGGCGTCTCATTTGACCCCTCCTTTTTTTTTTGTGCCTTTTACAATGCACACAAACAAATTTATAAAGAATCATAGGATAAGATTAGACTTTACTAAATTATATTTAATATTATACCTAAATTAAGATCTCTTTATATTATTTTAAATTTTTTTGTAAGGTTATTTTAAAAACTTTTACGATTGAACCGGTTAATATATTAAAAAAAGTATAAAATTATTTTTCATAAATTTCAACTGATTATTAAATTATTTTTCAAACCCTTTTTTTTTTGACATTGTTCTCTAAATTGGTGTTTCTATAAATTTCACCATTCAAGTTGCATACAAAATACATGAAACCCTAGTTTTCTCTTTTTAAAAATAACAAATTTATTTTTCTTTAAAACTAAATATATTAATTTTCTCTCTAAATAAAATAATTTAAAAATTTTTCTATCTAAAAATATAAAATTTAGTTTTTCCTTTTATAAGACCAAATATATTTATTTTTCTTTCCAAAAAATTAATTTTTATTTCTCTAAACATACTAATTTTGAAATTTTCTCTCTATGAAAAATCTAAATCTATTTTTTCTCTCCCTAAATCTAAATAATTTTAATTTTCTCTTTAAAAATCATTTAATTCATATTTTCTCTCTCTTAATATATTAATTTTAATTTTGCTTTCGTTAAAAAAAATTAATGGTTCATTCTCTAAAATAAAACACTGTGACTTAATTTATCATTTTATTTTTAAAGGAGGTAATGCTTTTAATTCCTTTATTAAAAAAAAAAAGTTAAATTTTAAATACCAAATATAAAAAATTAAAAATTATTTTATATTTTAAAATTATATTTGCCCACACCAAAAACAACCTTGAAAGTTGTCCGAAGCTGGTGTCCGACGGGGCATCCTCTTCAAAATGACTAGATTTTTTCGATAGAAATGATGCGAGATGTGATATTCCACCGGAAATAGAATTGAAGGGTAGGCTGTACTTGCACATCGAAAGAAGCTACATCATACGTCTCCCAAGACCCTCCCCTTTTTTTAATAATCAAAAAATATCCAAAATCATATTAATTAATATTAATTAATCTGATTTGAATACCATTCGACACAATTTAAAGAAAAAAATTCTCTTATTATATTTTTTTTATTTATAAATTTTAAATTTAAAATTTAATTAAAAAAATTAAAATAATAATTTTACTTATTAAGTCGATTATCCACTATTTAAAAAGTTTTATTTCTTCGGTACTCAACCCCCTTAGTGTTACTAAAAGCCAAACGATCAAACGCATAATGCATATCATAGTAACTAGGAGGAGTACATGCATGGTGTGGAGTTTAAATTTCAGGGTGACGTGCCCAATTGTAAAAAAAGGTAATTAAAACTTTAATTGAATAATAATAAATAATAATTATAGAACAAAAAGCATAACTTACAATAAATAATAATAATTAAAAGGGTATGAGTTGTAATGTGATTGAAACATGCTCTGCTGACGTTGTACGGATACTCCATCTTTCTTCGGATATTATATGCTACCCGTGGAGGTCCCATGATCTGTGGAAAGAAAATTTTGAAAAAACCAAGAAACAGATGATGTTCTACCTAGAGTGGGCATTTAATGCGAGCTTGTATCGGAGACATATGCATTAGGGCGTACGTAACGGATTTATCGAGTAATGCCTGATGGAGGGTTTGGAAATGTACAGAAATGGCAAGCCTGTGAAAAGATGTTGAGGAACAAAACTGCTCGGTAGATTTTTAACTTGGTGGACAATTCCTCCAAATTTTAATTTTCTAGTCGGTAACCAGTGATTTCTACCTTTTGATATATCTATTCACTTGTCTCTTAGTATATTTCCTCTTGATACAAATTTTTCAATCACCTCTCAATATTTGAATATTTATTCTGAGTTTCTTGATATATATTTATCTCTGGGTAAATATATGTTATTTTGTTATTTTGTGAATGGGAGTTTATCGATACACTCATTTCAATTAAAGGAAAAATGTGAACTTTTTCTGTAAATTGTGAAGTTTATAGCTTCTCGATACACTCATTTCGATTAAATAAAAAGTGCGAAACTTTTCGGTATATCGTGAAATTTATAGTCTTCCATATACCATAATTAGCGACACCACTCTCCACCGGATTGCGTGAGAAAAAAAGAAATACAAATCCTGATTTTATGCAGTTTTTTGATTCAATTCACTCAAACTAACCAATCACCAATGACACATCAAACTCACCAACTATAGATCTGCCAAGTGGAGGATAATCCAAACTAAAGTAGTGTTATGATCCAACCCATTCTAACTCAAAAATAAATAAATAAATAAATAAATGATGCATCTCATGTACAACACATCAACGACAGATCACCTCACCTCTTACAACACCTCTTGCATGAGACATCACATGTCCTACTCACCAACAACATAGCATCTCCTGCCCAAGTGGAGGATTACCAAAACCGAGCTAGCAATTGGTCATTCACGTTTATATTAATATGGTTAATAATTAATAGAAGGGTTTACTTTGCATTTTAATTCTTCACGAAAAACATTGTCAGCCACCAATTACAATGTTGTAATCTTTGTTTGTTGTCGTACATTTCTGTACTAACACATAATCCGTTTGTCATGGTCATACTCTCTCTCTCTCACGTAACCCTAAACAAAAAGGAAAAATGGAATCCTATTTATCATCGAGTGCTGATTACAAACGACCTTTCTTTTCTTTTTTTGGGAATCAAATGACAAGATAATAACATTCATCCAGTCTCAGACAAAAGGTCAGAAAGTTCATTCTCATGTTTGGGCACGTAATTTGCTTTAAATTTAAAGGAACAAAGGCATTTGGATCCCTTTCCCTAGTGGGAATTCCTTTGAATTTGTTGGATATATCTCATACCCACTTGGGAGTATATTCTCTGTTCTCTGCGCAAGCCGGCCACCTAAAATTCCTCTTTTCCTCTTTTCCTAAAATTTGACCCGCCTCGTAAAATAATATATATATTATGTAAAACAATAATTTGACAAAAACAAGGTTATATATTCGGTTGGACATGAACTAGGATTGAATATAATTGTAAATCTTGTTTAATAACTAAGCTAAACATAAATATAAGATTCAAATTCTTTTATATGTATACATATAAGTAGACTTATTAAATTGGTTAAACCAATTAAATTTTTAAAAATTTTCAATTTTAGTTAAAAATGAGATTTTTAACTCAACTTTCCCCGGTTGGAAAACAAATTAAACTCAATTTATCTCATTCAAAAACTTAAAGAATTGTATAGTTGTGCAATCAAACAATTTGTTAAAGAAAGCCAACCCTTGTCCCCAAGGGACAGTCTGTGATCACAATCCCCCCTCCCTTAATCCTGAAATTTAGGATTCGAATTCTTACGTAACAAAAAAAAAAAAAAAAAAGAAAGCCAACCCTTTGATTCCCCGAGAGGGCAAAAAGCGCTTATCCACCCAAGAAAGAATACTTGGCTTTCAGAGACTCTGACTTTTCTTCTGGAGAAGATGGAAATGAATCATGCACAACCCACAAAAAATAAAATAAAACAAACAAGAATTGAGATGATCGATTGATAGCTCAGTAAAGCCAATGAATAAGAATTGCAAAGCCTTTTTTTTTTTTTTGCGACGACCAGCTGCTGGGGATATGGTTGCAGGAAACTTGATGATGCTTACAATTTTGACATCTTTCCATTCACTTACCTCATGCAATAATATAATGAACATAAAGTCATCAGCAAGAATTTTCTCCACCCCTTAAAATCACAAAGTTCAAGTCTATAGAAAGCAATTTTTTGAATTTACTGGACTCGCGAAAATAAGCTTTGATTAAACCAGTCTCGAAAGCAGATTAAAGACTACCAGGAGAAAGTCCAGAAATTCATAACTGCATCACAAAAAAATGAAAAAAAAAATGAATGCAGGGCGAGCGCAGCCCAATGTAATGGGAACATACTGGGGCAATACATTTGTGGGGTAAGCTAGAGAAAGCATGCATGTCTAGAACAAAGACAACTTGAACCAATGGAAATCAGATTCAACCTAACAGTCCAATCTTATCCATTACTGCATATTTGACATGACTGCAACCAATGAAGATGCTGAAAACAGTTTTATTAGTTTTTAACATCTTATAAAGAGAACAATATGCAGTGCACAAACATAAACCCTAAGAAACAATCAACCATAACTTGTCTAGCCAAGGAGTTCAATTCAGCAACATTACAAACAAAATTCCCGACCCCTTTGCTTTGATGTCTATGTTATCAAAACCCGGTCTTTGTTGCTACGAACAAAGGCAGTGGCACTAGCAACAATGGCTTAAAGAAGATATTTTACTAATAGCTTAGTTGTAATGTACAACAGGCTCTTTTGGACATTCTGAAACGCATATACACTATTATGAACATGGGGGAAGAGATATATAGAATGTCACAATTTGTCCAATTTATTTTTCTTACCACTGAAAAAGCATGGCCGAGAATGACTGCATTAGCTGCTTGAACACATTCACAATCAGATATTACCAATTCTACCCGTCCAGCCAGTAAACACTTTAATCTTAGTGTACAGTCAAACCTCCCCCCCCCCCCAAAAAAAATATCATAGCCAGTATATGGTCAACCATTTTGATTCTACTGACCAAGTGAAATCCATAATAGAATTGGCACAGTAAGTGAATTTCATAGTTGCTAGATGATTACATAAAGCTAGAGACCAAAGTGCATTCAAGTAGCTATCTGATCTCAAAGCATGAATGACAATAGCATAACTTCTAATCTTGTGCGCTCTTGATATAACTAAATTAATTGGACATCACAAACAAATTTGTCAATCCACAATCTCAGTTTTTTGGTGAAATAGTCAACAGTCTTCACCTAGTATTATTAACCCCTATTATAGCACTTAAGCTCCAAATGAATAATCTTCCCACTCTTTTGTGCACAATTATTCTCAGATAACACATTGTTTTTCCAATCTCTTTCCTTCCACATTTCCCTAAGAGCAAAAACCAAATTTTAAATTGTAATGTATTTTCAAGCTATATTCACATAACTGTCCATACTATTTCCCTTTTTATTAACTAAGAGAACTAGCTACTAAGTTCTAGATTGTAGGAAGGCAATTGTGCATCCAATTGATTAATTAGACCAAATAAGAGTACACAGAAATAAAGTCATGTAGTATTTAATGATTTAAGGCAGCAACAAATATGTACTTTGCATGTGTTCACGACAAATTTTCATTCATCCATAGTGCAAATGTTATTGAGTAGACAAGGGACAAGTCACATAGCAAGAAGCCAAGTGTATGTCATTTAAATCACTTTTATTGACTACAAGACTGCAGACTAATGCCAAGTTACCCTGAAGCAGCAAAATAAGTTGCTTCTTATCATAATGAATTTCAATTCAAACTACATTGAAAAATTATTTCAGGATAAAGAATATGGTTTATATTTCTTGGTGCAATTAGATTGACCTTGACAGTGAAGAGAACACTGCCATCTGATACCTGCTGGCCTGCAGTAACTTGTAGTCCACGAACATAGCCAGCAAAAGGTGCTTTCACAACATGATAAAAAGAACATAGATCATATTAAGTATAGTAATGTATGAGAAAGGACCGTGGATTATGGATAATCCTAATAAGGGCAAACCTCCATCTTCATCACTTCCAGGACCAGTACAGGTTGCCCCTCCTCTACCCTTGTCCCATCTTTCAGAAGAACTTTAACTAGCAAGCCAGCCATAGGTGCCACAACCGTTCCTGCAGGGAGAGATGCTTTTTCAAAACTGGGCTTCTGTTGGCTATCATCATCATCAAATAGCTCAAGCACCAGTCTTCGTCTGAAATGATGATGCTGTGCACCATGCCATATGTGGACGTGCTCAGTTTTATCCTGCAAGGAAAGTTCAAAAGATTTTAGTCCATAAGTTTAGAGACCCACACATACACATGCTCAACGCACCTTCTGCTATGGATATGACTGATCGGTTAGACAAGACTTGGCACAATTAATTTCAGTAAGTATTGAACCATAATAGCAGAAAGCACTAATCATTGAGACCAATTATGTTCGGCAGACGACTGGCTGTAACTACCTTCCCTTCCATCCTTTCAAGTTGGAGCTTGGTACATAAACAGTTTAAGTTTTAACCTGACGAGAAAGAACACTTAAAAACTGAAAAGATTATGAGAGAGCTTTTTTGAATCTACTCCATGATGGACCTCAAAATAAATAAGAAACAAAGTTGTTCAACTGAATGAAATCTTCAAGAAATCTCAATCTAGTCACCCTCTAGGAGTTGTTCTGTTAGTTACCATTGTTACAACTTCATGAGTTTCGCCATTTTACAATGATGAGTTACCTTAGGGAGACTCTGCTACAGTCTTAAATTTAGGTTGACATGTCACAATGTCAGTCTAAGCCAGTCATGCCCATATGCACTTACTAAGTGTACAATCAATCGTTCAGGCATTTGGTGAAAGCATGGAGTGTAAAATTGCAATTTTGGCAGGCAACACATTGAAAAATATGGATGGACAAGTAAGAACGTGAAAATGGTTTCAGTTACATTAAACAAATGAGACATGGGGAAAGTAATTAATGAATACCTTATTCTATCTGTGTAGGATTTTTTTTTGGGGGGGGGAGAGAAAAACAGATAAATAAGCTTACATTGGAATAGACAGCTACGCTGACTTTCATTGTGAGGCCATCAACTTCAATCTTGAATATTTGATTGCCTAG
This sequence comes from Dillenia suffruticosa, assembly GCA_033439265.1. NCBI lineage: Eukaryota > Viridiplantae > Streptophyta > Magnoliopsida > Dilleniales > Dilleniaceae > Dillenia > Dillenia suffruticosa. Next base: position 22,835,114 of record JAVTVX010000020.1, on the reverse strand, counting down.
GTCTGCAACACTGACCTCTAAAGCGGAGGAGTCACTATCTCCTGTCTGTGATGTAAGCAACAAATAAATTTCTGCAGCATAAAAGGGAGGCAGGAGGACCAATACAAGGAAGAAAAGTAAAGAACATGTATTGTTGAGCACCTGAATAAGATAGTTCCCATTAGACAAGTATGTGACGGATGGCTTTAAGGGCATTGGGCCAGTGCTATCATATTCATTATCCCGTTCAAGTTCCAATGTGCGGGTAGCATTATGATGGACTCTAAAAGGTGGATGAACATACCATATTGAGGGTGAGAAGTTGCCACCTGAACATATCGGCAGTCATTACTTTTAAGAGGGACTCCATAGCACAACTAACATATGCTGATACAAGATTGGACCTATGATTTACCAGAAGAGCCTTCCTTCAAAGCAGAATGCTCTGCGTCACAAACACAAGCAGCAACAAGGATGCACCAAACCTAACAGCGTGATATGCTTCTTTTGCTAATTCCGAACTACTAGAATCAGCAAACAGATCATCCTTAAAGTTCACCCACTCGTTATCAATGGGATCAGGGATACTTCCAGAAAGAAATATATTGAAGAGTTGGCACAGGCCTTTAAATGGGTTTCAACTTTGCCATCTGCAAATGCCCAATGATTTGCAAGTTTTTGGAGGAAATTAATGTTGGTTGGTAATCCAGCAACCTGCAGAGACATTACAAAGTTTATTTAGAGCCAGTGACAAAAGAATCTGCATGAGATGCAAAACTGTCCAAGAAGAACCTTACTCTAAAGGCAAAGCTTAAGATATCATTGCAGCACAAAGGAGGAGAAATTCCTAGAGAAAAATAGCATATCACTCCAAGAGCGGATAGATATATATACATGCAAACATACTGATGGACACAAAGAAAAAAGAAAGTTCTGGATATTTAGGCCACCAAACAGCTCTTAACTTCTCTCACTACAATTACAAAGGTTCCAATGCTGGAATCCTTCCAAACCAACCCATCTAGCCCACGAAACACACATTAACATAATAACAAAGCCAAAGAAAGAGCTAAAAGATCTTCAACTGGTGTGTCATTTGCTTGATGCACAAAATCCACATTTCCAGTCCCAGGAAAAAGGATAACTAGGAACTCACTCCTACCTCTTTATCTCTAGCAAGAGTAAATAGGACTTGAAATCAATCTTTCGAAGGAATTGCATGCAATGCATTTGCAGTTTAATATCAATGTTCAATCCTGTCCTTCCCAAAAAAGAAAAAGTCAGCTTTGAAGTCTCTCCAACATATAGGAAGTGACCGCAAAATATCAGAAAATTAGAGAGTTCAATTGTCATGATCCAATCTGCTTATTTAGACATATATTACCTCCTTTTGAAGAAATGAGTTCTCTTGCATATAGGACATAATTGCTGGAAGAAATATATGCTACAGCAAGGGTGTTTTGTCAGGCCTGACCTTTTTTATAGGTTAGGAAGAGATCAGTCTCATCTTTTCCTGATTGAACTAGTTTGGGATAACTTAACCTGCTCCGGAACATCTTGCCGCTAGGTGCTCCAATATATAGGAAGACATGCTTGTCAGAAGAAATTTATGCCACATCAGAGGGGCTTCTCAGGCCTGTCCTTTTTTTTTAAAAAAAAAAAAGGGAAGCAAAAGACCAGCCCCACCCTTTTCCTGATTGAGCTAGTTCTAGATAATTCAACCTCAAATGGGTTTAAAACATCTTGCAATGAAGCTAAGTGCCCCAATATGCAAAACACAAATCTTACTGGCACCAGCAAGCAGTGGAAAGAAAGTAACATAAACATCCTCAAGCATGCAAGATATAGCAATATTTTAAGGTTTACCTGGAACTTTGACAAGCAGTCCTTCAATTTGATCAAATGCAGAACTACAATTCTCTCCCGTACCACAAGCTTAGCAATCATGGGATCATAATGCATACTGACAGCATCTCCTTGTTCCACTCCAGTCTCAACTCGAATGGCTCAATGACAACAGTTAAGCATAAGCATTCTGAGGCTCAAGAAGGGAAAGCATTATGTATGATGTACAGTTTAAAGAAGGAAAAAAAGAAAAGGCAGAGTCAGGCCACCATCATCCCCAAGGCTAGTACTTGATCTCTCCAACCAATCTTCACCGTCCTTGTCATATGGATCAAACATTGAATAGCTTAAATGGTTTTTATTTCAAACCATTGTCTCTTGCAGGCTAATATTCGCCTTGAATCTTCAGAATAATAAGCTAAACAATGCATTGTTGCTCAACAATTTAGTTTCCTCCATTACAAGTTTATTATGTGATTACACTCGTAGGTGAAACTAGAACAGGATGATAATGATGAACTTTGGTAGCAGGAAGAAACCCTTTTGGAACTTCTCAGCATATATTTGGCATCAAAGCATGGCTTATAATCAGAATGACAAATAGGTAATCAAAAATATATTTTATATATTGCAAATATGATGTAACAGCAACAATAATTCAGGCAAGAAATCACAGACTGGAGCATGTATTTGATATAGTTCAACATCACCACCTTCAAAAAACACATAAAACAAAATCCACCAAATTGAGGAAGCTTCGAAAGCCCAAAGTTCCCTACTACTTCACTCATATCTTTTTAATAATGTTGAACAATATAAAATAGATGCATCTTATGCTAATAATTTTTTTCATTTCTCTCACTAGTGTACAAACGCATAATTTACAGACTCTTTTTGTTTAAGCAATCCATCTTGCAGAATGGTTGCACATTATCAAAGCATTGCAGAGGGTAATTCTTGAATAAGAGCTCAACTTGCCATTAAAAAATATACCCAAAAAAATACTTAACTGACAAGGGACTTATGATTGGCTCATAGGAAGAGGTTCTCCATTTGCAATACGAATTTGCCAGTCTACAAGATCTTGACCAACAATCATCTCTGTCACAGAAAGTTCAACCTGCAAGAATGTACATAAGTGCCACCTTTTATTGTACAAGTCAATAAGAAAAATACATAAATAAATAATTGACAAGCAATCCAAGACCTGCAGATGGGTGTTCATCTCCATAAAGTAGAATTTGCCTGATACTGTATCCATGATAAATTCAACAGTGCCAGCATTATAATAACCAGCTGCCTTTAAACAACATATAAAGCAGCAAACACATTATTTGAGTTCTAAAGGATATGGTAAAATAAGAGCAAGAAATAGAAAAGCTAAGATAAGCCAATAGCACAATCGAATCTACAAAGCATTTAATTATGCTAAATCCGAAAACACAGCAGAAAAATCTTCCTGCATTTCCATCCTCTTCACAAGTTCCGTATTCTTATTCTAGAATTTTAAATACGCCCCAGGTTGTACACCAGGCATTAGCTTTTGAAAGCCACAAAAGGAACACTGAAGACAATAAGGCCTCGTTCTCTTCATCCACTGTGAAGTTATGGACTGGAAAATGTGCCCTATACATGTCACCCTGGTAGCAGAGCTTAAACAGGCTTCAAACAAGCTGATTGACTAGTCATTTCTGACATGAGTAGCTTGGTTCATTTGCAGCTCAAAATGATGCCTCCTACACCCAGCAGAAATAAACTGGAGGACAATGTCAATTAAATTATAAAGGAGGGAAATCACCTTGGCTGCAGAAACAGCAGCTTGACCCACATGGGAGCAGAAGTCATCAATAACATTTGGCTGCATCAGTTGGGGTTTCTGTTACAAAAAACATTTACAATGAAAAACCTAAACCAGATACTTGAAAAGCAAACCTTACAGCAGGTGCTTCTTCAATTATCTTCTGGTGTCTCCTCTGCAAACTGCAATCTCTCTTGTACAAATGTAGAAAATTGCCATGTTTGTCGCCAAATATCTAATAACACCCCAAATAAGGATCGTTATCATCATTAATCCCACAAAAGGTTAAAAGGCGGGAAGACCAATGGAGCATCAGACTAGTTGCAAAAACACCCACTGGAGTTTGAAATTTATTAGTTACCTAAACATCAAATGTTCAATCTAAAATGTAAACAATTAGACCTCTAGAGCATGCTACAGAACATTTTAACTACGAGAAAAAACTGTCAGGAGATTTCACCTCAAAAGTATTTGGATTTGAGAAGCATGCAACAGGGTTAGAGTAGTCATACAATTTATACATAATGGCGTTATTGTAATTTAAACATATGATTCATGTATATATGTGTGTGTGTGTGTCCATCTTTATGGACACATAACCTATTCACTCATTTTCTCTTGGTTTAGTCAAGTCCAGAGTTCACTTTTACAAATAAAAAAATAAATAAAATAATATGGTAAAGGATACTAAAGTTTACTTGTAAATTCCTTTTCTATATCCCTTGCCTGCAACTCATGCACCAACGAGTTGTAAATAGGAAGGACATCAAGAAAGAAGAGAGAAAAAGTACATTATAACAGAAGTTTTGATATAATAACTTGGTGATAAACCAAGTCTTAACCATGTCCTAACATTTGGCACTTCCCACGTTATAAGCCATGTGACTTTTAGTTTAATTAGAAAAGAAAGGAAATCCCAATACTTCTAGATATATGTAAATTTGAAATGCTGACTAATTCAAGATATAATGGTATTAATAAATATAATGAATACAATATATCATACTCAATCCAACCAGGCAGGAACTTGGGCCCTGGAAGCTCAGATTGGACCAAGCACCGAGTTCACTTGATTAAGGCTGCAGTGGACCATAGAACCCGCTGTACATGGTACAACTACAAAACCCTAATGGGTAAACTCAATGCTCAGCTCAGCGTAATCCGAGGTGTCGGGGACAAGCGCATGCTCGGCTTGGTCAAAGTACAACACAAATGAACTCAAGTATCTATACCATATAAATACATTGTATATTTTTTTGATTCTTGTAGAAATATTGTATGATTTGTATTAATACATGTGAACATAATAAATGTACTAAAAATCAATTCTAAAAGAACATCATTATTAAGACAAGAAAAATATTGCATTAAAGATTCAAAAAAAAAAAAGAATTATATTTCTCATTGATTGTCTATTTCTCATTAAAAGTCAATCTATTTAAAATATGAACCCAAGAAGTAGTCTTGCAAATTATACACCAGAATATGATTAGACTCTGAAAGGAATGAGAACAGGCAATACCTGAACTTCTATGTGCCTTGTCCTTGTTATGTATTTCTCTAGCAATATTTTTTCTACACCAAAAGAAGCAGCAGCCTCACGTCTTGCTTCCCAAAAAGGAGTCCACAAATTCATCAGGGCATTGCACAATCCTCATACCCTAGAAATCAATTCAAAGATCCATGCAATCAAAACACTTAGTTTTACCAAAACCAAGGTATTAATATTATGTAATGAAGCCTTCATTAGTTTTTGATCCCTTAACGCATGGCATGCTAATCATTAATGTATTTAAATTTTGTCTCTCTTCTTGTTGTTCCAAGAACGCATTGAGCAATTCCATGGAGCTATAACTTAATGTATAATGAAATGCCATTCCAACTCAACGAAGTATTTTGTGAAAAAATAACAAGTACAATCATTGGTCCCCAAAAAAAAACAGAGAAAAACTGTGAACCTTTCCTCCACCTCCATGAGTTGGCTTTATCAAGATAGGGTACCCAATTCAGTCTGCTTCTGATTTCGTAAGGTCGATATCTTGTTCATGGCCATGATACCCCGGCACAAGTGGCACCCCAGCCACACACATTATTTTCTTTGACGCACTGGTAGACATTGAAAAGAAAAAACATAAATATTTAAAATGCTACCAGCTTTTCACAACTAGGTCAATTAAATAATCAACTTGACGTTGTGGCTACATGTTCAATTTTTACGTATATGTTAACATGTAATGACAAGAAGGTAATAAACAAGAACCACACCTTTTATCACCCATGTCACTTATGGCAGATGAAGGAGGTCCAATGAATGTAAGACACTCATTTTCACAAAGCTCAGCAAACTCAGCATTTTCAGACAAAAACCCATAGCCTGGGTGGATAGCCTAAATATCAAAGTAGAAACCTCTCTTACAGGCGTGTCTTTAACTCTGGGCAATCAATCTTCTAACTAGCACTAAGCTGTAGTTCCACAATACTAGCAAGAAGAGAACCAATGAGAAAAGGAGATATAAAGGTTTCTATATATGGCCAAGATAAACCTGTTTCTTGCTGAGTGACATCTAGTAGCACCTATAACGGAGAATGGTGCAACTTTATTCCAGAAGTAGTCAAACAAAAAGACTAAAAAGTAAGAAAGAAAAGCAACATAACAACAATGTCCAAGGCATCAGTGTCATTGTTGCCCCAAATATGCAGGCCACAACTGTTAATCTTCCCGATTGTAAAGCCTACAACCAGTTAAGTCTCTTTTGAACCAGTCCAGAACCTTCCCCCACTGTCTAATGTGTTGAAACTGTTGTTCATGGTTCATTTTCCCCACAACATATGACTATTGGTTGCAGTAAGAATTATTGAAGTTCAATGGCACATTGCTGAAGTATTACTAAAACAAGATGCTATTGATGAAGCAATTGGATATTTTATATCAATTTAAAGCCCTAAGTAATATATGCCGATTAAAAAGGTGGCAACTAGGTTACTTAGTAAAAATCTATTGGTTACACTGGAGAATACATATTAGGATTATGAACCTTCATCAAGATTTAGAGGTCTTATAAGGACAGACAATCGCCATCATACCAATATTACATGGGGAGGCCCCCTCCCCGTGGCCTTTGAACCAATAATTAGAACCATCAATAGTCTTCACATATGCAAAATCACCATTTAGTTCTGTCATCATACCTGGGAAATAATCGTAGAATGAAAATAAATAAATAAATAAACTGAAAGTATAAGACCGAAAGACACGAGTAATGGTGAAAATCAAGATTTCCAGCTCCAGAACAACCTTAAAACTACGCGCAAGTCCCATAGATGAAACCTAAAACAACTTAAACACTACAAGTGCGCTCAACAACATTGACTAAATTCTGAACTAATTTCGACATTGTATTTCCAATGCACAAAACCCCAAACCGCAAAGCAAAACCACGAAATACATTGAATGAGACCAGAAAATTTTGGAAATAGGAAAACACCTGTGCACCAGTGCACCAGTGCACCAGTGCGATTGGCGGCGTCAATGATGGACGAAGCGTTCAAGTAACTCAACCTAGCCGGGGGTGGACCAATGCGAACAGCTTCATCATCGAACTTCACGTGAATGTACTTATCGGAGTCGCTGTAAACGGCAACGGTTCTGATCCCTAATCGCCCCGCCATTCTCAAATTCGACACGCAATCTCTCATCTGTTAGCCACCAAAATCTTCTCTATGGGCTTCGAATTCCGAAAAGACGGAGAGGTAGTGGAGAAGAAATTGAATCGGGGAAGGAAACAATTGGTTCGACTGAAGAGTTTGTGCTGATGATTTCGACGGGGAAGAGACGCCGTAGGCGGCATGTGAAAATTGAAGACAGAGGGAGTCGGGGCTCTTTGGTCATTTCAGATTGTTTAATTGGGTAATTAGCATACACTTTTTCATGTAATCTTATTGGCACGCAACTATTACAGAGTTTGAAGGGGTAGGATTTTAGTTCAACAAATTTAGTCAAAGGGGTTGTTTATTATTTATTTAAAACAATTTAAAATAAATTTGATTTCTTTATTATAAAATAAAAGAGTTTAGTTTAAGATCATGGTTGATCCAATAATATTTAAACTAAACTCTTTTTGGGAGTTAAATTAATGAGAAAAATCTTGTTCTAATAAAATTATTTTATTATTTTCATGACGAGTGGAGTTAGATGATTTATCTAATATGATCTAATTTTAAAATTATTCATAAACAACTTGATTAATTGATTAGTAAAAAAAAATATTAGACTGCCCCTAAATTAGATTTCATATTATCCAAATTGGATTAGTTGAGTAATCCAGATACTAGCTAGTACGTCAGATTTATCCGAATTAGTCGGAGCAAAGTTTCGTACACCAAGGATAAAAAAAATATCAGCTAATACGTTGGGCCGTCCCATTTTGGAGTGTTGCAATGCCATACACCGGCCCATGTTTTGAATAATTGGGCCTTTCACGTCCATGGAGAGGACGAACCTAATCTCCTGCCTTCCGTACTGTGTCCCTCCCAGCCCAAACATTTTTGATCCAGAAACCTATGCCTTAATTGACTTAAAAAATAATAATTAACTAATCATAAACCCTTCCCCCCAAAACCAAAAAAGAAAAGAAAAGATAACCCTCCTATAAAATTGAACAAAGATTAGTCATCAATCAGTCAGATAGCTAACTTAATGCAGATCAATCTGTAGTGCGGTTTTAGTTACAAATTAATAGTTAGATTAAGTAGTATAGTACCAAAAAATATATATATAGTTGGATTAAGTTGGGGTCCATGTACTAATTCGGACATAACCAAAAATTTAGGATATTGATACAACGCAATGAAATTTGAAACCAAGAACCCTTTTTTCTCCAACACCCTTGTGTAGGTTAAAGAGAACATCTGGTAGGTAATGTTATCAATAGGGTGCACATGGCATTGGAACCTCTTATGGCAGTTGGCGTGGGACAATCTGGTCTCAATTCTGATCCTTTCAAAATTTGCCAGCACTTTATCCCAGCAGCATCATTAAAAATAGCTACTCTATTGTGTATGACTTGAGAGCTTTTAGAAATTTTGATAGAGGGACATGTGCGTTGCTGGCTACTCCAATCCAAGAGTTGTATTTAATACTTTTTGGAGGACCCCATCATCAAAAACTCTCTCTCTCTCTCTCTCTCTCGCTCTCTCGCTCTTTCTCCCCCCCCCCATTGCTTCAAGTTTGGTAATAAAGAGAGGAATTGAGATCCTTTCCTAAATTATGGTAGTTGGTTGTTTGTTGGGTTGATGATTGTCTTCAAGATGAAATTGGAAGCTAAACTTTGCCCCTTGAGTCCCCTATAAGCTCCCCCATCAAAAAGTTCTGTCTCGTACAGGCCTTTTCTTTTTCTCTCTATTGCCAAGCGTTTTTCAGAAACATGATGCCTTCTTTTTCAGAGTGATAATTATCCTGTCTTTCCAATGTGTGTGCGCGCGCGCGCGCGTGCGAGAGAGAGATATGGACAAAGGAAAATTGTTACTTAGCTTAGCCCTCCTTAAAGTATTGTGCATGAAAAATAATTTAACTTGTAATGAGAATATTTGTAATATGTGTAAAGTTTAATAAAAAGGTATCAATTCAATTTATCATATAGTATAATTTACTATATACTAAATAATATTGCATTATACCAATATGGGCATGATAAATTGTTGGATTTATTCTCTTAAAATTAAATCCAAAAACATAAAAAAAAGAAAAAATCATATATTTAAATTACGACCGATTCCTATTGGAATATCTCAAATCAATCGTAGCAATGATCACAATAACCGAATCAATACTTTTCCACAACATCATACTCTAAATCCAAATGATTTTTATTACCTATTGTTCTGTACATTTTCCTCTCTTAAACATGTATAAGAATTTTTTTTTTTTTTTATACCTTGGTTAAATCACCGTTCAGTATTCAGAGTTTTGTCATGATTATTCTAAACCGACCACTATAGGACTTGCTTTGCTGAGACGGATCTCCCAATATTCATTTTTTCCGTTTTTACTCCGAGTTGAATCCTGAAAGTGATGGAATGGTGTAACCCCCTTGACCAACTGCACCAACCAATATCGGTAAACATATATAAGAAATTTGAGAGATCTCATAATCCTTCTGTGTCCCCTTCATTTAAATTTTAAATTCACGATTTAAATGTGAAGGATAAAGATGCCCTTTGGGCATATTTATCTCACATAAATAATATGGGTTAATTAAGTATTTAATCACTTGCAACATATCTCATTATCCCTCTTTATATGGAGAATCAAAGGGCAAAAGTTCTCTCGCTTTGTACCAACCTATTTCTTTCCACAGTTAATTAACAGTCACAACTGTCCAACACTAGTTTGTGGTCTTTTCTGCAATTTGATTGATTGAAGAATTCAGCAATTAGCCTTATCTCTTCTCAATTATTCAACCTCAGATTGCCCTTTTCTATCCAAAAGAAATGTCCATTTCTGATTAAGAGTCCCAAACAATTTTAACTTCACACTTTCTTAGACTTTCGAAAGAGAAAAGAAATACGTGGTAATGCTAATTATTTTAATCTTTCTTGCATATAAAAATACTTAAGAAATGATCAATGACGTGTGAATCTAATAACATGACACTAAACTCTTTTAAATAAAATTTTAAATTCGAATTTTAAAAATAAAAAAATAAACACAAGATGAATCAGTTTTAAAATTAGATCTTATAACTGTTTGAATCGAATTAGTCAGATTTTTAAAACGGTAGTAAATAAAAAAAAATAAAAAAATAAAAAATGTGAATTAAATTTTATTGGTTATCGGTTAAAAATGTGTTTGAATTTAAATTTTGGAGTTTGGTATGTAAATCATTAGTCCATATGCATCAACCACATTATTAAATTTTGGGGGTCCATTACGCTGCCGCCCACGCCATTGCAGCCAGACTTTTGTCCTTCATGTACCTTATTCTAAATTGAATTATTGAATGCAACAAAAGAGGGGATGAAAATTTGCTGGAAATAAGAAATTCACCACAGCACTAATTTTCGAAGTATTTTTCATCCTTTCTTGTTTCGATTGCCATTAAAATTGCTTTTCAATGCATCTTTCTTCTACTAATTTAGTTAAACAACTTTTTTATTTTTTAAGATTCTTACGAATATTGATGTCATAGAATATAATGTTGGATCATAATTTATTAATAATTATTTCTGTGATAAAATTAAATGATCAATATTTATCGAAAAAAATCCAACGATCACAATTTTGTGAATATTAATACCAATAAAAATTATAAAATAATACTTAATTTGACGGTGGATATTCCAGCTAATGTCATTCCATATAACACATTTTTTTTAATAATTTAGATAATTATCGAATAAATTATAATAATTACATCCAAGCAAATTTTTGGTATTAAATCGACAATTTCCACCGGTGAGTCTCTTCCCATTCACCGTACTACACCAGCCATGTGGGGACATTAAGTGACAACTCATCGATGAGGGCATTCAAAGCTAATGGCTTCGTTCGTACTCCTATCATATCAATCATCCAACGTCTAACACAAACAGAACGCGGGGACAAAAAGGAAAAATCAACGGAGCTTATGATTGTTCACACAATCAGTGCCCTTACACGTTGGCTTCCATCTCCTCCATTGGCCCGTGGGGGAGGGTGGGGGAGGGTTATTTCCGTTAATTATTGCTTGGCTAAGAAAATTGAGAAAAAAAAATCCTATTAAATTGTAGTTAATGTCTCTAAGATCTTTTCAGAAAATTGAGAGAGAGAGAGAGAGAGAGAGAGATAATAGGGCTCCACAGGTCTTGGGTCAATATAAGAAATAATCATGAGTTCAAATCTAAAATCCGAGAGAGAGAGAGAGAGAGAGAGAGAGAGAGAGAGAGAGAGAGAGAGAGAGAGAGAGAGAGAGGTTAATAGGGTTTTATAGGTTTCGAGTTTAAATTTGATTTTATATTTAAATTTTAAAAATAAAAAAATAAATATTATATAAGTCAATTTTAAATGAATTCAAATTAATAAAATATCTCAAAAACAATCGATTACTGCTGGGGCGTGAAGACTAAGAGAGAGAAATGATAGGGGAACACGTGGTAGTCATTGCAAGGGAGGCACAAGGCAACATTTCTTATTTTTCCTTTTTGGCAGCATGGGGCCACGGCCACGGCCACGGCCTCAACCGTCCAAACTTTATAAAAAGTGTGACGCCATGTCGCGAGATTCCTCATCGACTTGTTTTAACTTTATTACGTAGTCCAAAAATACAAATTAAGAACTACAAGCAAAAAATTTTGTCTCTTACGGTCGCCGATTCATTCGCTTCCCCCGATCCCCAATTTACCAAAATGTCCTTCATTCCACTCGGTTTGTTTTTCCTGATGCCAAATGCAACGCACCCTTTGTTTTTATTTTTAATTTTTTTATTATCAAAATTATATTTTAATTAATTTGATGAAACATTTATGAGAAATATTATTTAGAGAAGATTATTCTAATATAATTTTTTTTATTATCAAGTTTTGTTTCAAATTCCTAAGAATAAAGAAAAAAAAAGAATAAAGTCAGGTTTTTTCTTTTCTTTTCTTTTTTTTAATGGTCATTGAAAAAAATAATAATTCTTGTTTAAATATAATATTTATATCTCCCAACTTTTGAAAAAAATTTACCGATTGTCACCATAATTTTTGATAATGTTTTATTAAGAAATTTCTAAAATAATACTCGTTGCCCCCTCAAAATCTTAAAAATTTTGCTTAGACCCCGATATCACTACTCATTCTCCCTCCGCGACTACCACTAAATTTATTATTCTAAAATTGGAGGATCTGTAAATAAGAGGAAAAGCATTTTGATCCTTGAAGACAATTTGTCACATTATTTGATGACACCCAATTAAATAAGTATAATAAATAAATAAATAAATAAATGACTTGCTTCAATAATAGCAAATCTTAAATGAGAGTTGGTTGTCACATCGTCAATAAAAGGTGCTGGTAAATGTTTATTTTGTATATTTTATACACCACGTGTGTGTGGTGCATTTTAGACTATGATAAATTTGATATCCTAACATCTTACTAATAAATGCATGATAGGATGGATAAGATTTTCTTTTAATACTATGATTCCTTCATATTTCTCAAGATACAACCTTAAATATTTAGAAAATTTTGTTTTTGACATTCAAAGTAATGGAAGACCATTGACTCATCCAAACCAAGAAAGAAAAAACCATTGAATTCTTTTAAAATGTTGAAAATTTTCAAAATTTCCTAATCACTGAATTTGAACTTTTAGATCCATCCCAACAATGAACATCTTAGAGCGTTCATAACCATAGTATATATAACCTTATCGTATCGTATCTAAAGTTAAAGTTAAATATTATCAGAACTTATAAATTTAGAATACGATGTTAAAATTTCCATTGTAATTAAAATCGAATATTATCGAATCTTATCATTTTTTTAAAAAAACTAAATATTATAGTATCTGATAAATTTAGTGATGTATTCTTAGAACATGATATCAAAATAGGTATCGGAAGGTCTTGCAATTTTTTCTCCTTTTTTAGTTTACTCCTGGATGTCTAGAAAGATTCGTGTATTCCATTCATTTTTGTTGTCATATACAAATGACATTGGATAAATGTCACTCACTTGTCTTGATACCTTTGGTTTAGTATTTTGATTTGGTGAGAGAGCAGAGCCTAAAATTGAGGATACGTAAGTTACTTTTATTAGTATTTTTATAATAATCATTGATACAAAATGATACGTAAATGTCAATTTTATCCCTATGTCTTGATGGAAAAGCAAAGCGTAGGATGTCAAATTTATATTAAATTCAAGCAGTCGTAGTCCATCAAATGGGCACATTCCGACTAGCAAGTTTCATTTTAAGGGCAAACATTGGAAAAAAGAAATTAATCTCATGAACAGACAGCATCAAAGTGTCTGATTTTGATGCTGACAAAATGTGGTCCAAACACGCCCTAGTCAAGCTAAAATTTCATCGGAAACCTCGTCACATAAATCAGCAAATACGGTAAATGTTAAGGAAACTTCGTAAATTTCAAGGATAAGAATGTAAATATTGTAAATTAGAGACCCTTTGTTAGAATAGAGAGAGAAAGAAAAGCGTTTTCTTGCGGTTGATTTACCAGCGGGGGACACCTCTGAATTCCTCAAAAAGGACAGTACGGTCATTTACCAGGGCAATAATTTAGCATTAAAATCTTTTAATTTGTTTTATGAAAATATATAAACACTAATATTGAAAAACCAGAAAAATTGCCGAAGGAGAGAGAGAGTCCACAGTTTTCTTGTTCTTTAAACCATGTCAGTTTAGTTTCCTTTCAAAACGGTACAAATATACAGAATAAAATGCAAAAACTTTACCAAAAAAAAAAAGTTGAAGAAAAAACGAGAGAGAGAGAGCGAGAGAGAGAGAGAGAGAGAGAGAGAGAGAGAGAGAGAGAGAGAGAGAGAGAGAGAGAAGGGGGGGGGGGAAGAAGAGAGTGATCTAATGAAATGGGTTGAGAGAGTTGAAGCACCCGCAGCAGCTGTCCTGTGGTTCATTAGTCACAGCTGCGTATATCAAAATTGAAATTGAAACCCTTTTGCTGTTTTCATCATCGTGAGTTTCTCCGATCCTTAAACTTTAATGTTACAAATTATCCTTTTTTCACTCTTTGCTTACTGGCCTTTTGTTTTTATTGAACCGTTTTAATTTTTGTTCTATTTATGTTTCTTTGTGGGTATAGATCTTTGGTGGGGTTTCATTGGTTCGATGAACGTGATTATTTGTGTATGTCTCTTTTTTGCTCTATTACAGTATATGTTTGTTTGAACTTGGCTGTTTTGATCATTTCAAATCCTGGGTCAGTCCCTTTTTTTTTTTTTAAATCTTTATTACTGATTCGGGTTAGTATTGAGACTCTTTTGATAATCTTCATGTTGTATTGTGAAATTTGTTTCATTCATTGTTGAGAAACTGAAATTTTTGTGTTATTGTGGATTGTTTGGTAATCTTTTTTTTGTTGATCGGATTCTGACCCTTTGTTTTGATCCTATGATGTTTCTGATTGGTTAGGTTGTTTTGAATTTTTCCAAGGACAGCTTTCAGTTTTTGTTTACTTGGAAGGTTGGTTTTTGTTGATCAGGTAATGTGCATGTCTTTCTGGTCTTTGAATCATGTTTTATCATGTTCTTCATCAGCTGATCAAATCTAATCATTAGCTTTCATTATATTTCTATTGGATGTTCTGATTTTTATTTGTTTAGTTGCAGCCAAAATCCATTACCAGGATTTTAATTGGTGAGGTGGATTTTGCTTATTGGAAGATCTGGATAGATAGCAGTTTGTTTCTCCGGCAGTGATCATGGGGACTTTGTTACATGCTGAGACTGGGCGCATGTATTCTTGGTGGTGGGACAGTCATATTAGTCCTAAAAATTCAAAATGGCTTCAGGAAAATCTTACAGGTATTGCTTCTACTTTCGGATACTTCTATGTTTATTTTGGGGGGAATGAAGTAATAATCATGTCATATTGAATTCCTATGTATTATGCATCGGGTCATATTATGGTTTAGTGGTAGACTTGTATCAACTGTTGACTCTGATGTTGTTTAAGCCATGTATTTTGAAGTATATTTGACGGAGGATACTGTCTTGGTTGAATCTATTTTGCATCATTCTCTTGCATCATTTGGCATCCTGCATTATTTCCTGTAAAGAAAGACAGGGAATAATAAGGACAGAGAAAAAATTTGACCGTGGTCTTCTGATCCATGTTAAAATACACAATTGAATTGTATAAATTAGTGTAGATATGGGGCTTCTGTTGTTTTAGTTTCCTTCAGAAGCCATTATCATCTCAATTCAATTTACCTTTTTTTCTGGTTAAGAATAGCATGTATCTTAGGTTTGGTTGGAAATATGTCATGAGCTACGTATCTCCTATTTCTTGAAGGTTTAGAATTTGTGACTGAACCACTGTGAAAGTGTAGATAAAAGTTTTGATGGCCTTGCTATCAGAGAAGATGTGATATCGGGATGGTATGATGGCAACAGAAGATGAACAGCCACTGCTTAGAACATATTTTCAAGGATGAATTAGCCTACCTCTATAGAAGTGAAGATATGTAGAACACTGGCTTAGGATATGGGCAAAGGAATCTTACCAGTTACCACTCAACAAAATCCCACTTCAGAGATGAATTAAGGGAAGTTCATGAATCATGGGGATACTGAAGAGACAAAAGTAAAAATGAAAGGCAAATTTTCTACGTCAGAAAACTCTGTCTATATGTTTTCTCATCCTAAACATGGTTTTGTAAACTTGGAAGTCAGAATTACCCTCCAAGCATGGGTGATTGCAAATGGCACCTCATTTTCTTTAATCCAGACTTCAATGAAATCAAAAGTTTGACTTTTGACACACTGAAAGAACTCATACCTCTTAATGGCCCTTAGAGAATGCAAACAATGACTTTGAACTATTAAGATATGGGCACAATTTTTTTCTGGAAGCAAGTACTGTGTTGTTTAATGGTCTCAAAACTGGACACACAAACTTTTGATAGGTGTATCATATTCAAATCTTCAAGCCTTATAGTCCCTTCTAAACATCATCTCCCAATTTATTTCAAAATTTTGTTAGCAATTGGAACCACATGCTCAACCTTGTTGATTAGGGCTTGGGGTTAAATCAGGTCAGTGGGCATCTGTAGGATTTCCCTGACATGGTTGGGGATATCAATTTGATACCATTATGTCGGTGTTTGAATAAGCTCATAGGAATTAGGATATTGATGTTAAAGATTCTGTAGGGGTGAGCATGTACCGCACCTTTACCGCATAGCTCTACGGTTTGGTACAGTACTTTTTAGGAAATGGTATGGTAACGATAATAGAAAAATAGATTAACTCCTTTTTTGGTAACCTTAGTGGTTTTGATGGCACCATAAACTATTAATTGTTGAGAATTATTGTTAGAGATATTTTCATAGATATAAATACAATCTATTTTTAAGAAGAAATATAAAAACTGATTTTATAAAATATTTTTGTAAACATATGAAGATATTAAGAATAAGATAGTCTTTTACTAAACCTTATGCTTACTCCTTAGACTTTAGTGCCTTAGTTTTAGACATGCGGGCTGTCTTCTTGAGTCTCTTCAGCTTTTCCATTTCTTTCTCCTTCAGTTCTATTATTACAACTACGAATCCACAGGAGCTTGTCCTTTTTGCCCCCAAACACTAAATTTTCACTAGTCAGGCACTAAGTAATATAATAAGTAATTTTCTTATTTAAAATAGTAATTTTGTTAACTGTAGTAAATTATCATTACTGTTACCGTACCATGCCCGAAAAAGCAGTTTGGTTTTAAAGCGGTAAATAGTTTTGGTATGGTGACGGCAATAGAAAATTCAATTACCCCTTTCAGTAATGGTAAGGGTAATAGGTGTTTGGTGCAGAACCAAACTGCCCCTTTTCTATTTTCACTGCTCATTCACAATTTGAGTCTTTCAAATTTGTGGAGTTTTTACCTTGTACTTGATACTTTAGCGATGCATGTCATGCATAGTAAATGTGACATCAATCTGCTATAGACAACCATCCACATTGTTGTTTGACAAATATCTAATAAACTTGAAATTTGATAAGCATATTAGACAATCATCTGATTGATTATCTATTTATTTATGTATTTGTTGAAATTTTATCACACAAAGATGCAATATGTTGTAACATTCTGAAGTTGTGCGATATCTTGTATACATACCTGTGCAGTCACATATGATATTGGTCTTCTCATTCACTTCAATAATTTAATCTCTCATTGAACATGCCTTTCACTGATGCAAGTTCTCTCTGTGAATAGATATGGATGCCAAAGTCAAAGCAATGATAAAGCTCATCGAAGAAGATGCAGATTCATTTGCAAGAAGGGCAGAGATGTACTATAAGAAACGGCCGGAGCTTATGAAATTAGTGGAGGAGTTCTACCGAGCATATCGTGCTTTGGCTGAAAGATATGATCATGCAACTGGGGCTTTGCAACAGGCCCATCGGACAATGAGTGAGGCATTCCCCAACCAAATTCCAATGGTTTTTGCAGATGATTCACCCGCTGTTACTGCTGAGGCTGATTCCAGCACACCTGAGATGCCACATCCAACCCGTGCCTTCTTTGAACCTGATGTGTTTCAGAAGGATGCTTTGGGCCTTTCTTCAGCTCAATTCTATGCAACCAAAAGAAATGGAGCCTTCATGGAAGAGTCTGAGTCAATAGCAAGCAAAAGGGGATTGAAGCAGCTTAATGATTTGCTTGGTACCAGAGAAGTACCAAGTTATGCAAAGTTTGCAGAAGTGAAGGTACGGAGAGGCCTGAATTTTGATGAAGCAGAAAATAGAAGTAAATTTGATGCAGAAATTAAGGTCTTGAAGGATGCTCTTGCTAAATTAGAAGCTGAAAAAGAAGCTGAACTTGTCAAGTACCAGCAGACATCGGAGAAGTTGTCTAATTTGGAGTCTGAAGTTTTGCGAGCTCAAAATGATTCAAGAGAACTCAATGAACGTGCATGCAGAGCAGATGCAGAGGTTCATAGTTTGAAAGAAGCCCTTGTGAAAGTTGAAGCTCAAAAGGAATCAAGTCTTCTACAGTATCGACAGTGTCTGGAGAGGATATCTAATCTGGAGAATGATGTAGCTCATGCCCAGGAAGATGTAGGAGAACTAAATAAGCGAGCTAGTAAAGCTGAAAGTGAATGTCAGACTCTGAAGGAAAACCTTGCTAGTGTTGAAGCTGAAAAGGAATCTGGTTTAGATAAATATACCAGTTGCCTGAGGACCATATCAGAATTGGAGCACAAATTATTGCTTGCAGAGGAGGATGTAGGAAAGAATGCTGAGCGAGCTGATAAAACAGAAGTTGAAGTTGAAAAGCTGAAGCAAGCTCTTGCCTCATTGACAGAAGAGAAAGAAGCTGCTGCCCTTCAGTACAAGAAGTGCTCGGAGAGAATATCAGTACTTGAGCAGGAAATCTCTTGTGCCCAAGAGGAGGCCCAACATCTTAATTCTGAGATTGATATTGGGGTTGCAATGCTAAAGGGTGTTGAAGAGCAATGTCTGCTGTTGGAGCAATCAAATCACTCTCTCAAATCTGAGAGGGACTCCTTGGTTCTGAAGGTGGAGGCTCAGGATCATGAACTTTCTGAGAAGCAGAAGGAATTGGGGAGACTTTGGGCTTGTGTACAGGAAGAACGCTTCCGTTTCATGGAAGCTGAAACTGCTTTTCAGACTTTGCAAGCCCTCCACAATAAATCTCAGGAAGAAGTGAGATCTTTGGCTGCAGAGCTTCAGAGTAGGGCTCTAGTTATGAAGGACATTGAAGTTCGTAACCAGGGTTTACAGGATGAAGTCCAGAAGGCCATTGAAGAGAACAAGAGCTTAAATGAGCTCAATTTATCTTCAGCTGTGTCAATGAGAAACATGCAAGATGAGATAAATAACTTAAGGGAGATGAAAGGGAAACTTGAAGAGGAGGTTGTACTCCGAGTGGATGAAAGAAATGCTCTTCAGCAAGAAATTTACTGCTTGAAGGAGGAATTAAATGTCATGAACAAGAAACATCTGGCCATGATGGAGCAGGTGGAGTCTGTGGGCCTTGATCCAGAATCCTTTGGGGCCAGTGTGAAAGAATTGCAGGATGATAGCTCAAAGCTGAAAGAAATCAGCCAGAGGTATAAAAATGAGAAGCTGGAACTTCTGGAAAAGCTAAAAGTCATGGAGGAACTTCTAGAAAAGAATGTCCTTTTGGAGAATTCAGTGTCAGAGTTGAGTGCTGAATTGGAAGGGGTAAGAGGAAAACTTAAGGCACTGGAAGAGTCCTTCCAATCCCTCCAGGAAGAGAAGTCCATTCTTGTTGATGAGAAGGCATCCCTTGTTGCTCAGTTACTGTTGGCAACTGAGGATTTGGGTAAATTGTCAGAAAAGAATACAGTTCTAGAGAACTCCCTTTCTGATGCGGTTGCTGAACTTGAAGAGATGAGAATAAAATCAAGGAGCCTGGAAGATACACATCAGGTGCTTCACAATGAAAAATCTGGTCTCATCACAGAAAAGGAATCTTTACTTTCTCATTTAGATATTACCCGTGAAAAGCTTGGAAACCTGGAATGCAGGTACAATGATTTGGAAGATAGATGCTCAGGTCTGGAAATAGAGAAGGCATCCATGCTTCGTATGGTGGTAGAATTGCAGGCCTCCTTGGATATAGAGAAGCAAAGATATGCGAGTCTTGTGCAGTTAAATGAGAATCAGGTGGCTGCCTTGGAGACTCATATCCATCTCCTACAAGAAGAAGGTCAGTGTAGGACAAAAGAACTAGAAGAAGAACTGAATAAAGCAGTTAATTCTGAAATTGAAATTTTTGTCCTGAGAAAGTGTGTAGAAGATCTGAAACAAGAAAAGCTTACCCTGTTGAAAGAGTGCAATGATCAATTGGAGGCATCCAAATTGTCCGAGAAACTAATTTCTGAATTGGAGAGCAAAAATCTCGAACGAGAGTCTGAAGTTAACTCCTTGTCTGATCAAATTAAGAGGGTAAGAGTGAGGATGCATGAGATTCTGAATGCTCTTGACATCTCAGGAAACTGTGGTTCCGAACATGAGTCTGAACAAGAACAAGTATTTGTGGATTGCATTCTTGGTAATCTTGAAGAGAAAGAAAATACATTGTCCCAAATACTAGATGAAAATTATCAGTTGGTCATTCAGAGGTCAGTTCTTATTACAGTGCTTGGACAACTAAGAATTGAGGTGGCAAATATTTTGGTGGAGAGGGACACACTTCAACAGGAAATTGGGATGAGGACTGATGAGTTGTTGGTTTTGCAGAATGAAAGAAGGAAACTTCTAGAAATGAATGACATGCTGGAATTGAAGGTGACAGAGGGACTACACAAAGGGGAAGCATTAGATAATGAATTGCAGAATCTACGTGGAAAGCTGTCGGATGTAGAAGGGGCATACCATGGTTTAGAGGAAAAGAATTCCAAGGTAATTGAAGAAAAGATGTTATTGCTGAAAAAGTTATCTGACTTGGAGGAAGAGAAAAATAATCTGGAGGAGGAAAACTGTATTCTCGTGGGTGAAGCTGTAACCCTGGGTAACCTTTCCTTAATTTTCAAGAACAACATTGTGGAACAATCATTAGAGCTGAGAGAGCTTGGTGAAAAAATTGACAAGCTTTACAGTCTAAATGGCATCCTTGATGAGAAAGTCAGATCAATGGAGGAAAAGTTGGAAATGGTGCAAATGCAGAAGTCAGACCTGCAGGGCTCATTGGAGAAGTTAGAGAATGAGCTGCTAGCTATCAGACTTGTCACGGATATGCTTGCCCATGAAGTTGCAGAGGGAAAGATTCTCTTTTCTCAGAAGGAGACAGAGCTTCTGGAGTCGGCACAAAAGCTCAGTACCATACAGGAGGAGAAAACCAAGTTGCAATGTCTGGCGGAAGCATTGAAAAGGGAATGTGCGGAGGTTAAAATGACAAGTGAAGCTCAGGAAAAGCAAGTTTTCAAATTATCTGAAGACAACAACAATCATAATGTGGAAATCAGGTGCCTGCATGAGTTGAACGCAAGATTGGAGGATGAACTATCAAAATTGGTCAAGGAACATAAAGAAACCAAGAATAAGGAGGAAACTTTGAGTTCCAAACTGCAAAAGGAAAAGGAGGAAGTTCAGCTCTGGGAGACTCAAGCTATTAAGTTTTTCACTGAACTGCAGATATCCACTGTATACGAAGCTTTGCTTGCGGAAAAGGTTCATGAGCTTACAGCTACATGTCAGTGCCTTGAAGATAAAGCAAATTCAAAGGACATTGATATTGAACTGCTGAAAAGGAAAGTAAGCTCTGTGGAAAGTGACAATGGAGGTCTAAGAGCTCAATTGGCTAATTATGAGGGGGCTATTGTTTCTTTAAGTGACTGTATATCATCTCTAGAGGAACAAACTCTTTTACACGCAGAACTCCAAAATGCTGACAATGAGGAACCGAAGGTAATGATTAATGATCTTCTGCCTACTATTTTAGACTATATTTATAGAGGATATTCTTGGCATTTCACTTATAAAATGAAGGATTCTTTTCCAACTTTTGGAATCATGGTTCAGTTCTGCAGTATTTAATTTTTTCTGCCTGCCCCACCTGTTTTGACTCTTAAATGAGAATCTCCGTTGTGTTTCATTAAAAAACATGTTCAGCATCTGTGATTGGTGAAACTTGTCTTTGCTTGTGGAATATACCATCATAAGTTTGCCGTACTGAATTTGTGTGGCTCTGAATAGTTTCCATATAATGGACACTCTGTGATTGTTTAATGGATTTACAAGTGGGGTGGGAGGGGCCTTGGGGATTACACCAACTATCACTTGGAGGACAGCCCTGCTGTCAAGGGTGTGGTCCTTTTGGTCCATGGTACTAAATGCTTATGCATTGCTCAATTTTTTAGGTGAACCTAAAATGCATGAATTTTTTTTGTACATCCTTCTGAGCTAGAAATTTTTACAGCTTTGATTTATTGATTATGCTGCATCGTATTTCTGATTTGTACATCTGTTTTCAACCATCCCATTAGATTTTGAATGCACTTCTGTAAATTAAAAGTAATTCATTGCATTATGATCCCTTGCTTGTTCCCAGGATGCAAACCTTGCTAGCAAGTCGCATGAAGAAAGCTTTCAGGACCTGAGTGAAGATCAAGTTTCCTTTGTGACTGGTGGGTGCAGAACCATGCTGGACTTGGAAGCCAAGATCAAAGAGATTGAAAAGTCATTGATAGAAAAGGAGAGGAGTGCTCTACAGGAGAAACTATCCATAAAAGGTGAACTGGAGGCTGCTCTGAGGCAAATTGAAGACCTAAAAATTAAAACCAAGCCAGATGAAGACCTCGAGATTAGGCTTAGTGATGATCCAAGGCCGCAGAAATCTACGCATGAAATCTCTGTGGTGGGTAATGGGACATTGACGAAGGACATCATGCTTGATCAGGTATCTGAATGTTCATCCTATAGGGTAAGCAAAAGAGAACATGCTGGGGTGGACGATTATATGATCGAGTTATGGGAGACCACTGATCAGGGCGGCAGCCGTGGGGTACCTGTTGGTGTGGCAGAGAAGGTTGCTGCTAAATCTGCTCAGAAAGATGCTGGCTACCATCATATGTATGCACCAGAGGAATACAAGAGTTGTAAAAGTGAATATCCCCCATCAGAATTCCAGACGGAGAAGGAATTGGTCATTGACAGATTGGAGATTTCCAGAAGATTTTCACGATCCTGTCAGGAAGGAAACAAGGAAAAGACTCTGGAAAGACTTGATTCTGATGTTCAGAAATTGGAAAACCTTCAGATAATAGTGCAAGATTTGAAAAAGAAAGTCGAGATCACACAGAAAAGCAAAAGGAGGAAAGATATTGAATATGATACAGTGAAGGAGCAGCTGGAAGAAGCCGAGGAGGCCATCTTGAAATTGTTTGATACCAATGGCAAACTGAAGAAGAACATTGAAGATAGTTCCCCTCCTGATGTGAAATCATCATCTGCTTCATTGGATTTGGACAGGAGTGGAAGCGTAGGGAGGAGAGTTTCGGAGCAGGCAAGGAGAGTCTCTGAGAAGATAGGGCGCATGCAGTTAGAGGTGCAGAAATTACAATTTCTTCTGTTAAAGCTTGACGTGGAAAATGAAAGTAGGGGCAGAGCACGAGCTACTGAAAGGAAAACAAGGGTTCACCTGCGAGACTATCTTTATGGTGGGGCAAGAACTGCCCACCTGCGAACTAAAACACATTTTTGTGGATGTGTCCAGCCTCCAACTAGAGGTGACTGAGGTATATTCCATCATTGTGGCAGTTAATTTCTCTATAGAGATCCAGTAATAAGACTTACGACCATCTGTAAATTTTCCTCCATAGTGATGCTACTAGATGAAACTGCTTTTTGGTTAGAGAGATCATGTTATCGGTTTAGAGAACTGCTGTACATTTCCAGGCCTCATCTAATCAAAAGCTGTACCGGATGAGCTTGTTTTAGGGTGTATTCAAGTTGCACCTCCTATATTCAAGCTCGAACTCACATTTTTTAATGGTAATTGAACTCGAACTCGACAAGTAGTATTATAGTTGGAATTTAACTCGTTCATAATTTAATGAGTTCGAAATCGATTCAAAAATTCAAAAACTCGATTTTATTAATATATTTCTTAATATTTTTTTTATTTTAATAACCTATGGGTATATATATAATATATATTAATATATGTTATCGAGTTATTCGATAAATTTTCGAGTTTAAAATTTTATTACTCAAATTTGACTCGATTGTATAAAAAAATTGTTCGAACTTGACCTGAGTTTGGCTAAAACTAAGTAGAGTTGAGTTTTTGACCGAATGGCTCATGAGCGATTCAAAATCTACTTAGTTTGCATAACAGCCCTAGCTTGTCTCCTTCCTTTTATTCTACGGTTTTACTTAAATAATGAAATGTGATTGCTGGTTATATTTCCAATATTTTTTTGTTACAAGAAGATACAATCAATCGGGATCACGAGATCAAATTGGAAAAAAAATGATAAAAATGGAGATATTCTACCGCGCATTATATTTCCAATATATAGTTATGTTGATTCAAGCAGTCTGTTCTTGGTTTGATCAATGTCCCAACTAATAACGTTGAAAGCTAGTTATGAAGTTTACTATCATGTCTTCATTCTTTTTCTACTGCCTACAGAAAAATATAACTTTTCCGAGGGAGTATGCTGAGGTTTAAGTTAGTACTTGCATAATTATGTTCTTATAGCAAATGCCGTATGAAAAGAAAAGCTGTTGTCTTGTTTGATGTCGGTGTAGCCTCATTTTCTCCTAGAGATTGGATTACTGATAGAAAAATGTGATTTATTTAGTTTCAGTGTGGTTGATCTTTTGCATACAATCAACTTATGCCGTGACCGGGTGCATAATTTGTGAGTTTTGGAGTCACGGTACCAAACCCACATGGAACCTTATGGGGTTCGACTCTGCAATATCCAAAAAATTTGCCAAGCAAGAAAAGATGGGTTGTATTCAGGCCAGCAGCTGCATTGGAGACCACTAACAATTTGATTCCCATACTTGCAAGTGCAAAGATACCATCTCTCAAAGCTTTCATGGTAGAGATGAAAGAGCCACTACAATTTCCAAACAACTGATCGTATGTTAAACATGTCAATTCCGTTTTTCAAAACTTTACAAGGGAAAGACCACTGCGGCAGGACTTTCCCCAAGGAGTTGAGATTTAATTATCTCAGTGAGCCTTCTGCAAGTGTGCCACTAGATTCTCCCTCACAGTTTTCCCCAGCGGATCAACTTGTTTACAGCATTGTTCGCTGTACCCCATGTCATGGTGACCAGACAAAGAAACATCTGAACGCAGTTGGTCTCCCTTGTCGATGATAATGTTATGAAGTAGACAACAAACCAAGATTATACTTGGAAGCTTCCTTTTATCAGGCCTCCACATAACCTTATTAAGGATTCTCCAACTGCCCTTCAATCGTGAGAATGCCTTCACAGCAAGTGACCTAGCCACTTCATGTGCTGCATTGAACCGAGATATTGCAGGTGAGAG
The DNA here is from genome assembly GCA_033439265.1 of Dillenia suffruticosa. Classification (NCBI taxonomy): domain Eukaryota; kingdom Viridiplantae; phylum Streptophyta; class Magnoliopsida; order Dilleniales; family Dilleniaceae; genus Dillenia; species Dillenia suffruticosa. The sequence goes on along the minus strand of JAVTVX010000020.1, from coordinate 22,809,774 downwards.
TCCATCATCTTCATAAGGAGTGATAAGCCATGGAAGAAGCGGATAGTCTACCCCGCCAATAATGTACTCTCTAGCATCAACTCCTTCGGATAAAGATCTTATATTTCCATTCAAACGCTCACCATTCTCACAGAGTTTGTAGAAACCCGAACACTTGAGCATTCTAGAAATTGTCATGCCTCCAGGCCAACCAGTGACGATATCAAGGAATCTCATTTCGTCATCAACAATTCCTTGCAAGAAAATGCTGTAGTTATTTGCTTGGTCACACCAATCATCTGAGGTTTGAACTGTAGGAAGGGTCATGATGATGTGAGTCGCATCAATAGCTCCACAACAATTTGGAAAACCAAAAGAAGCTTCGAATTTTGACTTGATTTCCTTCATTCTATTAACATCAGGCCATTTAAGGTGGTGCTTGGCTCGTTCTTCTAAAGCTTCAATAAATCTCCAAGTGACTTGAGACACTGTCGACTGACCCACTCCAAAGGAAGAACCAACTGAGATTTGAGACTCGCCAGAAGCTAACCTTCTCATCGCGATAGCGACCTGTTTCTCGACACTAAGAAGCCTTCCCTCAATGTTAATGAGACCCGAAGGAGGCCTTGACACAAGATCCTGCCTTACAAGTGAACAAATATAATCAAATGTCTTCCTTGACACCCTGAAGAAATATTTGAACCCTTCTTCCTCATCATGGGGAATGGTTGAACCTGGAGGTATAACAATATACCAGCCTTGTCAAATGCCAATTCTACCTGTACAACTACCATCTTATAAAAGTTCGGTTCAAAATTTTAAGGATATCGTATCCTTATCTTAGATCTTGCTCTTGAAACTAGTCAGGTAAATTCTCAGATTTAAAAATCTTACAAGAATATAACTGACAGCCAATGAAGTAAAAATATACAAAGGAAAGAAGATTAGGCAATTAGAGGTTTATTAGACCAATCTCCACATTCTAACTAAGAACATTCTGTACGGAGTAAATAATGTAAGGAAACAGCTTAGGAAAGGAAATAAGTTATAAAGTATACGAAACCCACCAAATTGAACTTAGTCTACAACTATTCTTTGGGTAAAATGAAATTAATCTGTATTAACCGAAGCAAGAAAATGCGCATTTTCCATTTTCCTGGAAACATGAAATATGAAACCTTTTTTGTAATTAAGACGGGACAAACAAATATGTTATATAATCGGCAAAAGCCAAATTCTTTATACGAAACAAATTTTACACGAATCAATAACTTAGAGAGAGAGAGAGAGAGAGAGAGAGAGAGAGAGAGAGAGAGAGAGACCTGGGGTTGAGGAATTCTTGTGCCAGAAACTATCCCACCAATCGGAATCAACCGATTTGGGTTCAATAGGAACAGATGAAGTCATGTTGGTGGTCGCAATTTTCTTCAGCTTATCGGATGATGATGATGATGATGTATCCTTTTTGCTTCTCTTCGATTTCTTCGGAGGTGCCATTTCACTCGCTCACTACCGTTCCACTGCTACAATCAAACCCCCACCCCGATTTAATGATTACCAACTAATTATGAAATCCATTAGAATCGATTCGTCGATAAAAATGTCAGGGTTTCGCAGAGGAGAGAGGACAGGGAAAATAGAAACTTGGGTTTTGCCCGCCCCCCCAAAAGAAAGCAAAAGCTCCTTCTTTGATAACGATTATTATTACTATTATTATGTTTTTTTTATGGTGCAAACAAGGATTATATTTTGCAGAAAATTGGCTCATTGATTGGATTTTCACCTTTCCGAAGCCCGGCCCACGGACTGGATTGCTCGGGTCCATCCTAGGCCTACTTGGGCCGTAAACAAGGATTGCGATGCCCAAACTCAATTAAACAATGGAGATCCAGTCGAATCAATGAATTAGGCTCTGTATGTCGGACCATTTTGATAGTTTAGAGCCCACTGGCCCGATTAGAATTCTTGGGGGTTAAGAATATGTAATCCTTGTTTGTACCAAAAAAAAAAAAAGAGTTTGTAATCCTAGAAGGCTAAAAAAGTGTCTTGTGCCGTGGAGGTACCGACCCCGAAATCTCATGGAAACCAATTTCTAATATTCTTTCCAAGTAATTTTATTATTATTATTTTTTGTTACAAAAAGATTTTAACAGGAATCATAGGATTATGAGAGAGAAATATGACCACTAGACCAATACTTGTTGACATAGGTAGAATTGATAGTTTCATCCTTTAATCAGATCGGGAATTCGACTCCCCTCTAGTCACGGAGAAAACAATGTTGGAGGATCCGTCTTCATAAAATGGGCTCTACAGCTGTCGATCCATATTAGTCGGAATAAAACTAAGGATACTGGATGGTGATCAAACCATAGTACAAAAAATAAATATATGACCTCTAGGTTGTCCCGTTGGGGACATATTTTTTCCAAGTTAAAATGTATAAGTTTAATCAACCAACAATTAGTTTAGTAAGATAGGGTGTTAAATTTTTTTAATCAAGTATCGAGTTTAAAATTTGAAAATGAAAAAAATATTCTAAGAGAGCAGTCTCTAAATAGAGAATTCGTAAATACTCAAATCAGATCAATCAGAATATGATTTTGAATTTAATACTAAAAAAAATGCGTAAGTTTATCTATTATCAATTCAATGATTATATAAATTTTTCTTAAAAATTGGTACTCGACATTTTATAGAGAGGGGCCCAATTGATGCATTTTTGCTGTTAATGATTCTATCAGTTCTCTGTGGTTAAATTTTCATGTTAATATCAATAGATTTTGAGCTCATAATTGTCAATCCGTGAGAAGTATGAATCAAAAAAGTTATTAATCAAAAGAAAACCCGATTAAGTAGAGAAAGTAAAGGAAGGATTATGATATAATATTTTTCCATGATTGCCCTTGCCTAGTTTGCAAAAGGAAAACATTTGGAATAGGCATTGGAGAATACAATTACAAAGGGAAATCCAAATTGCTTGCCCTCCAGCTCTGATCTGCGCCTCCCTATAGACCCACATACCCTCAAACAGACAGTGTCAGTAGGAAAGGGAAAAAAAGACCCTCCAGCTTGGACACATTTTATCCTTTAATGTTACACGTTATTGTTCAAATTTCATTTTCATCTGTTATGGGCTTTGGTTTGCATGAACGGAGCATAAAATTGCATGCCCCAACAGCTTCTCCAACCGTAAGATAGATCCATTCATGGCCTAGTAATTCAATGAACTTTGATTTGTTGAGCTTTTTCATCACCTCTCCAGCAGGATTTGCTAATACAAGCTACATCAAATCAAAGACAAAGACAAAATGTATAATAAGCATACAGAGAGAGAGAGAGAGAGAGAGAGAGAGAGAGTTATACAAGTACCTTAAGCCCCCTTCTTTCCAGATTTTTCTTCAACTCTTCAAGCAAGCTAATCCCACCGGTGTCAATGTTACCAACAGCTGTAAGAGTACCAAACTTATTACATTCAAAATTCTCTCTCTCTCTCTCTCTCTCTCTCTCTCTCTCTCTCTCTCTCTCTCTCTCTCTCTCTCTCTCTCTCTCTCTCTCTCTCTCTCTCTATATATATATATATATGTATATATATTTTTACCATATTCTTTTATTTCAACAAGGAGAAAGTAAAATTCACACTCACCACTCATGTCTAGTATAACATATTGCAAACTAGTCTCCTCCGAAGATTTCAATTTGTCTTCTTCTTCATTGATCCACCTCGAAATTCTAATGATAAATGAAATCAAATAGCTTGTAATTCTTGAGATAACCTTTTGCTTAGTAACTGTTAGCAGAGTTACTAAAAGGAAAAAACTACTACCTTTCTCTTAAGTAACTTGAGTTAGCAAAATAAATTGGTGCACCAATTGCAAGTATGAGGACTCCGGGTACATTATTAGCAACTGGGTATTGCTCAACACCTCGGTAAATCATCGAATCCGGCATATTTCCTAGAACAAAAGTCCTAGGTCTTGCGATGAACAACACCACCCTTAGCAAAGATATAGCGACCTATAATTTCACAAAATAAATAAATAAATAAAAACGTACAAATTATGAACTTATTTTTCATAATTTGGGGTTATTTATTTATTTTTTAAGTACCGCAATGACTAGGCCAATTTCGACACTGCCAAAGACTACGCCAATGTAGGCACTCATGCAGACGACGAAATCAAATTTGTCAACATGGAATAGGTGGATTGCCGCCTCGTAGTCTATGAGGCCGAGAATCGCTGCAATGATAATGGAAGAGAGAACCACAAGGGGAGTGTAGTGAAACAATGGCGTTAGAAATAGTAAGGTGATCATCACTGCCATTGCCATAACGATGTTTGACACTGATGTCTTGCATCCTGCGTTGAAGTTCACTGCCGAACGAGAAAATGGGCCTGCAAATTTTGATGTCTTCAATTACATCTTCTAGCCCAAAAGCAAATAGTGGACAGTGGACACTATAACAAAATGGCCCAAGTTTAGTTTATGGATTTTGTAGGCCAACATTCTCTACCCAAAATCCCTATACTGGCCCAATCTAGAAAATAGAATAATCACCTTTGTCTTTAAAATTAATTTATGATTTCCCCCCCCCCACAAGTATCTAGAGCTGATTAATTCGATTTTAGTGTCACTCCCCCAATATAATTTTTTTATTATTAAGTTTTGAAAACGAGATTTGATTAAGAGATTTAATTTTTCATTTCACTAAACTGATTATCCATTAAATAATTTATGAATTATATGAAATTGAAGGAACGAGAGAATCTAAAATTAGTCGATTCCAAGCAACTTAACACAAAATTTAGTCCATTCAAATGTCACCCAAAAAATAAAAATATAAAAAATAAATCATGTATTAGATAAATTTATGATTGCATGTCTAAAAAATAGTGATCGAAAAATTTTCTATTATAAAAAATAATTTGAAAAAATATAGATACTAACCGGTAGTGAGGTAGCAGGAGGTGCAAGAACCGGCAAGGTTCATCATGCCAAAGGCAATCATCTCGTTGTTGCCATTAATGTGGTAGTTTTTGAACATGGCAAAGCTTCTCCCGACTGCAATCCCTTCCTGTTATTGGCCAAACACATAACCCACCCAACGTAGTTACACATCCATATCAACAACACCAACACCTAAATTTGGGTAAAGCTGACCGCCCAATTTTCATGACTAGCAATAATCGGTCAGTCCAATCTCAGGTATGCCAAACTTGTGATGTTATCAAGATCATATGCGCCCCCAGTTCCCATGTAATTCCCAAAAATTCAAATTAATAAATGAAAAATAAAAGGATGTCACTATGAAATTTTTTATTCATACCCATGAGTATTAATATTGCTGGGGTGATAACTATTAAATTGTCATGTAACAGCTATCAATTATTTGACCGTTTTATCTTATAAAATATAATAATGTCAATATGATCTAATAAATTTGATGTAAAATTGAAAAAAAAAAAAATCTCTAGTTAATGTTATTCTCGAGATTAATGACTCAAATAAAATATGATTTTATTACACTTAAATAACAAAGTAAGATGATAGAATGGTCGAACTCAAAACTTTTAACGAGGAAGAAAGGTATTAATTAAGTTATTAATTAAGTTTTTGCTGGTTGTCACTATTTATATTTATGTTTTTTGAATCATTAATTTAATATTGATCTTATATATTAAAATAATTATATAATATATACCGTCATTTAAAATAAAGTCATGTGAAAATGATTTGTTAAGTTTGTAAACTTTGGTAATTTGGCTTTAAATATTTCATAGGATATAAAAATAAATAAATATATGGATAAACATTTGTTATTTATGACGGGTTAAATAGGAAATATCGAAGGGTGACTTAACGACAGTTGAAAAGTTATCTAAATTTATGTGAATTTTGTAAGATAACTGAAATAATCTGAACATGCTAATTTGGTTATAAATTTGGAAGGCAAAGTCATCCCTACATCTATAAATAGAGTTATGGTCCTCTAATCAATATATCATTTTAATTCTACGCCATCGTATAGAGAGTTTTTGTGATCACTTTACCTAGAAGGCCGTCCCAAGATTCTGCCAGCCAAATTAAGAATTCTGCCTAGATTAGAATCACTTTACTCAGTTTTCGATTATGAAATTAGGTATATATTTATTTGATCTGAGTTTACAATTTTAATGATTAAATTTATTAATTTCGATCATTTAAGATGATATTTGATATAGTTTTATATTAAAGTTATTTTCTCCGATAAAAAGAAAAGAAAAACCCTAGAGTAAAAGAAAGATGATACGAAGAGCTTACAGCAAGGGCAATGACACCGGTGACAATGCCGGTTTTGAGGGTAAGCGACAAATACTCTGATCCAAAAACCAGATACCCAAAAGAGGGTGGATTCAACCCTCTCTTCAAATCTCCGATCTGAAATCAAGATCATAATCTCATCTTTACCCATTTTTATTTAGACATCAAAACTATTCAATAAAAACACATTAATTTATGAAATTGCATTTTCATAAATTAAAATAAGCATACCGAGCAAACACAAACATGGAAAAATAGATTAATTGTAAAATAAAATAATTTTGGAAATAATGGGATGGGAGGGGATGGGAGAGGTGAGTTACCACTTGGACGCCGTGTCTCTCGGCATGAGTGAGATAAACAAGAAGACTTCCCAAAATAACTGAGGTTAATGGGGCCATTGCTGATATCCAAAACAATTTTGGTCTTTTCATGCTCTGCTTCCAATTTGCAAACAGTTAAAACTTGCAGTAAAAAATTATTAAAAGAAGAAAAAAAAAATTAAAATCACAAATCCAAATTAATGCCAAATTGATCCTAATAATATTAACAACAAGGTAATTTGGAATACTTGGCCACGTTTTTTTTTATTTATTTTTACCATTTTCTAAAAATAATGTATGGTAAAAATAAGGTTTTGATCACAATAAATGAAAATCTGTCAAGAAAAAAAAATTGGTGTTAAATAATTATCCCTGGCCTTGTATTTTTAGATATCATGCAAAATTGTCTAATACTGAACATTATAAGCATTTTCTTTTATAAAATAACATCTTTTCTTTCTTCTTAATATCATATTTTTACAGTAAATTATTCATTTTTTGTATTTTTTTAAAGAATTTTATCAAAGCTTGAAACCAACGAAAGAAAAATCAAAATTTTTGGGTTGAGTGGTCGAACACTCTATTTCTTTAATCGGCTAAAGTCCAGATATCGGAGTCGAAAAAAAAAAAAAAAAACCCAAGGGTAGGAAAAAGAAGATCTACATTTTTACCAAGAATTAGGATTAAAGTACCCAAATAGTTTTCTTAATTCAATTTGTGTAAATTGCCTTTATCAACTTTTTCTCTTACATTAAAATAATATTTACAAAAATTCCAATGGGATTAGGTTATTCCTCAAGTAATTAAAACGACACCGGATTAGCAATTTTTCATAAGAAAACTGACTTGTTACCTTAATATAAATTTAATTGCCTTTACCAAAGTGGGTGGTTCAATTAATAATAATGTTACAAATTTAGAAAGAATATGATAATTATTCCAATTAAATGGTTTTAATTACTACCACTAATTATATAAATAATATAATATTTTTTAATTTAATTAGAATTTGATAAAAAGATTGAGAATTTAATAAAGGGGGTTAAGATTGACTGACAAAGTATTTGGTGAGGATAAGGTAGAACAAGAAACAGCATCCCAAGACCCCGCTTTCCCACCTCCACTGCACCAAAAAAAAAAAAAAATCAATAATAATAATAATAATAAAACCGTAACCAGTAAAGTCAGAGAAAAGAAGAGTATAGCAACATTAAAAGGATGTGAAATGGTCTCGGATTTGGTTCGAATTTTATAGACAGAGAAAATATATGTCGTGAGAGTTTTATTAATCAGATGATTTATAAAAAAAAATGACAATTATCTTGATTTTTCATAATTAAGTTTATCTGTTTCATTTTTGTACGAAAAAAAGTAAGTTAGGTTTAAGTTAATTTTATAATTGATTTTTTTTTTAATTCTAAAAAATTTCTGCGTTATGTTTTTTCAGATTTGTCCTGTTTTATTGCTCCATGACAAGATCATGTGAATTTGTCCTCGACATACTATAATAATTTGATTATGGTAGCAAACAGGGCATACTCCTAACTTTATGATTCCCTTGCTTTTACCCATCTTTATTGTAATTGAGGAGGATTTGGTGCGATGATAGGTTTACTCATAATTAAAATTATAAATAATTTTCTTTTTAAATTGTTTTTTATTATAAATATTTGATCGACCGTATCAATATCGTATCAACATCACAATAACATATTTCCAGATTTGAAAATGACCACCCAAAATAAAAATTATTTATATTTTTAATATCATAATTAAAAATTATTAATTTTGCATGACGTAGTTTTGGTAAGGCAAAATTATTGTGCACACAATAAACCTTAGCAAATGCAAGAGGGGGTAAAAGGGAAGGAGAGAGACCTCATGTGTTTGTTGAAAGACTGAAGTCATGACGGACACAAGATCGGTCTTGTGAGTGAAATTGACTAGCCCAAGAATTCCCTTTAGCTGTTGCAGGCACACCACCGTTGCTGCTCCTGCCATGAACCCCACAATGGCTGCGTGTGACAGAAAGTCCACTATAAACCCTAGCCTGCAAAATTAGATGTTGCCCTTCATTGGGACATTCAATTCAAATTCACCCTTTGGTAAAAGTATACAGTAAGAACAAAACAAGGACAAAAAGTATAGTTTTCTTCATCGGTATGTGGCAGTACTTTTATCCTATTCAAAACAGCGAACCACATTAAAACATCGTAGCTGGTACATCTCTCTCTACCTCTCTCTCTCTCTCTCTCCCCATTTTTTTTAACTTCGATTAATCAAACATGTTCAGCTTTGTAACTCCCAAGATAATTATAATCACTAACCTTAAAATGCCCAAGGAAGCTTGAAACATTCCTGCAAAAAATGTTGCAGTAAAAGCGAGATGAAGATAGAGCTTTGGGTTCTCATTAGGATTCACTTCACTTCCTAACATAGATGCAGTGAGAAGCGATGCAACGGCCACAGTTCCCACAGCCAAATCCCTTGAACTTCCCATCATGGCATACACCAGCGGTGGAACAAAGCTTGAATCTGTAATTTTAAACATACAAAATCCAAAATCAAAAATATTTTTAAAACACTCACATAGGATTCACTTACATAGATATTAAACTAAAAATTATTATACTTAAATACTTTTCTTGTTTTTTTTTTTTTTTTGATGTAAGTGGATTTTTCTTATTACCCATCGGTATCCGGTTTTTGTTTGACTAATCCGATTTGAATATTATTGGATCCATGAAAGATTGGCTCTTCTAAATCTCATTTTTCTATTTTCATGGTTTGAATCCAAAACTGTAACACTATACCACTTTATCCATGAGAGTTTGGTATTTAACTATTTTTTCTATGGGCACGAGCATACATGTGAATCAAAAAATAAATACATAGATGTTCGTATATGCACTATATTCCATATTAAATCAAACATATAATATATTTTGTTTATGGGTAAGAAGGAAAGAAGATTTTTGCCAATATTTTTTTAATAGATGTTCTAGTTCCCTGCTTGCAAGCAAAAAAAGAAAAAAAAAAGGTTTGTGTGTGATGCTCAAAATTGTATTTTACATCTTTATGTACTTACATAGGCCAAGAATTGGAGGCAAGTTGGCTAGTTTGGCATAACTAATGCCTTGTGGGATGGCAAGGCTGGCAATGGTGATACCGGCGATGAGGTCAGCTTTCAAGAATTCAAAGCTATAGCAAGGACCCCATTCGAGGATTGGGAAGATGTATTGGAGGGCTAATATGAATCTCTTGGACTTTGGTTGGTTCTTGAATTGTCTTAGAGGATCATCAGGGAAGAAAGTCTCTTTGAGACTGGACTTAAGAGACTTGAAAAATGGTTGTGGTGTCGGGATTGCTACTTGGCGTGCACACCGCACATTGGTTGATGGGTAAGTGTAGTCCGCGTTACCCATTTGAGAGAGGGAGAGAGAGAGAGAGAGAGAGAGGATGGTGTATATGGTATGAACTAGAGCTAATCTAGTTGACAGATTTTGTAAAGGTTTTTTTTTGTTATTATTATTTTTTTACAAAGGGTATGCTAGTTTTTTGTGGTGGTGGTGGGAGGTGATTTGTGGGGGTGGGGGTGGGGGTGGGGGTGGGGTGAGGGGGAGTTTCTGTTTGTTTGCAGCTGAGGCCGAGCTTGGGGTGATCATGGAGCTTATAAAGATGAGAGAGAGACATTGCTTTGAGGGTCCCATTTATGTAACGAACAAAAGATTTCCACGTGGAAATTGAGAAATGTTAACAAGGGAATCCATATTTCTTTTTTTTATTATTATTTATTTTTTAAAATTGTTTAATCTAATCGATCTACTTAAGGTTAAATAAACTGACCAAATCTTCTTAAATAAAAATAATTTGATATTTTAATAGTTTAATAATATTAGATAATGAGTCAAAAGTACGAATAGAAGACGTGGGTTACAAAGACGAGAACATCAAAATGAATGTGCATACAAGGATAAGTAAAATAAAAAGTAAGTATATTAGAGAGAAAATTAGAGTTATATCTATCGAAAAAAAAAAAAAGAGAAAAACACATTAAGATAGAATGAACATGCATCTAGACGATCGATAAAGGTTTCAGTTAAACGGTGTAAGATTATAATAAGTATTCATATTAATTGAGAGGAGAGAGATATAAGAAAATTTAAATAACGATAATAAAATATGATATTATCGAATATAAATAAAAAAATGATATAAGATAAAGTATAATAACATAGAATTAGCCATATTATCATTGATCCCTCTTAATAGAATAAAAGTACGATTATTATTTTCATATAAAAAAATAATCATATAAATAAATATATAATATGAAATAAAGTACAATTTATTATTATAATTTAATATTACGATAGATCCTCTTTTAACTTTAAATAATTTAAAAATCATTCAAAGCAAATTCTATTTTTAACCTTAAAATTATGATTTTTTTTTCTGGAAAAATTAGCTCTATGCTTTTCTAATTAACTGCTCATACTTTTCTTTTACATTTTTTTAATACTATTCTTGGGTAATGCTCTTACGAGAGATAAAAATTATTTTGAATATGGCCTGATTTTTCTTCCTTCATTAAAAATAATTTTATTGAATATTTTTTAATAATAAAATTAATTTAAACCATTATTTTTCTTGTTTTATTGTAATAGCATTATTTTTTCAATTGCCAATTTCACCACTACGAATTATTACAATTTTTTTTACCTGTTACTCACCCCCTTTTTAGGGGTTTGAATTGAGAGAGAGAGAGAGAGAGAGAGAGAGAGAGAGAGAGAGAGAGAGAGAGAGAGAGAGAGAGAGAGTTTCTCAAAGAATAAACATTTCATATAATAATAATATACCTTCTGAGGAAAACCAAAATTGCTAATGAATTATTTTGATCAATATAATAGAAAATTTTTCTATAACTAAAATTTCATATAATTAAAAAATTTTGATTAATTTAATTTTGTTTCACGTAAAAACAATTTTTATAAAGAAAAATTATAATTTTCATATATAAGTCAGATACAAAAATATAAAATTATTTAAATACTTATGTTATTCAGCGTGATGCTAATAGAATAATTTGAATCTAAATTATAAGATTTAGCACCTCACCACTCTATCATTCTATTTTAAAAACTGAATTATATCCTCAAAATACATATTGTTATTCTGTATTGTTTTTTCCTTTCCTGTTGATGGACCGACTTTACCATATAGAGTGGGAATGACGTCCTGTCTTACAATATGAAAACTTTTAAATTTTATTTGGAGATTATTTTTTAAAAATAATTTGAAATCTAGATTTTTTTTTTTTTTTACCTCAAAATTAAAGTTTTACCTTCAATGCAATTTATAACTTTTTCTCTCTGAATTGATTTGCTCTCGGTGAAAATTTTTGAAACTTGGGCAAAACTTGGGCCAAAGCCTTTGAGGTTCTTCAACTTCAATTCATAAACAAAGATCAATTAAGCTAGTATTTCTTTTCTTTTTGTATTTATGATCGATATTCAAAATCATATTTCAACTAATTTGATTTTAATATATATGAAACTTTATTTATGAGATGATTTTTTTAATTTAATTTTTTTTATTATTAAATTTTAATTTCAAGACTTAGATTAACATTTCCCCTGTCCCCCTCCTTCCAAAGGAACAAATGTCTATGGCATTTAACAAAGAGAGAAGAGTCTTTCTAATATGACAAAGAACAACTAATTGTACCCCAAAAAGTACCCTATATCCTTTTTCCCTATATATTACGGTCCAAATGTGTGGAGGGAATTTGATTGTAGGGTTCCATTATCTCTATTACATAATAATGCATGAATTATTAAAGTTAGTGTTGACCGTGACATTCTAACTTTATTTGTAATATTGAAAGAGCGAAGTGGGCATAGGGTTTAGGATATTGAAAGACATCTTGGTGTCATGTCAAGTTGGGCTACAATAAGGTTACTTTCTGGGAGGGGTTGGCATGTTCATTGAATGCTTTTTGGCAACAGAAAGCATCTTTGGGACCCTAAGAACCTGTTAGGTTCAAATGGGGGCAGTCAGAGTTAGCTCGCAGGGTTGGATTTTAGGACAGCCAGATCACATGTTAGCATATTTGTAATGACAAGAATCATTGTCGACCCCAACCTTTTCATTTCTTTCCTGGGCCCTATGTTTCCCTCATTCTCTCTGGGGTTTTTTTTTTTTGGTGGAGTTTTTATATAAAAGTAAGGTGTGAATATGTGTATACTTATAAATGGAGAAATCTCAAATACCACATTCAAAAATTAGACTATGATTTTCGAACCTTATACTTAGAATGTATACTTATAATCATGTCAATCTAATTTTGTTAAAATTGCTTGAGTAGTTTTCTTTTCAATTGCTCTAAAAACCTCTCTTCCTCAAAATTTAATGAATTTATAGAGCCTTAAATAGAAGAATGATCTAAATAATATGTTTTAATCAATTTTTAATTAAATTATTAATATATTTTAATCAATTTAAATAATTATTATATTAATTTTTTTGGGGGATTTGGAACTAATTTTGTTCATCTACATCATAGGAGGGGAGCTTACCCGGCATCGTCCCTCTTTCACGTAGTTGCATTGACAGGGAAGAATCAGAGCTTTGGCCTAAACAGATGCGGGTGTTTGCATGTGAGTGGGGGAATTATGTGTCCCCATCCGAATGTTGTCCTATTCCCATTTTGGATTAAAGTTAAATAAGCTATACGAATTGTTGGGTAATTGAGCAATAGGAGACTCCTTTCTTATCTAGAGGTTTAAAATCCAAAAATTATTTTGAATAATGTTAGATGGATCAATGTTAATCATACATTTAATAAGACGGATCATAGTCTCTATGTTTGATCCTGTTTTCCTCTTTCGTACCTTAATTTTTCTTCCCATCTTATGTTAAATTAAAATAACTCACAATTCTTATCTTGGACTCCAAAATGCCACAAAAACCTGTGTCTTTGATCTTATCTTCCCCTGCTCATTTCCCTATAACTAATCAAATCACTCAATGACAAAATGACTAATACATGTTTGGCAACTCATTTTGGAAAAGGAAATGCTTCTACTAGAAGGATTTTAATTATTTTATTAAAGTGGTATTATTTAAATATTATTCACTTAATCACTCTTCGTTCTTTTTATAGCCAACCCATTTTAATCGTGTTTTTTCTTTTTCAAATTAGGTCATATGGTGAAGGCTTCTTGGTCTATTTTAATAATTCTCCAGTTGAATCAATATAGGTTTTCTTGCCATCTCTTGGGTCACAAATACTAATGGCATTTGTGTGGGATGGGCACATCAAAGTCCTGGAGCGAGCTACTAACGTTGTAACCCAGGACAAGGACAACTTAGTGCTAAAATCTGTTCTGGATTGGTCAACCTCCAGATTATTTTATCCAAATCCATGAATAGACATCCATTGCAATGAAATGAAAGCTATAACTATTACACCGTATTGGTTTATTGAAATAAAATATTATGTATTTTAATCAAATCTCTGATTCAAAATTTAAAAATAAAAAAAATTATACGAAAAGAGTCGCTCTCTAATAAGACTCCATAAATACATGAATCAGATTAATTGATTATGAATAATGATCGTAAATACCAATGGTGCAAAAAACTTAAAAAACTAGAATGGATTTGGGATAAAGCCTTCTTTAGTTCATTGGCCCTCTCAGGGTTTGGCAATAAAAAAGCCTTCTTCCGTCATAATGAAATAAACCATAAAAAGTTTGAACATGAGAGCATAACTGGTTTTAAATACCTTGTATTATTCTAAATAAGTATAAAAATAAACTATAAAAAGTTTGAACATGCCATATATTATTTCACGTTTCACTCCAAAATTTGAGCTTATAATTTTTTTTTTTAATCATAATCATAATCTGAGTGACCGTATCATGCATGCCATCATGCAAAAAATAAAAAATGTAAATTTAAAAAGATAAATAAAAAAGTTTTTAAAAGGATAAATTTGAGAGGAATATGAAAAAGAAAGAGGTATCTGTGATTAATAAAAAGTTTTTTAAATAATTTTTAAATTTTAAAAATATTTACGACAATTTTTTTTTTTAAAAAAAAATTAATAATGGATTTGTATAAAATGTCATTGATTTTCTTTGAGAAATGAGAGGTTTCGGTTGACTTCAATAATCTCCATTTTTTGCGGTGCACCGCACGTTGACTAGTTTTTTTACCGTTTTCTGTTTGAGGGTAATCGACTCCCATAATGTCAAGTCGTTTAGTTTCTTTTTCTTTTTCTTTTTTTTTTTTATCATAAATTTTAAATGAAAAAACATATTATTTTTAATTTAAGAATGTTTACCCATTAAAATTTTTGACACCCACCCCCCAAAAGATACCCACGTTTGATTGCATGATGAAGAATCCCACTTTTGGGAAGCGGTTTTCAGTAGCCACAGAAAATGTGTCCGGTGGTCTTCCATCAACTCTTAACAATCAAAATCAATATAATTGCACCTGAAATGTGACATTAGGTCATTATAGCAACACCACATTTGCACTGTTTAAATAGTTTGGTCGGCTCAATAATTGAGCTATTAATACATTTGAGACTTGGCCCCCTCTCGTGTCCGACGTTAGAATTATATTTTAATTAATATAATTTTAACGTCTATAAACATTATTTAAAAAATAATTTTTTCTGTATTATTTTTTTTATTTTCAATTTTAAACCTAAGATTTAATTAAAATACTTGGTATAACATCCTACTGAATCAATTATCCATCGATATAAAAAATGATATAGTTATATGCTATATGACAGTAATTTTTGTTTGGAGTAATCTTACCCAAAAATGTTGCAGCTACAGGTTTATCTTGGTCACGATACTTTATTATGAAATAATTTGATTTTTATTTTAAAAATTAACTATTAAATCAGAAAGTACTTATATTTATTTAAAACTTAACGTACCCTATAATTTATTACACGTAACTTAGCTTCAGATTATCCACAAACTTTGGTATTAGAGCTTTTACGGAGGGTGGTCTCTGAAAATGAATGTTCATTGATGATCAATGAGAGAAAGAGAAAGAAAAAGTGATGTTGTGCATCTTTGAGGGGGTACTTCAATGGTTTAGAGCTCCTACTCTAATGTCTATTATAAGAACTCGTGTTTGATCTTTTATAAATGTTTATAATTTTATAATTTTTACGATCTTTATATAACAACAAAAAAAATGATGACGGATGAATTGTCCTCAGAAAGATGTCGAACCAATTTTCTCCCAGAATGTGATTCATGGAAGTCCAGAAAGAAAAGAAAAGGATGTATATTGGTCCACTCGATGGAAAACCTCTTAGAAATGTCACTGCCACTAATAGACCATAAGACAAACTACAGAGAGCCCTTCCTTTCTACTATTCCAATGAAAGGCAAATTAATTTTTTTTATTATATCAATCTATATTTAAACTCATATTTTAATTAATTTAGTTTAAAATTTATAATGACCCATTTATAAAATTATTTTTCTAATATAATTTAATTTATATTTAAGTTGTAAGTCAAATTTAAAATTTTAATTAAGAGATTTAACGGGGTATTACATTGACCAACCAATGATAAAGTAAATTCATGATACGTGGACAATCCCAAGTCTCTAAAGGTTGGTGGTTCATGGGCCATACATTCTCTTCCTCCCCCCCCCTATCTATGTAAAGGTTAGTTTATTTTGCAAAAGGGGAAAAAAAAAAGTAAACACACAACTGTCTTTTGCGAATAAAATTGATGGGAGATAAGCTTGCAATTTTAGAAAATTTTTACAGTTCCCATAGCATCAGTAGTTACAGTAGTTTTAAACTTTTGAGTGAGAATTTTAAATTTTCATATTTTAAACTTTCCTGTGATTATTTTACGACTTCCCATGATAAATTTAGCCTTTTATTGTAATATTAAGTTTTGAAATAATAACTATTTTTTTTATAATAACATTAAACTTCTGAGTGATAAGTTTATATTTTGTCTGTGATAATATTAGATTTTTCATTTTTTAATAATAATCTTAATTGATAACTTTTAAGAACTCCGTGGATGTCCATATTTTTTTTAACCAATTCAATATTCGGTTACTCGACTAATCCAGTTCAAATATTATGATGCATAATATAGAAATTGGCGCTTATAGTACTCATTTTTTTTATTTTTAATACTTAACTCGAAATTTTAATTAAATGAGTTCAATATTTTACTAAGGGTAATAGAAGTCTATACCTTCGAATACTAAAAGGAGGTTAAGAGTCTATTTGGACGGAGAGAAATAAGCATAAAAGAAAGGGTGAAATTAATCACCACAGCTCTTGTCAACAACTTACGGATCATCCATGGGCACTAGGCACAGAAAAGGGTGAAATTAATGTCAAACTAGATTTTAATACGATAACATTAACATAATTCGAAGAAGAGACCAATCCAAGGAGGGAAGAAAAGTTTTATCTGTAGTTTCAAAAGTGAACAACTGACAAAAATGAAAGAAACAAGCACTTCCCCATGACTTATTCTAGTGCACATGCTCTGCCTTTCCCCATTTTTCTCCATTATGTGCCCATTGTTCAACCACCATTCCTTCCCCTTTCTTCTTCTCTCTCTTTATTTATTTATTTTGTTGGAAGGGAAAATGTTGAAAAAATGTGAGGAGAGACAATGGTATATTTTCAACAAATATGTGTTACTATTTTCAAAACCGGTCTAAATACAAGAATATAAATATCTATATTATTTGATATTTGTAAGTACAATTTGAATCTATATTTTAATGACTTCAGATCGAGCACCTTACTGCTATATTTTTTCTATTCTTAGCAAAGAAAAAATACCCAAAAAGGAAAGTAACCACTTTCATTCTTTCAGCCCATTTTTTGAAGGCTTGAACACTTGAACCACCATTGTAGAAACTATACAATCACAAAGAATAAGTTTTAGACGAAGTTTGTGGCAATAAAGCAAAAAGATATCTTTTGGGTGTTTGGAAACTTGGTGGTCCAAGTAGCACAAATATAACCAAATGGATCTTCTAAAGAAGGGCATTGATTCCAATCCACCAATGCCGACCTTTAGGCGATGCACATGTTGGTACTGACCCTCAATCATATGTTTTTGGTCTGTTTTTCATAGGCTTCCAATATACAGATGACAATCCCCATTTACGTGGTCCTTATTTTTAGTCAAGGTACAATGTGTACATAATCAAGCACTGTAGAACCTGAAATTGGGTAATGGGGCACGTATCAACGGGAACTATACATGTATAACAATGATATCTATGGTTGGGTCCCTAAGCGAATAATTTAGTGATCACAACGTCTTTCCCTGACTCTGTGATCCGGATTCAAATCTCATGTAACTAAAAAAAAAAAATTGATGTCTATGGTCGGGGCAACCCTGTACAAGGCTTAGGCTCCCATTAGCATTGATTTCTGAAGGGTTAAATGCATGCAAGTGTTAATCCCGAGGCCTAAGATGCAGTGCAAGTAGGAAACTCTGGCCCTTGTTCGACCCTAAAGTTTGGCCATCTTAGTGCTCAAACCCTCTCAATACAAGGGTTTGGCCTCATTTATCTTTGTGCAATTAAGTTGGTTAGGATATCCAATGGTTAACCTTGTTAAAAAAAATGGAGCCCATCCCAAAACTAGTACGCAAGCCCACATACGGATGCCAGACTAATTAGTCTGTGCACTACTCAAGTATCATATACCTAAAAGATGTTGGAAACAAAAACTTCGTTCAGTGGACAATAACAAGTCAATTACGAAATATTCTTGAGTTTTGAGCTGTTCATGTATCATACTCTCTTTGCAGGACATAGAAAATGTTTCTAGTGTTTGTGTGTGGGTGCGCGCGCGCGCGCGTGTATTGATCAAGTTTAGATTTTGTATGCCATGTGAACAACTTCTTGGGAAGCTACTAGTAACAAAGGCGCGGCAGCTTGCCAAATTCTCCACTCAACCCCGGCAACTTGCAAAAAGGAAATTGTTCAAGTCTCCACCTTTAATAATCAAATGTTTTTGCCAATCATAAGGTCCAACCAGAGACCGATGTTTCAACAATAGCACTGACCCAGATGGCCCAAAATGAGGCAACTTTTCAGGATTTCTGTGTTGTTATATCTCTTTGGTGTCTGAATTTCTGGGTTTTCCTTCTGCACTTCCCTTTACCTTTTTCCATTTTTCCTTGACAGATACGTTTCATTCAATGTCTCCAACATCTTTTATATAATATTATATTATACACACTCACGTATACATATATATATATATATGTATTAGCTCGAACGATCCACTGCTATGTAATCTTCTGATTATATTATGCTTTTAGTCTCCCCTTTCAAGTACATTCCGTGGTCCTTCCATGGCAACAAGACAAACGAAGGATTTCAAAAATTCATGTACTTTGACGAGATTTACGTGAACATAATATTTATGGTTGATATTACTTTATTTTAAAATAAATATTATATTAATATTTATATTTTGTGATATTTTATATGATAGAATTGATGAAGGAAGTTTATTAAGAAAAATAAAGAAAAATAAATTAAATTAGAACAATTATGCAAATGATAGAAAATAAAATAGCAATGTTCTTTTATTAATACGTGGATACATCGATTACAAGATGTAATGCAAGATTTATTATAGTAAAATTTTATTTCTTAATTATATATTCAAGAAAAAATTGGGATGAAATTAAATATATTAAAGATTTGATTTCATTCCTGATATTTAGGGATAAAAAGTTTTGAAAATTTAACTTTCTAAGTCCTCCGAAGGAAATTGCCAAAGAATAACAAAAAGTGGCCTCATGCAATGTAGACTCAAAAGTACTTATGTAACGCCAATGTCTATGACTTGATCAGAATGTTCAGAACAGTTTAAAATTTCTTTACGTCTTTTTTGTAAAGTTTTACGATTCTTACTCCAAATTACATATAAGATAAGCACAAAAAGATATCAAATTTCTTTGAATTGATTGATCGAATACTTTATCTCTTTAATCAGAACTCTTGGATTCGAGTTTTGAAAATAACAAAAAAGAATTTGAGAGAGTCAATCTCTAAAATGAGGTTCATAATACTCGAACTAAATTAATCAGATAAAATCTGAATACCGATGATGAAAATAAAAAAAAAAAGTACCGTAAAATTAAATAAAAGGCTAATGGCAAAGCGGGTGATTTTTATAGAATAATTTGCCTATAGTTTAAACTTAAACGAAGTAGAGTTCAAATTATTAGATGTTCAGATGGATAACATATATTTTGTCTAAAAAGAGAATTAATAATTTAGGACAAAATACATTTCAGTATAGATGATCACTTACCTATTAAACTCCACCAGGGGTCAACTTTTGCTTCTCTCTCTATGCCTAGAAAAAAATTGTAGATAATATCCGGGAAGAGCAATGAAAATTTGAACATGCATCTTAAAATAGGGGGACTTCGACTGGAGATCACATTTATAATTGAGTATCAACAACTCAGTAAAACATAAATTTAACTGATAAATTATAATTCAATTGATATAATTCTTTTTTTTTTTTTTTGTAAAAATCTTGATTTTGAATTTTACTATACATCAAAAAATAAAAAATAAAACCATAAATCTAAATCGGAAAGGAAAAGGAATCTCAAAAAGATAGAGTAAGATGGGCATCAAATGATAGAGTTGCTTTTGATCTGTCATAAATTGAATTGCGCAAAATTAAAAATAAAGACAGAATTAGTTACCATTTGATTTGCAATCGAAAATAAGAGGAATCGAAATTTGATGTTAATTGTATGGTTTAAATTATAAAATGAACATGATTATCATTATTTATTTAATTTATATATCTTTCAAAGTAAAAATTATCTTATTCTCAATTGTGCCCTCAATAAAAATTTATGATTTAAAATATCTTTTTATTAAAGAAATAAAAACATGATTTTATTATTAAAAATTTCAAAAAAAAAAAATTCAATGACGTGATTTTATTAATTGCATCCCAAAAATTTCAATGGCTAAAGAAATGGAAACATGATTTTATTACTAAAAAAACCTATAATTGCTGTTTATTGCATCCAATCACATGATTTTATTACCAAAAAATTCAAAGGAAAAAAAAAGAACTAAAATAAAACGGGTGTGAAAACTTTACAATTACAAGCCTGCATTTGTTTCCTTTTTGTTTTCTTTTAATAGGAAATGTGAAAACATTCGATTGTTCGTCTCCTTCGTCCTCATCGACGGCGACCGGTGACATCGACGACTCCATCTTCATCTCCTTCTTCAACGGCATCCATCAGGCTTCTCCGACGACTTCAACAGTCAGAATTTCTGCTTTGATTAGTGTCCTTGACTTGACCTCCTTCGGTTCCAATCGCAGATCTGCTTCGATGACGATGACGTCCTCCATCTCTATTTTCTTCTTCGGCCACAGATTCTATCAAATCGTGCATTAGCCGCCATGGAAGAGTGGAGAAGAAAGTTCGAGGCAGAGAAATGGTGAAAAAAGGGAAAAAGAGGTGTCGGCTGAGGGCAAACAAGTGTAAGGTAATTTTCTAAGGTTTGTGACTTGGCATCGGCCGAAACAAGTTTTTATTTGGATTTCACGAAACCTTATTTTATGGATTTCATTTTCAATCTATTAACTCAAATGATTTATATAAATTTCATTTGTAAACCCTTATTTCCATTCTATTAACCCAAATAATTTGTATGGGTTTGAATCTCAATCCTAATTTTATACTCTTTAACAAAATACCACCTATTACACGTGGAGCCCATGTTACATGACACCCAAAAACAGCTCTCCAATTTTTTTTTTTTTCAGTACCAAAAAAAAAAAGAATGCCTTTTTCAAGAGCTCTTGGGCCTTGACTCGTTAAATTTCTTGGAGATGGAGGTGGGTTGTGGGTCATACGGGCCCAGGCCTGAGCTTTGGGCTGGTCTGTGTTCAATGGGCCAACTGAGAGTGACCAAGTTGGCCTTTTACAGGTGGACTTGATAACTTTTATTTTTATTTTTATTATATAAAGATTTAAATATGGAGTTATCATGTTAGAGAGAGAGATTTGTATAATTAAACTGTTCCTTTAAAAACATGAACTTGATAACTATTTATTCAGATGCGGATAATCTTGATTTTTTCTGTTCCTTCGGAATACATTTGGAGCGGTACCAAAGAAAAAAATAAAGAATACGCATGGAGGCCATGATTCGTCGATTGCGCGTAGTATCAACCTACTAGGGTCAAGCGCTCCTTTCGACTTCATCGTGTCTCTAAATATCTCTATTGATTAGACAATTTTCCTTTGGCAACCTTATGCAAAAGTTGCATTTTCCCTTTGAGCTCTCCAAAGGGCTCCTCCTTTCTTTTTTGTTTTTTTTTTTGCTTTTAAACAATAATCATCGTGTAGTCAATACAATCCTACAAGGAAGTTCCTTTCCATTTCCTTAACGGTAAGCAAAACAAATTTAAACTTGGCATTCTAAACCATAAATAGAAAAGTTTCTATTCTATTGTGTGTTTACTCGGTGCCTCATCATTTTTGTTATTTTGTCTTCGAGTAGAGATAATCTAATGATTAAATATTTCTTTCATAATTTTGTAATTCATTCCAAACAGTTAATTTAATTTTTAACATTTTTATTAGCCGGATAAACCTTGCCCTGCTCTCATGTGAACACTACTAGTTCCCCGCTTTTAGTCCGCGTTGACCTAAATGTATTATCATAACTTAACTGAAGCCACACTTGCACGAATTTTGCACTTTATATTTAATATTTTATAAATCATAATATAAAAAAATAAAATCGAAAATTAGGTGAGAAATGAGTCCACACCCCATGCCACCAACTCTTATAATTTTTGTCTATTCTACCGCAAAAGAGTGGTACGGAAAGGTATAGCTTTTAAGATGAAAAAGAATTAATATAATAATATTTTTTTATTTATAAAATTGTATTATTTTTAACAAGAATTTAAATTCTTTGGTAAAAATATTATAAATAAAATAAAATAAAAATTAATTTAAAAAAAAAAAAGAAAATTCAAAATTTAGAGTGCAGGGCAGCCAACAAGTGATATTGAGGGGTATATCGTTGGGCGTGTCATCTACCAAACTTGGATCCCAAGAAATATTAATAAACAAATTGACCGAAAACGCAATTTGACCTCTTTTGTCTTCACTATGTTTTTGAAATTAAAAAGAAACTGTTGATTTGATTTGAATTTCTCACCTTACTTTTCCTCTCTCTCTCCCCCCCCCCCCCGGGCAGTTAATTCCATTTTCCTATGCCGCTCTCTCTCTCTCCTCCCTATCCCTGCCGACATTTTTGAATTCCAGGTATATCACATTTTCAGTTTCCTTATTTGCCATGTCTTCAACATACTTCACTCTTATTTTCATGTATCTTATTCGGGGTTTGCTGTGGTGACTGAAGCTTTAGAGTTCTTGCGGTTTCTAATTCGGTATTTCAGTTTCTCCTCCCCCTTTTTGCCATTTTGTTACTGAATATGGATAAATTTTTTTCTGAATTCTTTGAATAAATTGGTATTCTTGGTTCTTGTTTTAGAGAATTGGTTAGACGATAAACATTTTCCAATCTAATCCCTATGCCAGATTTCCCTTTTCCTCTTCTGAAGTTTCTTGATTTGGAGAATTCAATCTAAACTAAACCCATTGCAGATTTTCCTTATCTAATTCTGGAGTTGGTGTTGTAGGCAGGGGTTTAGATTGGAAAATGTTTCTGGCTTCGTCTGCTGAGGTGTTCAATTTTATTCTTGTTGTATATGTCTTTCTCTGTTGCTTTCGTTGACATGGGAATCTAAAAGTTTTATGGGGTTAATTTCAAATATCATTACTTATTGAGAAGTCTAACTCTAAGTCTTGCTCATCAGATGTAAGATTTGGATTAGAGTGTGCCTCTCAATTTAGCTCACTGACCCATTTGGCTGTTTACTGTACGTAGATAATGGCAAGCAAAGTTGTTTGAGCTCATGAGATTAACAGGGTTAGATCAAATGCTCTGGTTCTTCAATTTGATGTCATTCTACTTCTTTCTTCCTAATATTGTAATCTTTCTTTTTCCCCCTTTTTTGGGTAAAAAATTTTCTCTACTTGCAAGCTGTGCAGTATTATATGGTGGTTTTCTATGCTTTGAATGCTTGAACTCTATATGTTGCTGCATAAAATTTCTTGATATTCCCTATTCTTGTTTTTCTTTTCATCTGTTACTTCTTATTTTGGTTCAAAGACTTGGTCTTATTATTATTATTTTTTATTATTATTTTGGTTTGAAGAGGGCTAGAGGCCATGCATACCTAGGGTTTTGAAACTTCACATTTAGGTGAGGGCAAGAAACCCAGGTAACACTGGGCCAAATGGCCAAATCCTAGTTCTCTTAATTTCTCCTTTTGTTTTTCTCTCCCATGTGGGAAGGTAAGAAGTTATCGTTGTTCTTCTTGTCTACTTGGTTTGACCAGATTCTTTTACAGCTTCCCTGTTCTCTGTATTGTCTGTTGACTGTAGAATACATCCATTATTTTTTTAACGGCAAAGATGAATGACTGAAAATAACATTGGTTAGTTGTACCTCCCTCGCAGATTTTCTGAATAATAAGTTTGTTAAGTCCATTTGACCTGATGTTTGCTGATTTGTACAAACCTCATCTGCCTTATCATGTTTATTAAAGTACATATATGTATTTCCCTATCATGCTTTTTTTCCTTTCCTTTTTAGATATTTCGTCAACATCTGATCATGCTGTTTAGTTTCTGGTCTTCTTAAAGCTCCAATGTTACACCGACAACATCTTCAACATCTGATCAATCTCTTTTGTAAACTTCCTTGCACATAGCATCCTCAATTGTGCCAGCATCTGAAACTGTCAGATTCTGCCTTACATTATTTGATGGAATTCTATTCACTATGTAATTGTTATTGGATTATCATGCCTACGGTTGTAAAGGCTAGTTGGAACAATAGGGGTTCATCTGTTCCTTCATTCAGTGTCTTGCATTTGAATAGAATATGCTGCCCATACAAGTACTGGTCTTTACTTAAAGTGGAATTTTGCCCAATCATCTTATTAAATGGAATTCAGATCATAATATGGTGTTCCTTTTCATGGGCTTTGTGTGTTTAGTAACAGATGCATCGTGCATTCTGCTTGATGTGTTTTAAATTTTCTCTGAAGTGTTCTCCTGCATATGATGTTGCTTTCATTTTATGATGTTTGATAGCATCTGTACTTCATTCACAGGCACATAGTATGTCTATCGACTGATTTTGTGCATGTTCCAAAGCAGGGAGTGCTGACTAGTAAGATGGAGCAGTATGAAGTGCTGGAGCAGATAGGCAAAGGTTCCTTTGCTTCTGCACTACTAGTGAGGCATAAACATGAAAGGAAGAAGTAAGTTAAACAACAGCTTTTACATCAGATTTTTCTCACTGATATGCAGGTTTGCTTTTATGTGTATGCATATATTTGTGTAAAGTTAATGCTAAGATATTCTTTGGTGGCTGAAATTCTTCGTTTCCCTTCATTTTTAAGATACGTCTTGAAGAAAATTCGTCTTGCACGCCAAACTGATAGGACTCGCAGATCTGCACATCAGGAGGTCAGCTATTTTACTTCATTCTCTCCCCTACGTAAAGAATTACGCTTACTCATGTGCATTAGTTGCCATGTTTTATTGAAGCTAATAAACATTACATTCCTGGGTGCATATTATTTTTCTTTCGTCCTTCTCCAACCTCCTATAGAATTAATTGATGACAGTTCATACAAGCTCACATATCCTAAATATTCTCATTTTGTGTCTGAAAATATAGGATATCTAATTAAGTTTCTTTTTGTTGGTCAAAAGGACTCATTGTGTCATATATTTGGTTAACCGCTTAACTGTCACTAATGGGTTCCAACACCAGTGTCATAAAAAAATAATCCTGCAAAAAATTTGCTAATATATCTTTCTTTGTTCCCATTGTTGCCAAAGTTTACTTTACCATATATCCATCTTTAACTCCCGCTTTAAACTTCAAGATCATATTCTGCACTGCCTCCAAGCACAGAGTTCTAATATTCTGATTTAAGACTCTTTGAAACTATGATGCTATTCTGTTTTCATATTGTTCAGATGGAGCTCATATCTAAAGTTAGGAATCCATTCATTGTGGAGTACAAGGATTCTTGGGTGGAAAAGGTAAGGCGATGCTTTTATGTTTATTGTATGAACACTCTTTTTTCTTCGTAAATCTTGCCCCTTTTATGTTGATATTGTGGTGTACTTTTGGAAGGATTTCAGATTGTGTCCATATTAAGTGATCAATCTTATCCTGTACTGTTTCATAGATTTAGTTCTTTCTTTTTTTTTTGGTGTAAGTGGATACTTGCCACCAACCGGTATCCGAACTTCGCTTGACTAATCCGGTCTGAGCACTATGAGGTCCATTAATGGGTTGGCTCTTCCAAATCCCTTTTCTTCATTCCCAAGGCTCGAACTTGAGGCCTCAGCTTAAGAAAGTAGAGTGTCCGACCAATCAAATCCAAAGGAGTTTGGTAGATTTAGTTAGTTATTTGTCAATTAATATTTATGGTCCGATATCCTTTTATATTATGTGATCTTTCATCGATTATGATTTACAACACTTCCAAATTTGCATTTGAAATTGTTTTCTGCTTCCATACTAGTCCCTTTTTTACTGGTCTTATAGCATGCATTTGTTTATTTAAATTTAAAGGTTTATTTATAAATTTATTTCAACCACATATATGTAACAGTGGTTATCTGAATATAATCGTTTCATTTTAGATGTGATTACATAAGTTTTTCTTTGGTTTTAGAGTCCGAAGTGGATTGACAAATCTAAGCCATGACTTTTTGTTTTTGTTGTTGAAATGAACAATGAGTTCATTTATGCACCTAAAATTTTCTGTTGGTTGGTAAATGCCTGGTCAAGTTCTTTTGGCCCACTCAAGATTGTTGGGCCTGTGATTCTAGCTGCAGCCTTTTACTCTTCAGAGTAGGCAAGCTGCAGAGCCATGTCCAACCATAGTGGCCAGAATGACATGGTAGCATCAGAGACCTTGCCATGTCATTTGGGATGGGATGTGCCTAAGTTGCGTGTACTGTGTTGCTGTGATGGATATGCACCATTGACAATTTCTGTGTTGGCCTGTAGGGTTGCTATGTATGCATTGTCATAGAGTACTGTGAAGGGGGGGACATGTAAGTCGCACTTGCTAATATGATTGTCTGAGGAATGTAAGACATTTTTGGCCTTATTTCTCTGCTCTCTCCTCCTTACTTTTCCACCATGCCTCTTGTTCGCACAGGGCCGAAGCAATTAAGAGGGCCAATGGCACCCATTTCTCCGAAGAGGTTTTTAAGCTGGAACCACTCTTCCTGTTGTCAGTTTTCTTTTTCCAAATTTTGCACGAGTTCTAATTTTTCTCATATCAAATTTATTTGTCATTGTTGAACTTTCTGCAGAAGCTCTGTAAGTGGCTTGTTCAATTGCTGATGGCTCTTGAATATTTGCATACAAACCATATTCTTCACCGTGATGTCAAGGTCAGTGGCATCCTCAGGTACAACTTGTAGGTCATTGGCTAGGTATCGCTCTGAACTTTTCAAAGCTATTAATAACTGATTGTGTCCAATGAATGCTCCAGTGCTCGAATATTTTCTTGACAAAAGACCAAGACATACGTCTAGGTAAAGTGGGTTTCCATTATTACTTCTCTATAAGTATTATTTTCTTGAACCATCCTGCATCCCATTTTATGCCTAGTAACCAGTATTGCATATTATATAAGGCCAATAAATACATATGGTGGATGCAGGTGATTTTGGCCTTGCTAAAAAGTTGACATCTGATGATCTTGCTTCCTCTGTGAGTAGCTTGCTGTTTGTTTCTCTATCTTTAGATTTCTGCTGATTTCTGTCTAATTATGTTTCTTCTGCTCATGTGCAGGTTGTTGGAACTCCTAGTTATATGTGTCCGGAGCTTCTAGCTGATATACCATATGGTTCAAAATCAGATATCTGGTCTTTAGGTATTAAATTGAACAATCCATTTGAAGGTTTAAGATTATTTGTCATCAGTTTTTCTTTTGAATCATTTGATGTGTGACGGTTTATGTCTTATACAGGATGCTGCATTTATGAAATATCTGCTCATAAGCCTGCATTTAAAGCTTTTGTAAGTTGTTGACTTTTAGTAATTCAAAATTGCTCTTATAACATGTATTTGTGCAAAGAATGTTCTTATGGATGTGAGCTGCACATGGATCAGGCATGTCATTCTATCCATAACATTTTTTTATATTTTTTTTAAATCACGAAGTCAAGGTAAAGGCATTTCGGATTACTTGCACTCATAAATATTTTTCTTGAAGGGGGATCACTTGGTTATTTCTCCTCTATGTTATTTTCATCATTTTTTAAGTCTAAAAGGGACATGACACTGAAGACACTTACTACACTCTTTGGTTCTTAAAACATCATTTCTTCATGTGCTTTTTTAATGAGGAACTAGGAATCATATACATTTAGCTTGGTAAAGCATGCATTATAGTCCACTAAAGGGGATATATCTTCTGATAAATCATGGTTATTTGGTTTCTTGACCTTTTGAACTCGCATGGGCAATGGTCTGCTCTATTGAAGTTAGACACCACTCATAATCTTTTTTCAGCTATAAACAAATTATAGAAATTGGACTTTATCAAAGAAATGTTCGAGCGAATGTAATATGAAGGAGTGTGACTATGAACTAAACTCGTTCAATTTCTTCAGCAGAAAGCTATAGTACGCAAACATGAATTCTGATTCTTGTGTGCTGAATTGGACATCCCATGTGAGGCAGATTTTGGCATTCCATGGTCAAATCCTGGATTTCCTGTTGTCCAGAAGAATGCGATTGAACATTCCTTTTCTCTGTGAGGACATGTTATAATGGAACAAAGAGAACTGATTAATGAAGATTAAAATTAATAGGAAAATGCCTTGTCTACAACCTGCAGGCATAGTTTGTATGTGATACACATCAGATGATACTTCTTTTACAGAGAATAATAATAAGTCATTACAATCATTTGATAGTAGTTATTAGCATGGTATCATTTTTTCAATTGCTTGAAGTGATTGTTGGTTTCTATTTTCCTCTTCCCAAATCCAAGCTGTTTGTCTTGTGCTTTTAGAACATTTTTTCACAATATTGTGCCTTACCGTGCTTCTGTATTCCTTGCCTTCTTTCCCCAATTTTGGAACAGGATATGCAGGCTCTGATTAACAAAATTCATAAGTCGATTGTAGCTCCACTCCCAACAATGTATTCGGGGGCATTGTGAGTTCTTTTCTTACATCCAATGTACACCTACCATTCCTTTGATTATTGTTCTGCTTTTCATGCTCAAATAAATGGAGCCTACTATTGGACAATAGAGAGAGAGAGAGAGAGGAAGAAGTAGAATCCAGTTATAGACTATTCTTCACCCCATTTATTGTTGCGTAAATGTGGAAATACTCTGGGAAGACCTTCATGTTTCTTTCCTAAGATCTGTTTCCTGATGCTTTTTGTTCTCTTTGTTTTCTTCAGTCGAGGGCTTATCAAGAGTATGCTGCGGAAAAACCCTGAATTTAGGCCGAGTGTAAGTATTACCTTTGATATAATTTCATTTCCTTTGCTCAACCCCAATCTTTTGTTTAGTTTTCCTGTTTCATACTTTTTTTTTTTGGGTGGCCAGTGGACTAATTTGTTTCCATTTACAAATGAATACTCTTTAAAAGGCTGCATATTTGACTGACAGGCATAACCTGTTCGATTGCATCTCCATCTTGGTGATTTTAGGCTGATGGGCAATTCTCAGAACTGTTCATTTATTATTTTTTTTTATACATACCGTTCAAGGGCCGAACGGTTTGGAATATACATATCCAAAGCCATCCAAGGACGGGTAGCAGCCTGTGGCATTTATTTTTCTTTTCTATGTTTGGGCCAAATTCAAGCAACTTTTATAATATTTTGGCACTGTCAGAATTGAAGTTAACAAGTTGAGCATCACAATCTTTGTGTGAGTTGGTATCTGGACATGCCTAATAATGTTCTGCTCTTGTCTTGGTCCAATTTTTTTCATTTTTCTTAAGGTTCATTTCCTAGTTAAGGAAGAGAGGAGGGTGAGATTATGTAGCCTTTCTAGAAAACCTTTTTTTCTTAAATTTCTTTTCCTGTTTTTTCCCCCATGCGTTAGAGTACTTGTTGACCAAATTATCCAGTTGATTGCTTTCGCTTGTTGATTTCTGAATTTTGTCCTCAACTTTAAATTAATTGTCTTTGCAGGCTGCTGAGTTACTCAGACACCCACATCTTCAACCTTACCTTCTTAAGCTTCATTTGAATTCCAACAACCTTAGGAGTAACTGTGGTCCCATCCAGTGGGCTAGCCCCTATGATGTCAAGAAAACTAGATTCAACTGTGGTCCTATCCAGTGGGCTAACCCCTATGATGTCAAGAAAACTAGATTCTCTGTGCCCAATTTTGGCCAGGTACTTGCTGACAGACAAAAAAGACTCTCTTTCAGCAATGACAGGTCCTTGAATCCAAGTATCTCTGGAACTGAACAAGACTCTCCATGCTCGAGTAGAAATGTGGATGAGTTCCCAACCCAGCTGAATCACCAATTTGCAGAACTATCTGTTAATAGTATCCATGAGGAGAAAGTTATTGGCAAGTCAACAACAAAGTATCCAGCTGTTGCCAGAAACCCTAAATCAACTCAGAAGCCTTTTGCTACTCCTAGAAAACAAGTAGAATCGAAGGCAACACCTGTTAAATTGAAGCGTAACTCGGTAAGTTTCTCGTAGGTAATCGAAATTCTGGATAGTTATGTGAGACAATGTGGTTTGTAGATCTCTACAATCTGGTAGTCATGATTATGGAGATGACCATTGCATTGTTTCAGATGTCATTTGGAGATGATAAAAAGATTGATCATAATATTTTGGTTATTCAATCTCATAAGACTAAGCATCTGGTGTTTTCCCCATGGCATCACGGCTTGAACAATCCTTGTGTTGCTTTTGTGATGCCCAATCAAACTATCATATGCTTGAGATGCAGATTCTTCTGATTTGTTATTTTTTGTCCTTGTGTTTATAGCTCGCATCAGTTACCCCAGCATCCAAATCTAGTCACACACGTAGAGCATCTCTTCCACTTACAACAAGAAGGGCCAGCTTAGAATCACCTTATAGACAACCCATCGCAACCATACTCCGCATCATGGACTCTCTCGATGTGTCGGTCAATGCCCCAAGAATTGACCGAATTGCTGAATTCCCCATGGCCTCATCAGAAGATCTTCTATTTCCTGTACGGGGAACTTCATCAACATCTGCCCAGTGCTCTTCAAATTCTCCAGTTGGCGGTGATTGCTCTATCACAAAGGACAAGTGCACTATCCAGATCCTGGATAGACCCTTAACCAGGCCAAATTACACCGACGTTAGCCTTGGAGTGCCACGAAATGGAAGTCAAAGCTCCGAGTACAAATCCACAACAGTGGTGTCCAGCCGTTCGTCACCAGAATCTCGGCGCCGGTTCGATACCTCATCGTACCAGCAAAGAGCTGAAGCCTTGGAAGGATTGCTCGAGTTCAGTGCACAGCTCTTGCAACAAGAAAGATATAAAGAGCTTGGAGTGCTGTTGAAGCCATTTGGGCCTGAGAAGGTTTCTCCGAGAGAAACTGCCATCTGGTTGACCAAAAGTTTCAAGGAAACCACTGTGCAGCCTAGTCGAATCTAGTGCAAGCATTTCTAAAGTTGCAGATTTCAATCTTCATTATTAAAGTATTCACCTGAGGTAAGCTGTTTGTGTACTGTATATTAGCTGGACTGAGTTTCATGAAGAATAGCAAAATGTATATGGTGCTTTCCTCTGAGATTTTCTTTATTCCGCTGCATGTAGCATCGCAAAGCGATGATTGAGATGCTTTCTTTTCTTGAGAGGGCAATGAGATGTACTACCAACCCTGGTTTCCACATTCAGAGCATCCTATTTTTCTGAGTCCATAATTTCAAATTTCTGTCCGTTATCATGGGGTAGAGATTGTCATGCTGGTGAAACCAAAAGGACAATTTTTTTTTTTTTTTTGTTATACTAAGATTTGAATCTTGAATAAAGGGTACTTTAGCTTTGCCTTTTCCAGTTCTCCACAAGAAAAATGGTATAACAATTTTATATGATTGATCACCGGAAAAGCTTTCCACCATTAAGATTATTTTGTAGAATTTTATAGTTACGTTGGTATAGTTTCCCATTTTATAGAGCTAATATTCAGATAAAACGGAATCAATGATCAAATGCGTTTTATGTAACTAAAATCATTCCCTCTGATAAATTTTCAGGAAATGCGATTACTTGGACGGAACTGGATCTCGTGTGGTGGTAGAATTTTCTCTTGATTAATTTGGTCATCCTGTAATTCGGTTCAGGCAAGGAACCATGGCTCAGATCTAGACTTTGCATTCCACAGCTGGGCCAGAGAATAGCATAAAAGCCCGCTCTAGCTCGACCTAATGATCGTACTGGGTGGGTCTGGGCGCAACTTTTGGGCCGTGCGGGCCGAGCTTTAATAAGTGAATCCGGTGTCTGGGCCCCGTCCTGCCCGGTGTAACCACATTGGACAGCCCGGCGATTCTTAGGGGAGAAGTAAACTGAAAGAGGTGGAGCAGAGAGCTAAACCCCGGTCAAAGAAGACGAAGAAGAAGAAGAAGAAATGGTGAAACTGAAATCAATGTTGACGAAGTATAATGGAAGCTCTAGGACGTTCAGGTACTGGTCTTCTTATCATCACTGGAGTTCCTTACACTTCTCAGCTCCGTTAAAACCTTCTTCCTCGCGCTCGCTCTCTCGCCCCTTGTCAACAATGATGATCGCAAGCAATTTCTCAAGGTATCTCTGTTTGTCTAATATCAGATTGATTTCTTCTTGTTGGATGAGCATGTTATTCTTCTTCTTCTTCTTGTTATTGTTATTGTTGTTGTTATCGGGATTGTTCTACTTGGAAATGATTAAATGTTGAAAAAGTGTTTAATTTTTTTTGGGCCTCATTAAAATTAAGGAATAATTCGGTAATGTGAAAGGAGATTAGTGATATTTTTTGGGAATTATGCTAATGGCTATGGTGAAAATTTTTCAATTATGATAAAAGGATGAATATGAGGTAGAGATGCTTATTTATTCTGTATCCAAGCTCTCTTGCATGTAATGAAAATTCCAGTCATACGACTTGCCCTCTCTATCTCTCTCCTCTTTCTCACTGTGTGGTTGCATTTTTGTACTATTTTTGTGCTTTTGTTTGACTGTAAACATTTTCCAAAGCAAGATAAATTTTTAAATATATAATTTGTTTGTCAATTATTGTTTCTCAAATAATTTTGTTTGTACGAATCCAGAATCATGGTCTGGGGAGTGATGTTCCTTTAAAGAATCTAGATAGAATTGTCTCCTCCTTTGCGGTGCAACTTAAATACGGGCAAGATTCGGAACCTGCCGCAAATGGAGCAAGTCATGAGGATGCAAACTCTAACAATTCAAAAAAAAAGTGATATGAATGTTCAGAACGAGTATCAGGAGTTCACTGGCATGCTCCAATCTGGCCAATTCTCCAGCATTTTAATTGGAAATTTCTGCTGAGCAAGCAACATTTCTGGACTAATGAGGTGATTTCTTTCAAAGTATGTCCTAATATTTTCCCCATTTCTAGTAATCTCCTTATTAATTACACCCTTTTATGTGCAAATGTGGAAATCAGTTAATTTTAAGCAAAGTAATTATTCTTATGTTTATTAAGTTCACCCCGGAGACCACCTCAGCATTTTCATGCATGCACAAATAAAATCTTGTACTGCACTACTGATGCGTGCAAGCACAGTAGTGAAGAACGTTCTGTTGCCACTAGAAAGTGGGATAGACAAGTTCCACATGACTTTTGAGGTACCTTTCTTGACAAGAAGTTTATTTGTTCTTTTCATTTATTTATTCCGCTCTTTGAAATAGATCATATTGCTCTACAAAATGAGACTTTATCATTCTTCCCTTAATATGAAGCTGTCTGCATGTCCATGATTTATTTTGCTGCTTTAGGACTACACTCATCTGAAACATTAAGTAAAAGGACAAGGTGTGGGTAATAGGTTATAGCCACACAGGAAAAATGCTTGCTTAGTTGCTGCATGAAAAAACTAAGCTCGAGTTTCTTTGCTTGGCAAACAGTGAAGAGTAGCTGCCATTATTTGCTGTCTACTTTGAGTGCTATCATAAGGCTTTGATTCACGATAATATGTCCTGTCTGAGTAATAGTACTATTGCTTGGGTGAGGCCGTCGTCATAGCTAGCCCAAAGTGCCAAGGAGGCTGCAAAGTGCTAGGCCCTCTAAAACCCTGAGAAGTGTGAGCATAATTCCGCTATTTTTATTTATTTATTTTTAATTAATTCATTTCTTTTTTAAATCAGGACAGGAACTCATGACCCTAAGGTTGGGAAGTCTTTGACCTAGCATCTAGGAAAACCACCTTGATGGTAAACTAGGTTTGAGTTTAGTTGTAAATCATTGTGGTTGGTTTCTTCTTCTGCATTACTTTGGCACCTTGATGGCCGG
Source organism: Dillenia suffruticosa (assembly GCA_033439265.1). Lineage (NCBI taxonomy): Eukaryota > Viridiplantae > Streptophyta > Magnoliopsida > Dilleniales > Dilleniaceae > Dillenia > Dillenia suffruticosa. The sequence continues at coordinate 22,775,472 of JAVTVX010000020.1, read as the reverse complement.
TATGTCAAATTGGTGAGGTAGCTAGATTTTCAGTGAAGTCCTAATCATTGAAATCAATTAGCTGATGAAGAAGCATTCTCTTCAATTCCCTAGAAAACAAAAGGTATATATCTTTGCCTTTGGCTAAAAAAGAGAAGATAAGCTAATATTAGGGTCAAGCGTTGCCACCCTGTAAAAAGGAAAAGAACCGGCAGTGGCTAAAACTGTTTTGTGGGCTTTCATGAATCTTCACTCTGAAACTTAAGCATTTTGTTTAACACACACACACGCAACATTCATATACCACATGCTTCACTTCCATTTTTCTTTACTAACATGAGGTTGGAAAGGACTGATGGTCCGGTGACACGACTTTATGAATAAACCCTATGCCTAGCACAAGGGATTTGCTTTTGAGTCTTTCAGACCCGCACAAAGAACTGTAAAGGGTTGATTACTTAACACATTCTCTGTTTTGGTCTTCAACACTGTCCCTAAAGCTTTTTAGACACATGCAGATGTCTCTGCTGAAACGATCAATTCACATCAAAAGGGTGCTCATTTTGAAGGGATAAAACAAGAATAGCATCATCCACTTGTATCTGTTACATGCACAACATCCTGCAGTTGAAATCAGAGATTTTTTTTTTATTTTTTTAATAAAGATTCCATAAGCATCAACACAGATGTGGGACAAAGGGAATATGAATGTGTGTGGGTATCTTAGGTTCAGTGGTCAAGTCATGCAGTAAGAAACAAATGACTTTAAAAAGAGCAAAGTCTGTTTCTCTTCTCATTGTCTTTGTATTCTTTATAACCCACCTGTTTTCTGCTCAGATGTATGTTAGGGAGGGACACAACGGAAAAGCGCATGCAAATAGTTCCTTCCTGGAGTGAGACTGTAGGAGCTTATAATGATGACGTTGTACTAATGCACGCTTACAATGCCTATTGTAACATACTCCTTATCATCCATACTCTTGGATTTTATTTTATTTTTTTATAATTGAATGGTATCTGAAAATATATTTCGATTAATTCGGTTCGAATGTTGTTGGATATAAATTAGGAGGAGCTAGCATTTTTATCCTTTGAACCGACTGTCCGTTAGTATACTTTTAGAGATTTTATTTCAATCCAAGACCGTGACTACAAATAAGTTGACAGGTGAGATAAAAGCTCTAAACCTTAATTTTTGTTAATTATTATATTAGAGAAATTTTGAGATTACGAAAGATTCTGATGTTGTGACTTGAGAAACTTATTGCATATATTCGTTGAATTTGACAATATACAAGATTATAGATGAGATGTTCGCTGCCAATAAAAAAAGAGGGGAAAAATAAAAGTGACTACTGGTAAAGACTCTATTCTTTGCCCGAAAAGCCTTTCAAATGCCATAATACATTGTCTGCATGAGACTGCTATATGACCCCAGAGAGATGGAGATGCGACATTCAGGCTTTGTTTAGGAATGAGCGGTTTGTGGCATTTTCACTTGTCAGAACCAAAGCCCAAAAAAAATTACCCAACAAAATTGAGTAAGTGGGCCTACAGACATTGGTCCCGTTTGTGTTGGTGGGCCCAGATTTGAATGGTTTTGCTCTTTTGACCAAAACCAGACAATTGCACTAGATCCTAGGTTCATTTTTGGCTTTCTGTGGCTGTGGCTAGTGGCTGGGGGTGGCCAGAAGCTACCAGGCCTCTTGGAAATCATGCTGTCAAATCAATCTGGATTTTGCACTAAATCAAGAGTGTTAATGAATTGCGATATAAAATAAAAACACCGAAGCAGTGACCTAGCAGATATACGAAATTTATATTTACGTCTATAAGAATATGAAAATATACGTGATGGCTCTTGAATCTCTGGCAAAAGATAGTATCTAAACCAAATTAGAGTATTTTGTGTATATTTTATTATTTTATACTCGGTTTTAAATAAAATTGTATAATATTTTTTTGACATTATGACTTGACTACCGTTCAGTATCCAGAATTTCATTTCGATTAATCTGGATCGACTGTTGCAGAACTCATTTTGTGAGGAAGGATTTTCTAATATTGTTTTTTTCGTGTTCAGGGAGAATCAAATTCTTGATCTGATTAAGAGACAAAAGTATCTATCTCACCTACGTCAATAAGTATAAGGTAAAATTATATATAATATATATATATATACATACATAGTTGCATGTTTGAATATTCCATTAGAAAATACGATTACTTGTAGTATTTTTTGAAGGAGACAGAAGCAAGGTAAAGAGATGTGATAATGCCATAAAAATTTTGTCTAACTTGTTTCAATCGTAGTTGAAAAGTTTAATAACCTTTGATCCGACCGATAAGCTCACACTGACATATGTTTAAAAAAAATCAGGAAAATATTTTGGAGAACTGTGGCCGGCAAAGGATCGAGTCGCATGCTCCTGCAGTATGAATTTGTTGTGTTTTTGAGTCAAAGATTTTATTATTGTGTACATACATATAATACGTATTAGGATTTGTTTGTAGTATTTAGTTTATATTCATTCGAAAACTCCTACTTATATTCATTTTCTCTCGTATGGTGAATTCCACTTCCTCTATCTGAGGTTTTTCATCCTGATTTGGGATGTTTCATGTAAACATGTATTTGATTTCTCTTTTTTCTTCTTTCATTTTCTTGTTTATTTTGTAATATTCATGAATATGAATTTTATAAAATCATTTTCTATGTAAACAAAGTTTGTGATATACAAACAAACCTTATTATTCAGACGACAAAAAATATAAAACTGATATATAGCTTGTTTGACAACTATGGTCCCTGGGATTCTAGAAGACCATGACAATAAGTTCTTTCTTTAGGCACTATCCCTGCAAAAAGACATGGTGTATGAAATGTGGAAAGCTAAGTCACAATGGTGTGGCTTTAATCATAGGGTTCTGGAGTTGCTAGAGGCAAAACCATCTGTTTAAGGGAATTCCTAAGTCAATTAAAATTCAAAATGTGAATATATTCACCAGAATCTAGATTTTAGTTTCTAAGTTTGTGTAATGAAGGCGACAAGTCAAGGAATCACAGGGAGGATTGTGCATTAGAGAAAACATCTGCTCAACTTTTTTGCATTTGGCTCTTACATCACGTAGGCCTCTTCTCGGTTTCTGCACTCGAACTGTATGTTTCTTTTTTCTGATTCAGACTTTACTTTCTTTATATTGTTAATCCCGCTTACTTTATGTTGCCTTTGATATTTGTGGGCTATCCTCAATTGGTAGAGGGTATCAACTATTAATTAGGGTTTTAAATGAATTGAGTTGAGTTGGGTTGAATTTAATTGAGGGTTCCATTATCAAATTTGGTTTGGTTGCATTGAGCAAAAATTAATATGGGTCTAAAAGTTTTCTTTATGTTTAATTTATTTAATTGAATAAATAAATTAATTAAAATTTGAAATATTAATTAATTTAGTATGTCTAGTATAATTTATTTAACTAATTTAATAAATTGAGCTGGGAGCAAGTTTGTGCCATGGACTGTTTATGAAAGAATTTGTGCATTGGGACCTTTGAACTAAGTTGTTCTTCTCATAATTATTTTGTAAAAACAGAGAAAAAGAGATGAGGGTCAAAGTTATGTATTACCATTAAATCAATCCTCACTTTCAAAGCCCCATCTCACACTAATCATTGTCCTCTCTATCTTCTAATAAAAACAAAAGTGGAGTGGAGGGTCATAGAATTATAGAGACCTGTACTTTCAGGTCATGTCCCTCTATAAAACCTCAACCCCACCTCATATCCATACCTCTCCTCTTCTTCCGCACTCCCTTCACTAAACCCCTCACCCCCATACCCCAAGAAAAAATGGAAGAAACTCTTCTACCAAAAGCACTTAGACACGAACACTACAACTCGACAATCAGCAACAGAACATCATTACTCCCTGAAAGTCCGCAAGAGACGATGGAGTTTCTCTCAAGGTCTTGGAGTGTGTCTGCTCTTCAAGTCTCCAAAGCTCTCTCTCATCAGCCTCCCCAACCACAACCATTACCACAGACATATTCTGAGCCTTTGAAACCCCACAACACTAACTTTTCAACTTCTGTGCACAGTGAAGGCATCATAATTGGAGACATGGAAGAAGACCCACAATTGGCTTCTCTCAATCCTTTCTCCTTTGCCTCCTCTGCTACTTCCCAACTTGTGCTTGAAAGAATTATGTCTGTTTCTCAATCTGTAAGTCTTAAGTGAGGCATCGGTGTTTCCTTTTGATTTTTTTTCTTTTTTTTATTTGTTTTTATTAGTCAGAAAGAGGGGTTTGATTTTGAGTTGTAATTTTTGTGTTTTTTTTTTCTTGGCAGTCACAGGAAATTTCACCATTGACATCTGGGAGGCTATCACATAGCAGTGAACCTATGAATGGTGGCAGTGGTATTCAAAGTGGAGGTTCTCGCACAGGATCAGATAGTCCTCCAATTTCTCCTCATGATGACTTGGACGATGTCGTTAAGGTACCCTTTTTCACCTTGTACACTTACACGGTTCTACAAGCTCTTTTTCTCTTCTCCGTTATGATTCTCTCTTCTCCTAGATAAATTCATCATTGCTCTTTGCTGATTGTTGTTCTAGTCAAATCAAATAGATTTTCTCTGAGAAATAATCTGGGAATTATGTCATCTACTACTATGTAATGCATTGAAGATGATGCTTCCTCCTCTCTTTCTCTCTCTCTCTCGCGTTACTTTAGGGTACAGTTGAAAAAAAGCAAAACAGGGAATGCCTTTTCTCTTTTGCTTTTTTTACTTTTCTTTTTCCTCCGATCACTAGAACCTTTGTTTTTAGCATTTTTTTTACATAGAATTGCCAAGGTTTGAATATTCATGTCCTTGGACCATTTTATTGACCGAGGCCACTAGGCTTCCATTATGTACAACGGGCTTTCAAAAAGCCCAGGCCCAACCCAGGTCCCAGCTTTACTTTCAACTTTGCGTTTAGGACCGTAGCCTTATCCATATTTCTAATTGGCCCCATACTATGAAATTATATCTTAATCTGGTTTTGAATTGAATTTTTTCTGCAAATAAAAAATGAAAAATTTGACTGTAAAACTATTTTGCATGAGCCGAGTTGAAAAGTTGGAACTGAATGATATAATAACATATAAAACTACACTTGTTCTGAAAGTTCAAAAATGGGGTTTCTGTGATTAGATAGGTGGAGTAAGGAGGTGGGTAATGCATGCTTATTGGTGAGAGTTGGAGAAGTTTTCAGTACTGCTACTGCATCTGCATGGTCTGCAAACTTTTTTGCTTGATTTTCCATATAATGCCCGATGGATATTAACCCCTTTTTGGGCACTGACCACATTATGGATGCATTGGCTGTGTTGTGTGGTGGTGAAATTGGCACATTGATACTTAACCTGCCCTAGTGTCTTGTCAAACTTAATGGTTGTACTGCCTGATCAAATCTGAGTCTAGCTTTACGCTCTGTAATCATATAAATGCTACTATTACCACATGAACCCTCTCCCTCCCCCCCTTCTCTCCCTCTCTCCCTCTCTCTCTCTTCAATTTATGTATGAAATTCCGCTTACTGTTTCCCGTCCCCAGTTGCAAATTAGACTTGTTTCAACTTAAAAAATTTGACAACATAATTTATATAGACTTTCATATTTAATGAAATTACAATAAAAAGGTGGTCGACATCCAAGTTTCATAAATAATTCATAATATGAATAGTTTCATAAGTAATTATAAAATATTCATAAATTAAATGTAAATATTTTAAATTCATAAATATTCTAAAATATTCATAAAATTTATATATTTTTTAAGGAATAATTTCATAAAGAGTTAAATTAAATATATATGTGACGAAATATTTTTTTGGTTTATGTAAATATTTTTATATATTCATAAAAAATTATAAATAAATATTAAAATATTTAATTTTTTTTGAATTTATATATGTGACAAAATTTTAATAGTTCAACTGGTTAGGGATAGTTTTGTAAGCCGAGTATTTTCGTAAAGAAAAAACGAGCAAAAGCTCTTGTAAGGAGCTTCTCCGGCTGCCTCCCCCCCCCCCTCTCTATTCTTCATTAAAAAAAAAAAAAGTTAATTTTTTTAAGCTTTATTTGAAAACCCTATTTGATGTAACTTTTAATTTTAAGAAATTGAAAAAAAGTTAGGTCAAACACGTATTTTATCTTAAATCTAATTCATGAAATTCTCGAACAGGTACTTTGCCTCAAATCTAATTCATGAAATTCACATTTCAAAACTTTTGTAACTTTGACTTCTTATAACTCTTTTGACTTATTTTATCTTATCCATTTAGAGGGTGTTTAAAAAATCTCATTTTTCTCTTTATTTTTATCAATTTTGTTTTATTTTATTTGTAACATTTTTTAACTAAAATAAAAAAAATACATTTTAAAAAATATGAGGTTTTGTATGAAAATATCAAAATTCTCTGTAAAAGATACTAAATTTATCATTATATCAAAATTTTTTATCCAAATTATACCCAATCTAGGTAAGTCTGTGGTGAAGTTTACTACTTCACGTAATTATGTTGTTATGTTCTTCCTAAACATTTGATAAAGCTTTCCCCATCATCCATTTTATTTGTCAAATGCTTCATATTCACACAGCAAACTTAACTAAGATTTGTACACACAGTCCCTCCGCTTGAACAGCACCCTACAACCTCAGCTCTTGGCCGCTGGCAGGAGCCGAGCTGGCACATGCCCCAGCACACCGGCGGGAGGCAAAACAGTGGGGAGATGGTTGAAAGAGAGAAGAGAGAAAAAGAAAGAGGAAAACAGAACTCACAATGCACAAATCCACGCTGCCATATCCGTAGCTGGCGTGGCAGCTGCTGTGGCAGCTATAGCAGCAGCCACTGCAGCTTCTTCAGGATCTGCAAAGGATGATCAGATGGCCAAGACAGACATGGCCGTTGCATCAGCTGCTACACTGGTGGCTGCTCAATGTGTGGAGGCTGCAGAAGCAATGGGAGCTGAGCGCGAGCAACTTGGTTCTGTGGTTAGCTCAGCTGTTAATGTTCGATCCCATGATGATATTATGACTCTTACTGCTGCAGCAGCAACTGGTATACAGATTTCTGAACACCCTGTGTTTTGCATTTTCTTTGCGACTTATTAGGTGAAAACTCCTATTTCAAAAGTTATCTGCTTAAGTAGAGAGTTCCTAATTTTTTGTAACTTCATCTTCTTAATATTGAGTTAGTTGATGTGAGACTTCACATGACTGATCCTAGGGACTTAACATGACTGATCCTATGGTTTCTGTACATGCATCGGCTTAAATCTTTTAAAATTGGATATCAGCTCTGCGTGGGGCAGCGACTCTGAAGGCAAGAACAATGAAGGAAGTCTGGAATATAGCTTCAGTAATACCCGTTGAAAAGGGTTTGGGAACAGTAGCAGATGTTAACATAGACCATTGCAATCCGAAGAGCAGCTCCAGCGACGAGGTTGGACCTGGAGATAATGTTTTAGGTACCTGCAGTCTTGAGCTTCTTGCCAGAGGCTGTGAGTTGCTCAAGCGCACCCGCAAAGGTAAATCTGAAAGCTTCAATAGAATGCGTCTGGACAAAAATTTCTTCAGTTGGTTGGAGAATTTACTTAAAAATTGTTTTGATGGTGCAACAGGTGATCTACATTGGAAAATTGTATCCGTTTATATACATCGTACTGGCGAGGTTAATATCTCTCACAATAGACTTGAATTATTTCTAGTCTGTAGAGTTGACCTGTTACTATTGAATTCTGCAGGTTATGCTGAAGATGAAGAGTAGACATGTTGGAGGGACTATTACTAAGAAGAAAAAGAGTAAGTTGCCGAACAGAACATCTGTAATGTAATTTTAGAAAGGGCAGAGCGTAATTTTCCAATTATCTTGTGCAGATATTGTGCTGGAGGTGCACAAAGACATGCCAGCATGGCCCGGGAGGCAGTTCATGGAGGGAGGAGAGCAGCGACGTTACTTTGGGTTAAAGACGCAGCTGCGAGGGATTGTAGAGTTTGAGTGCAAGAATCAGAGAGAGCATGATATATGGACTCGGGGTGTTTCAAGGCTTCTATCAATTGTAGCTGAAAGAAAGAAGAGATATCGAGACAACAACTGAAGGAGCACTCTTTTGGGAATTGGAAACAAGATAGAGCTAGAGAAGGTGAAACCGTGGATCAATATAGAGAGCTCATGTTCATGGAAGACGATTTGATTTGGAGAGTTGACTCGTTTATTCCATGCGTGTTAAAAATCCATGTTGGGTCTATGAATGGGGCCGAGGCCCAGTACTGTGGTTACAAGCTGTCTTATATTAGAGAGAGAGAGAGAGAGGATTGTTTTTATTCTGACCATGACGTTGTCCTTTTCTCCATTATGTGCTTGTGCAAATTTCCATTATGGTGACAAATTGGGTAGGACCATAAAGATCGTCTTTGCCAAAGCTGATCCACAAATTGTTTCTTGCCTTTACGTGTGACCGCAAAAAGAGCGAAAGGACACAATCGCATATTCTTACCAAAGCACAATCGAGAAGCATAACACAAACCATTGTTTACTCATAAGTCAAAGAATGACAAGGCTGCCATACCACGCATGGTTCGGATGCTGCGAAAAGCATTACCGAAAACCAGACTTCCAACGTCAGACTTGGTGTTTGGCAAACCAAGAAGCAGTAGCACAAGAAGTTGAATTCAAACTCTAAGACATAAGCAGAAAGAAAACCCAAAGTTTTTCATTCAATGCAATATGTTGAACATCCCTAAGTAACATATGTGCATTTTCCTGTCGCTTCTTGAGAAGAGTAAAATTACCTTCAATCGGGTAAAAAGGATACAAAGAACCACCGCTATACAACTTTTACATCTTTGAAAATCAGAAAGCAATCATCTTTTTATCAACCAAAACAGAACAAGGGCGGACATGGTGCTAAAATGCTCAGCTTTCAGCAGCTCTGAAGATGGTTAGCAGTGAAAGGAAGAGGTTGATGATGTCTAGATAGAGACAAACAGCAGCCCAGATATACTCGTCATATGAGTAGCGCTTGATAAGGTTGTCCGTATCGTAGATGATGTACCCACAGAATATAATGGATGCCAAGCACCCGTAGATCATCACAGATAGCCTGCCTAGTGGGAAGAGAATCTGCAAAATGGGACACGCGTGAAGAGACACTAGATCACAAATCATAAAAATTCAACGGAAAGTAATAGAGACATGAGAATCATACCTGAATGAAAGCAAAGACCACAAGAACAATAATGGCACCAAACAAGAAGGGTCCTAGGAATTGGAAGTCATGGCCTCTCCTTGCCGCCCAAAATGTGTAGAGAGTGAGACTCACAACCACAACAGCAGTCAGAATTACAGATTCCAGAATCACTTTCCCTGAAGCAGGATTAAAACAAAATGTCATGACATCAACACTTCAACCACGAAGAAGAAGACAAGGCAAGCTCGGTAATCAAGGAACAATAGTAAGACAGGGTTACATATGATAAAACACATACATTGAAACAGATCAAATGGTGATTTACAGGAAAGAAGCACACAGATCAAATGGCGCTTCAACACAGATTTCAGGGTTAAGACTTCAACCAATAAAACAGAAACCAAACACAAAATCCTAACTCTACACCAAGAAAAACATCCTATTTTTACCAATCCATACCATTAAAGAGCACACAAAGAACTTTCCATTCGAACACTCATAAAGAGAATCACCTTTAAATTGTAAGATAACATGGGAACAGAAACTCTAAAACCCATAAAGAAATTCCATTTCAAAAAGTAATAGTCGACCCAAAAATCACAAAATCACCCCAAACTTCATTTCCAGGAGGGAAAAAAAGGAATAAGCACCTGCAACCCAAAAAGAAAAAAAGTAAACTGTCCTATAGGAAAATTGATTCATTATCAGCAACAATAACTAATCAAAACCCTAACCCTAATTCTAACAGTTTATGAATTTTCTAGTTCCAGAACTATGCGGACAGATAATAAACAATAAATCAAATCGTGATGGTAAAGAACAAAAATTTCGAGAAGCCAATTGGTTAAAAGAAACACAAATTACCAAGAAAAGTAAAAGAAACCCAAAATTCTTACCTTCAGTGAACGCACAAGTCAATCCAACAGCAAACGAAATCGCGACCGTGAAGATCCCAAGAAGCAGATAGTTCAACGGATAACTCTGATGATAGTAATACAACGGACACATAACTGCACCAAAAACCACTCGAATTCAGTTTCCAAATCCACCAACAAACCTAAAGGAGTTTCCACAAACACAAAAATGAATCAGAGAGATTACCAATGAAGGGAGTGATGATAAGCACGATGTAGAGAGCCAAGCCAGCAGTCGTGGAGGCGAAGAAATGCTTCACCGGCTCAACAATGACGACAACAGAAGCGACGGCGATGGTGATTAACATTTGAATGCACAAAATCGAGTAGATCTTGCGTATGAATGCCCACCGGAGCTCCGGCGGCTCCAACATCATTGGATAGAGCGGTCGCGCTCCCAGCTCTACATCGCCGGTCTTCCCGTACGCTTGTTGCCACATCTTTCACGGTTGAATGTCAAGATTTTTTGAGAGAGAGAGAGAGAGAGAGAGTCAATTGTGCTTCTGGTTTTTGAGGAAAAATGCAAAGGGAGCGAGAAAAGGAGAGAGGATTTAGAGAGAGGGCAAGTGGGGGGTGATACGGTGCATTTTGGTGGGATGGAAACTGGAAATTTCGAGACTAGTTGAGAGGGTTGGCATGAGGTGACGAAGTGAGAGAATGACATGTGGATTTTCCTTTCTAGACTGCTCTGGCATTTTTACATTTATATATATATATAGGAGAATTAACAATTTTGTTGTGCCTTCGCTTCTAAGAAAAAAGAGCAGTGCACGTTGGGATTATTCACCTCATTATTTATTTTATTTTTCTTCCATGACTTTATTAATTTTGGAACTCTTTAGTAAGAGGCGAAAGAATAGGTAGCCATGTATTGATCGCACGGCTACGTATTAATTTTGGAACTCTACGAAAAGGTAGGCTATGCTCTTCTCTCCAATACGAGGCTAAAACTATGTGCCCACTTTTTTTTTTTGCTCATCTTCTTGTTTTAAATCCTATTAAAAAAAATTTCTTCTATTTAAAATTAATTTTTATAAAAAAATAAAAAAATAAAAAAATAATTTTAAAAGAGAAACTTTGGAGAGAATCTTTTTTTTTTTCTCCGGTTGCAACAATTTTTCAAAATCATATTTTTTTATTCTATTTATATTCTCAGCTAAATGATTTAAAATTTTAAATATATTCGTATCATAAATATATTCATAAATACTATGATTTAAGTGAATTTAAATATTTTTTATAAATTTTAAATATTTTCATAAATATTTTTTATTCCATTTATATGATTCAGGTGCTTATAAATATATGACTTATATTATTTGGATTTATGACAGAAAAATCCATCACAGAGGCAATACACTTGTTAAGGCATTTGATGGAGATATATAAAACACATAAAAGAGACCTACATATGGTATTTATTAATTTAGAAAAAGCATATGGTAGGGTTCCAGAAATGTATTGTAGTGGATATTGATGAAAAAATAGATTTTCTTGAGATACATTAATTTCATTAGAGATATGTATATAGAGTTGTAACCAATATAAGAATGCGGGGGTATGAGCGATAGTTTTTCATTAATATTGGCTCCATAAAGGTTCAACGTTAAGTTCTATTTTTTTTGCAATAGTAATAGAGAAAATCATTAAAAACATTTAGATGATATAGTGTTGGTTGATAAAAATAAAGAAGATATTGGTGCTAAATTAGAGTTATGGAGGGATACGCTGAAATTTAGAGAGTTTAGATTGAGTAGATCGAAAACTGAGTATGTGATGTGTAAGTTTAGCAACAATGAATAGAATGATGAAAAAATGATTAAGTTACATAGACAAAATATATCAAAAAGTGAACAATTTAGATATTTTGATATCATTATTCAAAATGATGACAATATAGATAGAGATGTGAATCATAAGATTTAAACGGATCGGATGAAATGAAAAAAGGTATCCGGAGTTCTTTGAGAACGTATGATACCACTGAATTTGAAGAGAAAGTTTTATAAAACAGTAGTCAGACCTACACTATTGTATGGTATTGAGTGTTGGATTATTAAATACAACAAAAACAAAAAATAGCGGTAGCAGAAATCGTTTAGACGGATGCGTAGTAAAATTAGAAAAGATAGAATTAGAAATGAAGAGATAAGTAAAAAATTGAAAATTAATTCAATTGTGGATAATATGCTGGAATGTCGTATGAGATGATTTGAGAATGTGTAAAGAAGACCCGAAAATGTACTGGTTAGAAGAGTCAAAAATTTGAATATAAGAGATTTAGTAAAATATAGAGATAAACCGTTGAAAATTTGAATACAAATTATTCGTAAAATATGATATTTAAATGTTTAGATGAGAAGATAACTTTGTATAGAAATAAGTAGCTTAAAAAAATCCGCATAAATTAAATTATCACATTTATTTATTTATTTAATCTATTTTTTTTATTATTATTTATTAGTTATATTTATATTTTTACTTTTATTTATATTTTTATTTTAAATCTTCGTGCTTGTCTTTTAAATGGTCAACTCTAAATTATTAGGATTAAGACTTCAAGTTGTTGTTGTTGTTGTATTATTTTCGAATTTTTTAGTTCTTTATATTATATAAAAACGATTGTATATTTATAAATGTTTGATTTTAAAGGTTTAGAAAAATAATTAGTTTATTTGTATTTTAATTATTAATATTTATACTTTTTTAAAAATATAATTATATAAATTCTAATCAATCGATGGTGAAGAGAAAAAATTATATGTTATGTGCATATCCTTTTTATAATAATTTCGTTAAAAATAGAGTTTATAAAAAATATTTTGTCAAATAATTTATTTATAAAAAGAAGTATAGAATCAGTTTTTAAAAATAAAAATGTTAAACAATTTTTATCTTTATTTCAAAAGAAATTAATTTATATTTCTCCATAAAAAAGAAAAAAAAGGAGAGAGAGACAAAAAAAAAAAAAAAAAAAAACTCTACCAAGCATGTTCTATATAGGCTTTTGGCTGATATTTAAATTTGTCTTAACACTTAGGGTTACACTAGCTATTAATTTGACTTGGCTAAAATAAATTTGTATTTATAATAAAATCATTTAAATATTATAAATTTTTATACAAATTTTGGACCAAATTAATTCGGGTAAATTTTGTATTAATATGACCAATTTAGTCACTTACCTTTATTTAAAACTACTAAGCTTTCCTCTATGAGTGACCTAGGATAAATTGAAGACTTTTTTTTTTTTCTGGGTATCATGCATATTTAAAATAATTATGGTAGCAAAATAATTTCTACAAAAATTGTACTTTTTTTTGAAATTTTAATTATTTTTAATATTTAAAGTTCGAAAAGATACTAAGGAGGAAATAATTAATGAAGTGTAAATGCAACGTACTAAATAATCATATATATATATATATATTCGATGTGGGACTAAAGTTGCATAAATTGCATACGAACTTCAAACATAATGGTAAGCATTTTCGAAACAAAATATAATATTCAAAGTACTAAAAAGTTTGGGAGTCTATTACCATTTGCTATGTCTACTTGTCCCGCTGTCTATTTATGAATTATTATGCATCTCATTAATGAATTTACATTTACATGTCAAATATAGAAGTAGGATTTTTCATATCTTAGAATTAAAAAGATTATATAAAATGGGAAAAAATTAAATAATTTAATACAAAATGATTGCATTTTAAGATTTAAAAATGTCAAAATCACACAAACTTTCCAATGGTATTACTATCACGACCAAATAACTCTGTTTTTTCAAAATTATAATCATATGATAGTTCAAATATAACGTCATTATCAATTTTGACGTTACATTTTTTTTAATATAGAAAAAATTGAATTCGAGACTTTTACAAGAAGAGGTGATAATATCATATATAATTCATTTACTTTGACATCACTTTTGTTATTATTGGTTTTAACACAACATGAATAGAGAGACGTCTCCGAGCCATGAACGGAGAAACTTGAGTAGTTACGATCACCCGATGACGTTGGTTTTTTTTTTATTGCACAAGATTTGAACTCCAGATTATAGAGCTAGGGGAAGAGAGATTATGATGGGTAGGCTATTCTCTCGAAGATGCACGAGGATGGTACAAATAGTATGATTATGCCAGCCTTTGATGCTAAAATCCTTCGGTTAAAAAATCCTACATTGGCCCCAAGGAACCCAGGCCTGGATTGGCTGCAACATATTTGAAATATTATATAGGGTAATTTGGTTTTGTCTTAATTGTCTTCTTACGCTGGGTTAGCCCAAATATAGAATGCCAGGCGTTCGACCTTTTTGCTGGTTTGTTTAAATTTCACGTAGAGGTCCATGTCTATTTGAGTGTCTACAGCATGTTTGGGGTGGACTAGGTTCGGCCCAAACCACGTAGAACGTTTGGAGGGTGGAAGTTGAATTACAGTTTTTCCTGTGGAAAAGGCTTAGAAAATCTTATCTTTTGTTTCGCCAAATAAGAACTTTTAAATATTTTTTTTTTTTTGATATGTAGATAAGCTTTTTCGGTTGAGAATTAATTCTTATGTATTATGTATGTAGTCATTCACTAAATTTGATAGAGATTACGTACTTTATATATTTACCAACCTTAAAAATTTCTTAAAAAATGATAAAAAAGGAATCGTGTGGTGTCACAATTTTAAATTCTCAAATCGTGGTTTTCTCTTAGACACATCAAGATTTAAACCTCAAAATAAGGTGGGTGGGTAGATACATTTCCTTCGCTTGTGCCCCGTTTCACAGGAATTTTTTTCAACTTCTTTTCTTATTATAAGAAGAAACCAGTCAAACGAGATTTTTTTAAAGTTTTAAAAATAAAATAAGTTTTTTTATAAAGAAAAATTTTAAAAATAACTTTAAAAAAAAATCACTGAGAGAAACTTTTTCTTTTCTTTTAATACTTCAGTTTTTTCAGAAGTATATATTTTTTGTTCTATTTATATCCTCATATAATTATTTTTACTCCATTCCTCTGATATAAAATTTTAAATATACCTATTAATTTTTAATTTTTAATTTTACTTCAAAAGTAAAAAAATAAAAAAAGAATTAACTTTCAATTTTTAACTTTATTTCAAAAGTAAAAAAATTTAAATAACTTTTAACTTTTTTTTAAAAGATATTAATTTTTATTTTTTTTTATGGAGAAGATAAACAGGAAAAAAATCCTACCAACCGGCACGTCTACAGCTTATTTAATTCAAGGTTGAGCCATGCTACAGTAGGGTTCAACTTCGTCCACAATTGGACTTGCTCGAGCTGGTGACAAGTTCCTTTACACACACACACACACATGTATTTTGGTTATAACAAGTTCCTTTACACATATTAGACATTAAAAATTAAGATTCAGTTAATCGAATTTTGAATTTGAAATTTGATAATAAGAAAAACTATATTGGGTGATTATCCTTAAAATGAATTCGATAATCGTTTGAATCTGATTAGTTAGGGTATAAATCTAAATATGAATTTGTATAGCACAAAGAAAAAAAAAAAAAGTTAAGGATCGAGCCGGTTCAAGGGAATTTGGGTAACTCTTGATAATGATTAATACTGTTCTCAAAACCATGAATCAA
The DNA here is from genome assembly GCA_033439265.1 of Dillenia suffruticosa. Lineage (NCBI taxonomy): Eukaryota > Viridiplantae > Streptophyta > Magnoliopsida > Dilleniales > Dilleniaceae > Dillenia > Dillenia suffruticosa. The sequence continues at coordinate 22,759,725 of JAVTVX010000020.1, read as the reverse complement.
GCTGGCCTTTGCTTGAGATAAGTGGGCCGGAGGGTAATCCCTCTTAAAACTCTTTTTTTTTTTTAAAAAAAAAAATTATGATGTATATCCATTAGTGATATTTCAATAGATAAATTAAAATTTTTAAAATCCTATTTATTCTTATAAAATTTATAATCTTTGGTCTGATCGCCTCTCTTTTACATATTATATTTTATCATGGTATAAAATTTTGATTTCTCTTGCTTGATTTATTTATGGGTCTATTCAAGTGCATTAGAGAGAAAAGGAGTTTGCTTAGAGATACAGATGATTGCTCAAACTATTTAATGCATACAAACGGCAAGGGCACCATCGATGCTGGCCCTCGACGTCTCAAGATTGCGACCTTCACACGGTGGTTTGAATTCAGACCATGATTCAATTAATGCTCTTTTGTTTTTTGTTTTCGTCTTTTGTTTTCCTTCTGAACAGGAGGAAATGAAAACAGGTCGTTGGGATTTTTCTCGATATAAGCTTAGATTTTTTTATTGAACAACTATAATATCTGTATATGAATTTTTAAGCAAGACAACATGCCACATTCATCCAAATTGACTGACAGATTTTTTCAACGGAAGGTCTTTGAAATATTTAAAACAGGCAAAAAAAAAAAAAACAAATATATATATATCATAATAATGAAATAAAAAAAATGTGACAATTATATTTGAGCCATTAAAATTGTAGAGTTCTAAGAATTGTTGTTATTTTGATTTCATACGTAGGGAAGGGACAGCGTTGAAGGAATAAATCGTTTTGGGCAATTAATGTGTTTTTTTTTTTTTTGGGTGAAATTAATGTGTTCTTTCTTCATTAGTATTTCTAAAATGAGTAGTAAGGAGAGGAAAGTGGAAGGCATTGGTGGGACCAAAGACCACGTTTCACTCATTTCAGATCGAGGCAGGCCTTGTAGTGGTATGGTATATAGGATCCCCTTTTCGTGGTTCTCTTCTGTCTGAATGGCAATAAAGTGATGAAAGCCTTTTTATCACGTGCTCCTAGGAAGACCGAGGTTGCGGTCCATGATAATGATAACGTACCTCGTATTTGTGGTTAAGGATTGCTGACCATCCGGGAAAGGCCCAACTGGAAAAGAAAGAACAATTATGCACTATTATGAATTATTGTCCCACCCCACTTGGTTGCTTTGCATGGTACAATTATTTCTTAAATACAAATCATCCAGTCTTCTACTTTTCATGTTGCAAACGTGGTCATCCTTCCACTTTTCTAAGGCCCTGTATGGTAAATGTTTGATTAATGTAAAATTCTTGGTATGATAATTTATAAAAAAGAAATTAATTTTACTTAGAAAACTCTACGACTATTAATTGCAATTTTTTATTTTACGTTAATTAAAAATATTACAACTAATGTAAAATAAAATAGAGAGAAATTAAGACAAACTAAAATTTCCCAAATGTGTCCAACTTTAAAAGAAATATAGAAAAAAATATTATTTATTATAAGAAAAGTTTTCACAATATTTTCAATATTGGCAAATTACTTTACATAATAATGTTATTGACCTTTAACCTTTTGACACTCATAAATAAATTACTATGGACATATGTCAGTTTTTGGTTTGTTTCTTTTTTTCTTTTTCTTTTTCTTTTTTTTGTTCGATGGCTTTATACCATTAGTACTTATTATTGGATTCCCTTATTTTATTGCGATAATAATTTGCAAGGAACACTCATTTTGTAAACCCCACTGGGGGGGGGGGAGACATTTATCACTTAGTACGAAATGCTAAAACCTAACCACCTACACCTCTATAAAGATGGAGATGCACCTTATCCACAAAAAGAAAAAAAAAATGGAGATGCACCTTCCAATAATTTAGGGGAGAGAGAGAGAGAGAGAGAAAGAGATGGCACTTTAGAAGCGAAAACTAAGATTACATTGGCAACAGATGTTTTTGAAGTGGGGAAGTATGGGGTATCAGAATTCACAATTGAGACATCATCTGATAGTTCTTCACCTCCCAAGCCATTGTTTATAGTGAGCCCAACCTCGCGAGGCAAATATCCTGTTGTCCTATTTCTTCATGGTTTTTGCCTTGTCAATAAATTCTATACTTCGCTTCTCAAGCACGTATCTTCTCATGGCTATATACTTGTTGCTCCTCAGGTAGTCCGTAGTCCTCTTGATTATAATCTTTTACGGGCCTCCATTTAGTTGTAATAGCATTCTGATTGTTATCTCTCTTATTGTTATCTCTCTTGTTGGGTGTAGTAAGATATTTAAGAAAACTCGAACCCAATAACCTAGTTATCAAAGACCTATAACAGTTACCATATTTTGATACCATCGTACGATACAATTGTAAATAGGCATATAACATAAGATAGTAAAAACTAAATTATTAAAATGCAACTTATAATTATATCATTGTTTCTGTTAATAATTAGTTACTTTAGATGGGAAAAAATAGATTCACTGCTACTACCGTCATATGTGAGAAGGTGATGGATGAACCTATAGTACCCATTCACGTTTTGTTCAAGAATGTTACATGTTTATTTAGCTAAAAAAACTATTTCATATTTTCCAGTTATACCTCCCGCCAAACATAGCTAATGGGAGTGAGGAGATCGACTATGCCGCAGCAGTCACAAACTGGCTAGCAGAAGGCCTTCTTCAACAACTACTCCCTACAAATGTTCAGCCAGATTTAGACAAGCTTGTCCTTGCAGGGCACAGCAGAGGCGGCAAGGCCGCGTTTGCCCTTGCACTAGGCCTTGCCAAAACTTCCCTCAAATTTTCCTTACTAATTGGGGTGGATCCCGTTGCTGGCTCGAGTAGATGCAAAATTTGCCAAGTAAAACCTATAATTCTTACTAATGTCGCTGAATCATTTGACATAAATTTCCCCGTCGCAGTAATCGGTACGGGCTTAGGTCCTATTCCAAGATACTTATTTTTATCTTGTGCCCCAGATGGCGTGAACCACAAAGAATTTTTTAATGAGTCTAAGCGTCCGAGATGCCATTTTGTTACTAGTGATTATGGTCACATGGACATGTTGGACGATGACCCAGGTGGTTTATTGGGTTTGGCCGCAAATTGTTCCTGTACTAATGGTAAAGGTACTAGAGATCCTATGAGGAAATGTGTGGGTGGGATTATGGTTGCTTTTATTAGGGCTTATTTTGAAGGAGATAGTAAGGATCTTAGGGCGATTGTTGAGGACCCGGACATTGCTCCCGTGAAGCTGGATTCCGTTGAGTTTGATGAATAATGACATTGTTGCTTGTGTGTTTTGTTATTTTGGAAAAAAAAAATGTTAGTTTGTATTATTGTCTTTTTTTTCTTTTATTCTGCAAGCAAATTTTATGTTCCAAGCACCATGTGATGTAGTACTCTGTAAGCAATTACAACAAAGAGGAAATTGTTTCTATTAAAGAGACAACCTTGTTTTGCTCGAAAGGAAATAGCAAATACTCCCACAATTCTCCACTCTCCCCCAACGATATTAGAATTAATTCAATTTCAACCTAACACCACAAAACGAATAAAAATCCTCATGACCCTTTTTCGTTTTACAGATCTTCTTAGTGACCTTCAGAAAATTAGCATGGGTAAGATTAACTTTTGGTGAAGAGAATTTTGGGGGAGTGGAATGGTGTAAAATGGGGCACCATTTGACATGACAACAGTTTTCTTTGATTGAGAGGTGAAAAATTTAGGCACAAATATATTTATTTATTTATCTTAAAAGTAATTGAGCGACACAGTGGATCATTCTTTTTTTCCTTTTTCTTTTTTAACTTATAAATTCCCAATTGTACTAAAAGTCAGAATTGAAATTTAACATCTTTTGCTAATATTTCAAGAATGTTTAATGGTTCACCTTGAACTAGTTTGATGTTAGTACACAAACAACCACAAGGAAAGTACAAAATGAAATGTGTTAAAAGTGATCAAGTAGTGGATTTGTACCGGGTAGAATACTGCTTCAGTGATCAGGAATGGGTCATAATTTGTGAACCTCACACCTGCAACCCGCACTCGCGCAAGGGCACATGCACACTAATAGGGTTTGATTTTGCTAGGTCAAATCTCATTTGGTCACATTCATGACAACCGGAGCAAGCACTACATAAGGCGCCTCGCCTCGATACAAAACCTCATGGGAGGATCCATTGGCGCTTCCATAGCTTATTCCCTCGAGCACCTTGGCAACAGAAGGACGGTTAATTAGAGCAAAGCCACTCCCCATGCACGTGTAGAGATTTATGCATAGGACGTGAGTCCAGGGAGAATATTTCGTTTTGCAACAATCTTTGAACGCTCACCAATGTTCTGTGAATGTCAAATCCTAGAATGGATCCCATGACCGGTGATAAATACACTTACACAAAAAAAGGACAAACAAATAAACAATCTTAGGCGCTCGACGATATACTGGATTGGCTCAAATTTAGATTTCCAAGCCCTACTATAAATTCCTGGACTGTGTCTTGATTTCTAAGTAAGGGGCCCATCTTTATCGAGTTTCTAGAGTATATTTGGGCTAGACCGAAGCAGCCCAAACTTTTCTTTTGTGCCCTTGGACTCGGTTCACTTCCCAGTGTCCAGAGTTTCGTTTCAACTAATCCGAATCAATCCGACTGATATCTCTCTTAGGGAATAGGAGTCTTCCAATATAGTCATCTCCATACCCAAATCGTAAATCGAATTTGTGATTTTAGTTAAAAAATACAGTGACATATTCGTTGTATAACTATCCATTGGTATAGCCCAACCATCTAAGATGCAGGTTTGAGATCGAGAAATTGCTTATATTTTATTTTTGTCGGTTTATTTATTTTGTGGTGATCATATATTAGATAAATTGGAGCTTATCAACACCTAATAATTTAAGTAATTTCGTGTCTAAAATATTTTTAGAAATAAAATAGAGGATTGTCCTCCTGATATTATCTATATTGTCCCCAAATCCTATTACTAATTTCAAATATGATAACGATAAATAACATTAGTAGTAACATATATAACACATTTTTAATAGTCGCAAATTCTAACGTGATGATGAGGATTGAATTATTTTATTCATGTGGTCATGGATTTATGGGAAAAGAAGGCCCTACCCTACAAATATTTGACCATTGAATGTTGACCTCAGATTGGGCCGCTCCCTGGCATAGGACTAAAATCAGGTTTTTCCGCACCGATGTACTATCACATTTGTGGGGAAAGAATATTAGATTTTTTAATTAAATATTTTATTTAAAATTTAAGTATAAAAAAAATTATACTGAGAGAATTGATCCTAAATAGGATCTCTGTAGATATTTTAACCAAATTAATCAGTGTATATCTCCAGATACCAATGAACTGTTATAAAAAAATGAAAATTTTCCCGGGGGATAATAATCCATAAATAAGTTTATTTCAACTAGAATTTTCTTTTATGGAGGAGAGAAAAGTGGGGATGTATCGGTGGGTCTAACTAATTTTCACGACTAACTCATTTAAGCTCGAGAGAGGTAGGCTGCTATCAATTTTTGTGGTCCTCTTGTGATTGATAAAAACTCTAGTTATACCTCCCACCAGACATCACAAGTGGGACTCAAGAGATAGAATATGCTGCAGAAGTCACAAATTGGCCAGCATAAGGCCTTCAACCAGTATTGCCAAAAAATGTTCATCCAGATTTTCATAAGCCTGCCCTTTCGGGCCATAGCAGAGGGGGCAAGGCCGCGTATGCCCTCGCTCTAGGTCTTGCACAAACTTCCCTCAAGCTCAACTTTGCGGTACTAATTGGAGCAGACCCTGTGGCAGGCACTAGCAAAGTTCTCCAAACATCGCCTGTTATTCTTACGTATGATCCTAAATCATTTAATATAAATATTCCCGTTACAGTAATTGGCACAGGTCTAGGGCATGATGCAAGGTACTTATTTTCATCTTGTGCCCCAAATGGTGTGAACCACGAAGAATTTTTTAACGAGTCTAAGCCTACAAGATGCCATTTTGTTACTAGCGATTATGTTCACATGGACATGTTGGATGATGGCCTTAGTGGTTTGTTGGGCTTGGCTGCGAATAGCGCATGCGTTAATGGTGAGGGTCCTAGAGATCCTATGAGGAAATGTGTTGGGGGGATTATGGTTGCTTTCATGAGAGCCTTTCTTGGAGGTTATAGTGAGGATCTTAAGGCAATTGTTAAGGACCCAGAAATTGCTCCTGTGAAACTCTTTTCGGTTGAGTTCGATGAAGAATAACATTGTGTTCGTGTGCCCTTTTAATTCTTATTTAATTTTATTTTGGATAAAACTTTAACGTTGTATTATTATCATTCTTTCTGTTATGTAAGAAAATAATGTGTGCTTCGACCAAGTTATCATCGACGCAGTGCCTTCCTAGGCAATGTACACAAGAGAGAGAACCAATCTCTCTTATGACTTGTGTCAATCTCATTTAAAAAGCATGTAGTCCATCTCTCCCTCTCTCTCTCTCTCTCTCTCGTCTTTTAGGAATTTGTATGGATTCAAAACACAAACACTAATCTCATTTATTTTATTTTAAAAGATCACATCTCTCTCTCTCTCTCTCTCTCTCTCTCTCTCTCTCTCTCTCTCTCTCTCTCATAATGGTGATTGAGCGATATTCACTTACCCTTAAAATCTTCCCAGCCCCTATCATTAGTGGATTTTAACTTTAAAATTTCTTGATACCACTTGTTGAAAATTTTTACTAATTGAATTATCTGACACATCCGTATTTTTTTTTCTTTTCCTTTTATTCTCTTGTTCCAATGCCCATTTGAGAGCCTCTTAACTTTCTTTTTCTTTCTTGTATTTTGTTTTGCTTCCAAGGGGGAATTGGCTTGCTTTTATGTAGATTTTCATGGAATTTGTGAAATAATTTTTAAAATTCTGAAATTTCTTTAAAACATATTGCTCTTTTGATCAAATTATATTAGTAGGCTTTAAAATCTTGAGGGACCCATTAAATTATAAAACAATATAAATACCAAACACCACAAAAAAGACTATTAATTTGACAAATCACTACTTTTTACCAATTAATTCTTAAAATGGAAATTTAAATTTAATTACATTAATTACTTAAAAAGGGAACATATTTAAATATCACCGATTCAAATTCAAAATTAGGGGATATTTGGTACAGCTTTTGTTTTGGGGCTTTTGAGTATTTGACTTTTTCAACGGTTAAAATTTACGGTTGCCAACTTTAACGGTTGATGAAATCCACCTGAAAATCCAAAGGGCGCCAAAAAGTCATTAGCAGCTTTTGACTCTTCAAAACAATTTTCGAATATTTTTTTTTACTATTTTATTTATTTTATATTAATAACAACAAATACATTTAAATAAATACATTTTACATTTTTCAATTTTACTATTTCTACTCTCTAATTTTTTTATAATTTAAGAATTAAATTATTATTATGCTATGTATTTAGATTAATTGATTGTCTTTTTTTAATTAGTTGAAAAAATTATCTTTTCTTATAAAGTCATTGATTAAATGATTTATATTAATTTTTTTATATTATACATTTAAACTAATTATTTTTTAAAAAAGAACTATTGATGTTGTATTTATAAATTTTATATTTCAATATATATCAATAATATAAAAATTTTAAAAACAAAATAAATTTAATTATCATATAAATCATTCTTTTTCATTATTTTTTTGTTACAAGAAATTTAAATATCAGATTACAATTAGAGGAGAGAGATTGTGATCACTAAATTATCTCTTTAGAGATATTCTTTTTAATCATTTTATACATGAATAACAATTAATATCGACTAAATAACCAAACACTAGAATTAATTAACAATAGTTATCGGTTAGTGACCATCAATTGTGAGCCCATTAGCCATTAACTGTCATTATCAATTGAATTTTATCGGTTAAATTAAATAAATTTTTAAAATAATATAAAATTTTGAAAATCATGAGATCTGATTTTCCATGATTATCAAATTTTATGAATTATAATTATCGTTAATAGAGTTTTTTTTGTTTTCATTATTGGTATTTTAATTTTATCCGATTAATTCGGTTTTAGTAGTCTTGGATCATTTTAAAGGTTGGCTCTCTTAATTTTTTTTTTCGTCATTCTCAGAATTTAAACTTAAAATTTTTAATTAAAGTGATAAAATATTTGATTATTTAATTCAAAAAAGTTTGATATCACCGACGGAATGTGATCGCAGGATTTTGTTCTTCAATTCAAACAGCTTGCTTTGGTGTTTCCCGATGGGCGACTCCACAAAACATAGAAGTACTCAAAATCTTAGCTCGTTGGAAAAGAACATTCAAAAAATGAGTTTGTTTTCTTTATTGCGCCTATTTCTTTTTCCTCCTTGCATGGAGATATTTCAATGTCAAATAAAATTTATTTCTTTTTCCTCCTTGCATGAAGAAACCTTCCCCGTACAATCATCAAATAAAATGAAATTATCATTAAAATTCAAATCTATACTTTAAAAAAAGTGTCCCAATTGATAAAATACATTTGTCTATGCGAATGAACTCTGATTTAATAAGTTAAAAGTAACATACAAATGGGTCATAACAATATTTACAGAGTACCATCGTTTAATTAATTCAATAATTAAATATATATAACTTTTAAATAAAATTTTAAATTGGAGTTTTGTATATAGAAGAAACATATGCTGTGAGAGTTTAGTCCCATAAATATTTAATCCGATTTGAATTTATTTTGATTGAATTTAATATAATTATAGAGTCTCGATTATTTATTTTAAAAAAAACATTTGTAGAGTTGAGTATGAACTGATTCGATTAACCTAGTATCGAGTTGGGCAAATAAGAAGAATTAATGAATAAAATCCGAGATTGGATTTAACACGGCCAGGCCTCTGAAAAGGGGGCTAGAGGCAAGATTAAGGCCTCAAAAATATTTAAAACAGACAAAAAATAACAAAATATAATATTTTTTCGATGTGGGACTAAAGTTATATGAATTGCATACGAACTTCAAACATAATGGTAAGCATTTTCGAAACAAAATATAATATTCAAAGTACTAAAAAGTTTGGGGGTTCTGTTACCATTTGCCACGTATACTCGTCCACTGCGTATTTATGAATTATTATTCATCTCATTAATGAATTTATATTTACATGTCAAACATAGAAGTAGGATTTTTCATATCTTAGAATTAAAAAGATTATATAAAATGGGTAAAAAATAAAATAATTTAATACAAAATGATTGCATTTTAAGATTTAAAAAAAATGTCAAAATCACACAACTTTCCAATGGTATTAGTATTACAAGCGATTAACTCTTTGTATTTTCAAAATTATAATCATATGATAGTTCAAATCTAAGGTCATTATTCATTTTGACATCATTTTTTTTTTAACATAGTGAAGGTCGAATTCAAAACCTTTACGAGGGGAGAGGATAATACAGTTGAGATATAATTCATTGACTTTGACATCACATTTGTTATTATGAGCCCTTTGCAACTTTTTCTTTATTTTTTTATGAGGTTTTAACACAACATGAATAGAGAAACGTCTCCAAGCCATGAATAGAGAAACATGAGTAGTTTCTGATCATTGATGACATTGGTGTCTTTTTATTGTATGAGATTCGAACTCCAGATTATAGAGTTGGAGGAAGAGAAATTGTGACCAGTAGGCTATCATCTCGGAGATGGATGAGGTTGGTACAAATAGTATAAGTATGCCATTCTTTGATGCTAAAATCCTTCAGTTCAATTAGTATATTTGAGCCATTAAAATCGTAGTGTTCTAAGAATTGTTGTTATTTTGATTTCAAACGTAGGGAAGGGACAGCGTTGGGGAACTAGGATTTAACCTAAACATTTTTTGGGCATTGAATAAATCATTTTGGGCAATTAATGTGTTTTTTCTTCATTAGTATATCTAAAAAGAGTAGTAAAGAGAGGAAAGTGGAAGGAATTGGTGGAACCAAAGATCACCTTTAACTCAGTTCAGATTGAGGCAGGCCTTGTAGTTGTATGGTATAGGAACTACTCTTCGTGGTTCTCTTCTGACTGAATTGCAATAAAGTCATGGTTATAGAGAGTTCTAATCGAATTTATTTTTCAGCTTTTTCCAGAGAGAGAGAGAGAGAGAGGTTATGGTGTTTTTTTCTTATTATCTAAAAATTATGAAAATCATAAAAATCATTTAAGCAATAATTTTTTATCACCTGCTCTTGGAAAGACCGAGGTTGCGGTCGATTGAACTGCTAAAATATTTATCCCACAATAATGATAACCCACCTCCTATTTGTGGTTAAGGATGACGGCCAGCCGGGAAGGGAACAAGTGGAAAAAGAAAGAACAATTATGCATTATTATGAATTATTGTCCCACCACTTGGCTGTTGTGCATGGCACAATTATTTTTAAATACAAATCATTGAGAATTCTACTCAGAATTCATTTTTCAGCTTTTTCCAAAGAGGGAGAGATGATGAGTTTTTTTTCTTATTATATAAAAATTATAAAAATATATATATTTATAAAATTTTAAATACTATATCTCGAAAAGATATTGGAACAATAATTTTTTATCGTGTGCTTCCGGGAAGATTGAGATTGCGGTCGATTGAACTTGTAGGATATTTATCCCAGCATAATGATAACATACCTCGTATTTGTGGTTAAGGATGACAACCATCCGGGAAGGGAACAAATGGAAAAGGAAATAACAATTATGCATTATTATGAATTATTGTCTCAGCCCGCTTGGTTGTTGTGCATGGCACAATTATTTCTTAAATACAAATATCATTGAAAGTTCAAATGAATTCATTTTTGGGCTTTTTTTTTTTCATGTAGTGAGGTTACGGTGTTTTTTTCTTTTTTTTTGTTATATAAAAGTCGTAAAAATTATAAAAATATATATATTCATGAAAATAATGACATCTGAATAACAATTTTTTATCTCATGCTCCTAGGAAGCTTGAGGATGCGGTCGATTGAGCGGCTAGAATATTTATCCCATAATAATGATAACCTACCTCGTATTTGTGGTTACGGATGATGACCATCCGGGAAGGGAACAACAGGAAAAGGAAATAACAATTATGCATTATTATGAGTCTATTGAACTGCTAGAATATTTATCTCATAATATTGATATCCTACCTCGTATTTGTGGTTAAGGATGACGACCATCCGAGAAGGGAACAACTGGAAAAAGAAAGAACAATTATGCATTATCATGAATTATTGTCCTACCCCACTTGGTTACAATTATTTCTTAATTACAAATCGTTCAATCTTCCACTTTTCATATTTCAAACGTGGTCATCCTTCCACTTTTCTAAGGCCCTTTATAGTAAATGTTTGATTAATGTAAAATTCTTGGTATGATAATTTATAAAAAAGAAATTAATTAATTGTACTTAGAAAAACTCTACCACTATTACAATTTTTTATTTTACTTTAATTAAAAATATTACAACTAATGTAAAATAAAATAGAGAGAAATTAAGACAAACTTAAATTTCCCAAATATGTCCAACTTTAAAAGAAATATAGAAAAAAATATATATTATTTTTTATAAGAAAAGTTTTCACAATATTTTCAATATTGGCAAATTACTTTACATAATAATGTTATTGACCTTTTACCTTTTGACACTCATTAATAAAATTACTATGGACATCTGTCAGTTTTTGGTTTGTTCATTTCTTTTTTCTTTTTTCTTTTTTTTGTTCGATGGTTTTATACCATTAGTTCTTATTATTGAATTCCTTTATTTTATTGTGATAATAATTTGCAAGGAACACTCATTTTGTAAACCCCCCGGGGGGGAAGACATTTGTCACTTAGCACGAAATGCTAAAACCTAACCACCTACACCTCTATAAAGATGGAGATGCACCTTCCAATAATTTAAGGGGAGAGAGAGAGAGAGAGAGATGGCACTTTTAGAAGCTAAAACTAAGAGTGCATTGGCAACAGATGTTTTTGAAGTGGGGAAGTATGGGGTATCAGAATTCACAATTAAGACATCATCTGATAGTTCTTCACCTCCCAAGCCATTGTTTATAGTGAGCCCAACCTCACGAGGCAAATATCCTGTTGTCCTATTTCTTCATGGTTTTTTCCTTGCCAATAAATTCTATAATTCGCTTCTCAAGCACGTATCTTCTCATGGCTATATACTTGTTGCTCCTCAGGTAGTCCGAGGTCCTCTTGATTATAACCTTTTATGGGCCTCCGTTTAGTTGTAATAGCATTTTGATTGTTATCTCTCTTGTTGGTTGTTATGGTGGGTTGAGTGATCGGACACTCCATCCTCTTAAACAGAGATCTCGAGTTCGAATTCTGAGAATGATGAAAAAAGATTTAGGAGCGTCAATCCTTAAAATGGGCCTTACAGTACTCGAATCAAATTAATCAAATAAATTCTGAATATCGATGATGAAAACAAAAAAAAGGATATTTGAGCGCATATAATAAAAGGTAGTAAAAGCTAAATTATTAAAACGCAACTTATAATTATATCATCGTTTCTGTTAATAATTAGTTACTTTAGATGGGAAACAAATAGACTACCATCACATGTGAGAAGGTGATGGATGTACATATAGCACCCATTCGCATTTTGTGCAAGAATGTTACATGTTTATTTAGCTAACACGGTTTCATATTTTCCAGTTATATCCCCCGCTAATCCCGCTAAACGTACCTGACGGGAGAAAGGAGACTGACTATGCCGCAGCAGTCACAAACTGGCTAGCAGAAGGCCTTTTTCAACTACTCCCTACAAATGTTCAGCCAGATTTAGACAAGCTTGTCCTAGCAGGGCACAGCAGAGGCGGCCAGGCCGCGTTTGCCCTTGCACTAGGCCTTGCCAAAACTTCCCTCAAATTTTCCTTACTAATTGGGGTGGATCCCGTTGCTGACTCGCATAAATGGGGAATTTTGAAAGTAAAACATGAATCATTTGACATAAATTTGCCCGTCGCAGTAATCGGAACGGGCTTAGGTCCTACTCGAAACCACTTACGTTTAACTAGTGCCCCAGATGGCGTGAACCACAAAGAATTTTTTAATAAGACTAAGCGTCCGAGATGCCATTTTGTTACTAGTGATTATGGTCACATCGACATGTTGGACGATGACCTTGGTTTTTGTGGTTGGCTGATCAGAAATTTTATCTGTACTAATGGTAAAGGTCCTAGAGATCCTATGAGAAAATGTGTGGGTGGGATTATGGTTGCTTTTATTAGGGCTTATTTTGAAGGAGATAGTAAAGATCTTAGGGAGATTGTTAAGGACCCTGACATTGCTCCCGTGAAGCTGGATTCCGTCGAGTTTGATGTTTGATGAAGAATAACATTGTTGCTTATGTGTTTTGTTATTTTGGAAAAAAATGTTAGTTTGTATTATTGTCTTCGTTTTTAATTCTGCAAGCAAATTTTATGTTCCAAGTACCATGTGATGTGGTACTTTGTAAGCAATTATTATTGGAAAAGTAAACTTATATGTATTTAGCGGTCTAAATTAATAAGTTATGAATATTTAAGGTTACTCGGATAGTTTCAAAGTGTTATAAGTTCCAATGAGTTTTAATTACAAAGTATTGTATTTTTATAAATAATATTCAAATTGAATGAATAAAAAGAGGTGTGAGAAATATTTTACATTTGAAGAGTTCCTCCTCTATTTTTCACCAACATTGTGGTATCAGAGCTTTCTAAAAAAAAAATCAGAACCCTCATATTGAAACAAAATAAATTTAATGTTTCCCTTTCAATTTCCAAAACTCACCAAGGAAAATTATTACAACTGGTGCATCAAAATGAAAGCTCTACTTGGATCCCAAGAAGTATGAGACATTCTTGAGAAGGGCCGTGATAAGCTCGAGAACGAGGAACCAATGATGACTGCACAAAGAGATGCTTTGCAGAAGGCCAAAAAGAAAGACCAACAAACTCTTACTCTTATCCATATATGCTTAGATGAAAGTATGTTTGACAATATTTCTTCTGCAACAAGTACAAAGGATGCATGAGAAGTTCTTCGAAATTCCTCTAAAAGTAAAGACAAAGTCATTAAAGTGCGTTTGCAAACCATGAGATGTGAGTATGAAAATTTGAAGATGAAGGATTCTGAATCTGTTGAAAAATATTTTAATAGAGTTTTGACAATTGTTAATCAACTAAGAAGATGTGGAGCATGTTGATTCCAAAACTTGATTATGCTATGACCGCAATTGATGAGTCACAGGATTTGGAGAAAATGTCAATTGATCAACTTTTGTGTTCTTTACAACCCTGAAGAAAGTTTGAAGAAAAGAGAAGAGTCTGTCGCCCAAGCATTACAGGCCAAATTAAATATAAATGAAAAGAAAGATACACAATAACAATTTGCTGGAGGACGTAGTAGAGGCCAAAGCCGAGGAAGACCGAGTGGAAGAGGTCGTGGCTAGACTCGAAGAGGACGTGGAAGAGGTAGAGGAGACAAAAATTTTACTAATAATGAGAAACCAGATATTTAGCAACAAAAATCAAGAGGACGCGATAGAGGTGACTGGTTTCAAAGTGGCCATGGTCAAGCATTTAGTATACGGTGTTACAATTGTCAATGATTGAATCACTTTGTTGCAGACTATAAAATACATTTCAACAAAAATGAGAACGTAAATTTTGTTGAGACCGAAAAAGATGAAAAATCCACCTAACTAATGACTTGTAACAAAAATGTTTAATGTGCTTATATTAATCAGGAAGATGAAGAGTTCACTTTGCTGCAAACTGTAACACACTTACAAAAAAAAAAAAAACAAACAAACAATCTTAGATGTGTCCCTAAGGGGATAGTCTAGTGGTACAACTCCCCATTCTCCGATCTGGTGATTATATGTTCAAATCCATAAACAACCCAAAAAAATAAAAAAAAATCTTAGACGCTCGATGATATATTGGAATTGGCTCACAACTGTTTTTCCCTTACGAGGTAACCCACGGTTTCTTGATGTCTCAATCAGGTGGAAGTCAACCAGATCCACCTGAAGAAAATGACCCACACCATCGATGTGTGAAAAAGGTCAAGTCATCTTTGGCTAGTGAAATTGCTGTCCCAAAATTATCTTTTAAGGAAATGCTTCTAGGCGAAACAAGTGAGTGGAGAGAAAATATGGAAGAAGACGAGGAAGACTCAGAGTCAGAATGGGAAGGATAGAAGGTGATACTGTAAATGAAGGTCAGAGAGGTATACCCAGCATCCCTATCTTGGATGACAAGTTAAAAGAGTTGTGGAAGCCATGGAAGAAGTCTTTGATTATAAAATTGCTGGGAAAAGAAATAGGGTATCAACTCATGCAAGCAAAAATAACTCAAATGTGGAACATTCAGGGCGACATTGAGCTATTAGACTTGGGGGGAGGTTTCTATCTTGTAAAGTTTACTCTAAAACAGGATTACGACCAAGCCCTAACAGGAGGACCGTGGATGATACATGACCACTACCTCACCATCTGCAAGTGGCATCCCTAGTTCTCTAGTTAGACAGCTCAAGTAACATCCACTGTAGTATGGATCAGGTTCCCGCACACATGCCTATAGAGTTTTATAATGAAGAGATTCTAATGGAAATTGGCAGAGCAGTAGGAAAACCAATAAAAGTCGATTCCAACACAGCTAACGTGCTCAGGGGCAAATATGCAAGAATGTGCGTGGAAGTTGACCTAAAAAAACCTCTAATCTCAAGAGTGAAGCTGAAAAACAGAGTTTAGAGAGTGGAGTACGAAGGTCTCCATACGATCTGCTTCTTATGCGGTAGAGTTGGTCACTCTAGTGACAAATGCAGAGAAATGATGGCAGATGCCAGCAGAAGGAACTAGGAACCAGAAAAAGCTCAACCCGCCAGCGAAGAAACTCCGGTGGAAAATAGTGTTGTTAGAGACACAGGTTTGGGACCATGGATGCTAGTCACCAAACGACAAAGACCTGCCAGAAATAGAAATCTTAGAGACAGGAAAGAGAAGAGAACGGGTCAGAAGCACAAAAACAGTTTCGAGGGTTTGTTGGAAGTCAACGATGCTTTGGAAGAAGGAACAATAGTTCAGATAGTTCAGAGGGAAGCAGCGGACACAGCGATGGTGATGTGGAAAGAAGAGAAAACAAACGGCATAGAAAATAGAGACAAACAAAGAAACCAGAGAAGGACTGCTGCGCTTCTGCAGGGAGGGGAGATGAGAGAGAGCAGACAACAGGGGAAGAAAGAAAGGGGTCAAGACAGGAGACAGTGGATGGCAGACTGAAGAAGACTCTAGATGGGAGGAAAGAAGATAAGAGTCACAGCTGGACTGAGGACAGTGCTACGGCCCATGGTCTGTCGAGCCCATATAAGGGAGTGAGGGCTTCATCTGAGCCCAGTAATATAGTGAGGCATTTCGAAGGCCCAACTGCTAATGATAGGTCTGGGCTTGGGCTTCAGAGCTACTCTCCCCCCTGAAGACAAAATTCGGAAGCTAGACTCTGGAGCTGAAACGAAAGGCGGAGGTCCAGTGTTTTCAAATACAACGGCTACTAGGACTACCTCCAACCTAAGGGAGTTTCTGGGAGCGGAAGAGGAAGATAACATGGAATGGGACAAGGCGGGGACTTCATTTGAAGATGAAGAAGAGAGCGAAGACGAAGAGATGGGGATGGAAGCCTAAGCGTTGGTCAGTTTTTTTTCTTTCTCTGGGTGTTTAGATGAATTCTAAAATCATGGTCTGGAACTGTAGGGGCGTTGGGAACAAGAGGTTTAGAAATGTCTGCAGAGAATTAATCAAAAGGTATGATCCGGAGATGATTTGCTTCTTAGAAACAAGAGCAAAAAATAACTCCTTTCCGAACTTTCTCAATATAAGTGGCATGGAGGGTGATTTTGTTGTCAAGTCAAATGGTTTTAGGGGTGGTCTGTGGCTCAAATGGAACCAAAACAAAATTTGTGTTAAGGTCCTGAAGCATGCAGAGCAATGGATTCATATGCAAATTGAGGAGGGAAGTCAGAGATGGCTTCTTACATGTACATACGTTCAACCAATTCATACTGCGAAAGAGACTTCTGGAAAGAGATGAAGGAGTTAGCTCCCAATATCCATCTTCCTTGGATTATGATAAGAGACTTTAATGATTGTGCAGGAGGAGTAGAGACTAGTAGTAAAACTGTGAAGCGTTGGGCTAGAGACAGGAAATTTAGGCAACATTGGGATGACTACAACCTGCTGGATTTAGAGTCCATAGGTCCAAAGTTTAGTTGGACTCGCAAGAGAGAAGGAAGGATAATGCTTCAGCAGAAATTGGACAGAGCCTTAGGGAATCTCCAAGCCAAACTCAACTTTCCTGAGATGAAAGTTATAACTCTACCTTGCCTGCATGGGGATCATAATCCTTTGTTGTTGAACACTAGGATTTCCACTCCTCGTAGGAGTAGGAATAAACCTTTCAGATGCAAGGCGGTTTGGTTTACCCATCCAAAATTTAAGGAGGTTTTTTAGGTAGCTTGGAAGTCTGAGAGTGGGAATCCGCTATCAGCAATCAACCATACTGTGGAGGAATTAAAAGCTTGGAACAAGATGGAGTTTGAGAATATTTTTGTCAGAAAAAAGGATTGAAAATAGATTGGAAGGCATTCAAAGATCTGGTAAGTACGGGACTTCAAAATTTCTGCAAAATCTAGAGAACCAGTTGCTGGAAGACTATCATAAGATCTCAATGAAGAGGAGATATTTTGGTATCCAAAGGCTAGAGTGAACTGGTTCCTAAAGGGTGACAGAAATACAAAATTCTTCCATGCGCAGACAAAAATCAGAAGAAACTCTAACAGAATAGCTGCTCTCATGGTTGATGGTGAGTGGTGCATAGATCAAGATAAGTTAAAGAGGCATGCAGTCGAATTCTATGGGGACATGTTCACAAGAAAGGAGGTGTCTCCACCTAGTGAAAGATTTATAAAATAGGTGAGGAAAATTGATAATGAGCATTACAACTATCTGCTAGGCCAAGCTAGTGAGGAGGAGATCGAGAGAGCCGTTTTCTCCATGCAAGGGCTGAAAGCTCCTGGCCCGGATGGAGTCCAATCTATCTTCTACCAAACCTTCTGGGAGGTGATGAAAGAAGATGTCAAGGGCTTTGTTAATCAAGATTTAAGAAATGGGTTCTTCTGTCATGAGTTTCTTAGAGCTCATATTATCTTAATCGTCAAGATTACTAACCCTGAAACTTTGAGTGATTTCAGACCTATCACTCTCCTCAACACAGCGTACAAGGTGCTGTCCAAGATGATTGTTCAGAGATTAAGACCTGTCCTTCAAGACATCATAAGGCCTCACCAAAATAGCTTCTTTCTAGGCAGAGGAACTGCGGAGAACATCATTGCAACTCAAGAGGTCATCCACCCAATGCAAAGATCCAAGAGTAAAAAGCATTGGATGATAATGAAGATTGACTTGAGCAAGGTCTATGACAACGTGAGATGGACTTATCTGGGTCAAATCCTGTAGGATTGCAACTTCCCCATCCCGCTGATTAGACTTATTATGTTTACAGTCACTAATAGTGAAGTTTCCTTGATTTGGAATGGGGAGGTCCTACCGGCTATGAAGACTGGGAAGGGGCTGAAGCAAGGAGATCCACTATATCCCTATCTCTTCATTCTAGTAATGGAGAGGCTGTCGTACTTAATTCAAGACAAGGTTCAGAAAGGTGTATGGAAGTCCTTCATTTTCTCAAGGGAAGGCCCTCAAGTTTCACACTTGTTCTTCACAGATGACCTTCTGCTCTTGCAGAGACAGAGACCTTATGTTTGAGCAGAGTTAGAGAGTGCCTTAAAGACTTCTCTGCGGAAAGTGGGCTGAATATCAATGAGGCAAAATCGAAAGTCTGGTTCTCTCCTATGACCCCTATTCTTCTCAAGACTTCCTTGGCAAGCATGTGCAGGTTCTCCACTACTGAAGACCTGGGAAGGTATTTAGGAATTCCTCTCATTCACAGCAAGTGAATAAGGATTTCTATAATTATTTAGTTGAAAAGGTGCAAGGGAAACTTAATAGCTGGAGTGCTAAGCTGCTAAGCAATGCAGGAAGGAGAGTTCTCATCCAGTTTGTAACCTCTGCTATCCCCATGTACTCAATGCAAGTCAGCTGGATCTCTGCCAACACTTGTAGGAGATTGGACAAGATCAATAGAGATTTTTTGTGGGGTAGCAAAGAGCGCAGCAAGAGGATTCATCTCACCAGATAGGAAGTGGTCTGTAGAGCCAAACATGAAGGGGGCTTGGGGATAAGAGAAATGAGGAAGAATAACATTGCCATGCTGGCAAAGTTGGGGTGGAGATTGTTAAAAAGGGACCGGGCTCTTTGGTGCCAAATTATGAACCAAAAGTATCTGAAGGGACAAAACTTCCTGCAGTACAAAGAGAGAAATATAGGATCCTACATCTGGAGAGGCATTCTTAGGAGTAGAGATTGCATCAGGAGGGGTCTGATTTGGAGAGTGGGTAATGGGAGCAGCGTAAATTTTTGGGAGGACAGGTGGGTGGGGAAAGGAAGTCTTGTCGAGCATGCTATTCACCCTCAAGGCAGGAACTTGCAGAACCTGAAGGTGAGTCATTTTATTTCAGAGGAGGGGAGATGGAAGTTGGAAGAGCTGCTGGGTGTAGTTAAGGAGGATAAAGTGGAGGAAATCAGAAGTATCTTACTCCCTAGGAGAGGTGCCAATGAGGATCTGCAAGGATGGGCAGGGACGAAGGATGGTAACTTCACTGTCTCCGGTGCCTACCGAATGCTTCAGAACAATGATAAAGTTCAGCAGCATCAGGATGGCAGTTGGAAGTGGATTTGGAAAGCAGCAATTCTGGAGAGTGTCAAATTCTTCATTTGGTTGCCTTTGCGAGAGAAAATTATGACTAATCTCGAAAGAAAAAAGAGAAAACTCTCGGACAACGAGTTATGTGATAGCTGCAAAGAGGACAAGGAATCTGTGCTCCATGTGTTGAAAGATTGTAAAGAAGTTAAGGAGGTTTGGAGACTTATTTGTCCTGACATTTCCAAGTTCAGAGACTTCTAGAATAACAGCCCTTCTGACTGGTTAAAGAAAGGTGTCCAAGGATATTTTAGCTTGAAGACCTCTCAAGGTAATAAAACTTTCGCTGCAGCCATATGGAGCATTTGGAAGAGATGCTGCAGAACAGTCATGGAGGGAGTAACTTCCCCCACAGTAGCAACAGCAAGGCTAGCCAGAGGGCTTAGTAGGAGATGGGAGGAGGCTCATAAGTCTGTGCAGTATCAAAGGCAGACTTTGCTGTTAACTATCAAATGGATTCTTCCTGAAAGAGGGAAGTTGAAACTAAATTCTGATGGAGCTGTGGATGCGGGCTCTGGGACAGCTAGTGGAGGAGGTATCCTACGGGATGAAGAAGGAAATTGGGTCATGGACTTTACGTTAAATATTGGTAGAGCTAATGCGTTAGTAGCAGAGGTTTTGGCGTTGCGAGAAGGCCTTTTGATCGCCAATCAAAAAGGAGTGACAGCCTTGGAAGCAGAAGTCGACTGTCTGGTCCTTTCAGAGCTGTTGAATATGGTCCACCCTCTTTATCTGGCTCTAGGGGATTGCAAAGAGCTCATGGTAGAGTTGGGGAATAGGGAAGTCATGCATATAAACAAAGAATCCAACAAATGTGCGAATCATCTAGCCAAATTAGGAAGAACCAGCTCTCCTGGATTGAGTCTTCTGGAGGTTCCTCCTAGTTCCCTCCGTCAATTGTAGGAAGACAAGAATGGTGTTGAGTCTAGAAGACTAGTTGGCTGTAAGGCTGGGCCAAAGGCCCATACTGGTTAGGCCTCTTTTGTATGGCTTTGTCTGTGTTGTGGCCCGTTTGGCCTTCCCCTTTCCAACCAAAAAAAAAAAAAAAAAAAAGAATTGGCTCAAATCAAGATTGCCAAGCCCTACTATAAATTCCTAGACTTTGTCTTGATTTCTAAGTAAGAGGCCCATCTTTATCGAGTTTCTAGAGTATATTTGGGCTAGACTGAAGCAGCCCAACCATCTTTCTCTCTCTGTTTTTTTTTTTTTTTGTGTCCTTGGACTTAGTCCACTACCCGATATTCAGAGTTTTATCCCAACTAATTTAAGTCAACCCAACTAAAATCCCTCTAAGGGGATAGGGGTCTCCCAACGTAGTTGAATTCGTGATCCTGATAATGGGATATAATGACCTACCTGTTATACTAACTGTTCATTGATATAGTGCAACCATCTAAGATGCAGGTTCGAGACCGAGAAATTGCTTATATTTTATTTTTGTTAGTTTATTTATTTTGTGGTGATCATATATTAAATAAATTGGAGCTTACCAACACCTAATAATTTAAGTAATTTCGTGCATCTAAAAATATTTTTAGTCATAAAATAGAGGATGTCCTCCTCATATTATCTATATTGTCCCCTAAATCCTATTACTAATTTCAAATATGATAACGATAAATAACATTAGTGGTAACATATATAACATATTTTTAATAGTCGCAAATTCTAACGTGAAAAGGATTGAATTATTTTATTCATGTAGTCAAGGATGGATTTATGGGAAAAGAAGGCCCGACCCTACAAATATTTGACCATTGAATGTTGACCTCAGATCGGGCCGCTCCCTGCATAGTATAGGACTCAAGATTTAAGTATGAAAATAATTATATTGAGAGAGTCATTTTTTAAATAAGATCTTTGCAGACATTTTAACTAGATTAATCAGTGGATGTCTCTGGATACCAATGATCTGTTATAAAAAAAATAAAAATTTTCCCCAGGGGAGAGTAATCCATAAATAAGTTATTTCAACCAGAATTTTCTATTATGGAGGAGAGAAAGTGGGGATGCATTGGTGGGTCTAACTAATTGTCACGATTAACTCATTTAAGCTCGAGAGAGGTAGGCTGGTATCAATATTTGTGGTCCTCTCATAAGTTTGCAATTAGACGACGGAGAGAAAGTTTTAAAGAGAAAATTCATACTGTTAATTTAAAAAAAAAAAAATTAGAAACATAAGAAAATAGAGTGAATTCTTTTGATAAATGATAATAATTCAGTATTTGATAATACTAATGGCAAGAGAGATTGGGAGTCTTTTAGAATGGCAGCCTTCGGACTTTCAACGAAGATACGGATACATGTGCTTGGTCCGTATAGGTTTGCCTGAAGGTTTTGGAGTTGGCGATTTTGAGAGCCGAAATTGTGGAGTTTGTGAGACTTATGAATTTTTTTTTTTGAAGAAAAAATCAATTTTTTATATCAGTTACTTATAAAAAGAATAATTAAATATCAAAAGTTTATTTTCAAGTAAAATCTCAGAGTCCAATTTTTAAGAGATTATGATTTTTTTTTTTTTCTTTTTTAATGAATTCAACATACAATTTAGTTTACTTAGATTGAATTTTAGAGATGATGGCACCCCCCGCCCCAAAAAAAAACAAATGATCCTTATCAAATAATTAGAGAAGTAAAATACAATTATTTCTTAAATACTAAATATTGGACTTTTCTTACCTTCAAACAAACAAAACAAGTAATTTGACAAGTCTTCTTAGTACCTTGACATCACAAACTTGTTAACCATTTTTTGTAAGACAATGAAAGAAAAAAAAACACACGTAACAAAACAGAAAGAGAGAGAGAGAGAGAGAGAGGAAAACCTTTTCATGTGAGAAGAAAACATTTACGACACTATTAAATGCTAAAACCAAACATTCGACCACTATAAATAATAGAGCTAGACTGGAACTTTGATCATCACAAACACACACATTGTTGGGGGGTAGAGAGAGAGAGATCATGGCACTATTAGATGCGAAGCCTAAGAGTAAGTTGACAACAGATGTTTTCGAAGTGGGAAAGTTTGGGATAACAGCCCTCTCGGTTGGAAAATCATCGGAAAGTACTTCACCTCCCAAGCCATTGTTTATTGTGAGCCCAATCTTGCAAGGCACATATCCTGTCGTTTTGTTTCTTCATGGTTTTAGCCTTGAAAACCAATTCTACACTTCCCTCCTCCAGCATGTAGCTTCTCATGGCTATATACTTGTTGCCCCTCAGGTAGTTGACTCATGCATCTACATTACATCTCAAACTTGTATACTCATGATAAGCATATCTACATGCGTGTATATTTGTATATTTTAATTTCCTTGAAACATATATGACATACTCTATTAAGTTCATTATAGAATAAACTTTTTATCAGTCATATATATTATTATTATTCTACATGTTGAGATCATGGCACTATTAGATGGACATAATTTGTTAGGATTGACTCCAATTTGCATTAGGACTCTTGGGGTCCTTTTGTCCTAATATACTTTGTAAGTGTAGATATTTTTCCTTTAAATGGTGCAAGCAAACTCTCAAATACGTATCAACTTCACCCCTCACATATAGCATTGTGACATAGCAATTAGATTGCTCTAAAGGGTGAAATAAGAGCCCATTTTACCTTAGTGTACTAATTCCAAAATGCATTAATTTAATTTTGGCAATCATTTTGCATATTCTACGGGCTAACAAGTTAATTCTTTTGATAAAAACTCTAGTTATACCTCCCACCAGACATCACAAGTGGGACTCAAGAGATAGACTATGCTGCAGAAGTCACAAATTGGCTAGCAGAAGGCCTTCAACCAGTATTGCCAAAAAATGTTCATCCAGATTTTCATAAGCTTGCCCTTTCGGGCCATAGCAGAGGGGGCAAGGCCGCGTATGCCCTCGCTCTAGGTCTTGCACAAACTTCCCTCAAGCTCAACTTTGCGGTTCTAATTGGAGTAGACCCTGTGGCGGGCACTAACAAAGTTCTCCAAATATCGCCTGTTATTCTTACGTATGATCCTAAATCATTTAATATAAATATTCCTGTTGCAGTAATTGGCACAGGTCTAGGGCATGATGCAAGGTACTTGTTTTCATCTTGTGCCCCAAAAGGTGTGAACCACGAAGAATTTTTTAATGAGTCTAAGCCTCCAAGATGCCATTTTGTTACTAGCGACTATGGTCACATGGACATGTTGGATGATGACCTTAGTGGTTTGTTGGGCTTGGCTGCCAATAGTGCATGTGCTAATGGTAAGGGTCCTAGAGATCCTATGAGGAAATGCGTTGGGGGGATTATGGTTGCTTTCATGAGAGCCTATCTTGGAGGTGATAGTGAGGATCTTAAGGCAATTGTTAAGGACCCAGAAATTGCTCCTGTGAAACTCGATTCGGTTGAGTTGGATGAAGAATAACATTGTGTTCATGTGTCCTTTTATTTACTTATTTAATTTTATTTTGGAGAAAATATTAATGTTGTATAATTATCATTCCTTCTGTTATGTAAGAAAATAATGTGTACTTCGACCAAGTTATCATCGACGCAGTACCTTCCTAAGCAATGTACACAAGACACAGAACCAATCTCTTTTCTGACTTGTGTCCATCTCATTTAATAAGCATGTTGTCCATATCTCTCTCTCTCTCTCTCTCTCTCTCTCTCTCTTAAGTAATTTGTATGGATTCAAAACACAAACACTAATCTCATTTATTTTATTTTAAAAGATAAAAGCTCTATGTCTTTTCTCTTTTTTTGACTTGAAATCATCAAATTAAAAAAAAAATGATTTGTATCACTAGACTATCCCTTAGAAACCTCTCTCGTAACGGTGATCAAGGGATATTCACTTTGCTCTACCCTTAAATCTTCCCAGCCCCATTATTAGTGGATTTAACTTTAAAATTTCTTGATACCACTTATTGAAAATTTTTACTAATTGAATTATCTGACACATCCATATATTTTTTTTCTTTTCCTTTTGTTCTCTTGCTCCAATGTCCATTTGAGATCCTCTTAACTTTCTTTTTCTATTTTGTATTTTGTTTTGGTTCCAAGGGGCAATTGGCTTGCTTTTATGTAGATTTTCATAGAATTTTGTGAAATAATTTTTAAAATTCTGAAATTTCTTTAAAACATATTGATCTTTTGATCAAATTATATTAGTGGGCTTTAAAATATTGTGGGACCCATTAAATTATAAAACAATATAAATACCAAATACCACAAAAAAGACTATTAATTTGACAAATCACAACTTTTTACCAATTAATTCTTAAAATGGAAATTTAAATTTGATTACATTAATTACTTAAAAAGGGAATACATTTAAATATCACCGATTCAAATTCAAAATTAGGGATACAGCTTTTGGTCGGTGCTTTTGATTATTTGACTTTTTCAACGGTTAAAATGTGCGGTTGCCAACTTTAATGATAGATGAAATCCACCGTAATCGATAGATAATTAATTTAATGAGATATGATATTCAATCTCTTAATTAGATTTATAAATTTAATTTATGATTTAAGTATAAAAAAATTAAGTTAGGAGAATAATTTTTTTTAAATTAGTCACTGTAAATATTAAATTGGATTAATTAAAATATAATTTTAAATATCGATAGATATAAAAAAAAATCCACCTGGAAATCCAAAAGGCACCAAAAGTCATAAGCTACTTAAAAGCAGCTTTTGACTCTTCAAAATAATTTTTGAATATTTTTTTTACTATTTTATTTATTTTATATTAACAACAACAAATATATTTAAATAAATACATTTTACATTTTTCAATTTTACTATTTTTACTCTCTAATTTTTTTATAAGTTAGGATTCAAATTATTATTATGGTATGTATTTAGATTAATTGATTGTATTTTTTTAATTAGTTAAAAAATTATCTTTTCTTATAAATTCATTGATTAAATGATTTATATCAATTTTTTTATATTATACATTTGAACTAATTATTTTTTAAAGAAGAACTATTGATATTGTATTTATAAATTTTATATTTCAATATATATCAATAATTCTAAAAATTTAAAAATAAAATAAATTTAATTATCATATAATCATTCTTTTTAATTATTTTTTATTACAAGAAATTTGAATCTCGGATCACAGACTTGAAGAAAAGGGATTGTGACAACTGGGTTGTCTTATTGGGGAAATTCTTTTTAATCATTTTATATATGAATAACAATTGATATCAACTAAATAACCAAACATTAGTATTAATTAATAATAGTTATCGGTCATTGACCATCAATTGTGAGCCCATTAGCCATTAATTATCACTATCAACTGAATTTTATCGGTTAAATTGAACAAATTCTTAAAATAATATAAAATTTTGAAAGTCATGAAATCGAAAGATTTTTCCCTGATTATCAAATTTTACGAATTATGATTATCACTAACAAAACGTAATCACAAGATTTTGTTCTTCAATTCAATCAACTTGCGTTGTTGCAATTCCACAAAACATAAAAGTACTCAAAATTTATCGTTAAAGAACTTGTTGGAAAAGAACATTCAAAAATGAGTTTGTATTCTTTATTGCGCTTCTTTCTTTTTCCTCCTTGCATGGAGATGCTTCAATGTCAACCAAGAAATATAGGTTTTTAATCTTTGTGTCTGTAGGGAAAAGAGAAATTTTTAACATGTAATGCAGTGCGAAGAAACTAGGACAAGATATGACAATTCCAACCCTAAACACTAGATCCCACGAACACGACAAACGAAAACCGACAACAAAAAAAAATAAATAAATAAAAGAAAATCATCATAATATATTTGTGTTTTCATAATGAATAGGATGTCTCGTGTTCTCATATTTTCCTAGAAACCATGAGAAAATCACAATGTCGATGCAAATTGCAGAAAGAAAAGACTGAGGATAGGAAAATGTTATGGGG
The DNA here is from genome assembly GCA_033439265.1 of Dillenia suffruticosa. Classification (NCBI taxonomy): domain Eukaryota; kingdom Viridiplantae; phylum Streptophyta; class Magnoliopsida; order Dilleniales; family Dilleniaceae; genus Dillenia; species Dillenia suffruticosa. Next base: position 22,732,923 of record JAVTVX010000020.1, on the reverse strand, counting down.
ACCTTTGGCTCTACTTAGACTTGAAGTTTGAACTATTATGTCTTCATTGCCTAACTTTTATATTATTTTGCTTTCAATCAAATTAGCCTTGATGAACAACCCAAAATAATTTTAGTATTTTTTTTCTTTTTTGGATTATAGGAGAGCAAAGACGATAGAATCCTTGATTTAAGAAGAGAAGAGCTGGGCACTAACACTTGTTCATGACAACCGACAGGAAAGCAGAAAACGAAGGAAGAAAAAGAATGATGTTTTTGGGATTTGGGTGAGAAGTGTCTTAGAAAAAAGGTGGACTCATTAGGAATTCACATGTTTTCTCGTGGTTTGATTTGAAGTTAATTATGGTGCTCCTCAGTCCGCAATCAAATAATAATATAAGAAAGAATTTCCATTGTAAATTGAAGCTTTTGTAATGAAAATTTTGATAGAGAGAGAGAGAGAGAGAGTATTTCAAATGTTTACAATGTCGGCCTTGGGGACTTTCTAGGAAGGTGCAGCAATGAACGTACATACAGGCATGCCTGAGCGGGTCATTTTGTCCTCTAGTCTTGAAGGTGCAGCCTCTCTTTGGAGGGTGTTTTGACAAATTAAGAAAAATTATCTAATATATGATTTATTAATGGAATGCACTTTGGTTTAGGTAGAACAAGTTAATTAGAAATTGTAATTCTAAAATGTTTTAAATATGGATTTGTAAAGTTTTTATTTCTTTTAAATCATATATATATATATATCTATATATATATATATATATCTAGTTGATAATTTCGAATCTGATCCAAATCATCCCCCCAAATAGCAACCCTCGTTGAACTATAATAAATATATTAAAAAAACAAATGGGAGAGAGATTTAAAATTGATAGAGACATGGGTAGCTCTTTGGACTATTGGCTTCTTCATCCACCGAGTTGGAGCAATTGAGTTAAGCTAAGTTACTTGATTCTCCTTTTAATTAAATTTTATTCAACTCATTTTTTTAACTTAAATCATGAATTTATATGCATTAACTTAGTTAAATTTTTAAATCAAATATCCAAATTAAAGAATTGATAAAAATATTTAAATATCATTACAAAAATGTAATATAAAATAACTATATATGTAATAACTATTCGATATAAAAGTCCAGCATAACAAATTAATTATTATTTATAAATTATTCAATATTAAAAAATCCAAAGTTAAATAAACATAATTAATTAATAAGTCTGGGTTTTTTTTTTTTTCCTAACAGAAACCATTTCCAAGTGAAGACGGAAAAATTATTATTTAATTGAACAACATTATTTTCGTAGGACTGAATAATCATTCTCTGACTCAATTGTGCTACTACATACAATTAAATGCAGTATTTCTCTGACTCTATTATGGGACTCTCCTACCAGAACCAAGAAAGCCAATTGGCTAGACTAGTTTCGAGTAAATATTAAAAGTAAATATATTACTATTTATAAGAGAAAAGTCCACTCGTGAGAATACATAAATTATCAAATGATCTCTAACTTAACCAATAAATAATATATATATATAAATATATATATATATATATATATATATATATATATTTAAAGTAATGGTATAGTTTGGGAATTTTAAATGAGAGGGGAGAGGAGGAAAGAAAGCCATTAATGAAAGGGATGGGCATTTCAGCCTATTGGATTTTTTTTTTTTTTTAAGAAATTATTGATTGGAAAAGGCAGAAAATTTTTATTATAGGTTTAAATCTCTATCTTCTGATTTTCAAAAAGGAAAAAGAAACGATGAACAAAATTTTTGACAAATAATACCTGGTTTGAAATTTAAATTATGATAATTAGTTTTTAGAGGTTCTAAATACACATAAAATTAATTTTTCATCTGACTAATTCAATTTAAGTGTTTTGGTCCAATTTATGAGAAGTTTTTTTAATTTAATTTTTTTTTATTTTAAATATGAGAATTGATTAAAAGATTTAATATTTTTATTTATTAGACCGATTGTATGTTATTTTTTATTATACTTACAGTGTGCACATACTTGATGCTCAGTAGATATATCTGCGAATTAGATTCCAAGTGCTACAAAAAGGATAGGAAATATAAGACATTACACAACAATTATTAATTATACACAACACAACACACTTAAGCCCATAGAAAATGTTGACACCCAAAAGCATTTTACGGTACTCAATGCCAGAATAGAACCTATCATTCCCGTAGTACGCTATATAAACAAAGCCGGACCTCGTCCTTGATCCACACCATACTCATTTAGAGAGAGAGAGAGAGAGAGAGATGGAAAATAAGAGTAAATTGGTAACAGATGTATTTGAGGAGGGGAAGTTTTGGGTGGCAGACTTCACAGTAGAGACATCATATGCTCCGGGTAAACCTCCCAAGTCATTGTTTATTGTGAGCCCAACCTTACAAGGCTCCTACCCTGTTGTCTTGTTTCTTCATGGTTTTTGTGTCGTCAACAGCTTCTACTCTTCCCTCCTCCGCCATGTATCATCTCATGGATACATAGTTGTTGCTCCTCAGGTAACCCTATTTATCCATGTGCATATGAACATGCTTGCTTCTACTATGAATTATTTCATTATTCCTTTACTTCCTCAATTGGATTTCGAAGCACACCCATGAGTTTAAAGCGTTTCAGGGGAAAAAAAGGAATGTGAAATAAAGAAATCTAGACCAATGAATATCTAAATCAAAATGTTTTAGTTTCAAATCAAAAATAAATATCGATATAGAAATTCTCATTTCTCTATTTTTCAGTCTATGTATTACTAGCATTATTATTCCTTGATATTTGTCTAACTAGTTTATGCTCTTGATTGAATTTGTAGTTATATCTCCCACCAAACGATATGGTAAACGGGAGCGAGGAGCTGGAGAATGCGGCGACAGTCGCAAATTGGATATCAAAAAGCCTTCAAGGACTCCTCCCCACAAATGTTCAGCCTGATTTTACTAAGGTTGCTCTTGCCGGGCACAGCAGAGGTGGCAAGGCCGCGTTTGCCCTTGCACTTGGCCTTGCCCATACTTGTCTCAAGTTCTCCTTGCTGATTGGGTTGGACCCCGTTGCAGGATTTAGTAGATGCAAAATCTGCCAAACACCACCCATAATTTTAACTTATTTTCCTCGAACGTTTAATATAAATATGCCTGTTGCAGTAATCGGTACGGGTTTAGGATCTGAACCGAGATACGTAGTATTATCTTGTGCTCCACGCGGTGTTAACCATAATGAATTTTATGAAGAGTGTAAGCCTCCGAGATACCATTTCGTTACCACTGAATATGGTCACATGGACATGTTGGATGATAACCCAAACGGGTTACTGGGCATGGCTGCAAATTGTTCATGCGTGAACGGCAAGGGCCCTAGGGAACCTATGAGGAAATGTGTTGGTGGGATCATGGTTGCTTTCATTAGAGCCTATTTTGGAGGTAATAGAGGGGATCTCAAGGCAATTCTTTTGGATCCAGAAATTGCTCCTGTGAAGCTCGATTCGGTTGAATTTGACGAAGAATGATCTTTCAGGGGGGCGTCTTTACTATAAATTTTTCTTCTTCTTTCTTTAATTATCAAAAATTGCAGATTAATGTGACAAATAAGTTGTGATCTCAGTTGATTTTATTGTTTGATATGTTGAGTCATGATATTTTTATTTTCATTTTAAAATTTAATTAAATTAGAAGCTATGTTTTCAGTTTCAATTTTTTCTTTCCATTTATAGTAATATGTGTGGACTAAAAAATTGGAGATGAATTTAGGATAATATACAATTTGGTGCAAAGGTATATTGGTGAGGAATCAAATATAAAGAAATTACATCCAATTCTAAATGAGTTAAAAGCATCATTCCTTTTCAAAATAAAATAATAAATTAAATTAATATGTTTTGTTTTAAAGAGTGAAAATTAAAGTTGTGTTTTCACCAACGTAAAAAATAAAAATTAATGTATTTAAAAAGAGAATATATGAATTAAATTGATTTATAAAAAAAAAAAAGAAAAAGTTGGGTTTAGATTTTTTAAAGAGATAAAATTTAATTGCATTTACACATATGAAATTTTGATTATTTAGAGAGAAAAACTAAATTTTGTATTTTTAGAGAAAGAAAATTTAAACTAATATATTTAAAGTGAGAAAATTGATATATTTAGTTTTAGAGACAAAAAAACTAAATTTGGTATTTTAGAGAGAATATTAAGTTTGATTCTTTTAGAAAGAGAAAACTTAAATCAATATGTTTAGAGAGAAAATATAAATTAAATTGATTTTTATAAAGAGTTAAAATTAATGTATTTATTATTTTAAAAAATAAAAACTAAATGTAGTTTATCTAGAGAGAAAAAATATAAATTTAATTTGATTAGAGAAATTAAATTTTTTTAGGGAGTGCTTAATTTTTGAGAGAGAAGTAATATTTGATTTTTTTAGCGAGAAAAAACTAAAAATAATATATTTAGAGAGATAAATTTAATTTTAAAAAATTAGTTTAATTAGTTTTAAAAAGAAAAACTAAATTTTGTTATTTTGGAGAGAGAGAGAAAATAAAAATAATGTATTCAATAAAGTGATTTTTTTAGATATAGAGAGAAAATTAATTCATTTACTTTCAGAGGGAAATAATTTATGTAAATTTAATTTTAAAAAATAGCTAAATTATAAATAAGTAAAGATTGTACAAAAATTAATATGCATACCAAATACAGAAAATAAAAAATATTATCTCTCTATCATTTCTTTCTTTCTCTATACTTTTTCGAGCGAGTGTGTGAAGAGGCAATCTTGTAGAATAGAAATATAATTGAACTGGGGTTTTAAAGTCTGATTTCTTTTTTTTTTTTTTTATATCTTGTTTTGGATATCGTTTTATATTCAGGATTTTATCTCGATTAATTCAGATTGATTGTTGTAACAACTCTTTTTAGAGGACGAATATCTCGATAAGAAATGATTTTGTCAAAATGAATAATAGAGTTTCTCTCTCTCTCTCTCTCTCTCCCCGTAACAGATGTGCTGTGTGATCTACAGCACGCTTTTGAGTACATCCAATAGATGGGGCTCAAACCTTTCAAATTGGCTCAACTTTGTTTTATTATATCTTAATTATTAATATCAAATTATAAATTAATTTTTATTTTAAATTCAATAAAATTATTTTAATTAAAAAAGTTTAACATCTAAGAATTACTTTGAGAACCTAACAGACTTCAATTTCTAGAGTGATCTTCACTATGAAATCAGGGGGCATTTGGACATCCTCTCCGCTTTTTTAAATCCTTCTTCTTATTATTAATCTTTTTTTTTTTTTTTTTGGTCAAGGGAGGATACTTTTCTCCTATGTTGCATGAAAATATAAATAAAAAAAATAAAAATAAATACGAAATGATACAATAAAATGACACTTTTTTGTAAAATATAAAAAACGAAAATATAGACAAATATATAAATATATAAAATATAAAATTATTTTCATGTAAATGTTTATTATCTTTATAAAAATAATAGAGTAATCATATTTTATAATAAAAATATAAAATAATTAAATATATAAATATTAATCATAACATAACAAAAAATTATTAATTATAAGATAATTAATATAAAAATAATAAATAATAAATAAATAATTTATTAAATATAAAAAATATAAAAATGTTTGTATAAATATAAATTAATTTGATATGTTAAAATGTTAAAAAAAAAAAAAAACGTTTTCGAAACGTTCCTAAACCGAGAATGAAGAGTTTTCGTCCATCATCGCCGTTCTCTACTTGCACCCTTTTGTACTTACGATTTCTTCCTCCTCATTCCCCCTATTACCACTTTACCATTTGGTTTTCTGTTGAATCCGGCGTGGTCGTGAACCAGAAAAAACACACGGCCTTCTTCGAATTCCGGTGACCTCAACTCTGTCTTCTTCTTCGTTGCCGGTGATTTCAACTTCCCTCACTCTCTCTCAATTCCTTTTCGAATTCTTCATCATCCTCATGCTCCCCTCTATTTCTATTTGATTTTGCAGCCGTGGAAGCCATACATGTCGACGAAGAATCTTGAAAAACTCAATTTGAGCTCGAGATCAAGGTCAGAGTCTGTTGAAACACTACAGTACAAGGAAAAGCAGAGATAATTGTTGTCTTCCATCAAGAATGAAGCTTACAGCTTTGCTAACCTCGGCGATTGCCTCAGTGGATAGTGACAAGCAGTGAAGGAAATCCAAAATTGAGCTCGAAATTAGGTTCTAGGATTGATAAAACATCAAATTAGAAGAAAAACCAGAAGGAATCGCCTCTTTCTGCCACGAACGAAGCTCAAAACTTCTGCTGCTGTGGCAGTCCCTGGTGGTTGGAGTAAAACAAACGGCGGTAGAGAGGAAAAATAGAGGAGAAGAAGATGATGGTGACGATGACGATGACGATGGAAATCAAAGAAATGCTCATAGGATCTGAGAGATTAAGAGACTCGCAGGGTGTTCGAAGGTTGAAGATAAATATCTTCTTGATGTTATTTTCCAAAACCCTCACTTTATATAATTTTGAAAACTTAAGATTTCTCCTTCTTTATAATTTATAAATCTTTGCATCCTTCTTTAGAAATTATTCAAACGGAAAACTGAAGGGAGCAAACCGCCGGGATAAAATGGTAATGTTATGGGCACAGCGGTAGAAATTAGGGTTAAGTGGATTTATCCCTTTATTATTTTATGATGCAAAAGGTAGAAGACTCACTAAGCCTGGCTCGGAAACCGTTAATCGGAAAGAAAACAATTCGAAAACTCAGGAAGAGATAGTACTTGATTGGGTCAAAAGAGAGATACAGTTACAGGATTTTTTTTTCCTTTTTTCTTCTGCAGTATGTTTCTTTTATAGGCTATGTTGAGCTATAGGCTATGTTGAGCTGTCTAACTTCCTTAACTGCTCTAACTAATTTTGACAACTATCTTAATACAGTTATAACTAATTCAGTTTGCTGATTCTTGAATGCTTGCTTTTCTAGTATATTAGAATTCTGTGATAACAATGCCCCTCCTTTAAAGAGTTCTTGTCCTCAAGAATTGAAATCAAAGTTAGGAAATTATTGCTGTAAATCATGATAGAATTCCCAAGAAGAGTCCTCCGGAAAACTATTGCTCCATTGTACCAACACCTGAGTTGCCACTACTCGACCTCTCTTTACCAGTCTTTTGTCCAAAATAGCCACTGGTTCCATCATCAAGTGACCCTGGTCTATTAGTCTGCTAGGTATATGAGTATGAATAGGCCTCATACCCACATGCTTCTTTAACATTGACACATGAAAAGTGGAATGAATTCTTGCTATAGCTGGTAATTGGAGCTTGTATGCAACTTGTCCCACTTTTTCTATCACCGGAAAAGGGCCAAAATACCTTGCAGATAGTTTTTGGTAGTGATGAGTTTTCAGTGAGTGTTATCTATAGGGATGTAGCTTGACATACACTAAGTCTCCAATCTCAAAATGCATCTTAGATCTGTGCTTGTCAGCCACTCTTTTCATCCTGTTTTGTGCTCTTTGGAGGTTGTGTTTAAGTAAATGCAAGGTGTTCTCCCTGGCAGCCAAACTTCTATCCACCCTATCCATCATTGAGTCTCCTGCCATGTAAGGGATATGATGAGGAGGAGGTTGTCTATATACCACTTCAAAAGGAGTAATCTGAGTGGCTGAATGGAAATTGGTGTTATACCAATACTCAGCTAGTGGAAGCCAAAAACTCCATTCTTTAGGGTGATCGCTTGTCATGCATTTAAGATAATTTTCTAGACAACGATTTACTACCTCTGTCTGCCCATCAGACTGAGGATCGTAGGAAGAAGATAAGTGTAATTGCACCTTCAGAAGTCTGAATAGCTCCTGCCAAAACCTGCTCACGAAAATAGCATTTCTGTCACTCACTATTGATTGAGGTAGACCATGTAATCTGTAAATCTGGTCCATAAAGACTTATGCTACAAATAAGGCTGTATAAGGGTAAGCTATCCCTATGAAATGAGCATATTTGCTCAATCTGTCTACCACCACCAAAATAACATCCTTGCCATTGGACTTTGGTAGTCCTTCAATGAACTCTAATGAAATATCAATCCATACTATTTGAGGAATTGGTAATGGCTGAAACAGACCTGGATAAGCAGTATTGTCAATCTTGTGTCGTTAACAAACCTCACAGGCTGAAATGAATTGTTGCACATCATTAAGCATGTGTTTTCAATAAACCACACTTTTGAGTCTTTTATAAGTCACCTATACTCCTGAATGGCCCCCTGTTGCAGTAGAATGCCATAAGCTTATGAGTTTGGTTCTCAGAGTTTCATCATTCCCAATCACCAATTTGCCCCTCCTTCTTAATTGCTCATTTTCCCATGTATATTTAGAAGAGTTGTGATCAGCAACAGTGGATAGTTTCTGAATAAGTTTTGATAACAAAGGATCCTGTTGCCAACTCTGCTGCATGTCAATTAATAGTAGAGTCTTCACTATAGAAATAGCGAATGCAAGCCCTTCTGTCACTGGTCTCCTAGACAAAGCATCTGCAACTACATTGTCTACCCCCTTCTTGTAGACCACTTCATAATCATATCCCATCAACTTTGCCATCCATTTATGCTGCATAGGAGTAGATACCTTCTGTTCCATAAGGTATTTTAAACTTTGGTGATCAGTCTTGATCACAAAATGTCTCCCAAGCAAATTTGGCCTCCATTTTTGCACTCCAGTCACAATAGCCAGCAGCTCCTTTTCATAGACAGAAAAGATCAAATGCTTCAGAAACAAGGCTTTACTGAAATAAGCCAATGGTCTCCCTTTTTGTAGAAGCACAACTCTAATACCAATCCCTGAGGCATCAGTCTCTACTATAAAATCCTGTGAAAAATCTGGTAAGGCTAGCACAGGAGAAGAGCTCATGACTTTTTTCAGCTGTTGAAAAGATTGAGTGGCTTCCTCAGTCTACTTAAAATTATTCTTCTTGAGCAACTCAGGCAGAGGTTTCACAAACTTTCCATAATCCTTGATGAACCTTCTATAATAGCTAGTGAGTCCCAAGAAACCCCTTAACTCCTTCAAATTTTTCGGGACAGGCCAAGACTGTATAGCTGCAATCTTCTGAGGGTTAGCATGTATACCTTCCTTATTGATCACATGTCCCAAATACTCAATTTGTAGTTGTCCAAAAGAACATTTACTTTTCTTTACCTTCAAGCTATGTTGCCTAAGCAACTCCAATACAATCTTTAAGTGATGCAAATGTTGCTCCCAAGAGGGGTTAAAATCCAGAATGTCATCAAAAAATACCAAGACAAATTTTCTCAAATAAGGCCTAAACACTTCATTCATTAAGCTTTGAAATGTGGATGGAGCATTTGTCAACCCAAAGGGCATGACAACAAACTCATAATGTCCGTCATGAGTTCGGAAGGCAGTCTTTGGGATGTCTTCAGTACACATCCTGATCTAGTGGTAACCGGACCTAAGATCCAATTTGGAGAAATATTGAGCCCCACATAGCTTATCCAGAAGTTCTTCTATTAAAGGAATAGGAAATTTGTTTTTGATTATTGTCTTGTTCAACTCTCTATAGTCTACACATATTCTCCGAGAACCATTTTTTTTTTTTACCAAAACTACGGGAGATGAATAAGGGTTAGTGCTATCCCTAATGATCCCACTTTGCAGCATTTCATAGATCAGTTTTTCTATTTCTCCTTTCTGGAAAGCAGGGTATCTATAGGGCCTGATATTAACAGGCTGTGAACCTTCCTTCAAGAAAATTTTATGATCATGTAGTCTACTTGGAGGCAATTCCATAGGTTCTTGAAACAATTGATCATACTCCATTAGCAATGCATTCAAAGTTGCAATAAAATCAATTTGAGGGAATACCTGCTTCAATTCTGAAATATTATCCATTCCAACTAGCTGCCTTTCATTGTTTTCCTCTGCCGCATGAACGAAGCATAGCTGAGCTGTTGCTATAGTTTCTGGCTTCTGCAACATCTTCTGCATTTTCCCTTGCTTGATTAGCTGAATGGCTTGCTTTTTAGAACCCCTGAGTACAACCCTTCTTCCATTCTGCAAAAATTCCATCCTCAGCTCCTGAAAATTCCATGTAACATCACCAAGAACAGACAACCATTGAATTCCTAACACCACCTCACATCCTCCCACAGGTAGGACCATAAAGTCAGCTATGAATTTCTCTCCTTGCATATTCCAAGAGAACTTGGAACAGAGTTTAGAAGTGGTCAGTTTGTTCCCATCAGCAACTTCCACTATCAAAGTTTTCACTCTCTGCACTCTCAAACCCAGTTTTTTTACCACTGCAGGGTGTACAAAATTATGAGAGCTACCACAATCTATAAAAATGTTTAGTATAGTTTTTCCAAAATGCCCGGTCACCCTCATAGTTCTATATTAAGGGATGACTATGATAGACATGGCACTGACTGAAATATGAGCAAAATTGCCTTGAACCTCTTCTTCTTCTGCTTCTTCTTTTGTTTCGTCATGATCTTCTTCACTGCTATCATCCTCTCCACATACCTCTAGCCTATACAAGTGCTTGTGCCCAAAATTATATGGTTCATCACACTAAAAACACAGGCCTTTCATTCTCTTCTCCTCTATTTCTGCAAAAGTTAATTTTTTGAATGACTTTTTTCCCTTGGAATCAGAAACCGGTAGAGTGGGAAGGTTAGGTAAAGGTAAGAGTGGTTTAAAGGGCTTTTTGATTGTGTTGATAGAAAGGGCAGAATTTTGTGAGATTGTAAAATTGGTGGAATGGAGAAGAGGGGTTGGTTTAAAAGAGGGTTTTGGTTTTTGCAGTAGGCTTTCTTGTTTGGCTTCCTCTAATTTGGCTAAGACTAATGTATGTTGTAGGTTTTTAGGCATGAACATTCTTAACTCCCAACTGCACTTCTGTTTTTAGACCACTTATGAAACAACTTACAGCATATTCTTCAGCTAACTCAACCCTGTTCAGCAGCTCTTCAAATTGGTCTTGATACTCGGTCACAGATCCCTTTTGCCTAAGACTCTTCAGTTCACCCATGGGATCATCATACAAGAACTCACCAAACCTTGTTGATATCTTCTTGACATATTCTTCCCAACTAGGCATCTCCCCAGTCAATCTTGATCGCATAAAGATTTGATGCCATTGCAAGGCCTTTCCTTCCAAGTACATTGTAGCAATCTTAACTTTTATACAGCCAAAAGTCATCACCATGAAACTTGGGAAATTCCAACCGAAAAAATCTTGTAGCCACCGTATGGTTACCTTGTCTTGCAGACGAATCAGAACCAACAGGTGAAGAAATTGTAACATTTTGGTTCTTTTGTGCACTCAGCTCCAGAACCAATGATCTTAGGGAAGATATTTCTTTCTCAAATTGTTCTTTTTGTTCTCTCAATATCATCTTCATACTTTCCTCCATTTTTTTTATATCTTGTGATCTAGTACCTTCAGCCATGATGAAATGGAACAAGCTCTGATACCACTGATGCAGAAGGTAGAAAACTCACTAAACCTGGCTCAGGAACTGTTAATTGGAAAGAAAACAATTCGAAAACTCAGGAAGAGATAGTACTTGATTGGGTCAAAAGAGAGATACAGTTACAGAATTTTTTCTTTTCCTTTTTTCTTCTGAAGTATGTTTCTTTTATAGGCTATGCTGAGCTATAGGCTATGTTGACCTGTCTAAATTCCTTAACTGCTCTAACTAATTTTGACAACTATCTTGATACAGTTATAACTGATTTAGTTTGCTGATTCTTGAATACTTGCTTGGCTTCTAATACATTAGAATTATGTGATAACATTTTATATAAATTTTTTTTATTTTAATTAAAAATAAAATAAAATACTAAATTTGTAGAACAGAAACTCGGGAAAAAGAAAAATGGAGTTTTGTACCCAATTAACCTAAAAAATAAAAAAAAAATTTAAAACAACACCCTTCAAAAAATATTTCCAAATCTAACACACTCATGTCGTGACTTGAAGTCACGACATTACTGTTCATTAAACAGTAAAATACTGTTCAATGAACAGTAAAATACTATTCATTGAACAGTACTATGTCGTGAGTTCAAGTCACGACATGAACAGTACCATGTCGCGACTTGAAGTCACGACATGAGACTGTGATGAACAGTGCCATGTCGTGACTTGAAGTCGCGACATGGCACTGTTCAATGAACAGTAATGTCGTGACTTCAAGTCACGACATATGTGTGTTAGTTTTGGAAATATTTTTTGAACGGTGTTGTTTTAAAATTTTTTTTTTTTTTAGGGTTATTTCCGTACAAAGCTCAAAGAAAAATGTATAGAAGCATACCGGAGAAGGGAACCCAAATGCCTGAATGGTGCCATATGCTTCAAGCGCTCGCCAATGGTGAAGGTCCAAATTTTGTTAAGTGAGGTTTTGGATTGCCCCTTGTTGTTAAAAGAGAAAATGAAAACATTGTTAGTTGAGTGAATTGTGTTCTCGAAATTCATACTGGGTATTTTCATAGCATCCCGCTGTGAAGAGAATATGCGTTCATAGGACCATTCACGAAATCAACGGCAAAAAGGACCTAAAAGAAAAAGAAGAACCAGGGGAAGAAAAGGGAAAATCAAGAGTTGTTGCCACTGCAAGTGAAGAATAAAAGAAAACCAAAAATGGAGGATCCAAAAGAACAAGAAGAACCAGGAAAGGGAAAATCAAGTAGATTGCTGCCACTGCAAGTGAAGAATAAAAGAAAACAAAAGATGGAGGACCCAAAAGAAGAAGAAGAACCAGGAAGAAAAGGGAAAATCAAGTAGATTGATGCCACAGCAAGTGAAAAGAAAACCAAAAACGGATTCGTGATTTTTCACTTTATCTATCTTCAAATGCAAGGTAACATCACTTCTTTTTTTTTTTTTTCCTTTTCTTCTTCTTTTTTATTTACCCTTTTGTTCAAAGCATGGATATGTCCATATTCTCATTTTTTTGGGAATTGGGAATTTTCTTTTCGGGGTATTTTTGCTTTTCTTTTTGAAGAATTGGGTTGTCATGAGGAAGGGTTTTGCTTTTACCGATTTTTTCTTCAATTTAATTAGATTGCTTTTATTTTACCAATGGGTAAGTTAACAAAATACAAAAAAAAAAAATGTCAAACATATGATGAAAGAAATTATTGCAATAGAACACTCAAAAGATGGGATTTGATTCTTTATTGTGCTGTCCGCCCCCATTGTTTTTCCTGCTGGCATGGAGATACTTTGTGGACCAAGAAATGTAGGCCATGATGATCTGAATGGAGAACTGTATAATATCAGTTAGCTCTTGTGTGTAACCAATTGTTGCTCATGCTATAAGCCAATTAAAGTTTTATGGGGCACTGGTGAGACCCCATAAATGGACATGCTATGAGGGTATAAAATGAATTTGTGTAGATTGTTGTTTGTGTGTTATCATATACCTGTTATGCTATTTGAATTTGTACCTTTTCTAAAATTATTTATCAAGTTTCAGCAATTTAGGCTTTAGGTTACTAGGCGGTGCAACTTGTTCACTTCCATGAAGAGTATAATGTCCCGTAGCAAGGGTGTTGTAGAATTTACCAGTAAGTGTTGCGTTATTTGGATTGGACTGCTCCTAGCTTTCAAAGTAAGCATCTTCAAAGTATTTGTAAGGGCTCACCCGGTGCACAAAATATTCCCCGGTTTAGTGCGGGGGTAGGGGGAGGGTGGGCGTATATGTATGCAATCTTCCCCTTACATTTTTGCAAAGAGATTGTTTCCACGTCTCGAACCTATGATCTTGAGGTCACCAAAGAAGCAACTTAACTGTTGCGCCAAGACTCGCCCTCCCTTCAAAGTATTTGTAAAAGAAAGAAAAGAAATTATTCAAATTGTCACTTCTGATGTAAGCAATTTAGATTCCAAGACTTCAGGGTCACTGGGACTCTGCACTTTGTTCATATTTGTACCATGAAACCCATGAAAAAGGGAAATGTTCTGACGGTATAGGAGAATCTGCCATTTACATTGGCTTACAAGGGTCATGTTATTTAGAGGGGTAATTGGCCTCCACGAAGCCAGATGCAGTTGTGTTGTATGATATAAAATTCATACATCTCTCTAGCTAATGGACTTGAGAAAAAAACCAAGATGAGGTCTGAGTTTCTCTAGAGTCCATATAGTCAAGTCAAGGAGGAAGAGAAAGAATAATAACTTCCTTATTTTCTTCTCCTATAATAAGGTACCATTTTGGCAAGACAATATGTTTCTTGATTGAAAAAAGATGTACCAGGTATACACACTTATTCACGAAATTAACGGTAAAGCAAAAAATGAAGAAGCATAATAATAATGCTTTGAGCTTTGAGCGAGAACAGGACAGGGACCACATTAACAATTCAAAGGGTAGGAGAATATCTGGTCATTTTTTAGTTGATAGAGGAAAATTTCTCTGGAAGATTTAATAGACTGCTGGAAACTGGTGAAGGCATTTTGAAGGCTTTCAATTAAAGACGATTGTACCACTCTTCACTTTACTTTTTTGAACTCTGCTTTGGAGTCCTTAGAGATAAGGGTGTTTTAGGTTCAGAACCCTTAAATTTGAACAAAGTCAGATCGAGCACTTTTGCAAAATCTAAGAATTGGTTAAACCTAAGATCAGATTCAGTTTCTACCTTAACTTGAACTATGAATATAATCAATGCATTTCTTAATACATACACTTAAAAATAAAATTTAGTTTGAAATAACATTGAAATTTAAAGATTAAAACCATAATTAGAACAACATCGAAGTTCAATTAGTTTATTTTTTAAAATTATTCAGTTGGTTGGATTTATTTTATTTTTTATACAAACATGTTGTAAACTTGCAACAAATGTATATAGATTTTTTTTTTTTTATTAATGTTACCAACTGCAATTTGATTTAATTGTAATTTGTTTATTGATTAATCATGTATAAACTTTGTTAAAATTAATTTACTTGTTTGCCTATGGATTTGTTCTAATAAGTTTATGAATTTATTCTAGATCCATGCCCCTTTAGTTTCCAGTTATAATATATAAGCCTGCTGCTCTAGTGTTGAGAATTCATCCATCGTGTCGTGTATTATAAGGATATCATGTCAAAAATGAAGGTATTTCTTCTTTTGCATTTTTTTATGTTTTAGTTATTTTTATTTGCTTCATGATCGGTCTTTTGTTTATTTTTTATCATCTTTTCTATCCTCTTAAATTTATCAAAAATTTTAAGATTCCAACTTCGAATTTATTCTAAAAGGTTTATGTATGAATATTATATGGACTTATTATAATCAGCTTATTTTTAATATGTATTAATTGATCTTATATGGATTTGTTGAATTCAATTGTTCTGTATAAACTTGTTGAAATAGGTTTATGAATTTATATGAATAGTTAGTTGTTACCAAAAGATTTTTATAATATATTTATCATGTGATCCTACATCGGATTGTTGAATTAATTATTTTAGTCATTTGTATTGTATAGATTTATTTTATGTTTATAAATATATTTTATATATACTTGTTATAATAAACTTATTGTAATACGTTTGTTGATTGATCCTATGTAGATTTGTTGAATAAATCGATTTTATATAGATTTCTTGTATTATGCTTAAGCCATATTATTGATTTAATGAAATGATATAAATTTATTTTAATAGTTTTAATAATTATATTATTGATATATGTGGTAGAAGTATAGGTTTACATTAATTGAACCTAAATCTGTATGGTTCAGTTTCGCTGTCTCTAAAATCAAAGACCTTATCCTGAATGTGCAACATGAAAATTTATAGGTTTAGTTAACTTGCTTTTTAGGATCGGTTTACAAGGTTAAGTTCGGTTCATAGGTTCAATAGGTTTTTTGAACACCCTACTTAGAGATGAAATAATTAAGTTGTCTTAAAGAAGTCTGATTTTTGGAAAATTTTTGCTTAGTGCACCAAATTTCAACATTGCCTTGGCCCCTTCTCAATGTGATGCGTGAATAGATATTAAACTTTGCTAATCTCTGCACCAAAAAATGAATTCTCAACGTGTATTATTTTGGAAATTTGAAATATGCTATAACTGTGGGTGTAGGTGGGCCTACATTCCTTTTCTTTTTTGGTTTGTCCTTCAGTGTTGGTGAGTTGAGAATAGAGAGTAATGATCTAATTGACTCGACCAATCTTGGACAATGGGCCCCTCTCAACCAAATTTCACGCATCAAATAAGCGTATTCAAGCATTCTTACTTTATTTCTTTATAAACCTTTGGGTGTAGTCTTCTGTATCTGGTTCCTGATCATCATCCCTAGAGGGAAAAAGATTAGATACCAGCAGACGAGAGAGCGCTATTATGGATGAACAGACAATAAGAAGTATGTTCTTACATGCCATGCGTCACGAATGGGAAGAACTTGTGAAAATATACCAGGAACATAAAGAAGTCCACAAGCAAAAGCTTACTAGATCAGGAGAGACAGCGTTGCACATAGCTGTGTCCTTTGGCAAAGAAGATATCGTAAAAGAACTAGTAAAGGAAATTCGTAGGCAACAGACAATGGAAGCCCTTAATGTAGAAAACGAGGTGGGTAATACTCCTCTTCATTTAGCTGCATTAATGGGGAATGTGACAATGTGCAAGCATATTGCGGAAGCTGGTCCTGTTTTCAAGGAGTTGATTGGGGTCCGCAACAACGATGGAGAGACACCCTTTTTCTTGGCTGCTCTCAATGGTAAAAAAGAAACCTATATTCACCTACATTCTGAGTATAGTGATTCATGTTCCAATTGCCTAAGGAGGAAAAATGGGGACACCATTCTTCATTGTACCATTTCTGGAGAATATTTTGGTAAGCATGTCCTTATTCTTGCACCATTTGAAAATACAGTTTCGTGGTAATATCATTATATTGACGTTCTAGACAGTAACTTGGGTTTTGTTGCCCTTGTAATGCTGAATGGACAGACTTGGCATATGAAATAACTCAACACTATCCGCATTTGATCAATGCTGTCAACAAGCATGGAATCAACCCTCTCCATATACTAGCCAGTAAGCCTTCTGCATTCAGGAGCAGTAGTCAACAAACCGGGTGGTGGAAGAATATCGTCTACCACTGTAAGTATCAATTTCTCCTGCTACTGCTTGAAGTCGACTCCTTCCGGCTTTTGATGACATCGTATTATGATCTAAACAAAAATAAATGAATAATTATGAATTCTTTCATTTTGTCACACGCTACTGCTAGGTACTTTTATTGATGAACTTGAGCGACAAAATCTGCAGAAGGGATCTTCTAAGATTAGGACATATGAAGAGGAATCCAAACCTGCACATCCAGAGAACTACCAAACATGCTTCAACTCTTTTCGGCTGGTGCAAATGGCATTAGGTTGGTGGCAAGATATAATTTTCACTGAGATGTTCAGTCTCTTCACACTTCATATGGATTAGTTTTCAGATATCCCTGGAGACAGATTCTAATTTGGTATAAGGAACCAACTATATCTTAGTACACTTATCTACCCTAGATTGTTGCTCTTGGTTGGTGACATGAATTTGTTTAAGATGGTCTGCATAGCATACAATTTGCTCATTTATTATTTGATTCTGGCCAAGATACAAGTATGTGCAGTTCCTGAAATCATTTGGCTACTTTCGCCCCCTTGTACTCATCAGGACTTAACCTTTTTTTTTTTTTTTTTAAATTTCAGCAACTATATTTTGTGCAAAATGGTGCTGCAAAGATGTGAAGGGTAACAACAAACAACAAGGCAAGCACCATTCCCTCTCCTAAGCAATTTTCCTCATGGGATTTTGTGCTTACTGAATATATCGGATAAGTTATTGTTCTTCAGCTGGATGTGTTGGACAGCATATTCAATGAGTATCATTCTCTCCTTAAGCGTATGATTTGGACAAAATAAAAAAAAAAAACATCTACAGCTCCCAAAATTATTGGCAGCATATGCTCACTTGTTTTCATCAGGTGGTGAGATTCATTTTAATTTTATTCAGTAACCACAGGAAATGATCCCAGCGAGCACAAGAAGGATCTGGAGAGTGCCAACAAACAGTATGGTGAGCATCGCGCTTCAAAAAACTCTTAAATAAGTTGTCACAGTTTATACTCCTTGTTTGCAGACTATCACATTGATGTATTACAAATATCAATCAGACAACGTAGGTCAAAAACAGCAGCCAGTCCCAGACAACTACATCACCTGCTTTGAGTTAATCAAGTTTTTGCTCAAAGCAATACTGATTTTTCTTGGACTAGGTATACGCTGACAATATTTGGATTTGGTCTTTGTGTGGTGATTGTCTGATGCAATTCGCTTAAGTGTCTTTTGTGTTAAATGTAGCATCGAGAGAAATAGATAAAATAGCTGAAAAGAAGAAGAAGCACATCTGCTCAGTTCAAATCTTGAATGAGCTTCTTAAAAATGTGAAAACTTATGAGTATGAAGCAACTGGAGGGGACCCTGGAAATTATGGCAATTTTGAAGGTGATTGGTTCTCCAGAAGAGAGTTTGATGAAAAGATGGGAGAGAAAGGTCAAGATCAAGACACAAAAGGTACTCCTTATTAACTTAAAACCCCCCCCTTTTCTGCTGAAAAATAAACCTGTGTTCATGTTCCGACTCTACTGCAGTCTGCAATAGAATATATTGTTTGAAATTTTGCTAATACAACTTATGTGGAGTTTCAAAGCTAAATTCTGAATGAACTTTTGAACTGTTTTAGCATCATTAAACCTTTTTGGCTTGGCAGCAAATAAGAAGACAGAGACGCCATTAATACGAGAAATTGTGACATGATAGCTGCAATACCTTATGCGAAGTTTCAAAGTAAATTCTGAATGAACTAATAGCTTGAAAAAAAAATGGAAATTTAGGAAATTGGGGAGAGAATTCTGGATCACTTTCCTGTAGCTACCCGTGACATGAATCCGGAGGACAGCATAGTTCTACCAGCAGTGGAGAACCTGCAACTCCATTTATACAAGTTCTCACGGAAAATAGAAATCATCCCCAAAGACAATGTGTTTCGTGAAGTTGATAATTATGTGAACAGTGCGTTGCATCTTACTGGGATGCTGAGGAATTACAATAGAATACTAATGTTAGATAATTTAACAAGTAAATATTTCTTGCTGATATTGAATCTTGGAATATTTTATAAATAGGGAAATATCTACAGCCTAGTTCAATTACTATTAATATATTAAAAAACAAAGAAAAAATGGAATGCACACACAAAAACAAACGCACAATGGGTATATCCAAATTGGACCTAAACAATCTCAGTTATCATGTGGTTTTACCCCCATCAAAAAGTCATGCTTAATATTGTGTTTAAAACAATAGCACAGTGAATTTAATATGAGATTTTTTTTGTTTAGTTGCGGATGTAAATTATTCTGCTTATGACGTAAACCTACTGCTCCTCTAGGAGCTCATCTGAAAAAATTGAAGTCAAATTCAAGTAAGTTTAGATATATATATATATAATTTTTTTAATACATGGCAATGCTCCTTGAGTTCTCTGGATTGCCACAGCTGGGTAAAGAAAATTGATTTGCTTCAAGCTTTCTGTTGCTCGGCATCCTGTGTGCTCACTTTGCCACTACACATAAAAGCATGCCTTTCACTCATCATCATATTGGTCATAATACTTATACTGACGCATGCTTGGCTCTAATTTGCCAAACCAAGGCAGCACAAAATTTACTGTGGAACAAGCATTTACGCCAAATTAGGCACTCATTTTATTGGTAATACTATTTCAATTTTTGCATTTCCAAGAACATTATTTAATACAATTAAAACATGTTGCTGCTCTTACCCAGAACAAGTTGGGGATGCAATTAAGGAGACAGAGACACCTATACTCATAGCTGCAAAAAATGGAATTTTGGAAATTGTGGAGAGAATTCTGGATCATTTTCCTGTAGCTATCCATGACACGAATTCGGATGGTAAGAACATAGTCCTACTGGCAGTGGAGAACCGGCAGCCACATTTATACAAGTTCTTACTGAAAAAAGCAAATATCCCCAGAGACCTCGTGTTTCGTAAAGTTGATAATGATGGGAATAGTGCGCTGCATCTTGCTGGGATGCTGGGGGATTACCGGCCTTGGCGTATTCCTGGTGCTGCCCTGCAAATGCAATGGGAAATCAAGTGGTACCAGGTATTCTGTTTCCTTGTGGTATTGTCTTCTTCGTCAGCTGCTACGGGAGCTCTATATGGGCTAATGCTAGTCTCACCAAGTCCACACCATCCTACACCAGTCCAATTCTACATATAAATCCCTATTTATATAATAGAAAATTACTAATAGGCATTTTTAGGACCAAAAAAAGCTTAAACTTAGGCCAATTTAATAAATTTTTACAGAGTATATTGTAACAATAGTGCTGTATTGCGTTCTTTATATGTTAACTTGTCGGCTGCATGGGAAATGGTAAATTGTACAAATTTTTACAGGCCTTTAGTGAAAGTTATAAACGAGTAGGATGTATATGCTTGACAAGGATTCTTGTTATAATAGTTGTGCCTAAAGATAATTTTAGGAAATGGAATTCTGCCTCAAAGTGACACATGATCTTGGGAGCCTTAATGCAGTTTGTTAAGGACTCTATGCCACCACACTTTTTCCCTCATCACAATAAAAAGGGCCAGACGTCAGGGGTTGTCTTCAAATCATCACATGAAGAACTGGTGAAAAATGGTAGCGAATGGCTCACCAAGACATCGGAATCTTGCTCTGTGGTTTCTGCCCTCATCGCCACTGTAGCCTTTGCCACCTCCGCCACAATCCCTGGTGGAGTTAAACAAGATTTTGGCACACCAACACTTGAAGGCAAGCCTGGATTCCAAATTTTTTCCATATCATCAATGGTTGCTCTAGGCTTCTCTGTAACATCTGTTGTCATGTTTCTGGCCATCCTCACTTCTCGCTTCGAAGAAAAAGATTTTGGCAAGTCTTTGCCAAGAAGACTTCTGCTGGGACTAACCTCCCTCTTTGTCGCCATAGCGGCTGTTCTGGTCTGTTTCTGTTCCGGGCATTTCTTCATCCTTGAGGACAAGATGAGATATTTTGCATTCCCACTTTATGCAGTGACATGCCTACCAGTGACATTTTTCGCTGCTGCACAGTTTCCTCTTTATTTTGATCTCATAAGGGCTACAAAGAGGAAGGTGCCTCTGCGAACATATAGGGTGATTCCTCCTGGCTCTGGAGAATATT
Organism: Dillenia suffruticosa; assembly: GCA_033439265.1. Lineage (NCBI taxonomy): Eukaryota > Viridiplantae > Streptophyta > Magnoliopsida > Dilleniales > Dilleniaceae > Dillenia > Dillenia suffruticosa. The sequence continues at coordinate 22,711,648 of JAVTVX010000020.1, read as the reverse complement.
TGGGGACCGGAATGACTCCACAACAGAAAGAGATTCTGGACGTGATCAAATTGCTTGCAGAAGCGAAGTCATCCAAACAAGGAAAATGAGAATTGCTTCTGGAATTTGGTATTATGTTCTTATGGTTCTGATTTTGACGTATATGTGCAGGGTGTTGGGTTTCTTTTGTGCAGTTCTGTTTTTGGTTTTTGTTGTTGGCGTGGCTTGTGTTTGAGATTTATGAATTATTCTGAGAGTAGATTTAAAGTAATATCTCAGTTGTCCTTACCAATTATTGCAGCTTTTATTAGCTTCCTATGTAATAAAACCTCTTGTTATTATTATTTTTGTCACAAGCGCATTATCAAAGTACCTGTAAATTTTTGTCCGTCAGTCGTATAAACTGAATTCAACTGTGTTTCCCTGCATAACTCGACATGGGGATGTTTCTTTCAGTTGCCACAAAACAATCAACAATAAGAGCATTCAAAGCTGTTTAACTTCCAAGCATTTTTTTTTTCTTTTGGTGGGGAGGATTGGTTTTAGTTGGTTCGGTAGTTGGATTGAAACGCAATATATATTTGTGAGTCTCACATAAGTTACGCTTGATGTGAGAATTTTAAGAGGTGCCACATTACCAATTTTGTTCCTGCTAAAGTGAAGTTACACTGTGGGGTAAATAAAGCTCCACGACAGCTTGAACCAACAAATTTCAGACCAAGAGAGCTAATAAACAAGTCTTTGCTGTGGATAAGGGGCTTCACCCCCAACTTTGTTTTGTGATTTCTTTTTAATGAGATTAATATTCCCGGATTTAAAAATCTTTTAATATTTTAATATGGTTTTACATAATTCAAAATTTTTGAACAATAAAACCTAATTGGCCTCCATGACCTTCAGTTTTAGTCAACCCTAAATTTATGAATTTTATAGCTTTCCCTAGAAATTTTCATCCAATTCCTTAAATCACTAATTAAACACTATGAAGATTTTTCTTTTTTCTTTCTTTTTTTTTTGGGGGGGGGGGGTATTCAAACATGATAGAGCTTTAGATCAAAATATCACCACCAAAGACAAATGAAATCCTTACATGAGCTTGAGGTCCTGAAAACACTAGTTGGACAGAGTTCAATGATTGGAAAATTTTCACCTCTCTCTCACACTCAAATATTTATAAAATTCACACACGAACCCTTGAGAAGAGCAGCACGCAGAACCAGAGCAAATGTTTCACTTCATAGGGACCAACAAGAAGGGAAGAAGAAGAGGAATAGTGAAACCCATATAACTTGAGGCTAACAAGGTTCAGATATAAAACATAAAGATAAGTAAATAAATTGCATTCCATTTTTTTGCTTCTCAAATTGAAATTGGGGTTTTCTTGAAGAAGGTTATGACTTTTAGAAAAGCATTCGTTTAAATTGATTATTCAAATGACAAAATTATTGCAATTTAAGGGTAAACTGCTAATTTAAGACTTGAATCTTCAAAAGATGGATTTGGGTATTCTTTTTTCTCCAATCTTGTACGGAAATGTTTTAGTGTTTTCAAGCAAGACCATGTTTTGGTGATGAAATTCAACAAACTCAATTTGGGTGGTGAAATCAAAAGCCCCTTTACCCCGATCTGAAATACTACTACAAGTCACTGTTTTATAATCAAAAACCCATCACTCCGCAGAGGGAAGATCACACGATCACAAAGGGTATTCAGCCCGTGCAGGTCGCATAAGCTGGTTTCTCACATCGAAAGCAGAGAAAGATCCTAAACGGTATATTGTGAAAAGACAGGGACGATCCAAGCGCGGCCAAGGGTGCAATAACTAAATAATTAATATTGTTGGGGGTAAATAGAAAATAATGATAAGATTGAAATTATTAAAATTATCATATTCATTTAAAGTAAAGCATTATGTTTTATATAATTTAATGTTGATTTTATTTTTGTATTTTGTTAATTTTAACAAGTAAAAAAAGTTTCAACATAAGGTAAAAAGTACAATCTTTTAATATTTTTAGATCCAACCTCACCCACAAACCAGAAATTGAGCTCCTCTTGTGTTATTTTCTTTTATTATTATTATTATTATTATAATTATTATTATAATTATTATTATTATTTGTAATTGAACTATGTAACGTGGAATAGATATTTACCTATACAAAAGCTTTTCCTAATCCTAATCATAACGATATTTGTATAATCTTTTAATGTCATCTCAATAATATTTATCTTAGGTTACGTCAATATTCTTTTGCAAGCGGGGAGAAGTGATTTCAGGTAGATAAAAATGGAAATATTTTCTTTTTTGGAGAAGAGAAAAAATAATTAGAGAGTCTAGGTTTAATAAGTAAGAATAAGTATAACCATTCATATTGTAAAATAAAAAAATAAAAAAAAAAAGGAAAAAAAATTGTATACCGTGATAGCAATTGTTTCACTTTGTATTTTTTTCAAGTGTAACAAGCGTGTGCATTTTGCGTACTACTTTGTAATTTTTTTTTTAATTTTTATCATCGGTATCTGAATTTCATCTGATTAATCCAGTTCAATCATTATGAGATCTATTTTAGAGATTGAATCTTTCAAATCTTTTTTTATCATTTTCAGAATTCGAATTCGAGATTTTTAATTAAGAGGATAAAATGTTCGATTACTCAATTCAAAGAGTTTAATTATAATTTTTTGTTAAATGTAATGTTATTGCTATTCATATTCCTTTTATGGTCGATAAGTGTTTTGCTTTGTGATTCTTTTTAGGGTAATGAATGTGAATATTTTGCATGCCACTTTGTAATCCCTCCCCCCCCCCCCCGGGGCGCCCGGAATGCATATTATTCATATTTTTTTGGGAAAACGTGCAAAATTATGACATAAACTTTTTTAATTCAATAACTCCATTAACTCTGAAAACCTATACTTTAAACCCTTCCTACCATTTTTTCCACCATTATTGGTTATATTTTCCGTTGCAAAAAGAGTGTCACTGCTTCTTCGTTAGCTTTTTTTTTTTTTTTTGTCGAGAATTCTTTTTATTAATTGATATTCAGATTCATATTTCAATTAATCTAATCTGACTCATAATTAGATTTTTTTTGAAAGAACTCTTCTAATATAATTTAATCTTAAATTTTGAATTGTTGATCAAGCGATTTAACATTTTTTTCGCTGAATCAAATATCTATTAGTTGTTTCTTCTTCGTTACTTGTTCTTTGACTTCTTATTCGTTTTCATTGCAAACTGCCATAATCTAACCCCTCTGTTTCTAATTTATCAACATCTCAACTTAGTTTCTCCTTCAATATAGCATCATACAATATCTTCAAGCTTCACAAATTGTCCTCAGTCCTTGTTTTGCCATAGAAACTATCTATTAAGTATACCCAGGAAACGCTAGGAACTATTGTCAATGGTAAGTCCTCTCTCATCAAATTGAAGTTTAACTTTTGCAAATTTCTCTTATGTGTTTAAGCCATTAGCTTGAAATTTTGAGTCTCTATGCATCATCAATTTCATGTTCCCCTTCCATCACCATTGATGACCATGACCGAAAGGTTCACAATGGACCCATAGAGTTTCAAAAACATGTCCTTTCATCTCTAAATCGTGTCATGAATTTGGAAACATTTCAACAATTTTTAAAACTTCACAAAATTTGAAGTTTTATATTTTTTTTAACTATTTCATTTCAAAATCCATTTTCAAATAATTAATACGTATTTAAAATTAGGACATAAAAATAGAAAATGAAATATGCAAAATTTTATAAATTAACTATTTGAAAATTTTAACTCAATGCAATTAAAATAATTCAAATAAAATATAAATATTAACATTTTGTGTGTTATGGATTTAGCTAGCTCTCCAATGAAGAGTGAGGATGAACATTTTTCTAATAAAACATTTATAACTTGTTGAAATTGGATATTTGTATAATTTTAAGTCATTCAATATTTAATAGACGTATGGTGCCCAAGCTTCTTGATATTAATAATAACCATTAATTATGATCTCAAAATGTGTAACTTTTTTGCTTTTTATAAAACTTTTAAATGCTGAAATCTTATTTTTTTTAAAATGGACAAATTAAAATTTTTATACACTCACTTTTTTATATTTATGTTTTAATTTTAAGTATGTATTAATTACTTGAATTTAAAAAAAAATAGTACAAAATATATGTCTGGGTAAGGAACTAAGCAGTTGCTCTACTATATACATGCAAATTTTCTTTTAATTTATTATTATTATTATATATCTTTTTATTTTTAACTAAGCCATCCACTTGGAAAGGCTTGTTGTAACAAAAGTTTAAAGTTTGCAGTTTGCGGTGTGTTAAATCCTATTATTCTGGAAAATGGAAATTAAATGCTGCATTGAGTCTGAGTCTGAGACGACGGTTGGTGGTTATAATACAGGTAAACAATTTCCTTTTTTTTGGGGGGGTTTTAACATTCCGGTTTTAGTGGGCCCAATTGTTTAAAATATCTTTTCAAAATTGGAAAAGGGTTCTCTTTCTTTCTTTTTTTTTTTTAGAGGGAAAAAAAAGATGAATTTGCCCTTCTGAAGAAAGTCATTGCTTTTAGAATGCTTGATAGTATCTTGTAAGAGCAGATTGAGTTAAATATTCAAATGGGTACTGCGAATAATGTGCAAAAAGTAAGAAGAAGAAGAACAGATACCTAGCTTGTAGAAGAGTTAATTGGTTTTTTTTTGGGGGGGGGGGGGGAAGGAATTGAAATGATATGTTGATAGACTTGAAACATTCGAAAGCTGGATTTGGGTATTCGTTTTGCTTCACTACCTTTAAGGAAATGGTTGATTTTTTCACTGGAAAAGACATGCTTATGATGGAATCCGATAAACATTTCTTAGGGGAAACCCAAAAGATCATTTGCTATTCAAGCATGGAATTGGATTCAATCAGTCTTTACTATTGTTTATATGCCATTCTTTTGATGGGTTTGTTCTATATATGGTACTTAAACCTCAAATGGGTTATAGTTTTGAGTGAGAGTAGAAGGAGAAAAAGGGTTGTTGAGTATAAGAAGGGATAGAATACGAGTGGAAATGGAGAAGAATGAGAAGCAATCGAAAGCTAAGAAAACATTATTCAAAGTTTTAATGAAAGATGACATGAAAGCAGTTGTTGACATGTATAAGAATGACAAGGCAGTCCAGAAAGAGAAGATTACTCGATCAGGAGATACAGCATTGCACATAGCAATCTCAAATGGTGAAGAAGACATTGTTGAACAACTTGTGGGTGCGATTGGCGAAGGGCCAGAGGCTTTGGTGACTCTCAAGGTAGCAAACGAGCAAGGGAACACTGCTTTCCATTTTGCAGCATCAGTCGGCAATATAAGAATGTGCAAGTGCATTGTTAAAAGTGATGATGATACAACAGAGTTATTAAGCGCCCGGAATAAGGAAGGCGAGACCCCTTTCTTTTGTGCTGCTCTCCATGGTAAGAAAGAAGCGTTCCTTTTCCTGCATAATATCTATGGAAAGGATGCAGGTTCTAAGTGCTATCGGAGGAATAATGGGGACACAATTCTTCATTGTGCCATTGCTGGGGAATATTTTGGTAAGCCTACTTCACATAAATTCGTGTTAAGTCTTATAATGACACCCATTGCCTCTATAAGAGTTATTAGGTCTTTGTTTTGTAATTGTGATTGCCTCCATCAATGTTCTAACACTTTTGTGTAATTTCATAGTAAAAGTTAAAATGAAAAATCACGATTACGTGATGCACTGACATGTTTTCCTCCTCCCCCCCCCCAAAAAAAAGGATCTGCCATCTCTATCAGTTTGTCTGGTAAAATTAGATGTGTTGGTTTTGATGCTGGACAGATTTGGCATATCACATAATTCTTTTGTATGAAGAACTTGCTAACTCTTTCAACCAGCACGGAATCACCCCTCTCCATCTTCTAGCTAGCAAACCCTCAGCTTTCAAGAGCGGGAGTCATCTTAGAGGGTGGAACAAACTCATCTATCCTTGTAAGAGACAGTGTGCCTAGACAAAGTCAATATTCCTCTTGAGCCCTTTGTTGATAATAAACCTTTCAATTTTGATCAGAACAACTTATGGTCTAAACAAGTGTTCTGTTAATGTTGTCATAACATTCTAGGTATTTACATTGATGATCTTCGGCAACAAAAACAGCAGAAGGAATTACAGATGATCAAGACTTATGAAGAAGAAGTAAAACACAAGCATCCCGAGAACTACCAAACATGCGTGAACTTGTATAGACTAGTAAAAATGGCCTTTGAAGTTATAGGTCAGTGATATAGATTATCTTCCTATGCAATATTCTGCCAGTTGTTGCAGCATTTCTTAGTGCACTAATTGAAAACACTTGAAGTTACTCTTAAGTTACTAAAGCATCTAAGGTATCTGAAGTAAATATTGGTCCAGTGACCTCTGCAACCTCCATCTTAGAATTAACAGATTGTCAAAATATTTCCAGACTTCCAAGGTCAGTTATATAAACTGATTAGAAATGCATTTCCCTGCATAACCATTATAGTCTGCAGTTTATCAGAGATAGATACAATCTGTTTATGTATCAGTTGCCCCAAAACAGTGCAAGCATTCAAAGACCTTAGCAACTTTACCATTCATGCCCCCCCGTATGGTGTAGCTTAGAAAATGAAAAGGCCGTATGTTGTAAGCATGTAGCTTGAACCTAAAACTTTCAGAGCTCAGTGATTTTATTTTGGTGTGAGGTTTTGCCAATTAAATATATCCAGTCATGAATGCTTATGGTAGCTAACAGAAAAAAATTGCAGGTAGGCAATGGAATGGAAAGACAACCAACAATCAGCAAAGTAAGTCTTATTTTCCCTTTAAATCATGTGCTAAGGCTAATAGGATCAAATTTGGAGCCCAAAGATAGGGAGTCCTGTTTTTTCTGCTTGTTTGCTGTTTTTCTTACTACACTCATTGAACTGTATCGGACTTTCTGCTGTCAGACACTAATGCAATAGGTGATAGTGGGCCAAGCGATCCTGAGAATCCTAACAAACAGAGTCATAGAGGTGCGTAAAATTTCTGCATTATACATCGATAGATTCTCCATCCTGCAATTCCTGTGAACCTTATGCACTTATATGCCTTTCTCTGCATGTTTAGTTCACCAGTACAGAAAACCATTTTTATTTGTCCAGATTCTTTGCTAACCTGTGGATAGAAATTATTCTTTCCATTGATCATAGCTATTGCTCTTCTATATAGTTAAGTATGCCATTTACCTTTTCCATAGAGTGAGCTATGTAAAAGTAAAATCATTTTGTTAGCTTGAATATTGCAAGGGGCCTTGAATTAAATTAGGGGGGGGGGAGGGTAACCCTCATGCTCTTGATATATTATAGTGCCAAGGTGAAGTGCATCTTTTGGTACCCTTGTTTGCGAGTCTCTTTCATTTATAATTGGGGTTAAGCTATATTTAGATGGGAGTGAATCCATCCTTGCATGTTATTTCCTTGAAGATATGATGAAACTTTCAGGTCTGGCAACTCCTCCAAAACTATAATTATTGCTTTCAATCATCTGGAATGGCTTTCTAAGGTTTTTCTGTGTTTCCTGTGAAGACACATGCAATATTTAATGATGAAGTCGGAATATTTTCCTGGTTACTCATTTTTTGCTGTTACTACTCTCGTAGTTCACATTTTATCATATTTATTTTGGACTTAACATTGCTCTACTACTGTTATTGTATGGGCGCCATCAGATAACAGAGTTCGAGTGCATCAATTGTTTCCGGACAATTACAATACCTTCATAGAATTTGTTAAGCTTGTATACAAGGCCATACAGATTATATTTGGACAAGGTATAGTTCAGTAATATTTGCATAGATCTGTTTCATGATATCTGATACAATACTCTTACTTGAAGCTGTTTGCGTTTCTTTTCTTTTAATGTTTTTAAGGATCTAGAGAAATAAATAAGATAATAGAGAAGAAAGAGAAGCACAGATGGTCTGTCCAGATTGTGGATAAACTTCTTGAATTTGTTTCCCTGTACGAGTATGATGATACCGGTGAAAATCCTCAGCAAATGGAAGACCAAAGAGATAACATGGCGATGCTTCTTGAATTCTCTGAATTGCAGCAGCTGGGTAAAGAAAATTGATTTGCTTCTAGTTTTTTGTTGTTCGGCACCCTATGCCACTAGTCATGAATTTATCCTCACGAGAAATGACATAATCATGCTTTTCACTTATTATAATATTGGTCATAACACATCTATTGACACATGCTTGGCTCTAAATTGCCAATCAATATATATAGCAGCGCCAAATTTACTGCGGAGCAGGCTTTTATATCAATTGTTCATTGGCAATACTATTTCCATTTTTTACATTTCTGAGAACATTATTTGATACAATCAAGACCTGTTGCTGCTCTGGCCAGCTAAAAAAGACACCATCGAAAAGAAGGAAACACCAATATTGCTTGCAGCAAAAAACGGGATTGTGGAAATTGTAGAGAGAATTCTTAAACATTTCCCTGTAGCCATCCTTGACAAAGACTCAGAAAAGAAGAACGTAGTACTACTGGCAGTCGAGAACAGGCAGCCCCAGGTTTACCAGTTCCTTCTGAAGTGCAAAATCGCAAGAGAAACTGCATTCCAATGTGTTGATAGTAAAGCGAACAGTGCCCTACATCTCGCTGCAACGTTGGGTGGTTATGGGCCATGGCTTATTCCTGGTGCTGCATTGCAAATGCAATGGGAAATCAAGTGGTATGAGGTATGACATCCATTTTCCTTTGTGTGTTCAATCTTACATATCACTGAAATCTGTTATCTTATCTATCTTTCTAATTGGTTTTTGCTAGTACTTTAAAGTTACTTATCATGAAGAAGGATCTTTATGTGCCAAAACTTATTAGTGGTAGCCTTCTAGTATACTGAGACAGTAACAATGTTGGGTGCGCTATTGCAGTTTGTCAAGAACTCCAAGCCACTGCATTATTTTTTTCGCTATAATGCAGAAAACCAGTCACCGAAGGATGTCTTCATAACAACTCACCGGAAACTCATTCAAGATGGCAGTGATTGGCTAAGCAAGACGTCTGAGTCTTGTTCAGTAGTTTCAACGCTTGTTGCCACCGTTGCCTTTGCCACATCTGCAACAATACCAGGGGGCGTCAAGCAAGATATCGGTACACCAGTTTTTGGAAATCAGCCAGCATTTGATGTTTTCGCTATTGCATCCCTAGTTGCTCTCTGCTTCTCAGTAACTTCAGTAGTCATGTTTCTAGCCATTCTTACATCACGATACCAAGAAAGAGATTTCCTCTGGGACTTGCCTGTGAAACTTCTTCTGGGTTTGACATCGCTCTTTGTCGGCATAGCTGCCATGTTGGTCTCTTTCTGTGCCGGACATTTCTTTCTCCTCCAAGACAAGCTGAAATATGCTGCAGTTCCGGTATATACCGTGACTTGCTTTCCAATTACACTTTTTGCAATAGCGCAATTTCCGCTTTATTTTGATCTTCTGTGGGCTATATTCAAGACCGTGCCACAGCGTAGCTATAGGGTAATTCCTCCTAAAATTACATGAAGTCTTTCTTATTTCTTTCTGCTGCATTGTGAAATGGGAGAAAAGAAATGGTGTTTCATATGGATCTGATTTTTGTGTGAACCTCTCGACTCTTTTTCCTTTGTGTGTGTTCTGTTTATGGAACTGCTTTCAGAGTTGAAAAAATATTAAATAAGATATTGAATTTTGATGTCTCCAAGGATTTAATGACCCGTGTTAATAACCATCTCAAGTGTTGTTTTTGATATGCTATGACGTTGTATGATTGGTCGGGTTATTACTTCTAAAAAAATATACTATTTTAAACCCATCGATGACTCAGTTGGTTCAAAAACTGACATCTCTTAATTATAGTCGGGAGTTCGATCCCCCATGTGAATGAAAAAATCAACCCTGGGCCCTGCAAGTAATCGACACAGATTAGTCAAAGCAAAACCCCGAATATAGATTGGTGACCTAGCCATAATACAAAAAAAAAAAAAAAAAAAACCCTTGTGCCTTAGAATCATGGTACAGATGGCCGTGACAATATCCTTTTTCCTTTTTTGAATCATATTTAAGGATTCTCTCCGTTTAATCTTTTTTATTTATAAATTTTAAATTTAAAATTTAAATAAAAATTTAATACTTTTAACTATTAAACTGATCTCGATTCTCAAAGTTTTAAACTATTTAAATGGCATATAATTAAATCAAGTAATTATAGAAAATTACGAGATTTTTGATAGGAAGAACTCGCGTTTGAAAACGCATTTTTCAGAAAATGTGGAGTTTACTAAGGTTTGATTAGGCCTATAGCTTTAGAAAAGATCGACAAGCTTTGCAAGAAAGATGGGTATTGTGGGTATGCTCAACTCAATTCTCACGCAACGTTGGGGTTTTTAATTTTCTTAAACATGACTTAGAAATTGGCAGGTTTAGCCAGAACTATTCATGGCAGGGATTGATCCGATCTTAGTTCATAAATTAAGCCGTCAGTTTAGGGAGTGTGACCTATTTTGAAAGTTGAACCCAACTTATTAGAGAGAGACATGATGGTCAATAGAGCTAGTGAAGTAATGATGTGTTTTTGGTGGCGAGAGCACTGCTTGTTGGCGTATGCTTCCTTCTTCTTTTGATTGTAAGGCAAAACAAAATCTGAGACAAAAATTATTCCTCTACTATCAACCTGGTTGTCCACTTTTAATTATTTTAATGTCCTAATTTAAGAATATTATATCACTTTTGTGTCCCCACTGTCTCCCTACCCAAACCCTAGTGCCCACTCCTTTTTGTTCTCAACCATTCTGATCTCATTTCATTGGTTCTCTCTCTCTCTCTCTCTCTCTCTCTCTCTCTCTCTCTCTCTCTCTCCAAAATGCATAATTGTGTTTGACTTGCAAGCGATATAAAAGGTGCTAAGATCCTTCCTTTTAACAACAGTTTAGGTATGTGATGAATATATTTTGACAAATTAATTAGTCTGGTGATCCAACAAGAAAAATAAATAATAAATGCCAAAATTATAAATTTTCTCAATTTTTAGATAATTTTGGCAATGGCCAGAAAACTTGATCAATAAGAATGGCCCATAAGAAAAATTATATCCATAATAGTCTCTCTTTCTCTCTCTGTCACGTACATTTTATGGGTTGTCTTGTTTATTATTTATTTTTAATAAAAATATACAATCAAACGAAATCAAATTAAAAAAAAAGAGAATAAAAATAAGAAAACATTACCATTTGTACCATACTTGAAGGACATGTTCTTATTATTTTTATTATTATTATTATTATTTTGATACAAAGGACATGCTCTTGTTCTTGTTCACAATTGTCACCCAAAATGTTGGCTTCTGGCTACGGGGCTTATTGAGCAATTGCATGCATTTGTATAAGAAAAGGCAAGCATATGATTCGGTATCGGTATTGGTATCGTCCAAGATTTGGTATGGAGGCTAAGCCTGAGCCACCAAGGAACGTCAATTCTTGCTTCTCGGGACCTCACATTCATTTTGGACCAAATTTTTACTTCACAAATTTCGTATGCTATGATGGTTTAATTAAAATTATATTTTCAAACCATCCATAATTTGGTTTAGTTGAACTCCCCCTTTTTTATTTGTTGAAGGTTTTTTTTCTTTCTTTTCTTTTCTTTTATTTTGACTAAATCTTTTTAACATTGAGAAATAATTTATCATGTCATATTTTTATTAAATTAATAACACAGAATTCTGAATTTCTTCAAAAATTAATAAGAGTAATTATTATGTGATTATATTTGACATTAAGAGTAACTTTATTAAAAAACATAAAAAAAAAAAACGTATAAACCGACGGATAATTAATCTAGTGAAAATGACGCTACATCCATTTATTAATACTAAGATTTGAATCTTATAAATAAAAAAAATATATATTTTAGAAACTTAGGAGATTTCTCCCTAAAGAGGGTCTATCAGTAATTCGAGTTGAATTAATAAAAAAAATGATTTTAAATACCTATTAATGTAGGTAAATAAATAAATAAATAAATAAGACAATATTTGATGTTATGACGATGATGTGCTAGAACTTGATGATTCTTATGGATGCATACCAAAAGTCCAGCTAAAATCCACAAAAAAGCGTTGACAAATCTTGTTTAATTCCAACATATTTCTAATCCTCCCAGATAAGAGAGCTAAAACTTTTGTGGCTTTTGCTCAAGTCATCTTCCTATTTCGTTTGTTTTTTTTATTTGATATTATACCGTAGTGACCTATTTAAGGGGACTACGCTCCCAACATAATTTTTTTGTGTTAAAGTTGTGAGTCGAATTCAAAAATTTGATTAAAAAATTTAATACCACATCTCACTAAACTAACTGTCCGTTAATATCTTCCTATTTAACTCTGATTTCAACTGTTGTTTCCTCAATAATGAACTTTCTCTTCGTCTTACCAGGGCAGGACTCCTCTAATCTCCACCATAAACACCCTTCTTGTTCTTGACATACATTACAATTGAAGCAAATTATTCCCCCCCCCCTAGGAAAATTATATTTGAGACCCACTTCAACCCTAATTTAATTAATTTCAAAATAAAAGACACTACATTACAATATTTAAAATGCATATATTAAAAGGGTTCTATGATTAACACAAATGACTCTTCCATCTTACCCTAAAAGCACGAAAAAATTTTAGGTATTTTATACCTGATTTTTAAAATTTTAAATTATTCGATATGATATTTAACATAATAATAATAAAAAAAATCAATCCGTTATGTTTAAAAAATATCAACGTGACGGGTATCTTTTACCAAATTGTTGGGGGTTGGCCTTTCAAGATTTGAAACAATGCGTCTTGATTTGGTAACTGTGGCATACAAAGTCAAAAAAGTTACCCAATTAGCAAGAGAAAACAAACCATCCATTCCAACCTGTAAGATTTAATCATTTTATAATGTTCTCTCTCTAAAAAAAATAAATTTTGTTGATTTTTTTTTTCCATAAATGCATTTATTTTAAACTTTTTATTTCATTTCCCCTTGCATTACCCTACACCCATTAGATAACATTTACCCTATCCCCACCTTGTGGGTAAATGTCACTCATAAAAATCTAGGGGATAAAAATATGGATATCAGACATTTCTGAGTAAGGAAAGATTTTCCCAGAATAATTTTTCACTCTCTTCTCCTCCCACCAAACATGAACTAAAGCAAAGCCTAGAAAATTAGAAAAAAAAAATGAAGAAATACATCAGCACTACCGAGAATTGAATTTGAGTGTATATATAGAAAAATAAGATATGCTCAATTGGGGGAGGATTTGGAAGACAACTTCACTACCTAGGACAAAATCCTTAACCATACCACATCGGATCAAAATTATTATTTTTTTTCCCCTCAAAAATTAGCCTAATATGTTGAGCAAGTGATGTGGACGCATCTCACACTTCAAACTAACCGATCAATTTTTAACTCAAAATCACGTAAAATTGACTCACACCCTCCATTTCTTTTCTTTTTTTTTAATTTTTTTAATTTCTTCAAATTTTAGATCATTATCATATTTTTTAATTATATGAGATTTAAATTTCAGATTATGACTATTAGAATGTCCGCTTAGAGAATTCGAGTCATTATCACTGCCACCCCATCTCATATATACGTTTGCTCTTAACCATGACTTCTTCTGGTGACTAATACTTGGGGGAGAGCTTTCTCTTACCTTTTCAACTATAATAATATTATAAAATATTTTTATATAACATATATATAAAGTGTTCGATATAATAATTAAAATCAAGTTTGAATTGGTAAAAATAACATCTATCTATTATTATCGAAACATTCCTTAAACCATTAGCAATTTTTTATGATCTTAAAAGAAAACATTAATTTAGTATAAAAACTATATATTTTCATATAACAATCTCTTATTTGAATTGAAAATCTTATTTTAAATGAGACAATATAAGTCATCAAATATTAAAAATATTAAACTTGATAGAGCTTCTTTTGTTTAAAAAATATTATATACTCTTCTAAATAATGACAAACGAAATTTTAATACATTAAATTTAGTAATTTTTTTTAATTTAATCTTCTAATACATGTGATGTGAATATTAAGCAAGCACTTCTTTTTTCTTTCCGCTCTTAAATGCCTGATTTCCTAACGTGTTAGTCAAATAAATGTAACTTATTCAAACAGGGACAATAAAAATTAAAACTTTTACATGAAGACAACAAAATCGTACGAGGGAAACGACACTCAATTAAGCCTTTGGGATTACCCAGAAGCACAGATTGGGTTTTCGTATTTTGAAAGATCACTTTAATTTTTTAAAGTTCTTTCTCATTTGTTAGGTCATCATAGTCTGGTTTTTCACATTGTTCAATTTTGGTAACATTTGTTTTTTGTACTTCCAACATTAGTGGCTTTACTGGGCCTCAAACATATCTTTTCTGCACACCCAACGAAAAAAAAAAAAAAGAAAAAAAAAGAAAAAAAAAAACAGAAAAGGAGTGAGGGGTGGGGGGTTGGGCTGGGTTTGCTTAGAGAGAGAGAGAAGAAAAAAGACAACACTTTTACCAAACAAGAGAAAGGAAGGGCAGAAGAAAGCTAAAGTTGGGCATTTTCTTTGGATTCCTTTTGACCTCACACGTCTCTTGTTTTTCTTCAAATTTGCGATTTGGGTTTTCAAATTCAAGTTATATGTGAAGTGGGTTTTCTTTGAATTTCTCCGCAACTTGCCTTTTTGGGTGTTTACAAATCCCTAAGTTCATTTCATTAGTTGGGTCTCTCTCTCTCTCTCTCTCTCTCTCTCTCGCTTGTTGGTTTTGGTTTTTAATGTTGGTTTGGTTGTGTTTCTGGTAGAGATCTTACGTGATCAGAGGTGGGTTTTTGGTTTTATCTGAGCTTCACACCTTTTTTGTACTAAAAAATTTTGTGGGATTTTTGTTGTTTTGGTAGGTCTTTTAGCTCTTTTCAAATTTTCATTGTTTATTATTAATCTGTTCTAGGTGGGGATTTATTTATTTATTTATTTATTCCCTTTTCCATCTCTTCGAATGAAACTTTTGATTTAGTTTGTGTTGTTGGTGGATGGAGTTGCAATAATTTCTCTGTTCAATCATTAAGAGCTGTTCGTGTTTTCCCCCAGTTTTCTTTTTTCTTTTTTTTTTCTTTTGTTAGAGTTTGAACTGAAAACCCCCATTTGGATACTGTGGAGATCTGGGATTTGTTTCATCTCTTATGCCCAATGAAGAGGAGTTTCTTTCCGTCTGAGTCTTGTAAAGAATCACAGCTGAATGCTTTCAATCCACAGTCATGGCTTCAAGTTGAAAGAGGAAAGCTTTGCAAATCCTTGTCACAAACCCCTTCTTCTATGTAAGTCTATCTGCTCATGATTTAACCTCTTTTCTCCTATGCTTTTATGGTAAATTTCATAAGATATTGTGACATTAGGATAACGTGTGTTTATTTTGCTTCAATATATGTAGAGAATCTCTTATCAAGGTCCCTGATCCACCAATACTCCCATTCTTTAAACCTGTTGATTATGTTGACGTTCTTGCTCAAATTCATGAGGAACTAGAATCGTGTGCCCTGCATGAGAGGTCAAATCTTTATTTATTACAGTTTCAGGTGTTTAGAGGCCTAGGTGAAGCCAAGCATATGCGTAGAAGCCTTCGCTCAGCTTGGCAGAAAGCAAGTTCTGTTCATGAGAAATTAGTATTTGGCGCATGGTTAAAGTATGAAAAGCAAGGGGAAGAGCCCATCGCTGATTTGCTTGCCTCTTGTGGCAAATGCGCCCAGGAGTTTGGGCCAGTTGATATTGCTTCCGAGCTTCCTATTGATGAAAATGTGAATTGTCATGAAACTGATATGATAAATGATAACAGCTTATCTACAAAGGTTTTTTTCCGAGTTGGAAATGAGCAAATAGCCTGTGATAGACAGAAGATTGCAGCCCTCTCGGCTCCATTCCATGCTATGCTTAATGGGTGTTTCACAGAATCACTTCTTGAAGACATAGATTTAACAGAGAACAATATTTCACCTGTGGGTATGAGAGTTGTGGGGGAGTTCAGTCTAACAGGAAGTTTAAATGAAGTCACTCCTGATCTTTTGTTAGAGATTCTAGTTTTTGCAAATAAATTTTGTTGTGAGAGACTCAAGGATGCTTGTGATAGGAAGCTTGCATCTTTGGTATCCTCAAGGCAAGATGCTGTGGAACTTATGGAATATGCTTTCGAAGAAAACTCCCCTGTTCTTGCAGCATCGTGCTTGCAATATTTCCTCCGAGAACTTCCAGAGTGCTTGAATGACAGTCAAGTTGTGGAGGTACTAAGCAAAGCTAGTAGGCAACAAAGATCAATAATGGTTGGGCATGCATCATTTTCTCTATATTGTCTATTAAGTGAAGTGGCTATGAACCTTGAACCGCAATCAAATAAAACAGTGAATTTCTTGGAAAGATTGGTAGAATCTGCTGAAACAAGCAGGCAGAGACTGTTGGCATATCATCAGTTGGGATGCGTGAGGCTGCTGAGAAAAGAATACGATGAAGCTGAGCGTCTTTTCAATGCTGCTTTGAATGCTGGCCATGTTTATTCTGTTGCAGGTTTGGCTAGGTTGGATTGCATCAAGGGTCATAAAGATAGGTCTTATAAAAAGCTCAGTTCTGTGATTTCTTCATATTCTCCACTTGGATGGATGCATCAAGAGAGGTCTCTGTACTGTGAAGGTGAAAAGAAATGGGAAGACCTTGAGAAAGCAACTGAATTGGATCCAACACTGACATTCCCCTACATGTATCGGTCAGCATCATTGATGCGGAGACAAGATGTGCAAGCTGCCCTTTCAGAAATCAATCGAGTTCTTGGTTTTAAGTTAGCATTAGAATGTTTAGAGCTCAGATTTTGTTTCTATTTGGCGATTGAGGACTACCAAGCAGCCTTTTGTGATGTTCAGGCTATACTTACACTTACTCCAGAGTTTCGAATGTTTGAAGGACGGGTTGCAGCATCCCAGCTTCGTACGCTTGTCCGTGAACATGTTGACAATTGGACAACAGCAGATTGTTGGATGCAATTATATGAACGGTGGTCTTCAGTTGATGATATTGGGTCTCTCTCAGTGATCTACCAGATGCTTGAATCCGATGCTGCAAAAGGCATTTTATACTTTAGACAGTCCTTGCTTCTCCTTAGGTACAGTTATGACTTTCAATTCTCTAGATTTGCTGTCAAATTTATTTCCAGATGGCCCATTCTTTGTAACTTCATTTTCTCTATGACTATTATTTTCCCAAATCCATGAATCTAGCTGAAATTACTGGCAAATTTTTATTATTGTTGAGAGTTATGCCGACATGGATCATTGTAGCTAAGTCCTGCATTTTTGTTATGAATTTTTCAAAAATAGTGTATGCTCTGGAAAATATGATCTATTGTTGATATTAAGAAATATTATACATTAGCGCGACAATATATCTTTATTTCTTATAATGTGGATATACTCCATTGTACTGACTTTGCTTACTATCGCCCTGACTTCTATTCTGTATCCTGCATGTTCTGATGTGGAATAGTTTCTTATTTGCACAACCTCCTTTTTTGTGTGATAAATATTCACTGGTAGAGTATCTTAGTGGAAACCTAATAACATTAGTTGATCAGGTTGAACTGTCCAGAAGCAGCCATGCGAAGTCTGCAGCTAGCACGCCAACATGCATCAAGTGAAAATGAACGTCTAGTTTATGAGGGATGGATCCTGTATGATACAGGTCATTGTGAGGAAGGGCTTCGAAAAGCAGAAGAATCCATTAGGCTTAATAGATCTTTTGAGGCCTTTTTTCTAAAAGCATATGCATTAGCTGACTCCAGTCAGGATCCATCTTGTTCTTCCATTGTTATCTCATTGCTGGAAGATGCCTTGAAGTGTCCCTCGGACAGGCTTCGTAAAGGTCAGGTATGGTATTCCTCCCCCCAAGCAATCCCTGCCCCATTAATTATCATATGTACATTTCCCATGAACTGTTTTACTTCCTTTACTGAATATGTCTTCATCTTTGACTTTTAGCATATTCTATCAATTTTCCGAGTAAAGAAACATGCAAAACAAGTTCTGGGACCTTCAGCATATACAGACTTAAAGTTTATGAGGAAGGGGAGGAAAAAGTCATCTTTTCATCAAGCACTCTTATTATGTGCTGAAAAGTACTTCTATTGTTGTTGTAATAAGCTGTTCCCATGACCTTGCCGAGTTAGGTCATGTTCCTGGACATGCAAGTCATGAAATAGTGGATTATCTTTGAATGTTACCTGATAGACCTGAACTGGACTAGATGCTTTTCATTTTTGGAGTAAATTAGCTGATTAATACCTTATGCATACGCAGATGCATTGCTGTTCATTTAACTTGATCAACTGCAAACTGTTTGAAATGAGCACATTGCCCTGTATATTTTGGGCCATAAGAGACCAACCATGGTGTTGGTCTATATTTGAAATATCTAAACCTGAGTTATCATGAAGAATCAATTATGAGATACAAATTGTAACTCCTGTCTGCACCCAACTCTGCAACTGTTCTGGGTGTGTGTGTGTGTGTGTTGAGATAAGTTGTGGAAGAACTTGTAATCCTTCAGGCAATAATCATAAACATAGCTTTTGGTGACAGCACTTCTCAACACAAACTGGAGTTGAAGTCTGATATTGTTGTAATTCAATATTCAAACTGTGACACACAAACTACACATGAATAAAGAACACCTTCTGGAGACTAGATGGTTCTCTCTACCATAGTGCTCAGATCTAGGTCATTCTCTATGGTGCTGAGACTAGATCATTTGTGACATTGGAAAATTATGGCGTCATATTCTCCCCTTGGTTCTAGCACACTTGTGTTTCACCATAATAACCAATGATCTTTCTTTTAATTATTAGTTTCTTATTTTTTAGGCCCTAAACAACCTTGGAAGTGTGTATGTTGACTGTGGAAAATTAGACAAGGCTGCTGAATGTTACATCAGTGCTCTTAAAATCAGACATACGCGAGCTCATCAGGGCCTTGCCCGGGTCCATTACCTCCGAAACGATAAGAATGCAGCATATGATGAAATGACTAAACTAATCAAGAAAGCCAGGAACAATGCATCTGCCTATGAAAAGAGGTCAGAATACTGTGAGAGAGAACTTACGAAGGCAGATTTGGAGATGGTAACTAAATTAGACCCTCTTCGAGTGTATCCCTACAGATACCGAGCTGCAGGTTAGAATCCTATGCATTTTTGTCCTTTATTTTGTCCTGCATCTATTTAAATTCCATTTGAATGCTCCAGCTGATACAGGAATCCATAAATGAGCTTGCTTAACTGCATACACAATAATCATTTTTCAAATTTGTCCCCCCGCCCGCTGCCCCCCCGGGCGGGGGGGGGGGGGGTTTGGAAGATGTGAGAACTTTCTGAATGAAAAATATGCTTTTGTTACATGATGATAATGTCCATTATATATAGGCTTAGCAGTCCCACCTTATTCAGAATTTCTTTAGGGTAGCATTTTTGCAGTTCTCTGAATCTGAGAACCCAATTGATGAGCATTTTTCTCTCCTCTTTTTTTTTTTTTTTTTTTTTAAACATGTTATTAGATTGGTCTCTAAATTATAGAATTGACTGCAATGTTTCCTCTTGGTTTAACTCACTAACATTGAAGTTGCACTGGGATTCTGTATGGAGCAGTGTTAATGGACAACCACAAAGACAAGGAAGCTATTGCAGAACTATCAAGGGCAATTGCATTCAAAGCAGACCTTCACCTTTTACACCTAAGGGCTGCATTCCATGAGCACATTGGAGATGTCTTAGGTGCTCTACGAGACTGTCGAGCTGCACTTTCTGTTGATCCAAACCATCAGGAAATGTTGGAGCTTCATAGTCGTGTAAACAGTCATGAACCTTAACAGGGGAAAACATGTCATACTACAAGAAAGAATGAAGAAAAAAGAAAGCCAAAGAAAAATTGTATTCAGCATCACCGCCCTGTATACTAGTTGAGTTTGTTAATGCCTTGACCGTTATATCTTTTCTTTCCCTTTTCCAATTTTTGTAATGTATCTTATATCATAGCATCTCTGTAATTTTATCAAGTTAAATGTCATTTGTCCTAAATTTTAGTGTTTTCCAATTTTACCGCAAGCAGACCCCTTTTTTTTTATTCTACCTCTTTATGCTTTTTAGATTCAAAATTTAACCCCTGAATCACAAATATTAGACAAGAAAAATAGGATTCATGGGTTCCTTTGCCAATTTTTTTTTTTCTCTTTTACATTGCGAAGTGTTCGAATTGTTAATTAATCCTACACCCTTTACGCCATGTCACCTCTTTTTTCTTGCTTCCTTTAAAGAAAGGGAGAGACTATTAGCGTTTGCTACCTCTCGGCATTATTATATACATTTTTTCTTGGGTTACAGCATTATTATATACATCTAACATGATTTGGGACATTGTTTTCCGCATGAACCCATTATCAGAGATGATGCCCTTAATTCAGTTTTTGTTGATAGTGAGACTCGAACCTGAACCTATCGAAAGGGGGGAGGATTGATGACATTTGGGTTAAAGCTCATTAACACCCATAATTCAATCTATCAAAGATTACCGAACAGAAAATACATTTCATTGAGCCTCCGCACCCTGAGCAGTGTCCACCGAAACATAACAATTCAAAATTCTTGTCAAAATATCTACCAAAAAAAAAATTCTTGTGAAAACTCTTTTTTTTTTTTGATAAAAGCTGTTTTACATAATCTGTTTACAAATCTTTAAGCCATGAAAAAAAGTGGGGAAAAAAAGGTCTAAATAGCAGTGTCTACCTCAACGTTCCAGGCTTTGTTGTTAAGTGATACGAGAATGATTTCACTTTATGGTGCTGCATGACAACCCAGGTGCGATCTGTTTAAAGTTTATTTCCTCGGCTGAACTTACCTATGACAATGGCATCACCCGCACGGCTTGCTGATCTAATGCTTAAAATTGGGAGACATTTGCATAGTTCTCTTGAGACGCACATGATTTCTCGACTATAAGATCAAATCTCAATTGCTGTTCATCTAACTTGATCAACTACAAACTGTCAGAAATAAATGAGCACCTTGCCCTGTATCCTTTGGGCCATAAGAAACCAAAAGTGGTGTTGCTTTAAATTTGAAATAGTTTTGTTTGGGTTCTCATGAAGAAGCAATTATGAGATACAAATAGAAAGTTCTGTCTGCACTTAAAACTCTGCAACTTTGCAACTGTTCTGGACGTGAGTGCGTTGAGATGAGTTGCAGAAATCAGGCAATAATCATAAACATAGTTTATGGTGACAGCACTTTTCGACACAAACAGGAGTTGAGATAAAAATATTGTTATAATTCAATATCCACACTGTGATACGTAATTACCCATGAATCAAGAAGGCATCTTCTGGAGACTAGATGGTTCTCTCTACCCCAGTGCTGAGATATTGAAAAATATGGTGTCAGGAACAATGCATCTGCCTATGGAATACAATTGCAGATTTGGAGATGGTAACTGAATTAGACCCCCTTGGAGTTTATCCCCCCAGATACCAAGCTGCAGGTTAGAATCCTTAGCTTTTTTGTCTCTCTTTCCTCCATCTATTTAAATTCCGTTTCGATGCTTCAGCTGATTAAAGAATCCAGTCAATGAGCTTTGCTTAAAAATTCTTCAAATTTGACAAGAAAAAGGAAAATGACAATGTGAGGATGTGTTTTCTGAATAATGCACTTGTTGCATGATGATGTCCATTATATATAGGCTTAGCAGTCCCACCTCATTCTGAGTTTCCTTTTATATGTTAGTTGATTGGTCACAAAATTGTAGAATTAGCTATAATATTTTCTTTTGGTTTAACTCACTTTCACTGAAGTTGTTCTGGGATTGTGTTTGGGGCAGTGTTAAAGGACAACCGCAAAGAGGAGGTTAATGCAGAAGTATCCGGGCAATTGCTTTCAAAGCGGGCCTTAACATTTTTTTTTTCACCGACCGGTAATCGGACTTCATTCGACTAATTTGGCATGAACACTATGAGACCCATAAAAGATTTACTCTCCCAAATCTCATTTCTTTATTCTCATGACTCGAACCCGAGACCTATAGTTAAAGAAGTGCAATGCACTACCGTTATATCTATGGGAGTTTGGTCGGGACAAACACCTGAGGACCGCATTCCATGAACATGTGGGAGATGTTTTAGGCGCTCTGTGAGACTGTCGAGCAGCACTTTCTGTTAATCCAAAAGCAATTTTCAAATGCTGGAGCTTCACAGTCGTGTATTCAGTCAGGAAGCACAAAGAGAAAGGAACGAAGAAGAAGAGAAAAAATGGCTTTTCACCTCCGTGTCTACAGGTCTTTGAGTTTGTTAATGCCTATTTCTTTTTCTTTTTCAATTCTTGTAACGCGTGTAATATTACAGCATCTCTCTCATTTTATCCTGTTAATGTCGTTTGTCCAAAATTTCTTTATCTTCCACTTCTACCATGTTTGATCTAAATCCTATTGTACGTCTTTTTCTTTTACTTCAAAAAAGATATGAAGAGGCTGATAGGGAGATGCTATGAGCATTTGCTGCCTCTAGGCATTATTATACACTTTAATCTTAATTTGAGGCATATTTTTTTTAATATGAACCCATTATTACAGATGATGCCCTAAATCCAGTCAGTCAAAGACTATTGAACTGAAGTTGCTTAAGTTTTCATATGTTTTGCATAATCTATTTACAGATCTTTTAGGCAAGAAAAAAAGAAGTAAAAAGGTCTGGATAAATTTGAAACATTTACAAAGATGTATATATATGTATTCTCTCACGCTAGAAAGTAGAAACTTGGTTGCCTGTGAAGTTCAGTGCTTCATCTGGATGGGTATATCTTAATACGAATAACCTCAGAACCAATAGATGGATGGTACAAAGGATGTCCCTCTCTCTTCAAGTGCTTTCCATAGCCTCAATCAGGCACCCAGTGCAAGTCAATGGTCATTTCCCTTTGGTCCTGTGGCAAAACAGCAAACCAAGATTGCCGGTTTCCCAATATGGATGAATCCCCAGCATTGAAGCCAACAGAGTCAAAAAGCAATACAAGCTCCGGAAACATCTTCGCCCCCGGTTTTGTAAGACTGCTATGAAAATGGAATCCACTCCCCCCGTGATCTATCCTTCAGGAGGACGCTGAAAATAAGGATGCTGCAATGCTTCATCAACAGATAATCGATCATCCTACAGTTGAAAAGCATACACAAACCACATTTTGTTCAGATGTCAAAGCAATGCCTAGCGCTCACTTGACTGACGTATCCATTATATACCAAAAAAGTGCTGTACATGCTAACTCAAGTAAAAGATGTCAATTGCCTTGTCAGGTGAAAGGAAAAAGAATAGAATTACGTGTAAATGTGCAGACTATAGAATCTTCATCAGAAGTTCATTCATGAAATCTCACTCATTGATCTCCCATGTATTTTAGAAAGGTAAAGAATACTGAAATTAATAACAAGTTTGACCTTGCATTATTGTTCAAGAATGAGACTATGGAAGATTTAAGAAACACCAAGTCTCGTTGAAGAAGCTCAACAAGAATCATGTTGCCCAGCAGATCTTGTTCTGTGCACTTCAATATTTTTATTTTAAACCAAAAGATTGAATCAAAATAACAAAATGCAAATCATTATGGTAACAACAAAAAGTTGAAGATTGGACTTACTGGATCCCACATCAATAACTGACGCACTAGTCGCAACGCCCAAATATTTGGAAACCTGAGTATGAGCCAACAAGGTCATGGAAAGTAGAACAATATGACCATAGATTGTAGATTAACCTACATGCACTTGTAGAGGGTCAGAGACCCCGAACCAATCTATCAGTTGGCATTTTTGCTTAGGGCCCAATATAGGGCCTGCCTGTTGACAAAGATCCCCTTAAGAGGTATGACAATGCTGGGGTATACTAATCTTGTGTGCCTATGGCCCTCTCGATGATTGAACTAAAGGAGAAAGAGAAAGGGCATGCCAACAAGGAAACCTCAAATTAAATTCAAGGGATAAACACATAAAACTAACCCTATTTTAAGAGGATCTCTACTTTTGATTTGATCAGAAAAGGACTCCTCCGAGCATCTCCATGAAGCTGGTGAAACTCCTACCTGGTTTCCAGTAATTGGGTTTTAAATTAAAAACATCCCAGAAGCAGACCATGCTTTAAACTTTATGCATTTGATTACATAAGGAACAAGAAAGCACATCTTATATGGGCTCTGGTACAAGTGTCAGCTGCAGCTATGTTAAAAGGTACACAATATGTTTTACCATTAAAATTTTGGAGCGAGGCATGGACTGTTAAATTTGCATTTTAATGCTGATCAAAAAATAATCAACAAAATAAAATAAAAACTACCAACAAGGGGTAAGTGAAAACAAAGTGTTATTTAAGTAACTTAACAATTTTTACACAGAAATAACATGAGTACACAATTATTGCCAAATTTAGCAATTATTGCTCCTCTGCTTTAGAAGGGACAACAATGTTTGGGATAATTCTCTCAATTCGTAGAACCAGACTTGGTCACTTCTTTTTCTCCTGTTCATCTTGCATTCTTATTTTTGGTCCGAAAGAGTTGTACGGAAGAGAAAACTTTGGGATTATGGTTTTGCCCTTCTTGCAAGACATTATGCTAGTTCTCATAGTATTGTTTGGAACTTACATCCTTTCACATGCAAATTGAGTCACATCATCTCACCTCATAACAACATCATCTCATCAGCTTCTGTTTCACAGTGATAACCGCAATAATTTTATCCAAGAAAAATCTCCCGCTAGTCATGCATCATAGAAATCATATAATTGGAGCTTGCAAAAATAAGCATGGCATGCTAAAATGTCAACCAGATGTTAAGACCCAATTCCATGCCCAAAAGAGATATAAAAACTTCCCATGCATGGTATCTTGCTAGGCAGTAACTTATGAAACACTTCCCAAGCCACCAGATGCCATTACCAGCTCTTAATTTCCTTTAGATTTCAATTCATTTGAAATTTAGAAGGAAAAGGGAGCATGGAATACAAAATCAACAACAAGAAGGAACAGATGGCAACTAAAACAGGAGTAAAAATAAGCATGGCAAAGAAAAATTCATGTAAGCTGATCTATATCAGTTGATCAGTAAGGCCGTAAATAAGTAAATAAATAAATAAATAAGATATATAGAGTAATTAAGATTGTAAACTTACTTCGCCCTTTTTTTTCCCTACACGATAATGTTTTGAGGAACTCCCGGGAATTAATATGCACATTTCCATGAATGATCTTAGTCTGGCACATCAAAACAAATTTAAATAGTCAAACTTGCAAGCTCACCTTAAATAAGGCATTTCAATTATCAAAGTGTTCGTGTCAGTCAGTGCTCCTTCAACAACATATAATGTGCATTATCTTATTCCCGTATTTCCCTTCCTTTTAACAAGGTTGAAAACATTCATAAGCTGTTTGTAACACCCCAAATGAAACAAAATTTGAAACCGAAAAGATCCACATACTATCATGCTAGCGTTAACAGTGCAGTATGCAAGTCTTAGCCTTGACACGCGTAGGAACTATTGCAGGATTGACAAAAATACATCCCACAAATATATAACAACCTAGAAGGTTAAGTATCCTGACTGCATCACACTCTAGATGCTTCATAGAAATCATATTATCACAATTACCAATCTGTTTTGGGGGAGGGGGGACCATGAGAGATCCTGCTAGAAGATAAGCTGCGTTGCTCTTGAGGATTAGTATTACTTGGGGGGAAGATTCATTTCTCAGAGAGAGATGTTAAGATCTTTCAAGATAAGGCCTCAAAGATACTAAGAAATAAATGAACTAGGCACAGAATCAACCCAAGAGTGCAGTCAAGTGTTGGTATGCAATAAAGGTAAGATCAGCACTCCTTTGTATTGTATAAAGCATTCCCTGTCAGCAATAGGAAGGCCATTCTTGAAAGATTAAGGAAATAAACTATGGGAATAAGAAAAAGCCAGTGTGGAGAATCAACATTGTGTAATGGCCAGATTAAAAGATGGAACTCTTGATAGGATCAGGAGTTAATCCGGCTTACGTGCTAGTTGGATATATCCTCCATGATAAATTATTGGAGAAGGAGAGGGCTTCATAGTTATACATCAGTTGATCAAAAAGCTGAGTTGAAAGGTGCTAGCTTCAACATTGTGTGATGGCGAAGAATTCTTGATTAGACCAGGAGAACATCAGGCAAAGGTGCTAGTTGGATATATCTTCCATGATAAATTATTGAAGCAGGGTAGAATTTCAGGTTATACATCAGTTCATCGAATATTAAGGGTGTTTCAACTTATGCTTGTTTCAAGTGTGCCTTCAGAATAGGATAGTATAACCCATGGAAATGTGCGTCTTAATTAATGCATGTCTCAAGCTTGTTATCAACTTCTGGGAAAGGAGTTTATGATTCATGTTGCACTACCATTCATAAACAAGTTCATTTTCCTTGGCCTGTGCTAATAAAACAAATATACCACAGAACCATTATGTCACCAATGCGGTGCTCTTTCCAAGCAAGCACTTTGCTTAGCACCATCTCAAGCATCATAGGCATCTAACATGCTTTCGACTAATCCAGTACATACATGAGATGTAAAATTTTTGTATCCTGAGCATAACAAAGCATGCAGTAATGAACACACGCATCTAAACCCTCAGGCTTCCAGGGACAGAACTCACTTATATGCCATCTCCTTTAAGTCATCATTCCACCCCTCAAGATGCTGATCTAAAAGAGCTCGTGTCAATGGATGTATCTGGAAAACATTAGGTGATCCTAATATCAGCTCTAGGATCACAGCTCCTACACTCCACATGTCATACCTACAGGGAAAATAGCAGAACATTATTCCAAAAGACATACAAAGGAAAGTGTCCAAACTATTTTTTCTTTTTTTTTTCTCTCCAAGACTTAAGAAGATTAAACATGTCCTTGAAAGGGCGAAGAGTGCTAAATAATCATAGTGGTGTAATGCATAGTAACATACTTCAGAGTTGTGCTGGAAGATCCTCGATACCAACTAGCATTCAGAAAAGCTTCAGGAGGAGCATACTCATGTGTCTGCTCAGCTCTGAAGGACAGTAAAAGAAGAAAGTGAATTAAAGCACAAACAAAATTAGAAAATTAAAAAGAACAAATAACTTGATAAACTTTAAAGTTTCTCCAGAGTACATCTAGGAAACATAATCAAAGGAGGATTTGGGTGCCATAGACTGAACACAATATTCTAGTCAACCATCAAAGATGTAGCATCATGTTTCATTTAAATTCAAAGAGATATGAAGTGATTCAGAAATTAACTTGATGTCCTTTCTGATGATGTAATGAAAACTTAATTTCCCTATTAGAGGTTCCTTAGCTTGACTTTTCAAGATACAAGAAGATTCAGCATCTAAAAAGACCTTCCCATTCCATTCCACCCCCTCACACAAACAGAGAAAGAGGAAACCCTAGGACCATTTAACTGGACTGCCTAGAAATCAGATCAAATTAGTGTATAGCCCACATTTTGAACAAAATGATGCTGTAGCACTTCCAAGAACACCACCAAGATGCATACCAAGTTCTCTACATAAAAGAAAGGGATTAATAAGCCACTTGTTGCTATCAGCTTATGTCCAGCATGTGATATCTACAACAATGTCCAAACTCATCAATGTGTGGAAGAATACTAGGATTTGCCCCTTTTGTAGTCATTTAAATCCAAACAAATTATCTTCATTTTTAAGGTACAATTTAGTGTTTGCATGTCCGCCACCTATCTTATAATCTGTTGCGATTATATAAAAGAAGCCCCCAGGGAGGGGAATAATGGTGTCAATCTGACAGGAGATACCTTGATGGTCCTGCTGCCCCATATAAGTGCTTGATTGTGAACTCATCAAGAGCACTACCAAAATCAATGATGCGCCTATAAAAATTCAAAGAGGAATTAAAGAAAATTGGTTAAAATGCAAGATTTTTTTACGGAAGTATGTTTAGAATTTTCTATTAATGTCTAATTTTATAGAAAAGGAAAACTAATATATCTGATTGTGTTAGACCATGAAAACCAGAGGCCAGCAGCTATGATCATTCAACTGACAGCACCAAAATACCACAATTGAAGAGAGTCCAATTTTGCAACATATGTTGGAAAGGCAACTTCAAAATTTTAGTTTCACATAACGAAAGAATTTCCACATAAAAGGAGAAAAGAGAAGTAGCAAAACAAATAATGGTTCAACACACATAACTGGGTGTAAGAAGCAATGCATATTCAAAGCATCTGACCTGAGATGGTAGCTAACTGATCAGCTGTAAATTGGTTTGAACTATGTAAGGTTAAGAATAAAGTGGAAAGGGTGGTGGAAGAATCCATTTTGTAGAGGTTTCTGCATACTAGCGTATAAAATAATTTGACCATAAAATGAAGCACCAAGCAATAAATCAATCACCTCATCTACTATCAAAAAAATTAATAAATTGGTTTTAAAATTTTGGAGAGTAATGCATCATTAAAGATAATGCCATGTGAAAATTTTTCATTCAAACATAAACCAGAGTAGCCGATTTATATGCAATCATCTGTAGTTTCACAAAGGTTTTTGCAAAATTCGTCCTGCAGTGATGGGTTACACATACATTGTAAACATTAACATGATGGGCCTTAGGGTAATGACGCAGGTGAAAAAATAATGTAACTACCAGATAAATATCCGATGCCATCTATTAGGCTGCACACTAGATGCACATCATGATCGCTACATGAGAATTCAAAACATTCTGGAACAGGCCTAAGAAACTATTTGAAAGTTCATAGAAATGGTAAGAAATACTTCAACTTACAATTTGGTGTTATAGTTCACATTGTTGCTAGGAGTTCTTCTCAAGCATCTTCCAGTAATCTGATCTTCAAAACATATCACCATGTTCTCTTCAAAGAGAAAATAAAGGCATGTTGGTGTTAGAATATTCTCCAAAAGAAGAGAAAAGAAAATAGCAATAAAATAAAAACATATTTGTAATGCCAATCATGAGACTTCAGAAATCAGTATGCTAAATAATTAACCCACTCACTCACCAGGTTTGATATCCCGATGGGTGATATTCCGATCATGACAAGATTTGAGTGCCATCAACTACACAGGAGAAAGTAAGTCAGGTGGCAAATTTCCATGTAAGTGTAAGCAAAGAAAATAAGAATAATATAGTTAAGTGGTATGATTATTTTCAAATCACCAGTTCACCTACAAACATAAAAATGATAAAAGTTAAGACCAAATTTGAGAAAAATTTTGGTAGGTCTCCAGAAGTGCATCAAAATTTTTCTGTTTTGGGTGCAGAGACAGAGAGATAAAGGGAAACATAATCAGGTTATTGAATATTTCATGACACCCCCCATAGCATATTTGGGGTAAGTGAATTTACAAAAATATATTATGGTTAGATGATGGAAGAATCAGTTCCAGGATCTAAACATTCTTATACAGGATTTAGTTGTAGCAATTGAAAAAAGGACTGCATTTAGAACAACAGAATTTTCATTTTTATCTTCTTAAATTTAAGTGAAATTTTATCTATATTACTCCACTCATGCCTATTTCTTACATTCCATATATGGAGTTGCATAAAAAATCCCATGTGATTCTGTAAACAGAATAAAAGTTCCACAAAAATTTTAATTCAGGAAAATAATTTTTCCTACCATGATTTCATGAGTGCATGAGAGAGAGCTAGATAAACTTATACTTCAAACATACCAACTGCCATATAATATTGCGCATTTCTTCTTCACCTGCTTCTGTTGTCTTCAACCAATTCCACCATTTTGAAGGCCGCAAAATCTGAACGCGTTTCACTTGCTCTTCCCTTCTGCCACTTGCCTCTTTTTCTACTTCTTCCACTGTATAAATGAGCTTTGACAAGGACAAGCCCTCATGGTGAAACACAAGCCATATTTCATTTGATTGAGACTCAAAAGATTCTACGTATCTGGCAATATGATTCAAACCTTCTTCAAAGACATTTGTCTGTGGTTTAACTATCTTTTTGAAAATATTTCCATGTCCCAAGGTGTGTCGCATCTCATGGAACTCTGTACTATTGATCTCCATTAGAACCTCTGAATTCCAGGTTGATCCTTTTGACATATCCTCTGAAAGTTCAGCTGATACCACACCAGCAACAATATTTATATTATTTGATTAAAAAAAAAGGATTTGTATTAGGCATAAGACAGAATATAAATGAGCCTCAAGGATTCCAAAAAAAATCCTCACAATCGAAAGAAACATAGATCAAAAATAAAAACTAAAAAGGATCATACCACCAACATTTATAGAGGCATTAAGAAAAATTTCACCAAAATATTTCTCCCTTAGACCACTTAAGTAGACATTCGTCCCTCTCTCAACCTGCACAGAAAAATTAAGAAATCAGTACATCAGCCGTGGGAATATAAAGGGACATTGCACGTTACCATTTTCAAAAGAAACAACCTTTAGAAACTCCACATTGAACATGGAGTGAGGTTAGACCCAAAAAGCAGAATTCCTTGAGGGACTTTGACAAGATGTGCACATACAGTGAAAACTGTCATCGCAAGGGCCTTATTCTAATTTTCCACATGCAGGAGACTAATGATTAACCAATTCTTAACCTTAAGATGATTGCAAGAAAAGTTAGAAGAAGCATGAATATCACACCTCCTTCCATCAGACAAAAGAAAAAAGGGGAAAAAAAAAAAAGAAAGAATGAATATATGCTTTTGACAAATGAATTTGGGAAGTACTACTGAAGCCACTCTACCATTCAAACTTCTAGAGAGACAAAGATTCCAAGAAAACTTAATCATTAACATGCTTAAACTCAGCGATGGGCATTGTGAAGGAAGAAAATCTGAAAAAGTCAGGAGAAGGAAACTGTGGGAGGATAATCACTGGTACAAGCATCTTATGAACGCAAAGCTATCACCAATTTCATATAATGATAGGAAAGAAGGGACATCTACCTAAGAACTACATTTCCATAGGCTCAAATTGCAGGTTTTGCATCACCTTCTCATTTACCATGGGGTTAAATTTTCTTCGTAGCTTCAATTTAAATACCAGAAGAGTATTGCCACTCTTATCAATATACTTCATCTCTTTCTTTTTATCCAAAGGCTTAGCATTGCATGTATTATCAGCGCAACCAAGCCATGTCAAAAGTCTACATCAAGAAATCATCAGAAAATGGGCAACAAAGCAATAGACGACATCATAGAATCATATAAAGTCAGAGATTTACCAACCATTATACGCTTCAAGATGAACATATTGTCGTCAGAATAACCAGCATGACAATCATTCCTTGACGTGTTACTTTGCTGGGAGATGTCATAGAACTCCGAATGAAACAATGGATTTTTGTGTTGACTCCCATCAGAAGCATTGCTGGCCGGAGAACAATTCCAATGGAAGGCAAGCCAAACTTCACCATAGGATCCACGACCAAACCTTTTCTTTAACGCATACCTAATAGCAGAGAAGTAGAGAACGCTTTCATCAGAAATGGCCATTAGCTGAACGAGTTGGCAATCTATTGTACATGATGGTGCATTTTTTTTTTCTGTTTCCACAGGTACATGAAAGCAAATTAGCAGAAGGAAGGCTTGATAACATTTAACAAAAGTACAATCACAGTCCTAAATTGCAGAAATGGTTGAAGCAAGTGTGAGCTCTGGCACACAGTTCATGGAAAGATTTAAAGTGTTGTCAAAAAATAGCAACCGGATGACCATATCACTCATTTGATCACCTATCAAGATTACATATTTCTCTGCATAATTTGCACTGACTATAATTTGTCCTTTCACGTGCTGCTGAACACTGAGTATTACAATATGAAGGTACCCCTTCTACTGTAAATTCATGTCCTGGTAATGCAATTTTTTTCCAATCAAAACAGAAAAGCCAAACATTTAACACCCAATATCCTACCATTCTAAGTGAGACCCTTCTCAAGAATCGAGATTTCCATGCAAAATTGAAGAGGTCAAGCCACCTCACAATGCAATGGGGAGATTATGACCCCAACCACCTAGCTTAAGCTCCATTTATGAGAATCAAGATATGAAAAATAAGTAGTTCAGTCCCAGATAACAGAAAGTTTTCGTGAACAAGAACGTCTCGTCAGTAGTATAAAGTACCCACCATCATAGTCTGCGCAAAATGCATAGGAAGAAAGCAAACTACTCAGGGGAGGCTACTTGAGTTCAGTCAGTGATCAAGTGGCATTTCATTCTATCCTAAAGCTAGTCCACTCCACCGAGCTGTGAACGGTGAAAGTTTTCAGGCTGCCCTCCTCCTGCAACCTATCTATATAGCACCAACATGATAGCTGGTGTGGTGGTTGCCTTTAAATTGATAGGCAACAACTCCTGAGATGTCTGCAAATTGGATATGGAGAAGGAATCACTGGAGGACCTATAATGTTGAATTTCAAGTTTAGGTAAAGAGAAATGATTTAAGTCTTGTATCTTTATGCTGCCTCTTGAATCAGATAATAATAGCCCACTAGATTTTTCTCATAGCGGATTGACACATCCTAATCCCTGCTTCACAGCAGGGGAACTGGGAAGAAGAAGAAGAAGAAGAAGAAGAAGAAGAAGAAGAAGAAGAAGAAGAAGAAGAAGGGTCACATACTTCTCCATATACATAGGATTTTGAAGCAACTGTTCTTTCTATTGAAAATATCATGACTTTGAACCCACAAGGTCTTTACTCACGTTTAAAGTGCCATGTAAAAGGGACCCTAATTCATCACGATCCTGTAAAGAAGAAATGAGATTTTAAGGAAATTAAGTTACCTTCTCCATCAACACAAGCTTTTTGTTAATTAGTTGTTTCACAGGCCCCCATATTAATTTTAGCTCTGGAAGATTTGTGCAATTTTATTTTAATGAAACATCTAATTTTAATTATGCATCTCATCTCCTATATTACAGATAATAATACCAACGTTTGAGATTTCATAAGAGTTAGATTTTTGTCTATGGTAAGTCTTCTTGTGCCTTAATGCTGTTCCAGACCTCCATATTAATATAAGTGGATTGATTCATTTAGGTGACATGGCAAGTGACACATTTTTAGTTAATTGACGGCACAGTCACTGCTTGGTCCAAAAAATGTGATCTTTGCACCCTAGGATAAACAGCGATGGTTCCATCATAAAGACAAGGTCTTTTTTGTCCATTGAGAAGTGTCCTTGGCAGTGTTTTAAGTCTTTTGGTTATTTTAGTAGTCACTAAAGCTAGTAATCAGTTGCTCATGTTTTCAGAATTTTAGAAGTTTCAATTTTTTATTTTAATGAGGACTTTCTAAATATTTTGAATCTCAGTAACCATTAAATTAATGTCTTTTCTAAATAGTTTTAGAATTTTAGAAAACTTTCCATTTTAGTGGGTTTTGAGCCCTATTCCCATTTTCTATTAATTGAGGAAATTTTTAGAAGGTGTAGGAGTGGTATTATGTCATTTTAGCATTTATAAATACGCCTCATTGATGTTAAACGTAAATAGCATGAATGAATTAATGAATCAAATTGTTAGGTTATCTGATTAAAGACATGCAGTGCTTAGGTTTTCTTTGTCTTGCCATCTTATTCTTCTTCTTTGCTACTTGTTCATCAAAGTTCTTCCTAATCTTTGAACAACTAACTCTTTTCTACAATTTTGAACCACAAATCTTAGATTTTTCTCTTGCTTTCTCCTGCAATAACATTTTCTTAGCTTTACCCACAATTCTTCCAATTGTAGGCAATATACCCTAGTTGTCCTCTATGACTAATACTTTAGATAGAAATGCATGTTCATCCTTTTAGGAAAGGGCCTCTTTTGGGAGCAAACTCTCAGGATAATGCTATGCCAAACCCTATGTATAGTGGTGTGAAGGAAGTTAGCTGGTTGAAAACATGTGCAAATATATCATGAGCTAGAAAACTGGAACACATTCCAAAAAGATTTTTTTCGAGGTCCCACAACTCAGCTTCACGAATTTATACTTGGTGACAGAGGAGATATTATAGCAAACAGTGTCTATGGGCAGCCTAGGCCTTAAATCACTGCCACTTTTGATAGGGCAGTCCATGGAAAGTGGCCTTGGTGGCTTCTTCTTTAGGGAGGCATTTCCTCTTAATATGTTTTGGGTAGTGTGGGGCATTTCACCAACATATGTAGGGGCCATTACATTGCAGGGATTAGGCCAATATACATAACAAGGGCTGGGAGGTTTTTCAAAGGTGGGTAAGGGAAAGAGGTCGGGTAGTTTCTAGGATATCCGTCAGGACTTGAGACCAAAGTGAACAACTAGAGGAAAAATTGTTTGAACTCTGGTGAAGAGAGGGGCCTTGCAATGGAAGAATGGAAGGGAGGCCTGACAGCAAAGGCCAAATTCAGTTAGTTTCTACGATGTCTGTCAGGACTTGAGACCGAAGTGAACAACTAGAGGAAAAATTGTTTTGACTTCTGGTGGAGAAAGGGGCCTTGCAATGGAAGAATGTGAAGGAGGCCTGACAGCAAAGGCCAAATTCAAACCTAAAAAGAGAAACTGATCCAGGGCAAAGGACCTGAATCTATAGGGTATCTGTTTATTGTGACTTGAGGGTCAAAGAACATAAACAAAATCCTTTGATCTCCCTTTAATTCCAGTTTTAACATTTAAAAAAGGAAAAAATCCCTCCACCATTGTGGGTGATTTTGGGACTCGAAGTTCTCATGTGATGTAAATGAATAACTTCAGAAATTCATCCATTGTTGAATTATACAGCCACAACAACTGATCCAAATTTTGAAGGCCTAAAACTCATTTTACATTTAGATTTCATTCTAATTCAAACAAAATAACAGAGAAAGCTAGTGCATGCTCCTTCACTGAATTTAAGGTGTCGGGATAGTTTTCTTATGGGGCAATCATATGGGAAAGCTGGAAGGTAAGAGATTCTGTGGAGTAAAAAAGCTTTATTTAATACAAGAGATGCACTGCACCCCCAATTCATTCACCTCTAAGACCATGTCACTTCATGTATTAAAAAAAAACAATCAGACAGTTGATAGAAAAGACACGATTGATCTAGCCTATGCTAATTAGTTTGAATAAAAGATGAACACCGGATTGAGTGGAAAGTAAAGATGCACCTCAAGTCAGGGGTTGCATACTCAGAAGATCCATATTTTGGCCCACTATAAGCGAAAGGAATTGACTCAAGCAGACCAAGAAAACGTGCAAAACCTTCAGGGTTTATGCATTGATCTTTAACTCCATCTTGAGTCATCCCAAAGGTCAAGCAAAATCTCTGATCACTGTAGAGATCTAGAAGTCCACCTAAAAGACAAACAGAAGAAATCAAAAACAGCTTGATAACAACCACCAAAACAACTTCAGGAAGAAGGAAATGCACATCTCCATGCCATTGCACATTTCTATGCTTCTGCATAAGAACTACCAAATGCTGGACAGACATGAAATAAAAATAGGAACAGAAAAATGGAAAAGATGTAGCCTTCTGTGATACATTGATTTTTAAAAATGCAAGCATATCTGTGCCCCACCCCGGGTCAATGTTGGAAGTTACACTCGTAAGATACTCATTGGGAATGTGGCATGTAAGCAACAGGTGTGCCCGATTTTCAGGTTTTTTTTGACATCATACACTCGTCTAACACTGCCAGGACACTTTTATATAACTATTACAACAACAACAACCACCTGAGTCTAATCCCAATATTTGTGGTCGATCATTTGAGAGACAAACATAAAGATGATTAAAAAAAATGTAATAATAATAATAATAATAATAATAATAAAGTAAAATAAACAAACAAATATATATATAATATGATGGTTTAATTTAATTTGTACGGATTCTTGTACGCCACTTATTCCATCCAAAATCTTCTCATCTAAACCCTTAACTATCATATTTTTACAAATAGCTTGCATCCAAGTTTTCAACAGTCTACCTATACATTTTACTATATCTCCTATATTTAAGTTCTCGATTTTCCTACCGGTGTGTTTTTGGGTCTTCTTAATATATGCCTAAACCACCTCAAACGATACTCTCGCACCTTATCCACAATTGAACTAATTTCTAACTTGTTACGAATCTCTTCATTTGTAATTCTATCTCTTCTAGTTTTACCACACATCCATCTAAATATCTTTATTTTTGTTACAGTCATTTTTTTTTCTTGTTGTTGTTTAATAACCCAACACTCAGTACCCTACAATAGTACAGATCTAACCGCGATTCTATAGAGCTTTCCCTTCAAATGCAGTGGCATGGTGTGATCGCAAAGAAATCCGGATGCCTTTCTCCATTTTATCCAATCTGCTTGAACCCTATAATTCACATCTCCATCTATATTACCATTTTTTTAAATGATAGAATCAAGATATCTAAATCATTCACTTTTTGATATATCTTATCTATCTAATCTAATAATTTTTTCATCGTTCTGATAATTGCTGTTAAACCGACATCTCATATACTCAATTTTTTATCTACTCAATTTAAACCCTCTAAATTCCAGTGTGACCCTCCATAACTCTAATTTATCACTAATATCCTCACTAGTTTCATCAACCAACACTATATCGTCTGTAAAAACATACACCATGGTATTTCATCTTGAATGTTTTTTGTGATTTCGTCTATCATTATTGCAGAAAGGATGAAACTAAGCCGGACCTTGATGGAGCCCAATGTTAATGGGAAAACTATTGCTCAAATCCCCACAAATTCTTATATTGGTTACAACTCCCTCATACATATCTCTAATGAGATTAATGTATTTCAAGGAGATCGCTTTCTTCATCAACGCCCACCACAACACGCTTTTAGAAATCCTATCATATGTTTTTTCTAGATCAATGAATACCATATACAGCTCTCTCTTCTATGCTCTATATATCTCCATCAAATATCTTAACAAGTGGATTGCTTCCGTGATGGATCTCCCTGGCATAAATCCAATTGATTTTGAAATACATTTATCTTAAATCTCAATCTATACTCTATCACTCTCTCTCATAGTTTCATGATATGACTCATAAGTTTAATAACTCTATAGTTCGAGCAATCTTATAAGTCTCCTTTATTTTTATATAATGGTACAATTATACTTTTGCTCCATAATTGGAACAATATTTTAGTTTGCCAAATTTTGTTAAAAATATCTATTAACATTATTATACATAATTCACCTAAACATTTTCACACTTATATGAGAATGCCATCTGGTTTCAAAATACAATTGGAAATCATATCTGGTTTAAAAATATTCATGTATCTTGTTCAAGAGTGAGTTATAGTTATATACATGTTTAACATTCAAATACTTATAACCAAAACTTATTTATGAAATGAATTATATTTGCACATACATAAAGATAATATTATCTTTTAAAAAGAAAAAATAATATCCGGTTATTGTCATGTTCTGGTCATGTTATGTCTTATTAACTGAAATTTTGTTATGTATGCACATGTGTGCCATGTCCTGCTCATGTACTATGTGTGTCCATGCCTCGTTTCATAAAGATAATAATGCCTGAGCAAAGCAGAAAGG
Source organism: Dillenia suffruticosa (assembly GCA_033439265.1). Lineage (NCBI taxonomy): Eukaryota > Viridiplantae > Streptophyta > Magnoliopsida > Dilleniales > Dilleniaceae > Dillenia > Dillenia suffruticosa. The sequence goes on along the minus strand of JAVTVX010000020.1, from coordinate 22,673,909 downwards.
AGAGAGAGAGAGAGAGAGAGAGAGAGAGAATTGGAAGCAGCAATATCAGAATCAGCACTTCATACCAAAGCGGCGATCAGTGGCCTGAGGTAGAGCCTGTGGTAGTCCATACACATCATCTTCCCGGTTGTTGCTTTGAGATAAGAATGAATAATCCACATTTTCATCAAGATTCTCCGATAGGTAAAAACAGCCAAAGCTGCCATATTTTCTTTGAACCTAAAGGGAAAAAAAAAAACAAAAAAAAAAAAAAGAACACCCAGCATCACTTATTTTCGTCCATTTGTACTGCAACCAACATAGAGGAACCTACTTCCACTTGTCTAACTTCTAAGTGAAAAACTAAAGAAGAATAAACTCATCTTCAACACATCAAGATAATTTGATATATGCCACTCACATGAGCAACAAATTGATGCAATTATGCTGTAATGAGCCCTTGTATCAGTTTAGAATCTTCTAGGCCCTACAGAATCTTTTCCATCAAGAATATGCAAAAAGAATGTAAATATACAAAAACACTTGCAGACACATCAAAGAATGGTAGACGCTCTTTTTATCATCAAATGTGCCATCTTAAATCAATAAGTTCTACACACTACACATAAGAAATGCATTTAAAATTCTACAGCTCCAATGAGTATATCTAGTAACTATTTTTTTTTTCTTGGTTGGCATTTACAGCTGCTTTTTGTTAGAATTGAAAACCATATTCAAATGCTTTGGTAAGTGTCCAAAACATTAAGTGCCTTTTACTTAACAATGCATCATAACGTCACAATGCTATAGATGCCTTTACTAGTAAAGTATATAAAAGGAGACAATTGGATTAATTCAGATATTAGAGGAACTCTTAAGTGACTGTTCAGATAAGGCTATCATTTTACAAATGTGAAAAATAGGGGAAGCCATAGAAGTCTCATCAACTTCCGAAGACTGAGATGATAAACATGCAACATGTGCAAGTTGCCAAGATCAGAACCTTTTATGGCAAAGAAAAAAACAAAATGTGATTTTAGTTGCTAGAATTATTCATGTATTTAGTGCTAACACTGAATAGATGTCATAAATGTGGGTCTAAACAGGACTGGTATGTAAAGCCACAAATAAGTTATTTTATTTCTTTTTCTTGCATGAGATCAGAAGGTTCTCTCTATTGAGCCCTCATTCACTCTTCCATCGTAAGTCCTAAAGGATGAAACACAAATAAACACTAATCGATGGTCAATCATCCTGTGACTAGATCCTATACACAAGCACGTACCAACTTGGTATCAGAGCCAAGTGTCATGGCAAATTCAGCTGAGTTGAAGGATTAACCCATGATGTTCATAAGCCAATACATGGACGTCCAGACAAGACAGCAGGCCAAGCGTGAAAGGGAGCGCAACGAATACCAAAACTTGTCCATGCACTTGGACAATTCACAGTGTTTTGAGGTGGGTCCCCAACCCATTACCATCGACAAGGGGGGGGGCAAAAATAGTTACACAAATGTACCAGATGGAGATGTATGAAAAGGTTCCCAGCCACATGGAGAAGGATGGTTTGAGGATTGACCAGAGGGGGCCTTAATTCCCCAATGTGCAAAACTTAATTTACCATCTTATGATGGGACCGAAGATCCGTTGGGATGGCTAAATAAGTGTGGTCCGCATGCACGCAAGGAACAGCAGGTGCTGATCAAATTGGATTGGCTTCCTTCCATCTCACAAGGGAGGCACAATTATGGTTCTACCAATCAGAGAAGCCCACAGCCCACCACTCTGCAGTAATCTGCTGGGGGAAATAATTAAATTAACTCAAACCAGAACGTGAAGGAGTACCAGAGGCAATTGCAATCATTGTTGGCAAGGGCCCATAGAGTTCGCCAGGATCATCAGGTAAATATATTCACAGCAGGGTTATCAGAAGGCATTCGGGTAAACCTGGAGTTGCAAACCCCCCCCCCAAAAAAAAACTTGGTGACAGCCATGAGCTTGGCCAGAGCTTATGAAAAGAAGTTCGCTATAGGGATCCAACCTGCCAAAACCTATTTTGGCACTGAGACGGAGTCAAACTCATCCATGACCATTATGATGAGCAGACCTAAGCCTTTTATAGGCACAAGTTTGGGCCCACGAAGACAGGAACAACCAGCAACTCTGTTTGTTAAATGATTTGAGTCAAGCCGAGATGGCTGAATGATACGCGAAGGGGTTGTGTTTCAACTGGGACAAGCCGTTCACATTGGGACACAGGTGCAAAAGGCTGTTTTGGTTGGAACTGGAGGAGGCCAGGGCAAAAGAATGGAAAAAATAGTCTGGTGAACTGGAAATTCCTTTGCAGGCAATCAATGGCATGCGAAAATAGTGATGTCCTCCCTCCTGAAGAATCTTCTTTGGAACTTTTGGAACATTATCAACACACATTTCCAGACTTGGGGACAAGCTCGTCCTTCAGGGGGAGTAATGGCATAGATGCCTTTATTGGAAAAGTATATAAAAGGGAGATAGTTGGATTAATTGAGATATTAAAGGAAGTTTTAGGTGACTGTTCAGATGAGGTCATCATTTAATAAGAATTTGAAGGACCCAATCTTATTAAAAATGTACAAAAAAGGGGAAACCATAGAAGTATCATCAACTTTTGAAGACTGAGATAATAAACATGCAACATATGTAAATGTCAAAATCAAGAACCATTTGGGGCTTAGAAATAAAAATGTGTTTCCACGTTTTAGTTGCTAGGATTATTCATGTATTTAGTCCTAACATTCAATAAATATTATAAATGTGGGTCCAAACTAGACTAGCATATAAGCCCACCTTTGTTGCTCAGTTTGTAACTACACAATTTCAATCAATTCAAGTTATTTTATTTCTTTTCTTGTTTGAGATCGGAAGGTTTTCTGTATTGAGCCCTCATTCACATGAGATTGGAGGGTTCTTTCTATTGAGCCTCATTCACTCTTCCAACATAGGTCCTAAACGACGAAAAACAAATAAACACCGATCTTTTGTCAATCGTCCCGTGACTAGATCCTATACACAAGCAAGAAACAGATGAGTTGCCATAGTAAAATTTCAAAATGGTGAAAAAGAACATTTTTGTCTGCCTCTATATATTAACATAGTTGTCCCTCTTGTTCCATGACTTTCCATTTTTAATCTTTTGGAGGATATCTCATCCCTCCCTTCTCTTCTGTAAATTTGTTTTTCTTCAACCAAATAAGTACCTGTTTGCTATCAAAAAAACCATACTAAAAAATAAACAAATAAATAAAAAAAAAGAAACACAGTGAAAATGACTATTCTTTAATAAAGCAATCATCCTCTTTCTAAGTGAGAGAATGAGATCTTCAAAATAAAATTTAATTAAAACAGGGGGAAAAAAGAAAAACAAAAAATAAGAGCTTTCATACTATTATTGATTTTTGATAAGCAAGTGGAAGAATATGCTTTTAAAAATGAGCATTTAAAAAGAAAAAAGAAAAAGAAAAAAATAAAGGAAGAACGAATGGAATTCTCAAACATCAAGAAATGAGTACTTGGCAATATTCCATTCATAACCAGAGATAAAAATGTATACATAAAAAGATGGGGACAAATCTGAATGGGTCTGATATCCTTACCAGCAACCTGTTAAACTTGGCTATCAATGGTTGAGAATCCGCCAATCTTGCAATGTTATAAATGATGCCATTTTCTAAAAATAGTGAAAGAAAACATGGTCATGACAGGAAAAAATGAAAGAATTTGAAACATGAAAGAGATAAGGATCCAGATCCAGAAGATGCACAAGCATACAAATAGAATGAATCAGTATTAGGGCGATGCCTCCATCAAAATTTTAAACATACTAAGATCCATGTAAAACATTAAACTGCTTGTTTCTGATAATATCTTTTTTTCATCAGCTTTCAAATCAAAGTTAATAACTATTTTCTGAAACACATGGAAGAAATGCATAAATATTTAAAGATGTTTAAAAATGATGAAAAAGAAAACCTCTAGCTCTCCATAGAGAACCACTCTACAGACAAGGTCAGAAAAAGAACACAAGGTAACCCAGCATCCATTTATAAGCCTTAATCATCCCCGACCTCCCAAAAATTGCATCTATATTATGAATAAAGCTTCAGAACAAATATTATCCTATCCTAACAACAGATTATTCATTCTAGTCTCCAAATCATGGATTATTCTCCCTAGTTCAAAGAATATAAGAGATCAAAAGAATAAACAGTAAATAAGCATTATATCCTTTTATTAGAAAAAGAAGACTAAGTTAGATGACATGGAACAGGAAATCCTTGAAGCCATGATTCACATGATCGATCAGAGAGGAAGGTTCTAAGACCGGATCTATATCACGGATGAAGGTCAAACAAGCAAACGAAGCAGGAAAAGAAGCTAACGCCATGGCAGTGCACTACAGTGCCACAGGAGATCTCTCAGAAGCTACATCACTGGCAATAAAGCTTCACACCACGGCACCCATCCACAAGGACTTCAATATTTTCTGATTTTTATTTCCATTTTTTTATTATTTTATTTTCCTTACTTTGTTTGGTTCAACTAGGATTTGTACAACTTTAATTTGAGTTGTATTAGTGTTAATATTTTAATTAGGTTTCTTACGCTATAAAAGCATCTCATTACTCGTTGTAACGTAAACTTTGATTATTAATACAATTTTATGGTATCCCCTTGGCCCTGGACTGGGTTGAATCTTGTGGGAGGACTCCCATTTTAGATTTCTAGGGTTTGTACAATAACAAATCCCACCATGCTTTTGAGTTTTGTCATTAGATGTATAAAAACAAAATGAAAAAAAAAACCTAAGGATAAGAAATCCTTACAAATGAAATCAAGAAACACCACCCAAAAAAAAAAAATAATGCTCTCCTATCCCCTTTTAACTCTTCTAAACTATAATCCTGGTGTCTAGTAGGAGCTGACAGAGATGTATACAAAAAAAAAAAAAGAATATAAACAAATAAATCTTGTTCCATAGAAGAATGTATGGTGTGACTGCTAAAAATTCTGTCATTTCACTCTCTTCGAATACACCAAGGAATAGCGATAAATGCACGTGCCCAAAGCAAGTGAGCAATCTTCTTTCCCTGAAATCTCTAAATCTAGTGAGAAATAAATCATGAAGGCTCAATGGACAAACCCAATGATTGTCAAACATAACAAATGACGGTTCCACATCTCCCGCGGAATATAACAATGTAAAAATAAATGATCATTAGTCTCAGAATTGTTATAACACATGACAACACATATGTCTGTGGAGATAACTGTAGAAAGTCTCGTCTTTGGTTGGCATTAATCTTAGGAACCATTACCTTCTAAATAAAATTATTTAGATGAAAGAGGGTGCTGGGAAAGACTAAACAAATGATGGAAAAGAGATTTACAAGGTACCCAAAGTGTCAAGACTCCAAACCCTAATATAAAAAAGATTATGAGAAGGCTCATTTACCTTAAAGAGGGAAATTAAGAAAGAAAGTTCAACAACTGCTCTATTATTAACATTTCTAAAGAAGTGGAAGTCCAAAAAGATTGAACGATCCACCCAACTCTAAAATTTTTGATAGAGGCAAATGAAATCTAGACAAGCAATAAAATTGTGAAAAATAAGTGGCCAAGGGCGAATCCAAAAAAAAAAAAAAGATCGCCCACTTGAAGAAAGAAAACTATGATATAAATGAAAATTAAATTTCCAAGAACTGCAATGAGAAACTGTCAATCCAGCATTGGCATTCCATCCACCAAGTCGGAGACCATATTTACTCTTTATAACCCTATTACCATAGGGAATTTGATTCTGAGAGGAATTTTCAAAACCACTTGAAGTAGTATTGTACTTTGAAAAATGTAAAAAAAAAAATTCCAGACATAAAATCATAGTGAATTTGAAGAACAATAGACTACAAGAATTAGCTAAGCATCCTCTCAGCTGAGAAACACATTTTTTTTATTATATTTTTCAGATACCCTCCCAGATTTGTTTGATATCTAGCATCCAGTGCGAATTCTAATTTATTTTCTGCATTCATTATGAATATATGCACAATCTTAAAGAACAAAAAAGAAGTTTAACAAATTAACATTTTGAGGCAAGGGCAATGTCAATTTTGCTTTAGCCAATGAAAGGAATATGCGTCATACAGAAATCCATCCAGTGTGACAGATTAGCAAGATAGAGTCTTAATGATAGCATTTAAGAAGATTTTGCAGGATCCTAGTCCCAGTGGTGATATTGATCCTGTGGAGTTGATGACAAAGGCCAGTGGTCCAATAAAAGCGCGAGACTCGGAATCACCAGAAATTGTATGGAACTGTGTTTATTGCTCATTGTTGCCAACTCAAACAACTTTTTTGCCTAAATAAGTATGTATAGTGTGTGTGTACAAACAAGCAACAATTTTGCTAACTAACAAATATTTTAGATCTTTTTCTTTTTCTGGTAAATTTTGAGGAGTGGTGCCGTGCCAACAGGCCCTTGGGATATATAAGATTGAATATTATGACGAAGATTTTAGACCCTGCCCATTTTGAGCTGCTTTTGTCCACAATCAGCATGTCCAATGTTCTTTGGCATACTTGTCTTTGTCTGACTAGAATCTCCTTTCTCTTCCCAGATTATACACAACTCTAACATGAAAGTTAGGCTTTACATCAAAAGGAAAAGGAAGAATGAAATATAAAAGAGAAAAAAAACAGGATATAAACCTAAGATAAGAAATGCAGAAATAAACAACCATCCTAAAAAGAATACATCAAAAAATTAATATCTCTCAGCTCCTATAACATCTTCTGTGACTAAAAATACACATCGAAAACAACAAGCTGTAAGACCATTTGGATGCCAGGAAAATAATTATATCCCACCGAAAAGAAAGGGAGGAATTGTCAATTAGAATACTCAAAACTTTCCATCCCATCCAAGTGGATCAAAATAACAGACCCTATAGCACAAGTTCAAAGCTCCTCCACATCCTTATTACCACCTAACCCATTAAAATTGATGAGCAAAACATTCTCTAGGTTCAGGTTCAACTATACCAAAAGGCCTATTCACTAACTCCATATTACCAAGAAATAGATAAAATGATGATTTCAAGATGCATTATTCTGCCGAAGCATGACACTTCTGTCATAGTGGGAGAATGAAAAGGACACATAAACCCTCCCACCAGTTCAAGTTCCTAAGAAAGAAATGGTCCAAAAAATGTACATATTACTGGAAGAAACAAATTGTAATATCATGGCATATAAAGTCAGAGTGGTCCATACCTTTGTCTATTTAGAAAATGAAAATTACTTACAATGGTATTGGCACCTTTTAGAAAAATCAGTCTATGGTTAGAACTAAAGAAGCTCAAGCTTGCCTTAGATTCAACTCATCAAAAGCTTATTCAAGTTCAACTCTAGATGTTAAAAGAGTCAAGCTTGAGATTATTAATTAAAAGAGTATAGCTTTTGAGAATTAAAGCGCTTGCCTCATACTCATTACAATATATAAATTTAAGCACAACACTCATGCTTAACTCAATCTCAACTTATATACAGCTCATTGAGGCTCAACTCTGATGATAAAAGGGACAAGCTTGAGCAACAGAATAATCCGAATGTTTCCAGAAGTAGAGCATACTCTTACTTCAAGAACTCTAAGGCAATTATTATATCATCAACCATTACAATAATAAAAGTAAAATAAAAGAGAACAAAAGAACCAACAACAAAAGAATGCTGAAAAAGTATTAACTTAGGAAAGCATACTTACAATATTAAAAGAAAGCGAGTTCAAAGAATTAAAGATTATTTTGCCACCAATTCCACTTCAACTGCCACTTTAGAAAGATTATTCTGTTCCACTTCAAGTGTCATTTTAGAAAAGAAGAAAGTATTACCTCTTTTTTTTTCAATTTTACCATCATCTCTTGTTGTCTCACTAAGTACTCAATTTCAACATGATAAAATTGATTTTTCAAAGGGTAATTTAGTCAATTAATGCTACTTTTTTCTAGAATTGTGGTTATTCTATCATTTCCCTAATCCTTGCATGATAATCTTAAAAAACATTTGCAGTGGAACAGAGGGAGTACTACACGACCAAAGCAATTTAATTTATGCCTCACCAAAATGTTGATAAATTAAAAATAGTAATCCTAATACAACTCTATAAAATGGCATATGTTCAACTCCATATCCAAATTGAGAGAGACAGAGAGACTAGTCCCCCAGGTCCCCTCTAACATGAATATGACAGAACCCAGAAATCTAGGCAGTATAATTTTGAAAAGGCTTACCTGATTGTTCACATCCAAACTTCTGCAGTCCTAACACTGAGCAATCAGAGTTTCCTTCTTCTTGAGGCCACCCCTTGAGCAGGTTTTGAGGAAAACCAGTTGCTTTCAGTGGAACCACAACAGCAGCCAGGTTATCCAAACTGCCTCTCTCAAAGGCTGTGTCCACAATGCAATCAGCTAAAGAGTATGAACAAGAGGGAGGTAGTTTTGATCTCAAAGTACTGTGGCTATGTACAGCCCATAATAAGTCACAAACATCTTGAGTGCTGAGCTTTTCAAATATGCCATCAGTCGCTGCCACTAGATAGCTATCATTGGCAGTCAGGGATAACCAATCTGTCACTTCTGGTGCAGATATAACACCATAACTGATGGTAAGCCAGAGGAAATCTAGTTACAACGAGGTCAGCAGAAGGAAAAGGCATAAAATATTTTACAAATTCTCATGGTTAACAGCTAACCTTTTGAAAGAAATGTCACCAATAGCACGAGAAACTGCCAGCTGGCCATTCACTCGAGAAACACCACTCCAATCTTTAACATAACCACCAGCAGTTTCCACTCGATATCTTTCATCTTCTCGGTCTGGATGGTGATCTCTTGTCAGCTCCTGAACAAAGAAGTGTACCAAGCCCTTGGTGGTCATCATTTTAAAAGAGCCACATTCCTTTTCAGGTGAAATAGGACCTGTGAGTCTTTTCTGCTTGTATAACCTGTACCAAGTGCCTGCAATGTGCAAGAAGTAGTACCATAGAACCAAACTTTCAACCATACAATCGCCTAGAAAGAAACATAAGCAGTGATGTGGTAAAGAATATTCCATACACAAACAACTAACACATCAAATCATAGCCAACACAAAAGGAAAATTCCACCCTGATGTAATGATGCACAGAATCAGCATGTCCAACAGGAAAGTAGGAAGTTTGAGATTCCGGCAAATATGTATCTAAATTCTAACCTTTAGCTTCAGCAGAAGACTGAATCCTTTCAGAACACAGCAGAGCTTTTGAGTCTCCAACATTGGCAACTAAAATCTGACCATCTGCTAGTAGTATAACTGTGGCTGTAGAACCCGAATCAACCTTATTTCTATGCGCTTCCTTCATGCCCCCAATGGATTCAAGTCAAAACAAGGGCACTGAAACCAATACATTCTACAAGAAATAAATCCAGAAACACTATCAAGAAGAACTTGCCTTGGAAAATGTTGCATCAATGTCACTAATTGCCCTCAGCAATGATTCCTTAAAAATATCCAAGTGAAAAGATCCATCAAGAATTGCTTTCCACGTGAGCTTGAACCTGTGCAAAACATTAATGGTTTCACTTTCTAAATACCCAAATCCAGCATAATCATTTGAAATAAAAACCATAAAAAAGAAGGAACAAAGTCAAAAAACAAGAAAGGGCGATAAACCTCAAAACCAAAGGCTTGTAATCGCTAAAAATCATGTCCTCATGATTGAGTCAAAACAAACATGGTATAGATTCATCAACGGATATACTGGCTATGCATGACTTATATCTGTATCGCATGGCCTTTGTTGAACCCAATTGACACAGAAAAAATGGAGATCTTTGTAGAGATCCAACCCAGTTCAAATTTTTAGTGCAGGTTAGATGTGTGTGTCTTAATTCTAATGTGTGAGTGTCCGTGTGTGCACTCACTGGCGCATGCATGTGGTTCTCCCTCTAGGTTTGAGAAGCCATTCACTGTATATTGGGTGTATAATGATTAGGGTTCTGTTAGCTTTTTTTTGGTAATTCTCTACCAAATGTGACCGCCCTCAGACTGATTATGGTGAATTTTGCTCCACCCCACCCGATGGACACGGGCTTCAAAGCTACACCATACATCCATTATTAAGTACTTCTCTTTTTGTTGTTTGCATTTGCCATTTTCATAATAGCAGCAAATACATAATGTCTTGTAAAGGTTAGTGGTTGCATAGATGAGAGAAAATGCAGATTCTAAATGCTGAAAGGCATTAATTGGGTCCACGAGATAAAGTAATCAGGTATGAGATTAGCATGTCAAGCATGGTACCCTTAATCCAAGAAGAGTAGAACAGAAGGAAAGATATCGTGGAACTGAATAAACAGTTAAACATCACAGAATCAAAGTGAACTCATTACAGGCCTCCCAAAATTTGATTCATACCGATCAATTCCTTCATCTGCATCAAGCACTTGGAAAACAATCTCCTGATCTCCATTGTTTGGTGAACTACCAGTGGATTTCTTCAAAGCAACTGAATATGTAGCATCAAGAAGGAAATATGTGTGTAGAAGGAAATATTCCAGCAAAAGCTTTGACGCCATCTCACTAGCTTCTGCCCCATTATGACCATCAAAAACTGCCACAATTCCAACTGAAACCATTTGAATTCCCACCTTACCTGGTTCATCAAAATTGTATAAGTCAATCACCAAAAGGTCTCAAACCCGAGTCGATTTAAATATCCCCTTTCCACCGCAAGCGGGATAATGCCGTCAATCACTGTTGGGTCCATAATTTCTTCACCCTGTTCTATACTTGCAAATATTTACAAATAATCTTCCTCCTAATTTTTCTCAACCAAAAGATTCTCTAAATTTTTTTCTACGTCAGCTGCAACACAATAGCGAAACTACAATATATAACATCATCATAAACTATAGCATCCGCGTAAGAGTTCAAACTAATGTAATTCAATAGCAATAATAAGATTTCCAACTGCAAAAAAAAAAAAAAAAAAAAAAAATATGAAAAAGGAATTGAAAATGAAAATACAACTATATACAGATAGTAATCGACGATGAACAAGTCAGAGACATTGATTTTGAATTACAAGAACCCTAATTCCAAAACCAAAACCTAACCTAACGCACAAAATAATTGCAGAGAGAAAAAAAGAGGAGTTGAATTTGAATCACCAGGAAAAGGAATTTGCAAATCGAGAGCGCAAATCGTGCGATCCTCCTGAGATTTTCGTCTACCCTGAAGCATCGCCGACGAACAAGTCAGAGGCGGGGACTTTGAACGGTGATCGGAGAGCTTCCATCGAGGGCATTTTGGGGATTGGAAAACCGCTGGAGCACCGCCTTGTTTGTAGATCGTCAAGCACGTGAGCGATTCTCCGTAAATGCGATGCGACACGCAGAGAAAAAACCCTAGGAGGAAAAGAATGCGAAGAATTGACTGTTGCATTGTGGAATGTTGAATGAGATTTGAAAATCTGCATTCTCACCGAAAGGGTTTGAACATTTATATCAAATTAGAGTTTGAATTCGGAGATCAGTTGAAACGAGAGAGAGAGAGATCAGTTTGAATTGGGATACTTGAAGGAGGAGGAGAGAATACGGGATTCGATTTGGTAGCGGTTACCGTCGGTGACCATTGGTCCATACGGTGGGGCCCACGCGTGATTATGCCAATACGTTTAGTCCACAAAATTTTACGAATTTGACATTCTGTATTCATCGTAACAATTACAAAAATTCTTTTTAATTTGTTTAAAATTATTATATTCGAAATAAAATAAAATGATTTACAAAAAATAAAAAAAGGAGAAACAAACGTCAAAACAAACCGGTTTCACTTATTAATCAACCTCATTATTTGGTAAATTATCTTATAAATCAGATATAATAGTTTTTATTGGCATTAAACAATAATTGATCATTAATAATATTTATAAATTTATAAATTATGTCAAAATCATTAAAAAAAAAGGGAATGACACACAGATGAGGACTATCAAATAATCCCTCACTAATGAATTAGACTTTTTATTTAAATCAAAAATGTTTTTAGATTTAGTTATTTAAATATATTAGTTTAGAAAATGCCCTGACAAAAAGAAATCAAAATTATTTTTTATGTATAGCAATCTTTAGCTATTTTTTTTTCTTTTGGAGAAAATAATCTTTGGCTAACGTTGAAATAGCTAAAGCTTTTTGTTCTCGTTTGAACAGCACTGATCATAAATATTTTCAAAAAGACTAAAATAAGAAAAAGAGAAAAAAATTCGATATAAATTTCAAAATATCAGAGTATGGTATTTATTTTCACTTTCTTATAACGAAGTGATAGTTTTGTATTATTATAATTATATATATTTGTTTTTCCATAGTAAGTTTAAATTGTAATAATAATTTTTTTATTAAAAAAAAAGGAAAAATATATACCGATTGATATTAAATTAATATTATCTTTTTATATAATCTTTCCGACCACACACTTCATAATCAAACCAGATATAATAATTAACCATATTCGGAAAGGGACTCGATCCAAATTAAACAATCGGATTAGAGAGAGAGTGTGTATCTTTTAATTTTGCATTTGCTACTTAAGAGAGACAGAGGGATAAAAATAAAAAAGAGTGCATGTCACTACCAGCCCATGCTCAAATATTGTTCCAAAGATTTTTAGAAGTTTCAAGAACCTTCAACTCCAAATGATTCCGATATATTTCTTTGGTTCATATTTTTATTTTCTTTAGTCACTTGGAGGTCCTAAAAAACAGTGCTGCACCTTCCTCGTATGAGCATTGAATGAAACAAAAATAATATAAAGTTCACAGTTTTATTGATTAAAGTATTGCCCAACTTCAACTTTGAAGAAATCCAACTAATTCGATTTTTGTAAAACTCAATTAAATAGTTAGTTATATTATGATTTATTTTTTTATTTTTAATACTTAAATTTAATATTTTGATTGAAAGAATTTAATAATCTATTATTAAATTCACAATCGTTTGTGAAAAATTTTATTTTCTTTTTCTAGAATCAACTCGATTGCACAGGTGAATCGACATTAAAAAAATCTAAATTACATTTGACTAAAATATATAAAAACTATGATTATATTGATAATTTAAATAATTTTTACTGAAAAATTTAGATATAAATTTTTTATGAAGCCACAAGTAGAGATCGCTCGGTAATCTATGCCCTATTTACTGAACCGTGTAAATTTAGTATGTGGACATCATGTTTTATGATCCTAATCAGGGTTAGAGAATGCCCTGCAATAAATGAGTAATGTCTCAAAAAGAAAAGGAAAAACAAAAAGCAATGCGAGCATAAAAACCTTGCAATCTTATCAATGGAGCTTGCTAACATTAGTCACATGTCAAGGAAGTTTGTCCCAGCTCTCAAATATAAACCCCCCCCCCCCCGCGGGGGATGGTGTTGTTTTAATCCCATTATTGGTGGGGGTGCTTTTGGTAGTCTATCAAATTTGAGAGCAACATTATTTTTTATTATTATCATCAAAAATTATATTTTAAATAATTTAATTTAAATATTAAATAAGATGATTCTTTTTATATATATTTTTTATTTTTAAATTTTGAATATAAAATTTAATTGAAAAATTATGATTTTATCGAAAGTGGGTTTAGTTTTACAAATGAAGACTCTGTTAACTTAACGGGATGATTGGTCGTCCGAAACCCTTTCTAGTACTTTGTGAGTCCCACACCACACTTAGCCGGATGAATTTCCAGAACTTTCCTTTCCCTCCTTCCATCCATCCCCGAAAAGAATAGCAATAATTTTCCTAGGAAACTGTGTCTTTGCCACCAAGAACTCTAGAACCTTCTGTTACAAATATCCTCAAATTAAACCCTCGGGCTTCCGTTTTAGCTGCTCTGACAACCGATACACTCCCAGGTAAACGGCTTAAACTACTTACAAGTGAAGAGCAATACAGAATTTTCAAAGAAAATCTATAAGACTCCCTTTGATCCCTGCTTTCCTCTCAAACCTTGCCGGCAAAACAAAGCTTTCGGAGGAAAAAGATCAGAGGATCAAATCAAAAGGACTCCTTTTCCTCGTCTGCTTGCTCCTCTGCTTCTAGTACTGAACCTCTCTCCCGTTCTTGATAGCTCTCTATTCTTCTTCAAGAACTAAAATTTCCTAGGACAATTCAAAACCCGTTCATACAACTATCTAAATTTCTTGTGATCGAACTCAATCATTTAGGCTTTCTTGGCCGATATTAATTCTCTCTCCCCTGTTCATACAACTATCTAAATTTCTTGAAACAACCCAAAACCCATTTGGAATTTGATCATATCTGATTCAAATTGAGCTATGAATCCTATCCACCCAGTGAAGGAGGTGCATCCGGGATCATCGAGTTCCTCACAGTCGAGCGATGCGAGAATGACTGTGCTGCCGCTGCCGATGGAAGGTCTTCATGATACAGGACCGCCTCCATTTCTGACAAAGATATTTGATATGGTTGATGATCCAATTACAGACCAGATCGTTTCATGGAATAGAGGAGGCACCAGTCTTGTTGTTTGGGATCCTCATGCTTTCTCTACTGATCTTTTGCCTAGGTTCTTCAAGCACAACAAATTTTCAAGCTTTGTTAGACAACTCAACACTTATGCAAGTATCTAATTCCACTTAATTTCATTGTTTCTTCACATTATACATTATTGTATGTCAATGGCAATGGGTCTACGGTGAGTCTCCTTTTCACAAATCATTTTTTTTTTTCTTGTTTTGTTTTAATTCAAAATGCAATCAATTTGGTTATCTCTAGAAATTTCCCCCTCTCTCTGATCTAATTTTTGTTTATGAATGAGTCAATGAGTCTAAAGATTCTCTCACTGAAAAACCAATTTTTCTTTAATTTTATACGACGGATTTTGGTTCCTTCTAGAAGTTTCTCTTGGTGTGGCTCTGTCGTTTCATTGGAAATTAACATGTCGGTGAATGTTTGTACTGAGACAAGAAAGGCTCTCCTTCTCTCTCTCTCTCTCTCTCTCTCTCTCTCTCTCTCTCTCTCTCTCTCTCAGTATATGTGCTACACTAACTTACCGTAATTAATCAATTTTCTATGAGGATCTGCAAATAAAAAATACTTTATTTTGTCTATTGGAATTAAATATTGAAAATTTTAATAAATTTGATTTTGCAGGGGTTCAGAAAAGTTGATCCAGACAGATGGGAATTTGCAAATGAAGGGTTTTTAAGAGGACAAAGACATCTTTTGAAATCAATCAGGAGAAGAAAAGCACCATATCAGTCAACCCCTTTAAATCAAGCGTTGGGTCCATGTGTAGAGCTTGGAAGATTTGGAGTGGATGGAGAAATTGACAGGCTAAGAAAAGATAAGCAAGTTTTAATGACGGAATTAGTGAAACTAAGACAACAACGACAGAATACTAAAGCCTACTTAGAAACGTTGGAACGAAGGCTACAAGGCACAGAACAAAAGCAGCAACAAATGATGACATTTTTGGCAAGAGTAATGCAAAATCCTGCATTTATTCAACAATTGATTCAACAGAAAGAGAAAAGGAAAGAACTTGAAAAGGCAATTACTAAGAAAAGAAAAAGACCCATTGAAGGAGGTAAAAGAACAAGCTTTACCGGTAAGTCATCATCATCATTAAAAACATCAAATTTTGTTAAGGAAGAGCCTTTGGAGTTTGGAGATATTTCTGGGCTTGAAGCACTAGTACTTGAAATGCAAGGAATTGGGAAAGCAAGGAAGGAGGAAAAGGAAGTGGAATTTGATAACTCGAGAGAAGAACATGCAGCAGAAGAGGAGTTGGATGATGGGTTTTGGGAGTTGTTGAATGAGAGACTAGGTGATGAAGGTGTTGGTGCAGAGGAAGAAGAAGAGGACATAAACGTGTTGGCCGATAGATTAGGTTACTTGGCTTCAAGTCCAGAGAAGTGATTCTGGTACGAAATTCCTAACTTTTCCTTGTTGATAATTTGGTGTTTTCAAATGTTCTTTGTGGGTCTTGTTAATGTAAGACCAGTAACTTTGTTTATGGCGTTTCTTGTTAGTTGACAGGAGAGGAGCCCAACCCCGACCCTGAATCCTTGAAAAGAAAAAAATGTGTTGATGGTGTTTCTAACTCTCTTGTATTTTCATTGATTACTTTTTTTTTTCAATGTTGTTCAGATCTTGTACTCTCATTTTTATCTCTATGTTGGTCAGATATGCAGTGGCAGCTGTTCTTCCAGAATGTCTCTTGAAGTCCTAATGTTTATTTCTCTCAAGGTCCCTTGTTCCTCTCTCAATTTTCCTCTGCTCCTCTTGCAATTTCCTTTTTCTTTGAGTAACGTTAGGTAGACAAGGTGGAATATAGGATCAAGAATAATTTATATTAATATAGTTTAATCAATTCTTAATTACATAAAATATGTTAAAAATTGTAATTTAGAACATAAGACAGGGTAGCATATAATTACTCAAATATATTATTTCATTTGACAGTATAATGTGACTTACAAAAGATATCAACATTTGATTTGTACAATCCTGGTGGCATAATTTGGTTAGTATTTATCTATTTTTGTTCTTTATTTATATTTTCCTTCTTGCTTATAGAGTTGTTTGTTATTCATTCTTAGCCTTGATTTTTGCCTGCAGATCGTTGGGAAGCAGTTGAGGGGAAGAGGGCATTGCTCAATCTATGATAAGGTAACCCTTTTCCCTCCATTTGTATTCGTTAGGGGTGAAAAGGACGCGTCGCATTGGCCCTTCGATTTGCACGATGTAACATTGAAATTTGGAACCTAGACGATTTCTTCCGGTCATATGTAAAAACAAACGTTATTTCCTTCGACTTTTTTTTTATTTTTTATTTTTTGCTTTTGCGTTATTTATGGCATTTTTATTCAAATACAAGTTTTTAAATATAAAAACTAAATTTCTGAATAAGATTATTATTAGCAATTTGAACTTAAAAGATTCATAGGTTCAAATTAATTTAACGTTCATTTTTTTAATACCAGATTAAGTGCAAAATTAAAAATTTAGGTTAATCTAAATTAAAATTATTTAAAAATAAATTATTTTTATAATTAAAATCACAATTAAAACTATAGCATACGTAATGCATACCATAATTAAAACATATGATCCATAATGGTTACTATATTTTTCATTTTGATTAATGGGCTTATAATATATGATCATACGTGTATATACATGAAATTAGAACTTGGTTAATGAATAATCAACAAAGAATTTTATCAAATGTATGTACATTGTATAATAGTTTTAATTAATATATTTTATTTATATAATTATAAATATATATAACATTTTTTATTTATATAATTATTCTTAATCGTATTTAATATAAGCATTTCAACTAAATAATCCATTAAAAATAATTGATCAATATTTAATATAATTTAGTTCTATTAAGTTTAATCAAATTACTTTTAAAATTTTCATTAGTCCTTATTTTTTTTAATTAAAGTAAATATATTATAACATGCTCATTGATATAAACTTGTTGAATTCAATTCAATTCAATTGTATTGTATGGATTTGTTGCAATAGGTTTATTAAATCCTATTATATGGACTTATTGTCCGAACCTTATGGTAATAAATTAATAAATTAATCCCATATAGAGTTATTTAATTGATTATTATATTCATTTATTATGTATAGATTTATTGTGATATGTTTATAAATTTATCTTATATAGACTTGTTATCATAAACTCATTGTCGATTGCAATACCTTTATTAATTGACCTTATATGCATTTGTTGAATTAATTCCTCTTTATGTCTAAGTAATATTACTAATATATAATGAAATGATATAGTTTTTTTATTACAACGGTTTGAAATTTAGATTATATAAATTTGTATTATTTTTAAAATATATAGTGAAAGTATAGATTTGGATTAATTGAATTTGATTTTTTTTCTTAATCAATCGGTGTCTAAGTTACATGACAATTCGGTTTAAATATTATGGAATTCAATTTAAAAACCGACTCTTTCATTATTTGTTTTTCCATCTGAATCTATAAATCATACTCAATTTGATTGGATTAACATATTGAGCAGGGTCCCTCAGGGACAATTCAAGAGGTAAAGCCTTCTGTTATGAATCCTACATTGGATCCAATGGATCCACAAAGAAATAATAGAATAGTATTTAAGTCTAGCAAACTCTCTCACACAATAAATCGATTTTTGGGACTAAGTTTCTCTATTGGTCTTAAGTTCATCATGACTCCATAACAAATTGGTCTTAAAATCAATCCAATATGGGAAAAGGTTACGTAGAAGAGAGTTATTTGGTGTTTAATAGGGTTCGGAGTGAGAGCTATCCATGAACGTTCGACTTCTCAAGGGGTAAGTAATGTTACAAATCTCATATTAGATCCATAAAAAATATAGAATAGTACTTAAGTTTAATAGATTGTCTCACCTAACAGATTGATTTTTTGAGCTGAATTCTATTGGGTTTGAACCCATCACGTGAGTTCATAACAGATTGATTTTTCTTGCCACTATGCTAACGGCTTGGTTGTCGGAATACACTTGTCAAAAACTAGACAAGTTAAACAGAGATTTCTTATGGGGAGATAAGGAGGAGAACAAAAAGATTCATCTGGTTAGTTGGAAAGGAGTTTGTAACTCTAAACAAGAGGGTAGCCTAGGTATAAGAAGCATAAGGGATAGCAATATAGCAATGATGGCAAAGTTGGGTTGGAGAATGATGAAAGACGATAAGGCGTTATGGGTGAGAATCCTTAAAAAGAAATATCTCAAAAGTGAGAACTTATTAGATCACAAGAGGGGTTGCAATACATTTGCAATTTGGAGATGCATTTGTGCTGGCTGTGAGTGCCTCAAGAAGGGTTTAAAATGGAGAATTGGGAATGATAGCTCCATCAGATTCTGGTTGGATGATTGGATCAACAAGAAAGTGCTCTTAGATGATTCTTTAATTCCTCGAGAGGAGTGTTCTGCAGAGACCAAGGTGAACCATTTTTGGGATGAAACAGGTGCCTAGAAGATAGGAACTGGAGGCTATCCTTCCTAGGAGTAGAGTGGAGGAAATACGAGTTATACCTATCCCAAGAGATAGGTCCAGGTGTGATTCCTTGGTTTGGGGAGAGGAAATGGATGGTGAATTCTCAGTAGCATCAACTTACTAGATTCAAAAGAAGTACGTCAACCACCAGTAGGAATCGCATGAAGATTGGAGGTGGATATGGAAATTGAAGTGTCCAGGAAGGATTAAAATTTTCTTATGGCTGGTAGTGAAAGGCAGAGTCCTGACAAGGCAGAGCTGAAGAGGAGAGGGGTGTCGGATAACGCTACCTGTGATATATGCAGATTGGGGGAGGAATCCTTGAATCATGTTTTAAGAAACTGCAGTCATGCTCGGAACATTTGGTGTCAGCTAACGAGAGAAAGCAAATTAGGCGTAAGTTTTTTGAATGATGTGGATCTCAATTGGATTAAAAATGGAGTTAATAAAAATTTCAAGATCGGACTAAAGGAGGAAGCGATAGGATTCACCCTAATAGTGTGGTCTATATGGAAGTCTAGGTGTTCAATAATCTTTCAGCAGAAGACTGAACCTCCTCTAAATGTTGTCAGGAGGATCCTTAGCACGGTGAGCTCCATCACTAATAATTTCAATCACATAAATAGAGGTGAGGAAGTAGTGCAGGTGTCGTGGACTAAGCCTATGGCAGACAGTATTAAGCTCAACGTGGATAGAGGAGGAGGAATTGAGGGTGGTAGTGCGGGAACAGGAGGTCTGTTCAGAAACCATAAAGGAGAATGGATCTATGGTTTTTGAGCTAATGTGGGATATGTGAATGGAGATTCAGCCGAGATTTGGGGCCTAAGAGAAGGCCTTAGGATCGCGAAAGACAAGGGTCTCAAGAAGATAATTGTGGAATATGATTCCTTTATAGTGGCAGAAGCGGTGAATAGGGAAATCAGTTCCAATCACCCGTGGAAGAACATAGTGATGGATTGCAGAAATCTCATGAAGGAAGTAGAAATTCCTAAGATCTACCATGTGTTTAGAGAAATAAATAGTTGTGCAGATAAATTAGCAGAGCTAGGAAAAGGAATCCAACCTGGATGTGTCGAATCGATCAGTCCTCCCGTTCAGGTGGTGCCTCTCTTGAAGTTGGATATGGCGGGTCGTGCCTGGGCGAGAAGAAGAAAGAAGCTAGATCACCATTAGTCTCCCCATTTAGGGTTCATCTGAAGAACCTTTCATTTGCGTGCGTTTTTGTTTCTCCCTTTCTTTTGTTTTGTGTTTTTCTTTGTGTTTCCTTTTTCCTGTATAAAAAAAAAAAAGAAGAAAATGTCAACTTTTGAGCTATTGTAGTCCATCTTACATATAGGGTCGAGCCTACTAAATTTTTTTGTATTGAGCGATCGGACACTCTATTCCATTGATCAGAAATCTTGATATCGAGTATTAGAAATGGCGAAAAAATATTTAAGGGAGTTAATTTTTAAAATGAATTTCATAATATTCGAATCGAATTAATTGAGTAAAATTCGGATATTGTCGGTGAAAATTAAAAAAAAAAAAAAAAGATATAGGTTTGAGCCTGGTCCTGGACCAGAACCTAGGCCTATCTAGTGCGCCACACGCACCAATTCCGAAAATGGCTTCCTTCCTTACCCTTTTTTTATCAGACATCGAGATGGACGACAAGACCCATTATGAAACACGTAGAAAACCCAAAAAAAAAAAAAAATATTGTGAGATAATAAAACAGCCTCAATACAAAGAAAACCATTATGAGGCTAAAGAAATGCTTTTCGAATTAGAATTAGCCCCGTACCCAAAACTGAAAAATGCTATATATTCTCTTGGCTTTTTTTTTTTTTTTTTTTTTTTTGTACATACTAGAACTCAAATTTAAATCTATTATATGAAAAGAGAAAAATATGTCACTTGAATCAAAACTCATTGACTTTTCTTAATTATTTTGTGTCATATCACCTACAGGGTAGTGTTGTGAGAAATGACATTGCAAGAGAATTTGTGGCATCTGGTATATAGCATTGGCATCCTTCATGATAGAATATTGATTATCGTCCCAAGAAGATAACCTGATTATCACAATTCTTCTCTTTCAATTCTGAAATTTAGGATTCGAATTCTTGTGTAACAAAAAAAAAGAATGTTGATTATTGTGTCAATAATTATCTTGTTATTCTTCACAAAAAAAAATGATTTTTTTGTTATTTGCTGATTGTGAATAGAGAAATCTAGTATAATTATCAAGAAATCATGTAAACTTTATAGAAATGTAATTTCTTTTAGTCTAGAGAAGTAATAAATTTTCTTAATCCCTATTCAATGCAGAATAGGCCTATTAATTTTTGTAAATTTTAGTTCTATAAATTAAACCCATTCATTCCCTATATATTTAAGCTTGCCAGCATTATGTGACACTTGCATTTGAGAATCCAATCTCAAGAAATTAAAAAAAAAATCAAAATACTAAATTTAAATTTAATACGCAACATTTTATTTTTAATTTTTTTTATATTATGCAAAATCTTAAGTTCATAGTTAAAATTTTAATTAACTTTCAATTTTAGTAATTTTAAACAATAGTTTGATTGTTTTTTTTTTAATAAGAATTTGAATATGAAATTATCAGATTAGAGAAAGAGAGTTTGTATTATTAAACTGTCACATCAATGTCGGTTAGTAATATTTTTAATATGTTGATTTATTTGGTCAAATTCTTTTAATAAAAGATAATAAATAAATAAAAATTATTTATAAATTTTAATCGAAAATTAATTAAAAGTTTACCTTCTAATAAGTAAAGTTGGAGAAACTTTCTGCTGGAATTGATTCGTGGTTGGTGCAAATCTGTCTGTGCACGTGTGTGCTTGGCGGGCAGCAACTAAAGGGTCGCCTGCGGAGCACGTGCGCAGCAAGTGTTTCCAGAAAATTCTTGGGCCAGCACTCGTGAGCCACCAGACATGACGCAGCCCATTTCGATTTCACACGCACTCCCCTTCCTTCCAGGGTATCCACAAAAATTGCAAAAAGGCTGGTCACGACGTTTGCATTGACTTGGAGACATTGTTGTATCAACGGCAAACGCACTCTATTTAATAGGTAAAATTATTAAGTTGGTTAATTAAATTTCAGATTTAAAATTTAAAAATAAAAAATATTATATTGAGAAAGTTATTTTTTAAATGAATCCAATAAGTGTTCAAACTGGATTTTTTTTTTTTTTTTATCGATCGATATCCGAGATTTGTATGTCTAATCATGTTCGAATACTATGAGATCTATTAAGAGATTGGTTCTCTTAAATTTTATTTCTCCATTCTCATGGTTCGAATCCAAGATTTATAGTTAAGAGAGTATAGTATCATATTGCTATATCCATAAGAGTTTGCTCTCAAAATTTAAATATGATTTCGAATATTGATTAGTATAGCACCCAATTAAAATATTATTGGGCTGAGTATTGAGCAAGGCCCAAAACTCCACTCATGGGCACTCAGTCATATCGCAGTTCACTTTACCTGCAATTTGGGCCAGCTGTCGGAACTATTTTGGCCCATTGGGCCCTACTCCTTTGGCCCCACAATATTTTTTTTGGGTTACATCAGGATTTGAATCCGAAATCACGGATCGAGAGAGGAGACTATGACCATTAGATTATTTCATTAGAGACGCCCAACAACATTTCGTTGTACCCTTGAAGATGAATAATGATCATTTTTAAAATTAAAACCAATAAGGACGACCCGAGTGGTTGGTAATTTTAGAAATCAAGTTTTCCGGTTCCAGCATTACCAAAAATACCTTTGACCATGTTTTGTACTTTATATTTTTTTTAGAACTTAGATCAGTCTCGCAGGGTATAAATATTTCATATAACTAATGTTTGAGAGATCTTAGGTTTGGTTTGGTTGGTCTTGGAAGTAAGTTTTGTAGGATACTCAGAGAAAAAAGAAATAGGATAATCACATGGAAAACGAATAAGATCAACTACAAATGAGAGAGAGAGAGAGAGAGAGAGAGAGAGAGAGAGAGATTGGGGGGGAATAGTGGGAAAGATGGCTCTATTGTTTTGGCTTCTTGGAGATGTGTGGGAGTGGGACTGCATGGAAAGAGAGAATCTGAAAATAGAAGGGAACTGTGAATAAGGGTATGGCCCGCAATGCAAGTACACTTTTTCACTCATCAATGCGCCTCCCTCTTCCTTGCACACAAAAGAAAGGGTTATCAAAACAAACAAATAATGAGCAGGTCAAAGACTTAAAAGAGATAGATAGATAACAATGATGGCTTCAATAAGAAGTTCAAAAATAAAAGACAATCCTATAATTTAAAGGTAAACACTTCAATACTGTTCTAGTTTGGCTATAGTTTAGAGACATTGTCTTTTCTCCATTCTGTGTCCCCAAAATTTTACACCCACAGCACAAGCAAGTCATTATACAATGTAAAATTGTTCAAAATCTCTCAAACATCTCCTGCTAATCAAACTGAAACTTGTAAGATCTATGGCATAAATAATGTTGTAGTCTGCTAAACTGATATTCAACTAAATCAATCACAACACATTAACACGAGCACCACAACCAGCCACGTTCAGCTCTGAGATCGAAATGGCCTATTGTACTATCGGGCAATTTGGCGAGCAGATCAAAAGCCGCTCCCAATCAAAATGGGCCAACTTTTTTTCTTTAACAAGTTGAATCAATGTGGCAAAGAATTCTAATCTTATCCCAAAGGAAAAGAAACATGAATCTCTATCTCTCTCTCTCCCTCAAAAGCTATTGATTCAAGAAAGAATTTAGATCAAAAGAAACCAACATAGGATTCCGAGGATAAATTTATAAGACCAAAACTCTATGTTTAGATGGGGCCTTCTTCTGAAGACATATTTCATGCGTGAGGCTTATGTATCGACTTTTGCATGGTTTTTGCCTCTTTGCTTGCATTATGCCTCATCAGTCCTAAACAAAAGGTGCACAAATGATGAGTCCACTCATGTCCCATCTAGAATAAAGACACCTTCCTTCACATATCCAGAATAACAATTTTACCCCTAGTCTTATTTGTTTTGTGTTTTTCATAATAAATACAATTTCCTATGATTCGCACAAATGCATCTCTGTCTTTGCCTTTGTGCCGCATAAATATTTTATTTGATCAATTTCCAAATTTATTTATTTTTTACTTGATAACCGTTGTACAAAAATTCGACTAATTCGATTCAAATAGTTGTAGGATTTAATTTAGGAGACGACTCTTCTGACATCTATTTTTCCATTTTCAATATTTAAATTCGAGATTTTGATTAAAAAAATATAATGTCCTATCACTAGACCCAAAGGTTGTCAGTTTAAAACTTGTCTATAAACTGATATGGATCATAGAATAGCAATTTTTTCAAGTTATTATATATTTTCCGTATTTATAAATGGAAGGGATGCAGTTGTATATTTGATTTATTTCTATGGCTTCTATGGCTTTGGATTTGAGTTTGGAATAACATAAAGTTAAAAGGAGAAAAGGAAGGATCATGAAGAGACCTTCAAGAATTTTCCATGGTGGGGTTTGGCATTGGGAAACTTTCACTAGACACTAGGGATATGAGAGAATAATTCAATTAAAGAAGGGCAGAAAGTAAGATAAAAATTCCCCCAAAAGGATCCAAATTTAATTAACTATTTATCAAAGTTAAACATATCTCACAAAGAATTTTGTAAATTATCTCCTACAATCACTTGCCTTTAAGTAACTTTGAAACTCCCACATTATTTTCACATGTTAAAAAAATAATTTTGTACAAAATTTGTAATTCATGGAATCTGCAAAAGAGTCCATTAGGAAGCTTCCTTGTAATTATTGACAAGAGAACACAAGAGAGGATTTATTGACTTCGAAAATTTATTTCTTGGCTTGTCTCAAATTAAGTCATCCTCGGTCTTACAATGTTGTTTTCTTGTTCATTCGATCAATCAAATTGGAAAATACAAAAAAAAAAAAAAAAATCAAAATTTCGCTCAATGAATTAGGAATAATGTGCCAAATTTTCATTTGTCTTATACTTTTCAATGTAATGCCAATTCTACAAATTTTTACTTTAATTTATATATACACACACACACACACAATAAAAATATTACTACTTTGTGTGGTAATTATAAAATGGATGGTCATGATAAATAGCATAATTATTAGATAATTATAATAAATAATTTGTTCTACTAAAAGAGTCAATGAAAGAATTAATCATGTAATTCGGGGTGGGGTTGAAGGTTATAGAAAAGGTTGGGTTGTGTTGTGATGGGAGGAGCTTCATATCACTAGGCCCTTTGCCTTTTACAACCTTCGCTAAGCCTTTTAAGCTTCTCATTCTCCTAAACTATCCTCCTGTTAAAAGAAAATTCCCTGCTTTTAATATCATTCCATTCAAATCAAGCTACTTTTAGGGTTTGGGTGTTTTATAACAGGAACAAAGGAAAAGACAGAAAGTGCCGACGTCAGAAACCCTTTAAAAAATAAAATAAAAAGATAATGTAAATGTATAATGAGAGGAGGTCGTGCTGAAATAAAAAGATAATGTAAATGTATAATGAGAGAAGATGTCGTGCTGAGAGATTCTCACTTTAGTTTTTGCTTCGGTTAACCTCATCCCACCTCTCTCTCTCTCTCTCTCTCACATCAGTAAATTTAGCTTTTTCTAGCGTCTGTTCCCTTTTTTCTCATCCAATTTCTTTTGATCATTTTTTTGAAAATTTCTGCAATTTGCCTCCCCGTCTTCTCCTTAGTCTGCCACTGTAATGATCACTACTACTGTAACATCTCTTTATTCACTTATATATGTAATTCCCGTCTCATACCATAGAAAGGAAAGTCTTATAGAGTAGTGGGGGGGGGGGGAGAGAGAGAGAGAGAAATCTTATTATCTATGTGTGTTTTGAAAGAATTTGATTTTGCATGGGTGAGCATTAGCTTGAGAGAGAGAGAGAGAGATTTTAGAAAGAGATTTCTGAATTGTGTTGGCAGTGTTGCTCAGACAAGCAAACCAATGGTTAGATAGTGACTTTGGTGAGAATAACCCCATCATCATCAGCATTTACATATATCAATAATCGCTCTTCACAAGATTACTTATATTTCTTTTGCTTTTGCAAAACCCCTTTGAGTATGATATCTTTCCTTGCCTAAATATCCTCTATCTTCACGCATATATCATATCCATATACATACATATCATCATCACTATCAAACCCCTCTCTCTCTCCCCGAGTGTTTGTTGTTTTTATAGGGGGACCAAAAACAAGTGTCTGAAGAGAAAAATCTCAAACTTGTTTTTGTGTTTTTCTCTTGTTGGAGTTTTCTTCCCTAAAAGCCAAAATATGTTTCCCACGGCCATATCAAACAGCTCAACTTCTTTATCCGAAGAAGCTAGTGTTTCTTCTAGTACAAGACTACTTCAAGACTTCACTACCTTAACTCCATTGGTTTCCACTACTCAGCAGCTACCTCAGAAGACCAAGAAGAAGAGAAACCTCCCTGGCAACCCAGGTTAGATATAATATATCTTTTCTACTTATATCATATATTTATGTGGTGTTGAGAAAGAGAGAGAGGGAGAGAAGGAGGGAGGGAGGGAGGGAGGTGAAAGTTTGTTGTTAAATGTAATATATATATTTTTATGTGTATATGTATTGTAGATCCAGATGCAGAAGTAATAGCTTTATCTCCAAGGACATTATTAGCAACCAATAGGTTTGTGTGTGAGATCTGCAACAAAGGTTTTCAAAGAGATCAAAATCTTCAACTCCATAGAAGAGGACATAATCTTCCATGGAAGCTAAAGCAAAGGAATAGCAAAGAGATCCAGAAGAAAGCATACGTGTGTCCTGAACCCACATGTGTGCATCATCATCCTTCAAGAGCTCTTGGTGACCTCACTGGCATCAAAAAGCATTTCTGTAGAAAACATGGTGAAAAGAAATGGAAGTGTGAGAAATGCTCTAAGATCTATGCTGTTCAATCTGATTGGAAAGCTCATTCTAAAACTTGTGGTACTAGAGAGTATCGATGCGATTGTGGAACCCTCTTCTCCAGGTAATTTCTTTGACATCTTTTTTATTTTTTATTTTTTAAATTTTCAGCAGTTCATAAAATATGTCTCTCTTTCTTATTATACACATTTCATTTATTTTTGAAAAATCCGATGTCCAGTATTCTAGGACATCGACGACATGGGATCAGTTTTTTCTTTCTTTTTTTTTATTTCTTTCATAGCAAAAAGCATTTCCATAATTTACTTGCTTTTTTCAATTTTGATGAAATGTCGTATGGGTCTAGTCTATAAGCCTCTTTTGTCCCTTTTTTGGGTGTTAGTTTTCATGTTTCTTGGCTGTTTTGGACATATTAATAGGACTTTGAAAGGATTTTAGTTTTAGTTTCAAGTGGAGAAGTCTCATGTGACTTTGGGGGGAGAGAGAGTGTCTTTTTGTTGGTCTTTTTGTTTGTTTTAGATTTGTCCTGTGGTTGTTCTTGCACAAGAGGGGTAGTAAAAACACTTTGGCATGCAAAATTCATTAGAGAGATCATGTCAGGGGTTGCATGAAACTAGACAACATTAATACAAGTGTACTACGTTACCAATGACTTGGCAAAATCTGAAACCTATGACATTAATACGAGGATCTAAAATAATCATAAATCACACATTTTCCAACTTCTTTTTTACCCTATTAAACCCTAGAATTCTTTTTTTTTTTTTTTGGATTATTGGGTTTTTTCTTGACTCAAGTATTTTTTTTTTCATTTAATGAATGAACCGATTCAAATTACATTTTAACATTTTAAAGGTAAATAAATAGTATGTTTTGACACGTGTAGAATGGGAGACTTTTGTTTGCTTCTTTTTGGTACTTAGTATAGGAGTTGGATACAGTGTTGAATCGCAATGATGCTCTTCCTGCATCTGCAGTGAAAAAGGTAAATGGGGAAATCATGAAGCTTTTCTTTTCTTTTCTTTTCTTTTCTTTTATTTTTATGAGAGAAACCCGTTAAAACATATTTTGATGAATCTCTCTAGTCTCTCTCTACCATTCCATGTTTACATGCAGAAACCCTTCTGAAAACTTCATCATGGCGAGTATCTGATTTGTGCTGCAAAAATATCTGATTTCCTGTGTGTATACACAGGTCTCCTTTTTTGGTTACACTGTACACAGGTCTCTCTCTCTCTCTCTCTCTCTCTCTCTCTCTCCCCCAATCATTATGAGTTAGGAGTGTCAATCCCGTTGAAATGCAAAGTGTTCTTAGCCTTTAACACTTTCTATCTTTTAAAAAAAATGGTTAATGAAGTGACACCTTTTGGATCTATCTCTTCGAGAAATTGTCTAATCTTATGTAATGCTTTGGCGACCCTCCATTCTTTTTGCATTTTCGTTTTCTTCAAGCCATTAAAAAAAAGCTAAACTTTCTTTTTTAATTACCTTAACCTCCATTATTCTTTCTTTTGCTTTCTCCAATATCATCATCTTAGGCGCTATTTCCATTCCCTCGATTTCATAATATATCCCAAAACATTAGCCAAAAAGAAGAGGGTTCCAAACTAAGAGAAGATTAATGAAGCAATTTAAATTTAGATGGTTATAATTTTTAGTTTAAATCTCTTTTATATATTAAAAAAATTATTAAATAAATTAGATATCAAATAAATCAAGTTTTATATAATAATTCATCTAAATAAATTTAAAATTTTAATATTTTAATCTCATGTCAAATTTAATTAATTTAACTTCACTTTTTGTGTCAATTTGTGAAATAAAAATTATTTTGGTCATGTGAAATTTGACAGGAAGGACAGTTTCATAACCCACAGAGCTTTTTGTGACGCTTTAGCAGAAGAAAGTGCAAGACTCTCTGCTCACCGGTTAGTCGCATCAGCCACAAATATTAATAATATCCCCCAAAATTTTCATATTCACTCTCAAACCCCCCAGTCTCTCTTCTTTTACTCATGTCAACCCCCCCAGCAGCAATTCCCAAATTCACCCGCCCCAATGTCCCTCTCCACATGGGGCGATCCTCAATCCGACCCGATCCAAATCAAACCCGAATCCCACCACCAGCTCACGGGTGGTTTGCTGACCTCACCCTACGAAACCCTCCACGTTGGCATGCAATCTGCCAGCTCAGCACACCTCTCGGCCACAGCGCTCTTTCAAAAGGCTGCAACGATGGGAGGCATGGGCAACACGGGAGGAGGAGGGGCACGTGCTCAGCCGGCGGGTCACGTGACATCGAACGTGACAGGCAGTTGCTCCGGGGAGTTGATCAACTCGGTGGTGAGCCAGAGCATGGGTGATCAGTATCTGGCAGATCTTGCTGCCACGTGGCAGAGTAGTGAGGGTTTGACCAGAGACTTCTTGGGTTTGACTAAGGCCGTTGACTGTGGGGTTGGTGTTGGTGTTGTTAGGGATCATTTGCTACCGTACGCTGGGGGTGTGGAGTTCACCGCATATGATCGCAACCACTCACTGCTCAAGCAGCATCGTCATCACCATAGCTTTGGTTTTGCTGAGCAGCCAGCCTCTGAAACTTGGGGTGATCGTTAGAAGAAAAGAAGGAACAAATTGAGAGAGAGAGAGAAGAGAGAAATATTTGAACCAAATTTTAAGATTTCACATTTTCCTAGTCCACAGTGTTGGAAAATGCTAGATAGATCATCTTGCAACTCCCTGTCTGTTTTGGCCCTTCTTACCAGAGGTTGTCGACTTGTTTATTATGGTAATGAAAATTTCATGCTTTGACACATTTTAATTGATTCATAAATAATTACAAATTTTGCTGCCTGAAATTGAAATGTGTCACAATTATTTTTGAAGAGAATAAGATTAACATAGTTTTGGTAAATAGTATTTTTTCATTAACAATAATTTTTCTAATGAAACATATTTCTTTTTCTTAAATTTTTTCATAAGAAAATTCTTTTCCGATGTGTTAGTCTTGTTGAGTGAAGAAGGAAAACAAATTATCATTTTTTAAAATTATATTAAGGTCAAATTTAACGTCTTAAGTTAATAATGCTCAAAAATAATTATAAAAAAAAAAAAAAAAAAAAAAAAAAAAAAAAACAACCTTGAATTGTCCACGTCATTAATCGGCTCAAGTTGCGTGATAACTTTTTGCAATAGCAACCAAATAATGATAAGGGAAGATTAGATGATGGGATAATGGATGGGGGGCCATAGTGAAGGGTTTGTTGTGTAGTGATGACATGCTATCTTCATGATTCATTTTCATGACTTTTTTCTTTGTCTATGAACCCTACAATTTCATACATATAATTAAAATCAATAACATCAGTGAATTAAGCATTACAGAACGGACTTGTACTAGGTCCCTTCGGGGACATCCGATAAAATTAAAACCATATGAAAAAGATTAGTACAAGATTAGTACAGCTCTGCGCAAGGATGGCACGCTCAAATCAAAAATGTTGTTGTACTAGGGTGGGTGTGATCACAACCCTAATTAACTACTCAAGCCCAGAAAAAATATAACCCTCTCCCTCTGCACAACTCTCTTAAAATATCTAATATGGTGTATGTATAAACAAATGAAGCTAGATGAATTGGAAGAAAGAATGTGATTTGGAGGGTTCAAAGAATGTTTCTCAGTAAAAGAAGAAAAAAAGGGGGGGGGGACACAAAGTGTTTACCGTTCACTGTATAAGTAATTATTATGTGTTACAAAGATTATCATATTGCATATAAAGAAACGAACTTCCTTTCCAATCTAAAGCTGACAGGAAGAAGAAGAAGATGATGAAACAAATACATTAAGGATTTGCATATGGGGTTCACTTTTTTACCTCTTCCAAACAAATCCCAATTCAAGAAATCTCATTCAAAGGTAAAACCAATTCCAAGAACTTCTTTTCCCAATCATTTTCCTTAGTTGATTATAAAGCAAACCTAGCCTTTCCCAAAGAATCCCCCCTCCCCCTCTGTTATAAGTATGAGCAAGAGGAGCGTAAAATTCAATGGTTTATGTGAGTGCCAAAGTGTGGTGGTGGTCCGGATCTCAGTGGTAATAAACCAAAAGGAACAAAAGAAAAGAAGAGAGACATGAAAAAAGCAATAAATACGACGAGGGAAATGTCAACGGTTATGAAAATGATGCTCGAATTGAAAACTTTGAATGTTTGAATAGCAAATTTATCTGCCTTCCTTTCTGTATTGATAATTTTGCCTTTCTCAAATTTTGTGCATGTCCCCATGTAACAGCCTTTGGTTGGCAACTAAATCTACAATAGGGCCTCTACTGGAGGGCCCTACGCAGCCAATTTGTTTTTCTTTGATGATGACAGTATGAGAACTCTTACTTTATAATAATTTCAAACTAGTATATCAAATAAATATAATAAATTTGAAGAAATTTTCTACTAAAGAGATTTAATCTGTAATAACTTTTCTTATTTAAGATAATTGAGCCATGCAACGAGAGTATCTACATTTAACAACTCTCAGACCGAAAAATTTGATCTCATAACCAACTTTAAATTTTTTTCAATTGAATTAGACACCTAAGATTTCCAATGACTAGAGACTAATGATCTGTCTGCCACCAAACAAACCCAGGTCTATCAACTTTATCTTCTCTTTTCTGATACAAATGAAGACACTAATGCATCACAAATTTGAAATTGTGATACCTAACCCAAACTTTAGGCAATCTCTCGAGTTGTACCAATCGGATTGAGCTCCAAAACCTACTCATAGGTTTTTGTCCTCCCTTGCAATGCTATAAAGCTACATTGGAGTAGTTTAACTTGCTTGTCCTTTAATGTTGAAAGGTTTAGAGGGTAAAGGATTTTCAACCTAGCATATTTTAAAATTGACATGTATCGTAATTCATCATCTCACCTATCTTAAGCCTAATGCAAGAAATAATAATGATAAAAGCCCACATCAGAACAATTGTTCATATCCTTTGTGGAGAGAGAGACAGAGAGATTTAACAAAAGTAAGGTTGGACCAAGGAATAATCCAAATTAGTACTACAATTGAGAAGAAGATTCACCATCGACTTTAGAGAGAGAGAGAGAGAGAGAGAGAGAGAGAGCAACATGGGGATTAATAAAAAGGAGGAGGAGGGTGGTTCTGGTATATCCAAGCTTTTAGAAAGTATTGTGTAAGTTGCAGGGTTAAGGTACAATACATGCTATTTGCCCAGTAAAAGAGACTGCATCTTTATAACAAAGCTTTGCTCCACAACCAGACAAACCAAAAGCATTTCTTCTATTCCCCCTCTCTTTCTTTGCTTTTCTTTTTATTCAGACTTGCATATGTCATCCTCCATCAGGGAATCTCATCTAAACAAACCCCTCTTTTACTCCTTTTGCTTCCTTCCAACTCTAATTATTACCAAACCCATTTTTTTTCTCCGCTTTTTCTCTCTTTTCCCTACTTATGATGCCACCTTCTATTTTCCACAACCTTGAGAGAATAACCATGGATGATAAACAATGATGTAGGGCATGTGTTCTTGTTCTTCACCGACAAAAAATAATAATAATAAAAAATAAAATAAAATCTTTTTTCAAAAGACTTACCAGCCTTCCCCCACTCAACTATAATAAAACAAATTGTTAAGATGATCACTCTATAAGTATGTGTATGATAATAATGTTGCTCGCACACTTGGTTTTAAGTTTTGGAATAAAATGTTTGTCCATAAAACATGTGCTTGTCTGCGCATTGTCCATCGTGCACCTGACTCCATAAATTTAGTAGGATGTTTTGACTCCATATAATAAGGTTGCCTGGCATTCAAAACATCCATATATTTAGTAGTAATTTGAATACCAGGTAAATGTTTTGGAATGACTCTTTAAAGAATTAATAAGGCCTGAATTGTTAGTTCTGTCCATCAGATTTTTAATTAAGATATGCATAGCAATATCTTCCTTTTTAATATAAGGTAAAAAAGAAGGTTTTATCCAGAATCATTAGAGTAGGATCCTTCATTCTTACTGCAGTCACATGGTTGTCAAGTCATGCACAAATATATCTACCATGTATTCAAGGTAGGGGAAAGAACAAAGAAGGCTTCGATTTAAACTGTAGACAGACAAATGTATCTATATGGCAAATCATAAACACAGATAAGACTGCATCTACATCTAAGAGACTTGAGCAAGTTTGCAATGATTCATATTCCAAAAGAATATTTCCATTTCAAAGTCCTCTACCAAAGGATCAGACAGTATCTACAGCAGAGAAATACAGTATGTTTTGTAATGATTTTCTACAATAGGGGAGGACGACTCACATGGAAAAGTACATCCCAGTCAAAAGTTGTGAGCATGCATAATTTGCTCTCACTTGATATCTGGCGGGACCAATTTCTTCAAGAGTAGTCTGCATCATCACATGTCTCATCCGATCATCAATTTGCACCCATCTAAGTTTATCCCCAGATATTGATCCAAAACATTTCTTAGTGCCTGAAAGTGAAATAAAGAAACAAAAACCTGCATTTCAGTTACTAATAATAGTGCATCACAAATTGAAAATCAAGCTAAAATCTTGTTAAACCCATGAGGGCTTAAAGATGCAGGGACCCATTCAACGGCATAGATCTTAGGTAACATAACACTCCAAGACAAGGAAATGATTTCAAATGGATGCATCAAAATCGACAAACTCCGTCATGATCACCGTCATCAAAGTAATAGCTATTAAGTTATAAAAACAACATAAACACCCCCCTCATGAGCTTGAGCTTTTGAAAGGGAGAACTATTTTACAAAATTTAGGATGGTATCAGAGCGTGCCAACACGGATCTTCAATCTGTTGGCTTTATTGATATTGTTCGTGCATATGTTTGCATGACAGCCCTTGGCATCTAAGCTCAACAGAAGTAGGGCCACCAATAGTATAACATGCATGTCATTGCATATGCGCAAGGGAATACCAAGCCATATTTCCCCCTCTGAAATACAGATAATAGAAAATTTTCTGTAGTTTTAGAATGAAGTATCCAGTTCACCTGTCACTTGATAGATTTTAACCACTGTTATCCATCACCTAAAAAGACTACTAGCCCAAGAAAACAACTATCAGTTTGTCTAACTTCAAAAGATGCAACATGGAAAAGATTCAGCCAGCACTGCAGGTCTCCACATGAAATTTTGGTCATGTCTTGTGCTCCTGAAAAATTGTTCAAGGTAACGGCAAAAGTACCTGGCCTGCAAATGACTCTTTGCCATTCAAAATAGTATCCATTGCAGCAAATTGATCATCAAATACACCATAGAATAGCTGGTAGAATTCATTCCTACAATGAATCATGATTAGCAGGTTGAAGGCACATATAATTAGGTTTTTAGAGATAAAGAAAACACCAATCATCTTCTGTAAGTTGTCTACCCATCTCATCAAATTTTCGTGTAAGGACTTCTGCTCCCACTGGTGAAAGTAAGTGTACAATCAAAGCCTCCAAAGTCCTTGGAAAGTTATGCTGAAACAAGTAACATAACAAAGGTTAATTTTCTTGTTTTTGAATCATCAGGACAACCAACAAACTACATCCAGCACATAATGAAGTGTACATAAGCAGGTGCTATCTGCAGTGAAACTGTATAGGGGTGAGTAGTGCAAAAAGTGTAAAAAGAATTGGTCTACACATGCAATAGGCGAGACAAAAATTGATGGGACTTCTTTTTCAACAAAACATGACCCCCAAAAGGATATGGAAAAGACAAAGCTTAAAGACTAAGCACCCATTACAGGGAAATGGGTACATACATAGAGAGGTCAAGGCGAAAAAATGATCTGTATATGAGACACAAGACGCAAGAATATGTAAAGTATCAAAAGTTATCCAGCCCTGGCTAATTAACCGATTTTTGGACTTTACTCAATAAATAATTTGTTCCATATCACTGGCCAGAAAGGGCATGACCTAGTGTTGATGTCCTCCAAAAAGCAACCAAACATACTAAGGATGACATTTAACCATATTCAAATGATTCAAGGACTGTCGTTTAAATATGCAGGGCCCAGTTGAAAACTGCAACAAAATTCACTGTACTTTCAGAACAAATATTGCCTGTCACCTGACTCTTAAGGCTATGAGAAAGAACTTACCACCATAGCCAAAAAGACATCACGTAGGATAAGCGGCTCAAATCCCCATATGATTCCTGCCACAGGATCATCTTATAGATGATACAAATCAGCCACTGCAGCATTTGGATGATTTGTTGAAGTAGTTTGCACTGATTTATTTTGATCAGAACCATTAACACGTTTATGGACGGCAGAAATGAGTTCAGGAAGACCCTGGAGAGCTTGGGGTTTGAGTTGATTCAACATGGTCATTTGATTCTGCTTCCTATTCTCAAAATTCTTGTTCACAAATTTCAGCTCCGAGTCATGAGATTTATCTTCTGCCACATGAATTACGTCAACGAATGGATATTAAGCATGTACAAGGACTCTCCACCCACATAAATTTGATCAACAAAATTCGAAACTCAATAAAACAGTCTAACACCACAACATAAAGACACCGCAACCTAAAGGTATTCTCCAAATTAAGCATAAGTAAAATGACATTGACCTGATCTTTCACCACTGGCGGTCTCAGTATTTCGGTTCTCATTCCTCACACTTGCAAATGACCGACCCCAAAGTATTGGGATTAAGGTTCAGTTTGTTGTTGTATTCCTCACACTTGCAGAACTTTGATGCAGTACTTGGTTCTGTCCTACATTAAGGAAAACAACACTATTTCAAATGAGGCATTAAAACATACACAAAAACTCAAATTTGAAAAAAGAAGTGTCAAAATATTCTAGGAAAACAAATGGTGCACAAGGTTTTGTGCTGCCTGATGCAAAAGGATTGTTAAATGAGTTGATAATTGAACCAAGAAGATTTAGAAAGTTGCAACCTATGCTGTCATAACAAGTCTAAAGCAGGATATCACCTTGTTTCAGGTATCAAAGTCATCCCAATGAACCTGAAAATTTTGCAAAGTTCCAACAAATGTGACTCAGGGCCTCAACATCTCTATCAACATAAAATCCAGCGCAAATGGTGGGGCTATTCAAAAGAGGGATTTAGCATAAAAGGCTAAGATTTCTACCGAGGTTAACACTTTTCTTTGGTCCATGGTTCTTAATAAGATTAATATTAATGAGTGACGCTAAACGATGAGACCTCATAAAGCTCTCTCTCCATATGCATGTGTCATATGACACGTGTCATATGCTATTATTATTATTATTTTTAAGTTTTTAAGGATAGTTTATTTTTATTTTATTTTTTTCCTCTACCTTGTATTGGTCTCAAACGGTCGATCTCAAAATTTGGGAGTAATGCTTAGTTTGTTATTGTTGTTGTAGAGATCGCTTATTTCTTCATTGTTCTGTTGCATGAGAGCCCCCATTCTCACACAATTTTGGGGTTTTAGAGGGAAGAAGGATGCTCAATGCCTTTGAAAATGTGCATTATTGGCCGTTCCTGAGTGTGTTTAAAACTTTCAGACATCGGACTGGGGATTCCTCTCTTTGTTAGGACAAGATTGTTTTCTACACTTCTTTATGGGCTCATGCTTTTGGAGTCTTTAATGATTATAGTTTTAAAAAATTGAAGAGCAATTAGAAAGCCCTGTTACATAAGTTTTTTCATTTTATCTTTTGTACTTTTTGAATTTTATTTTGTTTGCTCCTAAAGTTCTTATCTTCGGGGCCCTTGTACATTCTCTTTACCTCTAATATATATTCTTTTTCTATTAGCACACTTGTCCCTATTTTCTTTTTCTTTTTTCCCCACTTTAAGAAAGGTTCCCCCATTATGTGCATTCATCCATCTGTTTGAGTGGACAGGCGAATTGTCGGCTAATGCATCTAGTGATCATATGCAGTAGCTTCTTAGAAAAACTTGAGCTCAAACAGCAGGTGAAAAATGATGAACATACCAATAAATATGCACCCAAGCCCTGTAAGTAATATTAAAAGCAGTTGACAGATTTAGAGAGAATGTACGCACCATTTCTTTGTCGAGCAATCTTTTATCGAGCAACAATTTTGTCACCAGTCAACATGAAATGACAAGAAAATCAAGTTATTGTATTATCTTTGTTATATTTAATATTTCGTGTTTATTTTCTTTCTTCTTTTCGTTGAAAGATAAACCTGATCTATCACGTTATTCCTACAACTACTTGAGTGACAGTGTTAAGAGAATGGGAATTACCTTCTTAATATTCTGCGTAAGTAATAAGCATCCATGTGTTCTGGCATGCTGGATATCATGTTGGACCGCCACCAAAAGTTAACCACAATGGTCAAATCATCACTATCAACTTGGTGGAACCTGTACCATAGTTCCAGTACCGTCAGTAGGTGAAAAATATGCACAGTTATAACAGAAAACAACCTTGCATAGAAAAGGTAGTCAAGGAACAAATGACACTGATTAAATGCACTTTTGAAGTTTCAAATAAGCCAATAAAATCAGTAAAAGAGATAGAAGAGAAACTATTACTTGTGCTACATTGATTCAATTGTAAAATTGTTCCAGGACTTGAGATTAGCAAACTGTCCTCTCAGCAACCAACATCTCACATTTTACACCAAACAATTGCGAACCACAGTTTCAAGTGGCAATTAAGAAGTCACACATACAACACTAGTTGAATACTATAACAAGATTAAAAAATAAACACTATTCCCTGTCATACTCTTTCCTTATCATAAGATTGTCAATAGTCAGATATCTTCTATTGCTGACATCCACTCCTCATTCCCTTGTAACTTCCTATAGCAAGATCTCAAATGAGTTTATCATCAGCTTCATGTTTTCATCAAAGCTTGTCTATTCTTCCTACAACTGGAAGCTTACTTTCGAGAAACTTCAAGAAGCAACTGCAGCTGCAGGCTTAAAATGCAGTACTGAGGAACATATACCATCCAAATACCACATTCTCCATCAAAATTATGAAATATGTAAGCATCAATCTCCTTATTTAGCACAAAAATCAAAGATGAAAAGAACATCTCACACCAGAGTATTGTCGAAGATGAAACGCAAAATAGATTATCAGGCATGTGAAGAGGAAAAGCCAATCATTTGAATGGCTCAATTAATTGCTACCCTACCCTGTAATCAACTATCATGCACTTGCATGCCAAACCCAAGGGACCAACCTTAAGAGATTGTAATATAATCCATTATATTTTATATCACTATCACTGAGTGTAAGACGTGACATTTCCTATCCATCATTCAAAAAATACAATAAAATAAGATAAGATAATGATAATGATAATAAATACAAAATGAAACGAAAAACAAAAAACTATGGCAATTTTAAGATCAAAGATCTGCACCACAACGAAATTTAAAGACAAAAGAGCCTCCGTTGTCCCTAAATCCATGCCCAAAGTACACATCACCAGATTGCAATAAAATTGGGATTGTCTTCCCATCCACTTCAAATGAGAAAGATCATTTCACCTAAGATTCCAGAAAAATCATGAATATCCCATTGCGTTCTCACAATCACAATTGTCTTTGACCGCACAGCAAATCCTAGGTTAAACAACCAACACATACGTAAATGGTGCAAGAATTCCCCCATGACTGTGTGGGTTGATATTATTAATAAGTCTAGAACTCGTTCGTAATACAAACTAGGCTCCACGTTCCCCTTGGTATGAATCACAAAATACAGAACCAATTCTGATTTGCGAAAGATAGCATTGCCTTATAGCAAACGGCATCATTATTGTTCTAAAAGAGGAAAATTTCATCAGAATGTCAAGGTTTCAGGATCACACCGTGCAAACAGTTACTATGTTGCAGTAGCAAGATTTAGCTTACCAGCCTTCAGGTATAAATAATGCATCGCCTGCATGAAGGACAACTTTTTGAGATATCTCCCCTAAATGACTAGCCCTTGGATGGATTGAAAAATCCGGAACCTTTAGAGCTACAGAACTCCCAAGAAACAAAAATAACAAATCATGCACCAGAAGGAAGAGCAGAAACCTGCCATAGCTATCTCCAATTTTCTTTTGGCAAGATACAGCCATGGCAATGAAAACAAATAATCCAATTTATACCTGTGGTTTGAAGCCTCGCCATATATCAGCTTTGGATATAGCAGTGGACTGGCAGAAGGGGGCCACAAAACCACTGAGAAGCACAAAATTCACAAGCAACTATTAGTACTGATTATATACATTTCAATTCAGAAACTGCAACAAACAAGCTGAAACCCAATGCCAAAGACTTAAATAGTGCAAAAAAAATAAACAAATGGATAATTATCAGTTCTGAGATATATGCCAAACATAGCGTCAAAAATTATAGAAACTAAATAAAAATTACAAAGAACTCAGTAAATTAATGCATAAAATAAAGGAATATAACAACAAAATTCAGAAAATCTGTTTGTGTGACAAAAATGGGAACTCAATAAATTAGTGCATAAAATAAAGGAATATCCAGTTCTGCCTCTCCTTTTGACCCTGATTGCGTGCTCCTGTGATGATGATGATGATTATTTTTTTTTTCAATTAATTATGTAATCATTATTATTTTTTTATTCTTTACTATCTATTTATTTACTTATTTATTGTTATTATTAGTAACCTAAAATATATTATGAACTTAGAGTTATAAAAATTTAAAATATACTAAATTTTTATCGGGTTTAGTTTATTTACTTTTATTTGTTTTATATATTATTATTTGAAGAACTCCGCAATGGCTAGCCCCAAACCCAGGTAAAGGAGCAGGGTTGCGGTAGGTGAACAGCCAGCGTAAAATCCCTCATCAAAAAACACAAAAAAATTGGGATTAAGGCTTAAGTTGTTGTTGTTGCTATTGTTGTTGTGTTTTGAGTGCTAAAATTGGTTTAAGAAGGAAAAGATGTTATCCAGACAACATGAGAACCAATCCCATTTCAAGAAAATGACTTTCCAATTCGAAAGCAGAAGTTAATTTTCCCCAGAGAAAACAGAGACGAAATTTCCAATGAATTTGGTTCAATAACATTAAAGAACAAATAATTGTTGCTCAAACAAGAAACAAGGGCAAAAGCAGCTGCGATAAGTTATCATATCAAAATTGTTCTATGGAGAATGAAGCAAGGTATTATCAACAATAAACAATAGTCTGCTAAGATAGTCAAAGAATA
Source organism: Dillenia suffruticosa (assembly GCA_033439265.1). Taxonomy (NCBI): domain Eukaryota; kingdom Viridiplantae; phylum Streptophyta; class Magnoliopsida; order Dilleniales; family Dilleniaceae; genus Dillenia; species Dillenia suffruticosa. The sequence continues at coordinate 22,633,601 of JAVTVX010000020.1, read as the reverse complement.
ATTTGATGGCAGGCCTTGAGGGAGATACATGCCAAAAAAGGAATTTCATCAACCCCAACTAGTTGGAAAAAGATGCATGGTTGACTTCCATGTGTTTGCAGCCACAGTGTGAGTTAATGTTCTTGGATGCACTGAGTCCAATCACTTCATCAGATAAACTAAAACTTCAACAAGCCACAGTGAACAAAGATTGAAGCATGCAACAAGGAGGAGAAAACATCGAGATGGCACAAAAGCCATAAACCTGCTATTCGCAATCAAGTGCTTAAGAGAACAAGAAAGAAGGGCCAAGTGAAGCTCAAGGACAAAATTTGGAACCTTCTTTGCATCCCACAACTACACATAGAAGGTTATGATGCGGATCGTAGTGAGTACTTGACCGTGATCGAGCATTATTCATCCACAAATTGATAGAAGACAGCGCTTTTGGTTGCAGAATTCAAGGCTGCACAAATCATTCAAAATTCAGGAAAAACAATTCCATTTAGTAAAAACCTTCCGATCTTTGATGCAACCTTCGAATACTGCAGGCACGTTCCTCGGTTCAATCTCAAACGCAAATTCTGGGCTAAAGGAAGTTGCACGAATCTCTCAACCCTCCAGCTCTCTTCCATTTCCTTCGTTCTTCGGAGCAGACAGAATCAAGCAATTTTTTAGGGTCCCTTTTCTGTGATTGCGGGCTGATGTTCTGGGCTGGCCCATAATACGAGATCCCAGCACAATTTAGTCTCCTCATTAAGACCAAAACTGGTGGAGGCAATCGATATCAGGGTAAAACCCTTAAAAAGGGTAATCACAGGAACTCGGAGATGGTTAACCCCACCATTGTGAGGATTCCATTTAGTAAAAGCCTTCAAGTCTTAGGTGCAACCTTCGAATTGAAAACTACTGGTAAGTTCCTCGGTTCAATCTCTGAAGCAAATTCTTGGGCTTTCAATTCGCAAATTTTCTTCCATCTCCTTCGTCCTGCTTCTGCATAGCAGACTAAATTAAGCAATTTTTTGGGTTTTTCTTTTTTTTTTTTTTAAATTGTGATTCGTGGCCTTCTTTTCTGATATTAGCGGTCCTCTTTTTGTAATTTTGAGATTGTGTGGCCCGGCCCGGAATAGAAAATCCCGTCCAGCCCAATTTAAGTCTCTCTCTCGGCCCATGGACCATCCAAGATGGTTTTGAATTTAACATTTTATGCCTGATTTTTTTTTTTGGGGTGCCTTTTACATAACTCGAAAGGAGAAGTGATAAGACTGGGTCCCTAATGAGGTTTCTTTTTTATATTAATAAGATAATGTTTTTCTTTAAAAAATATTTCTTAAAAGAGTAATTTTTAGTAAACAAAATTTGTGTATTTCTCATTCCATTTTTCATCCAAAAATTGCATTGATCGCTCCATAATTAGGAAAAAAAAATTTAATTTATTACTAAGTGAATGCACAAATAAATAAAATATTTATTTGTGAAAAAAAATTCAAAATTCACATCTTACTCTCTCTATCTCTCTCTGTCTGCAAGGTGTGGCCCTCTGATGTGCCTGCAATGCCCCTCTTTCTTACTTGATCACTTAGCAATGACAACACAAGGTGGTGGCCCTCTGGTTGCCTTTTAGATGGCATCTTTCTCTGATCAATTGAGAGCAGTACATCACTTAAAATTGCTTTCACTTGGATCATTAGTTGCCTCTTTCAATAAATAAACTAAAAGAGTTTTCCTGTTGTGCATGACAAGATGGTATTAAAGTTTTGGTTTTAGGGAATGGGGGTTTTGGCCCAATATGGTAAAAACACATCAGTTTATGAAAATGTTATCACCCTGGATATTTTTATAATACAAATAACATTTTTTTTCCAAAATAATTTTAGGAAACAACTGGGTCCTAATTTCAACACACAACCCATTTACTCCAATCCAAAATGCCCATGCGCAAGTGCTAGTGTTATGCATACCCGTCCAAATTTTGTTACCCTGTTCAGCATTTCCTCCCATTAAAGATACTAATCATGAACCTCATAATAATAAGAATAACCGTAATAAAAAACAACTATTTAAGTTTTAATCGTAACAATTGGGATCGACTATTTAAAAGATAAATATAAAAATAATTAAAAAATAAATAAATAAATAAATATTAATATATATATATATAATATATTAGATTAATTTGTACAGATTCTTTTACGCGACTTATTTTTATTCAAAATCATCTTCTTGTTTAAACTTTTAACTATTATATTTTTACGGATAAATTATATCTAAATTTTTAATAGTTCATCTCTATGTTTTATCATATCTCATATATTTAATTTTTTGATTATCTTAATAAGAATAATCGTAATGATTAATATATTTTTTCTCCGAGATAAAACGGGAATCGAGTAGCCCAATTCAGCATTTCCTCAAAACTACGTGCATAGGAGACAAGTTTTCTAATATAAAACTATGCATCCAACGGTTACGTTAATTGCATACGTGCCGCCGAAATCTTGCCAAACCTCTCCGCTTGCTTTACAAGAGACTTCCAACTTGTTTGATTCGATAGGTTGATGGCAAGAAAGTCAAAATCCACAGAGCGCAAAACGCGTGAACCTCAACAAGTGGATTATTCTTCTTTTATTTTTTATTATTTATTTATTTAACTGTTTTATTAGGAATCAAATTATTGGCCATTGAATGGAAATTTAAAATTTATGGTTATTTTATTTTTTATTTATAAGAAATAATAATTATTTGATAGAGATTCAACTGCCGCTTTCATAGGTATTAATACTCATGAAATCATATAATAACTCTTATTTATTTAATTAAATTTAGAGGAATCCTGCGCCATAGTTGTCAAATTGTTCCACCCTTTGGAAGTCATTCATTTGTCCAAAATATTCCGGACACGATAAGTCGTGATGCTTTGTCCAATATATTTATTTTTTTTTTTTTTGCTTTCTTTTTTCTAATTAATGAATGGATTATTTTACTATTTTTAAAATTTATTTTGAAAATTATATATATAGTTTGCCACAAGCAAGTCTTAGCTTTTTAAATTTGGCAAACACGATGGTACATTAACAAGCATCAGAAGGGTTCACAGCATTTTCTAATATTATCGGGTAATAAAATTAAATATGGGTAAGATTTGTATTTTTAGATTAATTTTTTTTAAATTTAGTGGTCAGACATTTTATCTCTTTAATCATAATTCTTAAGTTCGAGATTTGAAAATGATGAAAAATGATTTGAAGAGTCAATTTATAAAATTAATCAGGTAAAGTTCAGATATCGATGGTAAAAAAAAAAGAGTTGAGAGAGAGAACTTAGGAATACTAAATATTGGTCGGGAAAGATTCGGTAAAGCCCGTTGCTTTTGCTTTAATAGAAGAAAACCAAGAAAGGAAAAAAAAAAAGAAAATGAAAATAGATGGAGGAGGAAATATGTATGTTTAGCAGCCTGTTCCCATGAAGTGATATTGAAGATAATAGTATATTATTTATAGTAAGTCTTTGTATCTCAAACAACAATTTCTAGTTTTTGATAGAAGTAACTCTCAAGCAAAATCCTTTTTTTTTTTGGTTCTCATCCTTGTTTCTTTGCTTAAAAACCTTTCTTAAGCAATTCCCAAAAAGCTCGAAATGACGTATGGATGCAAAACCAAGTTAGGTATTTCAGGAACAAGATTAAAATTTTATATCAGAGATGAAATAAAATATGTATTTGGACTTGTAGTTTCAAAAATATTAAAATTTTTAATTTTTAAGGATAAACAATATTTTGATTATAGTTTTTAAGATTATATATATATCCCATTCAATCCCCTAAAAGACTAAAATTTTTGGGATTTGGAGTGCATTAGGAAACACAGAGTATGGTTGGAAATTAAATTTAATTGGTAATTTTTTAAATAAAATATCGTAAAAGACTGTTTTATTATAAATATTAATAATTAAAAGTTAATTTTTTTTTATAAATTTAATAAATGTTATTTGAGGCAGCATACTTATATGAGAAGGAAATAAATGCTATTTTGTAAAATAGGATTTTTTTTTTCAATTATAAAATGGGGAAACTTGGAATGTAAGAACTATATGTCTGCACGTGAAGACGTAGGAAAAATCTTATCTAAATCAAAAAGACATCATTAAAAAAAAATGAAGGATTCAGAGGAGAGCCCGGCAAAATTCAAAGATCACATAATTGGATTGTACTAAATATTAATTATTATAAAACTGCGTAACGAGGAAACCGCGTAAGCGAGGATTTGGGCTCTGTTCCTATTGGATCTCCGCAAATCTCGCACGCTTTCCCTTTTGAACAATCGAACACGGTGCGGACCGCTCTTTCTATCCAATGCCTTTTTTTTTTTTTCTTTTTCCATTTATTCGCTTTTCTGGAGTGGTGTGGTGGAGCCCACTTCTTGATTTTGCTAAATCAGAGCCTGACGCTGTAGCTGGGGTAAGGTGAATGGAATTCAGATATTTAACAAAAAAAAAAAAATCATAAATAAGTTTAATTTTTCACGAAAAATATATTTTAATTAACAAGAATTAAAAATATAATAAATTAAAATACAACCGAGTAAATACTTTTCAAATAGATCTTATGATATTTTAAATAAATAATCAGTTAAATTTAAATATTAGACAATTTATCTCAGACAGATTTAGTAAAAAAAATATATGAAAAAAATATACAATTAAAAATAATACAAAAATTAATAATTGAGTACTAATAATTGAATAATATCAAGAATGAAACTAAAATTTTATATTAGATGGCAAAAAAAATATAATTGAGATTATAATTTTGGGAGAAGGGGTGCTATTATAATTCTTAAAGAGAGAAATATTATTTAGAGTTATAATATTTAATAATTGAATATTCTATATAATATATAATTATTTTTTAATGATCAAAGGCTTTCATGAGCAGGAATATATTAGAGGGAGGGGTGGCCTCTTCGGACATTCTGAAAATTTCAAGCTTTACCAACGATAATTTTCGGTTTTCTTCATCACAAATTTATAAATTGTATTAAAATGGGCAATGATGTGAGTCCTCAAAAAGAAAAAGAAAAAGAAAAAGAAAGAAAAAAGAAGAAGAAAAAAAGCATGCCTTTTAAAAACTGTTTAAAAGCACTTGAAACAAATAATCTCGAGTTTGATTTCTGAGTTGGATATAAAGCAGATTATATTAAAATGATAATTCTTTTAAATGAATCACTATAAATTTTGAATTAAATTAATCAAAATATGATTCATATATCGATTAATATAGTAAAAAAAAATACACTTCCACTTTAAATCCGGTAGAAGTAGAAGTAGAAGTAGACACTAACTCGGATAAAAAGACATTAAATCTTATATTTTTTTAATTGAGTTCTTTTTTTAAAAAATAGTATTTTAATTTCATTTAAATTAAGCACTAATATTTATAGGCGGAGTAAAAACCCAACTACTCCCCCAACCACTTTGAATCTCGTAGTCCTCAAACTCACCGTTTGGCCATCACGACTCATAAATTCCCAGTGTTCATAAAGTTTATCACATGATCAGATCTCAATGCCCTTTTCCGCACTTCATCATTAATTGCAACAATTAATTAAAAAATGATAAAGAGAGAGAAAATTTAGGAGACACCTACCCCTATCTCTTTCGGTTTCGAGCTGGTTGTTATACGACAAAGGCCACAAACAACTTTGGAATATGATAATGTCTTACCAACCCTTCGTTTGTCAAGTCACAAAAATATTAAATTTTTTAAATTAAATTTTTAATTTCAAATTTTAAAAATAAAAAAATAAATATTAAGATAATTGATTCATGCGTTTATAAGTCTGACGGCTAATTGAAATCAGATATAATCAAGATCAATAAATTAATATCGAATATCGATTGATAAAATATAAAAAAAAACTGTTAATATCTTCATGTTACATTATTTTCTTCGACAAGTATTATTTATTCTAACAAAATATCATATATAATAATTTTCGAATGTAGCCGGAGGCGAAAGATTTTAATATAAAGTTTCATGATCATAATACCATTTATGAATAATAATTTTTATGGGATATAATTTTTCAACTCAAAATTTTATATTTACATATCACCAAAAATTGTTTAACTTTTCAAAAAAGATTTAAACCCATTAAATTTTACATTTATATTTTTCTCGTTACTCAGCGAGAGATTTTTTTTTCTTTTCTTTTTTTAAAGAAAGAACTACAAATAAATATCTATTATCTTTACCCTTAGTCTCATATGGATCACACTTGAGTTTGATTGGAATTCTTGACTCAGACGTCAAAGTTAAACAATAGAGGAAACATAGGGGAGAGAGAGAGAGAGAGAGAGAGAGATGGATTCAAACATAAATTTGTCAAAGATGACAGCCTTAGAGAAAGAATAAGGCAAAAATTCACCATGGGTAACAAATATTCTGCACACTTTGTATGACAGCATCTTAAGTGACAGACACGAAAGAAACTTAAATTTGCAAGCAAGATTGGGAGGCTTAGCCATTGATGAGAATGAAGATTGACCGGGGTTTTGTTCACACACATCTAATGAAATGTCAACATTCCTAGGTTTTACAACGACCCATTCCCACCCAACTTCTTTCATTGGATGAAAAGAAAAGCCAAACCTGGTCTTGGCAAAGGGCTCCTTTTCAACTAACACACGTTTCACCTGCTTGTCTTCATTGTGGAATTTGGGTAATTCTTCATTTTGCAGTTGCCCTATTAAGGTCCCATGTCATATTCTTATCTAATCTTTGATGTTTTACTCCCAAGTTTTCTACCAAAGAATGTTATGCCTCCATTGGAGTCCTTCATTTAACTATTCTTTTTTTTTAATGCAGAGATTGTATTTAAGACTCGAATTTTATAGAATAATAACAGTTATTTATTCTTTGAAAATGAATCAAAATTTTTTAAAATTGTCCATAAATTCTCCAGGCTCAACATCATAAATATATGAAAATACTAAGGATAAGATGGTCTTTTAATAAGTCCCCATCCTCATTCTTTGGACTTTTGTTCTTTGGTGGAAGCTGTTGTCCCGAGTGTTTTCGGTATTTCCGATCTCTCTCTCTTTCGATTCTCCTAAAAGTACTAAAAACCCAAAGTTACTGAATAGGATCTCTCTAGTCCTTTTAAAAATAATAATTTTATTAATTGTTTAATTTTTCATTGCCCAATTAATTGATTTTAAACAGGAAATACAAATTTTTGGTAAGAAATAAAATCTAGCGCTGTTTTTTCCTTATAAAAAAATATCAATAATAGGTTATTATGCTGTTGCTATCACACAAAACATAGAAATTTCATTTCTCAAATGAGTGGGAAGGTTTTACCTTAAAAGGAAAATTTTAATTTTTATGTTAAAGGGAAAGGAGTTTTAAATTTTAATATTTTCCAAAACTATTTCATTTTAAAATTTTGAAGCTTTTTTTTATCATGTGCGATAACAATTTTAAATTATTATCTCATATGATATTTTTAGATTGATTTAAATAAAATAATACCGATTAAATTATCAAAATCGAATGGGACAACACAATTAGAATTTTTTCAAGAAAAATGAAAAATAACGATAAAATGCTTAAAGGGATAATGTCCCTAAACTAGCTCTTGTGATTTATTTTCTTATATAAATTTTTTATACTCCATGACCGGCCCACCACCGACCCATATTCGAATATAATAATAGAATAAAGATATCTAAGTTTGAGAAAAAAGATATACATAAATAGAAAATAAAGATTTGAATCCTTCTATGAAGAACAAAAGGGAAAAGATATTTGTTTATAAAAAAATAAATTTTGTTAGAGTCGGTTGATTTCGGGTAATATTTCTAACTTTCAACATCAGCATTCACACGATTAAAGAAGGAAATGATAAGAGGATTCAAACGATAAAGGAAAACTTGAAATATTTATTTTTACTTTTATCCAAAAATTGAAATTTCAAAACATGAGGTGTGAAGCCGCACACCTCGCCGACCCCACCACAAGCTCAAAGTAAGCATCTTAGAAACGGCTACTAATCGACTTCCCCGGTCCAAGTCTAGATCACGAGAGAGAGAGAGAGAGAGAGAGAGAGAGAGAGAGAGAGAGAGAGAGAGAGAGAGAGAGAGAGGCTCTCGCGTCTAAGTCTGGCCATTCGATCTGATCTCTTCACGTGGCATCATTCCAAGTCGTGGATCCCATGCTGACATGGCAACCCAGTTCAGATTTCAGACCCACACCTAAAGCCTTGCAGAAAGATTAGAAAAGAAGAGAGAGGAGAGAGAGGGAGATAGAGAGCGCGAAACAATAACAAAGCGGTCCAAAACCAGGCAGAGGGGAGAGAGAGAGAGAGAGAGAGAGAGAGAGAGAGAGATCAGCTGTTCTCTATCATCGCTTTTTGTTTCACAACCAAAGTCGCGTATTTGTTAGCATTCCTTAATTCTAGGGCACAAAAGAATTTTTTTTTTTTCAAAAATTTCACTTGAAACAGCGAAGAAAAAACAACAACAGAAAACCTAATCCGATTGAAAAAAAACAAGGGGTTTTCATTTTTCTCATTTCAGATCTCGCTATTGGACTTCAATCTGTTCGATTCTTATCATCATCTTCTGCGATCAAACACTTGTACAAGATACATATATACATACACATTTTATTTTGGTTTTCTCGATTAGATTTGGAAATCGATTGAAATTGTGAACTAACCCAGATCCTTCTAGAGCATTCTAGAAGGGTTCGATCTGGATTTGGTTTCTTATCTGTGTTGTTGTTAGATGAGAAATCTAGTCACATGTTTCAGTCATCTAGGAAAACGATGAAATGGGGGACTTTGTTTAAGGATTTTAAGGAAAAGGTCGGATTCTCGCAGTCTTCGTCGGGTTCCTCTACATCGTCTCCGCCGCAGTCCTTTCGTGATAATAATGGTCCTGCTCTACGGCGAGACTGTGCCTCGTCTCCGCAGAGGTTTGGATTCTCTTTACCTTTCTTTTTCGATTCACAGTTGTTCGATTTTGATGAACTGTTATGGTTTACTTTCAGCCGAGCTTTTAGTGTAATTGGAAAATACGGAAGTATTTGTTGTAAAAATGGTAATACTAGTCTGATTTGTTAGATTTTGACTGCGGCAGATGATAATTGAAAGTGGGTTTGGAGTATACTATATTTGTAGGATTGGTTGTTCCTGAAAGACTTGATGTTCTATTACTTTTTATAGAACTTGGTTCGATTGGGAATAGGAAAGTGTAGTAATAGAATTGTAATTTTACTTTAATCCAATAAATTTAACTGATTCCAATAATAACATATTGTCTGTTCTGAGTGTATCTTGTGTATTTGACTGGTTCTTGGTTAAAGATTTGATGTTCTGTTTTTAGTTTGTACATGCTAAGCTCTGGAACATTTGTTTTTGATTGGTTATAGTGATCAGGTTAGGTGGAAGGAGTAATGGATTTAGTGATGAGGTGTTGTGGTAGTGGCAGTGAGATTTAGCAGGTTGCTTTTCTTGTGTTAGGGTTATGATTAGTGAATGGATTTAGGAAGTGATCTGGTGGCTTTGTTGTTGTTCGTAGATACACTTTTGGATTTGGTTGTCAGAACTAGAGTAGGAATGTTTTATTTTTCTGGTATCGAATCCAGTTGGAATATATAAAAATCTATATGATTAAAAAGTTCCATGAGTGGTGAGCAGGTGTATCTCTTAACGTCCTTGTATCCTTATTAATGATGGATTTGTTGGGTTATTTTGGACGTTTGCTGAAGGATGACCGTTATTCTGGTTTCCTCTTCATTTTGATGATGAAGGTACGGAGCAAAGTGGTTGTGAAGGTTATAAGAGCAGGGCGCTATTGGGGGTGGTTTTGGTGCAAAGAAGGGTTTGGGCAAAAAATAGGAAAGGTGTGGTGGTAAAAAAGTTGGGAAAGAAGTGGCTTGTCTAGCGGAATGACACAAAGTAGATTGGTCCTAAATTTATCAATCCCTAGCATGTGTTGCCACTCAATCTTACAACATTCTGGTCATGCTGTCAACATATTTGAGGTATCATCTCAGATCATGATATCAAGTAAATTACTTTTGATGGTACACTATCAAAACCCAAGACTATCCTTTATTTTCTTTTTTTTTTTTTTTATTTTCTTGGAAGAGCATAGTATCCTTTGGAAAAGTATAAAATCAGAGACCATGTTTTCTTATGAACCACATTAAAACTAGGATATAAGCCGCACGCATAGGCTTTTTCAAAGTCTGGGTTCCTTTTTTTTTAGCATCTTTCATCAACTCATTGGTCAAATAAGCTTCCAGATGCAAAGAATCTGTCTATGTCTAATAAAAGCAATCTGAGTAGGGGAAAACTGGGGAAAACTTGCATCACTTAGAACCGTACTTAAATCATTGCCTAGGTCCTTACTAAGAATTTGAATACCAGTTACTTTGTTAATTGGCTTAAAATTCCTCTGCTTGCTAGATCAGTTCTTTTTGGAATAAGAATGATAAATAGAAATCATATGTTTGCTTGTGATCCTATTGGCAAAACTCAATTTAATAATGTCCCAACCATCTTGAGAAAAGGCACACTGAAGCCATAAGGACTTAGAGCCTTTATCTCTATCCATCCCAAAAACGGCTTCCTTTATCACCTCAAACTCAAGAAGTCTTTCCAAAGTAGCAGCACAAGCTTAGTCCATACCCTCAGTCACTGTTCTCTGAGGCTCTTGCTTGTTAATTGATGATCTCTTCAGTAATCACCTTGACTACTTAAAACAATTTAACCATCTTTTTTTCAGGAAAGTTGATTTTCCTTCTCTCGCTCGCTATCTTGTGGAAGAAATTTCTATTACCTTTGCTGACCGTACTTTGGCCCCCAGCTAATTTTTTTCCTTTACAAAATTCTTTCATAATCATTTCTAAGTAACCGTCTATCCAGCATATTTGTTCTTAAAAGGACATGTATCAGCCTCCACCTTATTCTAAGCACCACATGCCTCCCTGGCATCTCCTTTTCGTTTGCCGGAATATCCTCAAAAACTCGTAAAATTGACTTCTTTAGGGTTCCTTTTAGCAGTATTGATTTCCAATTATGTCATGTTATTCTACTCCTCCACAATATGCTGTATATCTTATTTTTATTTGAACAAATCTCATATTAGTTGATATATGAAATCATAATGTGCATGTTTGTTGTTCGTTGTGCTGTCCTGTATTGTTTCATTGATTGCTCTTACCTTTCCCCTCATGCCTTTGTCTATGTTTTGCATCTTGTACATCTGTTTGGCTTTCTTTGTGATTCGCATATGCTGATTCTAGTTTTTGTGATCTTCTTGTTCTTCCCCCCTTCTCCCCCATTCCTTGCTACTTTTTCCTTTTAGGGAAAAACATGAATTGGAATTGGACTTTAAGAGATTTTGGGAAGAGTTCCGTTCATCCAGTTCGGAAAAGGTACTTTCTTGTCTACTTTTATTGCTTTTCTGATATCAACCATGCTCGTGTCATTATAGGGCTAATGATCCTTGTGTATCTTTGCAGGAAAAAGAAGCAGCCTTGAATTTGACTGTAGATGCTTTTTGTAGATTAGAAAAAGAAAATGCTAATGTAGCTCAACTACTTACAGTGTAAGGACTACTTACTTTCTTTAGCAGAAAATGAATTTTCCCATATTATTTGTTTACCAGACGATATAGGGATAAATAAAAACTTTGTTAACCAGGTTTCTAGCCCAAAAATTCTGCCCCTATATTTATTGTTGATTTGTATGTGGATGGGTAGTGTGACGATGTTGTATTGGGTGTTATTAAAAGACTTCTGCATGCTGTGCTCTTAACGATGATACTTGTGCTGAACTGATGCTTGTAGAAATTAAGCATCCTTCGCCTTCCTTTCTTTCACTTTTCAATTTATTGGGTGTTATTTAATCAAATTATGAGCAACCTTGTCATGTTTTGTGATTCACAGATTAGTCGAAACACATATATTCTCTTTTGTTGTGGGAAGAGCATTTGTAACAGATGTTGAAAAGTTGAAAATCAGCAGCAAGACAAGATCACTGGATCTTGTGAAATTATTGAGATTCTTTTCTGAAGTTACACAGGTGTGCTTTCGGATGCTTTCCTCTTAAGATTATCAATTCTTGTTCCTTTTTCTTCTTCTTTTTGTTCCCCCTCTTTATGGCGGTGTTAGTTGGGATAATACTTTTTTGCAGGATGGCATCAGTCCGGGTTCAAATTTATTGACTGCTTTGAAAGTCCTTGTATCTGGGGTATATATCTGTAAGCTTCATTGATTGAAAAATTCTCAATGGTCTGACTCTGAATTTCATTTTCTTTCAAATCTACAAGCATTACATAGCATATCTTAGGTTTGCACTTCCCTAAGGTAGACTGAGCCAAGTGTAAAGTATCATATATCATTTATTAATCAATTTGGAACTACTTCCAGATTTATCATGTGGATGTCATTTTCTTGAATTTTTCTTCAGCTCTTTGTTTACTGAAAAATATTTCACTGCTTGTACTTTTTTGTGGCAAAATATAAGGAAATTAGAAGAAATTATTTTTTTTTTGGGTGAATTATCTTTTGTGAAAAATTGGACCCTTTGTAAAAAAAGGTGATGTGATAATGTAAGGGGTGCTATGCTCAACTTGATGCTTTAGCCCAAAATATGAGTTGATGACAAGATTAGGATTCTCTGGAAATGTAGAAAGAGATGATTGCAACTGAACATATACTCCCTATACACAAATATCTTCCCTATCTCACAGCCTTTATAATTTAATTAATTAACACTTTCTTTAATCTCCTTTTCTTGTCCAGCCTGTCGATAAGCAGTCACTCCTTGATTCTGGGATTCTATGTTGCCTTGTTCAGATTCTTAATGCATTACTACAGCCTCATGAGGCTAATCAAAGACGGCAGCCTACAGATGAAGAGAAAGCTTTACATCTAGAAAAGGAGAATGATGATGTGGGGACAGCTCATCGGCTTGAGGTAGCCTTGTTTTCTATTTTGCTTGCCTCTTGGATGCCATAATTTATGAATAGCCTTACCAATAATTGGCGTATATGGTTTTTAGTGCTTTATATTTATGGCTTAGCAATTCATGGTATGCTAAATCCCAAGAATGCTGCCTATTCCTGGTGAAAAACATACCTTTACTTTGGGGGTGCTATAATGTGCTCTCTCTCCCCCTCTGTCCAAATCATTTATTCTGTGCTACATCTGGAGGTATAAGGGCTCTTTCAAATGTAAAATTTATCACTACCGAGAAAGAGTGTTTTATAAATGCACAGAGAACCTAATTAAAACTATTTGCAATGGTACTTATGGGCACACAGGCACAGTGTAATCGGCTTTCTTCAACCGTAAGCCAATAAGTTTTAGCTTAATTTTTTGCTCCAATGTTTTGTAATAGGAATTGCTGCTGTATATTATTAAACTAGTTTTATACTGAAAGCTGTACAAGAAGCAAGATTTCATTGTTTCTTCTGATAGGAGAAGAGAAATATTATCAATAAGAGGGAAAAAGCACCATGGAGGTGTGCCATCTTGTTAATATAGAGGAAGGCTTTTATTTTTTTCCTAATGCATTTTTTGTTGTTTCTCTCGATTTATTACAATGGAAAGTTAGATAAGGCATCTGTTACAGGTGAGTGCAAAATGAGTGATACTGAAAGAAAAACCTTCGAAACTCACTGAAAGCAAAATTGTGACATGAACAACTGGAAGGTGTTATCACAATTCACTTGGTCAATTTGTTCATTTTTATAGGGTCCATATGATGTTTTTGCTTATAAATTGAAGATTAGCTTACGGTCTTATCTACTTATGCAGGTTGAGAGCAGTGTTGTACATATCATGAAAGCATTAGCTGCCCACCCTTCAGCTGCACAGCATTTGACTGAGGATGATTCACTTCAGCTACTGTTTCAGATGGTAGCAAATGGGTCCTTGACTGTGTTCAAACAATACAAGAATAGTCTTGTTTCCTTGCACACTATTCAGCTTCACAGACATGCAATGCAGGCAAGCATCTAATCACACGAGTTTAGATCTTTATGTTGTGACAATCTTTGCAATGCATCTTGTTCCATTCATTTCGCACAAATAATTGAGGAGTGGGGTCTTGGTATCCAGATACTTGGTCTTCTTTTGGCAAATGACAATGGAAGCACGGCAAAGTATATACACAAATATCATCTGGTATGCCATTAAAGACTAAATTCATATTTTATACTCAAGATTTCACTTGATTCAATTTGTGTCTTGAGCTGCAATGTCATGCCTTATGAATCTCTCTTTCATCTAGGACTAAAATGGCAGAAGTGGAACTAGCTGAAATTTGAATCAGATTTTCTCTTTCAGTTTTTATGTGAACACATTTCTTAGTGTCCTTTCTGTTCGTGTCTCTCTCTAATCAACTATAAAGAGTGCGCTGCATAAGTTAATTCAACAAATAAAGGGTCAGGTGTTCTGGGGACCATAGTATGGTAAATTTGTCTGTGTACATCAGGGAGCTGCTTTTTGAGCTCTGTCATGTTCACCTTGCTTTATTTTCTGATTGTGCAGTACCCTTATTGAATGTTCCCATGGAAGTTGTAAGACCATAAGGAACATATGGAGAAGAAGCAATTATTAAAAGGGAAAATCTAAAATCTGCCTTTTAACATTTTATAAATTCAATCAGTTTGTGAACATAGATTTGATAATATGGTCATCACGCCTTTTTTAAAACTAGCTCAAACATGGTTTTTTTTTTTTTTTTTAAAGTTGTTATATGCCTTTCCCTTGGTGTTTTTATGCAGTCTTTCTTGTTTCTATGAATGAATTGACCAGTAGCGCAGCAGGTTGCCCGCTTCTAACATCACATGGTTTGGCATGGTACTGTTCATTTTAACAGCTTGATTAGCCTGTTCAATCTTGTTTCAGGGGAGTGCAATATTGATGTTTTTGTTTTTTTTTTTTGTGTTTTATTTTGTTTTTAAATTTTCCAAAGAACCTCTAGAGGCACCAATTTGTTACAGCACGAATTACCTAGAATTAGGATTTGGAACTCGAACCGCAATTTAGTTTCTACTTCGCATAGAAGATAGATTGTTATTCTAATATATTGATCATAAATGTCCCCTCTTCCCAAAGTGAAAGTTTCAAGCTTGAAACTCACATATATATATATATATTGCAGAAGGACCTTTCTTTTTTACCTTCAAAAACCTTCTGTTTCTCTCCCTTAACCGCAGCCCAAAATAGTGAAAGACAACCTTTCTGCCATGGCTAATAGAGATGATCACTTACTGATTTGTAGCTTGTTCTGAGAGATTTGGAGGCAATCTAGCATGTGCACCAAATTCCTCCACTCTTTTAGGATCACTATCCACACTTCTTGACAATACCCTCCCTCTCATATCCCTACATCCTTCTACCTCTACCCACACCTGTTGATAATGGACCAACTTGAGAAACAATTCTCTTTGCATCGTAAACCTCAAATGATTTACAAGGAGAGCCTATTAAAATAAGGCAAAGATTTTATGTACAAACACCTATATTACAGCAAAGGCTTACCTTATTTTCCATATTCTCAGGATTATGAGCACATTTGGTGATCAATAGTTCTTCTCCACCATCTTGTCTTACTCACACGATAGCTTTTGCCATCATCATCAGACGGGACAGAAAAAGAACTCTGTGGTAATCTGCTCCTCAACTTCTCCAAATTTGGAAACCAAACACCCTAAGATTCACTTTGAGAGCAAGTGCCGTTTGTTTGTAGATACCTTTGCTACACCCCAAGAGGGAAGCCAAAAGTAAATATCTGCCCTTTCAGCCTCTATGCCTTTTTCTCTCTTCTCCTTGTTCACTTTGAGACCTGTCACAATCCGAAAGGAAAGACATGTTTGCATGGCAAGTTGGTTTAATAAATCATAGGCAAATCGTGAATGATTGGGTTGTAGTTTAACAGAAGATGAGATTTGACCATGGTGACCGTCCCCAATTTTGAACCTCAGATTTAAGCCTTGCCTTACATGCTTAAGGAGGAACCTACTAGCTCCTCTTATGGTGGGCATATGGACAAAAGTATGAAAAGTCATTTTGCAAAATGAGTTTCTGTTTCCAGATTTTGAATATACTTGTTAACTCAAAATACTTATGATTGAATTTCCTTTAATGAATTTTGATGGGACTATCTTTTGTGTTTTGTGCTTGATATATTTTAACACGCTCATATTGCTCTCAAGTGCAGATTAAAATTCTTTTGATGGCTGTAAAGGATTTTGATCCTGATTGCGGGGATCCTGCATACACAATGAGTATTGTGGACTTGTTACTTGAGTGTGTGGAATTGTCATGTCGACCTGGTAAATACGTACTTACCTTTCCTTTTGTCATTCTAAAATTTCAAACACCATTGGTTTGTGGCTAGATTGTTGAAATTTGCTTTCCTTCTGCAGTATATTTTGCTATTTGAATTCTTGAAGTTATGCCAATTATTTTCTGTCTTATTTTACTGCTGATTGAGACAATTTTGACCTGTAGAGGCTGGTTGTATTAGGCTCAGAGAGGATATCCACAATGCCCATGGTTATCACTTCCTTGTTCGGTTTGCATTAGTGTTGTCCTCCATGCCAAAAATTCAAAGCAGTCAATCTAATCAGTCCAATTCTTCGTCACTCCAGAATTTTGACCTGGGTGGTTTTCATCATTTTGATAATGCTGGAAGACAGGATTCACTTGCAAAGACAGGGAGCAACTCGCCTCAACTTTTTCCAACACTCTCCAGGTTGCTTGATGTGCTTGTCGATCTTGCACAGACAGGTCCTGCTGAATCTACTGGATCATCCTCAAATAAAGGAACAAAATCTTCGCATGCCAGAGCCAATAGTCATAGTAGAAGTCGTACATCATCCTCTGATCGAATAGGCGATGAACTTTGGGAGAAGGATAAAACTAAGGTAAAAGACCTTGAGGCAGTCCAAGTTTTGCAAGATATTTTCTTAAAGGCGGAGAGCAGGGATTTGCAGGGTGAAGTATTAAGTAGGATGTTTAAGATTTTCTCTAGCCATCTTGAAAACTACAGGTTGTGTCAGGAGTTGCGAACTGTACCGCTTTTGATTCTGAATATGGGTGGTTTTCCTCCATCTTTGCAAGAGATAATCTTGAAAATTCTTGAATATGCAGTGACTGTTGTTAACTGCATTCCTGAGCAAGAATTGCTTTCACTATGTTGTTTATTGCAGCAACCAATAACATCTGAATTAAAGCACACGATACTTTCTTTCTTTGTAAAACTCTTATCGTTTGATCAACAGTACAAGAAAATACTACGGGAAGTGGGTGTGCTGGAAGTCTTGTTGGATGACCTGAAACAGCACAAATTTCTATTAGGCACAGACGAGCACAACAGTGCAACATGCCAGATAGAAAGGAACTCCAATTCAAGCAGCTTCAAGAAACACCTTGACAGTAAGGGTGCTATTATTTCTTCACCAAAGTTGATTGAATCCGGTTCTGGAAAGTTTCCTCTCTTTGAGGTTGAGGATACAATTGTTGTGGCATGGGATTGTCTGGCCTCCTTATTAAAGAAATCTGAAGCTAACCAAGCATCATTCAGATCAGCTAATGGTGTGCAATTTGTTCTTCCCCTTTTGGCATCTGATATTCACCGTCCAGGGGTTCTTCGGTTATTGTCATGCTTAATCATTGAAGATGTTTCACAGGTACATGAGTCTGTTCTGCTCTCTATCCTTGCTTCTATTTGTGTTGACAACTTCCAACATATTATCTTGTATGTGAGAGCACTTATCAATTCTTTTCATTTACCAGGCTCATCACGAAGAATTAGGTGCTTTGGTTGAAGTGCTAAAAAGCGGAATGGTTACAAGTGCTTCAGGATCTCAATACAGACTTGAAAATGAGGCTAAATGTGATACTTTCGGGGCCTTGTGGCGCATCCTAGGAGTGAATAATTCAGCTCAAAGGGTCTTTGGTGAAGCGACTGGTTTTTCTCTTCTTCTGACCATACTCCATAGCTTTCAGAGTGATGTGGGGCCACCAGAACAATCAGCATGGGTGCTTTACATCAAAGTTTTCACATATCTGTTGCGAGTTGTAACAGCTGCAGTGTGTGATAACGCTGTTAATAGGACAAAGCTGCACATAATTGTATCATCTCATACATTTTATGATCTTCTCTCTGAGTCTGGTTTGCTTTGTGTGGACTTTGAGAAGCAAGTAATACAGCTGTTATTTGAACTTGCTCTGGAAATGGTCCTTCCGCCATTCCTACCATCAGAAAGTGCCAAAAAGTCAGATCTAAATGAGACTGATTCTCCCAGTTTCCTTCTAACTACTCCATCTGGTTCTCTCCTTCCTGAAAAGGAACGGATATATAATGCTGGTGCAATTAAAGTCCTCATCAACTCATTGTTGCTCTTTACTCCCAAGACACAATTGGAAGTTCTAAGTCTCATTGAAAAGCTTGCTCGTGCTGGCCCATTTAATCAGGAAAATCTAACTTCTGTTGGTATGTTATGGACTGTCCTGAATTCTATTTTACTTTACCGCAAAGCTCACTTTTCTTATCGGTTTTCCTCCTCATTTATTCAGGTTGTGTGGAACTTATATTGGAGACTGTTCGACCCTTCCTTTCAGGCTTATCGCCATTACTTTGTCAAGCTCTGAAGATTGTGGAGGCTCTTGGAGCATACAGGTAACCTTGGCTTTATCTAGGGACTACTGTGTGTACATTGTTTTACTTGGCTATTTCTCCTGTTCTTACAAGGAAATAACTTGCGTTTTTGGTTGCAGGTTGTCAACTTCTGAACTACGAGTGCTTATACGATATGTGGTGCAGTTGAGGCAGATGAATTCAGGTCATATTCTTGTTGATATGATGGAAAAAATAATTCTAATGCAAGATATGGGAGCAGAAAATGTTTCTTTGGCACCATATGTGGAGATGAACATGAAAAAGGTTGGACATGCCTCTATTCAAGTGTCTCTAGGCGAGAGATCTTGGCCTCCTGCTGCTGGTTATTCTTTTGTGTGTTGGTTTCAATCCCGGAATTTCTTCAAAACTCAATTCAAGGAAACTGAACCTTCTAAGAGGCGAAGCACCTCTCGTGGGCAACACCATCTTCGCATTTTTTCTGTCGGAGATTCAGGGAACACATTCTATGCTGAACTTTATCTTCAGGAAGATGGTATTCTGACCCTTGCAACCAGCAACTCCTCCTCCTTGTCATTTTCTGGATTAGAACTGGAAGAAGGGAGGTGGCATCATCTTGCTGTTGTTCATAACAAACCAAATGCTCTAGCTGGTCTCTTCCAAGCCAGTGTTGCTTATGTGTACCTTAATGGAAAACTTAGACACACAGGCAAACTTGCATATTCTCCCTCTCCAGTTGGAAAATCATTGCACGTAACAATTGGGACACCGGTTTCTTGTGCAAGAGCTAGTGACCTGCTGTGGAAACTGCGATCTTGTTATCTTTTTGAAGAGGTGCTCACACCTGGCTGTATTTGCTTCATGTACATTCTTGGTAGGGGATATAGAGGGTTGTTCCAAGACACAGATCTTTTACAATTTGTTCCTAACCAGGCATGTGGTGGAGGTAGCATGGCTATCGTAGAATCACTAGATGCTGACTTAACTTTGGTCTCTAATTCTCAAAAAATAGACCCTGCTAGCAAGCAAGGGAGCTCGAAGGCTGATGGAAGTGGGATTGTTTGGAATTTGGAGAGACTGGGAAATCTCTCATTGCAACTTTCTGGAAAGAAGCTTATATTTGCATTTGATGGAACATGCACCGAAGCTCTCCGAGCAAGTGGAACTTTGTCCATGCTCAATCTAGTTGATCCCATGTCAGCTGCTGCTTCGCCCATTGGAGGTATATGTGTTAACCTTCATCTTTATTTTTTTTCTTTTCATATTTTAGGATGACATGGAAATCTTGTAGATGCTGCAACTTTCTTCATCTATTTCACCATTGCAGGCATACCACGTTTTGGCCGTCTTCATGGGGATATTTATATCTGTAGGCAATCTGTGATTGGTGATGGCATCCGCCCAGTTGGTGGAATGGCTGTTGTGCTGGCTCTTGTTGAGGCCGCTGAAACTAGAGATATGCTGCATATGGCCCTGTCGTTACTAGCATGTGTGCTCCACCAGAATCCTCAAAATGTGAGAGACATTCAAGCATACAGGGGATACCATTTGCTCTCTCTGTTTCTGCACCGTAGAATGTCTTTGTTCGACATGCAATCTCTTGAGATCTTCTTTCAGATTGCTGCTTGCGAGGCTTCATTCTCTGAGCCAAAGAAATTAGGCAATGCTCAGACAACTTTGTCACCTCCTCCAAATTTTGATGAGGCTAGCTTTGACGACCTAAGTTTGTCAAAGTTTCGAGATGAGTTCTCTTCAGTCGGATCTCATGGGGATATGGATGATTTTTCTGCTCCAAAAGATTCTTTTAGTCACATTTCAGAGCTTGAAAATGCTGATATGCCAGCTGAGACTTCAAATTGTATTGTCCTGTCAAATGCAGATATGGTGGAGCATGTCTTGTTGGACTGGACCTTGTGGGTGACAGCTCCAATATCTATTCAGATTGCATTACTGGGTTTTCTTGAGCACTTGGTATCCATGCATTGGTATAGAAATCACAACCTTACAGTTCTGCGCCAGATTAACCTTGTTCAACATTTATTAGTTACTTTGCAAAGGGGTGACGTTGAGGTTCCTGTGTTAGAAAAATTAGTTGTTTTGCTAGGAGTCATTTTAGAGGATGGGTTTTTGGCTTCTGAATTGGAGCTTGTGGTTAATTTTGTGATAATGTCATTTGATCCACCCGACTTGGCATCTCGCTGTCAGGTTATTCGAGAGACAATGGGGAAGCATGTTATAGTGAGGAATATGTTACTAGAGATGCTTATTGATTTGCAGGTCACAATCAAATCGGAAGAGTTGCTTGAGCAGTGGCATAAGATTGTTTCGTCTAAATTGGTAACATATTTCCTTGATGAAGCTGTTCATCCTACCAGTATGAGGTGGATAATGACTCTTCTTGGTGTGTGTTTGGCGTCCTCTCCAACATTTGCTCTTAAATTTCGTAATAGTGGGGGTTATCAAGGTTTGACACGGGTGCTTCCTAGTTTCTATGATTCTCCTGATATATATTATATTCTTTTCTGTCTTGTATTTGGCAAGCCTGTTTACCCAAGATTACCAGAGGTCCGCATGCTAGACTTTCATGCACTTATGCCAAGCAATGGAACTTATGGGGAATTAAAATTTATAGACCTTTTGGAGTGTGTGATTGCCATGGCAAAATTTACATTTGATAGGCTGAGTCTGCAATCTATTCTTGCCCACCAAACTGGTAATCTTTCACAAGTTGCTGGCATGGTGGCAGAGCTTGTAGAAGCAAATATGGACTTGGGTGGAGAGCTTCAGGGAGAGGCTCTAATGCATAAGACGTATGCAGCACGTCTGATGGGTGGAGAGGCATCAGCTCCTGCTGCTGCCACTTCAGTTCTCAGATTTATGGTGGATCTTGCAAAAATGTGCCCCCCTTTCTCTGCTGTTTGCAGGCGAGCAGAATTTCTTGAAAGCTGTGTTGAGCTTTACTTTTCTTGTGTTAGGTATGTCTCAAGTGCTGTTCCAGGTTTTGTATGCAGTCATCCCATTTTCCCTCCATTTTTTCATTGAGCACAGGCTGCATTATTTGTCTGATGAAGCATGAAAACAAAGTTCACTTTTATACTGAGCTTTAAGCAATCTTACTAATGGTGTAATTTTCTCTTGGGCATTTTTTCTTCCTTATTCTTGGGTCTTTGTAAATTTTCAGGGCTGCAGAAGCTGTGAAGATCGCGAAAGAACTTTCTACAAGGGCAGAAGAGAAAAATTTAAATGATTTGGATGATGCAAACAGTTCACAGAATACATTCTCTGGCTTACTTAATGAACAGGAGCAGTCTGCAAAAATTGCTGTAAGTGTTAGAAGCTTGCCTAGGGAACAAGTAAGTACAAGTTCTGAAGAAGTGCCTATCCCTTCAAATGACGTGGCTGCTGATAAAGTAGAGGACATGGCGGATACAGAAACAAACAAATCATTCCAAGATGTGTTAGCCATGCAAGGTAGTGAAGCTGGGGACCAGGCATCTACAGCCACATCCATCACTAATGAATCCAATTTCCAGAATATAAAAGGCATTGGGGATCCCATTCAATTGATGGATTCTCAGAGTTCTGCATCTCTGAATATACCTGATTCCCCAGTCATATCTGAGTCATCTAATTCTAGAATCCAAGTTATACCATCTTCATCCCCAATCATTGCATTGACTTCTTGGCTGGGAAGTGCCAACGCTAAAGAACCAAAAGCTCACTTGGCTGTAACTCCTTCCATGGAATCCTCTGTGTCTGCGAGTGAATTTGATCCATCTTTGGAGTTTAAATCTGTTTCGCAAGGGTCAACTCCTCTGAATACAATCATTGCCATCAATTCCAAGCTACTACTTGAAATGGATGATTTTGGCTATGGGGGTGGCCCTTGTTCTGCCGGAGCTACTGCTGTTTTAGATTTTTTGGGGGAGGTTCTTTCCGAGTTTGTGACTGAGCAGTTGAAAGCAACACAAATTATAGAGAGCATTTTGGAAGCTGTGCCATTATATGTTGATGCTGAATCTGTTTTGGTTTTTCAGGGTTTGTGTCTTAGTAGACTTATGAACTTTCTTGAAAGGCGCCTCTTGCGTGATGATGAGGAAGATCAAAAAAAGCTGGATAAGAGCCGCTGGACGTTAAACTTAGATGCATTGTGTTGGATGATAGTGGATCGAGCATACATGGGTGCCTTTCCTCAGCCTTCTGGTGTATTGAAATCCCTGGAGTTTTTGTTATCCATGTTGCAATTGGCCAATAAAGATGGTCGGATAGAAGAAGCTGCTCCCACCGGAAAGGGCCTGTTATCAATTGGAAGAGGATCTAGACAACTTGATGCTTATGTACATGCACTTCTTAAGAACACAAACCGCATGATACTATATTGTTTCCTCCCGTCGTTCTTGGTCACCATTGGCGAGGATGATCTACTTTCATGCTTAGGGTTGCAAGTGGAACCCAGGAAGAGATTATTCTTGAACTCTTCTCAAGATGATACTGGGGTTGATATCTGCACAGTTTTACAGTTATTGGTTGCTAACAGACGAATTATTTTTTGTCCGAGCAATCTTGATACTGATCTTAATTGCTGTCTTTGTATTAATTTGATCTCTCTTCTCCATGATCAAAGGCGTAATGTTCAGAGCAATGCAGTTGATATTTTCAAATATCTTCTTGTGCACCGAAGGGCTTCGTTTGAGGAACTGCTCATCTCCAAACCAAATCAAGGCCCACATCTTGATGTTCTACATGGCGGTTTTGATCAATTGTTGACTGGGAGTATATCTGGATTCCTTGAGTGGCTTCAGGGTTCTGAGCAAATCATTAACAAGGTTTTGGAACAGTGCGCAGCAATTATGTGGGTTCAGTATATTGCGGGATCAACAAAGTTTCCAGGTGTAAGGATAAAAGGCATGGAAGGTCGTCGTAAGAGGGAAATGAGTAGAAAATCGCGGGAGATCTCAAAGGTGGGCTTGAAACACCGGGAGCAAGTCAATGAGCGAAGATATGCACTGGAATTAGTTCGTGATGCAATGGCTACTGAACTAAGGGTTCTCCGTCAAGATAAGTATGGTTGGGTTCTTCATGCTGAGAGCGAATGGCAAACTCATCTCCAACAACTTGTACACGAACGTGGATTATTCCCAATTTGTAACATGCCTGTCCCTGATGATCCTGAGTGGCAGCTTTGTCCAATTGAAGGGCCATACAGAATGCGCAAAAAGCTAGAGCGTTGTAAATTGAAGATTGGTACAATCCAAAATGTTCTGAATGGGCAGCTTGAGTCAGGAGCAGCAGAGCCATCCAAAGAGGCAGATGAGAATAGTCCCGACGTTTCAGATGCTGATTTTGATTTGATTTTTCATATTCTAGAAGATAGCAAACAGCAGAAGTTTGACGGGGATCTTTATGATGATTTATCTGTTCGAGAATCTGATGATGTCAAAGATGTTGCTTCTGCTAGAGCTGGATGGAATGATGATTGTGCAAGTAGTGTAAATGAAACTAGTCTTCACTCTGCTCTTGAGTTTGTTGG
This sequence comes from Dillenia suffruticosa, assembly GCA_033439265.1. Lineage (NCBI taxonomy): Eukaryota > Viridiplantae > Streptophyta > Magnoliopsida > Dilleniales > Dilleniaceae > Dillenia > Dillenia suffruticosa. The sequence continues at coordinate 22,609,424 of JAVTVX010000020.1, read as the reverse complement.
CAAGTCTAGCGCTTCATCTGTCCCAATTACAGAGAGTGCCCTGGGAAGATCTGAGTTAGGATCTCCAAAGCAGCTTTCTTCTGCAAGAATTGACGAGAAAAGAGTTTCTGAGGATAGGGCAGATAGGGATCTGAATGATAATGGTGAATACCTGATAAGGCCTTATTTGGAACCTTTCGAGAAAATAAGATTCAAGTATAACTGTGAACGAGTTGTAGGACTCGACAAACATGATGGCATATTTTTGATTGGGGAACTGTCTCTGTATGTCATTGAAAACTTTTACATTGATGATTCAGGCTTCATTTGTGAAAAGGAGTGCGAAGATGATCTCTCTGTCATTGATCAGGCTTTGGGTGTGAAGAAGGATGTTACTGGCAGCATGGATTCCCAGTCAAAGACAACGTCATCCTGGGGTATGACAACCAAGTCATATGTCGGGGGAAGGGCATGGTTCTACAATGGTGGTGCATGGGGAAAGGAGAAAATTGGCAGCAGTAGCACTGTACCTCATCCTTGGAATATGTGGAAACTTAATAGCGTTTATGAAATCTTGAAGCGTGATTACCAGTTGCGACCTGTTGCTATTGAGGTTTTTAGCATGGATGGATGTAATGATCTCCTGGTTTTCCACAAAAAGGAGAGGGAAGAAGTATTCAAAAATTTGGTGGCAATGAATCTTCCACGTAATAGCATGTATGTATTTCTACTTACTGTGCTTTGTTTTTTGGGCATTCACCAATTTGTTTTGCTCTCTTTAGTCTCTTAATTTCTCAATCATTTATAGCCTAGCAAGGTGCATTGTATCATGGATTTACTAGTTGTCGTATCCTTGTAATCACATGATTTATTCTTTGACACATGCTATTTATAGCATATAAAATTTGTTGCATGAGGTAAGAGAGAACAGTATTGTGAAGAGGATATGGCATCCTCTATTGGCCATTATGGGAGATAATTGTGGTTTCAACCTTTCTCCAAGCAATTGACTCGATTGATGTGATTTTTTTTTTTTTTTGTTTCTTTTTTAATGCTGCATATTTGCCACTTTTAATCCATACAAGTACCAATTTGTTTATGCATAAGTTCTGAGTTCAGTGCTGTGTGGAGTATTTGCTTTTGTAGAATCCTTCATATATCTAAATGTATAAATTCATGCAACAGGCTGGACACAACTATTTCTGGATCAACAAAACAAGAAAGTAATGAGGGTGGTCGCCTTTTCAAGATTATGGCCAAATCTTTTTCTAAAAGGTGGCAAAATGGAGAAATAAGCAATTTCCAATACCTAATGCACCTAAACACATTGGCTGGACGTGGATACAGTGATCTCACCCAGTATCCAGTATTTCCATGGGTTCTTGCTGACTATGAGAGTGAAACTCTGGACTTATCAGATCCCAAAACATTCCGAAAGCTGGATAAACCCATGGGTTGTCAAACCCCAGAAGGCGAAGATGAATTTCGGAAAAGGTTCTTTCTGCGTCTTCTGTTCATATTATAATTGTTGATTCCACTCACTGTCTGGTTCCCCTGTTGAGCAACGTGATTTTGTCATTGTTTGCATATTTTGGTATCTGTAAGTGACCACATTTTTCATTTTTGTGATTTTGTCTCTGTTTCAGATATGAGAGCTGGGATGATCCTGAGGTCCCGAAATTTCACTATGGTTCTCACTATTCAAGTGCTGGGATTGTCCTCTTCTATCTATTGCGCTTGCCACCCTTCAGTTTGGAGAATCAGAAGCTTCAAGGGGGCCAGTTCGACCATGCTGATCGTCTTTTTAATAGTATCAGAGACACATGGTTAAGTGCAGCTGGGAAGAGCAACACTTCGGATGTAAAGGAAATGATTCCTGAATTCTTCTACATGCCAGAATTTTTGGAGAATAGGTTCAACCTTGATTTGGGAGAGAAACAGTCCGGAGAAAAGGTTTGTCTAAGTTTCCCTCCCCTCTGTTTTGCTCCTTGTCCGTCCAGTTCTTGTAAAGTCCCTGCTCTAAAGATTGTAGAGGAAGTACCTTTCATATGAGAACTTTATTTTTTCTCAGTTCACTACCTGTTGATCATAATCATGTTTTTGGCTTTGTAGGTTGGTGATGTCATTCTACCTTCTTGGGCCAAAGGGAGCGCGAGAGAGTTCATCAGGAAGCATAGGGAAGCATTGGAATCTGATTATGTTTCGGAAAATTTGCATCATTGGATAGACCTTATCTTTGGGTATAAACAACGAGGAAAGGTAAGCATTTCCTTGTGATGTAATTAACCATCTAGAAGCCATTTGTTGATTGCATTATAGTTCCAATATTTAATTATCATGCCTTCTCATTCTAAAAGGTACCATTTCTTACCACCTAATATTGTTCTTGGTCGGAACTTCCATGATGTGGCATTTGCATTGCTGGAGTCTGTGCACTTTGCTGTTTCAAATGAGGATAATTCTTTGCTTTACCTAGTAAAAAATCACAAAAACTTCACCAGTATTGTGGCATCCAATTTGGTATTTGCATTGCTGGAGTTTGTGGCAATTTATTGTTTCAAATGAGGATAATGCTTTACTTTACCTCATAAAAGATCACAAAATTTTCACCAGTATTGTGGCATCCAATTTGGCACCCTAATCAAATGCTGACTTCTGATTGTTTGTTGCTATTATACTCAATTCAAAATTTCTCCCGTAATTATTGCAAATAGATCCGATCAACTGCTTCAATTTGTAAAAATGAGAGAATTGAGATAATAATAATAACTATCTTCCCCCTACTTTTCCTTATTTAACTATGCCAAATTTTTAAAGGAAAATGATTGTAACGTTTGTTTATTTCTCTCTGTCCTTTCTCTCCCCTATCCATTCATTTCTCTTTATTTATTTCTTTCTTCATTCTTAGTGTTGATGAAATCTTTAAAATTTATTATAAATAAACAGAGAAAGCTAGTGGAGGAGAAAAATTTTAGGGGTACTGAGAATAATAATGGAGATCTGAGTGAAATATAGCATTACCCTTTTAACTGATTGTCTGTATCGGTACCAAATATTCTATGAATCGTCAAAGGCTAAGATTATCTCACCATTGACGTGTCCGAATTCTAGGTGTGCTGGCTTCTTTTTAGAGGAATCCCCCCCGGGGGGGGGGGGATATCTCCAGTTGTCCAAATTTGAAATGATTTGCTTTCCTTGAAGTAGATCTCATTATGTTTTTACCTTATTTTCAAAAGCTTTGTAACCTGGTGGAAGCAGTTATATTGTCCTTGCACTATATGATTTTGAAATGTGAAGTTACTTTCATGACAGGCTGCTGAAGAAGCAGTGAATGTGTTCTACCATTACACATATGAGGGCAGTGTGGATATAGATGCGGTCACAGATCCTGCTATGAAGGCCTCCATCCTAGCTCAAATCAACCACTTTGGGCAAACACCCAAGCAACTGTTTCTGAAACCTCACGTAAAAAGACGGTCTGACAGGAAGCTTCCTATCCATCCACTCAAGCATGCTATGCATCTCATACCTAATGAAGTGCGGAAGAGTTCATCTTCCATTACCCAAATCACAACCTTAAATGAGAAGATTCTTATTGCGGGACCGAATAATTTGCTCAAACCCAGAACATATACAAAATATGTTGCATGGGGTTTTCCAGACCGTAGTTTGAGATTTATGAGCTATGATCAAGATAAGCTGCTCTCTACACATGAGAACCTTCACAAAGGAAATCAGATTCAGTGTACTGGAGTCAGTCACGATGGCCATATTCTGGTTACGGGGGCTGATGATGGTTTGGTTTGTGCATGGAGGATAAGTATGGATGGGCCACGCGGTGTACTTCATCTGCGGTTGGAGAAAGCACTTTGTGCTCACACTGCCAAAATCACATGCCTCCGCATTAGCCAGCCTTACATGCTTATTGTTAGTGGATCAGAGGACTCCACTGTTATTCTGTGGGATTTGAGCTCCTTAGCTTTTGTTAGGCAACTTCCGGAGTTCCCAGCACCAATTTCTGCCATATATGTGAATGATTTGAATGGTGAAATTATTACTGCTTCTGGAATTATGCTTGCTGTTTGGAGCATCAATGGCGATTGCCTGGCAGTGGTTAACACATCTCAACTTCCGTCAGATTTTATTCTCTCTGTTGCATGTTGTACATTTTCTGATTGGATGGAAACAAATTGGTATGTCACGGGTCATCAAAGTGGAGCTGTCAAGGTATGGCGAATGATTCATTGCTCTGATGAAAGTGCCCAGAGCAAGTCATCCAGCAACAGGACCGGTGGTTTAGCAATTTCTGGAAAGCCGCCAGAATACTGGTTGGTCCTCCAAAAGGTACTCAAGGCTCATAAGCATCCGGTGACTGCACTTCATATCACAAGTGATTTAAAGCAGTTATTGAGCGGGGATTCTGGTGGACATTTGTTATCTTGGACTCTACCGGATGAAGTCCTAAGATCTGTATCAACTCGGGGGTGAGGGTGGAATTATAACATAATTGCTTGAATGTTAACTCTTGTCAAATTGGGTCATGGTTATGGTTGTTCGTCACGAACCCAGGAAAGGCATGGGACATCTCTCCCTATAATTGACAGGAATAGAGGTCTCACTCGTGAGACATTTCACAGGAAAAGCTGAACCGCAGGGCTGGCGTGGAACTGGGAAAGAGAGAATGATCAAAAAGATGATGAAGATGATGATGTTGATGCTTTCATACTCCCCCAATATGTATACGGACCTGTAGCATCTGGATTGCGGTCTTTTTTGGAGGCCTCGGGGGGGGCAAACTTCTGATTTGAACAAGACGGTGAACGACCCTGTTTTTGTTGTGTCATATGTGATTAGTCGAGGGACTTTTCTCATTCATTCAGGGAACATGGTGAGTTCTGTATTTTATTTTTCTGGGTGTAAATAGAAGGTTGAATAGCAGTGTGTGATGAATTGTATAGAGGAAAAGATGTACGCAGGTGGAACGTGGGAAGGGTGTAAATACCCTGCAAGTTTCAAACAGGAATTATGAGGGTGTATTCGTGATGAATCCAAATTCTTTTGGTATGAGTACAATTGGGTACTTTGTACACTTTTGGTTGTGAAAAAAGTAGTCTCTCTATCTCTAGCGGTGATGAGAATTAGCTGTGACCTAGTCAAGATTAGGTTTGGATTATTGGTCCAGTATTAGCATCAAGTGACTTATTTAATAATTTTTGCTGTAATTATTTTTTAAGAAATCCTTATTGTAATATTTTAGTTATATTTGGTAAATATTCTGAAGAAAATAAATAAATAAATAAATATATATATATATATATATATATATATATATATATTGTGTGTTTGATTGATTGATATTCAATAATCAATTCATAAATTGATTCTGATTAATCCGATTTGAGTTGAAGTGTTGAACCTATTAAGGGATGAGCTTTCTGAGTATCTTTTTTTTTTATTATTATTATTTTTAAAATTTGAATCCGAAAATTCAATGCTTTTTTTTTGTTTTGGAAGGCGTTGGTAAAATAAATAAATCATTAAAATAGATTAAAATTTAGGACTACAAAGTACAAACTACAATCCGAAATTGTATTTTATCGTTAATTACTTGTATAAATTTTTAAACTTTAAAATGTTATTATTAAATATTCAAACTTCCAAAAGTATTATAATTAATTTTTTTTTTTTTTTTTGCCACTAACGATATCAAAATAACTATTAAATGCTGAATTGTTGACATGGCAAACAAGATGGGTTCTTGCATCATGATATCACATGGCACGCGCCACGTTTACTATTTTTGCAACACTGATTGTCGTTTGTATTCAAGAATCCAATTGTGATTTTAGTGTAAAGTTCACGGATAGTGCATATTATTTACTAAAATTTCAAATTTTAATTTATTTGAAAATAATAATTCATTTCTAATAGAATATCTAAATTCAAAAAACCAATATCTAAATAATAATTCAAATTATCTACTTGGTTTGAAAGCTGAATTTAATTCAAATCTTTAATTTAATTTGAAAATCCTAATTAAATGCGAATATTATCGAGTATCCGGAGTTTTGCTCCAACTAATCTCAGCTGAGTTGCTGTCGGTCCCAATCGGGAGGAAAGAGTTACATTTCAAACCGTAAGAACTTTGGTTCTACATGTTTATCCATTTCCTTTTCTCTTGCTTGGGGTTTTCGCATTTTTGCTTACGCCATTGGACCAGCTTTGTGTTGCTGCATGCTGTCAAAGACTTGCTGTTCTTATAAGGTAGTCCTTCCAAAGTTCCTTGACCTCCTCGATCCTCCTAATCTTAACATTCCTTAGCCATACAAAAAACTTAATTGCACCTCTCCAACTCCCAATCATTTGCCGCTCTATAAAAGTTGACATGTCAACAAGGACCTCCAGCCATTTGATGCAATCTCAAAGAGTTCAATGAAGTGGCTTTTCTGCAATCTACAGTCTCATCAAGCATTATGCCCCCGGGGGGGGGGGGAACTCATAAGATCACCCACTCAATTCAGAATGTTTTGCTGGACATAATTGGTAAAGAGAGTGTTTCCTAATACATTTCAGAATGTTTTGTATGTAATTAGGAGGTGAAGGTGTTGAAAGCAAAAGACTCAATAGATTAGTTCGAAATCAGAATAGATTGGTGGTCGAAACCAAAACTTATGCATTACTGAATTGGAGAGACCACAGGATTAGTTACACAGATATTTATGCGCCAGAAGCTATATTTGCCAAAATTGCTGTCTAAGTCCGCTGTCTCAAAAATCAGAGTGGTCAGTTCTTGAGTCGTTTGGGTGAGGTGGGGGTAAAGAGTACAATGCTAGCTTTCAGTGTCCACTACATCAAACACACCAAAGTTCGTACATGGCTCAGGACACCTTAATTTGCCTAACATCTAAAGGTCTGCTTTAATTTTACCTATATTGCATTTCAAGGAATGAACCAAAGGGATCACAAAAGTTAAGGTGGATTGATAGCCTTCTTTCTCTTATAAATCTTCAGGTATGGTATTCTTTCCATGCTCATTGGAGTTATTTTCTATGTGCTCCTGTTACAACCGGAAGTTTTTGCATTCTGCCCTAACTTTTCTGTTCTCATTTTGCATTTTTAACGCAATGGTGTTGTTCTTGCTGGTAGACACCAGCTTGTCTCCTGTTGTACAGATTGTAAACAATGGACTAAATGACTAGCGCCTTTTTTTTTAATTGTTTTTTCCCTTTAGAATGGTTTACATAACCACGGTTACAATGACGTATTTTTGTCATAGCCCTGAAACATTTTTGTTTGCTAGTTGTTAGTTGGCATGGCAACTTCCAAACAAGCTGTTCAAGTTGCCAAGATGTTGCATATCTCCTCTTGACAGAAGGCAAATGAAGTGGCTCTTTATTGACCAAAGAGGCTGTTCTGCATCCGTTGAGGGCTACCTGAATATCACAAAGCAACCAAATGATGCTCTGGTGGCTGCTGATTTAGATATGGATTTTGCCTTTCCTTTTTCTAATTTGTTTTTTCTTTCTTGTTTTTTATTGTGCTTTTGACTAGCAAAATAAGAAAGGTAATTTCTTGCAAAAAGCAGAAAGCAAGGCCTTATTTTAACTGCTCAATCTGATACAAATACCTGTCTCTAATATGCAGGTACAATTGAAGTTTCTGTGCAAAAGCATTGAACATGCCTACCCAGTTTGGGGTGTTGTATTTTGTTTGGCGAAGGTAGTGATTGCACCAATGATAATGAGGTGTGACTAAGTTCCATATTCCTTATTCACTGTGAAGTTGTCGGATCTGATGATCATCAACCTGGATCTCTTAACATCAATTATATTGTTGCACAGAATACCCTAGAGCAGCTTGTAAGTAAGTAGCTCCCGGAGGACTTAATTAGCTCTCTATACCTCTCTAAGTACATAAATGCTAGTTGTATATGCATTCTACAATTCGTATATAACTTTGGTGACGGTCTTCTCTGTGCTTTGCAGGATGTTCAGAAAATCTATAAATCATCGGAGGCCTTCAATCCTTTACTTCTTTCGGAGCTGTGTAGCTTCCAAACTGACCTTGTGGATTTCAGAACTCATTTAATATGACTTTCCAGAATTCAACATAAGCTGAAGTTCTGTTCTTTCGTGGAAACAGGCAATGAGGATTCCTGCTAGCCTTTGCATCAGAGGATGGATTTGTAATGGACTTCACAGGCTATAGAATCAGTGTGTTCTCCCACGTTGTAATGTTTTACTACTATACCCAGTTTCTAGTTTAATTGCGATCATATACATATGCACATATCTAAAGAATGGGCTAATATTTGGGCTTTTTTGTTCTAAATTTCAGATATTTGTGAATTGTATAATGGGATCTTTGTGGTGGTTTTACAATAATAAATGAGATTAAGAAAGTTTATGTTGTAAAAATGTCCGAAGGTAGACTATCTTAAGTCCTAACGATCATGGTTGAGTAGAAGACAGTGACACACAGAAGGTGGTGAGATTTTTCGATCATGGTTGAGTTCATCAGAGAAAACATTTTGTTTTCAACGTTACCTTTTCTGCTTGTAGGCATGCCATATATACTTCACCTGTAGTGACTATTAAAAGAGGTTGCCAAAGCTTGTGTGGGGATTTTTTTTTTTTTTTTTTTTCAGTCAAAACCCAAGTTGGACCGGAGAACCGGATTGAACCGGCCCGGTCCAACTAGGTTTTTTTTTAGTATAAAATATTTGTGAGAATTGTAATAAGGAGGGTGAATTTTGACGCAATGATTGAATTATTTCTTTGGTGATTTTGAGGTCACGGATTCGAGATATAGAAACAGTTTTTTTACAAAAAAAATAAAGAAAAGTCTACATATATATACGTCCACCCTCCTTCTACCCTCTCACTAAGTCAGGAAACATTTTGTGCATAAGATGAGTTCGTTTTCTTTTCATTATTATTTGTGAGAATTGCAATGTTCAAGCCGGAGAATGGAATAAATACATGCATAGCCTTCACCAATGAACCACACCATCTTGTTGTTTTAATATATTATAATTTAAATTTATTTATCACTTAGTCATCCGGTCTTTTTATCTGGATAGACCGGTTTGGCCATCCATCGATCTCTTGGCACAATCAATTTGTGCTCCGATCTGGATTTCAAAACACTGTACAACACTAACTCATTCGGCTCTATCTCAAGAGAAAATTCTGTCCTCTATCAATGCTAACCACAAGCCAATTTCTATGTTCTGTTACTAAGAAAACAAAAGCCCTTTGAAGGGGATATACGAAAATACCTTTGAAAAAAAATATTTTTTTTTATTTGAAAAAAAGTGGTTCTATGGATCGGAATATTTTTAACATTTAAATACTAAATTATTTTCCAAAAGTTTAACTTTTTGCAAAACAAATAAAGCTTCAAACTCTATTGTTTTATATTATTTTTGGTAAATTTCTTAAAATCTTTTGTTTATGAATAATATTATCTAAATATTTAAATAATTTTAATTTGAATAAATGAAACGATAAGTAATACATTAGTCAATTTTTTAATACATTATTAATTAGCTTATATCGCTTACTTCAACTAAAAGTTAAAGATAGTGAATTATAATTAGAGTAAAGCCAAATGTTTTATAAATGTTTAAAATAATTTATTATAATAATTTAGAATATGAAACACCTTTTATTCATATCAAATTACAAAAGCATCGGAAAATTATATAGTTAGAACATGGAAATTCAAAAGGCCTTTGTTTCTTCCTTGTATTGAGGGCATATAGGTAAAATGTCTTTGAAAAAAAAAAGCTTTTTTTCTTTTTTTTTTTTTTTGTTGATTGAAAAAATTATTTATCTTATTAATGAATAACATTAATTACAGGTTCTGCGTGATTATTTAGAGGGTAAAATCTTACCACTAAGCTCTGAAGTTTTAACCTAATTTAGCTCTAGCTTTTGTGATGTGAAATTGTGAGCTACATATGATCTAGGTCTACGTACATGCTAGCTGTGCATTGTACTTGCAGTAACTTGGATCACAGTCGCCATTTCTGGTTGCATCGATAGTGCTTGTATCGTGTAGTCGCATGTGGGTTGCTTCTGTTTAGACTGTGTGGCGGTCCCACCCATAGGTAGGGGACTGCAACCAAAAGATGTTCATCTCAAGTAGAGAAATTATCCATGTAAAGGTTTGAAGCCTCTTTTTCTCTTGAGCCCCTTCTACGGACAAAAGGTCTTAATGGAGCAAACGAATTGGACTAAAGCTCAAAAGTTGATCCCTGCAACCCCATACATAAACAACATTTGAAAACTTCCACATTGAATGCCCGGTTAATTTTTGTCTTTTAGTTGGTTTGGGTTGCTAGATGTAACAGGACCCAGGAGACTATCCTCCTAGCCTTATTGCCCTACAACTACAAATGCGAGTCCAGGTGGGTTGTGTGTTTGGTGCCGGTGGTGGTAACATTAAATTTGAATCTAAACCCATGAGTAATTAATGGGTTTGGATTGGGGGTTGTCACACTCACAGCTGAACTGTGTTACTGCTAGGATGCAGTTCCGGCTGGTTTTGTGAGGTCCAGTAAAGCAATTTTAGCATCCCAAGAGAAAAGAAAAGGTTTTGCTTCCTATCTTGTTCACACTTGCATTTGCAGAATATTAGTATTGAGAGAGTCACGGACCACTCTAGGCTGTACCATGCCCTCGTCCTATGCACCACTAGGATAAGAACTTTGCATCTGCCACAATTTTAAATGAGTCAGAACAAAGCACACCGGGCCAAAATGCATTTTTTTTTGACAGAGGGGCTTGCAACTTGTAATATTTGCTTTTTTTTTTTTCTTTAAACGATATAAAACAACACGTAATATTTGTCGAGGAGGGGATAGCATCCAAACCGGACCTAAGAGAGCGAGAAAGTTACAGGCCCTGGCATCTTAGTACAAACATGAATATCAGGCGTCTCTCTCACTTTTTTTTTGCCCTTTTTTTTATTTATAGAAAGGAAAACTTTATATCAATACTGTCGACGTAGGTGAGAATAATACTTTTATCCTTTAATCAGATTGAGAGTTTGACTATCATCGAAAACGGAGAAAATAATGTTGGGAGACCTTCCCTGAAATAAGATTCGACAATCAGATCGATTCTGGATTAATTGGGACGAAATATAAAAAAAATGGAAAACTTCGGGACCCAGAAATTAAATTTACAATCCAAGAATATCTATTACAAGTGTCTCTCATTTTTCTTTGGTTATAGCATTTTCTTGACACGGGAGAGAGTAAGCATTTACATTTCCGGCGACGTGAAATGGCAATTGAAATTGAAAAGATGAGAGAGAGAGAGAGAGAGAGAGGATGAAGTCTGAAACACTAAAAAAGTGTTGAACAGAAACAGAATAGCAGAGGCGTAGAAGTGTCAGCCCAAAAACTCCTTGGTACCCTATACAAAAAACAACCCAATAATTGAAGCATCCGCCTCATGCCTTCAGCCTACTTCCACGGTATGATAATGCCTCTCTCTCTCTCTCCGTAGATATGTTCAGCTCACCAGTGCTATCATCTCTCTCTAGCTCTCAACTTCACAGGCCCCACCATCAACCTGCCATTGCTACCCTATGCAGCCACCACCTGTGTCACCGTACTACTTCTCTAGTCTCCATAGCTATTAGCTTCTCATTCCCAACTAACGCAGCTGTTACTCATTGGGCCTTCCTTCTGAGCTTTCCCGCATGATGCTTGATCCTTTATTTCACTGTGCCACGGTCGGATGAGCTCTCTCTCTCTCTCTCTCAAGATTGTGCTATAAATATAATCCTATTCTCCCTCCGTCATCCGTGCCATCTGCCCTTCTTCCAAATCTGAGATAGGATTTCTCTGTCCGTTCTAGACCAACTTATCTGTTGAGTCATCCTTATCGTAGCTAGTTCTTTTCTTCTCCTTATTCTTCTTTTGCCTCCTTTTTTCCTTCTTCATGGCTCTAGCTTAGCTCTCTTTTCAGCTTCCGTTTCTTCCCCATTTTAGCAATGTATGCGCGCAACTTCTAGGTTATCGTCGTGTCTTTCCATGATATTTCTTTCATGCTTTTCAACAGCTGCAAGAATGATTGTTCTGTTGTTGCACTATTTCTGCATAAGTATTTAGTAGAATCCTTCTTTCCCTTCGTTCTAAGGCAATGCCAAACTCTACTTTCCTTTGGCGTGTGGGGAGTTGATGCTTAATGTTCTTTCGCAGATTGTGCAGCTTACGCAAACAAGTCTACAAGGGAATAGGTGAAGCTGCCAGGATGATCTAGCTTTTGTTAGAGAGAGAGTGAAAATGAAAAGGAAGAAATTAACACTAGTTTGGTCATGCTCTGACAGCCTCACTCCTTCCCCTCTGGCTACGCATAGAGACACCTAAGCTCTCCCAAATCTGCATTTAAAAAGGAACCTCCATCCAAGTAAGTATATTCTTTATCAAAAGCTTTTTATAATGAATTACTATTTAACGTTAACTCTTTTTTTCCCTTCACTAATATTAGTTCCTTTTTTAGTTGTCCATTTAAAACTTTCACTGTTTGATAGATGACTCCTGAAATGACCTAATGGAGGGCCAATCGCTTTTTCATTCTCTGTGTCTAAAATCTGTTGACTCGTACAATGAACAATAGCAATAAAGTTCCTATTTGAGAACTTAGTTTTTTTAGTGCTTCTTAGTTTTCATGAATCAAACTGGAACCTCCAAATGTGGGAACTCTGATATAGTGTAATGTGCAAGTGTTTGATTTTTTTTCTATAAATAATTGCTTTTCTATTTCTATTAAGGCATTTTGATCTTGTCTGGCATTCTCAATAATGGAAGTAAAAAGAACTTTTTCATTTGTGCTCTTGTTGTCGTATTTATTATTTGTCCATCTTATCTCAGTACCTCTCATTAGAAAATTAAATGAAAGAGTTTTGAGTTGGCAGAGAATATATGATCAATTTTTTGTATAGTTCAAAGAACCAGTCGCACCTTGGCTATCTACTTTTGCTGCTGAGTGAGCTAGTGATTATATTACCCTCTTGTGGTGCTTCATTTTTTTTTTTGGACAGGGGTATGCCACTTGGAAACAGCATTCTGCATTGACTTGGAAGCATCTTCTTATGTAGGTGAAGATCTCCCCCTACTCCCTTCTTGTGGGAAGATGAGAGAAAGAGAGAGACTTAAACAAGAGAAGAAAGAGTCTAAAATGGTGACTGTAACTGTGTTTGTGATGAAGGACATAGTTTTTAGGGGAGAGAAATTAGCCAACCAAATGGGTTCAGTAGGAAGTCTAAAATGGGTTTGAGGCAGGATCCTCATTTTCTGGCATGTACACGTTTTCCCCCTAACCCTAAGTGGAATTTGGAATGCCGGTTCGAAATTGTTTTGATATGTATGCCAACTGCGATAAGCCGGGCTATACTGATTTTTCCATTTTTTTTTCTTTTTTCTCTCTGGAGATCCGAGAAATTTGAGCCGTTGCAGACCTATCTTGTCAAATACATTCGGGGACTACCCACGAAACTCTGTACATCAGATCAAAACAAGAAACTAGGACAGATTGCAAGAAACTTGCTATGTGAATTTTTTTTTTCCCCGGGGGGGGGGGGAATGTCGTAATATCATGACATTGTTCAAGCCGCCAGGGGTGACCAAGGTTTATGCCCGGCCCTGAAATAGAGCCATTCTGCTGGTTCAAGGTCCTAAAATATTTAACCACTAATCTTAGCTATTTTACGGTTTCATGGGTTCAAGTAAAGAGTTGTAAATTGTCTTAATTTGGGGCAGTTTAGGAATGACTGGTTTTGGGCCAATTTCGGGCTGAATCTTGTTCTTCAATTTTTTTTCTTGAAAAAAAGAAAGAAATTGGCTTTTTTAAAATACCCATAAAACTAGTTGTATAATGTTCAGTTTCAAGCCATTTTCATCATTTTTCTTGAAACTATCATTTACCTTTTTTATATTATTTTTAAGTCGGAACCAGTTCCCTCTTACTTTAAGAGCAACAAAGAAATGTTTAAAGGAAAAGGTAAATGGTAATTTTGAGTTTGGAATCAAATAGTACAAATAATTTTGCACCTGTCAAAGAACTTGGCAAATTGCTGTTTTTAATGGTTTTTGTTTTATTTTTAAGTATAAAACCTATTAAATATGAACAATAAAAAGTATTTAATAATTTTTAAAAACGCATTGACAAGACAAAAAGGTAATTCTCATTTATTTATTAATTAATTGGAAAAATAATAAAAAAATAATTATTTATCAGCCCTTGTTACTTCTTTGAATATATGAGGAGTTTTATTTGTCCATAATCGTAACATATATGAAAATATTGCATCAGGAGGCATAAATTGTTTTAGTAGACCGACAGGTATCTTTTTTCGGGTCAGGGAGTTTGACACGTGGTAGTTGACAGTCTTATGGGTCAAATCTTTCTTTCCGGTTGGTGATCTCATTTCAAATCTTTATATAATAAAAAAAAATTGACACGTGGCAATTATTTTATCCTATAAATGCCTAGTTTTCGGACTATGATTGGCCAGTCGTTTGGGGCTGCCTACGTTTCCAACTTCGAACCCCATGAGGCCTTCACAGCTAGACAGATGCATTTGGTTCAATCATATTTGAGTTGTGAGAGAGAAGATTGATTGAACTAAAGAGGTCAAAGATTAATGAGCGACAAAAACAGAGGAGATCAATCCGTCTCTTTCTCTCTCTCTCTCTCTCTCTGTTTGTATCGTTTTTGTTTTCCACCTTTGCTTCTTTCTTTTTCTTTCTCTTTTTGCTCTCTCCCTAGCGTTACCAATGATATATTTTCTCTCTTCTCCATGTTTTTGTCACTAGTGATATCTTTTCACTCTTTTCTTTTTTTCTTTTTTTTTTCTTGGTGATTTCTCTCTCTATCTTCTCTCTCTTTCTTTCTCACATGACCTAACTTACTTGGCACTAAATTAAACTATCATAGTCAACAAGTCCTTATTACAACATGACTTGTTTAAAGAGTTATAGGACGAGAATTTAACTTACTTTGATTACAAGCATGCAACATTCAACTATAATATGGTTCTGAACGGAAAAATTAACGTGAGGAGACCTATCACTTCAATTGGGCCCTGTAAACAGTCGATCCAGATTAGTCGAGACAAAATCCAGAATACTGGATCGGTGGTTTAATCATGGTACAAAAAAAAAACTATAATATTGCCCACTAAAAAAAATATATATGAATAATTCTTTTAGTTTCTTAATGCTACGATATAATATAACTTTATACTTAAACACTAGTTATTAAAGATGGAGAGGTTCTATATTTATAACTCCTCTCCCCACATATGACTAACTCCGTCACAAATGTGGGCTTTAATGTGAGCTCAGCCTGATAGAATTGAGCACTCCACACACATTCAGGTTCCTTAGTTAGAGGGTGTGCGCCTAGGGATCCGTTTAATTAAAACATATTTGAAATATGTGATAATCTCATATAGTTAATGATTTATTTTCATATGATAAATTTGATTTGAATACTGTAAGATTTATTAAAGAATTATTTTTTTTAATTTTTGTTTTTCTATTTTTATTATTTAAATTTAAGATTTTTTATTTAAAAAAAAGTAGGGTCATGTTCTTGTATGGATGAAAATTTAAACAAAAGTAAGTAGAATGGAAGTGAAATAACCTAAAACTGGATACTACCGGAAAC
Source organism: Dillenia suffruticosa (assembly GCA_033439265.1). Taxonomy (NCBI): domain Eukaryota; kingdom Viridiplantae; phylum Streptophyta; class Magnoliopsida; order Dilleniales; family Dilleniaceae; genus Dillenia; species Dillenia suffruticosa. Next base: position 22,593,756 of record JAVTVX010000020.1, on the reverse strand, counting down.
CTTAGAGTATACAATGATTAAGTTTAGGATGTGACTAATGAGCAATCCCCAAATTGAAGCCAAATTTTGTGGGGGACTTCCCTTCGAATGGGCATTTGGTATCCAACCCTGTTTGTGATTCTATTGGGTAATGATGACTTTCCAATGCATCTACCCTTGTTTACCTGCCGAAAGGCATCAAAAGCAACTTCAAGGAAACAGAATATGTCAAAATCATATCAACTTTTCTGATCAGAAAAAAAATATATATATATATATGTATATATATATTAAATTAAAAATAACAGTGTTTTGTCTTTAGTTATTGGTTGTTTCAGAGGGTTCACTTTACAGATAAGACTTACCACATGTCACTTAATCCCATCTTAGTGTCTTTAATGACCTAGCTTTTGTATATATAGCTAGGCATGCAGCTGACACCAATCTATTGGATGCAGCAGGAAATCACAATGTGTGTGTACAAAACAAAATCCCTGCAAAAGTAAAAAAAGGGAACAGCCTACTGCGTAACCCATCCATTGTTATTTATTGCTCTAAGGTAATTAATGAGGAAATACAGAAGGTTGTTGAAAAAAATAAATAATTTCAAATAAATGGTAAAATTCTTAATTTATTGTACGAAAATTTTAGTTCTACACCTCTTTAACAGATGCAATTCCACATGCGTTCGTATACAAGGATTTCTATTGTGCTTATGTTTAGTAGGGTATATTCATGTAAATAAAGAGGGAAAATGCAATTTTTTTGGGTATTTTCTTAATAACAAGAGGATATGAGATTTGCATTCATGATCTTTGTTATAGGTAGAAGTTTCGAAGTATTCCTGAAATTAATTAAGCTAATTTTAGTTAGTTATTTTATTGAGTATTTGATCTAGAAACATATCACATCGAACTTTGATTAGATGAAATAAAAAAAATAAATAGAACTAATGAAGAGATAGGGATTAGCCCTAATAGAATAGTATATATATAAAAAAAAAAGTTCTAAATCGAATAATTTATGCAAGAAAATATGATTTTGAGTATTTTTATGAATTGAGGTGTTATATTAGAAATGTTTGTTAAAATTCAATCGTTTTTCACTTGAGTCTTGAAAATTTGGCTAAGGGCATTTTTTTTTTGGTATCTTGGTTTGACTATCATCTGATATCCAAGATTTTACTTCGATTAATCTAAACCGACCGACTATAAGACTCATTTATGTAGGGGCAGGTCTCCCAACAGAGGGTTCTCCATACTCATACCAAGATTCGAACCCCGTATAGTTAAGGGATGAAAATGTCCCTACCGATTTGTATCACTGTTTGTTGGTATTTGGCTAAGGGCAGTTTAGATAGTATTATTTGTATTCAAGTTTTTGTATTAATATGTATATACTTTTACATATGTATGTATATGCAGATTTGAGCTAACACTACCACAATGATTATTAGTTTTGACATAATGCATGGGTGGACTTCAAACTCACTCACTGTCCCCACCACCAACAAAGGAACCAATCTTGGGAGGCATACAAGGGTTTTTGAAATTTCAACCAAAAGAAAAAGGAAAAAGGAAAAGATTTGAGAGAGATACTATTAGTTGCGAGTGCCGAGATGTCCCTTCCTGCTTTTTCTCCTACATCTAAGAAGGCCATGCACATTTGGTCCCCCCCCCCCAATGAAACTTCTTGTGTTTTTACACTTCTTTTTGGCCAAACTTAGTTGATGTTGATTGTTCTATACTCATATATATAGTTAAATTGAGAGAGAGAGAGATGCAGTCCCCACCGTAAAGTTGTAAATTAGAAAAAAAAAAAAAGAAAAAAGGAAGTCTTCCACTTCACAAGGGAAGTAACTTGTCTCCATGATGGGGGCTTGGGCGTGACAATTTCCTATTCTCCACTTTCGTACCAATGCCATCTGTTCTCTTCTCTTCATTGATAGCTACTAATACCATATCACCATATGCTTTTCAGTTCCCTTCAAAGAACACCAATATATCAACTACAAATATCAAAGATACTCCTGAAAGGACTAGATCCCTCCAATCCTCTCTCTCGCCCCCCTCCCAAGCCCCCTGTTTATCCCGCTTCTCACCCTCGTCTAGCTAGCCTCTTTTGGTCTTTGTTATGGGAGGACAACAAAAATTGTTCTCTCTCTCTCTCTCTTCCCCCCCCCCCCCAAAAAAAGCCCAACATTTATCCGGCCTCTCACCCTCGTCTGGCTTGCCCCTTTTAGTCTTGTGGGAGGACAAAAAAAATTGCTCTCTCTCTCTCTCTCTCGTGTGTATGCTTTTGGTGCACCGGCAGCAGTTGAAGCTGCCAGCATGATCTAAACTTTCCTATTTAACGGAGGCAAGATCAGATCATCTGGTGGCTTCACCTGTTGATGGGAGCACCACCCGATTTGTATCGCTTCAAGCAAATAGCTTCACTAGGGTTTTTCCACCGCAAATCATGGAACAAAAGGTTTGTATTTCATTTGTCTTGATATGGACGACCTTTTACTGATATATCACCTTTTCTGGCTCTCTTTTGTGTATTTTTGCTAGTGATGTACTTGTGGTGATGATTGTGATGTTCCTTTTCAACTTTCTTTTTCTCTTTTTATCTGTTTGGATCTTCTTGTTTATTTTTTGATGTTAGAATTTGTATTTAGATGAGCAAGTCATAGCTTGTTAGGGTTTTGAAGGACAACATTCTCTCCTCTCTAAATCCCTTGTGGCTCTTTTAAGGATGTTCCTATAACATCTTGCATGGTGAGCTTTTTATTCTTTTATGTTATTGTAGTTTTGTCTAGTACACATCCATTGGCTGGTATCTTTGTTCTTTTATCAACATATTAACATGGGAAAACATTTTTAAATATATTATGACTAGTTTTACTTGTGATGAGAAAATCGAACAATGCTGCGATTAGCAGTCTGTCAGTTAATGCATAAAATTATTTCATTTTATGAGAAATTTCTGGGTGATGAATAGTTTTTTTCCCTTCACATCTACATGATATGTATGTGCTTATTTAGTGCCATGCAACTCAGTTTTCTAAAAGAGAATATTTCATATGATTCCCAATTCTCCGCTTCTCCTTTTGCATCAATTGAGAGAGCTACTTGGAATTTCGTGTGGCAGTAGGTGGGAATACATCAGGTGAAATCAAAGAGAAATTAGAAAAAGAAAGGGATCCACAAAATCCTAATTATCTAATATAGCGGGGGTGTCATACGAATGCTACGAAAGATTTTAGTGAACAGAAAGGATTTTCAAAAGCAACAAAAAGGGACTTGAATCTTTGAAACTTGCAATGCAAGTTTTTGAGCGCTTTCATTGGAAAAAGTTGTACATAGTAAGGATTTTTTCCTTTTGCCTTTTCCTTTTCAATCATGAATAATGAATTGGATAGGAAGAGAAGAATGATGGTTGTGCCTCTAGATTGATTGGACCTGTCTCAGAATGACATCTATGCTTTCAAATTTTGTCTGTTTCTTTTGCCTTTTATTATTATTACTATTATTTTCAATGAGGTGAATGTATTGAAGAGCAAAAATTCACCTGGCACCATATTAGATAGAAGATTCAGAATAGAAGCTAGAGTGTCTTCTATGCAAATATTCTTCTTTCTGGTGTCCAAGAAGCTTGGCCAGAACATGAACACGACGTTGGAGCCGGACCTTCAAGCAGAAGGGGTCAAAAGAAATGTTAAATCAAAATGATATTAGCACGATTGAGTAAATTTCCTCAACATAACATGCCTTTTTTCTTCATATATATTCATATATACACTGATGATTTTGTAATTTGAGATCCCCTCCAGTAATATCTAATAATTTTGAAAGATTCAAAGATAATAAGATAGGAATACAGAATTTTAGTAAATTTCAACAAATAATTTCAATTTAGGGTATGCTAAGATTTTGATAACCTCGTGCACACCTGAACAAAATAATTTAGGCAATCGTTATACAAAAGAAGAAACTTCACAAGTGTTTTTTTCTTTATCAAGTCTTTGAACAGCAATTTAGATTGTTCCAACCAATGTATATGGTGTTCAGATTTGAGCAAACTTGTTAGGTAAACAATGACTTTAAGCCCAGGAATGCAGGGAGCTAATGAGTCTTCTGAATGTGAGGCAGGTGGAGCACATCTGCAGGGAAGCTAATTTCTGTGCTGATCATTTGGCTTTTCTGGGGGCTGAAAGGGTGATGCAGTTAAGTGAGCCGCCTGCTTCTATCCTTCCGTTGCTTAAAGAAGACAAAGAAGGGGTCGAGAGAATAAGGGGGCGAGCCAGCTCCATGAGATAGTCGTGCCTCCTGCCAATGTTCTTTCTTTCCTATTTGTGCTTGGTTTCCTGTTTCTTCTTCTTTTTTTTTTGGTTTTCACTGCACGGTACCCGAGCTACTTTGCTGGATTAATTGGGTCCAAACACTGTGAGACTCATCAGAGTTGATTCTTTCAAATCCTATTTCTTTATTTTTATGACTCGAATTCAAGATTTATGGTTACAAGAGTATGATACCACATCTATGGAAGTTTGGTGATTTCATGTTTCTTTTTTATTTTTTATTTTTTATTTTTGTTATAACGAGATTTGAAAACTAGTCACGGGTTGACGGAACGTTGCGTTTAGAGACACTTTCCTCTTTCATGCTTGTATCGTCTTTCACCCAAAAAAAAAAAGTTAAAGCCCACATGTTTTGGCCTAGTCTTAGGTGACACTCATAAATAAACAGGCTTAAAAAATCCAATGGGTGGCTAACCTAGCCGACTTGTTATTTCCTAATGGGCTGTAGGCCCCACCACAGCATGAAAGGGCTTGGGCCAATGGGAAAGCCTCGACTTGTTATCCTCGCGTTATACTTTCAATCCAAATTCAATTTTACTTTGGATTTATCAGATCAGTAAAAAAAGAAATTTAAAGGTTTTTTTTTGGGTAATCCCTTAATCTATTTTCTCATATTTGGTATGTAGAATTTAATTCTGGTGCATAATTGAGTAGGTAAAAGTATTCCCAAATTTAAGATAAAAGCATACCCATCTTTTAAGGGATTAAAAATATTTCCCCACACAAAATAAAATAATAAATTAAATTAATGTGTTTAGTTAAAATGAGAAAAATTAAATATGTTTTTTAGTAAGAGGAAAATTAAAAAGAACGTATATATAGAGAAAATATAAATTAAATTATTTTAAGACGGAGAAAACTAATCTATTTATCTTCACCAGAAAAAAAAATTAGAAACTAATATGTTAGAGAGACAAAATAAATTAAAGTGTCTAATTTTAGATATAAAAATTTAGAGAGAAAACTCGATACATACGTGTTTAAAGAGAGAAAATATAAATAAATTGATTTTTTTTTTTATAGAAAAAAGTAATGTATTTAGATTAAAAGGAGAAAAATTAAATTAAGTTTTTTTAACGAGAGAAAATTTTAAATCAATGTATTTAGAGTAATGAATTTTAAAATAATTTAAGTTTTTAGAGGAAGAATTATTTATTTTTTTAAAGAAAGAAAAAATTAAAATTGAATTTTCAAAGAGAGAAATTGAAAATATGAATCAAAATAATCTAATATTTGTTTCGTCGCAAACATTGTACTCTAGAATTAATGGTCTCAGAGATGGGCAGAATTTATGTAAGGCCCCAAAATTTTATTGTACTCGTTCAGGTTTTTAAGGGGGGAGAGAAGGAGCCGAAGGAGGGCTACTTATGCAGTTTGATTCGGTGTTGGCTCATTCATGGATTTCAAACCGATTAAGAAAGGTCCTGGATATTGTCATGACTATTGCTTGGCTACCTTTATTGCTTGCTGGCTGTCTCAACACAACCCATTTTTGAGGGAAACCCAGCTAATAGAGTATCTAAAGAATTGTTGGCCTAAGCCATTCGGATAGCCCAAGCTATTAAAGTTTTGCTTTGGCTCCACTCTTCCTCGGCACCTTGTGTTACCGTTGAGACATGTTGTCTTAAGATGTTGTGAGGTCAAAAGGGTTGGTATGTGCATCAATCTTTGCTCTTTGCATCTTTCGTCCAGATTTTCCCATGGGATCGGATCTTACATATGCCCCTAGACCATTTGAAATGGAGCCAAAAAGACGACCTTATGCAATACGATCTTGATGCTAGCTTAGGGCAAAGGCGGCAGGAACGTAGCTGGCAAACGTTGTCGATCGAGTCTGCCTTTAATTTTCGCCCTTACATAATATTCATGGTCAAGCAGGATACTTGGTACCGAATCCCCCCCAGTCCTCTCAGAAGTTTGCAATCAATTCTTGGTACCTCCTTATTCAGTTCAGACAACACCTTCAATCCAAGCTTCTCCAGTTCCAGAAAGTCATGAGGGCATCAAGACCAATGGGGCTTCCTGCATCAGTGAACAGCTTGGTTGCACGTGATTTCGGCAAGCACGGTGATATCATGGAAATTTGCAAGGTGGTATCTCTGCACTTGAGGGGGCATGGTCTCGACAGGATTGCCGAGATTGTTGTTGCACTGAGAAAATTCAGGGCGAAATAAGGCAGAGGCATTGATTCCCACATTTGAGATGCTTATCCAAGACCCTGAGTTTATGGGTTCTAGAGTGGAATGGAATGCTCACAGGTTAAAACATGCGCGCCAGCTCCTGGAGAAATGAAGTTAATGCGATTAGCAAATGATGGTGATACAGATGATGTGCAAAAGCCTGCTTGAAATGGCAGATCATGTAAATAAAATCCAGGGTAGGATTGAGAACAAGCTTAAAGCAGTGAGTGAAGATGAGGCAGACTTAACATCCCTTTTTCGTGAGACTTGCTATCAGGTGTGACCAGCTAATCTATTACTTTTGGACTTTGGGCAATTCCTCTTGTTTGTGCCAAGCTCATCTTATCTTTTTTGATTTATATATACTTTATGATAAAATGCTTCCTAGTTTCCCTGTATATTCTTGTCTTTTGGAAATAAAAATATGTATATTAGTTGATGGATTTGCAGGAGTGGCACCGAATAGGCCATCATTACCATCTCTTTGGTTGAGTGATTAACTAGACAATAATTAGGTAATGAAGAAAAAGGAAAACTTTAGTACAGTAGGATGGTAGATAATCTAGGATCTTTCTCTTGAAAAACCTATTCTGAGTGCCTAATCAGAACTGATGTTACTTTCCCGTTGGCCAAGCATGTTTGGAAAGTAATAGCTCATTCTAAGCTTAAGGCCTCTGATTGCTGGTTCTTGACAAACTCAGTGCAAGCAAGAAGACCTAACAAAACTTTATCTTCAGATACATGTACTATGCACCATTTAAGTGAGGAATCTCAAGATTTTTATGCTTTGTCTTGTCCAATCTCGTGGAAAATGTGGAATGGACTTTTTAACCTGTTTGATAAACAGTAGGGATTTGTCTGTGCTTAGATCTCAGCTTTCAAAGAGAGGACCTTTGGATGCCATAAAGAGGGAAAATCTCTTTAGTGGTTTGTAGTTATGGTAAATTTTTTGGAGTCTATGGTTCATGAGAAATGGTAGGATCACAAATAGCTTTCTATCTCTATTATGTGGTACAAGATAGTTTTTCTGCCCTGTTGTGGTGATCAGGTGATAGGTTCTTTAAGAGTGTGCTTGTAGAGTATGTTAGACAAGATTGGCAAGCTTTTGCTTATTTAGTAAGTTTTTTGTTAGATTTCTTCTCTTGCAATACTGGGAGGATATGTTATCCACATTTTGTACATTTTTTTTTCTTTGATCTCTAACAGAATATATACTTTTCTATACCCCCCTCCGAGTGAAGGAAAATTTTTGAGATCCACACTTCTTGAAGGCAGTCCCGAGGCTGCAAGTTTATAGAGAGAGCTAATTGCTTTAAAAGATGACATGGATGGTGAGCTGTAGGTGTATATCTTTCATTGTGGGGGGATTTTTGCCCATTTCCTAATTCAAGCTCTCTCTTGGTTTGAAGATTTAGATGCGGGAATCTTACATTTGTTATATTGAAAAGATGTTACCTGTGGAATATGAATTATATATCTCAGCTCGCAGTTAGTCCTCCCTGGTACAGCAGGATCAATGGAAATTCTGTCTGGACTTGCACAAACTGCTCAACCTTCAAACACATCTTTGGAGGCAAGGATATAATTATTTCTCGGCACGTTCATGCTTGCTTAATTTGGAGGAAAAGTCAATTTTCCTCTGAATTTTTATGTCATTTATTTTGTTAATGTATATATATATTTGGGATAAGATTGCAAGGAGAAGGTTTTTGAAAAACTTCCACAAGTTAGAGAAGTCTCTTGTAGTATTTGGTTTCTTGTTTAACAACCTTGTGGTTTTCTTTGAAGTTATGAGGTTCTGAGACAGTTTTAGTCTTGGTTGTTAATGGTACACTTCCTTGATGCTCTTTTGGAATATATTTCTCTTTAATCAAGAAAAGGAAAAAAGATTGCAGAGGAAGAGCAGAGCAATTGGAGTGCCGCATTTTTAAGAGGTGTAGGATACTATCAACTGGACAACAGGTGTCATGGTATCAAAATCACCTTGTTGGGATATAGGGTTGAAACAGGTGTGTCTATGGGCAGCCACAAGAGCAGCAGGAAACCTCCCTAAGCATTTGTGGTTTTTCCTCTGCTTAGCCCTAGGAAGACAACAGAATAGCCCAGCACAACTGGGATCTCAAGCATCAAAAGCGTTATTTATTTGCAGCCAAGTGAGACTACGAAGAACATCAGCTTCTTGGTAGGAGCATAGTTATGTTACCAGGATCTCAGCTATAGTTAATTGCCTGTGGGTCAACTCTGGGCAACAGAATATATACTTTTCTATACCCCCCTCCGAGTGAAGGAAAATTTTTGAGATCCACACTTCTTGAAGGCAGTCCCGAGGCTGCAAGTTTATAGAGAGAGCTAATTGCTTTAAAAGATGACATGGATGGTGAGCTGTAGGTGTATATCTTTCATTGTGGGGGGATTTTTGCCCATTTCCTAATTCAAGCTCTCTCTTGGTTTGAAGATTTAGATGCGGGAATCTTACATTTGTTATATTGAAAAGATGTTACCTGTGGAATATGAATTATATATCTCAGCTCGCAGTTAGTCCTCCCTGGTACAGCAGGATCAATGGAAATTCTGTCTGGACTTGCACAAACTGCTCAACCTTCAAACACATCTTTGGAGGCAAGGATATAATTATTTCTCGGCACGTTCATGCTTGCTTAATTTGGAGGAAAAGTCAATTTTCCTCTGAATTTTTATGTCATTTATTTTGTTAATGTATATATATATTTGGGATAAGATTGCAAGGAGAAGGTTTTTGAAAAACTTCCACAAGTTAGAGAAGTCTCTTGTAGTATTTGGTTTCTTGTTTAACAACCTTGTGGTTTTCTTTGAAGTTATGAGGTTCTGAGACAGTTTTAGTCTTGGTTGTTAATGGTACACTTCCTTGATGCTCTTTTGGAATATATTTCTCTTTAATCAAGAAAAGGAAAAAAGATTGCAGAGGAAGAGCAGAGCAATTGGAGTGCCGCATTTTTAAGAGGTGTAGGATACTATCAACTGGACAACAGGTGTCATGGTATCAAAATCACCTTGTTGGGATATAGGGTTGAAACAGGTGTGTCTATGGGCAGCCACAAGAGCAGCAGGAAACCTCCCTAAGCATTTGTGGTTTTTCCTCTGCTTAGCCCTAGGAAGACAACAGAATAGCCCAGCACAACTGGGATCTCAAGCATCAAAAGCGTTATTTATTTGCAGCCAAGTGAGACTACGAAGAACATCAGCTTCTTGGTAGGAGCATAGTTATGTTACCAGGATCTCAGCTATAGTTAATTGCCTGTGGGTCAACTCTGGGCAACAGAATATATACTTTTCTATACCCCCCTCCGAGTGAAGGAAAATTTTTGAGATCCACACTTCTTGAAGGCAGTCCCGAGGCTGCAAGTTTATAGAGAGAGCTAATTGCTTTAAAAGATGACATGGATGGTGAGCTGTAGGTGTATATCTTTCATTGTGGGGGGATTTTTGCCCATTTCCTAATTCAAGCTCTCTCTTGGTTTGAAGATTTAGATGCGGGAATCTTACATTTGTTATATTGAAAAGATGTTACCTGTGGAATATGAATTATATATCTCAGCTCGCAGTTAGTCCTCCCTGGTACAGCAGGATCAATGGAAATTCTGTCTGGACTTGCACAAACTGCTCAACCTTCAAACACATCTTTGGAGGCAAGGATATAATTATTTCTCGGCACGTTCATGCTTGCTTAATTTGGAGGAAAAGTCAATTTTCCTCTGAATTTTTATGTCATTTATTTTGTTAATGTATATATATATTTGGGATAAGATTGCAAGGAGAAGGTTTTTGAAAAACTTCCACAAGTTAGAGAAGTCTCTTGTAGTATTTGGTTTCTTGTTTAACAACCTTGTGGTTTTCTTTGAAGTTATGAGGTTCTGAGACAGTTTTAGTCTTGGTTGTTAATGGTACACTTCCTTGATGCTCTTTTGGAATATATTTCTCTTTAATCAAGAAAAGGAAAAAAGATTGCAGAGGAAGAGCAGAGCAATTGGAGTGCCGCATTTTTAAGAGGTGTAGGATACTATCAACTGGACAACAGGTGTCATGGTATCAAAATCACCTTGTTGGGATATAGGGTTGAAACAGGTGTGTCTATGGGCAGCCACAAGAGCAGCAGGAAACCTCCCTAAGCATTTGTGGTTTTTCCTCTGCTTAGCCCTAGGAAGACAACAGAATAGCCCAGCACAAGTGGGATCTCAAGCATCAAAAGCGTTATTTATTTGCAGCCAAGTGAGACTACGAAGAACATCAGCTTCTTGGTAGGAGCATAGTTATGTTACCAGGATCTCAGCTATAGTTAATTGCCTGTGGGTCAACTCTGGGCAACATCGTCTACAAGTGGAATCACTAAGTAGTACCTTAGAGGAACCACAAAATGAAACTGCTAGCTTGGCACACTGCATCATTGCAATAGAGGTCATAGAATTTTTCTTTAGAGCTATCCCTTCAAGGGAAAGCCCCATCACAGCAGTGTGATGTCCAAGCCCAAGTCATTCTGACACCACCCAGACAGTGGTCGTTCCAGGAAAGGCACCATAATTTGCATTAGGCTGATTACCATTTGTTTGCTGTTTCTGTTTTCTTCTTGTAATTGTCTTTGTACTCTTTATAACTGAAATTTATCTTATTCACATGCCATATTAAATCTAACCATCCCATTGTCATTGCAGTACAGGATGTTGAGAGAGATTAGGGTGTTACTTTCACATCTAGATAAAGAATCAACGATTGAATGCAGCATCATACAAAGTTAAACATTCTGACAGATTTGGACCTGCTAGAACACTTGATCTTTTCTATTGCTTTCATTCCCATAAGGTTGGGACAGCGGTTTATCCTACTGGGAGAATACAGCTGACAAAATCCCCAGTCTCCTAAATTTTGTACATAAACATGCTTTAAACACCTCAATAGTTGGAGCTTATGAAATTTCATACACATTGTTGTCCCTTTTCTTCAAAAATTCACTCTGTTCCTGCAATGCAACTGTTTCTGTGGCAACCTTTTGGAATTCACTTCATCCCATTGGTGGGATTTTGCTTGACTTCACCTCGTTGTGGTGTAGGAACACAGGCTGCACAAAGTACTATATGAGGAGATGAGTGAAACAGGATGATGTATCAAGGTTCTTTTGCTCCTTTGCTTGATATATTTCCTGCTACCCATGCCATTTGCTTGTTCTTTTCCAACACCTTGGCTGGTTTTGATACCATTGCATGCCCTGTACCAGGAGGGATGTCGGCTTCTTCACAGTAAAGGAGCTTCTCCTGTTGACTGTTGGCCACCACCATCTTTAGCCGTGAGCTTTTTTGCCCTCAGTGAGGAGCGTTCTTCTTAAGATAAGTTCACTACCATGCACCCTTTTTCCATGCATGAGCCTTGTAAACTAGTGTCTGCCAAACTTTGGTGAGTATGGATTTTGATCGCTTTAGATTGCTGAATAAGGGTGTGTTGGAAACTGGTATTAATTTGACAAACCAGCCGATTGGCCATGAGAAAGCAGCAATCACTATACATGCAATCCATTGAACCAAGTTCAGTTTCTCTGTATCTGCAAACTTCTTTAGAAACTCCACCATCACAACCTGAAGAACAATCGTGATTGCCACAATCCCGATGAACAACCTGTTCTTGTGAAGGCCTGTGAAAACATTCCTTTTCTCCAACTTCCTTGAATTGAATTCATTAAAAACCTGGCAGAGTACAAAAGTGTTGAAGATCAGGGTATCTTGTACCCTCTCATCAACATTAAAGATCGATTTTCCCTTGAACTGCAAAGTAAGGAGAATGGTTATTTGGTAGAGAGCTTGAGCCAAGAGGTTCCTCCACATGATGTTGGTTATCAAGGGTACTTTCCGACCCACAGGTGGCTTCTTCAGGAGCTCATCTGTGGGTCGCTCCGTTGCAAGTGCTAGAGCACCCAAAGTATCCATAATTAGGTTTACCCACAACAGCTGCACTGCTGTTAGGGGGACCTCTCCAGCAGAAACCGCTGCAATGAAGTTGATCACAAGAGCTGCAACATTCACAGTCAGCTGAAACTGAATGAACTTCTGGATGTTGTTATATACACAACGTCCCCACTTCATAACCGTTACCACTGAGCTGAAATTATCATCCAATATAACAATATCAGAGCTCTCTTTGGCTACCTCTGTGCCTTGAATTCCCATTGAGAGTCCTATATCGGCTTCCTTTAGTGCAGGTGCATCATTTGTGCCATCTCCAGTGACTGCAACGACATGTCCTTTTTGTTTCAAGCATTGTACCATTAGAAGCTTGTCCAGAGGGGAGGACCTTGCCATAACTCGGATTTTGTTGACCTTGTCCATTCTCTCTTCATGTGTGTAGTTTCGGAAGACAACACCTTCCACCACTTCATCACTGCTTATTTCCTTTGTCTGGAGTATACCGCATTCAGTGGCAATGGCCTTTGCAGTGAAAATGTTGTCTCCAGTAATCATTTTGATGTCCACTCCAGCATTTTGGCAAGCTTCCACAGCTTTCGTTACACCTGGGCGGCATGGATCCTTCAGACCAACTATGCCTAGCAAGGTCAAGCCATCTTCTTTAAGCTTTGGCCTGGCATTTGCATCGTCATCATATTTGTGTTCAATTTCTTGTTCCTGCATTTGCTTGTGAGCAAAGGCAATGCATCGCAGACTACTAGCTGCCATGCCTTGAATTATTTTCTCAATCTTCGCCTTTACTTCTTTATTCATTGCCCTTGTAATTCCAGAATTCTCATAGTAATTTGAACACATAGCAAGCACCATCTCAGCAGCTCCTTTCCAATGCACATGCATTGTGTTGTCAGCTTTCTTCCTCACCAGAACCCCGCTTCTTTTCTTCTCTGAATTGAAGGTTTCAACGTGTAGAAGGCTGCATCTTTGCTTGACTTCCTCCGCATCCATATGCAAATCCAGGACTGCCCAAGATAGAATTGCTTTTTCAGTTGGACTACCACCGAACTCGGGCACAGATCCTGCAGTGGGTCTGGAAACACTACCAGTAGTGTTCATACCAACCCCATGGTGGAGCAATTCAATTATGTTGGGGCTGATTGCCTTGGGAGAATATTCTTCAATGGCTTCTTGACCTAGCCAAAATGTGGTAACTCTCATCTGGTTCAGCGTCAGGGTTCCTGTCTTGTCTGTGCAAATGACTGTAGCTGAGCCCATTGTCTCGCATGCTGAGAGCTTTCTGACCATAGCCTGATCTGCCATCATTCGCTTCATGGAGTACGCAAGTGTGAGTGTGACTGCTAGTGGCAAACCTTCTGGAATTGCAACCACCACAATGGTAACGGCGGCTGCAACAATGTGAACCACTGAACTCAACACATCATTTATGCTCGTGCTGCTACCGTTGTACTCTCTATTCCCATTTTCATCCGTTGTTTTCCCCATGAAATATCGAATTAACATGACAACAAGAACAAGAAAAGCAACCAATAGACCTACTTTTCCAATTGAGGAGGTCAGCTTGTCGAGGCGGGCTTGTAGTGGTGTTTTTTCTTCAGTGTCACGAGTTATGGAGCTCATCATCTCGCCCCAAGCGGTATTCATGCCCACAGATGTCACAAGCATGTGAGCATATCCATCCACCACCTTAGAGCCAGAAAGCAAAAAGGGGTTCCGAGCAGGATCAACTTCGACATGATCACTTTCTCCTGTCATGCTCGATTCATCGACTTGCATGGAATGCCCGCTTAGGAACAGCCCATCAGCAGGTATTTGATCTCCTATCTTTAGAAACACAACATCACCCACCACAAGATCAAATATAGATACTTGTGATCTTCTACTATCTCTTACAACTTCTATTTGGATATTATTGCTTATTTTTGATAACTTGTCAAATTGCTTCTCTTGTCTGAGGTTACTGAACGCAGAGCAAGCAACAACAAGAAAGACTGCGACGAATATGCTTCCACCCTCGTACCAGCCTTCTGCAGCTCCATGTTCTTGGATGCCAAAACCAAGAGATAGAGCAGCGCAAACCAGCAGGATAAGAATGGTGGTGTCCTTAAAAGCATCATAGACAAAATGGAAAAAGCCTTTAGGAGGGGGACTTCTGTAAGTGTTTGATCCAAAGATGTCGCGTCTCCTGGCAAGTTCACCATCATCTTCATGAATCCCATTTTCCAAATTGGTCTCTAGAGCAGCTGCAACACCTTCAGCTCCTCCAAATTCACAAAGAATGTCGAGTTTTTTCTCTTTCACCATCTCTGTCAGTCTTGTTTGATCAACATGCGGATTGCAGGAGCGAGGTGCGACTATTATATCCTCATGCTGAGAAGTGGATGGTTCTATATCAACAATGGTGTAAGATTGGGACTGGAAGATTCCAGAGAGTGGATTATTCTTCCTAGCTACAAGCTCTTTGGCAACAGAGAGCCAGAACCGGGAACAAGAGAACACCATGTAAAAAGTCCGCCATCGCTTTCTAGCTAGGCTTGAACTCATGTTGATGAGCAATGTGCCACAATCAGAGTGGGGAAAATGGCTCGTTGACATGGTTGGTTTTTCGAAAGTTATTCCAGATAAACTGCTTTGGGGCTTGTTACCGAGGAAAGAACTTCATTCGTCCGAATCTGTTGTGATGCATTTATAAACGGAGTTTAGACCGACCTAGGAAATTGCGAGGCAACTTCCTTTATTTTATTGTCTCCGTACCTGCCAGGGTTACCCTTTGTTTGAGTTGTTTATGGTTGTTTGATTGCGTGACAACGATATCCTTATCATCACACTATTGGATTGGTTATGGCATGGCATGGCATGGTTGAACTTTGAAGAGATGCTAGATTGAATCTATTTTTGCTTTCAACTCCGTGTGCTCTTTATAATTTTAGGAGAAATAATATTCATAACATGGGGAGTCTTTTAAAAAAAAAAAAAAAAAAAAAAAAAGAAATGTTTGTGATATTCCAAGTTTGCACAGTTATTAATTCGAAATTGTTTATAGTGATGGTTTATATCCAGATATCGTAAGAATAATCATAAAGGAAAATTGATTTTTAGGTTTAATTGAACTTTGGTAAGAATTTTTTTAAAAAAATTTTAGTTTGACTCAGATAAGAATATAAAATTATTACAAATTCGAGCTCACGAAAACTCCTTTAATTTATTAACAATAAAAAAATGTTCCTTGTTTTTTCTTTTTGGGAGTGTACTCCAAGAGCCAAAGAGACAGATGTCTTAGGAATTTTGTGTCGGCAAGGAATTTTGGAGTGTCCTTCTCGGAAATTTCATTTTTGTTGATAAGGTTATGGTAAGGTCCCATAAATGCGGGAGGACTACAACTGTCGAGTTGACTGCAATATTGTAGCCCTTGCCTTAGGGCATGATCTCTGCACACACCGCCATTTCAGGTTTTGCATGGCAAAGCTGGTAAGTGTTGGGATGAGGATTGATAATTCAACGTGGGTTGCTTATTGGGAAAAAGGGAACAACGTGCAAGTCAGTCATTTACACTAACCCCTTTCACATATATAGCTTAAATGAAACCCGATTCTCTAAAATCGTCAATTAAAATATCTTGTTTTTGAATAATAGATGGCAAGCAATAAAATAAATATATTTTTGTAATAAATTATTTATATCCGATAATTATATTAAATATAATTAAATTTGATTCAAATCGGATCAAATATTTAAGAAATAAAAATTTTTTAATATATATTTTTTCTATATATATAATTTGAATTTGAAATTAAGATTTGAATTTGAAATTAAGAAAACAGTGACAAACCATCAATCCAATGAGGTGTCTAAGGTGTCGGTGTAAAATGAATACAAATGGAAACAAATAGTGTTGGTCCATTCTAACTTGTTCAGCCCATCTGAATGCAAATTGCTCATTGTGGCCGCAAGGCAACCTAACATGAATTTTTTTTTTCTTTTTTTGATGTGGGTGTGTTTATTATCGACTGGTATTCAAATGACTTAACTATTTTTGTTCGAGCATTATAGGGTCTATTTAGGGATCAGTTATTTTAATACTTATTTTTTTATTTTTAAAACATGAATACAAGATTTTGATTAAAAAAATTTAATACGAGACTTTTACACTCATGAAATATGCGGTAATACATTTGACCATATCGTGAATGACAGCTTTTCACAACCTTGTAAGAGACAAACTTGAAAAATTCCCAAGTATGCTTTGTTTTCGTGTGCCATGGAGCATGCCTGGCAGTTGTTTGCCGTGAACAAGGATGCTGAAGATGAATAAGAGGAGTCGAAAGGAACACGCATTACACTTTTCCAGGTTTGAGCAGGGTTTTTCCAAGTCGCTCCATGTGGGTTTGACAAGAAAATGTGGAACAAGTACGATTTGGAATTGTCTTTCGGTTTCCCTTAGGAAAAAGAAAAGGAGAGAAAGATGTGTTTGGCGTGAACGACCTGTCCAAAGACCTTTTTTGGGCAGGTGATAAAAATGTGAAAAATGTAAATAAAAAGTGACAAAGAAGGCGGCAAGGAGACCTTTTATCATAAAAGTAAATGCCTTTGGTGAAAAATGAAAATAAAAACTGAAAAAGAAGAAGGCAAGGAAACCTTTTACCATAAAGGCAAATGCCTTTGGATAGGCATGGGGGGGAAAGATAGGAAATGAACTTTTACCCACCCCATCTGGGACTTAAACCATTTTCAGAGACTTTCATATTCTTCAATTTAAATTTTTAGTATAAAACTCATTAATTATTGTTAAATGCTAAAAATGTGATAATTCCAAGTTGAGTTGCCATTTGCCATGTAATTTCCATTCATGTTGTAATGAAAGCAAGCGTAATAAGGTCCGACCTAACAACCATGGTAGTCATATTTTATATTACCAAAAAAAAAATGGTAGTCATATTTTATTTATTTATTCTTTAAGGTGGTAAGCAAAATATATAACTGTGTAAATACTAATAAATCATTGCATCGTACTAATTGGGTTGTTGATCTTCTGGGTCGTCTTCAAATTTGGATATCCTGTTGGTCTACGCAGCTGGCCAAGAGTCACTCTTTTAGAAAGAGAAATGAACAACTCCTCGGAAATAAAGGCCCAACTTGCCACTTATTTTACCCTTTGATTGCTGTTGTCGATTCAATTTGCCACTTACTCGTATGAAACCATGTTATAAAAAATCCTAAGACTAACTAAACGACCATATAATTTACGTAATATGACATGTTAAATTTTTTAATTAACTTTTAAATTTAAATTTAAAAATAAAAAATATTATATTAAGAGAATCGTAAGACTTTTGTAGATATTTAAAACGAATTAGTCATGATATGATTTCAGATATCGGTGATAAAAATATATAAAAAAAAAAGAAAAAAATCTAACACTATTGCATTAATTTTTTTTTATTGTACAAAAATTTGAATTTGGTATCATCAGATTGGGGAAGTGAATTTGTACCACTAGGCTGTCTCTTTGGAGACACTATTGCATTAAATGACTTCTACATCTCTTTTTTTTCTTCTGATTGTATAAGAATTTGAATCTAAAATCATCAGGTTGGGGAGGGGGTTTGTATCACTAAACTATCTCCACGGGAACATGACTTCTACATCTCTTCGTCTAAGCTAACTCATCGATACATTTCTTTTTTGTCCCATGGATTTGGTCCACCGTCGAGTATTCAGAACTTTATTCCGACTAATTTTGGTCGCGTTGCTGTCGAGTCCCAATTGAGAGGGAGCTCTCCCAACGTCGTTTTTATCAATATCAAGACTTGAACCCCAATTTTTTATGAAAAATGTTAGTATCTTTTTCACTAAACCAAGTTGGTTGATACATTTGTTCAGCTCTAGTCACATTTGTTCAGCTCTAGTCATCAAAAGGTTGCAAACCAAAACTTCCACGGCAATTTCCTAATTGCATTGGATTCATACCCATGTGTTGAAGATAAGGGTACACGCAATGGAATGGACACTTGGGCGAGATTCATTTGAACCAAATTCAATGACGGTGTGGCGTTCTTGAAGCAAAGTTGAAGACGTCTACCCTGTATGGACAAAAGGATTTATTTCCCAACCAAAAAAAAAAGGGGGATTTATTTAGCCTTGTACCTTTTACTCTATGCACTTTCCTAGATGTTGCCAATGTCACAAAATGTCGAAATTTCTTTGAACCCATCTTGGCATGTTCTAGTCTAATGGCAAATCATGAAAGGCGTTTCTCTATCACCCAAAAAACAAGGGCGTTTCTCTGCACAGGTGGGCTTCCATTCCAGCTCCTTGACCCACCACACGCAACCCCCAAAAAAAAAAAAAAAAGAAAAAGAAAAGAACAAACAAACAAATACTCTCCCCGTAAGTATTGGTATTGTTAAATTAAAACATGTTACAAATATAATAAAACAAAATTAAAATAAGTTGGAATGAGTTAAGAAAACTGATATCTCCCAAACACCGCGTGGTTTTGCGGTAACCTCTCATGTCAACTAATAACTTGTACATAGTTTTTATGCTCAATTTATCATACACCGAACAAATAGAACTTTTGCGATGCCAAAAAAATACTCTTCACTCAAAATACTTGCAACCCATGGTCATGAAAAATTGAAACACACTGCTCCACAACGATCACCTTTTATTTAACACAGACCAAATCTGGGAATAGATCTATTGCCGCCAGATAATGGAGAAAAAAGAATGGTTTGACACTTCTCTTTAAAGCCGTACAAAAAGAGTGGAGACCCAGATCCGAACACAATTCTTGTGTGACATTTGGCGAACTAAAATGTTGCCACCCAAGGACTGGATATCCCACCAATCAGCTAATCAGCTTTACACCACTTAAATTCCAGTCCGGCAGCCTAGCACCTAGTCAATGAAACGAGTGGACTAACAAGAAGCTACACTCCAAGTCCAACCATTCAACAGCTTGATTCTGACGTTGAGACCAATAAAACATTTTCCACGTCCTCAACTTGGTGAACATGCTCAAAAGATTTCAAGGCTGAAGAAAAAGACAGGAGGAATGCACACACACCTGCATAATTTCCACAGGCCGGCTGCTACAAAGGGATAAATTGGACTAACTTCCCGGCCTAACACGAACAAGTTGCATGTCCTAATCCTTGTAGGCCCTGCTTAACGAAGTTCCAAAAAGTACAGCTAAGAGGGATTTCAACAATGATTCAAAGAAAGCAATGAGACCAAGTTAGATCAGAAAAGGGTTAGTGTGATAATCTTGATATGTGAACTCAGTAGTGGTTATGATGATTACACAATAATATGCTGTGAGGCATGATATGGATGCATAAATTTTATCTTCTTGATCGAGTGTTTGCTAAAATTCTAGAACCATATGCCACAACTCAGACATGCCGAACATAGATCTATGGAATACTATCCAAGGAGAGTGCAATCATATTTTTATTTGATGCTCACGCATCACTGACATATGTAGCATTTTTAGTTGGGTATGAAAATAACTACTTTATGCTTTCTAGACTCCATGACACATATCACATATACATCTAGCAAGATGGAGAAACAAGAGAGTGCTATTGAATTTGACGGATTAGATGACCCAATTGACTGAAATATTCACATTGCAGGTCTACTGTAATATGTATACAAGGTTCCGGTGATTTGTATAATTGTATACACAGGAAAGAACTCTGCTGCTAATGTTCAAAAAATGATCTAAAAACTCTACGGGAGCCAAACTAAGTGATCTAATTCTTGCAATAAGTGTGTGGGAAACACAAAAACACACTGTATGAAGATGAGTGAGTCAAAACTACATAAGCATATACATTACTTTTTATATGGCAAATGTCTATGTCAAGCCTGTCCATCAGAACATCTAAATTAGTCATCAACCTAGTCTGCTGTACACTGCGGTACACACCTACAGTTTTGATGCCATTTTCCTCCAAGGTGTTCAAGATGTGAGAAGAGGCCAGCATGATCTATATGAACTGCTTTGCTAATTCAGTCTAAGGATATAAGGGACCATACAAATTTACAGGGGGTACAACCTTAATAATCTTCGGAGAATGATCCCTGTTGTTGGGATATCCAGGTATGAGAACATAGGCAAAATGTAATGAGGGGAAAGAAAATGGAGTTTTAATGAACCATATAGGAGGTAATGATAACAATTCTTTTTTTCTTAAGTTGGATATTTTGTTTATAGATGTTCAGATAGATAATTACTCTTCAAACAGTTTATGCTTGAGTAAGTGCAGACCAATAAAGCGAGATAATGACATCCCAAAATCAACCCAACACTACCATCTCCCTCTAAAAAACAAAAGCACCATCTATGAGTTCCAAGCCAGTACAAAGTAACAATTTGCAAATCAGACAAAATGGAATTTACCCAAATGCAACTTCCAGGCAGCTCCTATTCTTGTGGTTTGACAAATCGTTTACAGGGAAATAAGAGCTGCCTAAGACACTGAAGACGGTTAGGGGGGAAGTGGGAATGAGAATGGCATCCATCTGGGAGACCCAAATATCTAGAATTAGTCAATAGGGATTCAATGTTCTTTCCTGAAAAATAGGAACAGAAATGGAGATAACAACCCACATCTATCTGAGCCTTTTGTGTTTTATACACAACAAAAACATGGTTCAGTTCACTCTCTGTACATATGCTTCAAATGATTTTGTCAAAGGATTTGATATGCAGTAGCTCACTTTTGAATTTCATAATTTGATATACAAAAGTCCTTTACAATATTGCGTGGTTAGTCAGGGAACAACACCACATGGTTGGAACAATGCTGCCAAATATTTTACCTGCTTGAATTCAAAAGTCAAATGATAACTTTATGGATCATCTGGTCATTGAACCTGGGCGCACCAATGGAAAAAATTTCAAAAGAGAAATACAGAAAAGAGGCAGGATGCGTATGTCCTTTATCAACAAGCAAGCAGGCATCATTTGAAAATTAAAAGCTCAGGAATGGGAAAAAGGATAATAAAATCTCTCTGAGATTTTGTCAAAAAAAGTGAGAGGAAATTTAAGGCTGCTTTCACATAAAGTTGCAAAAGAATGTGACATTAAGAAAAAAGAAAAATAAAAATCAATGGTAGCCTAGGTCAGCTCCAAGAAAGTTAGTGCTTAATGATTATAAGATGGTTCAAACCAAACTACTGCTCCAGACGCAGTTGAGAGGCAATCACCTGACTCATCATGCAAGACAATAAAACTAGAAAACAGTGATTGATAGATAGAGAGAGAAACTGCAAAAAAAAACAATATTTGAATAATCAAATTAACCTTCCATGGCATTCCCAACTCCCAAAATTAGAAGTTAGAATCTGCTCCTGTACATCCGGCTATGAACCACCTGGGTTTTGGAGTTATACCCGTGAGTTGAAGATCTCAAAGGCTATGTTCAACCACCCCAGTAACAAATCCATACAGCAGCCCGAAATAATAAGCAGTCACATTAGAAGCATCTACGGTCCAGTACATTCCTTAAACTGACATATCATGTGCTCCATGGCAGTGAAGGAAAAAAAAAAGGAACCCCCATTGTCTTCGCTGTATGAATATAATGAATCTAGTGACTAATAGGCAAAGAAATCAAGTTATGATGCAAAAGCCATTTATTGTCATCGTTGCCATACTGCACATCTTGAATGTTAGGCACACAAAATATTTTCTTCCAAAGAGAAAATACATGCAATTTTTTCACGGTTTCCCCCCATAAAGCATGTCTATGTCATTCCACTCCTCCATTTGGCCCTCCAACACTTCACAGAACAAATAGCAATACTCATCAAAACGTTATCCTTGCTAATTCATTAAGATTGTCACTTCAAATTAGATATAATTATACAATTTACACCATTTTTTATAGTTAGTGCTCAAAGGTCCAACGTTTGTCATAAGCCATACATACTGGACTTCAATAAGGAAATAAATATTCATCAAATTCAATTTACTAAACCAAGTAAAAAAGTCTAAATTATCATTTTTTTCCTTCATACAATGCATAACATACATAACAATCTGCTCTAATGTAAAAGAAAAGTGACTGACCTGAAAAAAAATTAAGCTCAAACTTGAAAAATCATCACCTTCACAAAATTACACAACCCTTTTTCGATTCATTACTCGGTAATTTCTGAGATTCTTTGAAATCAAAACCTAACAATTCCCTCCCCCTGTAGTTCGTAATCTCCATTGAATCAAATTGGTTCAATCCAACTCGAGCTTCGCTAAAAGGCCTCAAACATTTATCATTAGCAAAAGTCACACACTTCTCCTTCGCAACAGCAACACAGCCTTCCATTTCTCTCTCTTCGCATATCTCTCTCTCCTTCAAATCCTGCGGAGTGGTTCCTCCGCCGGTCAGAGACCGCCAGAACGGGGGCTTACACCTGTTTGATGCGCTGATTGCGCAGCCAATTCTCGCTCCGGCCTCGCATTGTTCGGTGAGTTTGGATTTGCAGGCTCTGAAGGCAGAATTGAAGGAGTCTGAGTCTTTGAAAGCGAGAACAAATGGAATTGAAGACTCCGATGAGCTTGCTGGGATTGGGACTCGGAGGAGAGGAATTGGACGGTCGAAGACGATGACTGTTGCAGATGCTGAGTAGTCTTCTTCTGGTTGTTCAAGGTTCGATTCTTTCGCCATTTTTAGGGTTTTGGAGTGGAAGCTCAACCAAAGGCTTCGAGGCATTTGGCATTAGCAAAAATAATCATAATTTATTTTGGGATAGCAAAAATGAAAAGTAAAAAATAATCATAATTCATTCTTATTTTATCTTGTTTTGTGTTTAATACGTAGAATACGAAGAATTTTATAAATGAAAAATAAATTTTCTATAAAAGAGATTTTTAAATTATGATTAAATTGATTATTTTTTATTTAAAATTATATTATGATTAATCCGATTCGAAATTTATAATGACTCATTTAAAAAATTACTCTCTTAACATAATTTGTTCTATATTATTTGATGTCTAAATAATGAGTCTAACTGTAGTTATTAAATTAATTATTATTTGTATTAAGAAGTCACACACAATCTCAATTGGGACAAGCTCAATTTTTCAAAACGAGGTCATGAACACTTAATTGTGTTTGAATTATTATTTTTTTTTTACTGAAAATTGCTCTGAATAATAACAAATGTAATGTATTTAAAAAAATTAAATTAATATAAAAAACCATAAATTCCTATACAATTTTACTTTAATAGATAAATATATTTAAAAAAAAAACCTTCTCATAAGTGTATCCAAACACCCCTGTGAGCCTGTGGAGGGTCATTCCAAAAACCCCATATGTTTTGACTATTTTTTAAATATCCTCCCTCCTATCGTGGAGCCATGTACCGAATTAATCAAAAAAGAAAAATTTTTAAATAATCTGTGAGAGAGAAACTATTTCTATAAATAACCCATAATTATCATGAATTAGAACCGCGATATGGTATATTACGGGTTCAACCCGCGACCCGCATCATGGCCACATAACGCGTCCTGAACTGTGCCACGTTTTTAAGACGCGATACACTATACCGCGTTTTCAAAACGCTACACAATGTGTCGCGGATTAAAGACGTGACATGTTTGTCGCGTCTCCAATCTGCAACAAACCCGTCAAGCCATGGGCCAACAAGTAGACCCGCGTGTCATTTGACTCTAACACTTGACTTAATTTAAGAAAACAAAAATCGAATTCTCTAAACATGTTGCAGTTCTAACACGTTGCGACAATCTCTCATCCCACAAAACGGGCCAACGGGCCGACCCGCGGGCTAATGGGGTATTCATGTAACACATGCACAAATGGCCCGACGACGTTAATCAGGTGATATTTCATGTAATTTAAGAAGTTAATTATGATTTTTTCAGAAATTCGGATGTGATATTTCATGCAATTTTCGTCTTGAGAATGTTGCTTTTATTAATCTGTTCAGTTAATGTACTTATATGATTTTCAGGATGTACTTATAGGGATGGGCCCATTAAGTCACGGGATGAGTCAATTGGGCCCAGGGTCTTTGTTGCCGGTTTGGCCCTTTTTGCTCACGGTTCTCTGTCATGCGTTCGAGTTGTGGTATAGTTAGGGAGTTGGATTTCAGTTTTTCCAAACTAAGTCAAGTGTTAGACTCCATTGGTCAGCCCGTTGGCCCGCTCAGTAGAGTGAGACCTTGGCCCGCGGCCTGGCAGGCTTGTCGCGAGTTGAAAACGCGACAAGCATGTTGCATCTTCAACCCGTGACACCATACAGAAAGCGTCACGTGGCCATAACAAGAATTGAACCCATGGCATACTACGCTACGACTCCAACCTGCGACAATTGTGAATTATTTTCGAAAATAGTTTCTCACTCAGATTATTTAAAAAAATTCCTTTTCTTTTGGGGTTAACTGAGTACATGACTCCCTATCGTGTCCTTTTTTTTTCCTGCAACCGGCGAAGAACATAACTCCCTCTCTAAAATTTCTTAATTTTTCTTCGTTTTTCTGTTTGACTAAAACCTCGACACAATCTTTATATCATAAGAAACTCATTTTTACCATCAATCTCACGCAATCTAGCCGGAAAAGCACCGTTGCAACACCACCTCCATTGTTGTCGATGGTAAGCTTTTGTCCTTCCCAATTAAACCTTGTTGCTAATTATTTTCAACCCCTTGAATATTACCAGAGTCGTATTTAACCTTAACAATATCTGTGTATCCTTAATTTTGCGTCTTTGTCTCTGTTTTTCTTGTATGTTACCATAAACTTGAACCACCACTATTAACGTCAATAAAGAGCAATCATGGCGGATTCCAACAGTAATAGAGATTGATAAAGAGAGAGAGCTATGGTGGTTTTACGAAACTCTTTGTTATTGTCCTTTCCTTACCTAACAAAAGGACAGAATTTCCTACATTTGATTACATAAAGAAACATGTTGATTTATGAGCAAACCATCATGGACATTTTATCCCAATAAATCAGTAATAATAATGGCCAAAATTACATTATTATTCCTTAATGAGCATTAGATGGGCCTCTGTTCAAATGCCCATCACCATCATCATTCTCGTAAACTCCTCGTAGCTAACTTGACCATCTCCATCCAAATCTGCTTCTCTTATCATTTGATCTGCTTCTTCATCTGTTAGTCTTTCTCCTAGATTTATCATCACATTTCTTAGCTACAAAATAATTCAAGATATCTCAGTTTCTCAATTTTGTAAATTAATATAATTTATTCATTTTATTCAATAACATAACCTATTTTGAACCGAACAATTCACTTTAACCGAGTAGTATCGATAATCATCATCTTTATATATATATATATAAAAGAAAGTTAAATTCAAAATTTTTAATAAGAAAAAAATATATTAATTGAAGTATAACTCATTGGTCAATCAATTATTCTCTATAAATATAAAA
The DNA here is from genome assembly GCA_033439265.1 of Dillenia suffruticosa. Lineage (NCBI taxonomy): Eukaryota > Viridiplantae > Streptophyta > Magnoliopsida > Dilleniales > Dilleniaceae > Dillenia > Dillenia suffruticosa. Next base: position 22,567,867 of record JAVTVX010000020.1, on the reverse strand, counting down.
ACTAGTGTTGAATTAGAAAATTTCTCAAAATATAGAGAAATATACCCTGTAAGACTAAAAGATCAATAATTGAAATCATTGAAGTGATATCATTTTGGTTTATCAATTTGTAAAGATTGGTGGGTATTCATGTGATTTGCATTGTCATTGTGGGTTTTACCTCTGTGGCTGATATAAATCCATCTTGATCACGATCAAATACATTGAAAGCTTCCTTCAATTCCTCAGCAACATTTTCCTGTGCCAAGTTCAAAAACTATTAATCAACCACACCCAAGTAGCAAATCTCATAAATAGAAAATCAAAATAATCAAAATTAGTACCTTCATTTTTTTGGCCATAATATTCACAAACTCCACAAAATCTATCGTCCCGTCACCGTCCAAGTCAACTTCACCCATCATTTCTTGAATTTCTTCTTTTGTGGGACGCTCGTCTAAAGATTTGATCACCGTCGCCAATTCTTCCATGGTAATGAACCCTACATTATAGATAATATAGCTATATATAAAATAACTAAATAAATCACCTGTTCTCCACTTTTTGATGGAAAAAGTGAAAAGGGAAAATCTTCTGATTCAAAGATTACTACTATTTGCATAGAAAACAAGAGAACGGGGGGAAGAAAGATTTCACTGACCATCAGAGTTTTTGTCCATCATGCAAAATGCTTCGCGGAACTCCGCAATCTGATTTTCTGACAAGGCAATATCCGCCATGGCTGTTCTTGATCTTCAAAAGTATGTCTCTAGCTAGAACAATGATGTACACCCTATTGATAACAAAACCATCAAAGAGGAAGATATATATATGTAGAGAGAGAGAGAGAGAGCCTATGAGAACCGAACTTTGAAATTTGAGCGTGTTTGCTTTGTGGTATGTAAAGAAGAAGTCTTCTTGGAAAAACTTTTCTCATAATGAACACAGAATTTTCAAAAGCATGAAGCTAGGAAGAGTCGAGCACATACGATTGGGGGGAAAAATGAGGTACCCACCAAGGAAAAAGGAAATAATATTCTAGAAAAACAATTGGGTGTAAAGTCAAAAACTCAAAACCTTGGTTAAATTTTTAGAGGAAGTTTTGAACGCTCCTCTGTTTTTTTCTCTCTTATGGTCTGCGGATGGCCTCGCATTCTAAGTCAACTGTCCCCTGACTTTCACTTGGTGGTTCACATTTGATGCCGAGCGCTCTAATCTATCACATTTAATTCACATCACCGACTAAGAAGAATGGGTTGTACCCAAAAGTCCAATTTTTATTTTGTCATTGACCACCAATCCAGTATTTGGGATTTCGTCTCCACTAATATGGGTCGACTCCTTGTAGGGCTCAATTAAGGGGATAGGTCTCCCAGCGCTGATTTTTTCATTCCCATAGGGGATCGAACTCCCAACCATGATTAAGGGAACGTCAGCTCCCGAACCAACTGAGTCATCAGATAAAAACCCAAAATTTTTGTTTCCTGAAAAAAATTATAATTATGAAAAAGGTTTAACTTAAATCATAATTTATATATTCAAAACAGTTTTATTATCGTAATTCTATCATTTTTATAATAATTTAATTTATCAAGTTGATTTTCAAAATAACTTGAACTATGAATTTCATTGGTAGGTGCATTATTATTATTATTTTTTATGATAACAAAAGTTATAATTTTCATTTTTTAAATATGCACTAATAAAGCTAAATATCAGTATTTATGACGTATGTTTTATATTGACTTTTCTTTGATGAAGAGCGTGACACCTCCATGACTAATTTGTGGTGCTCCTTGCATCTTTGAATTAATAGTCCAAAAGGGAAATCATGAATATTTGCAAATGGAACCTAAGAATTATTCAAGAACGACCAACATGATTGCTATGTTTATCGAAGAAGAAAATTTTGATGATTTTGACATAACTTCATAAAAATACAATCTTTTAATGGTTAAAAGAAAGGGTTATAAATGCATCCTTTAAAAATGTGAACAAAATATGCTTCGAGATCTTACCAAACTTAAGTGAGTGCAACGATAATATGCTGCATTCTTTGGATTATAAATTTTGAATTAGGAATAATAAAAGAGATTTAGAAAAGTCAATTCCTTAAATATTTTACGATACTCGAATTAAATTAATCTGATAAAATTTAGATATCAGTCGATGATAAGATTAATTACACTAAAAAAAAAAAAATAACATCACAAAACTTTGCTGTTCACTTTAGATGATTTGACACAATTTAATGAACAACAATCGACACTTGAGTCATTTTATTTATTTCAACCCCTTCTTCACTCTCTTTTTTTTTTGTTGTATAAGAATTTGAATTTAAAATCACTAAATTTGAGGAAAAGAGTTTATACAACTAAACTATCTCTTTAGAGACTTCTTCACTCTCATTATCAAATCGAAATGTCTTCATTCCCATTCATGAGTTGGCAATAGACTTACGTCAGGGATCAACGTCTGGTGACTCAGTTGGTTCAGAAACTGATATCCCTTAATCATGGTTGGGGTTTCAGTTCTCCATGGGCGTGGAAAAATCAGTGTTGGGAGACCTGCCCCCTATAGGCCCTGTAAAGGTTGGTCTAAATTAGTCAGGACGAAACTTTGGATTTTGGATGGTGGCCAAGATAAGGTAAAAGAAAAAAAAAAAAAGACTTGAGCCATGGGCTTGGTTGGGGTTGGGCCGGGTTGAGCCTAGTTGAGGCCCAAATTGAGTCTAGCCTAAATCTCAGAGCCCACCATCGAGTTGGGTTAGATTAGTTCTCCTCAATATTTAAGGACGGATTTGATTTTGTTAAGGCTAGCATTACACCTAAAAAAGTAACATATTGGCGATAATCACATTTTTGGGCATTTTCCTCTCACACACACACACACCCCACGCCAGAAATAGAAAATAGGAAAATCGAAAAAGGGAAAACAAGCAAAGAACCCCCACGGTAAAATCAGACACACGGCAAGAAGTTCCTTCTCACACACACACACACACACACACACACTCTCTCTCTCTCTCGCTCTCTCTCTCCGCCGATTCTCTCTTTCGGCCGAACTCTTCTCCATCTCAGTGAAATCAAAGGTACTTTGAATTTCAGAAGTCTTTCTTCAAAGATTCGACTTTTAATCTCAGTATCTCTTTGCTTTCTAGGGTTTTGATTTTCTGCATTTATATTTTTATACGATCTAATCAACGATTGTAGCATCAAAACGGTGAGGGTAACGATGAATTTCATCCCAATTATTTTTTTTTTAATTTCTACTTATGTCAATAATCGAGAGTTTAGGATCTAGGGTTTAGGATTTAGGGTTTAGAGATTTATTTTCAGTTTGTTTTATTTGTACTTTTGCCTTTTGGCATTCTTTTCTATCATTAGGAAGAGTTGAGTGGAGGATTTATAGATGCCTATGCTATGACAGTTAAGGAAGATATCCCATACTAAATTCAATCGCATTGCTTCAACTCTGTTAAGTTTATAAATTCAAATATTGTGTTTCACTCCATTTTAGGTGATATGTGTTTTTGTGTTAATGGGGTAGTATGCATGTTGTTTCTGCGTAATCTGGCATTTTTTTAAATACACCCTTCTTGTTTTCTGGCCACCTTGCGAATGCATGCTCTATGTCATTCTTTAAATCTCATATTATCCATATTCAAATGTTAGATACTTTAATCAATTTCTGGGCACCATTAGTATCAATGTGCACGACAACCATCACATTAACTCCTTGGTGCTACTTGTTGTTTCTATTGTATCTGTTTGATCATGTGTTTGCCACAGCCGAGTACCCGTGGTCACCATCTCCATGTCCAAAGACATTTTTTTGGGGGGTGGATCTGGTGGTGGTCTCAAATTACTGCCTTGGATGTCTGGATTGATTTGGCTTATATGTTAAGACTTCATTTTCTCTGTTTTCTTTGATTTTTTCAATTGTGCGAAACAAATTGAAGAAAGAATCCAAAATGGAGTAGCTGGTACAACTCAATGATAGTTGTCTAATACAAGTTGAGGAATCAATAATATCAAAAAAATAGTTCTTTCATGTGCCAAAAGTAAAAGCTTGAAACCTAAAGATTATGAGCTTTTGGAGATCTCTCTCTTCCTTTTAACAATGTCCTATTATGTTTGTTCGATGCCACCCAAATAATGACAGTGACAAAATAAACTAGACTTATGACCCTCTGCATGAACCTAAACCAGTCCTGCTCCAAAAACTCATCACAAATGGTACCACCCCAAGAGACACCCATAATTGAGTAATTTGTGCACAACCTTCATACTCGGAAGCTATGTAAAAGCAAGTGAACCATTGAATTTCCATTCTCCTTGCATGAATGATAAGACTTTTCTTCCTTTTTAATGTTATCTAGGATCAAACTATGTTCCATACTACTTCCTAGGTAACTAAAGCAACTATTGTCCGAGACACACCTTTCATTAGGGGCAAAGATGGAAATTTATATCAGGGAGCAAAATACAATATACATTTGGCCTTGTAATCTAAGGGGGCGGGGGTTGGGGTTATATTTTTTTAGTGGTCAAACAACATTTGAGGTGATAATTTTTGAAATTATATACATAAATCTTCTTTTTCCCCTTAAAATTTGTGGGGCCCCCCTCCCTTTGCCCCTGCCTTTCATCCTGATTTCAAAATTGATTCCTTCCTGAAGAAGTTTCTTTCTTACTCATTCTTGTAGAAGGACTTCTCCCGCATGTATCATTAATTCTGATCCATAAGTTGATCGTTCAACTCCAACATCACATCCATGTGGCATAGACGATTAAAGAAGAAACAGAGAAATTCCACTTCTTAGTCTCCATGGTCCTAATATATGGCATGCTCCGGTTCACTTTGCTTTTGAAGTTATTTGTTTTCACACCTTTGCTTCCAAAGTCGTGGTGGTAAATTTGGAGGGTGTGGCTCAAGCATTTGAGTTTGATAGTATAATTGTCTTATCCACGACCTGGTGGTGCTTGTTATGTGCTGCTGCATATGTACCCTAAATAATGCTAAAGTATCATAGTTGTTTCCTGCTGTTCCTGTAACTTGTTACTTTATTCTCTATCAGCATGTCATGCATTTGATGTTATGTACACTCTGGCTGCTGCTTGCAAAATTGAAACGGAAGTATCCATTTGTTTGAGTGGCTTGCCCTAATTTGAAAATATATGTATTTTCGGTATCAGAAAAGTCTTGATTGATTTATGTCTTTGACTGCTAATGTTTGTAAACTGAGCATTCATCATAGTTTGAGAATTCTGCATTAAGATAGGTGTACTTGATGGTCGGAAGGATCATTTATACACTCAAATTGGAATAATTTCTTTCAGCATTTTTGAAGTGGTCAGTGATGAAGAAGAAGAATCCGTTTGTGTTTTTAGATGTAGCAATCGATGGGAATCCTGCACAAAGAATTGTTATAGAGGTATTGGATGAAAATATTCCTCTCATTTTCTTTTTAACTTATGGAGTTGGTAGCCTTCATTTTGGTACCAAATGATACCAGTGAGTATCCATTTTCTTTAAAAAACATATGTATTCTTACTCTTGCAGCTTTTTGCTGATGTTGTCCCTAAAACAGCTGAGAACTTTCGTGCGCTTTGTACAGGTATCTTCTTCTGTGATGATGCATTGCTTCATTATTCTTTTTTATTATGTTTATTGTGGAATGTGCTTTGTTCAAGAATTGATTAATGAGGAAAAAGAAGCAACAAAAGATGATTTTGGAGGCAGATTGAATTTTCCTTGGAGAGCTTTTCCCTTGCTGGTCATTCTTATAATTTTTTTCTTATTTTCACTTCGGGGGAGTTTGGAGATATGAGAAGGCCTTATTTTTTTCTTTTTATATATTTCTGAAATCAGAATCTACATTGCACGGACACATTGTTGGTCTTGACGTGATATGCCACTTGTAAGTTAGTGTCATATACTTTTATAACTTTGTCATGGCTATATATGTGCTGTGCCCCTGTGTGTGCTACATAGGGTACAAGCAGTGTCCAAATCTTTTAGCAGTTAAGAAAATTTTGTCTCAATGTAAGTGTTAGTTGTCAATGTCATTTTAGATGACTTTTAGAAATGGCCTGTGCAAGCATGGGGGCACATGATGAGCCGAGAGATTTGGGGTGCTTGTTGCAAAGAGTTAGAGATCCTTCCTTTTTGTGGAGAAATGAGTGAGTGATTATCTTGTGGGATTCTAGGCTTGTGGTGAATGTGATAGTCTTCACAAGTTTCTCCATTTAGTCATGCTTGAGGTTAAAGTTTGATCGTGGTGGATGACTTTAGTTGGTGCTGCAGGTATAGTCATTTCCCCTTTTGAGTTATATTGGATTTATAAGGTAGATTCCCCTGATTTAATTGGTACTTATGTGGTGATTTTACTGATAATTTTCCACTGGAAGGCGTTCAATCCAGGATCTCTACCATCATGCAAAGTTTTGAAGTTAAATATCCTTTTCAGGGATCGTGGTTTCCCATTTCTGACACTCCATTACTGGAAAGGTCTGAGCGATTGTTTTGCCGCTTGCCTTGATGACCTTCTAGTGTGGGGGAGGATTCTTTTCCATTCTTGTCCTGGATGTCCTATTCAAACCAGTATGGAAGCATTCACCTATTCTTTTGGAGTCATGTACAGTGAGTTCCAGTTTTTCCTATCTTTGAGAATATCTTCTCTTGCCATCACCCATTTACATAGTGGATAAGTCTTGGAGAGAGTTAGAGGTGATTTGGAAGATGTCATTGGTTTAATCTCCTTGTTTTGCCTGTTTTTCATTTTTTTTTTTTGTGTAATAATTGTTTTTCCCTTTCTTTTTTATTTGACGAAGAATCTGACTTACCTGTTCCTCATATTATACATTTTTTCCTTCTCTCATTATATCTTCTTCTTTTATTTGAAAAGGGTCTAAGAGAGAGCATTTTTGCATATACTGGGAAGGATTTGGATAATAGGAAAGGAACGCTTATGAGAAAGTTTTGGCGGATGTCAAAGGTAAAGGATTTTGGAGATATTTGAGTGAAGAAGAAAGATATTCTGCAAATATAGATTCCTTAGCTATAATGATAGCTGTTTTAGATCTCTTGGAAGATCATGTTCATAGGTGGAAGGTGCTGCGAAATGAATAGGAGGTGGCTTTGATTAAAGAACATGTTGTTGGCACAAAAGCATTTATCCTAAATGAGTGAGAGAGAAGGCTAGTTGATGAAGTAGGAAAAGCTATGTTTGTTTTAAGAAAGATGCAATTATGTTTGGAATCTAGTTATGATTGTTGAGGAGTTATCTACTTTTTATGGGAGCCTTTATGTTAATGAAGTTTTAATGCGGCCTATCTTAGTTGGCTTGGTTGAACTAGGCCCCCATCACTCATGCTAAGGCTAATAGGATTAAAAGGTCTCTTGAAATTAAGGAGATAAAATAGTTGTCTTTTCATAAGGATTGGAGAAGGGTCTGGGTTGTGATGGATCATTATATCCTTTTTGGCTAAAAACTCAAATACCTCCTTGAATTTTGTGCCTAGTTTCAAATTGTCCCTTAAAATTTTAGTCCAGTTCCCAAATTTTCAAAATAAAATTTCATGTCCACTGTAAGTGAATGACGTTAGCTTCTTAGTGATTTCTTCATGAAATTTCTGGCAAGTATCCTTTCGATTATGACTTTTGTCTCCTCCGGTGATAATTCTCACCAAACTTGGCCCTCGCACTTGATTTTCAAAAGGATTACATATCTAGTCTTGGATTTGCTCATAATGCTTCATTAAAATCCCAATGAATGAAGTCTTATTTGCCAATTTGTAGACCAAATATGGAATCCTTATGAATAAATGGGCGTGGGTCAAACCTGGTGAAAAATTATTGCTAAAGGAAATGAGGAATGCACGTGAGAAAGCCAAAAGTTGACCACTTACAGGGGACATTAAATTTTTTTATTTTTCCTTTTTTTTTGGGGGGGGGGGAGGGGTAATTGAAGACAATAAAAGTTTGGGGGAGAGGGGGTAATTTGAAATTTCCCAGGGAAGCATGGGTATTTGTGATTTGGCCCATCTTTATTATGTAATTCTTGGGCAATTGCTAATTTGGACCCAAGATGTTTCCAGAGTTTTATGCTGATGTAGTAGCAGGTGGGTCCATGAACTCTACTTTTATCATTCTTATTCCTAAGAGGATTGTTCTTGCAAGTAAAGGGTTTTGGCCAATTAATTTTATTATTTGTCTACATAATTTTAACGAAGTTCATAACAAATTAATTGAGAATCATGTTAGATGAGGCTGTTAACATGAACTAGAGTGCTTTCATTGTGAGTGGATATATTATAGATTTAGGTTTGATGGCTAACATAATGGATGGTGGTAGTTGAATGAAAGGGAGTGCTGTTTTTCTTAAGCAAGACTTTGAAAAAGCTTACTGATGGAGAACCAATGGAATGGGGATGAAGATGATAGCAAGAGGAACCTGTATTGTAGAATAGATTGATCTTGGGATGCAGTGGTGGATCAAAAATTCAAGAGAGGAACTAGGATTACAAATATTAAGAGAGATGTCAATTCACTAATCCATCATGAACAGCCTCCTTCCACAATAAACTGAGGCCTTTTTTCATAGGCTATTAGCTCTAAACACATTAAAAACTAAAATAAAATCAAATGCAATGTAAAATAAATATTCTATATTATAAGTAGGTAAAGAAATAGAATTTTGTTGTCAAATCTCCTAAATAATAATTAGAAACATTCCTATGTCACTACATCATTATTATGGTGATTTACTATTGATACATTGCATGCATAATGGTTTCTTAATCTTTATGTTACAGCCTGCTCCATTGGTCCTTGATAGTTCATGTTGCAATGTCTTCCAGTCAAAACAATCACTCTTTATTGGCGATTATCAGGCTACTCGACAAGTAAATGTATCTAAGTGTGCTAATATTGTTGTTGAGCAGACTACAATACTCATATGAAGGAATGTTATTAAAAAATGATCCTTATAAGTAGGAAAATTAAATTGGGCTGCTTCTTGATGCATTCCCCCCCGGAAGTAATTAAATCTAATGTCCCCCTGGTGCAGATGTGTGCTTGTGGGGGCAAAATAAAAAAGGGGATTTCTGGCTTCTCCCCTGCTAGTTATTTTTGAACTGTAGCTAATGTTGTGAAGGCTTCAATGTGAGATTGGCCCTATATTTTCTGTTGAATTTTCATAACCTTGAGTTGGGTCTGCTGCAGGTGAAAAGGGCACAGGAAAATCTACTGGGAAAGCTTTGCACTACAAGGGATCAGTTTTTCATCGCATAATCAGAGGATTCATGGCTCAGGTACTTTAGTAAATTTACGTCGTCCTCTTCCCCCTCAACATTACATCAGGGGAGACACAAGCATGTAGTGCAGATAAAAACACTTGTATGTTAGCTGACCTCAGCACCTGTGGCAACAATGATAACAATGGGATAAAGAAAACTACTCTGGAGCTGCTGTTCTATTTGTCAGACTGATATTTAAAGCTGCTGTTTTTATTGTGCATATGTTGCTTTTAGTCCGTTCTCTATTAGAAGCAGCAGCATTTGTTAACCAATTGTTGAAATTTTACTGTGATTGTCACCTGGTCTGAATGCATTGAGTATCCAGCCATTACTCTTTTCTTAAGTGGCAGCATAATATTGGAAATATGAAATGGGAAGAAGAAATACTTGGGATGTGATTGGGAATTGCAACAATGTATATAGATTGATAATGATCAACATCAAAAAGAGTTGCTCTAGATTCAATGTTCTGAGTCTTTTGCTTTTGCAATGCACTGCTGAAAGGTAGCTTCTTTCAAGTGGGTGTTGCCTCAGTGGTTCATCCCATTAGGATTAACAGGCCCATCCTTCTGCATTTTGCATAGGAAAACTAGTACTTGCTGTTTCTCTTTTATGATTCACAACTGATTTAGTTTTCCCTTTGTCTATTCAGGGTGGTGATTTTTCAAAAGGAAATGGTATGCTCTTCCATCCTCATGAATGCTTACTTTGGGTTTGATATTCCATATTCTTCCTTTGACTTGTAAAATCCATCTTTCAATGATTTACAGGCACTGGTGGAGAGAGCATTTATGGGGGGAAGTTTGCAGGTTGTTTTCTAAGTGTGTTTGAGCTCTTTTGGTTGAGATGGATCTGTTACATTAATGAACTTTTATGCTCACTGTTTTCTTTTTCTTCCCCAGATGAAAACTTCATTAAGGCTCATGATGGACCCGGTCTCCTCTCTATGGCCAATAGTGGCCCAAATACAAATGGATCCCAATTCTTTATTACATTCAAGCAACAACCTCATCTAAATGGGTAATTTATTGGTGCTTATTTCCATGTTTTTGGCATCATTGTTTTTCACCTATTTAAATGTGACTATTAAAAGATTTTAGGGCAGAGAAAGCATTGATTTGCCTGAATGATAATTCATAGATTGAATGAATTGGAAAAATTGGATGCCATCTCATAGCTTTATTTTGCCCAAGTTTCCGGGTTGAAGTTATGCAGACTTGCATCTACCGTGGGGCAAACCACCGCCTCTTGTACCCCTTATCCTGAACTAGAGATCAAACTCCTTTGAAGTTACTATTTGGCTTGTACGGCAGGGTGTGGAATTGTTGCATTAGAATATAAGCGAGCAGAGTAGGGCAAGGGAAGAGGAGAGAGGATTGTTAGCGGCATGCTTTTTTGGATCGTTATTTGGAACCCAATTGGTTTTTTGGTTAGATTACTCGACGTTCACATGATAAACCTATGGCCTGGCCTGTATGGGTGTGAAGTTTGACATTCCAAATAGATATTAGATGCAGTTCTTGTGAGGAGAAAAACTGCATGAGATAGCTGGTAGCTGCTGCATCCTATATCATGTTCTGAAAGTAGAAAATTGTCAGACTTGCATCACTGTCTCATAGGACTTGCTTTTATATAGACTTGACATAAGGGTAATATTGCAATTTAGAGATGGGGGAAAAACTAGGTCAGGGGGAAAGTGCTATCCTATTCTGAACCTTCTCTGGAGTTGGGCTATAATATTATTCCTGCATTCATGGCTGATCAGATGTTTCATCAGAGTACCATTAGGCGTGTGAGAGCTACCTGAGCTTGCTCTCCATGCCCATCCTGTGGGAAAGTTTATCCCAAAATGAGGTGAGGTCCAAATTATAAACTAGTAATATATTGTGACATTTGATATGTTTGCTCTTTGCAGGAAACATGTCGTGTTTGGCAAAGTTGTGAAGGGGATGGACATTGTAAAGAAAATTGAGCTGCTTGGAACAGCTGATGGAAAGCCTGGAGGACTTGTAAGAATTGTAGATTGTGGTGAATCTTCTGAGAATAACAATCATGATGCTGTTCGAACTGAGAAAGGTAATTTTGTGCAGTTGTTGGATGCTTTAATCCAACTAATTGGCTGCTCAAATGGTTGCCTATCTGCTGTAATGCAAATTGAACTTTTTTAATGTTTTATGTTATCCTTTTAGGGAAAAAGAGGAAATCACGCAAAACAATTTCTTCTGATGATGATTCTGGTGGGCAACCTAGGGGAAGGCACAGAAAATCATTAAAAGATAGAAGCAAAAGGATAAAAAAGAGATATTCTTCATCTGATTCATACAGCACTGACATGGAGTCTGATTCATATTCCTCAAGTAGTGACTCAGATACATATTCTAGTAGTGACTCGCATACGGATTCTTCGGATTCCTCACCGTCTGATTCAAGTTTTTCGAGTGATGGAAAGCATAGGAAGAGGAGGTCAACAAAAAGACAGAAGCACTCTCGTGGGAGGAAAAGGAGGGCTGGGAGAAGGGAGAAGGGGAGAACTAGACATGTTAAAAGATCAAGGCATGGCTCTAAATGGTCAGTCCGGTAGTTGTTTTAGGGTGCATCTGTATTTCTTCTTACTGCCCGTGTCCTTATTTCTTGCTTGTGCATTCTGTTGTGGTTTTGATTCTAGTAGTTCAGATACTTCAAACGATACAGAAAGTTCTGGCAGCTATAGCAGCTCTGACGATGAAAAAGCTGGCCCTAGAAAATCTAGTCGCAAGACCAACTCTTCACATATTGCAAACATGCCATCAAGCAATGCTGGTATTCATCTGCTGCATTCAAATTGCTTGAACTTTGTTGATATATGGCAAAATATTTGAATGTTGAACTCCCGGACCTCCTTTCTAAGTGTCATGGGTACCCATGACACTACCCGATCAAAGCTCAAGCCCGAGCTTGGTCAAACCGAGCCCAAGCCCGAGCCCGAACCCGACTGTGTCGAGCTCGAAAGCTTGACGAGCTACCCGAAATATATTATTTTTTTAAAAAATAAAAAAATAAATTTTATATTTAATTATATATTTTTTAAAATAATTTTTATATGTAAAATTACGCTTTTAGGTATATTTTTTAATATATTACCTACACTACCCGACGACACTAGCCGACGACACTACCTGACGACGTTACATGACGACACTTAAATGCAAGCCCGACGAGCTCGAGCTCACCTAGCTCGAGCTCGAGTCGGGTATTGTAATACCCGAGCTCATACCCGAGCTCGACCCGGGTGTCATAACACCCTTAGTTTGATCTACTTATTATTCTTCTGATCCTTTGCTTTTTGAACTTTTGATGCTGTTGTTCCAGAAGAAGAAAAACAATCTCCAGTCCCTCGCCTAGGTATGGATAAACAGAAAGGCAGTGTGGTGAAGAAGTCTCTTGGAAAGTCATTGCATGAAGGGGGTGAATTTTCTAAGAAAGATGAGGAACTTCTAAATAATGGACATGGTGGAGAAACTAGTTTCCGAAAGGTTACCAGTGAGCACCCTTATGCGGATAACTTGGACAGTTCCAGGTTTGCCCATATATATATTTATGCCATGTCTGAATTTCTGAACACATTTGACTGTGAAATTGCCATAGTAAATCTATGTTATTTAGTGCATATCTGTGGAAGTTATATGTCTTTGACTATTTGTTACAGGAGCCCAAGTGCAAGCCCCAAAAGAACCGCAATTAGCCCCAGGAGAAGCCCTAGCTTGAGTCCTGAAAGAAGCACCAGGAGGAGCTCTGGTGTGCAGCGTAGTAGTGGTAGCCCTTCTGGGCAGCCTGGTAAGCAGAAGAACAGAAGTTCTTTAAGGAGTCTGTCAAAAAGTCCTGTGCGGCCCAAACCTGTTACTTCTAATAGAGGCCAGAATGTGTCGAGAAGTCCCCCTCCAAGTGGCACCCCAAAGCGTGTTAGGCGAGGGCGCGGTTTCACTGAACGCTACTCCTTCGCACGTAGGTATCGTACTCCATCACCAGAACGTTCACCTCGTGCATCCCACCGTTATGGTCGGAGAAACTACCAAGAGAGAAACTTTGATAGGTAACTTTGAACTTCATTAATTGGATGGGGGATGCATGCATACAATGGCCATGTTTTCTTTTGATTTAATTATCTTTTGTTTAGGTATACAAGCTATCATGGTTATTCTGCACACTCACCCAGGCGTTACAAGAGCCCACCAAGAGGCAGGAGCCCCCCAAGGTCTCCCTCCCTCCGTCTCTCTCTTTCTCTCTCTCTCTGTGTGTCTACATGCACAAATGCCCAAGTATTTGTGGCAATTTATGCACCCATTAATATATTGGAAAAGTAGATTGCTGTCAGAGAATATTGCAATTTTCCACCCGTTGTTGTTGATCTCAATCCTTTTTTTGCCTCAATTTGGTTAGTCATTCTTTTTTTTTTGGGATAGAAAAAGAGAATTACATTCAGGGTCAATAAGAATGTACAATGACCCCAAAAGATAATAAATCTGCAGGATCAATAAAAATAAATTACAACAAGAAGACAAAAAAAACTAATAAAGCGCTGTGCTCTGCTTCCTCTTGAATTCCTCTAAACTATAATCATTGTAGAGCCTGAGGTGTGAGCCCACAAAGAAGTATAGAAAACAATCTTATTCCAAAGAAGTGAGAGATCAATAATGTGGTTTCTGAATATTTTTGTATTTCATTCTCCCGAATTTCACCAAGAAATGACCAACATTAGGCATTGTCAAAGCCATAAAGCAATCCTTTTTCCCTCCAAATCACCGAAATCTTATTAAAAACAAATCAGGGAGACTCCTGGGACTAACCCAACTATTGTTGCATATCGCAAATACGCAGTTCCACACTCTTGTGCAATGGTACAATGTAGAAATAAATGGTCTCTGCTCTGAACAATTTAAGCACAACACATACATACAAAGAGTTTTATAAGGTCCCGGCTCTCTGTTTGTCACGCCATATTTTTCTCCATTTCTTCTTTCTTCATTTTATTTTTATGTTCATTCTCCTGGATGAACATAAAGTTTATATGTCCATGTTGGCTAGTCAAGAGTGCAGCTTTCAACTTTATATTTTTTCCCCTTCATTTGTCCAGAATCATAGCTAAATGCACTCTGGGGATATTCAACAATCAGGACATTTCCTTTCCAAATAATTGCAATTAAAATTAGAATTGGGCCACACTCTACAGGAGTGCCATGTAACATATTAAATGATATCTCTCATATTTGTATCTTTTTTTTCGCAGTCCTACATAATGTTATCTTGTTTAAAGAAAGTGAATTTAGTCTAATAACTAACTGAATTGATTTATAAGTCTGAGCTCTTGGAACAAAACAAAAAAAGAGAAGACTTATAATAGGATATTCAACATCAGCTTCTCCAATGTTCTTAATTAATAGTATCAAATTCAGATTCTAACTTTCACCGGTCATTGAGAATGCATCACATGCAAGTCTTTAATATATTGTCGTGCACTGTCAATGTGATTTCATCTAGTTTGGCTTTGTATATTTTTTGTTTTTTCCTAGTTGCAGAAAGAAAATAGAACTTGTTTTCCTGCCTACAGTTGTCATTCAGATGTACTCTCAATAGCCCAGACACATTTTCAATGTCAGAACTATTTTTGAAATATCCTGTCACTTATTTATGAGAACTTTCCTCAAGTATAATAACCACCTCAATATACTAATCTTGTTTTAATATTTATTTCTAACTTAGAAGTTTCGTCATCTAATTTTGAATTATTTGATAATCCGCAGATATGACTCAATGGTATGAATTTCATGATATTCATTTTCCTGTCGTTTTATATATTCTCTGCGTATGTTGAACTCATTTACTAGCATTTTCAAAGTAAATTCATCTCTCTTCAGATATCGAAGCAGGAGAAGTCCAAGCAGGAGCATTTCTCGCAGTCCCCGTGGTTTCCGTGGTCGGGATCATAGCCGAAGTCCAATTCGTAGTCCAAGTCCACTAGATAGAAGGCCTCCCATAAGCGACAGGTTAAAGTCCCGGCTTGGTCCCCGTGTGGATGAACAAAACCCTGCTGACAAAGTACGACCAAAGTCAAGATCTAGAAGCCAAGGCACTTCTAGTTCCAGATCTTCAGATGCTGCTCCTCCAAAATGCCGTGAGAAAGTTCGCTCTGGCTCTTCAAGTAGGTCCAGGTCAAGCTCCCCAGCTGGACAGAAGGGATTGGTTTCCTATGGAGACGGCAGTCCAGATACAGCAACGAGGTAATTTCTGGGAGATGCGAGCTCAGATGGAAGGCTTTGGTGCATGCTTGTTCTCCGGATTGTGGACATGATTTTTCATCGAGGATGGCCAGAAGTAGTTAGGAAAATGAATCCACTGCATGTAAAATCTGGATGGTTGCAGGTTCTAGTCCGAGGCAATGTCAGCACTACTTTGAAACCAGAGGAGCCTGTCCCAACCTTCACTAATAAACATTGCCCTGATTTTTATGGTCTACTTGGAATGTTATGAGCTTTCTCCTTGAAATACTGTGCACTTGTTGTCTATTTGTAGTTTGACGGTGCAATTTAGATGCATATCTTGAGTTGAGAACCCCATTGCTCTTTTTTTTTTTTTTTTTTAACAAATGAATAATCTAATTTTCTATCTTTGATAATAGACAAATAAATGACTTAATACCGGGATGACTTTTATGAACTGGTTTTCTGTTTAGTTTCCTTTTTGTTAATGACATCAGTTGAGCTTATCATCTTTTTGGTTGTATGTATTGCATGTGTGTGGTTATGCAGCATTTGCATCAGCACCTCTCGACAATGTAGAAACATGGTTAACAATTGCGTATTGCCAATAGGATTGTTACCATGGCTACGAGGTGGGAAAAGATGGGCATCACAAAAAGTTTCAACAGCTACAATTTGAACTCTCTCTCTCTCTCTGTCTCTCATATTGGTCTACCTTTGGGAACAATTTGATGTTTGAGCCACATATAAATAGGAACCATCACGAAAACAGTAGCTGCTATGGCACCCAAAATGAAAAGCAAAAGGAAGACAAAGTGGTTCACAGGCTTTGACACGTTCTTCTCCTTTGGTGATCGCATTTAAGCATAGAAATATAGTGTCAAGAAACGAAAGAATGTCAATAAAAAAATTTAAAATAATCATAAGGTAAAGTCATCAGCAATGTTCCACTCCTTTTGGTCTCCTGGAGACATCTACTGTAGGGGGCTTTATGTGACATGAGTGCTGCTACTATTCTAATGCTCCAAGTTTTGGTATGTTGATGGTGGAATCTGGAACAAAGCCATTGTATTTAGGAGCAATTTTTATGTGGTTGGTCAGAGTATTTTCTTTATTCCTTTATTGGAGAAGAAAGAAAAATCAAAAGCAGGGGAAAAGCGCCAAGGAGATGCACACCCACCAGGCCCCAACAAGAGAAACCTACAAAATAAACATCTATAGAAGATACAAAAGACTTAAAATAGGTGCAAAGATATGAACACTGTTCGTCAGAGTATTAACCATTTAATCAAAATTTGATGATTCTTATCGTATGCAATAGTGAACTACAGGGACTAACCTCTAAAGCAAGCCCTTCCCCAGATATCATGCTTTAATAAACGATAAATCTCAAAAGGAGAAGAGACTAACTCGTGGAATTCAGGATTTTCATCTATCTCTAGTCTAGCAAGCATATTTGCACAGGATTACCTTCTCTATGCACAAAAACTACCTGACTCACCCACGTATTACGAATTAATTTCTGACATTTCAACTGATATTAATTTAGCTTTTGGAATGGCATAACAAAACGAAAAGAATGGGTATCAAACCGAAAATATCAAATTTAGTTTGTAATAACAAAGATAAAATTAAAATTTAGAGAAAAAAAAAGGGAAGTGGGGACGGAGACGGAGATTGAAAATTTTAATGATTTTTTTTCAACTTTGTCCTCAAAATCTATGTCTCATCCCTTCCATCTTGTCTCGCCCATTTTCGTCACCCCGAAGGCAGGGCAACAACTTTATCAACACCAACTGTGGTTTGAAAATAAATATATAAACATATCTGGAATTTCAGTTCGATGACAAAGTGACCATTTATAAGTTTATTTGTGCCAACTTCAGTTTGTTAACTCATACGTAGCAAACAAAGATTAAAGAAACAGAAAGGAATTGATCTGTGGAATAACGCCCGGCTTACTTTGTCAAAACTTATGTTGATGAATTATCCGGCGAGGCCTAAAATGGACCGACAATATTCGAACTGAATTAGTCAGAATATAATTCAAGATACCCGATCGATAACATACAAAAAAAAAATGTTATTTCCTAAGTTTTTGAAAACATGGTGATATGTCCCAAAGGGACAGCCTGGTGGTCACAATCACCCGACCTTAGGATTCATGATTAAATCTTTGTGTAACAAAAAAAAGAAAAAACACGGTGATACCCAGCAAATTCCTCACCACAAATTTTGAAAGTTGTGCTATATTAGGCACTCTTTGTTACGACAGGAGAGAGTTATATAAGCTTAGCATTGTTGAATTTTAACATGATAAGGTTTTAGTACAAACCTTCTTATAAAAAATATTCAATACTTCTAACCTTAAAATATTTGGGAATTTTACTAATAAAAATTAACTTAGTGTAACTTTGCTTATAGTGCTCTCATTGCATATCGAACTCCCTACTAGCTGTAGCTACTAGATTGAAACCTTCAAAACTCTAAAGCAAATTTGTTTTCGACTACTTCTACATAATTAGTGGTTGGATGTTCTTCAATCGAGACCCACAAAAAGGAACCAAAACCATATCCAACCTCAATTACATTGTAAGTCTGCACATAATGCAGTCGCATTTTCTAACCTTGTGAGTATCGAATTTTGATGTCAGAAGAAACGTCCTTTCTAAGCCCTCTTCGGACGATAATCCCATCGTTACAACTTGTGATCCTTGGATTCACCGAAGCTTTAGAATTGGACTTATTCACTCACTTGACGAATTTGCCATTTCATACAAATTTATGCTGGGCAATTCACTAAATTCATATGCTTTCCAGCTGCATATATTACTTATAGGCGCCCATCCCCTCGCGGAGACCAAGAACCGTACAGGCAAAGCCCCTCACCCGACCCAGTCCGAATCCGATAGGGTAAAATATGGACCTGGATCTACTACCGCCGAACCTCAAACCAGACGAGGCAAGTCCAGGTTGGATGAACAAAGGGGACAACGCGTGGCAGCTGACGGCGGCAACCCTTGTCGGGCTGCAGAGTGTACCGGGCCTTGTGATCCTATACGGAAGCATAGTGAAAAAGAAATGGGCCGTGAACTCGGCCTTCATGGCCCTATACGCATTCGCGGCTGTACTGGTTTGTTGGGTCGGGTGGGGCTACCACATGTCATTTGGTGAACAAATGGTCCCTTTTTGGGGCCGACCAAACGTCGCTCTATCCCAAAACTACTTACTCGACCCGGCATTCCTGGGGATGTTTCCAAATGCGACCATGGTGTTTTTTCAATTTGTTTTTGCGGCGATTACCCAAATTTTGATTGCAGGGGCACTTCTTGGTAGGATGAATTTTATAGCATGGATGCTTTTTGTGCCGGTCTGGATGACATTTTCTTATACCATTGGGGCATATAGTATTTGGTCTCCTGAAGGGTGGTTGGCTAAACTTGGAGTCATTGATTATTCCGGTGGGTTCGTCATTCATTTGTCCTCTGGGGTTGCCGGTTTCACTGCAGCATATTGGGTACGGACGTATACGTATACCAATGCACACAAACGTGTTCAAATTTGAAAACAATATCCTGGAGTCTTTTAAAAAAAGAATTATTTGTGCAGGTTGGACCAAGGTTAAGCAAGGACAGGGAGAGGTTTCCACCAAACAACATCCTTCTAATGCTAGCGGGTGCCGGCCTATTGTGGATGGGCTGGACCGGCTTCAATGGTGGAGATCCTTATGTTGCCAGCACAGACGCATCTCTGGCCGTGCTTAACACCCACGTATGCGCTGCTACAAGCCTTCTCACGTGGCTACTTCTTGACATCCTCTTCTTTGGAAAGCCTTCTGTTATTGGAGCCACCCAGGGCATGATCACTGGCCTAGTTTGCATCACTCCTGCTGCAGGTAAAATACAATCACTTTTACTGGCCTTCAATTTTAATCTGAGAAAATACACTACACCGGGCCTCCTTCAGTGAGGTTTAGACAACTATTTTGGGCTTGAGGCCTAAGTTTGACTTGCTGCAGGTACCATTTAAGAGGCCTAATTTTGTAAGTAATTTTCGTAATCAGAAGTTTAGCCCAAGTCAATTTTTAATTGGGCTTGGCTTATTGTATTAGGCCAACTTGAGGACAAAATAAAAAATTTAGGGTTACCTCTAAATTATCCCTATTTATTACGTTGAGATATTATCTTCGTAAATTAATTCTAACAATACTTAAATCAAAAGTATGATTCTAAATACCAATTGATTATACCAAAAAATAAAATAAAATATCCCCATTTAAAATAAAATAAAGTTTAAAAGTAAGTAGGTTAATATTGTGCCGATGTAATTTTAGCGTGATATTTTTGTCACTAATCAAATTTATTTGACTAAAAATAAAAATTATTTAATTTTGGATGTCGTATGAAAAAGGGAAGTGAGATACAATTAATAATGCCTTTCTAATTTAATTACAATATAAATCCTCACAAGGACAAATATTAACAACCCTAGGAAATCTAAAAGTCAAATTTATCAACCTTTTGAGCAGGAGTAGTGCACGGATGGGCAGCAATTATAATGGGCATAATGTCAGGAAGCATACCATGGTACACAATGATGGTCCTCCACAAGAAAATATGGCTTCTAAAACAAGTTGATGACACCATGGCTGTTTTTCACACCCACGCCGTTGCCGGAACCCTAGGGGGTCTCCTCACTGGCTTCTTCGCCAACCCCAAGCTATGCCGGATTTTTTACTTGGTGGATGATTGGCAACACTACATTGGATTTGTTTATGGGATTCAGTCCAAGAAGTTTGGTGCAGGAGCGAAGCAAATGGGAGTCCAAATGGTTGGCATTTTGTTTGTGATTGGGCTCAATGCGGTGATGACTAGCTTGATTTGCTACTTGATTAACCTCATTATTCCACTTAGATTGTCCGAGGATGAAATGATGACCGGTGATGATGCAATTCATGGTGAGGAAGCTTATGCATTGTGGGGTGATGGTGAGAAGTTTGAGAATTCTAAGCATAATTCTGTTTATGGGGTTGAAGAATTCCCACAAGTTGTGCCTAACCATAGACGCCAAGTTGAGGTGGCTTAGTCTTCTTTACATTAGAATGGAATGTGTGTGTGTATGTCTCTCTCTAATTTGATTGAGTTGTCAATTTCTTTTTTTTTTTTTTTTGGTGGAATGAGTTGTCAATTTCTTTGGGAAAAAAATTAATGAAATATCTTCGTTACGTTTTCTTAAATAAATTTGTTATTTTTGTTAATTTTCACTATCGATATTCGAATTTTATTATTTTTTTTTATTTTCACTGTCGATATTCGAATTTTATTCGACTAATCTGATTCGAGTACTGTGAAGCTCATTTTTGGGATTGACTCTCCCAAATCCTTTTTCATCATTCTTAAGATTTGAACTCGAAAGTTCTTATTAAGGGGATAAATATTATAAAAGTGGGTGAAGATACGTATATCCATGAACATTCAAATGAAGCATGCGAGATGAAAACAAAATCAAATATTATAAAAGTGGGAATGGAAATGAAAGGGAAATATAGAAATAATTTAGACTTGACCATACTAGTATTATTTTCCTTTCTCGGTGCTCGGGCGGAGGGGCTCATTATTTTCTCCTCCGGCCACTAGGAAAGTGGCCTTGGCCTAACACCCATTTTTTCCTATGTATGCTTTTTCTATCAACAAATTTGGATATTTGTTTCAAAACTACCAATTTACTAATGTTGGGAGACTCAGACATAAGATCAAAAGATGGCCTTTTTGTAATTCGTTAAATGATTAGAGGTGTAAACTGAAAATTTAATGTGAGTGAGGTTTTGTGGTGGGTGGCAAATATGATGGAAAAGGAGCAAGTGAGAAAGGGAAGAGAAAAGTCAGCAACACAAAAAGGCATCTTTCTGGCGGCTCCGGCCGACACTCCTTCCCATTTACTCCTCAGAAAATAGATGTTTTCATCCCCCTTCACCTTCCCCTTCCCCTTCCACCCACGTTCCATTACGCTCCAAAATTGTGACTTTTATATACAGGGTGAGAAAGAGAGAGAAACAAACTCTAAGTTTTTCATTCTCTCTCTCTTTCTCTCTCTCTCTCTCTCTCTCTCTCTCTCTCTCTCTCTCTCTCCTCGAAAATTCTGCGATCATTTCTTTCTAACCCAAATATATCTCGGTCTTTTTTAATGTAATTTTTATATAGACATATACATATGTGCGCGTTACGTGTATTGCACACGTATGGGAGTTGGGAGTTGGGAGTTGAGAGTTGAGATGCAGAGATTGGATTCAGAAACGGCGTCGTCAGCAGACCCGGACGGGCAGTTGAGTCCTAGGTCGGAGAATGATACGAGAGGCAAATATCGGATTGTCGCCGACCTCAAACGTCTCGAGCAAGATGCCAACTTCTTGCAGGTTCCCCTTTCCCCTTTTCTATTACTTTTCTCAGTTTAGTTTATGTGTGTCTTATATTACTTATCCTTTTCGAGAGAGAGAGAGAGAGAGAAGGAAAAAAAAAGCGTTCTTTTATGTTGGCCACAGTCACACTCTCTATTGGTGAAAGGCTAAGAAGATATGACGAATGTGGTTGTTCAGTTGCTTCCTCTTGTTCCATTAATGATTACTTGAGAGCACCCATTTTAACTCAAACATAAAGGATGGGAGGAAGGGCAGATTGTTACATTTATTTTTTTTTTGATTTTTTCAAATGTATTCAGGAGGAGTTAGCGGCCCTTGAAAGTGCAGATAATGTCTCCACAGTTTGCCATGAGTAAGTAGAGTACGCAACACGACTTGACAAATCTATAGATAGAGAGAGAGAAAATTACAAACGTTAATCAAATCTTTGTTCTGTACCAGGCTGCTACTCAACATCGAAAGCTGTCCCGACCCGGTGCTTCCAGTGTAACATATCTTTCCCTCTTCACCTCACTCTGCATATCTCAAAGCCACTCACTGATTTCATTCTGTTTCTTTTACAATACAGCACAAAAGGCCCTGCAAACCCATCATGGGATCGTTGGTTTGAAGGTCCCAGAGAATCCCGAAATTGCAGTAGTTGCTGGATACTATGATTTTTGACCATTCCAGATGTAGGCGGATATAGTTCCCCACGAGACCTTATGAATATTTGTATTGTCTTTTCAGCAGAATTTTCTGCTTGCTTCAAAACTTTTTAACATTTCCGTGGCAAAATAATTGCGCGCATTTACAAATTGGAAGGCACCACAAGAAGAAACCACCACGGAGTCGTAAAGTTCACCATCGAGATGGTAACTCGGGTATTCTGCAATCGAAGAGGTCTAAGGTTTGAACCTGATTAAACAAAATTGTTTGTGAAAGTAGGCTTTGGAGCAATTGGTTAGAGGGACTCCTATGTGGTAATAGAATCACTTAAAATAGGCAAAAACCATAACTTGAACAGAATATTCCAAAGCGAGTTCGAGTCCATATAGTATTGAAAACACAGGTACCTACGATGGCCATCCTCGTCCACCCTTTTGACTAGCCAAAGAACACAACCCCCCCCCCCAAAACACCCACCCGGCCACCCAGACACGAGCACACGGACGCGATGAAGTTCCGTGATGGGATAAACTCCTGCGATAACAGATGCATAGCCTAGTGCCGGAGAGATTGCTAGAGGCATATTGTAGAAGTTATTTCCTTATTCAAGAAAGACAAGGAAAAGCATTTGTCAGTCAGCAATTTTTATAGAATCAGATGAAAAGGAAACAAATTATGCATTTGAGGAGTTAATCTTAATTGCAAGAAAGTTCGAGGCTTGTTACAACAGTCATGTTACACCAGAATATCAATCATGCGCGTGCAAAACATTTCATTGCATTCCTCTCAAAATTCAAGGCTATTAATAATAAACAAGCTTTTCTCAGATAAATTGCTCAAAACGGTTGGATACTATACAAGCAAAAGCATCCCAACCTCAACATCTTAAAGCCACCAAAGCATGGGAAGACAGCCAAGGAGAGAGGAAGGGAGAGAGACAGAGAGAGGAGGGTTCATAGCCATTAAAAAATTTTTTTCCAACTGTTTCAAGTTGCAGCTTTTCCACTGACTCGGTCAGCTATCCATCCTAGACCATCATACAAACCCTCTCCTGTAAGGGCACAACAGGCTTGGATATGCCAGTCATGGTTCTTGATGCTATGGAGTGAAAGGGTGGCTGTAATCTCAGCTGGGGACATGGCATCTTTGAGGTCTTGTTTGTTTGCAAAAACAAGAACAACAGAATGCGCAAGATCCTCGTGTTGCAACAGCCTGAAGAGTTCATCCTTCATGATGCCTATTCTGGCCCTGTCTGTACTATCAATAACCACAATAACAGCATGAGTCCCACGGTAATATGTTGCCCATGATGTTCTTAGGCGATCTTGCCCACCAAGATCCCAGACCTGATTAAAATATGTAAGCAACCAATCAGAATAAAAATGGGACTTGCACAGTAAAAGATAAAATGAGAGGATCTTGGAAGTATCTATGATTGAGCTAATAGTTTTCCAACAGAGAAAAAACTGAAACTTCAACTGTTGTCTAGACAATCACATGGGGGCCCACTGCAAGAGGGCCCTATGCCCTCAGCTGCTCTTAGAAAATAAACTAGTATAAAAACAGAATAGTAATAGGGAAGCAAGTCTATCATCATCACAGTTGGTTTATATCGAACTGTTGCTCAATGATCTCTTATTTCCACAAAAAGCTATGCGTGAAACTACAGCGCACAGTTGGTCTATCTGGTTCCATTTTGAGAATGGAGGGGCTGAGCCCTAGATCAAAGCTGGGTCTAACATGCTGATTCAAACTAAAAATGAGCAGTATTTAAAGTTTCATGGGTCATTGACATGCACATTTTCAGAAAAAAAATGTACAACAAAAATGAAAATGCCAGGATCACTGACCGATCACATAAAAGAAAAGATATATCAAAGAATGAACACACCAAGCTCCTGTAGTATTAAAGTTGGAAATTATAACACCGGTTAAGAGAACCGAGAACTTAAATATAGGAGATCAAAACGTAGAGGTAGACTATTGAAAACTTGAATGCAAATTATCTGTAAAAATATGAAAGTTAAGGATTTAGAAGAAAAAATTATCTTGGATAGGAATGGATGGCGTAGAAGAATCCACACAAATTAAACTAATATATTTTAGATATTTATCTATTGATTTATTGATTTATTTTTCCTTTTCTTTTTCTTTTTCCTTTTATTTTATTTTTATTTTTATTTATATATATATTTATTTTGTTTTTCTTTTCTCTAGCTTTTTCAAATTTGTCTCTAAAATGGCCGACCTCAAATATTGGAATTAAGATTCAATTTGTTGTTATTGTAGAAAAGAATTCATTAGTATCATGATTCAATCTAAACAGGTCGTAAAGGATTCTTTGGAAAGAGAGAGTCTTTACCTACAAGAGGAAGAGGTGAAGGTGAAGCAGGGAACGTAGATATAAATGAAGAAAATATAGAGATTAAAATAAGTAAATATCCCAGATATCCCAAAGATAAGACAAGCAGTGTTTAACGGATGATGGAAGAAACTACATCTTCTTAAAATTGGTAAAACCTGCTCCCCTGAAATTTGAAGTCTGAAAATGAGTTTCCAGAAAAAAGGTGTGAACTTTTTCTACGAAAAAAGAAGCAACCCTAGCACTTGGCAGTAACAAGAAGAAGTTTAATTCCTGATGTTTTCCTCACCACATGTAAACAAAGAATAAAAGCCACCGACGGAAGAAAATTTTTAGCATTTGGCACTAACAAGAAGAAATGTAATTCATGCCGATGTTTTCCTCACCACTTGTAACCAAAGAATAAAAGCCACCAACAGAAGAAAGTTTTGGCAGGACTCAACAGAGAAGGAATGGAAAGGGAAAGAAAAAAGGAATTACAAGGAAGTAAATACAAAATTAAACAAGAGAGCAACATTTCGTCAAAGCTTTTCCTACAACCAAATAGGGAAAGATATAAAAATCATAATACAACGGTCTCAATCTCCCTGATATGTTAACATAGTTAAAAATGCCTGAAAAAAACAGAACTCCTGAAGAAAATTATAGTTTTATAAATGGAAGCCTCCCCAATTTCTTCATGAAAATCAAAAGCTAATTAACTATTGTTATACTATAAAACAAAATATTCTACCTTGAGTGGATGAATTATTCGACAAATATGAAAGGCATGCACAATAATAGTCAACAACAATTAGGAGTGGTACATATTGTTTTCTGACACAATGCAAAATAGATTTTGGACCTTCAGCTTTCACATCACATATAGATGAAAAAGAAAAGATACATGAAAGACAGAGAGTTAACACAATATATCCTGGACTAGCTTATAAAATTCGCAAACACATGGATTCCAAAAAATGAGTATGTCTTACAAATCAAGACATTCAAAAGATGCAGCCGCACCATAAGGGGGCGATTGACAATTTACGAGCGGTAAAGAAAAAGGAAGGAAGTGCTTAAAATGAATGGAAGGCAGCACAATGCACAAGGCTCCTATCATTGTGGGGGCAAGGAAAGGTCAAATGTATCATATGTGCCGCTAAAGCAAAAGAGAGGGCTTTTGCAATCTAAACCTATGAACTTCAGATTGAAGTGACAATGAAACAACCTTAACATCACACCAAGGACTCAGCAAAACAGAATGAAACAAAAACACCCAAGGGAGAGGAGTACTAGTGATAAAAGAGCAAAAATGAAGCAACATCCATCTATATACTAGTTTTGAACTGCACTTGCACTGCACATGAGCACATATGTTCAAAATCAAAATATGTATCTCAAAAAGTAATATAAAATCCAAGGTGGTGTGTCAAATATTAAGTCAATAGATTTCTATTTAATATCTTTAGTATTAATGATCATTAAGAAAATATTTTAAAAATAATTAGAAAGGTAGAATTATAAAGTTTTTTATCATATAATCTTTTAAAATCTTAAAAAATTAAAAATTAATAGAAAACACGTTTGAAAAAGTTTTCCTTATAAAGAAAGTTGATAAATATATTTAGAAAATATATCTTATTTTTCAACATAAAAGTTTTCCTTATAACTTATTTTAACTTCCTATATGCAAACTCAATGGTTTTATATTTAATTTTGAGATATATATAATTGAACGATGTTTTAATTTTGATTGCTCAATCAACCATTAAAAATATAATTGAAGGATAATGGTTGATTGAGTACTCTTATCATTTGTTCAATCTCACTCTATGGCACTATTATAAATATGCGTGCGTGCATGTGCGTGTGCGTGTGTGTGAAAGAGAGAGAGAGAGAGAGAGAGAGAGAGAGAGAGAGAGAGAGTTAATAGTATCATTTAATTGAGAGAGAAAGTGTTAATACTTAAATATCATTGAATTTTCTCAAAATCAAAAGTCTAATAAAATACGTAAGGGTATTGTGAGAAATTCATTATTTACTGAGGACAATAATGGCAAAAAATGATTTTGTCAGGCAAAGGCCTTTATAAATACACTTGTTTCAAACTGCATGTGTGTTGCACGTGTATAAAGTTTGATTCATTAAATATAGAGGTATATAAAAGAGGGTGTGTGAGAAAAAAATAGGTAATCTCAACAGGCACAAACCCAAATGAAAGAGAGAAATATATAGAATAAAAGATGAGAAGTTTAATTAAATATATGAGGATAATATAGGAAATTCATTTTTTATTGAGTAATATAGATATATAGTTCATGACCCATGAGTACTTGCCCTCCATTCTCTATATCAAGAGAAATTTCATTTTCCCTTATAAAAAATATATCCTCGATAAACCCTTTCATCATAAAAGGGAATTCTAGTTCCCAACTTCTCGTCCTACATCTGAAATACTTTCGATTCAGGTATTTACTAATGAAACTTTTCCTCAATCAATTGTCATTGTCCTAGAAATGTTCAACTAGTCAAAACATATTGAGCCACAAATGAGAGTAATAACATAAAAGCGGTGATTTAATAAAAAGTCCTGAAAATGACTTTGCCTTAGACTTGTAATATTTCTCAGCATATACAAATGTCAAGCTCTTTCTTGATATACTCAAGTGGCACAATGATCAAAATTTCAAGTCACATCAAAGACACCAGTATATATGACTCAAGACATCATTGTGCACTTATCAAACATATTGTTGCCATGAATTCAAGAAATATTTCTCTCAGGGTTCCAAAAAATTCAAACACTTCGAGTGTATTAACAAGCCTTAATTTTCCCACAAAAAATAGGTTCATACTCCTAAAATTAAGAGCTTCTACAACTCTATAAATTGGAAAAATTGAACATGAAATGAGATTCCTTTATGCATGGAAGTCCACACTCCTTGGCTCCATTTCTTGACTTTCTGTGTGTGGAAAGCTACTTGGAAGAAAATTTGATCAAAGACAACAAAATTGAGGGAAATGATCTTAGGTTAGTTAATCACCTTTGGTTACATTGCATATGCAGTAGGATCACACCAATGCAACTTGTTCCAAGTTGCATTTCTTTTGGATGCCTATGAGAATGCCGTATGGAGAGTTTATAGGCATAAGGGCAATACTTGTGTGGAAATAACGGAAGTGATTTGTTGATCCCACAAACAATCCTTCAAATATGTTGGAGGTGAGGAGGAAAATAAAAGGGCCTTTGAGGAGGGAAGTCCAATCTACAGATTTTTGGGTAAAGAGTTTGAGATGTTAGCATTGTTTTAGGGTACTTCTTTATGAGTTTGTCATAGTTAATTTTGTGGATTCTTCGTTTTGATTACTTCTTGTAGGAGGTCTATCCCTGAATATTTCTCTAACCAATTCTATTCCCCCCCCCCCACAAAAGATTTCGTATAATACTTTATACACACGAGAAACAACCTTGTATTTTTCTAAATTAAATCGTTAGCAAAATAACACAAAATTACTATATCTGTAACCCCATTTTAGCCTACTCATTTCAAAACACATAGCCCTACTCCTTTAATTCATCTAAACCAATCAAGACTAACAGCAAACAATAAACCCCACCCACCCCCAAAAGAAAAAATAAATAAATAAAGTCCCACGGTTCATACAAATAAACTGAATCAAAGAAAATTTACCTCAAAACGTATATTTTTGTAGACAAGTTCCTCAACGTTGCTACCAACAGTAGGATGAGTGGTCACAACCTCCCCCAAATGAAGCTTATAAAGCGTTGTCGTTTTGCCGGCATTGTCCAAACCAACCACCACGATCTTATACTCCTTCGCCGGAAATAACATGAACCAGAATCTCGATATAAATGCTCCCATCTCTCTCTAATTTAGAAAATAAATAATCCCAACCTTCAAAAACTAAATAATATAGAAACAAATTAATTAAAATTGTTCAAATTATTGATTCATCAATACACATATATAAATGAATTATATAAAAAAAAACCTAAATCAGAGCCAATTACATTGATCTGATGCAAATCGAAGAACAATTTGAATCATGAACGATCAGCGAAAACACAGAGACAGAGACAGAGAGAGATACCTTAGGGTTTGAAGATCTCAGTTGAGTTTAACGGCTATGAGAGACCGATTTCCGATTCTGAGCGGAGAAAGTTCCCCCGCTTAGATAACCCCCTTCCCCCCACCCTCTCTCTCTCTCTCTCTCTCTCTAGGCTCAGAATTTTGACAATTCGGACGGTGCGCGTATGTGTGTAATTATATATATTTATGTAGCTACACATATCGGAAGCATTTAATATTTCTTCCCGCTGGCCAATAGGAAATTGCCACCTATAGAAAGTCGGAAGTGGCGACATGGATAAGAATCCACACGACCTAGTTTTATTAATATTCGGAAATTTACATATAAACTACTTCAACTTTTAATTATATATTTAAATTTGTTTGGGATTAATAAATTTTAAAATACATAACAAATAATTTTTAATTCACATTATTAATGGCATTCTCATTATTTGCTAATATGGCATATTTAATTACATTGATATCATTCTCAATATTTACTAACATGACATAATTAATTTCGGAGATGATTATAAAAATACAACATAAGATACTGATATGTCAACGACACATTAATAAAAATTATTTTTACGTCAATATATAATATCTAAATAATTAAACTTATAGATCCAAAAACTGAATTGTTATATATTTCAAACTTTAAATATTCATTCATAACAAAACAAAGTTTAATAAATTAATTGAAATTTGGATCAAATTTTATTTTCCAAGTTATCATAGTTTAACCATAACCATACCAAACTTTTTGGTTTCAGTAATTGGACACTCTATCTTCTTAATCAGAAATCTTGAGTTCGAACCCCTAGAGATAGCGAAAAAGAAGAAAATCGAGAATTTCCTAATTTTCCATTATATATATAATATTTATTTTATTCATAATATAAAATACACAAATAAGTAAATTTAATACTTGTTTAAGTACTTGTTTCTATTTACTTTGGCTATTAGTAAGCTGATTACCACCCTTTTTGTGGTCAGTACTTGCTGATTTATCTGCTAATCTTAGTATCCGTTTAACAACCAGTTTCTTTTTTTCTTTTTAAAGAGAAAATCTATTGAATAATATTTTTTAAAATCTTTTAAAATAATGAGTTTTTTTACGAAGAAAAAAAAAGCTCCAAAGCTTTTGCTTCTTCTTTTAAAAATACGCCAATTTAAAAAAAAATGTATTTCTTTTTATTTCATTTATATTTTCATTTGAAAGATATGAATTTCAAGTATATTCGTATCATAAATTCATTTACTCTCATATCATCTTTTTCTCTTTAACTATAATTTTTAATTTTTAATTTTATTGTAAAAATAATGAAATCAGTTTGTTTTTAAAAGTAAAATTAATAAATAATTTTTAATTTTATTTTAAAAATTATTAATTTTTGTTTCTCCTTATAAGTATAAAAAAGTTCAAAAAAAAAAACCTACCAAACGGGTACTTATTCTGCTTGCTTATTTATTTACTATTTAGGTATTTTTTGATATTTTACTCGTTTACTTACTATTTAATTTTTTCAAATGATTTTACTTGTTCATATTTTCTTATTTAATTATTATTCAGGTTTTGTAATCATTAAAGTTTGAATATATTTGTATTAAAACATGAATTACTAAGTTTAAATATTATGTTTAAATCTAAAAAAATGTTTTTATTTGGGCCAAAATATTGCAAATTGGATTTGGGTAACTTAAGATTTTCTAAATTATCTGAAATATAATTTATAGAATAAATTTCGAGCGAAAGAAAATAAAGAATTTTTGGGTAATTTAAAAAATCTTCAGAAATGTTGAATTTTTTCTCCAACTTACTTGATTGCTCACTCCTGAATAAATGAAAACGTAACCTTGGCCCATCAAAGCTCCTAGGTACTACATTAGCAAGAGGATTTTGAGGGATGAACACAGGTTCTAGATTCTTGGCTTTTCTGCTAATTTGGGAACGTAGATCATGTAGTTGCAGGGCTTCATGTAGTTTATGAGAGCCTTTGCATTTTAAGGGACTACCAGTATGCACCGGTGATTATAGAACTTGATTCATCCTCGACGATGAATGCTTTAAAGACACACAACTTAGTTCCACATCCTCAGTCTCACTTAGTGAGAGATCACAGGATTTTGATTCAGGAACTTTCTTCTTTATGTATCTAGAGAAGGAAATTCATGCGCTGACACTATTGCTTAATTGGGTCGTAGGCTGCTCCCTGGGATTCACAAGCACCACTCACCCATAGTGAGGTGTATCATCTTCTAAAAAGAGACACGAGAGGTGTCCCTCATTAACAATTAAAGTAATATTAAAGTGGTAGAATCTTTCTTTTTTATCTTTTTTTTTTATTTGGTTTCGCTTGATTGCATCATTTTGAGAAATTTGATCCTTTTTCGAAACTAATTTGTTTTCTTTCTATGTAACCACAAGAAAAAACAAGAGGAGAAATGTTGTTTAATGCTAATCTCATAATTTATTTTTAATTACCTAACAAATTTTATTTACTAATTCTCCAACTTATCCACAAAAATAAAGAAACAAAAGCTAATTTCCATCAAATGATGCCAAGAAGCATCTTCCAATGGTTTGGGACAGGACCAGACGCGAACCGGCGCTTCCAGTCCCACAAAAGAGTGAACCTTAATCAGAACCACGCGTACGGTTCTGATTAAAGTTTGGGTCCATACGGTCTCGGACAGTCTGGTCCCTATTTCAGTATTAACAATTTTTTGATTTTTTTTTTGGGGTCAACAATTTTTTTTTATAGTTTTTATTCCAATCTCAAAAATATGTGAACCATGAAGAACTGTTGTCCATATTTTTGGTCCGGATTAGTACCAGAACTGGATCAAACTGCCCTATTTTCATTTTGACTGGGCCAAAAAATGTTTAAAATAACAACAATCACAATCTTTACCATGGTAGTTTCTTTGCCCCACGCACTTGAGTGAGCCTCCGAGACTCTCTCTCTCTCTCTCTCTCCCCCCCCCCCCCGGGGAAAAAAAAAGAAGCTCATAGATTTCACATCCATCACCATTGATGCCACTTTCAGCACATAGGAATAGGCAAGAACGAAACAACAGGCACATCACATGATTTCAAGCAAAACATGGTTGGAATTTAACACGTATTTTATGGAGAAGAACTGAGCATATCACTAACACAAATGCCTGATCTAGCCATACCACACTTGTTCCCCTGCACTGAAATCAACTGCATGGAGTGATCAAAAAACCTTCACTCGTATAACTTCCATTCTGCATGCAGATTAACAAAGATTTTTTGTTTTCTATTCCTTGGAAACTCAAGCCACTGGCCTGTAAGTTAATAGAGGGAAAGCAGGATACCACTAGACTACAAGCGCCAGCATCGCAGAATTTTGCTTATGAAGCTATGAATAGAAATGCATTTTGGTGTACAAAACCAGGACCAAGTTCACTACAAGTAAATGAAGCCTCCATTGACACCAATTGTGGAATTACCCAAGAGGGAGAGCCAAGAAGTGTCAATAGGGGCTCATATTATTAGTATTCAAAACATAAAACTACAGCCAAGAGAGTACCACATGCCAGGTCCTGCATTACTGAAATTCAGGCCTTTCCTATGCTCATAAAAGACATGGATATTATTCCACATAGCCCTAATGATTCATAGGACAGAAACATGAACATTTAATTTACAAGATGTTTACATGGGAAGGTAAGAAAATGGGCAGTCATTAGGAGCATATATAGTTTATATGAATACTGCCACTTTTTTTTCATCATGGTTCCAGAGAAAGAAAAAAGTGCAAGAACCCAGACGCAGAGTTTGGTCACAGCATCAAGTGAGGAAAAGGGTAAGCATCCCCAGTTGTTATGACAGAACTTGAGAAGATAAAAGATGCCTCAGCTGGAGCAGATGTTCATCATTTGATATGTTAAGTGAGAAGCGAAGATTTGTCAAGAGGGTTTCCTGCTCCCAACTTAGCGGGCCTGAAGCATACAAAGCATGTAATGTCGACTGATAGGCATGTAGCTCTAGTTTATGAATGTCAGTCTCGAAACTGCCTAGGGGAGAAGAAAGAGAGGGTTTTTGCCTGTGAAAAGACGAGGATTCAGCATCAGAACCATCCAACATATCTTTTGATGATTCTGCAATATCTTGACTGGGATTGTTAGAAGCTACATTTGAGCCACAACTATCAACAGAACAGTGGTTACTATCTTCAGAAGAACAATTGGACATGAAAGAAGAATGTAGCACACTTATTGTCCCTTTGCCTAGTTGAGTACCTGTTTTAGAGGATCCCCCAACATATGTCTCCTTCAGTTTTACCTTTGGAAAAGATGTATCATCTGTCTGATTAAGCAATGGAAGCCTCCTCATTAAGACTGTGCTATCAGTTCCCCCGTTAAGACTCGTTTTCCTCTTCATGCAGCATCCTCCCAAAAGCATGTCAGCACAAGATTGACCAAGGTACTTGACTTTGTTCCTCTTTTTGGTTATCAACTGATGATTCAGTGCTCTCTTGATGCACTCTTGTCCATTCTGCTTCCCCGAGTGTCTTTCTCCTTTTACCACTCTTTGAGGACCCTTCAACCTCTGGGAGCACCTCAAGTTGTGATTCCGGCAAGTCTGTACATTGCAACCATCCTACAAGCACATGAGCAGAGAAAGCAAGATGAGCTCCCATCACTTGAAAAATTTTGGCATAAACATCAGTTTGAAGCGGCCCAGAACTATTCTATATGGCACAGCCATAGGGATGTGCTCTGGAATACAAAGAAAAATTCAAAAGGTGTAACATGATTTCATCAACAACAGCTCCATCTAAAGACTGACGTTCCTGAGGATACATCTGTATGGATGGTGCAATAAAAGCCAACAACTCATTGACTATTTGACTTGATTGTTTGTGGCTTGTACAATCAAATATTATCCAAACCAATATCATAACCTTGACAATTGAAATAGCATAAAATAAATAATGTCCAAGTTCTGCGGCCAACCACAGGTACAACACCCAGCAGTTTGATATAACGACCATGCCATGCGGCAGCAACAACATCGAAATAGCAGTCTAGAGTATATAACTGAGGGTCATATGTACCACTTCGCTGTCTATCTTGATCGATGTTGGGTTAACATAGATAGGATGAGCTATGCAATTTTTCATGTCAAAAATAGTAAGTTGCCTCATGAAGGAGGCTTTCCTTTTCTGAAGAGAGCCAGGAAGTCGGAGTCGGGGTTATATCCACTGGATGAACATGGCAACTAGTTGATGTCATGCATTGTGAGTGAACAGAAGAAATTTCCTTAGCGTGAAGAGAATATGGTTTCTCTACTAAGTTTGCAAGGACCAAGTGTGCTTCTAGTACCATCTCAAGTCTAAATGATTTTCTCTCTGCTAAGCTGGAGTAACCAATATACATGTTAAGCATAAAAGCTTGCCATATCCAAGATGGTCTAACATTTATGTCTTTGGTCATGAAGCATGCCCAAGACTTCAGCACTTCATAAGTAAAGATATAAGAAATAGAGATTTAATATGATTTAATATGACGCAATTAGAAGAGAGTACTCCAGGAAAGGTTTGCCTGCAAAAGCAGAAAGCGGCAAATGAGAGAAGTTTGCATTAAATCCCAAATGAAACCATACTTTTTTTGAAAGAATAAACTCATACATTCCTAATTACTTAATTTAGATGTCAAAAGACAATGCCAATGCTAGTAAAAGGTTATACAAAATAGAGAAACCAAGTATTTACCTTCCCGACAATCAACCATTTATTGTTGTGCCAAGTCTGCTGAATCCTTAAGCTGGATTTGTGAAATTCTTTAAGTTGGATAGAGCCAAACAATCTGATAACGAAACTGTCATTCTTTAAAACTTTTGCTACCTTCCCTATTCTCCAGCAATGATTATCAAATACCTCCGCAATATCCCCGACCATCCATGTCTTTTTCTTACCATGTTTTGGCCGAGGCCTAACATGCTCTTTGTGAACCCTCTCCACAAGATGCTCTCCTTTCTGATCCATTATTAAGTCGTACTTGACAATATAGTTATCATCATCTACTGACATCATTTCAGCTGGATACCAAGACTCATAGGGATGATTTTCTCGTATCAACACTTCGATTAGACATCCTTTTTTGAACTTCATGACTTCAAAACTTTTCGAGCATAAACCTGAAAGCCCTAAATGAAGATGAACAAAGATGAATTGCTAAGTCACAAGGAGGGTTCTATTCTACCGCAATCACATAATTATAAAATTGGATGTCAGATCGAGAAGATCCTAAAATTGGTGCTAATTTAGTTGTGTAATTATAACTAAATCAAAATAGATGGTTTCTTCATACAGATCTTAAAGCAACAAAATAAGCCAAATAACCAACATAATCGCAAACAATCAGTTTATATGAGCCACAAAATTTATGATCCATTAATCGCAACAAACAGCAACATTTTACATAGACATCAGATTAATCAAAATAGCTATAGAAGATCAACATGAATGGTGAGAAAAACCATAAAAGAAGAAAACCCCAAAAAGTCCATGGCTACTGATATGTGACTCTGCAGTCTGCACAAGTTCTAATTTTTATTAAGCACATCTCCGAACATGCCCATCACTCAAAATTCAAAAACTCGATCAATAGCAGCAGATTTGTGAAGAACAGAAACAGACCCAGAATTTGAAATAAGAAAATTAACCGGAAACAATGGAGAGGGTTAACAAAACAATCACAATTTAAGTCACCCAGATGTGGAATTTTAAATTAAGAGAATAAACAGAACTCAACAAGTTAAATTGAAAAAAGATTAAGAAAATGATAAAAGAAGAAGTAACCTGGGATTATTAATTGCGGAAGAGAGTGTAAGTGACGGTTGAAAGGAAAAGGAATTGAGGGAAGCTCGTAATGCTCATGGCCACGTCTTTTACAAAGAATGGCTTTCTTATTTTTGCTCTTCAATTTCTATGGGGCGAGAGAGAGAGAGAGAGAGAGAGAGAGGTCTTGAGAGAGTTACTTAAATCCTGTTTTAATTTGGTATCAATCTCGTAATTATCTTCGCAGTTTTTAATTAATGTCTTTGTTACCCTTCTTCTCCACGTTGGAATTCTGCATAAGAGATGGCCACCATTTTCAATTTTTTTCTTCCATTTTTGTTTTCACAGATGAGATTATTTTTTACTATTCTTGAATCCACTTACCAAGGCTTCAACTCTAAATTAGTAAATTTTGTTCAAAATGATATCAGCTGTTATTGATTATCATTTATTATCAGATTTTACGTAGCATTTATTTATTTATTTTATTTTATTTTTTACAAAAATCAATTATATTATATAAATTCACCAATATGAATGTTAAATTAAAAATCAATAATATATTTTTCCCCATTATCTTTTGGTCCTTTTGCTTCCTTTCCTTTTCATCTCTAACACCCCTCTACTTTTCTCATTCAGCATTACTCTGTATTTCTCATTCATCGTACTGAATTTTAAGATTTACATTGAACTTTAATAATTAATGTTTTTATTTTAATCTTTTAAAAGTTACTTTATTTTATCTGTGTGATAATATATTCTTTGGAATGTAAAGATATATACCTGAATCTTGTCTATATCATGTATGAATAAGTGTACCATTTTTCATCTTCCATTGAAGTCATGTGCACAATTAGGAAACAGAAAAGGGTGAAGAGAGTACGAACAAATTCATTTTCATTCCTAGAAAGAGGGGGGGGGGGGGGGGGGAGATGTATTGTCACCTACCTAAATGGTGCAAGAGATCGGTGCCATTTACCAAAAATACCTGATAAAAGCTTGTCCTCATTCTAACTAATGCAATCATACAAACAGATTAAGCCTTGGTTATGAATATTCCGGATTATATAAAACAAATTAAACATACCATTTAAGCACAATAAGTCATGGGAAACATTTTGTTCCATGCACTTTGCTTTGTATCCATTGCGTTAGTTACGTCACAAGGTTCTCAAAGTTTATACATTTTTTTTTTTAAACAAATCGATATTTGGAATCATATTTTGACTATTCAGAGTCGAGCGTTATTGCCCCCAATTTAGAAGAAACACTCTCAATGTAATTTTTTTCATTTACTGGTTTTGAATATGAAATTTAATTAAAAATTTTAATACACTTATTTACTGTTGAGAATACTACATTTTGATAAATAACAAAAGAATTTAAAGAAGGAAAATGGAGCAAAAAGAAAAGGAAAAATCTTAGAGATGTAAAACATGTCAACCTGACCTTAACCCGTGTCCGCCTGCCAATATTCAAATACATTCAGGTCAATAAATTTTAAGTGACATATCAACCAATTGAAATCTACCAAAAACATATCCACCTAATAATATCTTTGTTAACCTGAACATTACTAAAGAGTAACAATCATCAAAGCAAAATCTTGTTGACACACCCGAAAACATGTCAACCCGAGATAGCATTTTCCTCGCCTCGTCAACTTGAATAGAAGCTTGTCCACCTACTCTTAAAATTGGTCCGCTTGATCAATTTAATTGGTCAATCTCTTCTCCATGTCGACCTAACCAATTTAGCACATCAACGTGCACACTTTATGTGAATCTTTTTAAACTCCAGATTCACCAATTTTAGTCCCGCATTGACCCCTTAATTTACATATCAATTAGAACCTTAAATAAAACATAAAATATCTCAACACACCTGACAACTTGTTGAGTTGTTTTATTTTCTTTTGAAATCACACAACGACATCTATTCGAAATATGTCGACATACTAGATAGTCTATTGAAATACATCAAACATTTATGAATAGCGTTCGACTTTAACAACCACACAACGGATCTCTTTAACATTACAATAAATACCATAAAGATGAAAAATGAAAAAGTTAATAGTCTATTGAAAATCTAAACCACCGTGAACTTATTGTATTACTACTCTATTTTTACATTAATTTTATCCTTCTTGAGTGTAACTACCTACAAGAACCAAGTTTGTCTAATCCAAGAATTTAAACCTCACATTTTAGACCTTTCCTTCTTACTTGTACTGAGTTTTCAGAAGATTAGTGAGTGTATTATGATCTTGGGTTTAGAAAGAGAGATGTTGGAAAATTAATGTTTTAGAGAAATACTGTAAAGATATAATTTGAACATATAATCAAGTTTATATCAGTGAATTGATAGTGAAAAATCTAAAGGGAGCTTGGGAGTGAACATATATCAAGTTTGGCTGAACCACTATAAAAACTTTTGTATGTTTTTTATTTTTCTCTTTAAATCATCAAATGTTATTTCTGTCATTTTTATTTTAAAATATCTAAATAGTCAGAAATTTTCCAAAATGGGTCCATATTTTGAGAAATATATTGGGCTAGTTGGCCCCCCAAGGATTGTAAGGTGGAGCACAAAGATTTGGGTTTTGATTGGGCTCATAGCTTTGACCCATAAGAGGAATGAAGGATTTATCATTTAAGAAAAGCAAGGTCTTGGTTCCTGATGGGCCCAAACGACTTCAAGCATTCCCATTCTTTAAAAATTCTCAATAATGTTGGAGCAGAGTTTTAACTCAAAACAATCATTTCCGAGTATAATCAAAACTCGTGACCCAACAAATCATGATTTGAATATCATCCATGTCCTTGTCGGCGTAAAAGAACAACTAGAGGGGGATTCTGATGAATGTAAGGACACTTGGAGGTGCACTTCTTCGAAGGAAATATACTTCCTACTCTTGTTATTATGATGGCCAACAATTTTTTTTAAAGAAGAGAAGAAAAATATGAAAATCTCGCATAGGATCGACATGGGAGATACCTCGTCAAAGAGGGTGTAGTGTTTGTTTGTGCAAAATTGGGCTATCAAAGAGTGAACTTGGAAACAAAAGTGTGACTGACCGCTTGCAGGAGAGCAGACTGAAATTGAAAATGGCTAATTCTCATTGGCTATATACTGCATGGTGGGGGAGAGGAATCGGCATTATGAGAATCCAAAAACCCTCACTTTCGAAATCAGTCTGTTCTGTCCACTTTGGTAGTTCCCAGAGACAGAGAGAGAGAGAGAGAGAGAGAGAGATAGAAAGTGACAAAGATTGCAGAGAGGTTAACATCTATTCATTCAACCCCATCTTTTGACCGGTACTTTGCTGGAGAATAGACGAAGAAAGATTCCATATATGGATGTTGGACTACAGCCTATCAAGCTCACTTGATCCACGTAGCTTCTAATGCAAAAAAGAAATGCAAGTGATAATTTTTCCATTTCAATAACTACGTGAAAAAATATCAACAATAGACCTTTTCTTTTCATATACATATATATATATATATATATATATATATATATATCAAAAATTAATTATAAGAAAGTATTTTTTGAAATATAAATTGAATTAATCAATATGAAATTTAAAAGTATTATTTCAATACTAAGCAAACAAAAGGATCCTATGGTATTATATATATATATATTTATTTAGAATGGAGCTCAAGAAGTAGACGAAGATGCGCCTTGTTAGTGTAATGCCATGGAACTTTTCCTTTCACCACAGAAGTACGGACTGCAATTTCATTAAGTAGTCATATCAATCAGTTTGCAGTTGCAGGTTTATGAGAGTTTGGTGCTCCCTCACATGATACATCAACAGCTTGCAATCATTACCCACGGCCTTTCCTCCCTCCCCACTGTTACCACAACCTCCCCTTGTCACGACATTTCATCAATTAAAGAAATAATTATTAAAAAGATTTAAACATAATTATCACCACAAGATAATTATTAAAACTTCCATACATAGTTTTCTTTATCCTTTTCTTTTATGACCACAAAAGACTTAAAAATTCAGTGGGTTCAACTTGAAATTTAATTTTAGCAAATCCTATAGAATCTTAATCTAACTATAGGAATGAAGGCAATACTATTTTTCTATTTGAAATTAATTATTAAAAAGACTAATAAAAGTGAACCACAAGCAAATCAATCAAATGGGCTTATTGGTCCCCTGAAGTATTGGAATGGTCAAGGATCAAACCCACATGTGTGTCAGAGTTTTACATTGGAAATTAATTAATGACAAATGACAATATAAAAACCATGTTTGTGCAGAAGAGTGTTACATCATGATGGCGTGTTTGTCTGCTGCAGAGTGTTAGACCCAATACTGTAATTCAAAATATATATGATTTATCTCGTTAAAACATCATTTAAGGTTTTTTTTTTAACTCTTTCACCGTCCACATGCTTTGGTTCCTGAAACGAAGAGCCAGAAGTATTCATTCACATTCGATATGCGCAGAGAGAGAGAGAGGGGGGGGGGGGGGGAAGGAGGGAGGGAGGGAGCATGTGAAGGGAGCATCGATCCCATGAGGAAGCCCACTACTTTTGGCAGCTCGGCTACGCTTCCCAAGCAAAAAAATTTTGATGGTAACCAAACCCCGCAACACCCCACCCCCCAAACATTCATTTCAAAATTTTAGTAATTTTATTTGAGTTGTAAAATCAATAATCAGATTAACATAAATTTGGTTATCATTTAAATTTTTGTTAGTATTTTTTTTCCTTTTTTGTTATTTTTAATTATTTATCGGTTTTATTTTGTCTTTCTCGACTCATAGAGCTGTTTGGAATACCTTAATTTCATTTATTCTTATTTATAATATTTTAAAAATTAAAAATAGTAAAAAGATATTGAATTTTATCCAGATTTCTCGGCAAACATGGATTAAATGTATCATTAAAATTTTGTCAAATCTAAACATTTTATTTTCTTTTGATACCATACCGATCAATCTCTTTAATTATATTCTTATTAATTTGATTTAAAATTTACAGTGGATCATTTAGGGGACTATTCTCACAACATAATTTTTTTTCTATTCAAACGATAAGTTGAAATCGAGAACTTAATTAAAAGATATAATATCATATTCCATTCAATCTAATTATTTGTAGGTAAATCTAAACATTTTCAAACCCGTAAAAGAACTCCTTGAATATCAGTTCTCCTGGGAACCTGAACCAGACAAATGTGTCACACAATGCAATGTAACATGCCCACCATCTCTCTCTCTCTCTCTCTCTCTCTCTCTCTCTCTACCATGAGCTCATGGCCTACTTGAGGTGTTACCATATAATTTATTATATGCAAGGTAAATATAGTTCATAAAGGATAACATGGGAGGAGATGTGTAACTTCGTTTGCAGAGAAAATGGCAGATAATAGGATAGAATTCCCGTTTTTCTTGCTATCCCTTATCCACATACATACATATCACTTATTGTTTTCACCTAACACGTAGCTTTTTATACATACATACATACATATTAATATCAACAACAAAAATATCCACATGTCTATTGCCTTTTAACAAGTGAGGATTTGACTAACATCAAAATTTCATACCATGGTGCCAATATTTTTTTTATTTTTCTTTTTATCTTTCATGGGTTGTCATGTGCATGTTAGGTGATTCGTGCTTTGAATCTTAAGACCCTTTGAGTTAGATGGAGACCCCTGTTGACAGACTAAAAGACTTATTCTTGGAAACCCCCCCCCCCCCCGCCTCACCCCACCCCCTCTATAAGGGTTGAGAAGGAATAATTTTGGAAGAATAGGTATGTCTGACTAATAGGTAGATGGATTTTTGAACAAACAGAAGTTGACAAAAATATGCCAACCCCTTCACATCTATATGAGAGTCTCAATAACATTCCATATATTTAGCATTTTTCACTTCCATACATATATATTTATATATATGGGTGGGTTTAGCTTGTTGCCGAGATTAGTAGGATTCCTACACATATGGATTGATATTTTTATTGCCTTATAGGTTCTTTTTTTTAACAACTTCTGTAGTGTGGTTCTATCGAATATCACTTTCATTGGACACTTCATAAAATTGAACACCAAAATTTCTCACACATTTTCTTTTTCTTTTTCTTTTTTCATCCTTTATTTTTTTTTATTAACCAACTGGCATTCAAATTATTCGACAGATTATGAGTCTAATTTATGGGTTGGCTCTGTCAACACTTATTTTTTATTCTCAAGACTCAAAATCAAGATTTTGATTAAAAAAATTTAGTATCATGTCACTAAATAACAAGATATTGATTTTTTTTTTCATTTGATATGGTGTTTTCTGTTTATAACATACGGCATTCAAACTAATTAATATAATATGATAAATAACTTTTTTGTCTTAAACTATGTAACCATATTCAATTACATGAAGGATAAATATGGTTTTATACTATTCTATGTATGTAGGAAAACAAACTATAGATAAATTTATTTTTTATATTATTACATCGGATAATACATATGGTAAAACTAAAAAAAAAAAATTGTAATAACACTTTCTTCTCAAACATCTGCTCTCCTCCTTTTGCTAAGCCCGTCTTACAATTTTTTGTTGTTAAAGTAAATCTACCCATATCATATTTTGAGATCTTGCAATTCTACGGAAACATCAGGGTTTATAGCCATATTTTCTAAAAATAACTTCTTTATATAAATATATATATATATATATATATATATATATATTATTTCTAA
Organism: Dillenia suffruticosa; assembly: GCA_033439265.1. Classification (NCBI taxonomy): domain Eukaryota; kingdom Viridiplantae; phylum Streptophyta; class Magnoliopsida; order Dilleniales; family Dilleniaceae; genus Dillenia; species Dillenia suffruticosa. The sequence goes on along the minus strand of JAVTVX010000020.1, from coordinate 22,525,292 downwards.
TTTAAAATTTAACCATTGTTGGGGGAATATCTGAATATGTAAAAAAAAAAAAAAAAAAATTGTTATACATGAAATATTGGAAGATGATGTTACCCTTGAAATAATACACCAAGAAAAGTGTTTATTTGGGTGAGTTCAATCAGAGCGAGTTCAATCGGCAAACAAATAAAAAGAGCACTCGACAAGGTCTGCAGAAGAAGGGTAATAAGATATTGCTTGAAAGTTGAGAATAATATGCTTAACAATGTATATGCCTCACAATTCACAACTGTAGGTACACTCGGGTAAATTAATTAAATTAAGTATATGGGCATCTTGCGGACTTAGGTCCAAGTGGTCCAATGTAGTAGCTAGCAAGAAGGAAGAATCAGAATCCCCTTCAACCCCATCTCTTCATGATTGAAGCAGCATTCCCAAAATCTAATACAGCCCAATCAACCATCTTGCCCTGTCCTTTGAATGTAATAAAGTAATTTGGAGAAGGACTTGTCAAGCATTGGGGGGTACATGTACCATCCTGGGGGCACCTCTCTCCAAAGTTTAACTTATTCGACTAAACTAAATTCTTTGTTAAATATTACTGAAAATTTGAGTTTTTCTATGACATTGCCCTCTGCCCTATTCACCCCCCCCCCCCCCCAAAATTCGGTGTTTCATCCTAAGGAAGGGTACCCGTAAAGCTACCAGATGGGAACGAGAGATGAACGTTATAGGTTGAGTATGAACACCAAGAATTGTTGCTTGCAATACTATTACTTGTTTAGAAACCTCAACCTCTCTCTCGACTGATTTCTACTTTTCTTTACTTTTTCTAAAATATCAAATTATGTAACTAAAGATTAAATTTTCCTATAAAAGTACTTAAATTAATAATTTTTTATTTTTTTTGTTTCTATCACATGTATTCAGAGCGTGTTCCGAGTAGTTCAGATCAAGTATATGTGGGACCTTATTCAGGAAATGACTTTTTCATTGTATTTTTTATTTTAAATTTCAAACCAAGACTTAATTCAATTGAGTTAAACTCTAAATTATTTAAGTATTCCATAAATACAGAGGAAAATTGCCTATTTCATTTCACTTTATTTTTTTTCCTAAAAAAATTGTAAGCGACTCCATATGCGAATCAAGAAACATTATTTTCCATAATGTTTTGGGGAAAATATATAATGTTTATAAACAGTCAGTCTCACAAAACAGATGCCCATCAAATAGAAAAAGATATGTTTTCCAAGAAACATTTTCTATATCAGTCCCCCAAAAGACAAGTCCAAGTAAAAAATATTCAATTTCGAAAGTTGATGAAGTGCCAAAAAAAAAAAAAAAAAAGAATTATCAGAATAGTTATAGATTTCTTGAAACACATTATTTCACAAAAAGGGGTCTGCTCTTAAAAGGGTAAGATTTTTAGCCTAAACGGGGGTGGCCTCGACCTCGACTCACCTTGCACATAAATCTGCAAACATAGGGGAACGTGACAATGAGTTAATAAAAAGGACGATAGAATATTAAGGAATGTGTGCAGAAGAAGAGCGTCGGTGAGAGAGAACATGGGAGGCCTCTTTTTTATTTTTCTTTTTTCTTTTTTCTTTTTTCTTTTTTCTTTTTTCTTTTTTCTTTTTTCTTTTTTCTTTTACATTGGAAATTGTGCTTAATTTATCAATCTTAACCACGTTCACACCACTAGGACATAGGGACTTGAGACTCAATAGCATTCGGGCCCCATGAATGACGCTGCCCCGAATTTTTATGATTTTTTTTTTATTATCTGATGTTTTATTTTTAAATTTTAAATTTAATATTTTAATTAAAAATTTTAATATTCTACTACTAAAAATATAAATTATTAATAATTTTATGACCTTTTGACGATCACATTGATTAAAGAAAAGTTATACCAATGAGAGAGAACTTAAGGGAAAGAGGTACACGATTGAGGTGTGAGAACTAATTAACATGAAGATGGCTATTAGAAATTCATTAATTTAGTGGTGCTGTGGTAGGAAATTCATTTTTTGAATAATTGGAATTAAATATTATAAAATATTAATATGCGATTGTCTCTTTATTATTCTTTGTGATGCTACCACAAAATTAGTATGTTAATTCATTGTTTTTATCTATTTTTATTATTAATAATAAAGAAAAATAAAATAAAAAAATGATTTTACAGTTCAATTTGAAAATTTTCATTTTTTAACTTAATTTTATGTTATTTATTGTATTTTTAATTAAAATGATATTTTTATAAAACTAAAATTTAAAAATAAAATATTATTGTGTTAAGAATTTTATATTAAAATCACATTTAATTTTTGAAGCATACCAAATGTACTGACGTCTGATGGCTCAGTTGGTTCAGGAACTGACGTCCATTAACCATGGTCGGGAGTTTTCGATCCCCCATAGAAATGAAAAAATCAGCGCTGGGAGACTTGTTCCTTCAATTGGGCCCTGTAAGTGATCGACCCAGATTAGTAGGAGGGAAATCCCGAATACTGAGTTAGTGGTCTAGCCATAATAATAAAAAAAAAAAAAAAAAGGAAACCAAATGTCTACCTAGAACAAAGACGTACGAAAGAAGGTGGTGGGGTGGAGTGGGGTTGAAGCGCCCATGTGGATAAATGAAAAGAGAGTCGTATTACAGCACCAAAAAGAAAAGAGTGTCGTATAAAGTCTAGGGGAAAGACTGCAAATGCTTTTGCTTGTGACATTAATTTCATCAAAAACTCATAGACAAGACAAGTGGACGGGATGTTGGGCTTAGATTTAGTGGCATGTAGGGGAAGTAGAGACCCCCACGGAGCTATCACAATACTTTAGCATAATTTATATATTTGAGTGTGTGTGTAGATATATAAATATATATATTGTTGGTTTTGTGGAAAAGCAGCTTGAAGAGACCATTGGAGCAAAGCTTAGCAATGGTGGTCAGGGGCAGTTGTAAGTTGGAGTTATTCTAGAAGAGGAACCTGCTTGAATTGAGCGGATAGAAATCTGATTTTACTGTTAAGGCTTGGCTCTGCTCATATGTCTCCCCCCCCCCTCTCTCTCTCTCTCTCTCTCTCTCTCTCTCTCTTACTGTACTACAAGCTCTTAGGGTTATCATGTTACAATTATAATAATCAAATCTTTATTTCACTAAATTAAGTTGACTATATGAATTCTTATATATTATTATATTTTATTTCATATCGTATATTTATCTATATGATTATTTTTTTATACGACAATAATAATCGTATTTTTATTTTAATAAATAAAGCCAACAATATAAATATTTATATATAATTATATTTTATATTTTATCATTCTTTTATCTATACGTAGATAATTCATATTACATTTTATTATCATTATCTAAGATTTTTTAGATATTCCCCGAGTACTTGTGGGATATCATATTGATACATAAATATGTTGAAATTAGATGGGTACAAATGATTTTATCCTCCCGATTAGTGTTGTTTATATAATTTTTTGAGAAAAGTTTATGGAATATGATTTTGTAAGCCAAATTGAAAATTTGACATGTCCCATGTCCATAGCTCCAATTGAAGCTAAGATGATTTCATGATGGAGCTACCAAACTAAGTAACCAATTTGCCTCAAAAGGTTAAATGTTGAACTTCTAAGGAGTTGAAATTACATATTGTTTCACTTCCCAATCACGAGTTAGATCAATGCAATAAACATATATTTAAAGTCCCACTTGGTTCAATTTTTTTTTTCTTTTTTTCTTTTTTTGGCTTAATTTAATACCCTTGATTCTCATGCCATATCCTCCTAATCCAAGGGCTCATAAAATATGTCTCTAGACAACACAATGCCATGTGATACCATTTTTATCACCTATATTTTTAGAAAATGTTTCTTGGTTATTTCACACTTTGGTGAGACCAAGATACACACATACTATACACATATATTTTCGTGGGATTTGTATTTCCATGTGCAGATATATATATTTCACACTTAGTACTGCATGCATTAAATTTGGTTTTGATGTGAATCATGTGGCGTCGATTGGAAATATGTTGTCCTTGGTGGCTAGAAAAGTCCATGGATGTGTTGGAAAGATCTAAGGAAACAAACTCATTTACCATGTAGCCAGTGAATAAATTTGTGTTTTATTTAAAATTAAAATAAAAAATTGAATAAATAGTTTGAAATATGAAAAAAAAAAAAAAAATAGTCGACAACGATTATAACTTAACACTGCCCACCCTGTTTGCCACCGAATATTAGTATTGCATGCATTAAATTTGGCTCTGACGTGAATCATGTGGGTGTGGTGTTGTTTGAACAATGCTGTCCTTGGTGACGAGCAAAGTTTATGGTATGGATGTGACGGAAAGACCTAAGGAAACAAACTCATTAATCATGGCAGCAGGCGATTGATGCCAAATTTGTGAGGTTTTCTGTATTTTTCTCTCTCAACTCGTTAAATAAATTTACTAAAAAAGCTCATCGCTTACCTATCTCTCCGCGTATCGTACAAAACAATTTATGATCTCCATAACCCCCTACATACCATTTCTTGTAGGTTTTATTTAATTAATTTAATATAAATATTATAAAATTTATTAAAAATTTTACTCCTCTAAATTATTTTTCTTCATTTATAATCCTAAAATTAAAATTTTTAATTAAAAAAATAAAATAATCAATTATTCAAATAAAAAAAATTCAATTAATCTCACCCACCGTTACCAAACAATCACTCCGCTTCGTAAAACATAAAAAATAACAGTCACACAGATAAATGGTTAGATTAATTCTTTTTTCTTTAATTTTTCAATTGTAGTATATAAATATAAAAAATCTTATATCTTAATAGTTATTATCTTTTAACATAAAAATAAAGTTCTTTTCATTATATTATATGGTTCCGGAATTTCAAATCCTTTGCCGGGCTGTGTTGGAGAATTATTTAAAATTGCTGGGGTGATATAAATGGAACAATAGCAGAGATTGAAGTCGATGATTGCAGTTTGTGTTTGGACAGGACGTGTAATTCTAAAGGCACATATTAAGTATTCTAATATTTAAATTTTAATAATATTTAAACACAAACTAAATTAATAGTAATAATATGAATCGAAATCGATTCGTTTATAATTTAATAAATTCAAAATTGATTCAAAAATTTAAAAACTCAATTTTATTAATTTATAAAATTTTATTAATATATATTACTTAATTTAATTTTTTATATTATACTAATATAAAAATATATATATGATATAAATTAATATATATTATCGAGTTATTTAATGAATTTTTAAATTTAAAATTTTATTATTTAAATTTATTTTTATTAGATAATAAAATCATTCAGTCAAATTTGATCAAAATGGAATCAAATCAAATCGGCCTTTTACTGGAACGGCTTGCGAGCGACTCCAACTCATTCGTATAACTTTGGGATGTCTAAATTCTTCCGGCTTTGTTATGCTTGCCAGGTGAATCCTAAAAAATAATTAACACACATTTACTTTCATCTGCCACGTGGCTTTCAGATTCTATTATCCCCAAAAAGATTCTATTTTATACGCATGATTTATTTATTTTTTCTTTTTAAGGATACAAATATTAGAACAATAATAATTTAAATATACAAATTGTTATCATAAAATTTATTTTTTAATAAATTATTTTTTTCTGTTATATAGTTAGTTTGGAGAAACCTTTACTTAAAAAAAAAATTTCAATTAAAGTATAAAACAGTTAATAACATTTTTATAAACTTGAGTTTCAAAATAGATAATTATTTCACAAAATTTTAAGATAAGTTAGAATAGAAGATCAGAGTTCCAACTCATGCCAACCTTGACCCTCCTTTTCTAAAAATTAAAATTTTGGATTTATTGTTCAACAATTAAAAAAAATTAAAAACTTCACATCATTAGACATATCACCCTATGCATGAGAAATAATGTGAAAGTAAAAAATAATTAACATTCTTGTAAAGACATATCGGTAAAATAAAAAATTATTTAAATATCTTTAGTGAGATTTTACATTCAAAATGAGTATTGGAGTTTTGAAAGTTGTTTTAGAAAATTTAATTATTTTGTATAATTTATTTATAAAAAAAAGCTTTTCGAAATTCACTACAGATATGTTATGTTTATAGTAAAATCGAATATATGTTTTTACAAATAAAAGTTATTTTTTATGTAAAAACTAAAATTATTAATTTTTTATATTAGAAATAATTTTAATTAGATTTAAGTTTTATTTTTCGGAACAATATTTTTAGGAGTTCAACGCAGAAGCTAAAGTCTCATCATTTGTGCTCAGACAAAAATGGAAAGAGTTCAAGGCCACTTCCCACGGTTACATTCACTTTCTTTAAGCTCAACTGCAACAACAAAACGAAGAGTAATTTTCCAACACTCACGGGTCTCCTGTAATTCCCCCCCCCCCCAACACTCTCGTGATTCTTGTAATTGTGGTCTTTAAATGTGTTGGTTTGCAACTCCACTTGTTCATCATCTCCACACGCTCATCAAGGAGATGAGATTAACGGTTAAGATCATAGCAACGCGTACACATGCGGTACATTATAGTAAAACAATATTATAAAGAGTCATGGTGAGGGTCGTCGTTCAAACTTGCGTAGCACAAGAAGGTGGAAAGTCTGAAACGTAAAGAGCACTGCCCACGGAGTGCACATTTGGCCGTTGGCTTGAGTTGGAGCCTTGGCTGCATCCGCAGCTGCTTCCTTCTCTGACTCTCTCTCTCTCTGTGCTCTGCGTCTGTGGCTCGCTATTTTATGACACGAGGATCCAAGTGTCATTTCACACACAAACCGTCCAAACCAAACATGTTCTTGTCAATTACTCAAATGTGCAAGGGCAAAGATGTCTATCTGTTTCTCTCTCCCCTCTCCCATTTCGTTATGCCCCTTTAAAAGACCAGAAAGCGGGAGCTGCAGATAAAAGCCGAAAAAGTGTAAAGAGAGAGAGAGTGAGAGGATACAATGATAGATTTTCCTCAGGTGAAGAGAACTTTTTAACAAGAAAATAGTAGTAATGGAGGTTTAAGAGAGAGAGAGAGAGAGAGAGAGTGTGTGTGCGTGTGCGTGTGCGTGTGTGTGTGAAAATGACGACGGGAATACTACACGATCAGAATCTGGAGAAGCAGATAGAGAAGCAGATGGGTTGTATGGCCGGTTTTCTTCATCTCTTCGATCGCCACCAAGTCCTCACCGGAAAACGCCATTACTCCACCAAACGCCTCCCTCCGGTAACTAACCTCTCTCCCTCTCTCCCTCTCTACATTTCTCTTCATTTCTCTGATTTTCTTTTTTCGAACTTTCAGGCACCTGATTCCCGATCGGAATCGGAAAAATCAGTTGGATCTCCGGCACCGGAGTTGAGATCTCCGGCCTCAGAGATTCCGACAACGCCGACAAAGACAGTAGAACCTCGGCCAAAATCACCGTTACCATTTCCGATCTTCGAATTCAAAGAAGGAGCGAGAACGTCGTGGAAGTTCTCGAAGGAAGCTCCAAGACTTTCTCTCGACAGCAGAGCAATCGTGGACGCGAAAGGAAGTTTCTATCCAAGAGAGATCCGTACAAATCCGCCGGAAAATTCCGTTTCCGACGACGGTGACAAGCAGCGGCGGTCACCGAGTGTGATCGCAAGACTTATGGGACTTGAGCCATTACAGAACAACGCAGAATCGGAGCCTGTGAAGAAAGCCGAACTCCGAAGATCGGCTTCGGAATCTAGAGTGTCGAGAGATCTGCGGTTTGTAGACAGTAATAACTTTCAGCTGCAGGTACCGAACCAGTGGAATCTCGGTAACGGTTTTATAACTAATTCTGTTACAAGCAATGCACGTCCTGACCATAACCAGCACAACGGCAACAATGCATCAAATTTTAGAGTAGTTGATCCCCCACAGTGCTCTACGCGAACTGGAAAGACGGAAATGCAGAGAACATGGAAGGCAAATCATCAGCACAGGAAGAGCTTCTTCGAGCCGGAGGATTTCTTTCCGGAGCCAAAATACCCAGTGTCGATTTACGGAGAAATCGAAAAGAGGTTGAAGATGAGAGGAATTGATGAACCAGCTAAAGATCTTGAAACTCTAAAGCAAATACTTGAAGCTCTGCAGCTCAAAGGTCTCCTTCACGCGAAGAAACCTTCTGAGCAATTCGATCGAAGAAACATCGTCTACGATCGGAGTTTTTCATCGTCGGAATCCCCGATTGTGGTGATGAAGCCGTCAAAGTCGCAGCAAAGTTCTCCGACATCGAGTTTCAGATCGAGAGTCAATATGAGGAGAGAGAATGCTGAGATTGATCGAAATCAGGGAAGAGTGGGAAATTCGTCGGTGTCGAGTACTAGTCCGAAGAGTTCGAATACAATGGTGAAGAGGAAGGCATTGAACGTGGAGACTCAGAGAAGGACAATTGAATCGACGAGTGAGCAGAGGAGAATCTCAATATCGCCAGTACGATCTCCAAAGCTGAAGAGAACATCCGGGTCGGATCAGTCAGCTTTAGGGACAATCCGTTCACCGAGAAACAAGAAAGCAACGGGTGGGATTGTGGTTAATTATACAAAAGAGATCTCTATTCCGATGGAGGACGAATCGTCTACATTTTCTACTGAAAGCAGTATTAGTACATCGTCTCAGACTGATACTGAGGTACTTCTTTTTATCGCTCGCACTCTCTCTTTCTCTCTCTCTCTCTCTCTCTTTCTCTCTCCAAATTAATGTGAAAAGGATGTGGGGTTGCGTTGCAGAGATCGAAAATAGAAGATTACAAGGAAGGAAAAAGTCTATTAGAGAGATGCGACAAACTGCTTCACAGCATTGCAGAAATAACGTCGTCTTCGTCAATGGAGTCACAGCAACCAAGTCCAGTTTCAGTCCTGGACTCGACTTTTTACAAGGATGAGTCTGCGTCTCCTTCTCCTGTCATGAAACGAACCATCGATTTCAAAGGTGAAAACTCAAACTACATTTTCTACAAATTCTTGCTTATCATAAGTTACGGATTCGTGTTTTACTTTTTATTTATTTAATTATTTAGTAGATGTGATGACGTCCGGTTTGCGCAGGCTAGGTTTGAAAAAAAAAAAAAGAAGCCTCTTTACCCAGCTTGGTCGTCTCTCTCTAGGGTCTATCTTCTTTGATCTTGGTTTTGGGGCTCTGCTCAAATATATTATTTTGAACGTATAAAAAAAACAAATAAATATAACAAATGGTTTTTTTTTTCCTCAGTAAATTAAATAAAACTTGGCTGATTTTCAACCGGAAAAGTTTTATATTTATTTAGTTTAGAGTTCTGTTCTCAGTGGATGGCACGAGACAAAGAATGATATACACAAATTTGTTGGCGGTTACCCTCATCCGGTCCATAAAGAACAAAACAAATGAGGGATTTTTAGTTTTTACAAAAACTACTAACATGTGCCAACTGGAACAGTCACGTGAGTGTGACTTTCCCTATGAACAGTAACCGTTGGTGGGTACTCACGATGGCAATTTTTTTGTTTATGAAGTCAAAATGGGGCATTCATGAACAGTAAGTGTGAAAGTGAATAGGATCGATGCAATTGCCATCCCCGGTGGAATTTAATTGGAAAATGACTGATAAAACTTGCCCCTCAGTTTACTTATGTTTGCGTGTAAGTAATAAACGACGTCGTTTCCTTTGTCTTTGCACACCGGAACTTTACTCCTAGTCTTGAAGGATGCTAGTTGTAGATCATATAAAGCATAAGAATGAATGGAAAATTATCATTGGTTAGTCAATTTCTGTGGGATATTAAAAAAAAAGATTTACACATTTTAAAAAATAAGTAACAGTTCGAAAGAGGCTTCCTTTTCCCTTTGCATACAATTTTACATGTTTTGGTATTTCATTTCATTTTTTGGTTGAATAGAATTTTTACACTTTTTAAAAAATGAATAGAATTTTTGGTTGACTAAAGCAATTGCATTTTTGAAGCAGACAAGGTGGACTTGGAAGACGAGATATGGAACAGTGGACCAATCTCACCCGTCCAATTCAAAACAGAATCAAAATCCGACGACTGGGATTACGAGTACGTATCCGAAATCCTGCGAGCCTCAAACTACCTCCCCGAAGACTCGGACATATTCCTCTTACTAGAAAAGCAACACTACACAAAAGGAAACGATACCTCAGAGTCTTCGAGACTCCAACGCAGGCTCATCTTTGACACCGTCACCGAAATCCTTGACCGGAACCGCCAATTACCTCCTTGGAAAGCACTCTTAACCTCAAACAAACCATATATTCAGCAAATCTGGTCCGAATTCATCAAAATCAGAGAGAGAAACGACGCCGTTTTGGCAGCCGATAACTTGCTGGAGACAATTTGCGGATTCCTACGGAAGGATTTGGCAGGAGATGGAGTGAGCGGGTGGGGAGAGCATGTGATGGAGGTTTCGGATTCGGTGTTGGACATCGAACGGCTGATATTTAAGGATCTGATTGGGGAAACAATCCGAGATTTGGCATATTTTGGTCCTAAAAGTAACAAGGTTGTCCCTCCTCCGAGAAGGAAGTTGGTTTTCTGAGAATTTTAGGCTGTGTGCGCTGTTTCCTCTTTTATTTATAATTTTAATTTATCTTGATGTTGACTTTAAAACCAGCGAGAAGAAGGGAAAAATCTAACGATGACTTTTGTGAAATCTTTGTAAAGAAGATTATTGCTTGCGAAAGCCGTGAGAAAACTGAAAAAAGTGTTTTGTGTTGTGCGTGCGTGTGTGTGTGTGTGTGAGAGAGAGAGAGAGCATTCAAGAATTTCCCATGATTACTACTACTTGTTTTCTAATTATATTTTAATTTTAATAGTAAAAATGCTGTTGGCATTGAGACTTTTTATGCGGATGAAATTCTGGGTTTGTCTCTGAATGAGGGGTAATCATTTCATTTCGGAGGGCACTTCTCATCAATTTTAGCCATAAATACATGACTCTCTCTCTCTCTCTCTCTCTCTCTCTCTCTCTCTCTCTCTCTCTAGCTGTAGAGTCCCTGTACTGTTTTCTTAGTACTGTTTATCATCATAAGCTTTGGTTGGACTGGAGTTTGGGCCCCCATGCATAAGTAAATCTCTCTCTCTCTCTCTCTCTCTCTCTCCAAATTTTGATGCTTTGAAAAAAATATGATGTTGAGATTTGGCCGAATTACCCTACCAGTGTAACAGTGGTGGTGGGTGTATGGACAGGAGTGATGGGTCAAGGTACTATTAAGCTGAGAAAGACATTTTTTTGGTGTGTTTGACTACTGTGTGATGATAGGCCTTGATATTTGTGAGATTATTATTATAGTCAGCTCGACGGAAGGGAAATCCGAATCCACGGACGTTGGATACGATTGCAGCCACACGGAAATCCCCTCATTTACATTTTCCTGTTCATCTGAAGATCCGAATCTGAAATGTTGAATTTGATGAGAAAACAAATGTTGCAGAAAATCCTATTCCTAACCTTACGTTCGGTAGGGGGGAAGAGAGAGAGAGAGAGAACCAGTTATGCTTCCATTAATTATACTTTGTTTACCCACTCTCATGTGCCCAGTGTCCCTCTCCTTTACAACATCGATCAGATCATGCTCAGACGTCTCTAGAAATTAAAGGAGGGGCATTGCCAAGTTGCTGTCCCAATTACCACCTGGTAATATACTTTTGGTTGTCATATGATTTTTAGAATTATGTAACTATTTTCTTATGCTAAACTTTCTCTTTTCTTATAAAACTAGATATCAACATTTGTTGGTATAAATGGGATGAACACTTTTGTTCCTTAATTAAATCGAAAATTCGACTCCCTTTGAATACAGAAAAATTAATATTGAGAGATCCATTCTCATAAAATTGATCAAACTATGATATCAAAAAAAATAAAACAGATTATGACAGTCAAGAATGTCTTTATATTATTGTGCAATTTATGACATTGTGATCAGCTTACCTTCTCTGTCTCAGCTAGTGGAGAGGATTTGTGTAGGATGACATTTTAGCATTTAAGTGATACTTATCCTCACTAGCCCCACAAGGAAACGTGCCAAGGTAGAAAGCGACTGCATCGAGACTATTCCACCATTTTCATGTCATAGGCATCTCTACTCACTTGATGTAGAGGACTTAAATGACCACATGGAACCTCAATCAGTCTTTTTGTGTATTTTGTACATCAACAAAGACATGTAGCACAATATGCAAATCAGTACAAGTCCCTCCTATGATTGTGAACCTTTTCTCATCTCAATTAATATTGTACAGTCTTCGGTGGCAGAAAAAGAGCTCGAGCTCAAGTGAGGTGGGGTTCTCTTTGGTTGTGGAGAGATAAGAACTGGAGCTTCCTATGCATTATTCGTCCTTTGGATGTGGCCCTTTCTTATTACCTCTTTTCTTCTTTCTTTTACGGGCTTTTTGGGCCCTCCATATACTCTTGGCAATTGGGCGTGGCCCCCTTTCTCCCACACACGCACATAACATAAAAGTTTTATATAATATCCTTATATCTGTGAAAATCATGACTATTAAATCACCATCCAATAACTAATAATTATTTTATCATTCGGTCTTATAAGAAATGATGGTTATTGAATGACAATTCAAGAACCATAAATACATAAGTATAAATATTCATAGAATCCAAATCTGCTCTCTGTCGCAGATGCAGCCCTGGCTTACATGAATTCCTCCTTGCTCCTCCCTCCATGTTCACTCTGCTTCAGGAGGATGCTTTGGGAGTTTAGTCTTTAAGATTAAAAAACAGTTGCATTTTGGACACGCCTAAAGGTTTCGGCCTGGCGTTGTAGTTTTGTTCTTCTCTCCTCCTCACAAAAAAAAAAAAGGAATCCAAGAAATATAAAAACAAACACTATTCAAGTTACTAAGATACAGTCAGATCTATATTCCTTTACAACGAGTGCAAGCTTTTTATTACCCTACGAAATTTCTATGGCTCTAGTACATACACGTTGAGAGAGCGGAATTGGTGGTGTAAACACGTATACCTAACACTAGGCCTCAATGCCTCTCAACTTCATTCCATCACTTCCTTGTTCTTCCCATGATAGAGTAGAAAGAGAAACAATCCAAAGAGACCAAAAGCCAACAGGTACCAAGTGTGATGTGGTCCTTTTGGTCACACAAAAGGTACACCAAGTCTGTTTTTAATCAACTACTGCTCCACGACTCCGGTCACACTCATATGGTACACAGCTATGGACCTCATTGTTTCTTCAGTAGGGGGCTACATTTTTTCTAGGTTTGTAATCCAAAGTAGTTTCTTTCACAAAAATTTGATTTGATTTACTGTCCATTTTTATTTTTCTTATGTCGTGGGAGGCGTCCTTGTCGTCCTTAAAGTCTGTCCAAACTGGGTCCTTTGTTAGACGACACTTTTCTTTATGGGAGGTCACTATTAGGGTCACTACCTGGCCATATATGTCTTAAAGGCATTGAAGCTTTTTTAATGCAAAATTGGTTGATCGGTGTGTGTTGTACATGGCAAGAAAGCGAAGGGAGGAAGATGGTCCTGTTACGTGTATTTCTGCTTGGTGAAAAAGAGGGTATTCCTTAGTTGTCCTTGGGGCACCATGAAAATGTTATTTTTTTCTACTTTGCTTTTATGCTGTGTGGTATTTAATTTTTCCTCCTGTGCCGGCCCTTTAGGTCTCTTTTTTAAGACCAAAAGGAAAATGTCACCACAGAGAGAGAGAGAGAGAGAGAGAGAGAGAGAGAGAGAGATTATGTAAGAGAATCCTGACCACGTCAACCATGTTACATCATCGATCATAATATTCATTGGGTGCGTGGATTAGTACCCCTGCACATCTCAGCCAAAAGAAATCTTGACCTGCTCACGTCCTTTTGATCCTGCTTTGATTGCTTCGAACCACCCTGCCACGAGCATACGACTCCAAGTCCAAATCTTCCTGATATGACTTCAAGAGCCAAGGTTAGCTATAAATGGTTTATACTTGTACAAAACTGCAAAATGCTTTCTTAGCACTTCATGATTATTCAATTAATTTTTGTTTTTGATAATAAATAAAAACACACGGAAAATTCCATAATTCTGAGGTTGTAAGTTTGAGTCTTGAATATAAAAAAATCTCTTGTGGGCTTTGAAATGGTAGATAGCTTACCTGGAGTTATGGCGGTAAATTTGTGACCTATGAGATTACTCAGTTCAGTCATTCCTTAAAACGCGAGATGAGAATTTTCATGGTAATACTTAGGTGTACTAAGTGTAAAGTAGCCTCTCTCTTCATTCTTGTGCCAGAAAAAGCATACGTAGGTGTAATAATGGCTAACTTTAGTGTCTATACTCTTAATCAGAGGTTTCGGTTCGACTTCTGAAAATGACGAAAAAAGATTTAAAAGAGCTAACCCACAAAATAGACCGAAAACTAAAAAAAAAAAAAAGAATTGTACTTGGTCTTTTTTCTCAGGCACTGCATCTTCAAGGGTTGTAGAAACATGAAGGCTATTGTCCTGTACAAATCTTGAAGGCCCTACAATTTCTGGGCTATCACCATTGTCGTATTTGGGTATGACGAAGTCCAGTAGGCTCCACGTAGAATATTTGCTTTAAGTGGGCAAGCTTTAAGTCCCTTGTTGGTCTTTTTAGACCTGATGCTTGGCCCATCATCGGCCATTGTCTTGTAGAAATCTTGAAGGCCATACGATTTGTGCCCCCTATTGGCGTGAAACTCATTTTAATTTTCTGGCCCTTTGACAAGGTATATATTGTTATTCCCAGATATCTAATCTGAAACTTAAGATTTAGAACAACATATATAGACTCGTGTTTCACCAAAAAATATATATATATAGACTTTTGTGGTTGATCCATAAATATATATTAAAGAAATTCATAAAGGGGGAAAATAGAGAAAGAAGGGAAGAAAGGTACTAAAATATGTGAAACTCAAAAATAGACTTGGAAAAAAAAAATGGATAATGAAGGACGTTTAGAGGGAGAAGCAGCCAAAATGAGATGGGTCAACCAATAACACCCTAAATGGGACAGAAAAGACACCACAAATATCATATTAATTCCTCATTTAACAACACAACATTAAGAAAAAAGGTGGGAGACAACATTACACCACACTTGTGTTCACCTTAAACCCCACATAAAATTCTCAATCAGTTGAAACATTTCCTAAGAGAAACTAATGTGCCTAGGTACTTAGTTTTAACCTAAAATAGGAAATAATAGGGAAAAAAAAATCACAACCACTTGTATTTTCTATCTTAGAGGATAATTTCCAAATTCTAAATAAAATATGCAACTTTTGTTACGGTCGCAGATGGGGTGGTTTGAATTGATTTCAAGAATAAACTCAGAATAAAATCAAATTTGATTGGCTTCACAAGATTTTTGACCAAACCAGCACTGAGTATATGAAAAATGATTATAATTCAACCATTGTCAATGGGTTAGAAGGATAAACACATTTTCGCAGGAAATGCATTTAGTCTGCAAATATCCACTTTCCATTTTTTTTCCCTTTGCGCAGCTGCATTGTTAGTTTGTGCACTTCATGTTGTGCCTATGTCTTGTCTTGCCTGCATCAATTTTTTAAATTAGAAATTATATGGCCAAATAAAATTAATGAAGGGGAAAGAAGTGATGAGCACAAAAAAAAAAAGGAGAGAGAGAGAGAAGGGGTTAAAGAAAGTTTTACATAATTTGTAGCAGGGTTGCTTGAATGCTGAATCCTCACTTGCCTCTGGAGGATTCTCACCAAATATCATCTCACAACTCATGTCATCAAAATCTGCACATGATAAACACAACAACAACATGCACAATGTGATAAATACCAAAGGTTTTGGGTTCATAGTTTAGTATGTTTCATGGTATGTATTAACTATTATAAAAAATAATAATAATTTATCCATATAAAATAGATTTTTGAAACCCTAATTTTTTAGAATGTGGGTGTTGCTTAATTATGATTTTCTTTTACGAGTATAAAATGGGTGAATTATTTTAAATTTGCTAGGGTTTTGAAATCAATATAGCACAGGGTCTTTTGACGGGTCTAGTTGCGGCTTTTGCACCCCAAGTGGCCTATTAAAGGGGCCCTCCATTGAGAGGTTGGGGGTTATGTCTTCCCTTATGATGCTAGTGCAACTACCGTGCTTCTCTTCAAAGTTCTAATGATATCATTTTTGATTTGGCTGGCAACCAGGGCTTTTTCCCTTTGGCATTCTCATTCTTACCTTTCTCGAACATTCGTATTTGGCAACAAGAGTTGTTAGGCGAAGGATCAAGAGACTCGAGAATATTTTTGAACATGATCTCCAAGAAGATTTTGGGTGTAATAACCAAGGTGATCTTTGTGTCTTATCATAGGAATTCTCACCAAATTTTCAGGTTCAGTGATAGGTATTATACTTGTTTAATCATAAATTTTAGACTCAAGTTATAAGAATGAAGAAATGAGATTTGAAAAAATTAATTTTTAATAGATTTCATAATATTCAAATCAAATTAATCGAATAAAATAGGTATTCTCAGCTATCGTTAAATTCTTTTTTTTTTTTTAAGTGAAAGCAATTTTTTTAGTGAAAAGTGCTCCCATTAAATGACAGCAATTGTTCCTATCATTAAATTCAGTGTCTTACCGGAGGGAGATTCTAATTTTATGTCTCTAATCTAAAATTTCTTTTTAAATTATTAAATAAAACTTTTAAAATATCATAATTTTAAGATTTTATTTAAATATAAAAAACTTTATTTATATAAATTATAGAGTATAATTTTTTTTGGTGACTAATGTTACTAACGATTGCCGGAAGGCAATTACCATATCTACCCTTTTAGCATGGCCGTAGCTATGAAATCATCGAATTGAAATGCTAGGGTTTCAAAAAGGCAAATTTCAAATAGGTGGTCAAACTGGTCATTAATGATGATCGATGGTTGTGAACATTAGGCTTTAGTTATCAAGTTGGAGAGGTCAAAGTGTCCCTCCATCCCATCAATGGATGGTGATGCACAGATATGTCTCTTCCCAAAACCTAATTTAAAAAAAATAATTAAAACCAAAAGAAAAATAATAATTGTTGATCAAATACCCATAAACATTTGATTCGATCGATTATATATTAAATAATTTAATCAATTTTTAGATTCAAAATTTAAAAATAAAATAATTATGTAAAAAAAATTATCCCTCGATTAGAGTATTCAAGCACTCGCGATGGAAACCAAAAAATAATTGCCAGTCAAGTGGGTATTTGAGTGGGCTGGGGCTGGGCCCAGCTTGGACGTATCAGAAATCTCCATTTATTAAAAAATATAGGTTGCTATGGTATAATATAATATATGTTGCAATATATATAAAGCAACAAGTGTCCTTACTTGGAATCATATGGACGGGCATTCCTAAGGAATCCTTGATGAATTTTTGGCTAGGCATCTTGCAAAGGTTGATGCACATTCCTACACAATTTGATGCTTCGAGAAATCTGTCAAAAGATTTTTATTAAGATTAAACATTTGAAAATCACAATAATTTTGTTAAATTTAGGATCTTGGCAATACTACAATGTTTGAATGATGGGCACATCACTACGTCTATTAAACAAAAATATCCATAATTTTAAGAGGACAGTTTAGTATTCATAATCTCTCTCTCATAACTTGATAATCTCATATTCAAATCACAGTGTAATAATAATAATAAGAAAAAAAACTTATGTACCTTTCTCTTTGTTCTTAATTACCATACCATATTAAAGTGTCAAATAGAACATATGGCGGGAAAGGTACCTGCACTTCTTTATGTGCACAACATTCTTCTCTCTTCTTCCATTGAGCTCCGTCTTCTTCACCTTGTGTTTGGATTTTTCATTCACCATTTCAGGGTATTAGAATTTCATTTTGAACATTTCTACACATTTGCATTCATTTGACTGAGTCGTGGATTTTAAAATTTTCAAATCATAAATGTTCTTTTATATATATATATATATGTGTGTGTGTGTGTATTACAGGCAAATATAAGGCAAAAAATGCATTAACAACTTGGCAGGTCAGAGCTATTAAATTTTACCTATCAATGGTATCATTCTCTTCTTTTTAGAGATTTTGGGTTTTAAATTTTTCTTATTAACATCTAATTTTCTCATTAACTTTGGGGAAATTAAACTTGTAGCCAACCTAACAAGTACCAAAGTATCTTTTTTTTTTTTGGGTGTAAGTGGATATTCTTGCCGTCAATCGATATTCGGAATCATACCCCAACTAATCCGGTCCGAGAATTACAATGACCCAATTAGAGGGTTACCCTCCCAACGTAGTTTTTTCCATACCCAAAACGCGAATCGAACTCGTGATCTTAGTTAAGAGATTTAATATCATATCCTACTAAATTAACTGTCCGTTAGTGTACCAAAGTGTCTTTCCGTAAAACTAAGTTTGGTTGTCAGGGTATGAGGTTGAACCACCCTCTAGGTGAGGAGTTATGAATCATGTGAGTGACTTGCACCCATTTTAGCATGCAACTGAAATGATCAAATAAAGAAAACCCCAACAAGACCCTTTTTCTTTGGATACATCTATTTGAAAAAAATTATAATTGGCATGTTGTTTGTCCACTCTTTGGTTAGTAAAGTTAGGGTTATATTACCTCGCAAGGTCCAATCAGCCAAGCAAAAAACCAAGTGGTGAAGATTGCAAAAAATTCTCTGGTTAATTTGTTCTCTGCAGGCAGAAGTGTCCTTATCTGCTCTTGTTAAAAATAAGTACACCATATGTTAGTAGAAAAATGAATATTATTATTATTAATTTTTTTTTTTAACTTGTGTTTGCGTGCACGCATGCATGAGAGAAGGAAAACATTAAAAATTTTTAAATTATTCAAGTAAAATGCTAATGTAACGTGCTTAATTTTCGTATTTAAATTAATAAAACACTTTACTCATCGATCCATTCACCAAGGAAAAATAGAAATATCAAATTACCAAAAGTATTGAGGTAATATCTTCGACTCTAGGGTTTTCATCAATCTCTTTTAAGACATTAAAGTTAATAGTATGTACCAACAATTCATGAAAAAGAATTCTACCATATCCAAAAACAAACACAGAAAATAGGGAGTAAGTTCAATGATACAAATACATCCAAATGATGTATCCATCATACGTATATACGAAGACGATGAATTAATGAAAAAATAATATGACGATGGTATCATTGAAAGACAATATATATGTAAAGAGATTTGAGAAAAGTAAAATAAAATGAAAAATGAACTTGCCATGGAGAGTATAGGTCTAGGGAAGGCCTTCTCAAGAGATTGAGTAACAAGTTCACGTTGTTTGATCGGATGGAAGTTCAATGAAGTCGTCCTTGCTGCCTCCACCAAGCTCTCGTATCCTTGCTCATCATTCTTGAACCCTGTTAAGAAAAAAAAACATGGCTCTCTTCTTATATAATAAACACATACATTTATATATAGAAGTAGTTTGTGTAGTTATATATTATGGATACCGATGGTAGATTGGACACTGCGAGAGAGATGATGAATAGCAAGACGATCAAACCAGTTGTCCTCATAAATAGTGAGAGCAGCAGCTTCTTGCTTTGATGGTGCTTTTACATCACCTGTGGGCCTCGCCAATACCGCAAGAGCAAGAAAAGACTTGTTTTTGTATGGCTTTTGAACAACTAATCTTTGGTGTTGCAATGGATTAAAACCAAGTATAGGGTTCCCAATTTTTAGAAGAGGTCTTGCTTCCATGTATGTAGAGAGAGAGAGAGAGAGAGAATCAAGTTGGCTTATGGTGTGAAAGGAGATGAAGTCAGAGAAGATACAAGAGCCAAAAGAGCCTCTCAAGGTTATCATACAATGTTCTCACATGAGATACCTCAGCAAACAAGGAATGGCATCTTTCAAGCAAAGAAAATAATGGCTTTGCCTAGATGCTTTTGTTTTTTGTATTTGTTTTTACAGAGACTTCTCGGGCCAAATGGATCAATATGATCCGCCCGTTTGTTGCTTCCCACTATGCCATGATTAATTTACAGCACTAATATTCATCAACTTCCTTGTTTTTACTCTTCCCAAGTTAATTTTTGAAAGCGCAGTAAGGTTAAGTAAAATAACATTTTCCTACAAAAGTGACAATCTTTGTCCTCAGAGATTACGAGACAAGTTATCTAATAATACCAACAATCTTAACTAATGATAAGCATTACATTTTTTTGATCAAAATCTTAAATTCGAATCTTATGATTATAAAAATAGATATCGAAAAAAATAATCCCTAAATTAAGTCTCACATGTACTCGAGCCAAATTAATCAGGTTTTTAAATATCTATGATTAAATTAAAAAATAATAATAATAATTTAAAAAAAAAAAAAACCCTACCTAGTAGTATTTTCCTCACCCACATCAAATACCCACAGACACAAACACATGCTAAGATTGCAGAACCAGTTCAAGATTCTTAAATAATTTAAAGCCCCCAAATATGACCACGACTGCATATTAAATGTTTCACGCTTTTGCTATTGTATTAGAAAACACAGAAGTTTAGTACAAAACAATGGCCAAGATTACTAGCAGATGCGAAATTATCTTAGACCCTCCCCATTAAGGGTAAACTTTTTCTAATCTAGTTTCTGTTACTAGATTACAAGCCAAAATGGCACAACTTGAAGTTTATTTTGTTCTCTCTGTCTCTCTCTGTCTCTCTAAATATATATGTGGATAACATAATCAAAGTATCCCACCAGAGCAAGCAACCATGAGACATCTTTGTAGTAGATGATGTGTATAATCCTGTACATCTCTGCATGCACATTATGCAGCTGCGGTCATGCTAAAATGCCAAAATCTTTGGGCAACAAGTTAGACTTATAAGCGCACATGGAAGACACTAATCTAATCAAAACTGAAAATCAATGCAAGCAAAAGAGACACATGAAAACATTCATTTAGTAAACAAACAACTACTACTTAGTCAAGCAATGGTTTTATCAAAAACCATCATAACAAAAAGTTCCAAAAACAACCATAAACATGCCTAGGACATTAAATAATCAGTTAAAATCTAACACATCTAAACATCCCTATTACCCAACAGCACTTGCTAAGTGAAAATGAGTTCTAGCAACAGGAAGACCAACTTATTCCTTGGTGGATTTGTTGATGAGAGACTTGTGAATGTGAGGGATCACACCACCACCTGCAATTGTTCCTTTGATGAGGGTGTCAAGCTCTTCATCTCCTCTAATGGCCAGCTGCAGATGCCTTGGAGTGATTCTCTTCACTTTTAGATCCTTGCTTGCATTTCCAGCAAGTTCAAGCACCTCAGCAGTCAAGTACTCAAGAATTGCAGCAGTGTAAACAGCGGCTGTGGCACCAACCCTCCCATTTGCAGAAATCCTTGATTTTAGCTGGCGGTGAACTCGACCAACAGGAAACTAGATACCAATATGCAATATAGCAGAAGGGGCCTAGGGGGATTAGACCAAATCCATACGACCACAAAATATGAAAAATATAAAGCACATCAACCACAATGCAGTAGTGAAGGGTTGTGTTGGTATAAACTGCAACCAATTGTGAAGCATCCAAGTCAAGAGAACCAAATGAGAACCGAATATCATATGAAAGACTGTTTTAAAAGATCAGGCCTGTTGACAGCAGAATAAGCATATACACGAAAATGGCATTGCCTAATTAAACATGGATCAGTATTGCAGGAACTATTTTGAACGGCAGAAAAATTATCAAATGAACAACTATAAAATTCAACAGTAGATTAAGGAAATTGCTATAAATGATGGGCAGGCATGAAACAAACCTATTGCTGAGCGGCTGCCTTCTGTAAATGCCTAAGTTTGACACAATTTTTTTAGATACATGTTTCTCTCTTTCCCATAAAATAATTTATAATAATGATAACTTTTTAATTACATTTTCAGATGGCCAAAATTGCTAATGGCACATTAATATGCGATTATAGTTAAATCTTTATGATATTTGAGCCAGATGAAATTCACACATTTGTAAAAAGGATGCCAAATTAACCCTAGTGTTTGGGATGATCTTTGAGCAAGGCCGTATTAAATCCCAAATGCCTTAAATTTTCTTAGCAAACTCAAGTATAACGTATATGTTGGATGACATATTCCACAAGAGCTACGAGGTGTGGTTGGCGAGAGGATCTTTTCAGCGGAGTCATTTTCTCCCGTATCTCTCTCTTCCCCTCTAAACCTTTATTTCAACTTTCGAACTTCTTAATTTTCCTTCGTCTTGAAGCAGTTTCAGCAGCACAAGTAATTGCACCCCAACTCTAACCTGCTATGCACAACACAATGGAGCTATCTAAGAATAGCCTAGTCTCTCTTTACCATATCTCCTTTTTAACATCACTTACTACTTGTATTGGGCACCACTTGTACACAAAAACTGCCTCTCCCCTATTAATCCCCATCTTCACCCTTTTATGAAAAAATCATCTGGTCAAAGTGCATGGACATCCAGTCCCAATGAATAGCATAGATCTTACAATGAGTTCCTTCTTAAACATAGATCAATATAGCAGGTAGGTACCATTAGATTACTAGAACTAGAATTTAAACTCAAATAGCTACTTAAGATAATTTTTGTTTTTATTTTTTCATTTTTACTTAATGAACTAATGGCAGATTAGCCATTTCTACCTTGAAGTAAAATCAGCCAAACTAAGCGGACAATTTCAAGCACAAAATGTGGAAAACATAAAACCCTAGAATTTTACAAACAATAGGAGAAGAAATCGCAAATCTGAGTTGGTGAGAAACCGGAGATATAGAAAACATAAATTGTATAAAGGGATAATCAACTTAGGGGTTTGGTCACCTGGAGACCGGCACGTGAAGAGCGGGAAACAGGCTTCTTCTTGTCCTTCTCCTTGTTGGCTGCCGCTGTTGTTTTCCCTGCTATCAGTCCTTTCCCTCCTTTTCCTGCCATTTCGAGAGAGAGAGAGAGAGAGAAGAGTTGGTTTGTGAGGATAGAGGGAGAGAGGGAGGATGGAGGCTTTTAATTTAAAATTGAGAAGAGGAGGAAAGGGCGGGTTGATTTAGGTGGGAACCCAATTTTCATTTTTGAGTTTCAAAAATTTCCCCAGTTTACTATTTTACCCCTTCTATTCCTTTTCTTTTGTTACAATTTTACCCCTTCAATTCTCCCTTACGATTCCGAGCTGCTTGCCTTGGGCCTACATTTTCATTTTTACAACGCAGCTTATGGCGGGCCACGAGAAAGTATGTTTTGTTTTTGGGAATGGACAGGCCCATCGCAAAGAACTGGCCAGCCCGCCAACTGCCAGCTCACCCGTGCAGGAAAAAATACTGCTGGGCCCAGCCCCTCCAATTAGCCTAACTCGAGCATTATTACACGAACCTGGCTTGGAATATATATATATATATTTTTTTTTTATTATGAGACTGTAATTACTAAACCGTCATTTTAAGAACTTGAAATATTTTCTATGTTAAGGACATGACAGCCACCTTTTGGTGTTGTTGACAAGATTGATTGAGGCCTGCCATGAGGACCACAAAAATAATGGGAAAACTTGACTAAGATATCAAACTTAGCTTGATAACTTTTTAAATTTGATAGTCAATATCGAGTTACTTGTAATACTTATTTTTTTTATTTTTAAAATTTAAATTCGATATTTCAATTAAACGAATATAGTATTTTGTTACTAAACTCATAGAATATTGGTTCAACATTAGCTCTATCGCAATCAGATTAGTCGTTGGTATAAAGAGATTGCATTATGTATATGTATATATTAGAGGTTAGGAAGAGAGATTTGTCCACTTCTTTTTCCAGGCGTTGCGCTTGTCGAGCCTGAGAGTGGAAAAGCCCATTCCCCACGCTAACCCTAAGGAGAGGAAGGAAATGAGCCTTTGTTGGGCCAAGTTAGAGTTTCTTGGACATGGGCATGGGCTCTTCGCCTGACCGAGCTCGGTGCACCGGGAACCAATATATATATTTTTTTCTTTTGGGGTAAAGACCAGGTACATACATAACAACATATAGTTTCATGCATGCACCCGCGCGGTGAGCACAAAACCAACTATTCTTTCATATTTTATTAAAAAAATATATAATTTCATGCATATGAAATTCTCGTCCATCTAAAAAAAAAATAATAATAAAATTTAACCACCATTTGACCTTGACTCGTAATATTAAAAAATTTCAAATTTTTTATTCAAAAATCTGAAGTCTGAGTGTCAAACCAAACCTCCATATAAAGTAAACAAAATATGTACGTTTAGATCAAATTCAACTTCGAAAAAAAGGGATCACAAGGGTCGAGGCAAGATTCTTCCGGTTCCACCTGGGCCATAACACAGAAAACCATCCTTGCGAAAGGGCCGATCTCTGGAACGGTACACAGTTTTGCCAAAATCAGGGATTGTCATGTCCCTCCGTGAAACCTCGTTTAGAAAATGCATCGCACAACTTAGCAAACCAAAAAAAAAAAGAAAAGAAAAGATGATTTATGTATTTTACTTGCCCATCAAATTTTTAAATGGAGGATAAAACCATTAATACAATCCAACTGTTATATAAATTTCTAACTTTATGCATATAATCCTTATTTGTCATTTTATTAAAAATTTCTCCACAAATATGTGAACAAAAATAAGAAATTCATACAAAAAGGTTGATTTGTGAAAATAGACCGGAACGTACATTCATCATCATATAATCCTTTGCATTTAGTATCTAAACTCTTTATCTTCTTTTTTTGGTCCCTGATCCTTGGTATCCAAAATTTTACTCTGACTAATCTGGATCGACCTGACTATTATCCAAAATTATATGATGATAACCCAAAACCCAAAACCCTTTCACGTAAAATTCTCAAATTCAAAAAAAAGAAGAATTATTTGTCGGTATCACCTACCCATGTGTACTATTTCTTATTTTTATTTAGTAAAATAATATAATTTTGAACATATTATGATTTATTTATATTTTATATAAATAAAAATTACTATACCTTATGCTGAAATAATTTAATGTAATAGTGGACACGGCTAACTTTGACTTGTTAAGAGTCATCCTCGATCGACTCATTCACAGTTCGAATGGTCCTAACGCTTGGCCCGCGGGCCAGGGTTGAAGCACACTTTGTCTTACCCCTAGTATTGGGCCCGGCCCGAAGAACATTCTTCCAACACGGCAGAGCAATAGTCGGTGGGTTCAAAAGTCCTTTATGAAATATGTCTCTGTTTCCCATACATACCAGCAGCAGTCAAAGCAGCAGTCAAAAACAGACAATTTGGAAGATGACCCACTGAAAACGCACCATTTCGATTTGTGCAATTTTACCCTTAACGTTTCACAAATTTCTCCCTCTTCTCCCGGCACTTTCATTAAAATCATTCAGTACATAAGGTCAAAATCGTCATCGGACGCTTCAAACATCCGTTGTCCACTTGTTTTTTCTCTTCCCACAGTCCAACTAAAAACCCTCCAACTTTCTCGCCGCCCTAAACAACTACAAATTCACACCCAACTGCCTCGCTGCCTCTGCTTAAAACGACGCCGCATTGCACACCACTAACTTCCTCCCTCTCCCCTCTCTCTCTCCGCCGGTGAAACCCTAATTTCGCCGGCGACAATGGCGCAACAAGCGGCTCTCATTTACTCTCTCACACCTTCCATAACCTTCCGCAAACCCTACCTTCTCTCTTCATCTCCAAGACTTGTCCGAATTTCAGCCGTCCAATCAGATATCAAATCCTCGTCTCAGAGAAACAGTCTTTCGCACAATGTAACGCAATTAAAAGAATTAACTCTTCCGTCGCTCACGGCGGTGGACACGACGACGGGGATTGACGTAGATCCGGTGACGGAGACGGAGCTGAAGGAGAACGAGTACCAAAGCACGAGGAGGACGAAAATAGTGTGCACGATCGGACCGGCGACGTGCGAAACCGGAATGCTGGAGGCGATGGCGGTGGCCGGGATGAATGTGGCGAGGATCAACATGTGTCACGGCAATCACGAGTGGCATCGTGCGGTGATCAAGCGCGTGAGAAGATTGAACGAAGAGAAAGGCCTCGCCGTCGCTGTGATGATGGATACTGAAGGCAGTGAGATTCACATGGGAGATCTCGGCGACGGCGTCGTGTCGGAAAAAGCTGAGGTAATATGTTCAAAGGAATTAACAATTCTTTTTGTTTTTACTTATTTGTTTACCTGGGTTTTTGGCTTGGATTTAAAATTTTCAGTCGAAGGATCAGACCAAGAAATTCATACTCCTTTTTGATTTTCTCAATCAAAGAAAAAAAAATGGGTAATTTGAATGCTAAACTCGATTTTGGTTCTTAATGCAAGCCTGATGGTAGTGGCAATTGTTGCTTCGTTGTTTGTTCATATCGTATGAGGACCCCATTGTCTGTGACATGCATATTGTGAATCTTTTACAAGGATCAGCAAATTGTTGTGGCTGTATTACGTTGGATGCATATTTGAAGAAATATAAATTCGAAATGGTTTATATTATAGCCTTAACATTTAATACATACATACATAATAGTTAGTATGACATTTAAAATTGACATGCTTTTATCTGTATTTCCATTAGCATTCACAGCTTGCGGCGGGTTAGATAAGGTAGATTATTATATCATAATTAAATTTTTTTTTTTTTTTGGTACTTCAATCTCAAGTGATTACATGGTCTACTATCTACACAAAGTACATTGATTGAGTTAAAATATAACAATGGTACAAGGTTGACAGGATAACAATGTGAGGGCCTATACCTTTTTAGTATTTGAGCTGCTCAATTGTTTAGTGGACTGATGTGCAAAATATAAACATGATTACATTCAAACAAAAGAGAAGAAATACACAAGTTAATAAAATACTGATTTCTGTATTTACTGAAAATCTAGTATCTAAGTTTTGGGTTTATATGTAAGTTTTGCTTTCTTGCACATAGATTTAAACACACAATTTCCTACTCTTGAATTTATCTGCGAGAAGGTCTTTGCCAGTATTTTACAATTGTCAGTTGAATGTTACGTTGCTTTTAATCTAAACTCTATCTGTTGTCACTCTTTCTTGATACTTCCCAACTGTTATTTAAAGTGGTGCTATCGCTATTAACATTGTGCAGGAAGGTGAGATTTGGACCTTCAGTGTAAGGGCTTGTGTTTCAGAACGTCCTGAGCGCACCATCAGTGTGAGCTATGATGGTTTTGCTGAAGGTTTAATTCTTATCCACGAGTTTTGCTGAATGTGTTATCAGGACTAGTAAATATAAGTTTCATTTTTCAATGGCAGATGTGAGACTTGGCGATGAACTTGTAGTGGATGGGGGGATGGCAAGGTTTGAGGTGGTGGAGAAGATTGGGCCAGATGTCAAGTGCCAGTGTACTGATCCTGGACTGTTGCTAACTCGTGCAAATCTTACATTGTGGAGAAATGGGAGTCTTGTACAAGAACGCAATGCCATGCTCCCCACAATTTCCTCCAAGGTTGGTATTTTCTTACGAATGTCTTCTTCCTCCTTTTTCTTGTGGCAGATCAATGGTATTAAGTTCCAGATATCCTTGATTGAAACGTGTTTCTCCACCTGACAGTATTACCATTTATTTGTTACTGATCTTAAGCTTTTCCTCTGGCCTTTCCCCTATTCTGCTTTGCTTTTTTCTTTTCCATTATTTGTTTATCGTTTTCATTTTCTTATGTCTAAAATCAAGATGTGCTATGTTTTTGTTCTCATTTGTTTGGCCAAATGTTAGATGAATCAACTCTGATATTCTTTTTTATGAGTCTGTATTTCCTCAGGATTGGCGGGACATTGACTTTGGGATTGCAGAGGGTGTTGATTTTATTGCAGTTTCTTTTGTGAGGTCTGCTGAAGTGATTAATCAGCTAAAGAGTTACATCAATTCCAGATATTATAACAAGTAAGCACTTGCATTGTTATATATGGTATCTGTATGTTTACCATGTTAGAGTGTTTTCACTCATTTAAGTATTGTCACTTTGAAAAAGAATTTAAATTTCTCCATTATTGTGGAAGAAATCAATTCACATGGGGAGTTCGTGTTCAACAATAGTTGCTTATTGGGTTATATAATCGAAAGCCTATCAATCATCTATAATGTCAATAATTTAAATTTGCGAGTACAAGAAGTTGATTCTGTAAATGTGTTGCAGTAATGTTGCTGTGATTGCTAAGATAGAGAGTGTTGATTCATTGGGGAACTTGGAAGAGATCATTAAGGCAGCAGATGGAGCCATGGTAGCAAGGGGAGATCTGGGTGCACAAATCCCTTTAGATAAGGTTCCATCAGTTCAGAACACAGTTGTGCAGTTGTGCAGGCAGCTGAACAAACCAGTCATTGTAGCCTCGCAGCTTCTGGAGTCCATGATTGAATACCCGACACCCACCAGAGCTGAGGTAGCTGATGTTTCTGAAGCAGTTAGGCAACAAGCTGATGCTTTAATGCTTTCTGGGGAGTCTGCTATGGGTCAATACCCCCAAAAGGCATTGTCGGTGCTAAGAAATGTCAGTTTGAGAATTGAGAGGTGGTGGAGAGAGGAGAATAACCATGGGACTATAAATCTCCCACATATTGCAACTTCAGCCTCTGACTGCATTTCAGAAGAAATCTGCAATTCAGCGGCCATGATGGGTATGCGGTTCTCATATTATTCATAAATACATCTGTATCATTATCATCAGCATCATCAATATTCAATATGCCTTTCCGCTCTTGCATTTAGCATAGCCTATGATGGTGCTTTCTATGCCCAAGTTCTAGCCCAAATGGTATCCCAACTCATATTTCATTGGATTTGTTGGGCTGTTTAATTAAGTCTGGAATGGGTTGGGCCAGGTGGGACTCATTTCCTGTGAGAGATACTTGATTGCATCATAAGTTAAAAGACCAAGCGATATGTCTAGATACCACCAGTGCTAGATTACACCATGTAGAATTACCTGAATATCTTGTCAGAAGCAATAAAAGAAATCATTATAAAGCGCATCAAATCTAGTAAGCTACCTGGTGGTTTGATTTCCCCACCAAACCATTAACTTGCCCAACTATCAAACTTGGGCAGTGGAGCATGATTAACTGAGCCCAATCAAACTTGTCAACAGCTAGCCAGACCAACAGTAACATAACTTGGTGGGGCTTAGCTAAACAAAGTTTTTCTTATTGACCGAGGTAAGCTATTATTGTTATTGTTATTGTCATCATTGTTTCTCTTCATTGTTACATGAAGCTTCCAGGATGAGGAACCAAAAGCATTAACCCCCCCCCCCAAAAAAAAAGGAGAGAGAGAGAGAGAGAGAGGGATCTTCTAAGAAACGATTTTCTTTCATTAGGCTGTAGAAAGACTCAGCATAACAATAAGTGAAGAGGCAGTTTAAGCACGCCTATAAATTGCCACAGCTGGGAAGTCAGATTTATTTTATATTCAAGCCTAGCTATTCAAAGTTAATCTGATCCCTTGGGAGTTGTCATGTGCACTGGGGATAATTATGTTAATCCAAATGGAAGTAACCTGGAATTCTTGGTGTTTGCAAGACAATGTTATTTTCCATACTCTTCATTCCTTTTTTTATCTGCCCTTACTGTTTTAATGCTATTTTAGGAGTATGGAATTTGCAATAACTAATGAAACTGAACCATCTGTGGAGGATAGTATTTTAAAGTTTCCCCCCATATTTTTCTATGTTGTAACAAGATTGAAATTTTTGTGTTGCAGCTAATAAATTGGAAGCTGATGCGCTGTTTGTATACACCAAGGCTGGGGAAATGGCATCTCTATTGTCACGGTGCAGGCCAGACTGCCCAATCTTTGCATTTACCCCTAGCACTTCAGCTCGAAGGCGCCTGAACCTGCAGTGGGGCTTAATACCATTCCATTTTAACTTCTCAGACGATATGGAGAGCAATCTGAGTAGAACTTTCTCCTTGTTGAAGTCAAGAGCTATAATAGAATCAGGAGACCTCATCATTGTCGTTTCGGATATGTTTCAATCTATACAAGTGATTAAAGTTCCCTGAGCATAAACATGCTTTTCTTACACTAGTTGGATAGGATTAACAAGGAGTAGATCCCATTCATTTAGCATCCTTCTTGAATTCGACTAGGGTAAAGTTACGATTCATTTGATGGGGAAATTTCCCTTTCAAGTACCAAATATATATTTTAGAACTTTTAAGCCTGTAAATGCGTTTTCTTAGTAGTAGATTTGTGCATCTCTAGAATTTGTTCTGTCCATTGTTATCTATGGTACTTCATTATATTCTGAAAAAGTAATTAATTATTCTTTTATCCTTGTTGAGGTTTCTGACTTGAGTTATAATGATGAGAGTTCAAGTTATTTTGGTGTTGGCATTTTATTAACTTGAGTTATAATGTTCTTTTGGGTTATCCCATTTATACGAGGAATTAACTAAACTACTATTTCCACTCTTATAAAAAAGGAAGAATACATGGAACTGTCGATCAATAGCATGAGAAGAACACACACCTTTGAAATTGATTGCACTGAAAATAAAGATTGTGTTCTGTTCATCTCGGATTCACGTATTGACATCATAAATATTTCTAGTCCAAATAAAGATTAAGTTTTGAACTATATTACTATCTATCCAACACTCTCCTGCTATATATTTGAGAGAGAGAGAGAGAGAGAGAGAGAACTTGTTTGTGGGTGTAAAAGAACCTCCGAAAGGGAG
This sequence comes from Dillenia suffruticosa, assembly GCA_033439265.1. Classification (NCBI taxonomy): domain Eukaryota; kingdom Viridiplantae; phylum Streptophyta; class Magnoliopsida; order Dilleniales; family Dilleniaceae; genus Dillenia; species Dillenia suffruticosa. The sequence continues at coordinate 22,494,519 of JAVTVX010000020.1, read as the reverse complement.
TGACCACTGTAGACAAGTCTGTCCAATTCAAAAAGGAAAAACTGGGGGTGGGAGGAGGTGGGATGTTTTGCGACATGAAAAGCGTTTATAGCTAACCCAACATGATGGTGTGCCTCTGGTGCGGTTAATGATGTTTTACATGGAATTCAAAAACCCCAGAGAATTTGTGAACCTATGGATCTTTTTGACCCCCCCTCCCTTTTATTTCTCCTAACTCTATAGTGCACACATGTTTCAACTTGCAATGACAATGAAGACAAGACACAAGGAAAGAGAAGCTTGCACTCATGCTGCATTTTTTTGACTCTCACAAGACGTTATTAATCATTTTTTCATTGAACATGAGCTTATCTTTGTTAGCTCATTGGCCAAATTCATTTCCATATTCCACATGTTAATCAAAAGGTAAACGATGACTTGTGAGGAGTCCTCCCATGTTGGCTGCAAAAGATGCTACTCTTTATAACCAGAGTTGTCTTTGCCTTCTAACTGGAATATTAAGGGAAAGGAAAATGCATAAATTCACTGAACTTTAACACCAATAAATAAATAAATAAATTCACTGAACTTGGGGTAGAATTCTCGGATCAGCCCTGAAAGCAGACTAGGCAAAACCCAGAAACCCTTGCTGCATATGCACCATATCGCCTCCCCCTTCCCACCCAGCAAAAAAAAAAAGGCCAAAAATAAAAAGGAAGACTTAGTTTTCTTGAGCAATAGATGGCATGTATAATAATTTTATTAAATTTAAACAAATCACTTATAGTTTTTGGAAAGTAGGATTAATATCAATGATTCAGTTCTTTCATATGGGGAGAGGAGGTGTAAAAATATGAGAGAGAGAGAGAGAGAGGAGAGAGAGAGAGAGAGAGAGAGAGAGAGAGAGTATGAAAACAGGGGGCGGGGATGTACATGGGTCCAATCCAAAGAAATCATAGTCTTTATTTGGCTGCACCCAAAAAAAAATAGTCTTTATTTGGCTTTCTCTGTCCATCAGTTTTATTTGTACTCATTACTTCTGTGACTAACCTAAATTAACTTTGACAATGCAATGACCCCATTTTTTTAGATGTGAAATTTGTGAAAATTCTATGTAGACTATAGTAAGGACACTTTTGTTTTGATTAATAGAAACAATCGCGTAAATCTATCTTTCATTGGTAAACACGAGAGAGAGAGAGAGAGAGAGAGAGACCTTTGATATGTACAAGAAAATTAGACAATATCAAGGGTAAAGTGAAAGAGATTATGTTTCCCGTGGATCAGTCTCAAATTTGATTGATTTGGAAATTTATAACGATTCATACATATTTTTTTCAAGTGACATGGGGATTGACAAAAGTTGTTTCTAACCATTTGAGCAGATTAAGCTTTGGAACTTATTAATCAATAGAGATGTTAGCTGATTTTGAGTGTCAATTATATAAAAGGAAGTACATCGTTAAAGCTAAGGAAACATTTAAAACACGAAATCATGTTTTATAGTTTGATTCGATTAATAAATTTATTAGCAGAATTAGAAGTTTATTATTCATGAAATGACAATGTTCTGGATTCACCAAAGGTGATGAATTGAACTAAACTTTGAAGAGAAGAACCCCAACAAAATATGTCATTTACTTTGGTCTTTTCATAGAGGGGAGAGCTAAAAATCAGTCTATCCAACCATACTTTCGATGTATTAGCTTTTGGGAAACAGAAAGAACTTTGAAAGAAAAATGACGAGAGATCCAAAATTTTAATTATGACTCCCTTGGGTCCTAACCTAGAAAAATCTACCTCTAGAACATGATCATACATCCTAGGTTAGCCTATAAAATTTTCCATTACTAATGGGAGTTCACTTGCCAACACCCGAAATGTCCTTTTCTTCTTTTCTCATTTTCTCTGATAAGATTCCATAGATGCAAAATTCAAAAGCAATTAACTTTGAGTAATAAAAATTACTAATCCCTCCACCCCCCCCCCCCAAAAGAAAGAGACTAGGGTTCAGTGGGGGTAGGCCAAGAAGAGGGTCATGTGAATAGAAGTAGAACTATATGCTCTTATTGTTGGTTGTCATTATTAATAGACAAGGAATCTAATAAAATAAAATATTATAATTTTTAATTAAATTTAAAATTTAAAATTTGAAATAAAAAAATTAAAAGAGTCGTTCTCTAAATAAATATATCGTAAACGATCGATTAATAAGAATATAATTTTGGATATTAATAATTTGATAAAAATAGATGGTTGTTATTATTATTACTTTTGTAATCATGAAGGAAAAATATATAGTTGGGGGTGGTGCCCCATAATTAGTACAGAAAGAATAAGATGGCAACAAAAATGGTGACGACCCAACTTAGGATTTGACAGTCCATCAACCAGAGTAGTACCCCAGACATTAATTAAGAGTGGGTCTCTGGGGACCCCTTTGATGCATTCGTTTACCTAGAAGAGCAACCGTGATATGAGTTTTATGGAAAAAGACACACCCCCGAGGGTTTATTCCTCAGCCTACTCATTAATGTCTTGATTCTTTTGCCTTCTTAGGTTACAAAATACCCTTCTGATATAAGATTAAAATCCAAGTCCCTTTAAGGGCTACCGGTTTTTGGCTTATATATACTATTGTACATGTCTAACAATAACGATATGGCCAAAAACCTAAGGTGGATGCTCATGGTCAAACTCTTTTCATCATTTTATGATGTTTGATACAAATTAACTAATCCTAGAAAAGATGCCAAGGATGGTAGAAATACATAGTACTAAACAGTCATATGAATAAAGTGAAACCTCTGCAATAAAGGTATCGACTTTAAATTTTGTTTCTTCTCTATGCTAAACAAAAAAAGAAAAAACACATTACTTACATAGAAGCACATAGCAATATAATATTTAAAGTAACTCATTTAAAATGTGTATCCTAGATAGAACAACAAAGGATTTTGGGGATCCCTAGATTTCCATTTCTAAATTTCTTATTTTGTGCTAACAAGAAGAATAATAATTGCTCAAATAAGTTATTCCAAAGTAAAATGAATCATTTTCGGAAAAATATATATTAATCTATCGCGGGAAAAAAAAAAAGGCACAAAACACAAGTGTCGCACTTAGGTGCACAAGAACCATGCTTGTGTCTTTGTAATTATAACACCAAGGTGAATTTAGTTAGGAATTTGATGGAGTCTCTCCATTGCAGTCATAACACAAAGCAAATCATGCCAACTGCAAAAGCAAAGGCTAATAAGAAAAAGCCCACCCCATGTTCCAAAAGCTAGGATGTGAGTGAAAAAAGAAAAATCAATAATATCATAAAGTTATTGGGACTTGTCAATTGATGAGTGAAGAAACAGTGTCCTTCATCCCTAAAAGAGAAACTTGTTTTGCTGAAATCTCTCAAAAGATGTCCATATCTCAAAACCCAGTCCTTTAAATAAGGGATATGTTATTATACCAACTAAATCTATTCCTTGAATAATGCAAACAGATATGAATATGATAGAAAAACGAAAATGGGTACGAATATAATATGATATAGAAAAATAACAATTTATAAGAATATAGAAAATTGAAACACAAAAAACACGTAAATATAAAAAATATAAGAATTTTTATATAAATATTAATTATTTAAAAAATAATAATAAAACAACTATATTTTATAATAAAATTTTAAAATAATTATATATGTAATCATTAATCATAAAATAAATAAAATAAAAGCAAAATTTATTAAATATGAGAAATATGTAAATATAAAAAATATTAATTAATTTAAAATATTGAGTCATTTCGTAAATGAAAAACATTAGTGTTAATAAGTTTCTGTACACCAAAGATGTATTCATTAATTTTCAAGACAAAAATTGTTATCGTATTTTCATGAACTTATTTCTCATAAAATTTATATGACAATAATATAACAATTAAATTATTAATGAGGGACCGAACAAAATCTAGTTCACGAGACTCGTCTTGTTGCAATAATTAGGAACCCTAGATCATGTACAACTTTAATTTTGCCAAAAGTAATTTGAATCTACACAAATTTAAGTAGTCCAATGTTGTAAAAGTGGGAGATGATGTTGATGTGAGTGAGTAAAAGATCCATAAGTAATGAAAATGATCATGGTCGGGAGTTCGATTTTTTATGAAAATAGAAAAGTCAGTGTTGGGAGATCTGTCCCTTTAATTAGGTCTTGTAAGCGGTCGACTTAAATTAATCGGGATGAAACCCTAAATACTGAGTTAGTAATCTAATCATGATAAAAAAAAAAAAAACAAAGTATCGGGGTGAAACCCTAAATACTGATTTAGTAATCTAATCATAATAATAAAAAAAAAAACAAAGTAAAGCAAAAGATCAATAACAAGGTTTCTTCTTTCTTTATTTTTTTCCCTCCCACATCACCTAAAACAGAAGATTATTCGGTTAAAATCTTCAATCCTCCCATTACAGCTGTCCTAATCTAAAATAAACATGCCTTAAACAAAGGGATTGCATTAAGTTTTCCAAGCTTGAGTCACCTAAATTTTCGTGTTGGTTGCTGTTGGAATTGGATTTTATCATTGAATTTAGGTTTCTTGGTTGCAAATCTTATCCCATGTATGAGCAATCATTTTTTTTTATCTAATACTGATGTTTAGAATCATATTTTAACTAATCTGATTCAAGTATTTATAGGAATTCTATTTAGAGGGACGATTCTTCAAGCGTAATTTTTTTTTTATTTTCAAGTTTTGAATTCCAGATTTTGTTAAAAAATTTAATATTTCATCATACTATATTGACCGTTCATGATGACTGATCTTTATTAATTGAATATTCTTATCAATATTCATAAGAAAACAGTTTAGTGAATACAACTCAATCTCCTAATTTGATAATCCCAAATTCAAATTTTGAAGTAACAAATATATATATATTCATATCTATATATAATTAAGGTTTTAAGGACCAGGTCCAGTGTCCCAGCAACTAAGGGCCCGCAACAATAATCGGGGCTCACATTGAAGCTCCAAGAATACTAATGACTAAGGTCACTTTCACCCCAAAAAAAAAAAAAAAAAAAAAAAAAAAAAAAAAAAACTCTAAGGTCACAGTACTATTATAGTACCAAAACTCATCCAATATTAGTACAAATTAGAAATAGTTCATAGTTTGTAAAGATCTAATCAAATGATTTAGAAATAAAGCTTCTATTTTTTCCCCATAAGAATTTGAGCTTAATTAACTTTTCACAATTTAAATAAAATTCATAGGAATTCAGGCAGATATAAAACCCCTTTTTCAAAAAAAAAAAAAAAAATTATTAAGCTCGCTTTAAAATTAAAACTAAGGATATAATTAATAAGTGCAATTTGGTCACTTTAACTAATTTTTAACTGTGTTTGTCTTTGGTCAAATTTCCACATGACCTCCGAGTAATAAATTTTTACCTCGGTAAATTGCACCGCTTTATTTCATGGTAAAAATGCTTCGGATGCGATTTCAAATGGTCTGGGCTGGGGGTGGCCCAAAATTCAGAAATGGAATAATTGTGTGGTACTTCTTCTTATTGTTACAATTTAGTACATGTACTCCATCTACATCGGACGATTCAAAACACGTCCCATGTTTCAATTTATTTTTAGGAGCCGGTGGTTCACCAAAAAGTTGTGCAACAGTCACTACAAGAAAGGAATTTTTAGCATTTCTTTCTCTCTCTACCCCCATCAAACTTTGGTGGGCCATCAACCGGACCATCCAACATGCTTGTTCTTTAAAGTCCCAAAATAATTTAATACCCAATTAAATATTCATTATAATGTTTCAAAATTTTTATAATATTATTAGCACAACATTATTCGGATATGCTCTTATAAGGATATCCGAGTGATAAAAAACTTACTCAAATGTCTTTCTTGAAATCCAATATTCAAATTTTCATGAATATGTGTATTATTCATCCATTTACAGGTAAAAATGGATATATTTTACCAACACTTGTTAGCGTGGATAAAATAAATACATTTATCTCTTAATCAGTTCAGGAGTTTAACTCCTCTGAACATGAAAAAATAATGTTGAGAGACCTATCATCATAAAATGGGTTTTACAACTATCGATTCAGATTAATCGAGATAAATCTTTAAATACAAGTGTCCGGTTGCCAAGAAGAAAAAGAAAAAAGGATGATTTTGGTTGAGTTGGGTCACAAGGGAGTGTGAGGGGAGGGAGTCCCAACAACCCCGCATTTTGATTTTAAATATAAATTGTACTCTAAGCTTAGTACTAATTGAAAAGGGTGAAAAGTCGGGGTTGGGAAACAATATGATTACAATGATGCTTTCGATAACCCCATAAAATATGTTCCTTCTGACATACATAAAAGTTTGATAAAAAATTAAAAGTTTGCTTCTAAATATACTTAAAAATAAAATTGTGTTTCAAAATCTTCAACTATAATCCCTTTCTTTTTGCTGACATGAGCGGAAGGAAGGCTGCGACTTCAATTTGCTAATTCATTGAATGTTTACTAATCTTAGACAAAACCCCCTTGCTTCTTGGGTAGGTTGCTTAGATTACAATTAATCCTTTCTATTACTTTCCCAACTCCCTCTCCTCTCTCTCTCTCTCTCCTCTTTTTTTTTTCTTTTTTTTTTTTTTTTTTTTACCCTTTTGATGCATAAAAATCTCAAACCAGAGATTTTTGAAGAAAAAAGAATGATACGAATTAATTATGAGCCATCGATGCTTTCTCAACTATTTCTAAATATTTTTTTTTTCAAACAAACAACAATATACATTAAATTACTTACCAAAACTAAACACAAAATTAACCATAAAAAAGCAATAAACATAAAGAGTAGAGATAGAGAGAGTAAGATTTATGATAGTAGATGTTTTACCATTTTAAGGATGGGATAATTGGTTTTTTTGTATTATATCGATCGATATATGGAATTAAACTCTGATTAATCCAATTCGGGGTTTATAGTGACCCATTTAAGAAAGATATACTCTTAACGTGGTCTACTCTATGTCCAAATAATAAGTTAAATCTAAAATTTTGATTAAGTGACCGTTTGATAGAATTTTTTTTTTCAATTTCTCTTCTCCTTATAAGAAAAAATTCTACCAAACAGAATTTTTTTAAAGTTCAAGAGCTTTTTTTTTTCATAAAGAAAAATTTAAAAAGTAACTTTTAAGTTAAAGTTTTTGACTCATTTTTTTTAATACTTCAGTTTTTTTGAAAATTTATATATATATAAATATATATATATATATATATTTATTTATTTATTTATATCCTCACATAATTATTTTTATTTCATTAATATTCTCATTTAAATGATACAAAATTTTAAATATACCCATTAATTTTTTATTTTTAACTTTACTTCAAGAGTAAAAAAGTAAAAAAGAAATTAACTACTTTATTTCTAAAGTAAAAAAATCATATAACTTTTAATTTTTTTTTTAAAGTAATTAATTTTTAATTCTCAAGATAAGTCGAAAAAAAATCCAATCATACGAGTACAAAAGATCTATCATCATATTTTATTAAATCAACGTACCGTTTGTTTGTTAAGAATGAGATAATAATGAAAGAGTTTAATAACATACAATAATTAAGAAAGGAAAACAAACTTTTTTCTCTCGTATCACACAAAACTCGTAACGATTAATCAAGAGAAATTTCCTCCCTTCTTCGCCAAACTAACGCCAATAATTAAAATAGTTTTTTTTTTTTTTATAGTTTGGTTGCTAAATATTTTTAAATTAGTTACTAGAGAGCTCATCGGACCCAAATTTATTATTGTCAATTTGATGAGTTTATAAACACAGAGAGAGAGAGAGAGAGAGAGAGAGAGAGAGAGAGAGAGAGAGAGAGAGAGAGAGAGAGAGAGAGAGAGAGAGAGAGAGAATCACACTCAATTTTATAGACATGAATATGTTTATTTTCTTAAAATAAAATTGAGATTTACTGTGTTATTAAGTTATTTCAAGGAAGGTCCTCGCACTAATACACTTTCTTATAACCAAATTAATTAGATTTGAATAAATATTTAAATAAATTAAAAGTAATTTATTTAATTCATTCATCATGTGACTTATATAATATAATATTTAATTTGGTGTTAACTAATATAGTGTCTAAATCTTTAGATTAATATAATAAATAAATTATGGATTCAAATTCAAAAGTTTCCTCTTTAGTATCCACCATTAAATCGAGTTTTTTCCTTTGTTTGGACCCCCCCCCCCAAGAAGAAGAAGAAAGAAAGAAGAAAAATAAGAAGTGTTTGATTCAACCTCCATCTCAAAACGCAGAACCGATGGTTATAAAGTTCTTTTGCTAGCACTCTATTTCTGAGCTTGCTGACTTCCAACCATTTTTCTTTTCATTTATTTTGTAATATTTTTAGAACTTGAAAAGGGCCGATAAACAAGAGGAAAAGATCAGACGGCTCCTATGAATGGATACGCGAAGCGTGTCAAACAGAGACAATGCCGATCAAGTAACGGCCACATTTAAACCCAGCGACAAACACTGTTGCAAAACGACGCGCACAAATCGCTAGAGCCGGTCTCTCCCTCCCTCTCTCTCTCTCCCCCCTCCCCCCCAACTCCCATTGTGTATCCGTTTGGAAGGAAACGGGGAGGAAGAAAGGATAATAATGCCCAAATATCATCAAATCTGGACCCTATCCCACCTCATCTTTCCCAATTCCAATTAAACCCTCCTAATCCCCATAACCTAACTCCCCCTCCCAAAGTAACTGACGCCACCCACCTTTTTAACCGTCTCCACCCAAATCATCAAAAATACCCTTCTCGGTGACGCAATATCTGTCCTGTACATTTCGATTCCGCTTTTTGTCCAAGGGCATTGAGGGAAAACCAGAAAAATGATCACACAAGCAGTGCTTGCCCTTGAACCGTCCAGTGAAATGGAACTCTCATGCCCACTGGTTTTCTTCATGTCAAAAGAACTGCCCATAATAATTATCTGCATCCACGGAAGGGCATTTTCGAGAATGAGAAATGCGGGATTATCATATCACATTTACGGCAAACGTGTCGACTTGTGGATTGGCTTTTCCTCCTCCGACACGTGGTGGACAACACACTGTTGAGATTTTTTCCTCTAGTTGTCCACGTCGGATTTCCACATGGCATTTATTTTCCTAGTCAGCAAAATGAAATAAATATAAAATTCAACTCTCTCTCTCTCTCTCTCTCTCTCTCCCTATCCTTCTTACTGTCACAGTATAAATAAGGGAACCATTTCAGGTGTGGTCTTCAGTCCTCACTCACTCCATTCACCCGCAGATTTAATTTTGAAAGTACTCTCTCTCCCTCTCTCAAGAATCTAAGTCTCCGGCTGATGATCTGGATCACGGTCGAAGACAGGTGATCTGAGCCATTGATTGTGATCGGAGATTTTGCCGAGTTCTTGCGAAACCCTAATTTTCGTTGTAAACCCTAATTGGTGCGTACTTGGAAGACTTTACAAGTTATTCGATGCTTTTCTTCCAAAATTAATTATCCTTAATTCTTTTCCCAATAGAATTTTAACTTTCATAGCTTGAACTAATTTCTAGGGTTTTAATGAATTGACACGAGAGAGAGAGGGAGAGGGATTTTTCATATGAATGTGTACATTGCTTTGTTGTTTATTGAAATCGATTGATTGAAGCAAAGTTCTAAGCTCGATTTTATTTGCTCAGAGTTCAGAACATTCAATGCCGTTTCCGATGAAGATTCAGCCGATCGACGAAAGCTCGGCGACAGATGAGCCCGTGAAGCCGGTGTTGAAGTCTCGTTTCAAGCGGCTTTTTGAGAGGCAGCTCACCAGCGTGCTCCGAATCTCCGCAGGGGACAAATCTTCCGGTGAAGAGCAGCAAAATCAGAACAAAGACGCCACCGGAGTTAGCGAGTTTGAGCCGAGCACCATGTGTTTGGTAAAAATGGTTCAGAACTTCATGGAAGACGGTAACGAGAAGCAGAAATGTGGAAAGAATAGGTGCAATTGCTTCAACGGAAATTGTAGTGACTTGTCTGAAGATGAATTTGAAGTCTCAAGTTCTAAAGACTCGGTCGATGCTTCTGAAATACTAAAGGTATGAAGAGCCCTTCTCTCTCTCTCTCTCCCCCCAATTTTGATTTTTTGGATTTATGTTTCTGTTCTTTTAAAGCGATTTTGAGAAATTGTATGTTTGTGTTTTGTGAAAACAGAGTTTGGTGGTGTGTCAAAGTGTTGTAGAGAGGAATTTGTTAGCAGACACTTCGACGATTGTTGGGAAGAACAAAAATTGCTCTAAGAGGAAAGACGATTGTAGAAAAATTGTGGCGAATGGTTTGATTTCGTTGGGATATGATGCTTCGATTTGTGAATCACGTTGGGAGAAAGCTCCCACTTACCCTGCTGGTACTCTCTCTCTCTACAGATGATTTCAGATTTTGGGAACTCAGTTATTAATTTTCTAAGATATGTGCTTTGGCGTTACCATCTTTCTATATTTGAGTTTGGGGATTCTAATTATGAATAACTCCGCTCCCATCAACCTCTCTAAATTGTGGGGGAATGGTTTATTTTGGTATTAAAATTTCGGGGGAAGAAGCTAATTTGGTATTAAAATTTTTGGGGAATTGAATATGTGATTTGGAATGCAGGGGAATACGAATATGTAGACGTGAATGTAGAAGGTGAAAGATTGATAATAGACGTCGACTTCAGATCAGAATTCGAGATTGCCCGATCAACCAAGACCTACAAATCAGTCCTCCAAATCCTCCCTGTCATATTCGTTGGCAAAACGGATCGATTGCAGAAGATAGTATCAGTTGTATCAGAGGCTGCGAAACAGAGTCTGAAGAAGAAGGGCATGCCATTCCCTCCTTGGCGTAAAGCAGAATACGTGAACGCCAAATGGCTCTCTCCTTACACTCGAGCAATCAAGCCAATTGAGCCTGTCTCGGTATCTGCTAATTCTGCTAACAATTCACACGAAGGAGAACCTACAATTAAGCTCGAGAAGATGGAGAAGAAGAAGAGAGAATCATCATCTTCTGGCGAAATTGGGTTGATTTTTGGGGAGAAAATTTCTGGGGTTGATGATTATGTTTCAGAGAGCTCTGCTGAAGAAGATGATGATGGTGAGAAAAGAAGATTGTTTCTGGGTTAGCCTCTGCCATTGAAGATAAGCCATGAAAGTTTTGATTTCTCCTTGATGACTTATTTTTGGGGAAAATTTTTGGATTTTTTTTTTTTTTTTTTGTATGAGAAAAATAACAAGAAAGAAAAAGAGAGATAGTTATGGTATATTTGCGGTTGTTCGCGGTTACAACCCCTTTCGGAAAAATCCCTTATTGTTTTTGTTTGTAAGGGTTTTGAATTTGACTAATATCATAATCAAATAATAATTACACAGAGATGATGCATATTTTAATAGTAAAACATTTTCTACAATAATCAGAAGTTCTTAGTGTTTATTGTTATTGTTGCTCCTCTTTCTTGAGAAATATTTCTATTTTGCTTGAACTTGGACCACAAAGGTGTCCTTCAGAATGTCTTGTCTCCTCTTCAGTTCTCCAGAGTTTCTAGAACTCCAAGGTTTACCATCTCGCTTATCAGTTTAGATTTCTGATTTAGGTGATTTGAATTTGATACTAGAGGGTGGGTCATTGTTTTGTGAACTATGGTTCATATTTATTGAGTTTATTAAATAGTGGTAGAGATTTATTTGATTTATTAGCATAGAAGACTTCAGTAAATGGTGGAAGAGATTTGTTTGTGTATACCGCAGATAAATTAGTTTTAGAGAGATTTGGATCCTTTTTTAACTATTAGCTACAGGGTTAAATTCAATAGTCTTGAGAGATCTTGAATTTTTTTTTTTTTTTTTGGGTAAAAAAAGGTTAATCAAAGGAGTAAATCATCGTGTTCCTCACTGTTAGGAGTAGAAAATTGAAGTGCGCAGAAAATGCTTGATAGCTCAGGGGCTCCCTTTCATTACTAGCTCGAAATGAGCATTACAGTAGAATAAAAAGTAGTAAAACTCTAGAGCAAACTACTCACACTTAACTGAAGCTATTATCTTTCTTCATACCCTTTATTAATAGCCTAATTCCTACTCAATTGTTCAAAATTCTCTAACCACAATTTGTTACCCTCTAACAAATTTATGCCGTTTGCAATTACTTCTCTAACAATGCCCCCTGCTGAAACTTCAACCTTGTCATCAAAACTGTAGTTCGAAAATTGGTTCTTAAAAACTGGAAGGTCTAACCGAGTTACATCTTTTTTTTTGTTCCTCCCTCCTAACGGACCAACACATATTCTCTCTCTAATAAATGTTCGGATGGTGTTGGTAATCTTCCGTAGCTTCGTCGTCTCTAGCGGCTTTGTTAGTCGAAAGAGTTTCGTTATCGTCCAAAATGACTACATGAAGACTCTTGTTGGGACAGTTGTAAAGAGGGTGGTAGAGTTGTTTGCACTTAAAATATAAACCTTTGGAGCATAAGTCCATGATTTCATGGTGAGACAGTTGGCGGAAGGTTCGAATGGGTGTTGCATGTGGTTGCAGAGATCATTGTGCTTGAGGGTTGTCTGGGACTGAAGGTGGGTTAAAAGAAAATTGGGTTCGGGTATATGGTTTCGAGTTAAAATAAGTGTTGGAGCCTCCAATGACCGAGTTGGACTCGCCCCATTTCCGCGACCTGAGCGGTGTATGGGTTTCATCCTCTTTACCCGATAATGTCCCTGCCTTAAAAAACTCATTTTCTCTCTCGATTTCCGGAGCTAGCTTCATGGTCCGGAAGTGAGATAGAGCCTCGTGCGAATGGATTCTTACTCGGATTTCATCGTTGAGGCCATTCAAGAAAAGCCCTAGATGAATCGAAGAGCTTAACCCTTTGACGAATGCAACTCTGGCCACAAACTCATCGATGTAAGCATCCACAGTTCCCGTTTGTTTTGTAGATACCAGAGCTTCGAAGGGATTGGCCGATAAACTGCCCCCAAAGCGATCAATAAGCTTGGAAGTTAAGTTAGACCAAGAGATAGATTGATTTTGAGCAAATAGCCATTAAACCTAGTAAAGTGCTAGTCCATCCATGGAGACAATCACCATCGTTACTTTCATCTCATCGCTAACACGATTGATGGTAAAAAATTGTTCGGCACGAGCAACCCATGCCACAGGGTCATGACCATCAAAGCAGGGAAGATCAAGTCATCGTAAGACAAGTTGAAAGTCATGGTGCACAGGAACTTTGAACGAAGGTGGAGATTGAGGCCAAGCTCCCAGAATAGGAATGGAGCCAATTTTGAGAAAATGGCTACCTTGAACCTCATTGAGATCCAATGTCAAAGACCCCGCTGCATCACGTCCCTCATTTTTTTTACGGAGTAGAGCCCCAACCAATTCCTCCAAGCATTGCAAACGGTCCAATATCGAGCGATGGTGGGTCATCTCCTCTATCAAAGTCGTGACGCTCTTCCTATGTTGGCGATACCCTTCTCTAAGTTATCCAATTTCGTTTCCATTCGTGTTTGAGTCATGCATAGTTTTTAAGATACAAGAGAGAAAAGAACTGAGAAGAGAGAAATGAGCAAGAGAAGAAAATGACAGGTCGGACCAAATTGTTAGAAATAGAAAATCGAAGTGTGCAGAAAATATTTGGTAGCTCAAGGACTCCCTTTCATTACTAGCTCAAAAAGTGCATTACAGTAGAATAAAAAGAAATAAAACTCAATCTCTCTAAAAAACAGACTGCCCACACTTAGCTAAAACTATTCATCTTTCTTCATGCCCCTTTTCGTCTCTCACCCTGTCTATTTATAGCCTAATTACCATTCCAATTGCACAAAATTCTTTGATCATAATTTGTTATCTTCTAACACCCCTTAACACCCTTTAACAAATTTATGTCCTTGCATTTACTTCCCCGGCACTCACCCATCCCAAAAACCTCAAAACCTATAAAATTGATTTTTGTTGAATTGGATGAATACTTATATCTTTAATATGCCTCGTACTGAACCCATTAGGATGGGGGTCCGCAAATGAGTCTCGAAAATTGTACATTTAAAAAGGAATGGAAAACGGGTGTGTAAAGTTTTGAATTAAATTTATGTATGGCCCCATGCTATCCTTGGTATTCTTGTATAGAAAAATAGTGCAATGGTTGCAAGGGAGTAATTAATTTAAATTTTATTGTTTAGAGCAATGGCTATCCATTTCTCTTGTGGGGTCAACTGTCATGATAATCGTTGGCACATCGACAGGTGAGGGTCTGGTAGGGTTTTTCCTTTTCTCTCTCTCTCTCTTTTAAACTACTTTATTGTTTTTGGAAAGCTATTTCTTGTTTGCCAATTGTTTTGATGCCACTACTTCATTATCTTGTGAAATTTCCATCTTACCAACCAGCTTTTAACTCTCTCTCTGCTTCCTGTCCCTGTCTTTTTCATTATTTATCTGTTGGGATGTTGGCTTGCCATTGGAATGGAATCCTTGGGTTGCTTGGGGGAGATGAAATGGGGGGGGGGGATTTCTGAATTTGTCAAAAGTAACAAGAAAAGGAAGTTTTTTCAGTTCTGATATCATTGCTTTTGGATGCATATTTCGTGTCTTTATAGAGAGAGAGAGAGAGAGAGAGGGTCTTCTTTGGATGGAAATAAAATCTGAATACTTATCTTTGTGGTTATGTGGAAAATTGAAGCATTTCAACTTTTAATTTGTTGATGAAGTTGATGTTGAAGTTTGATTTAGCAACTCTTCTTCTTCGCCTCACTGACAGTGGGCCTAACCATAAAAATTAAAGCAAATGATTGAAGTAAATACAGAAACATTTACCAATTGAATTAAAGACACCGATGAACTAGTCAAAATTTTGAGAGAGAGAGAGAGAGTTGAGAATAAATGGTTTACTCTTAACTAAAAGGAGGAGGCCTTTGAGGTTGCAATGAAAAGGATAGACAGCAGTTTCTAAGCTATACCCATAACTACAAAATGAGTCTGCCATGTTAATATTTATTCTTTAGACATCAAATTTGTATAAAATATGGTTTGTCACTAGACACACTCGTTATGATTTATGGCTCCTCACATCATATTTAACTAAATAGTTTGTATTTTCACATTTTCATTTTCTGAATTTGAAATTAAAATTGTTTTCTTTCAATTTTGAAAACCCTAAAAATAAAATCTATTTTCAAAAGCAAAAATAAAAAATTTTTTCTCAAATCAAACGCCCCTAAGTTGCAACAATTTTCAATCAAAATATTAAGTAATTAAATATCTATTTTCTAAACAAAATTCCGAATCTACCATCTCAATTAAATTGATGAAATTAATAGTTAATTAGAACTTATCATGACATAATTTCACAATTACAAAATTCAAATCTCTAATCGAGAATTAGTAATTTCCAATTTCATAAGAAACTTTATGCTAAAAAAAAAGAAGCTAAGAACTCTATGGTCCTATATTTGAGGTACATTCGTTTTTTAGAAATAAGTGTTAGATTTTTTAATTAAATTTAAAATTTAAAATTTAAAAATAAAAAAATTATATTAAAAAATTATCTTTTAAATAAAATTTTATAAATACGTTGAATTAATATAAAAAAAGAAAAAGGTAAAAGGGACACCGCATGGAGTAACGGGCCACCGCATAAAGGGAGGCAGGACCATAACAGCAACAGAAGCATTACAAGTAAGAGTACTGATAAGGAAGGAATCTTTCTTTTTTAAAGTTTCCCTTTAAATTAAATTTAGTAACCCTGAAACCGGAAAATCTCTTGTTACGTTGTCCTGTCTCGATCGATATTTAAAATTATATTTTAATTAATTTAAAATAATATTTATAATGATCTATTTAAGAGATTATCTTTCTAACGTAATCTATAAATAATGAGTTAAATTTAAAATTTTAATTAAGAAATCTAATACCGTATTTTATTAAAACTTTAATTTTGTTTATTTTTATCATTGATATCTGAATTTTTATTCGATTAATTTGGTTTGAATATTATAAGAATTATTTTAAAAATTAAATTTTTTAAATCTTTTTTTACTATTTATAGAATTTAAATTTGAGATCTCTTATTTAAAAAAAAAAAAAAGAATGTTTTATCGCTCTAATATAAAGAAATTCGATGACTTCTGTTCCTTCGATGTTACGATGATTCATGTTCAAGCTCTCTCTCTCTCTCACCTTTCTGGACCACAAACGACAAGACTTTGAGTGAGAGAATTTGTGATCCAATGGATCATCCTCGTGTCAATCTCTTATCCGTCACCAAAAAGCTGATCTTGTCTGTTCGTTTATGATTCGTGGTTTTGGGAGTGGGACCTACAAACTTCAATTTCTCGGTTACAAAAGTATAATAATAATTTTTCATCCGCACATTTGTTTTTTCGTTCAATGATAAGTTAAGTCTCACGTGAACAAAAACGAAAAAATCAAGAAGTACAAAAATATAAAAATTAATTATTTTATAAAAAATAATAAAATCATCATATTTTATAAAAAAGAAAATAAATGATCAAATATAAAATTATTAATCATAAAATAAATACTATAAAAATAAAAAAGTAAAGCTAAATAAATAAATAATTTATTAAATTTAAAAAATAAGTAAATATAAAAAAATATAAGAATTTTTTATATAAATATTAATTAATTTAGTATGAAAAAATATTTCTAAAATAGAAAATGTTTTGGAATAAGAGAAAATATTAGTGTTCAGAAATTTCTATACATCAAAAAAAACAAGAGTACCAAACTCTCTTAATTAAATTATCATATTCGAGTCTTGGAATAAAAAAATAGATGTCGTGAGAACTCACCTCCTAATAAACCCAAAAATTAACTCCAGTAAAGCACAAAAAATAATATATGTATTTTTTATGTTGTATGGTATCTTCTTAATTAAATTGTCCTAAAAATTTCCTTTTTCTTTCTGTTTGACTAAAGAGATATAATTTTTTAATCAATTAAAAAATAATTAATAACATTTGACTACTCCGCTACCTGCATTAGCCCTTGTTAAGAAGTTTTAGCACAAGTAAATCAGAATAATACTTGACATTTCACCCAAACTCTTTTAAAATACCTTCCAAAACACTAATATTTTCAAAAAAAAAAAAAAAAAAAAAGGAGATTGATTTCAGAAAACAGATAGAACCTATACAGAAAGTTGCATCACAAGATCTTTGGGTATCCAATTAAAACTCATATTTGGACTATTTAAAAGAAGAAGAAGAAGAAGAAGAAATCTTTTTATAAAGTTACAATTTGTTTTCTTTTGACTTGTTGACATTAAACTCAAAGAGAAAAGAATAAAGGTTGGGTTTTGTAGTTTAGAAAAAGCAAAATCTTCCCCATTGTGCATCTTTTCCTAACAGGGTTGAGGTTGAGTTCAGCTGCAACTTTAGATTTTGGATTTGTATATACATATATTGGGCTAGATGATCTTATTCTTGTTTTCCTTTGTTGGTGATTGTGTTGTTGCAAGTTTGGTTTTTCCTTTAGAAGTAGTAAGCAAGAAATGGGCTGAACCTATTGGGCCACGGGCTCAGAATCTCTCAGTAAAATGGCCCACCGGAGTTGGGCCCACCTAGATGGACTTTGATGCCCGTCTTAATGAAACAATCCGAGCTTCAGTTAGACCAACTCGAGGCATTTAGTGATGGGCCTGACTCATTAATTTATTAACTAAATATAATATATATATTTATATCAAGAGAAGGTATTGACAATATACAACAGAAGTTCTAGAGAAACCAAAAGACACGGAATGACCCCATGATCAAGCCAAGTTCTTTTCTACATATAATCACTTATTAGGGTTGACCCTTGAAGTAATTGTTTAATCACCTTGTATTAAACAAGGTCGCAAGAGGGACACTTTTTTAACCTAGACCCGGGACCGATTATTAAATACTTAATCATATTCTAACTAATTCATCTCGAATTACTGTCGAACTCTCTATGGGAGAGTTTTCTCGATTTCAATATATTTAAATAGTAGTCCTATTAAATACATAGGACATTAGTCTCTACGTGGTATCGGTATGAATAAGTCTCTTTTTCTTGACCATCACCCAATATAATGCTAACTTAAATGTTTGCATGAAGCTTTCAATAGTAATCTTCCATGACCTTGGCCGCTTATGTCATAGAGTGATATTACAGCTACATTACAACCATCAGATTCATCAAAATATGTCCGATTTACCATCACATACATCAGCCGTTAGTCATCAACCATGTATGGCATACGTGGACTATTAGTCTCTCATGTAATAATTTAAATGTTAAATACACATTGAAGTTTTCTAATATACATATACTTATATATATACACATATATATATGTTCTTGTAAGAATGCCCGAGCAGTAAAGAGCTCTTACCCAAGTATTTTTTTCGAGGTCGAGTGTTCAAACTTTCGTAGTTATATACTTTTGTGATTTACACGACCCTTATATAATATATATTCAATCTATACGAAAACTCGGTACTTTCTCACACAAATAGAAAATATAAACAATCCTAAAATCTCTGAGGTACCATTAGATTAGATGAACAATCCACATAGCAGCCTACGTCCAATACTCCCAACATTCCCATTTAAAATTATGATGTTTAATAGTGCCGGAAATTTCCACGTATTGTCAAGTGGAAAGTTACGTGGAAGACTTTTTCAGAGATTGACGTCCAACCTCTGAAGTCGTTTTATATTCAATAAAAATGACAAAAGTTTATCAACTCTACGCAAGCTGATCAAATCCGTATAAAAAATTTACAAAATATGGGAGACAGTATCATTTTTTAATGCAAAACTCTGCCTATTCTAGACCTCCTTCGCTTCATTCCAATCATGGGAACAACATCTTCAATCCAATTCCTTGAAACCGCGCTACGGTCCACAAGCCCTTTTGCCCTCTCCTACACAGACCCAGATCAAAAGTGGCTCATCCGAAAGCACCTCCTATCACTCCTCCAAGATTTTCCAGATCTTACCCTTTCGTCAAACGCTTTCATTCACAACAGTGGCGCTTGTGTTAACCTTCTATATGCCAGTGGTCTCCTACACGTCTCCAACTCAACACCTTCAATCCAAATGACCATTTGGATACATGAAAATTACCCTTATGCGCCTCCTATGGTCTTCATCTCATCCAACTTTCCATACACTATTCGCCATCATCCTCTGGTTGAATCATCCACCGGTGCTACTAATTCTTCCTACCTCAAAACTTGGACCTTCCCACGTTGCAACCTTGTAGACCTCGTTAAAAACTTAGTCAAATTATTTTCATATTGTCATCCTTATGTATATTCACACAATTCTAGTTTCACTCATCCTTCTTATCTCTCCAAAACAGAGGCTCTGGATCGGTTAGTAGTTGATCTTTATGGAGACATGGTTGCTTTACAAGCCGAAAACAATGAGAAAATGGAGGAGTTAGCAGAACTACAAGTTGAAATGGAGAAGAGGACTGATATAGCTACTAGTATTCTTCTTGGTCTTGAGCATGAAAGGGATAATTTGAAGAGGAGTGTGAGGCAATTGACTGAAGAAGCCGATAAGCTTGTGAATTGGTTGAGAGCTAATGATCAAGTGTATTTGGAAGCCACGATTGGAGAGAAAATTGAGGAAGCATTTGAAGATGTTGATGAAGATTCAAAGCTTGTGATTGATTGTTTGGCTGAAGATAAGTCAATAGAGGACTTGTTGTATGCATTGGATGAGGCACTTGAGAAAAGGATTGTGACTTTTGATGTGTATATCAGGCAAGTCAGAGTTTTGGCAAGAGAGCAATTCTTCAAGAGAGCAGAAGCAATCAAATTAAGGGGTTCTTACATACTTCATTGGCCTAAAAATTGATTGGTGAGTTTCCAAAATTTTCCCTCTTAAGAGTTACCCATGGATTGGTTTCAAGCTTTTTAATTCAAATGTTGCTGTCTTAGTTTTCCTTAGATACCCAAAATTCGCAACTGCTACATACTTTCATTGAATTAATAGTAAGAATGAGCATGACAAGATGAATACAAAAAACTTGGGATAAGTCCTCGAAAAGTAACAAACTTGCCATTACTCGTTTTGTAATACTGTGTTCAACGAATTGACTTTTGAAACAAGAAAACAAAAAGAGCATTATAGCATGACCGTGGTGGTCCACTGGACGAACTTTGGGAGCAGATAAGAGACTTTGTTCTGCTTGGAAACCTGTGTGTTACCTAAGCCAAACATAAAGCAAGATCACAAATACTGTAGTTTTCTTGGTGTGCTAAAGGCCGTTCAATAAACAATATCACAAATATCATAAAGTTATTCTAAAAGAATAGTTTAATGGTCGCAATTTTCTTTTCAATCCCATAATCTGGGTTTGAATCTTTTTTTTTTTTTTATTGTACAAGGATTGAAATCTGAAATCACCAGGTTGAGGAGGAGAATTTGTATCATTAGGCTCCCTTTAGGGACAGGGTTCAAATATCTATGTAACTAAAAAAAAAAAAGTTGCCTTACTAGTAGCCCACAATTAAGCTAACTGTTTAGGCCCTCGATCCTTTTTGCTCTTGAATTGAATCACTAGACAGGCCCATGTTGCTTCAACCCAAAAAAAAGACAGGGCCACGTTTGGACTTAACTTTAACATGGCCCACTGGGTCAATAATCTGAGTGAGTTTGGTTGCCATGTTAAACCCACAAGCCCAATTTCGCTTGGCATACTAATTGATGGGAGAGTGCCTCGATAAAATCTGCAGACACGATGAGCCAGTTCAGTTTAACATGATGTCCATTGCCCATATCTCCACGGGGTTAGGGGTATCAACACGATTGAAATTCCGTAGTCTTACGAAATATTTTACTTAGAAAATTCTTCTTTCAATTGGGCCTCTGTCTGGTAGACCAGACCAATGCTCTTTAGAACCGCGGGGATTCGAACTGTTATCACTTATAAAAATGAGTTTTTTTGTACTACTGAGGCAAGATGCGATTGATTCACAGCAAATCCTTTTAGCTATGTTCATAATCATTCACCCACTTCAATTATTAACTGTACTTATTATGTAGATCGATGTGGGTGGCTGGTGGTCTGGTGGGTTATCGTTCAAGTAATTGCCTGCTGGGCTTTTGGGTATTTTCTTTTTTTTCATAAATCTCAAAATGTCAAATTATCTATAATCTTAATTTGTCTCGAGAGACAGCCTAATGGTATAAATCCCCCTTCCCAACCTGATGATCTCATATTCAAATTCTTATACAATTAAAAAAATTCTATAACCTCAATTTTCCAATTTGCATCCTCCTCACTAATAATGTCAATAAACTAGATATCAAAGATATAACTATCAAAACTTTTAAGAAATTGAATTTCATTCTCTCCTAATAATGTAATTGAATAAAAAGTTAATTGCTTATTGAGATATGCCTAGCGAATTATTTCATTTTCATCGATTTCAAAATATACCAAAATTCATTTTAAAAAATAATATTTTTCAAATACGTCTTAAAAAAATATATATATCCTTAAAAATTTTATCATAACTCAACTAATACTATCTTTTTTTCCATAATAAAAAACTGGCATATAAAACCAGGTGTAAATATGAAACTCTCTCTCTCTCTCTCTCTCTCTCTCTCTCTCTCTCTCTCTCTCTCTCTCTCTCTCTCTCTCTCTCTCTCTCTCTCTCTCTCTCTCTCCTCTTATTATTATAAATTCATGACATGAGGTACACTGGCCCAAATTACCAGAAGTCAATTAGATCTCACCACTCCAGGGATTATCTTTCTCGTGATCAACGGTCCTAATCGCACGCCAAACAACACTACTACAGTTAAATCCAGACCCAAAAGCAATGTGCCACACAGAATCACCCCTCTTGATTCTCTCACTCGCCTCACAATAAGCAAGTTGATACCACACTGTGCTACTTGAAGTGTTACCGTACCGATACAGTGTCTTTCTAGCCGGTTCCATGACAAAATCGCTAAACCCCAATATCCTTTGCACTTCATCCAACAGCGGTCTCCCACCTGCATGTGGCAAAAAGTGATCAAATGCCTTCTTGAATTCCGGAACGTACGGCTTGATGTTCTCCACGTGGAAGCTCCTGACTAGGTGGTTGATGAGGAACGAGAGCTGTTCGGATACAGGGAGAACTAGTCTTCCCAGTGTGATTAGGTTGAGTTGAATGCTTTTGCTTGCCTCGGATGTTAGATCTCTTGCTATGTTCACTCCTAATTTTCCTTCACTATCCTCCTCTTGCAAAATGCACTTGTATGATGAATCCGAGTAGGCTGTAGTGACGTGGACGGCGTGGATGAGTTGATACTTTGATGATCGACGATCCGACGGTCGGTTTGAGAGGAGGATTGCGGCCCCACCAACCCGGAAGATGCAATTGGCTAGCACCTTCGACCGGTCCTTGCCCAAGTAGTAGTTTTGGGTTATGTTCTCTGTGCTTACTACTAGAGCATGGGAATTTGGGTGCACCTGGTAGGTAAAAAAAATAAAAATAATAAAAATAATTATATAATGAAAAATGGGCAAAAAACAACTTGAGAGTATATTAAAGTTTCTCAACCATATAACATATAAAATGTTTTCTTAACTGCATAGCACTATTTTATGAGGACACGCCATGGCACATGAGAATGTGTGAGATAATGAGAATGTCTTGAAGGATGGCATTATTAATTTTGTTGAAAATGACTGCATTTCTTGAAAGATGACATTAAGTTCTATGCAGGCGTTCATATTCTATAGCTGGAATTCCGATACTCATGCTTAGGATGGTGACAGATTAAAATGTGGTCTATACTCTTTTATCATACTCCATATGCAAAACATAGATGTGCCTGTTAGCATCTCAGGAGGAATAAAGATTACGACAGGGATCTTGTCTAATGACAAAGACATTGTTAGCAAAGTTAAAATTAAAATACTTCCAAAGGAAATAACATTTCAATATTCATTTGTTAGTGAGTACAGTACGACAGATGATCTTTTGTGCATCAATTTATCGATATAGATTCAAAGTAATGTTGAGGAAGATATACCTGAAGAAGATTTCTAGCAAGGCCAATAGCTATGAGACCAGAAGAACATCCCATTCCTGAAAGGTTATAGCTCAAAATCCCATCTCCAAGATTGTATCTGTTAACAATCATAGCTGACAGAGAAGGCACAACATTAAAAATGCTACAATTCACCACCAAAATCCCAATGTCCTTAGCAACATATCCCTTCATCTTCGCCAGCAATCGATCAATGGCACCAAAAATCACCATCTCAGCTTCATTCCTAGCCTCCTCCATGCATGGATTCGGAGGATCTCTTATCAATGCGTTCGGTACATACGTCGAATCTCCCAAACCACATTTGTCTATGATTCTCTCCATGAACTCCAATGTCTCATTGTTGTCTAGGTGTGGCCGGAAAGCCTCCAACAACCCTTTTTTAGAGATCATGTTGCTCGCCTCTGGCTTGTAACATGCAAAATCTACCAAGTAAATTTTCTTGGAATTGTTTGGCTTCATCCATAAAGAATGCATCGCCAAGATCACCATAAAAAGTAAAGAACAAAGAAATAGTAATGCAATATGATTGGGTAATGTTATGGGGTGTTTCAAAGACTCTAGAAAATAGTTGGCTATCATGGTTGTGTTTTTTGGGGAAATAAAAGATATTTTTGTTGGTTATTTTTCGTTGGCTATGGTTTTGAGAGCTATGCGGTATGAAAATCTAATGACAAGGTGTGTCTTTTGGGAGATGGAGATAATTACATTTATAGGGGTTTAATGGTAGCTATGGAAGGTGTGGTTGAAAAGGATGTGAAGAGGTTTTAGTTTCTGGGATTTTTGGTTGTTTTGTCCAACCCCTCTTGGGACCACGGTCTCGTAGGTTAGGTTAGGTTTTGATGATATGATGAGTTCAATTAATATACTATGAAGTCGATTTCTAACATTATGTCCACTGCCAAATTTTTGACACGACAGGAGCTCTCGACTTTTGGAGAAATGGTGTGGCCTGCAGTTTAAATGGCACAACCGTCCTTTTCCCCTTAATGTTTCGAGAACCAATCTTCTTACTCATCAACCAAAAAAATAAAAAAAAAACAAAAAACCGACGGTAAATCTCATTTTTTACATTCGACCTTTAAACACGTGTGGTCGCTATGGTACAAGTTATGACCGTAATTTGTCTTGCATGTGATATTATATTACCTACTAAACATAATGATAATTAAAAATAAATAAAAATAACTTGACAAACTCTGACAATTATAATAGTACCAAAATGATCATTAGGACGTGTACAAACCTTCTAAATCTTTCATTTTACTCGATAGATAGTGTAGAATTTAAAAATTTAAATTTAGGAACCCAATACACTAGAAAGAGATTTATATAAGCTCTCAATTATTAAAAAAGCTATTAAAATCATATAATTGTTATCCTAAATTATTGCTAAATATGATGAGAATTCAATTAAATATTCAAAATAGAAAAACAAGATTAATTGTATAAATATTTGAATGAGATATCAAAATTTGGCCAAATGTATTTTAATTCAAATTTCTTCTATTTTTTATCATATTTAATTTTTTTGTTATATTTTTCTCATTAACTTCGTTTTAAATATATTAATTCATGGGATTGAATTAAAAAAAATTCCTAATATTCGTCCACTTGACCCAATAAACCGACTTGAAATCAAAATCAACTCAATTCTATATGAAAATAGAATACATGAATTCCAACGATAAGTTCTCTAAAAGCAAGTTTTATTTTTCGTGTACTATAATATATTCTATTTTCTAAACTTATCATAACATTTACTTTATAAATAAATCTTACATTTATTCGAAATCCAAATTTGATAAATTTCTTTCAAAACAACAATATATGCACAACTTTATTGAAAAAAACTCAACTTTGTATTTCATTTAGATAAATAATAAGGTCATATTTACAATATGATAGCTGAACCTATTTAGTGATATGCCTTTAGTTAAGAGATTTGTCAACATATAATCAATATTAATGTATTGGATTATAATTTTATTTTCCAACATTCTTTTTCCAATGACTAAATATTTTATGACGATATACTTATTTCAACTACAATTTTTATTATTCTTAACAAAAAATATAACAGTTGAATTATTACAAAATACACATAATGATTTAAATACAAAATTTAAACCCTAAACCCGAATGTGAAACTCTTGAATCATACCGTGTGTAATGTAGTCTCAAAACATATTACAAACTTAACTTTCATAGTAAAAATCGCAGTTAATGTATATTTAGCACTCCTCCACAATGCATCTCCACTGGCCATCATGAACATATAAATCGACGTTGATTTATGGGAATCAACACAGTTAGCAAAATCCGAAACCGATTACCTGTTACTTCCAAATTGTCGATTCTTCTGTATATAAATATGTGTTTTTTGGTATCTTGTAAATATCTTAACATATTGTTTACAACCTTACAATATTTCAAATTTGGATTAATTTGATATCTACCTGATATCTACCTAATATCCTTGCAGTATGTGCTATATCAGGTCTTTATACAGACCCTGCATACATGAGATTTCTAATAACGAAAACATATGCATGTTAGTCATCTGTTCCCTTTCCAAATCTGTCTTAGGGTATTGGTCCAAATTGAACATATCTCTTTGACAATCGAAATTATACTTGATGAACAGTTCTCTATCTTGTATCTCTTAAATACTTTATTAATGTAAATCTCTTGAGATAGTCCTAAAACCTTATGGGATATATCTCGATATATTTTATACCGATAACATAAAATGTATCATCTAAATCGTTCATCTCAAAATTTTTAGAGAGAAATTGTTTTATCTCATATAGTATTCTTTTATTATTGGTGGCAAGTAGTATGTTATCCATATACATAATAAGGAAACAAAATCTACTTCCACTGTTTTTGAGATATATGCATTGATTCACAATATTCTATTCAAAATTGAATGAAATGACTATATTGTGGAATTTCAAATACTATTACTTGGAGTTTTGTTTCAGTCCATTTATGGATTTCTTGACTTTGCATACCAAATGCTTACTACCACTAGAGGAGAATCTTTCAGATTAACACATGTAAACCTTTTCCTCTAGTTCTCTATTAAAAAAATCATTTTTACATTCATTTATTGTAAATTTAGATCGAAATATGTTGCAACAAATGCGAAAATGATGCAAAGGGAATCTTTTTTATGCACCAAAGAAAATATCTCGGAGTAGTTGATTCATTCATTTTGGGTGAACTCTTTAGCAATGAGTTTGATCTTGTATCTCTCGATATTGTCCAATAGGTTTGTCTTAGTTTTGAAAACCAATTTACATCCGATAGTTTTTATCACATCTGACAATTTTACAAGATCTTAGACTCTGTTGCTACTCATGAAATCCATCTCTCTTTCATGGTATTCAGTCGTAAGTTCAAGTCCTTAGAATTTAGAGCTTAAGAAAACATTTCTGGGTCATCTACAACTCTAACATTATAGTTAGATTTTTGAAGGTATACCACATAGTCATTAGTTATAACTGACTTTTTTTTTTCGAGTAAATCTACTTAATGTAGATTCAACATTCTTCATAGGAGAAGTTTGACCAATTTGATTTTGGTCAGCTGTTTGTAGTTGGTTGTCACCCGTTGATGTGAACCCGTTTGGTATAAAAATCCTAAAACCCACGAACAAGTTAATTTAACCCAAAAATCGTCCTAACGAATTATTTGAACCGGTGGAATTAAAAACCTCAACTCTTGCCCTAAAGAAGGAAAAACCTAAGGTATATGATCTTAAACCCGTTTCTCACTAGATCAAGAATCTTGGTATAAAGATGGAATGAATGACGCCACAATCTAGATGGTTCGAAACCTAGATTGATAAGTCAAAGAACTAAACAAAACTCATATCTTGAATAAGTTCAAAGTTCTCAAAAAAACATGACATGTATGAAAAATACTCACAATTTTATTAATTCTCTCCAAAGTGTTTTTTTACACAATGTATAATGGCTTATTTATAGCCTAAAGGTAAAAACATAATTGGCAACTAAAAATTTAGTAACTTCCTAAACAATAAAGAATTAGGAAATTAAATATAAGTTACAAAAAATAAAAATTAGGAAACTAAATAAATCAAACTATTTTGACCAAATATTGCTGCTATTTTTCTTTATTTTCGTCCTCCCTTGGTTTTGGGTAGTTTTGGGCCTTTTATTCTTCCCACTGGGATTGCATGAGCATAATTGAGACTCCTTTTGGTTCTTCATTCATTTGGGTTTCAATTTCTTATTGTAAAACCCTCTGAATTAAGTTATTCAATACTTTTTTGGACCTTTTAACTCGAACTTTTGTTACTGGCCCAATTGGAATTTGGGTTGAATTTTGTAAATTTCTTGCAATCTTGAAGATCACATCATTCCCCCTTCTTGACAACGATTTGTCCCCAGTCACCTGTATGAAAATGCATCCGCAGCCGCATTTTGCTTGGAAAAAGTCTCAACGAATTCAATCCATCGAACATGTCTCTTACCATATTAATGAATTAACAACTCTTTGAATTTAACTCAAAAATAATTGTCTTGTGAAATTCACAGAAATAATAACAAGAAAAATAAAGAAGGAAAATAAGTGAGAAATAAGGAAGTCGTAAATTTGGAAAAATTCCAAATTAAGAAAGAAACAAATATGGAATGAATTAAATAAGAAAGGTGAATAAATAAAGAAAATAAGGAAGGTGAACAAATAAGGAAAAAAAATAAAGAAGAAACAATAAAAGAAAAGAAAAAAAAATTGGAAGCTGCCTTTATTTTATGAAAAATTATAGACAAATATAAGCAATTATAGATAAGTATGAACAACTCGAAATGTAACCCGAAATGGCTCTGATACCAATTGATATGAACCCGTTGGGTATAAAAACCCTAGAACCCACGAACAAGTTAATTTAGCCCAAAAATCTTCCCAACGAATTATTTGAACTGGTGGAATTAAAAACTTCAACTCTTGCCCTAAAGGAGGAAGAACTTAAGGTATATGACATTAAACTCGTTTCTCACTAGATCAAGAACCTTGGTATAAAGATAGAATAAATGACGACACAATCTAGATGGTTCGAAACCTAGATTGATAAGTCAAAGAACTAAACAAGACTGCTATCTTGAATAAGTTCAAAGTTCTCAAAAGAATAAGACATGTGTGAAGAATCCTCACAATTTTATTAATTCTCTCCAAAGTATTTTTTTACACAATGTATAATGGTCTATTTATAGTCTAAAGGAAAAAACATAATTGACAACTAAAAATTTAGTAACTTCCTAAATAATAAAGAATTAGGAAACTAAATATAAATTACAAAAAATAAAAATTAGAAAACTAAATAAATCAAACTATTTTGACCAAATCTTGCTGCTATTTTCTTTATTTTCGTCATCCCTTGGTTTTGGGTAGTTTTGGACCTTTTATTCTTCCCACTGGGCTTACATGAGCATAATTGAGGCTCCTTTTGGTTCTTCATTCATTTGGACTTCAATTTCTTATTGTAAAACCCTCTGAATTAAGTTATTCAGTACTTTTTTGGACCTTTTAACTCGAACTTTTGTTACTGGCCCAACTGGAACTTGAGTTGAATTTTGTAAAATTCTTGCAATCTTGAAGATCACATCACCCGTACCCTGATTTGTATCTATAAACACATGAGAGTCATTTTGGATGACAACTAGCTTGACATTTGAAATTAATGGGATACTTGATGGGTTCCTGTCAAGAGTTAACTCTCGAAAGTTATCCCTCTCACTAACCAAATCATTCTCTATAAATTTAGCATTTTTAGATTCTACAAAACTAGTATGGTAAGTTGGACAATAAAACCGATATATTTTAAACTTTTTGCCATAACCAACAAAGTATCCACTCACAGTTCTTGGATCCATTTTTTTTTCTTGTGAATTGTATACTCTTATCTTAGTAAGACAACTCTAAATGTGTACATGTCTCAAACTAGTTTTCCAACCTTTAAATAATTCGAAGGAAATTTTGGCTACTGCCTTGGTTGAAATCTTATTTAGCATGTATACTATCGTTTTAAAAGTTTCAGTTTATAAGAATTTAGATAGTTCAAAACTAACTATCATGCTCCTGACCATATCAAGTAAGATCTTATTCCTTCTTTCAGTTATCCAATTTTGATCAAGTGAACCAAGTATAATGTATTAGATAACAATTCCATTTTCATAAAAGAATTTGGCAAATGAATCTGATATTTGTCTATCCTCTGTATACCTTCTATAACATTCCATACCTCTATTGACCTCACGATTTTTATTTGCTTACTGCATTGTTTTTCTACTTCGACCTTAAAAATTTTTAAAATATCAAACGTTTTGTCCTTATGACAAAGGATATATAGATACATATATCGTGAATAATCATTCATAAATGAGATAAAATAAGTATGATCATATGAGTCTGTACCTAAAATATAAATATCTGTATATATAATCTCAAACAATTCTGAGTTTTTCCAGACACCTTTTTTATTCTTGTTAGTCTACTTTCCCTTAATACAGTTCACATAATTTTCAAAATCGTTAAAATTTAGGAAGTCAAGTATCTCATTTTTTACCAACTTTTCTATTCTCTTTATGGAGATGTACCCTAATTTCTAAGAGCACAATATGAAAAAATTTTTCTCAATAATATTTCTTTTAACCCATGTATGTGTTACATTCATGAAAATATTATCTTATGAAGTAATAGTATATAATCCATTTAATAATAGATTATAACCAATGACACTTTAATCATAAAATAATGTTATTTTATTATTAAATTGAAAAGAGTAATTTAATTTTACAACTTTTGAAACAGAAATAAATTTCATTGAAAACTTAGTATATAAAATATTATCTCCAATTTCAAGACATACCTACTTACCAATATAAGCTCGCAATCTCCAATGGTCTTTATTTGTGAGTTCATTCTATTGCCTGAATAGATGAATTGTTCATGATCTAATGATTTCCTTAGATTTTGTAAAGTCTACAACACATTCGTAATGTGGATGATATAATCAGAGTCAATCTATCATATGTTATGAGAAATCTCAGTTATAAGAAATCTCAGTCATGTAACATTCATAACAAACTAATGAGATTTTTACATCTTTATTCTCAAATCACCACTTCTACTTGTCACAATCCTAATTCATGTGTCCTTTCTTTTTATAGAAAAAACACTTTAACTCTTTCTTTATATCTGTTTTTAATTTTGTGCCATTTTGATTTGATTTGGATTTGCCATTTTTTTCCTTGTATTGCTACATGTGTACTAACAGAACTTTAATTCATCTTCATCAGTAGTTTTCCTTCCTCCTATACACATATGAGTATCAATTTATTAATAGACAATTTTTCTTTATGTGTGTTATACGAGATCTTAAAATGACCATAGGGTTGAGAGACAGAGTTCAAAATAAAGTATATGAGAAAGGACTTAAACATCTTAACTTCTAGATTTTTTAGTTGAGCCGCAATGTCCCGCATCCGCATGATGTGTTCGCACACATCGTGGACAGTAGTGAGCCACATGGAAGAAAACTGCATAATGAGGGTATTAGTAAAAAATTTCTCCAACACCGCAAATTGCTCATTCATAACCTTATGAAGAACACGAATATTGATATACTAGTTGATCGAACTACGGATACTAATCGAAATTTTGCTCTTTATAAATATAGTATTTAGACGATTATATTCTTTCTATTTTTCATAAAGAGTTATTTCTTTTATAAAGTTGGTATCGGTCATTGGAAGTGGCTCTTCGTTCCGTATAGCATAGTTAATGTCCAAGCAGTCCAAATGGAGAATTACTATTTCCCTCCATTCTTTATAATTCTCTCTATTCAAATCCAAAAAATTAGATTTCAAATCTGTGATTTGGAATACTATAAAATAAATAAACATGTTTACTAACTATATATAAAACATTTAATATATATCTATAATATAAGCATATGAAAATAAATCTATAATATTGAAATTGTTTGTAAGTTAAATTTCTAATTCTATTAAATTTATTTGATTTTATGATAAATTTTATTAAAAATAATTCATTTCCTAACACTTGTAGGCTAATTGAAAAACTACCAATCGTTAGTCTTTACTTAATTAGTTTATCCTTTTTTACTTAACTCTATAAAATGACTTTTCTAGTGTATCCGGTAGGTTTTTACGTAGGTGGTGGCTCACATGGAACCACTTAAAAACTAGCCAACCTTAAATTTATTTTCGTCTTTTTTACAGAACCAGTTTAGACATATACTAAACCAATCGTACTTATAGTATCATATAAAAAAGACATTTCAACCAAATATACTGCTATTGAAAATAACTCTTTCGATATTTTATCTCTAATTTTATTATTTTCATATAAAAAAATTTTTTGTGAAATAAAATTCATTACATAAGAATAATTTTCATAACAAAATTATCCTAATATGATCATTTTTTATATATAATTTTCTATTTTATTGTGGTTGTTGTGGTTAAAACCTAATTAATTTTAAATATCATATTGATTACAGGGATAATAATATTAATTAATTTTACCACGCTAATTTTAATAAAAATATAATTAAATTACTTTATACATTTTATTAATTTTGTATCTCCCCTTATATACAAAATATGCCAAAAATTAATTTTATGTACGATTTTCTAAAATTTGGTTTTAGAAAATATTTTGAAATTTTTGAAATTTTTTTCAATTTTTTTGCCCCAAAATATATTTTAATAATTTTAGACGCTCCTTTATATACAAAATTATTCTAAAATTAACTTTATGTATAATTTTTAAATATCATATTCTGAATTTTTGTTTATTTACTTATTTAATCCAAAAGTCTAATATAAAACATTTCAAAATTTATTAAGTCTTTTAAAAAATATTGTAGAGACTTTATTACAACAATTAATAAAAATTCAGAAATCATCAGATTATTAAAAGTTTTAGAATAAAACCATAATTTTTTAAAAAATACATATCAAACTGCCTTTAATAAGAAGGTATTAATTATTCAATTACAAAATATTCAAAATATAATCCATGTGATGGATATTTAGCTATTCATTCACAATTCATAGAGTTTTAATTGTTCACGCGTGTCAATTATCTTAACACATTGAATGTTCGAACTCACCCGAAGGATTTCCAACGATTGGAGCTTTGTTGGAAAATACATGAATGTTTTAAAATTATTTTTGAAAACATAGTTTTGATTGTAATGATGTAAGAATTTCAATTTTTGACTCAAATTTTTGAAAAAAAATAAGATTTTTTGGGTCAAATATTCAAAAATTTGAAAATCCTAATTTTTGAAAAATTTAAAAATTTTTCAGAATCTCAAAGATAGAAGAAAAATTTGTCTGACTCCAAATATGATATTATATTGTGCACCAAATGTAATAATAATTAAACACAAATAAAAATAAGCCGAAAAGGGGATCAAATGTATTTCTGACCATTCACGATTCTAACGTGTTCCGACGATTGTGATAGCATAAAAATGATCGTTAGGATGTGCACAAAAATTATAAGTCTTAAATTTCACTTAATAGATGGTGTGGAGTTTAGAAATTTTGATTTAAGAATCTAATGTACCAGAAGAGAGTTTATATAAGTTTTTAACCATTAAAAATCAATTAAAATTCTATAATTATCACCCTAAATTATTATTAGATATTATGAGAATTTAATTAAATATTTAAAATAAAAAAAATAATTGTGTAAACATTTGAATGATACATCAAAATCCAATCAAATATATTCCAATTCAAATCCATTTCATTTTTTATCATATTTAATTTTTTTCGGTTATATTTTTTTCATTAATTTCATTTTGAATATATTAATTCATGGGTTTGAGTTTTAAAAAAAAAAATTCCTAACATGGCGTCCAAAAGTATTACTACCTACAACCATGGGAGCAATTATGAGGTATTTCAACAATGCTACTAAAAGTTATCAATTTAATTTCTTTTAAAAAAAGTCAAAATTTGTTTGATTTTTTTACTTTTAAAATAAGATAATTAATTTCTTTTTTACCTTTTTACTTTTGAAATAAAATTAAAAGTTAAAATTAATGGGTATATTTATAATTTTGTGTCATTTAAATGAAAATATTAATAAAATAAAAATAATTATATGAAAATATAAATGGAATAAAAATATATAAATTTTTTAAAAAACTAGAATATTAAAAAAATGGAGAAGAAAAAACTCCTCCCAAGAGCTTTTTCTTAAAAGTTACTTTTTAATTTTTTTAATAAAAAAAAACTCTTTTTTTTTTAAAACCTTTTAAAAAATTCCGTTTGACAGGATTTTTTCTTATAAGGAAAAGAGAAACAAAAAAAAACCTGTCAAAAGTCACTTTAAAGAAATTACTTTAAATTGTCATGATTTTGTGAAATTAAGAATCGATAAAAATCAACTATATCTTATCTTACAATAATAGAAGCAAACAAGTGGGGGAGAGGAAGTGGGAGGGAGTATCACGTAGGATTTAAACAATATACTACTATTCATCCTTTCTTTTTTTTTTTCCTTCACTTTTTGGGGTTTTTTTTTTTTTGGTTTCTTCTTCAAATGGGAGAGACGGGAGTGCGTGTGCCATGTAGGAATGGAACAGTAGGCTATTGTTCATTCTCTTTTTTTGGGTTTTTTTTTTTTTTTGTATCTACTTTCCTCTTTTTTTACTTCTTTTGTTTTTTACCCGATTACCCTTTTTTTGCCTCTTTTTTTAACTTCATTTTTTTCACCCTTCACCCTCTTTTGACTCTTTTTTCTTTTGGATTCCGCTGTTACCAGTTTGCTATTATTTTTTTTATTTCTTTTTTTTTACCCTTTACGGAGTGGGAGGGAGTGCCACCTCGGATTGAAATAGTAGACTATTGTTCTTTTTTTTTACTTCTTTTCTACCCATTTACCCTTTTTTGTTTCTTTTTTCCTTTTTACTTTTTTTTAAAGCACCATTCCTTTCTTTATATATTTTTTGGGTTTCTTTTTTTTTCGCTCCTTTTTTTTAGTTTCCACTATTACCAATTTGCTTTTGTTCTTTTTTTTGTTTTACTTCTTTTGTTTTGCTTTTTTTTTTTTTTCTATTTTACTATTTTTTGTCTACTATTCACTTATGGGGAGGAGGGAGTGCAAAGCAATACTACCTCGGATGGAAACAGTTAGCTACTGTTTCCTCTTTTTTTTTTGTAGGTTTCTTCTACCTTTTTTTACTTTTTCTTTTTTTGCACCTATTTACCCTTTTTTGTTTTTTTTTGTTTTTTTTTTTACTTTTATTTACCCTCTACCCTTCGCCCTCCGCCCTCCGCCCTCCACCCTCCCCCTTTTTTTTACTTTTTTTGGATTTCTTCTTCTTCTTTTTTTTTTTATCCTTCACCATTCTTTTCTTTCTCTCTTTTTTTTATTCCACTGTTACCAGTTTTCTACTACTCTTTTTTTTACTTTTTTTCTTTTTCACCCATTTACCCTTTTTTGCTTTTTTGCTTTTTTTTTTTTTACTTTTTTTTTTCCACTCTTCACCATTCCTCTTTTTTACTTCTTTTTTTCTTTTACCAATCACCATTCTTTTTTTCACTCATTTTTTTTGTGTTACGTTATTACCGGTTTGTGATTATTCATTTTTTTTAATTTCTTTTTGTGGTTTCTTCTTTTTCTTTTTTACTTTTTTTCCCACATGTCAATATATATATATATATCTTATCTTACTATAATGGAAAGAAACAAATGTGGGAAGAGGGTGTGGGAGGGGTTGCACGTCGGATGGGAGCAGTAAACTACTGTTCTAACCCTCTTTTTTTTTTCCCTACTTGCTTTTTTTTTTTTTTACTTTTTTCTGTTGGAGAAACAAGTGGAGAGGAGGGAGTGGGAAGGAGTATTACCTCAAATGGGAATGGTAGACTATTATTCCCAACTTTTTTTTTTCGTTCTTGCTTTTTTTTACTATTTTTTTAACAATTACCTTTCCTTTTTTTTTCACCCTTTACCTTTCCTTCTTTTGTTTTTTACTCTTTTTTTTTTGGGGTTTTCTTCTTCTTCTTCTTTTGTTTTTTTTATCATATTTTTTTTTTCACCATTTGTTCTTTTTTCTCACTCCTTTTTTTTGATTCCATTGTTACTGATTTACTATTATTCTTTTTTTTTAACTTTTTTTTCTTTCTTTGCCCTTCTTTTTTTGTTTCTTTTTTTTTCTACCATTTACCATTTTTTCCTTATTAATTTATTTCTTCTCATCTCTGTACTTTTTTTCACTTCTTTCTTTTTTCTTATTTCACTATTTTCACAATGAAATTCTTTCTCCTTTTAATGTCATTTGGTGCAATTTGGTTTTTTCCGGGTCATTGTTTTTTTTTTTTTACCTTTTTAGTTATCTAAAAGAACTAGGAAGGGAGAGTGAGAGGAGTGCCACCTCGAATAGGAACAGTTGCCTACTGTTTCTATTTTTTTTTTTATTTCTTCATGTCTTTTTTTATTATCAATTACCATTCTTTTTTTTTTTTTGCTTCTTTTTTTATTTTTTTTTCACCATTCACCTTTTTTTAATACTTTTTTTTAGTTTTGCTTTTTCTTCTTCTTCTTTTTTATTTTACCCTTTACTCTTCCTTTCTCTTTTCACTCTTTTTTTTTTTATTTCACTATTATCGGTTTGTTATTCCTTTTTTTTTTACTTTTTTATTTCTTATTTTTCTTATTTACTTAATTTTTTCCATCTTTTACCCTTCCTTTTTTTTGCGTTTTTTTTTTAACTTTTTTTACACCCTTCACATTTTTTTCCTTATTAATTTATATCTTCTCGTCTCTCCGGTTTTTTTTCATTTCTTTTTTTTGTGAGTTTTATTGGTTTTACAGTTCTCTTTGGAAGTCCCTTCTTCTCTTGATACCATTTGGTGCAATTTGATTTTTTTGGGTCATTCTGTTTTTTGGACTCATTTTGTTTATCTAATTTACTAAAATACCATCCGATAAAAAAACTGTGTGCATATATTTTTATACATCATTGAAAGTTTTTCTAAAAAAACAAATGGGGAGGGGGAGGTAGGAGGAATTGTCACCTTGGATGAGAATAATTTGCTTCTGCTCCTTTTTTTTTAGATTTCTTCTTCTTTTTTTTTTCACCATTTACCTTTTTTTTACGTTTTTTTAATTCTTTTTTTCACCCTTCACCATTTCTTTTTTTTTTTTTTTTACTTTTTTTGGGTTTCTTTCTCTTCTTCTTCCTTTTACTTCTTTTTTTTTCACCATTTGTCCTTCTTTTTTTCATTTATTTTTTTGTTCTACTGTTATCGGTTTCCTATTATTCATCTTTTTTACTTCTTTTTTTTCACACTTCACCCTTTTCTTGGAAGTGTCATGTTGGCTTGGAACAGTATACTACTGTTCATTCTTTTTTTTTCTTTTTGGAGTTTTTTTTTCCTTCTTCCCTTTTTTACTTCTTTTCTTTCACCTATTTACCATTTTTTGTTTCTTTTTTTATTTCATTTTTTCACCATTCATAATCATTTTTTTACTCTTTTTTCTTTTGGATTCCACTATTATCGTTTTGTTAATTTTTTTACCCTTCACGGAGTGGGAGAAAGTGCCATGTCGGATTTGAATAGTCAACTACTGTTTTTTTTTACTTCTTTTTTTCACCCATTTACCCCTTTTTGTTTTTTTCTTTTTTTTTTTTTACTTCTTTTTTTCACCATTCACCCATCTTTTTTTTGTTTTAAATTTTTTGGGTTCTTTTTTTTTTTTTTTTTTTTTTTTACCTTTCAACCTTTTTTTTTGCTCATTTTTTTTTAAATTCCACTGTTATCAGTTTGCTACTATTCCCTTTTTTTATTTCTTTTATTTGCTTTTTTTCTTTTTCTTTTTTACTTTTTTTCCGCCCTTCACTCGTGGGGAGGAGGAAGTGGAAGGGAATACCATCTCGGATGGGAACAGTTGACTACTGTTCTCTCTTTTTTTTTGGGTTTCTTCTTCCTTTTTTTCTTACTTCTTTTTTTTGTATTTATTTAACCTTTTTTATTTTACTTTTTTTTTTCTTTTCTTATCTTACTATAATAGAAAAGAACAAGAGAGGGAGGGGGTATGTGAGGTTTTGCCATCTACGAAGTGAATAGTTTGCTACTGTTCATCCCTCTTTTTTTTCCCTTTTTTTGGGTTTCTTTTTCTTTTTTTTTATTTTTATATATATCTTACAATAATAGAAAAGAACAAGAGAGGAATGAGGTGTATGAGGCTTTGCCACCTCGATAGTGAACAGTTCGCTACTGTTCATCCCTCTCTTTTTTTTTTCTTTTTTTGGGTTTCTTTTTCTTCTTTTCTTTTTTTACTCTTTTTCACCTATTTATCATTTTTTTGCTTTTTTTTTTAGTTTTTGTTCCCCTTCCCTTTTTTTTTTTTACTTTTTTTGAGTTTCTCTCCTTCCTTTTTTCTTTCACTTCTTTTTTATTTTCCACCATTTATCCTTTGTTTTTTTCACTCCTTTTTTTTTTGGCTTCACGATTACCGGTTTTTTACTATTCTTTTTTTTTACTTCTTTTTTTTACCCATTTACCTCTTTTTTGCTTCTTTTTTTTCACCCTTCACCCTTCTTTTTATTCGCTACTTTTTTTTTTTACTTCCACTGTTACCGATTTGCTAATGTTTCTATTTTTTACTTCTTTCTTTTACCCATTTACCATTTTTTTCTTCTTTTTTTTTTTCATCATTCACACTTCTTCTTTTTTTTTTTTACTTTTTTTGGGTTTCTTTTTTTTTTTTTACTTTTTTTTCACTCCCTTTTTCAAGGTTTCATGTTACTAGTTTGTTACTGTTTTTTTTTTTACTTCTTTTTTTTGTTTATTCTTTTTTTCTTCTTACTATAATAGAAACAAACAACTGGGCAGAGGGAGTGCCTTGGGAGTGCCACGTCGGATGGGAACGGTGTGTTACTGTTCCCCCTCTTTTTTTTCTCTTTTTTGGTGTTTCTTTTTTTTTTTTTACTTATTTTTGTCACCCATTTACCTTTTTCTCTCATCTTTTTCCCTTCTTATTTTTTTCCCTTTTTTTTTTTACTTTTTTTGGATTTGTTCTTCTTCTTCCTTTTTTTTAATTCTTTTTTTCACATTTCACATTTCTTTTTTTTTTCACTCATTTGTTTTAGGATTTCACTGTTACTGATTTGGTACTTTTACTTTTTTTTTTACTTCTCTTTTTACCTACTTACCTTTTTTTTTGCTTATTCTTTTTTATTTCTTTTTTTTCACCCTAAACCTTCTTCTTCTTTTTTTTTTTTATTTTTTTTTGGTTTCTTCTTCTCTTTTTTTTTGCTTCTTTTTTCACCATTCACCTTTTTTTTACTCTTTTTTTTGTTCACTATTACAGATTTACTACTGTTTTTTTTCTTTACTTCTTTTTTTTTGTTTTTTGTTTTCTTTTTTTTATATTTTTTTCACTCTTCACTCATGAAAATGAGGAAGTGAGAGGGAATACTATCTTAGATGGGAACAATTGACTATTGTTTACTCTTTTTTTTTGGGAGTTTCTTTTTTGGGGGAGGGAGAGTACTTTGGGAGTGCCATCTAGGACTCGGGTTACTATTCCCCGCTTTTTTTTTCTTTGTTTGGTGTTTCATCATTTTTTTTTCTTATTTTTTTCACTCATTTACCATTTTTTTCTTTTTTTTCACCCCTTTTCCTTTTTTTTTTACTTTTTTTTGGATTTTTTCTTCTTTTTCTTTTTTTTTTACTTCTTTTTTTTACCCTCACTCTTCTTTTTTTTACTATTTTTTTTGGATTTCACAATTATCGATTTGATACTTTTGCTTTTTTTTTTCCTATTTACCCTTTTTTTTTCTTTTTTTTTTTACTTCTTTTTTTCACCATACACCATTCTCTTTTTTTTTTTTCTTTTTTTGGGTTTATTCTTATTCTGTTTTATTTTTTTTCACCCCTCACCTTTCTTTTTTCACTCATTTTTTTATTTCACTGTTACCGGTTTACTACTGTTCTTTTTTTTGTTTCTTCTTTTCATTTTTTACTTTTTTTTTTACCCTTTAATCGTGTAGGAGGGGGAATGAGAGGGAATTACATCTTGAATGGGAACAGTTGGCCACTGTTCCCTCTTTCTTTTGGGGTTTTTTTTCTTTTTTTACTTCTTTTTTTTCACCCTTTATCAATAGTTTTTCTTTCTTTTTTTTCACCCTTCACCCTTCACCCTTCACCCTTCACCCTGACCCTTCCCTTTTTTTTTAACTTTTTTTGGGATTTCTTGTTCTTCTCTCTTTTTTTTTTTTTTTTACTTCTTTTTTCACCTTTTACCTTTTTATCACTTTTTTTCATTCCCTTATTTTCGGTTCTCTACTGTTCCCCTTTTTTACTATTTTTTTGTTTCTTTTTTTCTTTTTAATATTTTTTTTACCTTTCACCCCTTTGCCATTTTTTTAAATAATTATAACGTACAAAAAAAAAACAAACCTGGGAATATTTGAAATGATATATGGGAGCTTGTCAGACTCTCTCTCACTCTGTCTCTCTCTCTCTCTCTCTCTCTCCAAGTTCTAACAATCTTGTTTTGTAACACTAGCAATCACATTTTTTTGTTTTTTTTTTGGGGGGGGGGGGTTCTCATCTCATTTTTTTGTACTAGCTTTTGAGACTTTATATATATATGAGAATTTTTGGGTTAAATATAATTAATGTCTTATGATTTGATAGACTATTGTTGCTAAACCCCTTGTTATTTTCAAACTGCTACTTTTCTTCATATTCTTTTAATTTTTATTAGTTTACCTCTCTATTACTATTCTGTCTTTGATTTTTTATTTTTTTTTGTTCAATATTTTTTGTTACTTTGACCCTTTATAATTTGACTTGCAAACATCAACATTGATTAAAAAAAATTCAGACAGAGCAAGCCGCATGGTAGAAA
The DNA here is from genome assembly GCA_033439265.1 of Dillenia suffruticosa. Taxonomy (NCBI): domain Eukaryota; kingdom Viridiplantae; phylum Streptophyta; class Magnoliopsida; order Dilleniales; family Dilleniaceae; genus Dillenia; species Dillenia suffruticosa. The sequence continues at coordinate 22,454,505 of JAVTVX010000020.1, read as the reverse complement.
ATCGTGACAAAGGGAGCAAAATAATTAAAAATTAAAATAGAGGAGGCAATGGATAGTCTCATCTAATCCATGAACTCACATGTTAAGTATATTAATAAATATAATGTAAATGAATTATAATTAAATGATTTTTTTATTTTTTAGAGGTGTTGAATTCGGGTTACCAGCTGTGTATGGACTGACACGGCCATTGACCACAGTGTGTCGTTTGGTTTGGTGGAGCCCGTCGAGCCATTTGATCACTGACACGGTGACCAGGCTAGTCCTACAACATCGGTTAATTAAGGACACGTATTAAATAGTTTTCGAATGATTGAGCTCAGAGGTCGTGTTTATGTCGTTGATCTGTCACGTCACTTTCACTGATCGGACAAACGGACGACTGCCAATACTTAATAGCTACTTCCAGATTAATGCGACGAAAATGTTGGAAGCGGCAACAGCGGCTTTCCCATTCATGCCATACAACCATCTAACGACGCGTTGTGGGCGGTGGGTTAATATTCCGGGCCCAAGGAAATTAGAGGAACAGCTCAATTTTCAGCCCAATTAACGTCCGGCGGTTCAATATTCTGCCTCGGCCTTGACTAATTTTTTATTTTATTTTATTTTTCGATCGTTATGACTAGATTATCCCCGATATCTGAAATTTTACCTCTATTAATATAGACCGACCTGATTATCAGGTTTCATTTGAAGAGAAAGTCTCTCGACATTATTTTTTTCGTACCCAGAGAGAATCGAACTCCCGACATGATTAAGGGACAAAGATACCATTTCCACCTATACCAACAAATGTTGATTGACTACTTTTTTATTGTACGATATATTTTAATATCAAAATTTATATAACATTAATATTTGAATTTGAAATCACTGAATTAAAGAAGAGAGTTATAATCATTAAACTGTCCCCGGCGATTTAATATCAAAATATTTTAGCACTCTGTTTTAAAGTCTTTTATATATAGTATATATATGAATCATAATATTAATTTGTATTTTGTTTAACATTAAAATTTATAATTATACTTGAAATCACATTTCAGAAAATATAATACTCAAACCATCGATTCTTAGTTTTTTTAAAATGAAAAATTGAAACCCAATTTTTAGACACCATTCTGATTTTAATTCTTAAATAATGAACTGATCAATGATTCTCGAACCATTGATTATAGTTCAATTCGTTTTGATTTCACAGTTGAATTAGAACTACGGTCGCATCGATGGGTATTAAATCACTATGGCATTTCACTTAATATTTTTTTTTATAAATAAATAACTTATCATCTATCGATATTTAAATTTTATTAAATTAATCTAATTTAAATATTATAAAAATCATCAAAAATCAACCCAATATTTCTGTTATTTATTAGAACTTCAATAGAGCCGGTTAAAAGGTTTGTTTGGCAACTTATTCTGCTACAAGTAGTCCTTGTATGGTATTAAAGAGGTTTTAAAAGGTAGCATTGGTTGTAGTCGAAGCAAGTTGGCCAAGTTTGTGTTGCAGGAATTTCAATTCGGATTAACTTACCTCAACTAAATTTTATTTTATTTATATTATTTTTAATTAAAATAAAAAAGTAATTTTTCAATCTCAATTGAACTAATGTCCATTTTCTCAAATGGGATTTAGTAATATAAACTAAAAGTTAGGCCTACTAATATAAAAGAAAAAGATACATTCGAAACTTAGAAGAAAAAACCAAATGAGAAATGGTTAAACTCAATTCTTTTTTTTTTGTCCTATATCAATTGATATCTGAAATTATATTTCGATTAATCTGATTTGAGATTTACAATGGCCCATTAAGAGGTTACCCCCAACGTAATTTTTTTTATACCCAAATCGTGAATTAAACTTGAAAACTTAGTTAAATAATGTAACAACATATCTCACTAAATCAATTATCGATGGCTAAACTCAATTCTCAATTATCTAGAATAAAGAAAAGGCAAAATCAAAGCTTTCAGGAATGTGTTGATAAGTTTGGTTTTTAATTCGTTTGAGAAAATTAAAATTAAAATTAATTAAAAATTTATTAGTATAGTGATAATTCTATTTTTTTTAAAAAAAATTATTTAAACTAATTATATATATTTAAATGATAAATAAATAAAATAAAATAGATATAAATAAAGATTAATTGAATTTAGTGAAATGGAGCAGGGATTCAAGCTTAATTAAGTGCCAACTGTTAACACGTTAGAACCATTGGGAAATTGATATGGCCCGGCGAGAGCAGAGCTGAGCAGAGGTTTGAATCACTGACAACTTTGAATGCTGCAATTGCATCTTTAAACGGCATGGAGGCCCAAAAGAGCTGTTTTCACGTGGGAGGTCCATCAATTATTAAATGATAATCAAGTTTCATAAAATTTCCTTTTCATAAATCACTTCTATCCATAACCGGTTGATTCCGATTAAATCTAAATCAAAACATATTAAATATTAAAGAATAAAATTCTTTCGGTATTTATTTTTTTTATACGTAAAACTCAAATTCAAAACTTTATTAAGAGATAAAGAAATATTAGTATAAGTATTCGTCCACCGGACCATCTAGATACGGATAAGTTATTATAAAATTCTTCTTCTCTCTTCAACATGGTTTAATCCACAGTTGATACAGCAGGTAGGTCGCTACGTCTCTTAACCAAAGTCACGAGTTCAACTCATAACTTGGACATGAAGTCGACTACGTTGGAAGACCTCCACCCCCTGAGAGAGATCTCAATCGGGTCAATTCAAATTAGTTAGGACAAAAATCTAAATACCAAATGATGAACCAAGTCCGAGGGCACAAAAAAAAATAGTCTAACCCTATATGCTCAATGTTTGCGGGTCCATGGGCCTAACTAATTATAGAATCGGAGGTAACATTATGCTTGGACTCCTTTCATTGATTCATTACTATTATATAAGCAGATTTAAATTAGATATTTTTATAAAGAAAAAAAATGATATTAATTGAGTTATAATTTATTGATAAATTGATTTTAAATGCAATTTTCTTAAGATCCTTTAGTTTTGATTAATATGGGAATACCCGGGATGAAACCATGACTGTTTTAAATTTTTTTTTTAAGGAGGCCAAACTTAAAAAAAAAAAAAATGTAACATAACAAAAAATTTAAAGATTAATGGGGCTAAACACTTTATTTTATCTTTAAAATTCTAATACATCCTTTAAATAAAAGATATTTATGAAATATTGGGGGGGGGGGGGAGGGGGGATGGCATCCTTGGCCCCCCTTGGGGCAGCCAGCCATGAGCGGAGAATGAGAAAATAGGAAAAAGCCATAATTTATAAGGTTTTGTGGTTTGAAATGAAGCCAAGGGCCCATAAAATATAATGCACATAATTGAAAGCATTAATGAATTTAAACTGTACAAAAATTTATATGCCTCGATCCATTTCAGTGCTAACACCAACACTAACAAATCTAATGGGGTGCGAATAAAAATTTTGAGTTGAGAAGCGGGGTGTGAATACTTTTGTATTTATATATATATATATTTTCTTTTTGAAGAAAAGGAAAAAGAAAATCTAGTTTATTGTGCAGTGATAGGTCCTATTTAATTTCCTATTTTAGATACCAACGAAAATATTAAATATTGTCCTTTAAAAAAAAAAGAAGATAAATAAAAAAAAATGGGCTACTAAACGAGCAACCTCGTTTACGTATCAATAAACTTGATTTAAAATACCAACAGATAGTTAGTCTAGTGGATAAGGAAGTTAGATTTCTTAACCAAGTCTCGATAGAAAAAACTATATTAAGAGATGTTCTTATAAATTAGGTCTGAGAACGTTCGAATCGGATTATTTTGAATATGACTGCAGATATCGATAAGTTAAAAAATAAAAAAAATAAAACACTGCTTAAGTTGATTTTCTGAGTACAGTAAAAATATGCGACTAACCAATTCCAAGTGAGTCGTTTTGATGAAAATAATGCTACATTTTAAGTTTAACAAACTCATATTAATATATTTGCTCCACAAAATCAAGGGTAACATAAATCTCATAAATGTCCCAACTTTGTTAAAATGAACGTGATCCTCCTACATCTTACAATAGAATAGAATTTGATTCGCATCCTTATGCACTCTAATAAGAAAAAAGAGACCTACCTATTCAATAAAGCATTTTGTTGTTTCATCTCTCTATTTATTTATTTTTTTTGTTACACAGCAAATTGAACTCTGTATCTTAGGCTGAGTTTACATGGGTCTCAAGATGTGGTATTTAGAACATTTTGTTGTTTCCTCTCAACTATCAAGCTTGATTAGATTCAAGCAAAAGTCCCCACGAGTAGGCATACATAATTGGGCTATCATCTTGAGACCCATGTAAACTCAGCCCAAGGTGAATTGGGCCAAGGGCCCATAGCAAATAACCTTTGTCGGTTAGCAACCTAGGTTAGGTCCTTCGGTTAAAAGAGCCACCTCCTAGACCAAGGGACCTCTCGCCTCTCTCTCTCTCTCTCTCTCTCAGTTAAATGTCCACCTCTGACTTCATGGCAGAGAGCCAATGTTATAATCCCAGCAAAAATTTCCTCCACATCAGTAACAAATGCAATGATCATTCTGACATTGATGGGTCAATGCTGCATTCAACCTTGGCCTGTGTTCAGTCGAAAGAGTCAGAAATAATATTACTCAAAAGACAAAATATGATTATACCTTTGCAACTTGTATGGGCCCGTTGATGGACAACCTAGCCTTCCCTACAAAATTTCAGCAAAGTTTTGTCATTGTGATGAGTATGGGATTTGGTCAATAAGCCATCATGTCTTCTCAAAATTGAAGACAATCGACTTGGCCCATTTACTTGTTGTGGACCAAACCAGAACCATCAACGATGGAAAGGCCCAAAACAACTAACCATGGGTTTGGCCCAGTTTGGGTTCTGCAGTCCCGAGTTTCTGTTGTTTTGAGAAGTTGAAACGCCAGACAACAAATACACCCAATAGTCAACCTCCACGTGTAACAAGACTTTCGCAGTCTCCATTCTCAATTACAAAAATAACCCTAAACTTCTACAAATTTCCTCGCTTTTCCACCGTTACCTTACCGCCCTCTCAAATCGTCCACCCCCCCCTCTCTCTCTCTCTCTCTATACTTTTCTTCTCGCTGAAAACTCTCTTGAGTTTTCCTAAGAGATCAAGAAAACTGTTCTACTTACACACGCAGGTCCACGATTCTTAACGTGTTCCTTCTTTTCATAGCTTCCTAAGATCCCCCACATTATTCTGTATGTTCTTACTTCTGATTCAAACCCAAATCCTTTCTTCCCCATTAGACCCTTCAAGGTCGATATTTCAATTACCTGTCTCTAAGACCCACATGAATTTTGAACTCATTCAATAGATAACTTGGGGATTTTTATATTGGACAATGAGAATTTCGATCTGGGCATTCGTTGTTTCTTTCCATATTTGCTATTTCGCATCTTGGTCTCTCTCAATTGAAGATTTTCACCAAGCGTAAGTGGGTTTTGATTTTTTTAGGGGTTGATTTGGTATGAATTTGCAAGATTTAAATTTTTTTATTTTTTTATTTTTTTTACTGTTTCACTTTGTTTATTTCGCTGATAGCATTTATCGTAATGGCCTTTGTTCAGTCTTAATTGTTGGCATTTACGTAACTGACAACATTAAGTAGGCATTTTGCCTGCTGGGGCTGCAGTGGTTTTATTATATGTAAGTTTGAATTATTGTAGGTTTTGAATTCTTGTACTATTGTGGGAGTAAATTTTAGATCTAGGATATGTTATTGGCTGAGTTCACGCTAACAAGGAATTGAATTTTGAGACTGTTTTCCTGCACAAAATTCGGGACTTTGACCTTTAAGTGAAAAAATTGTTGCTTTTTTGAGTTTTATTGAATGTCTTCTGCATTTTATGCTGTTTATCTAATGACAACTGCCATAATGTGCTTCTTCTGGAATATGCATTCTTCTGCTTGACATATCCAACGGATACTCTACCAATATATCTACTGGGGATTATGTTCTTTGTATGGATTAATGAAGTTCTAACCCACTTTATCTCGGCAGTGACTAGATTGGATTTCTTGGTTTGGATCAAACATATACCAAGAGTAGTGGGTAGATGTTAACACGCTAAACTCATAGTTTATAAGGCTGGGGCTTGGACTTGAGAGATTAACCATAAATTTTAGGCGGAAAATATGCTGTCTTTTAAGTTAAAGCCTGGTGGTTGAAATGCCGTTGCTCTCCTACAATCAAACTGCAAACTGAAGGAACCTATTCGATGCTGTAGGGAGGTAAGTGTCAGAAAAGATGTTGTACATGAAGTGATTGAATCCTTAATGCTCCGTGGTATTGAAATGTTTGAGTTATTGGCAACCATTGTAACTTGTGCAGGATAGAAAAATGCGATCTATATGCCCCATGCTCTAATTGAAACTTTCAAATCTCTCTCAGCTGAAATTTATATACCATTATATTCTTTTTTCTGTTTCTAACATTTGAAGGAAGAAATTTCCATTCCACATATCTGATTGGTTCATCAAAAATATTTACAAAAGTACCTTGTCGGCAGTGTAGATCGGGTCCGTGCCCCAGCCTAGCCATATTTACATGCGCTGGATTAGGCATGGCAGGCATCTTGTAACAGTCATGGTATTTTATTTGTTCTTCTTCTGTTGTTTTGATGAATCAGTTCATTATATATGTACATACAAATATATATTATATATATAACATATATTGATACGCTTTTGTTGTTTTGGAGGGGGATTCTTGAAGTACCACATTGTAATGTTTAAGTTCGCTGGTGGACTTATCGGTTAAAATTGTTTGACCGTATGAACTAGATATCCTGTGGGATTTTTAAATATACTGTTGCTTTGACATGCACTGTGTATCTTTAGAATGTTAATAAGAGAATGAGAAGAATAGTTTTAGCATAATACCCATTCTATTGTATGGGCCGCATGAAGTCATTCTTCCCCTTACACACTATGAATTAAGACTTTATTTTGGTTTACCATTAGTGGTTGTGCATTGTAAGCATCATCAGAAGCTTAATCTGTTGCTTTTTATTACTGTTGTGCTTATAGGTTTCCTATAGTGGAGCCTGATCCAGGCCATACAAAACTTCGCCTTTCAAGGGAAGGTTTAGAAGCTATTCAGAAAATTTCAAACCCAATTGCGGCAGTTGCTGTAAGATTACATGCATATTCCTCAGAGCCCATACTAGCAATTATTTAGCTACTTACCAAAGATTCAGCTATTACTTGTATCCAAGTTTGTTTTTTAATTTATAGATTTGATAATAAGTTGTGGATTCTGCTGGCTTCTTTATTAATCTGATGGTGAAGAAGACTGGTAAAAATTGGATTCTTTTGTCCAGATATAATTGTTGAATGCAACATTATGTTGCTTAGTGCATTTCTTTCACTAGTTATTTTGTGCATTTCTTTCACTAGTTATTGGTGTGAATTTCACTGAAAGGATACTTAGGTTAGATTGTTTCCCAGTCCCTTTTAAATGTTTTTAAGATGGGATACTAAACAATGGAGAAAAAATGCCGATGGCTCTAAAAAATCCTAATTAAAATTAGGAAGAACCATCTCATCACACGATCAGTATTCAACAGGCAAGGAGCTTGCGGTTGATAAAAACTGGGGGTGTTTGTGTTTCATGTTAGCCTAGAAGACATGCTTAGGAGAGCAGTGGCATGACTTGTTGAAAAGGTCCTTGCCCTTGGAGCATAATATTTGTATACCAGAGTTTGGTGAGATTACTTGTTGAAAAGTGATCTGCATGCCTGTCACTTGAATCTTTCTTTCTGAAAAGTTGTGTTACAGTTGCTTTGTCATGCAGGGGATATGCATGAAGAATCCCGTTTTATGGAACAAAAGCATTAATGGAATTCTGAAAACAATAGCCTCTTTCGATTCTTGATGCCTCATCCTTTGAGCCATTTGAGCCTGCTGAGAAGATACAGTAGATTCATCTGCTTATGATTCTAGGCTTAGTCCTGCATCACTAATTTAGTCATATATATCTTTTAGAAGCTTTAGAAAATAATGTTGCCTTTGACTTCATCTTTGTTGAGTAGATTTAGTTAAAAATATCTTTTGGCTATTCTTAGGTCTATATGATGGTTTCTGTTTTAGGTAATTGGCCCGTACCGCTCTGGAAAATCATTTCTGCTTAATCAACTTCTATCTCTCTCTTGTGATGAAGGTACATTCTCATAAATCATACTTTCATTCGCTTCTTAAGTTCTCTGTATTTTCTCAGATGTTTCAATTGTACCTTCTCTTTCGATCTACATGAAGCTAGTGATTGTTGTTGTTTCCAGATAGTTACATATTGTCTTTTCTAATCTCCAACTTTCTTGATGTTACAGGCTTTGGTGTGGGACACATGCGTGACACGAAAACAAAAGGTGGACGGAATATCTCTTCATATTGTCATGGATGTGTACAACATCTTATTGGCTGTGTTTGCTTGTATTTACTTTCTATTATTACAGGAATATGGGTGTGGGGAACCCCAATAGAGTTGAATATTGATGGAGTCAAAACTTCAGTTTTTTATCTTGACACAGAGGGATTCGAGAGTATTGGGAAGTCTAACGTATACGATGACCGGTAACTTTTGGAATGCTAAGCATGTTAGTCCCACCTTTGTCAATTTTTTTGTTTGTTTTCATACATTTATTATGCTTGGTTTTTGTAGGATTTTTGCTCTGGCGACTGTGATGAGCTCGGTGCTTATTTACAACCTGCCTGAGACGGTTCGTCTATATCCCTGTAACTCTCTTTTTTGTTTACCCATATTAAAGAAATACTGTTTATTCTTTTCTATTTATTTGGTGCATGGGGGCTTCCAAGTGAACTTCGAAGATGCTAGGGAACAATGGAAACATGATACTGTTCTTGTCGTCTCCAAACATATTTCTAGGATTAAGTTGCCAAATTTGGGCTACTTTTGATTCCTCATGTGGCTAAATGTGTATTAGTATTGGATTATGAACTATGGTTATTACACTTTCTACACCCTGAGAATGCAATGGCTGATATCATGAATGGATTAGCCCTTTTCAGATTTTTCTTTTGGGGGTTGGGGTTGGTGGGATCAGGGATGGTAATTTTGACCCGTCCCGATTATATCCGCACCACCCCATCCCTAATAGGCTAGTGAATAACCAATTTAAGAGTTAGGGGCAGGTTTGGGAGGGAAAAACTAATCCCGAATTGGGGTGGGGGCAGGATTTAGATAAACCCAGCCCCTTTGTTCCATTTATGCACGTTTACTTTTCTTCCCTGTAATCTTCACAAGGTATAAAATTTTGGTCATTAATTCTTCTCATACTCTTGATTGCAATTGGTTTTCAGTTTGCCTTATTTATTGACTCCCCTTTGCCGACAAATGTCCACTATTAAGGTAATATTTTAAATAAAACCTGTTATCTTGTCAATATGCTTTCTCACTTTTCATCCCTACCAATTGCAAATAATACTTCATAATCAAACCCTTACTCCTCTAAATTTCTCTGTTGCTCATCGCTGCCACAGCTATCACCTGCTTTCTCCTGCAAGTTTTCATCTACTTCCCCCTCCACTTTCGTATTCTTTCTTTATCCTGGAGATGTCCTCATGACTGAAATTGCTTACAGTCATAGCTCTACTACTGATATTTTCATCAAATCAACATATCTAAAATCATCTCCTGCTGCCACTTTCACATCTAGTCATTGGTCTCAGAGACCAGATTCCCCCCCCCAGCCCTTGTAGTGGTACTATGGGAATAGCAAATGCTTCCTGTCCTGGGTTCCAGAAGGGATGGGGAGGGTTGCTGGGGTGGGGATGGGAAGTGTTTAACCCTGTCCAAACCCGCCCAGTTGCCATCCCTATGTGGGATAATGATCTTTATCTATTTATTGTTTGGTGGTGTGGATCAGGCGATTGCTTCTCCATTATTTGGATTAAACAACACAATATTCAATATTTAGAGCATGTTTGGTAGAGCTTTTTTCCTCCTTATCTTCTCCTTTTAAGGAAAAACATAAATTAATTTCTTTTGACATAAAGTTAAAAATTTGTTTGGCATTTTTATTTTTAAAAACTACTTCTAAACTTCTTTTTGTAAATAAACTGTTTGACAAAATATTTTATATAAACTTTATTTTTAATGAAATTATCATAAACGATATACATGTAAATTATAATTTTTTCTCCCTGCCATCGATAGATTAAAATTCATATATCTATATTTTAAAAATAAAATGTATAAATACTAATAATTAAAATAAAAATAAATTAAATATTTTTCTAAATTATTAAAATCAAACATTTATAAATATAAAATCATTTTTACATAACATAAAGAATTAAAAAATTCAAAAATAACATAAGTCATATATTTATGAACACCCAAGTCATATAAATGGAAAAAAAATATTTATGAATATATTTAGAATTTGTAAAAAAAATATTTAAACCCACCCAAATCATAGTATTTATGAACACATTTATGATATGAATATATTTGAAATTTCATACCATTCAAGTGAGGATATAAATAGAATAAAAAAATATGGTTTCAGAAAAGCTAGAGCATTAAGAGAGATAGAGAGAGAGAGAGAAGAAAAGTTCCTCTCAAGAGTCTCTCCTTTAAAGTTACTTTTTCTTTTTTTCTTTATTAAAAAAAAGTTACTTTTAAGGAGAACAAATTTTGTTTGGTAGGATTTCTCCTTGTAAGGAGAAGAGAAGCTGAAAAAAACCTTACCAAACAGGCAGTTAGATGGAAAGTCTCTCTAACTTATCAGAGGAAGGTTCTACATCTCTTTTTAAATATTTAAACAATTTGAGAAGGTAGGTGATTACAAAGAGAAAATACTCTGGATATTCATTTTTCACAGATTTCCTCAATTTATCATATAGTCTCATATGTGGCTTCATCGTGAGATATTTGCTTGTTCACTTGAACTTGCAATTGATATGGAGCTAATGTGGGTGGCATAGGTTCAAGTTTGTTTTTAATCTTGAAGCATCTAAGCATTGGCAAAAGCAAAACCTATTGTCTCATCATTTCCTGCTCAAATTCATAAACATAACTTCATTTCTAGAAAACAAGCGCATTGCTTCCAAATGCCCAATTATCTTATCTCTTCATTGTCGGTGTGGGCAGTCAAGGGATGTTATTATTTTGTGGGTAAATTCTTGTCTTTTTATGTACTTAAATGAGAAAGTAAACTAATCATTTATGAGCAAATATGACCCAAACATTTATATTTTAATTTTTCATGGCTATGAATTTAGATTCGTGAGGCAGACATATCTCGTTTATCATTTGCGGTGGAGCTTGCCGAAGAATTCTATGGAAGGTTGGATCTGCCATATCCTTACAAAGTATACCTGATTGCTTTGATAGTGCTTTTGTTTCACCATTATTACAATTAAGAATAACTGTTTCCTGTGTTTTCATCAAATTTTATGGCGGATAGAGTGAAGGTAATTTACGATCCTCTTATTTTATTTTATTTTATTTTTTTTAATATATCCTACTGTGAATGCTTCAAAGCTTTTCTTCTTTTGATTGAATGTTCGTAGGGACAAGATGTGGCCTTTGAACCTGCAAAGCTCTTGTGGCTTATCCAGCGAGATTTTCTACGTAAGTTAAATATATTTTTAGAACACAATATTTTTTGCAGATCTCGAGTCAGTTGGCATTTTTGCCCTTCATCTGTATGATTCTGTTTTTAGAACCTTCTGAAGAGTTATATAATTTAAACAATCAGTTCATGCAACATACCACTTAGACGAGCTGCATCTATTTCAGTGTCCACTTCTCATGCCTGAATTTCTGCATCCATTGGTGTTTTTTCAGAAGGAAAATCTGTGCAAGAAATGGTGAATGAGGCTCTTCAGCATGTCCCGAATCATAATGGTGAGTTTCACTTCTTGCTTTAGCTTTGTATGATTTCTATTTGCAATGTTATTCTCAATGAATGTTTGGTTGAAAGAAAGTAATTCTTGGGCCTTACTTTCTCTGCAGGGGATAAAAATATTGGTCAGGTATCAATTTATTATTTTTTTTTTTTTACACAGCATAATTATTCTGTGCACCAACGTCCATACAAGCATATTGCCTGGTTGCATAAGGATTTGCATACTTTGGGATGGAAAAGTAACTTCTGTGTATCTAATCAGGTTAACCAGATAAGGGATTCCTTGGCTATCATGGGTGACAACAACACAGCCTTTAGCTTGCCACAAGTAAGAGAACAACCTTATTAATGATGTCGCACTCAGCATATTATTTGAGAATCGTGTTATAAAGCATCAGAACTCAGAAACTATTAAAAATGCTGGGATACTCTGTCATGATGCTAAAAACTTGCAAATATCTTTGTTGTACATGATAGTATAAGTGATGGCTGGAAGATACATATAGTAGTATTTCTGGGCTACTCCCCCATCACCATATATTACAAATAACTGGTTTTTCACTTTTATTTAGCTTCTTTTCGTCAAAATCATAAAAATTTCTGTAGCTTCTTTGTTGTTGAAGTTGGCTAAGTCAATTCTCTACAAGAAATATTTTAGTTCAGAACTATGCTAAATTTAGATATAAAACAGCCTCATCTTCAGCGAACAAAGCTCTGTGATATGAAAGATGGTGAGCTTGACCCTGTTTATGTTAAGAAGAGGGAACAATTGAAAAAGCTCGTTGTCAGTGTTACAAGGCCAAAGATTGTGCAGGGTAAACTTCTAAATGGAAAGGAGTTTGTTTCTTTCCTTGAGCAGGTGCTTTTCATCAGGCTTGGAGTGTTTTTGTTTCAAATCTAGCAACTATATGATTGTTAAGTACTGTTCTATTATCACTTTCTTACTTAAACTTCCAACAGATCCTTGAAGCCCTAAATAAAGGAGAGATTCCATCTACTGGGTCTCTCCTGGAGGTTTTCAACAAGGGTATTCTTGAGCGCTGTTTGAAGCTATACAATGAAAGAATGGGCATATTGCATTTGCCTCTATCAGAGAAATCCTTGGAATATGCCCATGAAAGATCAAAAGAAGAAGCAAAGAAAGCTTTTGATGAGCAACACTTTGGTCGTCACCATGCAAAGAGATCAGTTGACAAATTGGATGAAGAGATGGAGAAGGTATGAGAGTGGAGAAAGTTGAATATCATATCATTGTCTTCAATTTATAGTTTTTCTTAACTAGGATGGGAGACATCTTCATGTTCATGTCCTTGTTTGATCTGTCAAACCCAAACCTTTCTCCCTTTCTCTCTTGGGGCTGGGGCTGTCTGTGAAATACAAAATATGGAAATGGATATGACATGGCGAAGTTGTAGGAAAATGTCATAGTTAAAAATCCAAAGAAAAAGGGCTGCCAGTTGAATTACTATGTTGTTAAAGTTGTAATTTTCCATGGAGTAATTACTATCTATGATTAGTGATCTATTGAGATTCACCATGGCATATGTTTGATCATATATGTTGGTTGCTAAATTTGTCCCATGTTACATTTTCCTTCCGCAAACTTATGGATCTAGCACAAAGCCCCTATAATGTACTTTAACTGTCTAATTTTTGACATTTACCAAAAATAAGAGCACAACATGAAGCCATAATTTGGTTGTTGATTTTTCTGAATGATGAAAGTACTTTATATGTCATTTCATATTGTTAGGGATTAAATTTCTCAAACATTTTTTGGCATGATGCTTTTCACACATGAAATTTGTACTAAACACATTTGGTTCTAAACTTTTAGTTTATCAAACAGGCTATCATTTTCTTGACATGTTGTATAATTGTTCCAGTTTGTATAAATTAGAGATAATTTTCTCTGAGAAGTATAGAATGTCTACTTTGCAAGTCTTTGGGCATTTAATGGAACATTCTTCCTCCAAGGGCCCAGTACAAATTTACTCTCTTCCGGGCACCAAAGCTAGACATTGCCTTTCATTTTTGGCAATCATGCTTTCAAATTTCAGATATAAGTTATCCATTTAATAGTCATTATAGAAATTCTGCACAGGTGTACCGGAATTTCATTCTTGCAAATGAGTATAAATCATCGAAGCTGTGCGAGGCATTGTATGGTGAATGTGAAGACAAAATGGACCACCTTCAAGTCCTCAAACTTCCCTCTATGGCAAAATTCAATGCAGGGATTCTCCAATGCAACCAAAGTTTTGAACAGGAGTGTGTAGGCCCTGCAAAAAGCAACTATGAGCGCCGGTTGGTGAAGGTTAGTTTTTGATTGAATTAGCAAAATTTGTGCTTTCCTTCTTTTTTTCAAAAGCATGATCTGGTAGAGAAAATCTTTCAGACTTTCAATGGTACCAAACATCATTCATACCATACCGATCACATTTCAAAATAATTCAGAATATCTAAAACCCATGGTATATGTACGATGACTGATTAAAGAAGGTACCCCATCCCAGTACCTTTAAATGTACTAAAGTTTGTTTCCATCTGGGGGAAGGGTTTTGTAAGGGACATGCATTTCTAGTTTAAATATCATTGATGTCATCTGTCTAAGTTCCCTGAAGTATTTGGTTTATTGTGGTACAGATGATGGGAAAATCGAAATCCTTATTTATAAAGGATTACAACAACAGGCTGTTTAATTGGTTGGTGGGTTTCTCACTTACCATGGTGGTGATAGGCCGTTTTATTATTAAATTTATCTTGATAGAGATTGGGGCGTGGATACTTTTCATCTTCTTAGAGACGTACACAAGGATGTTCTGGTCTGCGGAGGCTCTCTATTATAATCCAGTTTGGCATGCTATTGTAGCAACTTGGGAGACCCTGGTTTACAGTCCCATCCTGGATTTGGACAGGTGAGCAAATCTTCTCTCCAGCAATAATTTACTTCAAACTTCATATTTTAAGTTTGTCTTTGGCTTGGACATTAAAGCTTGTGTCATGCCCTGGAAATAGAGCAAAAGATTTAGAAAGCTGCGGACTTGGAAAGAAAAAGAAAGAAGTTGCACTATGATGATAGATAAGAGTTTTTGCATTCTTTGTTACATGCATGAATTGACTCTTCAAACCATTCTTTACTGGAAATTTTCAGAAAGGAATTGAAACACTACTATGTGAAACATGCATTGTAGGACCAGTTAGTAATGCTTTGCCTCAAGTTTCCCTCTGAATCACTCGTCTGATTTGATTAATTAGGTGGGTGATTCCAATATGCATAATTGTGTGTCTATTACTGCTTTATTGGAGGTGCTATGGGAGAAGAAAACACGGTTATAGGCTGCTATTGCCTTTGTACAACAATCACAAAGGTGGCTCTCAAAGACCAAGAACAGACTAAATGAAGAAAATTGAAGTGAGGGAGTCTGAACATCAAACACAATGCTTCCTTATTCTTGTTGGACTGGCTTTCACATTTTACAGACAAAGCCTGCCGAATGGTCTTTTTGGGTTCTAAAGGAACCTTTTAATACCAAAATAGATGGTGAAAGGAGAATACCACAATTAGTATTTGTAACTGTAGGCTTCTTCCAAGTTGTTCTGCAACTCTGTATCATGTAATTCAATCAAGTGAATTTCTATTTATTTACTTGTCTTTTCAGATGATGTTGGCTCTCTGGACTGAAAAGGAAAGTTATTTTCTGCCGTTGGCTTCAAATTATTGGTAAATGATAATATCCTTAAATGAGACCACAGAAACCGCTATCCTAAGTACCGGTTTGTGTAAAATTTCCAAAATCATTGTTGTGCTTATGTGGTGTTCACGTGGTGGTATTATAATATAGAAAGGTCGATACCAAATCATAAATGATTTTCTTTTATTGTTTTTATGAAGAGACTTGCTATTATTTTTATTTATAATTTAAATTAAATATTTTATAATAAATGAATATTTCTACCTTAATATTAAAGGGAAAAAAAAAAAAAAGAGTAGTAGTGCTGACGGTTTTCCTTTAACCAATTTCCTTGATTCTCCTTTAATTTTGAAGCACAAAAAGCAAATTTATAACCCGTTTATATATTTTTAATTTATTTTACTTGTAATATTAAAAAAAAAAACGAAGTGACGTCATTTTAAAAGGAATATAAAATTTTATATAATTTTTCAAAATATAATTAATTATCAGATGAATCATTTTTATATTAAAATTTTTATCTAATAATAGTCATGCTCAATCTTAATTTTGATGCTAGTTTAGACTTGCCATCAACTTCAATGCACAGTGGAGTTCAGTTAGAATATATGTCTTTAGAGATATTTTAAGGTTTTCATTGATTAGTTACTTTAAAAAAAAAAAAATCTATTAGTCTCTAATTTATCGATATCCGTTGATCACATTAAATCCAATTAAATTCGGTTTGAGTCACGTTCAGCTCTTAAGAGAATAAAATTCCTAGATATCTTTTTTTGTCGTATATAAAATTTAAAATTTTATGTAAAGAGTATCAGTATCCAATTATTGAATTAACTAGACATCGGAATTTATTAGTTACTTAAAAAAATTATTTTTTATATTTCTGATTTTTTTTTAATTAAAACTCCTAATGTTGCAAGTTATGCATGGGAAAAAGGTTATTACTCGTAGTGACGTGGAATGATGTTGATAGTTTCAATCAACATTGATTTTTTTTTTTTTTTTTTAGCAGCTTTATGATTTTTATTTTTTAAAGAAAGAAGACAGAGTCGAAAAGATGGCAAAAAAATGTCAAACAACTTTGGACTCCGATGGTGAGAGAGAGAGAGAGTCTTATTTTAGTTTGGAATTCAAATTTTTATTTTTTGAAAAATAGTTTTAATAGAGGTGGAAAAATACGATTTAATTATTAATTTTTTTTTTTATGATTTGTCAAATTATAAAATAAAAATTATAGAAAAATTTATGATAAAGAGGCTATAGAGAGAGTGAGAGATTTAAGTATACGATGGGTCGGTGACTCCTGAACATTTGCATTTAGTTTGCAGAAAATGTTTAGGGGCCAAAATTCTGCTTTTTTTTTTTTGTTGGCCTTGTACCTTTTTTTCTGTATTTCATTCCCCTCAGATGGCATGTATGTTAATGAGGTGCTATTATTCAGATCCAAAGATCAGCAATGAAATGACTTACAAGCTTCAAAATGCAGAAAACCATGGTCATATCCCCTAATTTTAAGGGCAATAATCAAGGAATGAAACCAGGGATATAGTTATTCAGTTATTCTGCTCACTGGTCCAGGTTTCATTTCACCATATTCTTGAACAATCTCTGGTTTATGCAGTCTATTATGCATGATCATCCTGATGCTTGGCCATCTAAGCACCCAGTTGATGCGCGCGGTGTGCCCGGCTATTATGACATCACATAGGATCCAACCGGTAAGAACTTATTTTATTGATTCTCTAAAATAAATTTAGTAAATTTCAAAATGTGAAATTTATTTGTAAATGAGTTCTTATTATTATTATTTTTTTGTTATACAAAAATTCAAACTCTAAATCTCAGGGTTAAGCGAGGAGATTGTGATCACTAAACTGTCGCAGATGTAAACGAGATCTTATATTTGGAACTGAATAATAAAAAATTGAATCAATACTTAGAAACAACAAAAAGTGAAGCGTGGTATTCAATTCTAGATATTCTATTTACTAAAATACCCTTTATTCTTCATGTTTCGAAAGGGCACGATTAGGATGATAAGGTAATAAGAAGGTATGGCTCCCTTTTCTGAGGTTCAAGCAACAAAACTTGAAAGTAGAAATGAACCCCATGACAAACGTGTTCATTTGGTTCCAAATAGACCCTTACCAGAATATAGGTTGTAGTAGAATAGAAACATCATTTCAGGGCCCCCAAAAGGCCACTTTTATATAAAAATGCCAAAATTAACTTACTACATGTGTTCCCTTTGTTTTCTGATTTCTGATCTGATTTTTTTCTGGGGGCAGATTTGAAGACAATGTCGAGGAGATTAGAGTCAGAGGTGTACTACGTTACTTTCGAGATGTTTGAGGCAGATGTGAAGAGATGTTCGCCGATGCCCGCACCTATAATTCTCCGAAGACCATCTTTTCTCTTACTTGTCCTATTTGGAGGTTGAATTTTTATCCTTCTTGTAATAAAATAATAATAATAATAATAATAATAATAATAATAATTATAAAATGAAATGCAGAAGAGATTAGTATATAAAAACCAAAATTTAGTTGACAGCAGTCAAATTAAATGGTTGGATAATAATAGTAAAATTTAAGAACTATAATAAATTCAAATAATAGAATATAATGTGGATAGAATAAATTTAAGAAAAAAATGATCTTTTTTTTGTATTTTTTTTTTGTTTATATATAATACATTGAACAAATGAAATATTTATATAAATTAAAGTATATATATATATATATGAAAGAAAATATCTAAATTTAAACTAATCAAATATTCTCAAATATATAATATGTTAACATATTGTGATATTTGTGATAACATGACATATATAAAAAGATACCGATAATAGTAATAATGGCATCACATGGTGTCACGTGTATTTTTTGTGAATATTTACTTTCCATACATCAATATATATTTCATTAAATATTTTATGGATATACATCTAAATTCTTTAAAATTTATAACAGTACTTGATTTATTTAGTCACAATTTAAGTTGTTTTGCTATTTTTTAAAATAATTTTTTGAAATTTAATATATTTAACACAAAATTATCTGATACGAGCGTAATGGTATCAAGTGTTCAAATGAAATAAAAAATATTAATAAGGTAAAACAATACATTAGTTATATCCTGTTTGCCCGTAATAGATGGTAGGAATCAATTTTGACAAGTTCATAATAATATAAAATAGGTAGCAGAGTTTTTTTGTTTCTGATAAAATCATAGTTTCGATACGATAAATTGATTAATATTAATATTATTTGACACGTTGTGAGGTTGATTTTTTTTCCCCAATAAATTTAATTTTTTTTTAAATATAATGTCGTATCGGCTAAATTTCAATAAATTACAAAGTTTTAAATTAATTAAAAGACAATAATGTTTATTTTATTTAAAGCATTAATCGAGAAAAAGAAAGTACGCGAAAATTGATTTTCCTTTTTTGAAAAATTACTAGTGGGGTAGTTTTGGAACAACGAAAAATTGGGCTGTTTCCCTTTGCAATGCACGGTGGTGCAAAAACCCCTACCCAAATCAAAACACGATCTTCCTGATTTTATCTCTCTCTTCTCTCTCTCTCTCTCTGTAAATCCAAAATTTTCTTGGAAGAACTCCGATCTGCTCAGGTTCTCTCTCTCTCTCTCTCTCTCTCTCTCTCTCTCTCTCTCTCTCTCTCTCTCTCTGGATTTGTGATTCATTTTCTTGATTGGTGATTTTTAAACGGTATAATAGCGATTATTTCTTCGATTATGGTTATATCAATTTATTTGATGAATTTGATCAAGATTGCTTCTGTAGATCCTCTCGTTTGTACTTAATTTTGCAATTTTATTGGATGTGCTTCTGATTTGAGTGGTGTAGAGAACATTCCGGAAAAAAAAAGTAGCAATACTAGTATATGAGGTAATTCAATAGTCGAAACCTCAACTGATGTAAATTCTAATTGTGAAGACTAAATGGTGATCTTGAAAATTGTTTGCCTATGGAAATTATAAAAGGTGATAGACAATGGTTTTAAGTACTGATGACAACCTAGTTGGTGGTTATAAAGGATGAACGCGGACATGGTAATACATCAAATTAGGGCATGGATAATATCGATAAATTTTCACCTTAAAAACATTAAATTAGTATATGGTTATTTTATATACATCAGATGGACCTGTTATTATACATTGCTTTATGCTTTTGATCAATAACTTGAGTGTGTCTGACATTTGAAGTAGTTTAAAGAAACTTCGACACAACATTGTGCATCCTTCAAATTGTTCAACAATTGTTGTGTCCAAATTGGTGTCAAACAATGACTGCTTCTATTTTAATGTCCCGGCTTCATATTTTGGCAGTAACTGATAGTGCCTGAACTATTTTTGCTGAAACATCAAATTATGTTTTGGGCTTATATTATTCGTGCCCAACTGGAAGTTCTTGTATTTTTTTTCTTTATTATTTGGTTGTTGCTCATGGAAATTAGAAGAAGTCCTGGCTTTCTAGACTTATATCTTGTGCTCATGACATATGTTTTTAGTTTCTTACTGACCCATATAATCCTTTTGCAGCTATCTTTATCTTATAAATGGCCAACAGAGCTCCAATCCCTACACACAACTCTGCTCTTATTGCTATGATTGCAGATGAGGTAGGTCTCTGGTACTGAAATTGACGTAGCACCAGGAATTATGGCGCACATGGCCAAAATATTATTTTTGTCTTGATTTCAATATTTTGTTCAACTTGAACTGTCTAATGTGGTTTGCACTTTCATATATTAGGCATTGTTGCATTTAAAAGGTGATCTTTAGAATGATAGTGTTTGGTTTAAAGGTCCATAATGCTTTCTATTGTATTTCTCTCATATGGTACTGCGCTGGTCGAGGGCGTTAGATTTTTGGGATTGGAGAGAAGGGAGCAGTTGAGTACCTTCAACTGAAATTGCAAAATGCTTTAACTATGTAAAACTGACTTGCACTGAAATATATAATGATTCTCAAAGTCAAGCACCTGAAGAACAAGGAAAAAAGTTTTGTTGAAGAAGCCTGCTCAGATAATGCTCGAATAATTGCTAGAAATCATGATATGGAGCTTCTACGAACCCTAATAAGCCTTTTTTATTCACTCCCCTTCAAAAGGATAGGAGTTGTTTCTTCAAGTATTAATCAACATCCAGTACCATGCAATGCAACCTAGAAAGGTAGTTTACGAAGGATTGATGCATCACTTCAAGAAATGCCTCTGTAAGTCCATTGACCTCTAATTTGTTGATGTTCCTTTTCCACCATTAGTTGTATTATCTTAAGGTTTTGAAAGATCTCTATTCCAAATCCATTTTTGTTTTCTGACAAAAGGATCATCTGGTCCAACCTCTCTGAATAACTAATCTTGGAGATTTGAACTAGCTTTTCCAGCTCTAGCAAATAAGAGATGAGAAGATGTTCTGACCAGGTTGCGCCACAATGGACTGAATTATTCTCCTCACCTCAAAAGCCCAAATGAGGCCAAAAATATATTCTGCAAATGGTCTCGTAACCTCCTTCAATTCAGTGTCTACAATCTCTGAGAAAAGCAAGTTCATTGTATCTGTCATAATTTTTTGGTTGGTGTGGAGGGAAAGGAAGGGGTTGAGAGATCACTTGGCATTTTTATGGGTGTCTTATTCAAGACATTATCTTTTTTATTCTTGTCAAAGACTTTTTCATCTTTAGATGATGTTCCTTTGTTTCTTGATCTCTTTACCCATTTTTTGGTTGTATTTCCTTTCACTACCTTGATGCAATATTTTTTGCTATTTCCTATCCAAAAATAATATAAAATCCCACACAATACCTTTAACTTCCGGAAGCATTTCCCTAGATCATCGTTAAGTGGGACATTTAAAACTCCCTCATCAAAGAAATTTCAAAATATTCCATCTCACCAGATATATTTGAACTTGATAATTAAGCTATTCCACAAAAATATCATTACGATATATTTTATTTTTTCCCCTCTAGTGTGGGAGTGGAAAATTTGGAGCTTAAAAAACCAATTTTTAACTAGCATAAATCTTTCCCTTAGAAAAATATTAGCCCGTACCAGCCTGCTAATGCGTACACTGGAGGCTCTAATTTTGGCTTTTGTAATGCTAGTGTCTTTGTATTTTTCATCGCCCAAGGAAGCCAAATGAAGCATCATTAATAAAGTTACTATATAACCTTAAATACTAGTCAAAAGTTTCCTTCATATTCAGCTCCTTCCAATATGAAACCATTTTTCTCAGATTCATCAAAATTAGAATAGCAATTTAAAGCTCAACACATCACGCAAATATAGGATCTCTTGGATAGAAAAATATTAACATAAAACTAAAATTCCTAACATGCATAGAAATCCATATTAACATCTTGCTTAGTAACTCCAGGATTAAATACCACACCCTCGTACCCTTCCTCCCTCCCCCCAGAAAAAAGAAAACCCTCCAAAAGGGGGGGAAAAAAACCTCTTAACAAGGTACAGAAGTCCATATTAGTATCTTGCTCACTACTTCCAGGTTCGAAATAAACTAAATCTGTGATAACCACATATATTGTTACACAACTCTGAGGTTCACGGTGAGACTGTATCGCTTAAGCTGTATTTTCCTTTTTCCTTTGTTCTTTTTACTGGCTTTCCCTGAAAACTGTTACATTTTAGCGGTGCTAGATTTTTTTTCAGATTTTATGAATGAAATGCAATTTATATGCAGGCCATAGAGGATTTTCCACTTTAGTTGCTTTTATAGTGATTTCATATTATGGTTATATCTCTTAGGTTATAAGAAGTTTTGATGCAGAACTGTTTGGAGCTAATGTTAAGAAAATTTTCTGGTTCAGGACACAGTAACAGGATTTTTGATGGCTGGAGTGGGGAATGTCGATTTACGGAGAAAGACAAATTATTTAATTGTGGATTCAAGTATGCTTTCAAGCTGAATATGCTTTTCATATGCAAGTTCAATAGCATGATATCTTCCTGTCTCCTGTAATTAACTTGTTTATAAATTCTGAAAAATCTTAAATTTGCATTTATTTGGATTCTTTCCAAATGCTCTGGATTGAATCACTTTGCAAATAGTTTACAGGTTTTAATTTATTTATGTTTTGCATTTAACTAGTTTGAGGCATAAAAATTGGTTTACTTAGTTGACAAACAAGAGTTGACATGACAGTATAATGCAATATTCATGGCACATACTAAGGGTAGCTACTGTTCATTTAGAACACGGGGCTCTGCTTGGTGGTAACACGATGTATAGAGTCTGACACTGGATGCTTACCGTAATTTGGAGATTGGTGTCAACTCTTGTTGCTTCAATTTTGTCAATTAGATGTTTAATCTCATTAGATTTTCAGACCTCCAACTACTTCAGATCTTTGATCTTTGGTAAAAGTCATAAATTAAAACCATGGGCATCATTTAAACACTGATAATTCACTCTTTACAAGCCTATTTATTCAGTAATATTGGGCGGATTCTTCTTAATCTTTAGGCCCTTTAAGAATTGACCCATTTTGTCATTATAAGATTAACAACAAATAGTTATTCTGGGTTTGGATAAATTGTCAAGGACTCCAATATTTAGGACAGTGCTCAAAATCTGGCACTTGTGCATCTAAAGTGTTCATGAAATTCAAGTTCAAAGACTATCAAAGGCTTTGTTTCAAAAGATAATACTAAAAAACTAATACCGTTTTTTTTTTGTGTACTTTATGGCCTCAATACTTCGTCAAGTTGCACAATTTGATTTCACAATTTTAGTCTGCTCTATAGATGATAATTTGTTCAGTGTATGGTCTGTGGCTCAGGTGGACATATATAATTCTGCCGATGCTGTATATGTGGCAGTTTATATACGGAGTTTTTACGCACCTTTAATGATGGAAATTGATATTCTCTAACTGGTTACTTCTCTTAAGTAATCTGTTATATGTTCACTTTGGTTCTCCTCTATTTCCTGCTTTTGAAGGAATCATTTTTTCCTCTTTATTGTGTAGAGACAACTGTTAAAGCAATTGAAGATGCATTTAAGGAATTCACTACAAGAGAAGACATTGCAATTGTGTTGATTAGCCAATATGTGAGTAATGTTATATACTCTTTGCCATGCTTTATTACTTGGTCTTCTCTTCTCCTCTCAGTGATCACAATAAAAGCATCTTACTGGGGAAAAAAATGTTCAAGTTGTTGGAACTGTCTTTGCTTCATGATGAAATTATAGTTGTCAAACCCCCTTGGCGTAGCCTTCAGTTGTATGTTGCTCTGGTTCTCTGCTTCTAGCAAGGAGGAATATATAAGAGGCATTTTTAACTCTAGTAAAGTTAAACTCATAAAATTATGCTATGTCACTGATGAAAATAAATTCATGTGTATATGAGAACTGAGAAAATGTATCCCAGAAAAAGGTGAAAGTTATAATTCCTTTTTGTTGATGATTGCTTTGCTTATTTTTGCATACACCAGGGTACTTATTGTTCCCAATTGTCTTACCAAGATGTCATAGACCTTGTCCAAAAAGTAATAACATTAAGAGAAATATCTTAAAAGTTAAAAATGGATTTAATTGACAGAGTTTTTTATCATTTTATACATGAATAACAAGTGT
The DNA here is from genome assembly GCA_033439265.1 of Dillenia suffruticosa. Lineage (NCBI taxonomy): Eukaryota > Viridiplantae > Streptophyta > Magnoliopsida > Dilleniales > Dilleniaceae > Dillenia > Dillenia suffruticosa. Next base: position 22,430,239 of record JAVTVX010000020.1, on the reverse strand, counting down.
TATCAGTTAAACAATCAAACACCAATATCGATAAATAACAGTTATCAATCATCCGCTGCTGCATTAGTCAAGTCACCTGTCATCAGCTATCAGCTGATTTCACTGGCTAAACCAAACCCCTTAGGCAGGAGGGATTTTGGATTTTGGTCTCTTTATGCTATTGCCTTCCATCATTTTGTGAACTAGATTTATCTTTTTCTCATTATGACTAGGGATGTTTTGACACTCGAGTTGAGTCGCCCGAGCTCGGCTCGAGTGTTGGTTAGGTGAGCTCGAGCTCGAGCTTGTTGAGTTTGCATTTCTTGAGCTTGGCTTGAAGTGTCATCGTGTAATGTCATCGGATAGTGTCACGAGCGCAGTTAAATTATATTCTCTCTTAATTAATCGATTTTGGATAATATATTTAAAAGAATATACTAATAAATGTAATTTCATATATAAAAATTATTTTTAAAAAATATAATTAATCGATCTCAGGTAGCTCGACGAGCCTTTGAGGTTGACAGATGGGCTCAAGCTCAAGTTGAGCTTTGACCGGGTAGTGTCACAGGTACTTGTGACACTACCCGAGTCTCATAACACCCCTAATTATGGCCTCCGTCAAACTATCTTCATCCCTTATTAGAATAGTCCTTTTCCATTCTGATATTTTGAGAAAGCGTCCTGGTATTCACCGGCCTTTAAGGCATTTCAATCTGCGAAAGGTTTGGTTTAATCAGAAATATTTGATCTGCCATAGTACGGGAGACATGAATAATTGAACTGCAGTTCTGGATGTATCAAAATTTAAGGTTTCCCATACCAGGCTGATGGCCCACCTTCCTTTCTTGATTTTCAGGTTGCAAACATGATAAGGTTTTTAGTTGATAGCTACAACAAACCAGTTCCAGCAATTTTGGAGATTCCATCGAAAGACCATCCTTATGATCCTGCACAAGATTCAGTGCTTTCCCGAGTGAAGCACCTTTTCTCCACAGAATCTGTGGCATCTGGGAGGCGTTAAGCAACAAAATGCTATGTGCGAGTATACTTTGTTCTTATACATTTTCTTTTTCCTGGAAAATGCAATGAACAAGCTGCTCATCTTTCCTTTGGCTGTTGTGACAGTTCAAGAATGTTGTAAGGGCTTTGTCATGATGTCATAGGTCAATAAGTCCTTTAATTTCTTCTTTAAAGAAAAATCATAACCGGTAGCTGGTATCGGTTTTTCAATAGCTGCTTCACCATCATCCTTTGTGCTTCAACTTTCCTAAATAATAGTGAAAAAAAGTCACTTCTGAATAAATGGTCACAGATTCGATTGGTTTTACTGCTTTTTCATGATCAAGTGCAATTTCTTTTCTTCCCCACTCTGCACAGGAAACTGTATTCTTTTTAGACTACAGAGCTTTCTCTTAGTGTTAAATTATTTTTGCTTGATACCTTTTGAACATGTGTTGATCATCATGATTTTAGTGAGGTTAAGGTGACGATGTTTTTTTTCTTTTTTTTCCTGATGAGGACATAATTCTGAATATAAACAGATCCATAATAGGTACAACCTATATATACAAAGTAAAACTTAGGTCCATACATGGCACAACACGAACCGTGCCTTGACCAACGATTAAAAGCACCAAAGCCAAACTGCTTAATCGCCTTGGGCGAAGAACAAACGAGAACTTCACCGGCCACCACCGTGCCTTGACCAACGAGACAAACGACGAGCAGGCCATGACAATATCTTCAGTACTTGGCTTTCTATTAAAATTAATTTAAGCTAAATTGCTTTGTTTTTTTAACAAGCATTTCTCTGCATAATGTTTGCAAACAAGGTTATATGTCCTCTTTGTTAGTGATTGATCTGTTCTGCTGAGTGTCAGCTCAAGTGGAACCAATCCTTCGCACCCTTGTAATAGACTCGGGTTTGATCTCATTGCGAATAAAAAAAAATGATTGATTTGTTCTTATCGGTTTAATATCTGATACTTGGGTCATTTGTCCTCATGATATTAAATTAATTTTTTAATGGGGAAGGTCCATCTGGTAGCTTGCTACTTGGGCCTTCGCTGTGTGTGTTCCACAACTGCATGGGCCTGGCGCACCACCAAAAAAAAAAAAAAATTGTGAAAATGCCATGGTGACGGTAACAATTTTGCAAAAATGCAAAACAAGTTCAAGCATGATATGTCAAGACAAGAAGTCAAATGGAAAGCAACTGTGTCGTGTTATAATTATTCTCTCTCTCTATGATTCTAAGCTTGGCACTGTATTGAATTTTGCAGAATTGTGTCATTAAATTCCACACCCCAATAAACCCAACCTGAAATTTATTTTTTTCAAGCTATACATTCATTGTTTATGAAGGTCTTGCCACAGGAAAACCACAATCTTGTACACAATCTTGTATCTAACATTACAATCATATTCTTTTGAGATGTTATTTAATAAATATTTATGGCTTGCATAGAATCATAGTGAAGTGCGCTTGGTAAACAAATCAATGCAAATGATTTCCCATGCAGCTGGCAAAGGTGCTGCTCCCTCATGCTAAGGTCTATTTTTTTTTTTTTTTTGTTACATAAGAATTTGAACCCTGTATCATAGGGTTGGGGGAGAGGGATTGTGACCATCAGGCTATCTCCTAGTACAACATAATTCATGGATTTTCCACTTGGTGAAGATTTAACAGATTTTATCTTTCTTAACTTCTTATGATTGGATACTGATATTTTTTAAATAAAATCTCGATTTCGAATATTATATATAAAAAAATAAGCATTGAGAGAGTTTTACTCGCATCGAATTTAATCAAAATTAACATAATTAATGGATATCGATGGTTTACTAAAAAAAAAAAAAAAAAAAAAAACCTTCTCAACCTAAGTATATTCTGCTTGCACCTATCCAAAGTAAAATTGTATTTTTAATGAAATAAAGGAAATTTTTTTATTTTTTACCTAAGGAACCTAATTCCTAAATTTGACTTTATTGATTCTTCTTTGTTTCAACTCTTCTTTGGGTAAAAAAAAAATATTTTTACCAAAAGAACCTAAGCCCAAAATTTTTATAATTTAAGAATTTCATGAAAGTATCAAAGTAGTAGTTGATTTGAATATCACTAAACTTGGGCGATGTGCCAAAATAATAGACAATCAAATTAGAAAGCCCTAATAGTGAATTAGAATAAGAGGAGTATCAAAGTAGTTGATTTGAATATCACTAAATTTGAATTTTTGTGTAACTAAAAAAAAAAACAAAAAGGAACAAGAGGAGTGTTGTATTTTTTTTTGTCTGATCGTCCAGTATTTAGGATTTTATTTTGATTAATTTGAACCGATTATTATGAGACCCACATATTGTAAGAGGTGTCCCAACCAATGTCTCTTCATTTCTATGGAGAATCGAACTCTCGCATGGTTAAGGAGCAACAACACTTTTGTCATTTACACTAACATTTGCCGGTAAAGTGTGTTATATAACATCTGTACAATAATGACAAATAAAAAAGAATTTTTTCAATATTTATATTTTTGTAAAATTAGATATCTTTTCTAAAATCTCTTATTCCGAAGCCTGTTAGTAGTTTTGATCTCATTTGGGTATATTTTTTTGTTTATCAAAATATACAAAATTTACTTATTATAATTCTTAAAATAAAAATCCTATTTTAAAATTGGAGCTCGACTTTCGAGTTTTTAAAAATTGTGCTTTTGGCTCTAAAACTTTCGAAGAGCATGTTTTTGACTTAAAAGATTTTGAGATATTTTGTAAAATGATGCTGAAGTGATTTTTTAACGATAAAAAATATGTTTTGAAAATTTAATTTTCAAAAGTATGAAAAAGGATAAAATTTCAAAAACATTTCTAATTAGGTATAAATTAAAGAATTTCTAAAACAGAAAAATAATTTCAATTTGGGATGTTGGATTTCGAACTTACCAAAAATGGGGCATTTCTCTCTCTTCCCATCTCTTCTTCAATGTTTGGCAGCAGCTCCCCTTTTTTCCCTTCTACAAATACAGAGCACTAGGTGCTCTATTTCTCTCTTCCTTACCCTATGGGTTCCCCCATTTTTCTCTCTTTGCACAATAGCAAGGCTCCCCCGCTCTCTCTTTGTTAGTGCAGGGGCAAGAAGCTTTTGCTTGTTTCCCAAGTAAGATGTTGCTCTTCCACTATCTTTCTCACTTTTTTCTCCTCTCTTTTTTCTCAATACCAACACCGTCTTTGTCTTTATTCCTTACTCTCCTCTTTAACGATAAAGACTAAACCACGTGGTGAAACAACGTTTTTTTAATTTTCACCACGTCGATTTTATCCGATTAATGTTGTTTAAGTATTATGAGACTCATTTTAAGAATTTATTTTTTCAAATTCTTTTTATCATTCTTAAAACTCGAACTTGATATTTCTGATTAAAATGACAGAGTATCTAATCATTCAACTCAAAAAAATTTAATATCACGAAACAATTTGGATAAATGTGAAGTTTACCCACTTGTCAAGACAAGTGTGATACAAAAGATCATGTCACTTGATCAAAGGTGACATTTGTAAGGGCAAAACTGGATTTGATATTGATATGTGATTAATAGATTAATGAATTGTTAAAATCAAAATATGAATTTTCATTTCTTAGCTGTGGAGATTACATAGTATTTTCAAAATATACTGTTTAGTTTTTTTTTTTTTAAATACTCACTAAAATTTTTGTAAATATTTTTATAAAAAATTCATTTAGAATTATAAATTAATATTACTTATATTTTAAAATTTTCATCTGTTTCAAAAAAATTATCGATCAGGAACTATCGTAAACACTTTTCATTAGTGCCAACAAACGCCGATCTAACCCAAACAAGTTACAACAAAAAACCAGTGGTGAATCAAACTACCAGGTGCAGGATCCGGCCGCCACCGAAACCCAAAATCAACCGCCATCGGCCTACTTTTTCCCCCACCAAATGCCTCACCATGAAGAGGGTACTTATGATAATATCAAAAGAAAATAGCTATGCTGTTATTACTCTTCACTCTTTTAAAAGAGAAAAAGAATAGTCACCCAAAGTTTAGATAAAACACAAATACCAAAAAAAAAAAAAAAATTGTTTGGATTATTTATTAAAATTGTCGACACATAAAAAAAAAAAGATATGTTTTCGCATCATAGATTAAGCTATATTTAATTAAAAATAATGTTTTAGTTAAGTTATCATTTTTTGATAATAAAATATTGATAAATATATTAAAATCGGAACGATAAATAAAAAAAATTTTTAACATGTAAACTCGAACTGTATTAATAAAAAAACAAATGTATCAAAAAAATAAGTAACTAAAAATGCAACACAAATTTATTAGACATAGAAACAATCCCATGAAAAATTCTACTTATAAAAATATTTCAATAATTATTGTCCTATGACTATTTTAGTACATCTATTGTTAATTTTTGTTAATTGAATTTAGTCATCAAACCTTTTCTAGACCTCTCTTCCTTGACGTTGGACAACTTACCCAATTTAAGCATATGTACACGTGGGGCTAATGAAAGAACAACGTTAGACTGACTACTCTCCTCTTTCTTTTTTTTTTTTGGTGGAAGACTACTCTCCTCTTTCAGTTCAACGACGTTCAAACCAAAATCTGGTACTAGCGTGTATTATGCAAGGTCTCCTCCAAATTCTACGCGCGCCATTCTCTTCTCTCACAACATTGCTACAAACCACAACAGACCCACAAATCCTCCGCAAAATTCATGCCCATTTGATCATTTCAGGTGCCATTCAAAACCCATTTGCGGCTACGCAGTTACTATCATCCCCTGCTCTCCGAAACTTCAATTGTGCAAATTCAATCTTCACCTCCATACCCTCTCCCTCTCTCTTCGCATGGAACATGATGATCAAGAAATTAGTGGAAAATAAAGAAACCCCATCCGAACCACCTCTTGTTTTTTATAGAAAGATGATGGATTCCGCCATTAGACCCAATAGCCATACTTTTATGTACTTGATTAAGGCATCGATTAATAGGTTGGATATGAGAGAAGGGGAAGAGGTCCATGCGCATGTTATAAGAACTGGGGTGGCGTCTAGTCAGTTTGTTTCAAGTGCTTTGTTGGGTTTTTATGTTGATGTTTGTTGTTCTGTGAATAGAGGGAGACGAGTGTTTGATGAAATGTATGAACCGGGTTTAGTGTCATGGACTGCGATGATTCGGGCTTACGTTTGTTTGGAGTATCCGAGGAAAGCGTTGGAGATGTTTAGGGAAATGGTGAGGCTTGGTCTGATGCCTGATTCTGTGGCTTTGGCTGTTGTTGTCTCGGCTTGTGGTCAATTTGGAGACACGAGTGTTGCTGAATGTGTTCATGGGTTTATTAGCAAGAGTGGAGTTAATGTTGATGCATTTGTTGCTAGTGGACTTTTGAGCATGTATGGGAATTGCGGAAACTTAGAATCTGCATACGAACTCTTTTTGGAACTTGATGAAAAGAATGTTGTGATGTGGAATACTATGATTCATCAGTGCATTGAGCACAAGAATTTGGAGCTCGCAAGGCACTTGTTTGGATTGTTGTCATACAGAGATGTGGTCTCGTGGAACACAATGGTTGCAGGATTGTCAAGCGAGGGACTCCATAAGGAGGCTTTAGCTTTGTTCCATGAGATGGAGTGTTCCGATGTAAAACCCAATACACTGACTTTGTTAAGCACTCTTTCAGCATGTGCTAGCCTTGGAGCTCTGGAGACGGGTACTTGGATCCATGCTTACATTGAGAGGAACGACATGAACTTAGACGGTTCACTAGATTCTGGCTTGATTGACATGTATGCAAAATGTGGGAATATAGATAAGGCAGTTCAAATATTTGAACGATCACCTAGGAAAAATCTTTTTGCTTGGACATCAACCATAAGTGGGCTAGCAATGCATGGGCATGGAATGAAGGCTCTATATTATTTTAATGAGATGCAAAATGCAAATGTGCAACCAGATGATGTCACGTTAGTAGGAGTCCTCAATGCTTGTGCCCACGCCGGATTGTTGGATCAAGGTTGGCATTATTTTCGCTCAATGGAAACAGACTACAGCTTGACTCCCAAGATTGAGCATTATGGATGTATAATTGATCTTTTGGGCCGAAAAGGCCACCTAAAGGATGCATATGAGCTAATCATGGAAATGCCAATGCAGGCCAATGAGGTCATATGGGGCACTTTGTTGAGTGCTTCTAGAGTCCACAACTACGTTGATTTAGGAGAGTTCGCAGCCAAACAGCTCTTAGAGCTTGACCCGTCAGATTCTTGGGCACAGGTGATGCTATCTAACATTTATGCTGCAGAAGCCAGATGGGATGGAGTCACAAGACTGCGGAAAGAAATGAAAGACAAAGGGTTAAGAAAGTCCCCAGGATGTAGCTCAACCGAGGTGAATGGAAGGGTTCATGAATTTCTTGTTGGGGATGCTTCACATCCATCTCACAAAGAGATTATGTCGATGCTGGAGTCAATTGAACAAGTTTTGAAATTATAAAATATTGAGAACTCATACTTATTCATCTTATAATCCAATAATTTCACAAGATGAGAGTTACAAACAGCTTGATTTTGTCAATTGGCTAAGTTCCATTTCACAGAAGTGCACACTTCAAAGACACGGCTAAATCCTTTAGTTCCTTCAACCCTTCATCTGGGGTTTTAGCCTCACCCAAGCATTTTACCATGGCACTCCCAACAATAACACCATCAGCTCCCCATCCTGCAATCTGTGAAAGAAATGAATGCAAAGAAAATGTTTCATAAGTACCACGGCTTCAGCAAATCTGTGAACCATCAATAGTGCACAACAAACCTGCTTCACATGCTCTGGTTTTGATACACCAAATCCTACAGCCACTGGCTTGCTTGTCACCTGTAATGGTAAAACAGTGTGTGAATTTCAGGCTACTCAAATCCACTAACTTAGCATTTCATCAAAAGATTAGATGAACGGTTGCCCCAAAAAACAATTTCAACATCATCTACACAACTATCAATGACGAGTTCAATCAAAAGAAAATTCATTGGCAAACACAAAAAGTTGAAAATTATTATTGACCACAATCCTTTTAAAGGTATTTCACAAATGCATCTCAATGACTTTTGGCCTATCTGGCGATTATGTAAATCTAATGCAGTCAGATTTTACAGCATCAGAAAGAAAATACGAACCTCTTTAATATCTTGTAGAAGAGATTCAACCGCCGCACTTACAGTCCCACGTGCACCAGTAACTCCAACTGAGCTCACCTGTAGTTCAAGGGCAGTAAGATGTAAGTACAACAAGAAATAAAACTCAGCTGACAAGCCCACAAGGCACACACTTCAAGTAATTAGATGCATTGCCAATTTATGAAGATAAATGCACCACACTACCCTGGCACACTCAAAACAAAAGTAACCTAGTACTCGTACTAGTTTAGCAAGTGCGGTGACCAGGGCAGCTGCCATTATCATGCCATCTAACTAATTCATCCTAGAAAGTCCAATTCATGACGTGGCATCATGACCAAGCCCATATTTTACGATTACAAATCAGATCATTCTGACTTTCAGTCAGTGGACAGTTAAAGTAGCATAATCAACAAAGTTCATGAAATTGAAGGGCTTCTTTAGCACCCCACACTAAAATAACATGATCAGAATGCAACATGACATATAGTAGCAGCAAAAGACATTTATAGCTCCATTATTGCTCCCCCAAGGTCCCCAACACCCCCCCAAAAAAAAGCAGATTAAAAAAAAAAAAATTGAACCAATAGAGAAGGAATCCATTATTTGTTGGCTATTACTATATAGATCATAGACCTTTTAGCCATATCGTTTTGCTTGTTAGCATTTGCTTTCCTCAGTATAAAGCTGTACAATCTGCTAAACAAATGAAGGCATTCTACTTTATCGAGCATCAACAAGACTCTAAGTGGAGGAAGCAGCCCCCGATGAAATTTTGCGAAATGTGTACATTTTTACCAGCATTTCAGAAAAATACCGCTGAAAATCTTTAAAATGCTATTAAAAATCATATAAAAGCCATTAAAGGTCCTAAATGCCACTAAAATCCTGTAGAATGCTGTTTATTCCCAAAAATATTATCACACCCCCCTCACGCCCTCCAATGTTTTAGGTTGCCCCCACTAAAATAAATTTCTGGCCTTACACCTGATATAAGACAAGCCACCTCCAGCTTTACTGAATTGAATTTTTCAAATCCTCATCTAACACAGTCATGCACAACACAACTATCACAGCATCACACAATTTGCCAGACATAAAATTGATATATGTGTCAGCAAGACCTTTCCAAAATCATTTGGCCTTACCCCTAATCATTTGACTATCCTGATGGAAGGCAGAGAATTCCAATGAACATGCAGCTTTAAAAGCACCTCATGGATATATTTCGGCAACACTTGGCTCATGGTATTTTCCACTTAGGTCATTATACTACTTTTTTGAGTTGCTTTTTCATATCATCCTCCTCATGTTTCTTGAATTCTCAAGCATATGAGCATGCAGAATTGACATCACTAACAGTTTTACAACTCCCGTAGTTTTTCATATTACTGCAATAGTACTGTCTATACAATACCGAAGTTATCATTTTGTCCAGCTCCGTGCATATGAACCCCACCCCCCGCCCCCCAAAAAAAAAACCAGAAGTAGAACTACCAAATGAAAAAGAAACTAAACTAGACGTTGTAAGCAAATATGTCAAGTCTTATACAAAATAAAATCCACATCACCATTGGGAATAGAAACTATGGAATTTCTACTTTAAGAAATGCTTATACCAGGTATACAAATCCTTCTGCAGCTTCAACAATGGCTTTCATTCGCTCTTTCGGAGTTGTGGGTGTTGTTAGAAGTACCTTAACCACAAGGAATAATGTATGAATTAGTCCTACATACAGTATGCACACAGATAAACTTAGGCACTGTATTGAAATGTATTCTTGCAATTATAGTACAACCATAAGATCATAAGGTACACTAACATTTCATGTGCATCACTCTTTCATCAATAGGCTAAAAAACTAAATAGGCACCGCTAGATGGACAAACTTAACATCCAGCTGGACCTATTTTATAATTCTTATCCCACTACTCTCAGTTACATTACATCCAAACTGCCAAATATTCCCCTATTGCGCTAATCATTCAGAGGAAAAAGAGTGAATTAGATAAAAAAGCATATTCCATAACTAGCTCTACCACCCAAAAGAATAGCTTAAAATATCCAATTTCACTAATTAGAAACTTCTTTGAAGGCAATTCAAATGAAATTTAAGGAAATTCGAAATTGTAATGTCCAAACAAATAAACTCAAAAACTGTACATAACACCACCTAATGCTACAACTATCGCCAGGAAATATTTGACACACAAGGAGCCATGTTTGAGGCATGTGCACATTCATTAGCACTTATTTGACACTTCACTGGCAAATGGTCCTCTCCAGCATACTATCAAATTGTTCATAGCATCAAGAAAATGTTTATAAAATCAGAAATGAATCAATTTTTGGCAGACATGTCCGGGCACTAAAGAAATACTTATTTCACAATTGGAAAATCATAATTTTGTGCCACAGCAAAAGAAAGAATAAATTATTTATAGCTTGGTTCAAGTTAGAGGTCACAAACATAGCAGCAAAGATGGAACAAACTTGTATCCATTCGACCATTTTTAAGCATATGAAACCTGTGAATAATGTAGAAACCATTATAGAATCATGCCCATCATAAGGTCGCTTTTGGTTTTGCTCTATTTTCATTTCTAGCCACAATTTCCCCTTTTTATATAAGTAACACCAATTATTTGATTTTATTAAGGTGTCAGAAATTTTCATGATTACAAAAACAGTGGGTTTTTCTTATATCTTGGCTTGACTTTTTTCGGTCAATGTCTGGAATACTTCTAGGAAGTTATCCTACAAACAGAATTCCAAAATGAGTCAAAACAATGAAAAGGGACATTAACGCACCAACTCAATGTTATTCTTGGCAGCTTCCTTTCTCAAGATCTCAGTTTCTTCCAGAGGAACATCAGGGACCACAAGGCCTAAGAGAGAGTACATGAGATAGATTATTTCAAAATGAAGAAGAAAATAGAAAAGAAAGCAAGGATAGAGGTTGACAAATGAGTCATAACCTAGAAACAGTAAAGGCAAATAAATAGTAAAAGAGCAATGCACATTTTCCTCCTCAAAGAAGTTTACCATCTTTAAAAACATAGTTGTGGCATAATGCTTTGGAATCTCAACCTCCAGAAATATTGCTTATCCTCCTCAATAAATGCGAATGCTTTGGATCAATTATATAAGTTATCATCTTCTTGATATTCTCATATAAGTCAGGGATTTGATGTTGCCCATAAGGGATAGTCACTCTAACGAGCCTCTGGGTGCTTACCCGAGTTCCTAAATAAGTTCTGGATAGACATAATTGGAGGAAAATTTTGGTGATTATTTCAGAGCAGGATCCCCAAGATAAAATAAGAAAATGAAAAGCATTTTAAAATGGTTTCATTGACCACTAATCTACTATATTGAGTTCAGGATCCATGACCAGTTTCCAAATGCTCTAATGGACCATTTAGTATAACTGAAAGGAACCTGTAAATGACAAGGACTTGACTAGCAGATAATGATTTTGAGTTGAGAATGACATGCCTCATCCCTTGTTTCACTAAAGAGGAAAAAAAATGTTGGAACTGAAAAACCTTCTTGCGGGACTTGCAATGTAACTGAAACCCATGCTCAACTTGTGAGCTATGAATAATAAGTTTCCCTCAATTAATGAGCCTTATGGGATGTCCAACACAACCTATAATGGCACTCTATGTAGCTTGCACATTCAAGACATAAACTTGATCTAACCTAGAAACCCGATTCAACTAGGAAATACAAGAGTCAAGAAAAGTTCGTCTCCATCCAAAGAATGACAGAGATAATACAAATGGTAGAGCTATTGCAGACAAAAACTGTACCAAACATGAAGCCTGTGTGCAAACAACATTATAGTATATAGAACATTAAATTAGAAAACAAATTTCACAACTGCAAATGTGGAATATGTGCATGACAAATGTACAATGAAGGGCAATTTGGTCATTACCATGTACTCCAACGCTCCTTATTGTGGACATGAATTTATCAACTCCACGCTTAAGTATTGGGTTGTAGTATGTAAACAACGCAATGGGGCTAGATATTTGTGGAACCACCTATGTAGCCAATGAAAGAGTGAGTTTCATCAATGCTATGTAACTGTAGGTAAGACTCACAGGAAAGTGATGTAGAAAGACAACAGTCTTACAAACAATATAAACATGAAAAGGCTTGAATTTATGAACCTATTGTACCCATAGTTATAATCAAAGAAAAGGCTTGAATTTATCAACCTACTGTACCTATTGTTATAATCAGAGAAACATGTATACATTCACTGCCCCATCCTATTTTAGCTTAAATCTCCCTCATTCATATGCTATTGTTGCTACAATCGTGCATTAAAGGATCCTCCTTGCACTTAATCTGTGTGCACCAAATTTCAAGCATCTTCCAGTACATGTATGGTATACCCACACAGCTCATCTAAGAAGAAAAATGAGAGTGAAAAAGCAACATATACTAAAAAAACATGTGCGTTGGTGTTAACAGGCAGTTTAAACTCAGGTCAATGCATGGAGATCATTCTAGTTGTTCAAAAGATGTTAGCATATTGTGTGCCATTGCCGATGTGTTCCACTCTACAGTGCCCTAAAAGTGTGTAGAGAAGAGTTAGTAGCCCTACCTCCTTCAACATCATCAAGATTGCATCAAAGTTTGCCCCCCTTGCCAAAGCACGCGTAGCAGCAGCCTGCAGGAATAAGGATAAATAAACAAACTGAGAAATTATAGCATCACTTGCAAACAAAGCAAACAATCATCTTTGACATACCTGAATAACTGGACCATCAGCTAATGGATCGGAGTATGGAACACCCAATTCAATTATATCTGAACCACAACTATCAAGGATCTTCAACGCTTCCACAGTGGTACCAAGGTCTGGATCGCCGGCAGTGATATATGGTATGAAAGCCACCTTCAGGATATGCATAATTTCAGAAGAAAATTACAAGAAAGACAAAACAATCCTTGGAAATGGTATTAGAAGAACAATCCTTAAAAGACAAAAACAAACCTTAGAAATGGCATTATAGGCACAATCCACATTCAATATGTTTAATATTAGTTTGATCAAATCCCAAGTGCACGAGGAAATTTCAAAAATTAAGAATTTGGATGTATCCTCATATTAAGATACTATTAGGTATGCTCCAGCCTTGGATAAAATGTTTGCCTAATCATCTAGATACTCCTAACTCTGAAACAGCTCGAAAAATGAACAGGCCTCAAATTCCCAAAATTCATATTAATTATGGTTTGGGAATGCATTTCGAAAGCCCCATCTATGTCTTTCCTTCCTTAATAAAGTGAACTAAGCTTTAGAACAAAACTGAGAACACCAAAACATTATTCTTGAAAACAAGACTAACCTTGTTCAGGACCACATGCATGCGTGTTTGCATGTCATTAGAAGCCAAATGGTTTAAATAGAAAAAGAAATTTCTGATACCCCAAATTCCATAATCATGAGACAGACCGTGGAGATGCTAAGAAACAACTTTCACAAAAATAAAATAAAATAAAAAATCAAAGACACCCAGAACAGATAACAGGCCTGATTCAAAATTTATTCAAAATAAATAGGAAGAAGAATAAAGTTAATGAGCTAAGAAAAGGGTGTCCTCACTTTGCCATTTTCTCTTAATCTTCTGAATGTTTCGGAGAGGCCAACGGTAGAAGATGAGACGCTGAGAGACGCCATTGGCGTGAATGATTTAGTTGAAACACTCAACTTACGAGATGGATATTTCAGGAGATTAGTTTCAGATTTGCCTTTTAGTTGCATAAACCCACTTGCTTTGAAAGCAATTGCCATCGAAATCGAGAGAGAGAGAGAGGGATAGAGAGAGAGAGAGAGAGAGAGAGAGAGAGAGAGAGACTCTGAGATGGGGTTTAAGCGAGAATACCCTGGGGAGCCCCCTTGCGCAATATTTCAAATGTCCTAAATTTCTAAAAACGATGGTTTCAAGGAAAAATATGAATTTGCGATTACAATCAAATTTATTATTCATAATTTGGCAAGCATCGACGAGACCAAAATACCCTTAAGTCAATACAAATAATAAAATATGAGAATTCTAGAATAGTCAAACAATTTATAATAAATTTTTTTATATTTCTTTAATTAAATTTTAAAATTGTTATGAAAAATCCAAAATTTGTGTAGAATATTGTATTAGTGAAAGGTAGAGCATGTTGTCAGGGAGAAAAGAAATTCTCTCAAGATTTCTTTCACAATTTTTAATTACACTAATTAATATTTTATCATATTTTTTTATTTATATGTATCTTTATAAAATATTTAATTTAAACTAAGTTCTTGAAGGAATTTGGTATTTAATTTTTCTTTGTGTCTAGTTACATCATAACCAAATTAGAATAAAATTAGTTAGAATTTCTTTCTTATAAATACCATACAATTATTAAATAATGAAAATTTTTATGAACAAATAATGAATAGATTAAATGATTTTTTTAAAAAAAAAGTACAATAAGAGCCCATATGTAAAGTAGATAGTATTATAATTGCTATTCAAAGAATATTTCAATTATTTTTTTAAGGTGTAGATATAATATAATAAAATGAATCTGCAGAGAAAAAATAATAATTCAAGTAAAATAATTTTTTAAAAGATAATAAAAATGTGCTTAACAATATTAATTAAGAAATATCAAAATATCACTACATAACTATGAAAAAAACACAATAAATGTTTAAAATAATAGTAATACACATATCACTTTGAATTTTCTTAAAATAAAATAAAATGATTTTTAATAATTTCATATTCCGCTATTATTTATTTTTAACAATTATTATAACTTTAAAAAATTTTACTTTCTTATAATAATTATTCTAAATATAATAGCATGTGGGTGTATGATTTTCCTTTTTCCTTTTTATTATTGATGGGTAATTTTTGAATTATGCAATTTGTATAGTTGAACAAAATTTGAATATAAAAAATAGATAAATATGATTCTGATATCATATTTAGTATATTAAAGATGAAAAGTAATATAAAATAATATTAATTTAGAGAAAATATATAAAATTTATTAATACAAATATGGAAATATAAAAATAAAGAAAGTTAAATATTTTTAAAATTAAATAATTAATTTAATTAAAAAATATGATATACTATATAAAAAATTTTGCGGCACTCATAGCAACCTGAGTATATATTTGTATAGGCATGTGGGTATTTTGGTCTCATCAAGTTTTATTAAATCATAAATAATAATAATTTTGATTCTTCCATCGGAAAATCATATCATTCCCCGTCAACCATCGATTTTCGAAATTTAGCAGATATGGATTCGGGTAAGTGCAGCGTTTTTATTTTTCGTAGTAAATAACAATAGGTTTACAATTATTATGGTTATCATTTTCTTTATTTTTGTTGCATCATTTTTTTCCTCTCATTTATGTTGGATTAAATCAATTATAAGACATTAAAAAGTCTTGAATCGAGTTTACTACAAATATTTTAAAATAAAAAATTATTATGTATCATATCATATGATTATTTAAAAGATTGAATAAAAAATTTTCAAAAAAGATATAATTAATATTCAAAATTAAATGTATTTTGGATTTTTTTTTTAGGATTTGCTGGATATTCAAAGGGGGAAGGGTTCAAGTGTGCATTGCTGCCAAATGATAAAGTTGTAAATGTGGGGTATACAAAATGAACGATGAGGAATTGAAGATGCAGCTAGGGTTACTGGATTTGGATGTATATTTCTTTAAAGAGACAAAAAATAATAATAAAAAAAATACGTATTAAAGGACAGTCGATTTAGTGGAATGAGATATTAAATTTCTTAATTAAATATCGGATTAAAAACTCGAGAATATAAAAAACAACGCAGAGAGAGCCACCTCTTATAAATGGTCCCTATAAGAGTCGAGTCAAATTAATTGGAATATAATTCTGAATATCGGTCGGTAATTCTAAAACTAAGGCAAAAAAGAAATGTAATTTTAAAGTTAGAAGACAAAGTATCCATTCCAAAATTAAGGGCTCCTTCAAATTTTCAGACTTTAGGAATGGATTGATACATGCACCTTAAGGACATTCACTCCATTTTTATAATGTATTATTAAATGAATGTTCACAAATTCTGAAGGTTTGGAAAAATTAAGAAATGGATTTGTTTAAGGTTGTATTGAGAGATTTAAAATAGTTTAAGATTTTTCACGGGAGTGTGCTATTCAAGTACATCGGATTCGCTGCATTATGCTCACGTGACCGGTAGAAGCCACGAGAATATGTAAATCGTGAATGGTATGTTGTTTCGAGTTCACTGGACCATTTTTCTTATTAAAAGGTGTACCCAACAACCCAACTTTTTTTTTTTAAACGCAGGATCTTCAAATTTTAATATAATACACCACTGAAAACTCATATATATATATAGATATATAAACATAAGATTCATTATTCAATAATATATATTTATATAAATGATTGATATTTGATAATCATGTTGAATCTGACTAAATCTAATTTAAATTGGGTTAAACTCTTAACAGATAACTTTTCTTATGCCTGTTTCTGTTTCTGTCATACAGGAAAATCGAATCCGAAATATTGTTTAATGGATACTAATAGATATTAGTATCTAACTATTAAATCAATTAGGTATCGATAATACATATATATTAGGAGATCCGTAGATATAAAAATATACAATAAAGATAATGAATCAGTTTTATTGAAAAAGATTATCAAATATATAAAAGTTTGGTTATATTTTTTATAACAGTTTTGTTTTAATTATAGTGATAATGTACATATAATTTTATATATTTAATATTTTTAGATTTTATCAAAAGATAATTAGTTTTAATGGATGCAGTGTTAAATTTTTTAATTAAATTTTAAATAATAAAAAAATATATTGAGAGAATGGTCATCTAAATAGGGTTTCACAGATAATTAAATTAAATTAATCAAAATATAATTCTTAATATTCGTGATAGAAAACAAATATATATATATATATATATATATATATATGTATGTATTATATATATCTTACTATAATAGAAAACAATAATGGTGGGAGAGGTGTACGAGGCTTTGCCACCACGGTAGTGAACTTGCTGCTGTTTATCCTTTTTTTTTTTTTCTCATTTTTTGGGTTTTTTTAAAATTTTTTTCCTGATTTATCCTTTTTTTTTTACATTTTTTTCACCCTTTCCCTTTCCTCCTTTTTTTTTATTTTTATTTTTATTTTTTTTGGATTTCTTCTTCTTCCTTTTTTTTTACTTCATTTTTTTCCACCATTCACCGTTCTTTTTTTTCACTTCTTTTTTTAGATTCCACGGTTACCGATTTGTTACTGTTATTTTTCTTTCTCTTCACCCTTCCCTTTTTTTTATTACTTTTTTTGAATTCCTTATTCTTTATTTTTCACCATTCACCCTTTTTTTTCACTTTTATTCACTATTACCGATTTGCTACTATTTCTACTTTTTATTTCTTCTTTTTTTCACACATTTACCCTTTTTTTCTTCTTTTTTTTTTTCATCATTCATCCTTGCTTTTTTTTTTTGGGTTTTCTCTTTTATTTTTACTTTTTTTTCACCCATCACCCTTCTTTTTTTCACTCTTTTTTTTTTTTTGGGTTTCATGTTACCGGTTTGCTACTAGTCATTTTTTTTACTTCTTTTTTTTGGCTTTCTTCTTTTTCTTTTTTATTTTTTTCCACCCTTCACTCGTGGGGAGAGAGGAGTGAGAGGGGATGTCATCTCGAATGAGAACGATTGGCTACTGTTTTCTCTTTCTTTTTATTCCTTTTTTTGGGATTTCTTTTTTCTTTTTGTTTTTTTTTCATTTTTTACTTCTTTTTTTTTTCACCCTTCACCCTTCCTTTTTTTTTTTTACATTTTTTGGATTTTTTCCTTTTTTTTTTCACCTTTCACATTTCTTTTTTTTCATTTCTTTTTTTTTTTTGGATTCTACTTGTTGGTTCTAAAGACAATCAAGAAAGTGAGGTTGAATTGGTTGTCTAAAACTTAGTTTTTCAAAAAACTAACTCCACCTAGATTCAATAATTAAAGATATGGTCAGTCTAATACAATAATTAAAGATAAGCATAAGGAGACAAATCTGTTTTTATAGTGGTTCGGACTTATACCTACATTCACTCTTCCAGCCAAGCAAGTCGGGATCTAGCCACCAGTTAGTTTTCACTAAATCGAATCAACAACATACATTACACTTGTTGACTTCTGATTTTTATACCATGAAGAATTCTTTGTCCAACAATGGAAGATAAATCACATACAAAAACAATCAAAAGTTTACGGTAAATGTAACATAAGAAAATGTGACAACAGGATTCTCAGAATTATAGAAGTTTTTCTTGAGTTTTTCCTTTTGGTGCTATGAAGTCTCAGAAAAATGATATTTATTCACCCACTCATGTTCTCCATTCTCTCTCGCTGAAAAACCTACTGATAGCTGCTGCATTTGATAGCAAAAAGACTCAACTAACGATAGTAAAAATTCCCAAATTTATCAATAATAACTTCTCTAACCATTCTGAAAAAAAAGTTTCAAATTCTCTTTAAATAATGATATTTACTAGTAGTAAATATTTTTCTTCTAAAATTTAAATATCTTTCTAAGATATTCAAAAGTTAGTTAGATTATATTTATATGATAGCTCCTCCAAAAAAAATTCGAAATCAGTTTAGAAATTCTGTTTCGGTTTAGAACTTTCCAGCATAATTTGCTGACTTTGCTCATTTATTTTTTCATTAAAATCTCAATAAAATTGTACTATAACAACACATATTTATTGTCCAACTATAGTAATATATTGTTGAATAAATAATCTCATAAGTTCTTAATCTGTGATGAAAATATCGAGTTCCAAATACCCACTGAAAACTATATTTTGTCCAGAATTTCTACTATATAAAATGAGTGATCAAACAACTTTTAGTTGAATTTTTTCCACCATTCCAACAAGATAATTGTATTGTAATTGCTTGAATTTGAAGTTTCATATATTCTCTTTAAAACATAATTTTCGGTATCGAAAGTATTTCAGTATATAGGAAGATATGAAGGTCCAAATATTGTCAAATGATCACTGTTTTTATATTTAGAAAATTTTCTAAATGATTGAATATGAATTGTTCTCATATTGGGATATTTTTGTGTACATTTAGAATCAGTTATAAATTAAGTGTAGTACTCAATATACACTTACCTTACTGACTGGATCTTCAATAGATATAAAAAAAAATTTATTTCTATGACCAAATAAGTTTTACTTTTATGATCGATTTTATGACTAATTCTATCACTTTTCAATTGAATAAAAAATTCTACACACTAAATAAATTGATTAGAATCATATAAGAGATTTTGTTATCATCAAAACTAAGGAGACAATAATTTTCTCAACACTACAGTTATCGGTTTACTACTATTCATTTTTTTTACTTCTTTTTTTTTTTATTTCTTCTTTTCTTCTTTACATTTTTTTCCACCATTCACTATATATATATATATATATATAATCTTCTTAATTAATAATAATAATAATAATAATAATAATAATAATAATAATAATAATAATAATAATAATGTTACTATTATAGAAAGTAACAATTGGAAGGGGGTGTGGGAGGACGTACCACGTCAGATGGAAGTAATAGCATACTATTCTCTCCTTTTTTTATCTCTTTTTTCAAGATTTATTTTTTTCTTTTTCTAAGATAAGAAATAAACGAGAGAGGGGGAACGGGAGAGAGTAGCATCTCGGATAACTATTCCCCCCCCTTTTTTTCCTCTTTACTTTCTTTGGGTTTCTTTTTATAATTTTAATTTTATTTTAATTTTAATATTTATTAACTATATATAAAGAAACAAGTGGGGAGGGGTGGGAGGGATTGTCACATTGGATGGGAATAGTTTGTTGCTGTTCCATTTTTTTCTTTTTTTTGGGTTTTCTTCTTCCTTTTTTTTTACTTCTTTTTTTTTTCACTCTTCACTCTTTTTTTTTATTTCTTCTTTTTCCACCGTTCATCATTTTTTCACTTTTTTTTGTTCCATTATTACTGGTTTACTACTATTTTTTTTACTTTTTTTTTGTTTCTTCTCTTTTTTTTTTTGCTTCTTTTTTTTTTTACTTCTTTTTTTCCCACCCTTCACCCTCCTTTTTTTTTTTTTACTTTTTTCTGGATCTCTTCTTATTTTTCTTTTTTTTTTTTACTTCTCTTTTTTTCTACTTTTCACCGTTCTTTTTTTTTTTAGATTTCAAAGTTATCAGTTTATTACTATTCCTCTTTTTTATTCTCTTCTTTTTTTTTTTACTTTTTTTCTTCCTTCACGCCTTTTGCCTTATTAACTCTCTTTTCTCATCTCTCTACTTTTTTTTACTTTTTTTTTTTTGTGAATTTCACTGTTTTCGCAACTCTCTTTGGAAATCTCTATTCTTTTAATGTCTCTTGGTGCAATTTGGTTTTTTTGAGTCATTTTCTTTTTTTTGGGTATTTTTTGATTGTCTAATTTATTAAAATATCATCTGATAAAAAAACTGTGTGTATATACAGTTACAGACCATTGAAGGTTTTTTTTAAAAAAAACAAGTGGGGATGAGGAGATGGGAGGAATTGCTACCATGGATAGAAACAGTTTACTACTGTTCTTTTTTTTGGGTTTCTTCTTTTTTATTTTTTTATTTTTTTATTTTTCATCTTTTTTCTTTTTTTTGTTTTTTTTTTTACTTCTTTTTTTTGGGACTTCACCCTTCCTTCTTTTTTTTTGGGTTTCTTCGTCTTTTTTTTTTTTACTTTTTTTTTACCTTTCACCCTTCACCCTTTTTTTTCACTCTTTTTTTTTTGGGTTCCCCTTAAACTCGTTTTCTACTATTTCCTTTTTTTCTACTTTTTTTTTGGTTTATTCTTTTTATTTTTTACTTTTTTTTTATATTTTTCTTTTAATAATTATAACATCCACAAGAAAAAGAAAAAAAAATTTGGGCCAAAGCCGCACCTTGTGTTCGTGTGTGTGTGTGTGTATATATATATTGAGGCATTTTCAGGAGGCCCAATCGCCCAAAGGCGGTCATAACCGTATGAAAGGGGATTGGTTTTGTCGGCCGAAACCAAAATCCAGGAGCGGACAAAATAAAATCAACAAAAACAGTCAACACGTCGTAGTTGACTTCACTTCTCCCTCCCCGCTCACGCAAAACCGACGTCGTTTTAACCACCACTACAAAACAAAGTGGCTTCTCCGTAATATTCTTAAAAAGTAGTACCTTTCCCCAAAGTCCACCAATTTTAAGCTCGCGGAGGGGGAGTGGAAAAAAACATGTTGCAGAAAAACTCTCCACTTTTCTCTCTCCATCACACACACACACACACACACACCCCTCTCTCTCTCTCTCTCTCTCTCTCTCTCTCTCATGTGCAAACCCTAATTCACTAAACCCCAGAACAAGTTCCAAACTTCAAACACTCAATCATGGCAAACACTCCAACAGAGGGAACAAGTGATGACTTTTTCGACCAAATTTTGGGAATTCAGACATACGCTGGAGCTGAGAGTGGCTTGCCGGGAAGTGACGGTGGTTTGGCCGGAGCTCCAAATCCGATGGTGCTTCAGCTTAGTTCGGGTGACGGGTCGGGCCATATGCTTGGCGGAGCCGCTGGTGGTGGGTATCATGGGTTTCCGTTATCTTTGGGCTTGGAGCAGGGCAAAACTTCCGGATTTCTTAAACCGGAGGATACGGCTACCGGCAGTGGTAAGCGGTTTCGAGACGATGTTGATGCAAGTGCTGGTGCTAAGACTGTAAGGCTCTCTCTTTCTCTCTCTCATACTGTTATGCTTGGTGTTATGTGGTATTTAAGAGTAGAATGAGGTTTGGCTAGTGAGATTCTGATATATATGGAATGTTAGTATAGTGGGTTTAGAAAGGAAGATGGAAATTGTGGGTAGATGGTAATTGTTAAATGAAGTGAAAACTAGGTTCTACAGAGTTGTTTTGATGTTTTGAGTTTAGGGTTTTGTACTGCATTTTTGAGAACATTTGTAAAGAAAATTAAATGATTCCGAGACCGTCGAGGATATATGGTAATTTCTTCCTTTTTAATGACTTTGGAAATTCCGGTTCCTTCATTTTGGGGAGGGGTGGGGTAAATTTTTGAATTTTGGTGAAGCGAAGATGTGCAAGTTTACGGTCACTTGGTTTCGGATTACAAGGTTGAACCGTTTCTTAAACAGTCGAACATCTTAACGGACTAGCTTCCCTTTTCCTTTCCAAAATGAAACAGGGATCATGAAGTTGTCCGATAATCAAATCATGACGATGAATTCCTCTACGAGGATGACAGTCCAGTCATCCTTCATAATTTGTATTCTTTTTCTTTTGTATTGTTTTTTCCTTGTGGTTACTAATGGGCGAATCAGTTTATTGGGGCAGAATGTCATCGATTTGTTGCTCTGTACAGTATTTAACATCTGTCTATTCTCCACGGACTTTCCATGGCCAGCCAATGCCTAGTACAGTTGCTGCAGCACCTCATCCACCTGCTATTCGCCCAAGGGTGCGTGCAAGGCGAGGACAGGCCACAGACCCACACAGCATAGCTGAGAGGGTAAGCTTTTTGTCACCGCTTTCTACATGGTCCCCATTTTTAAGACTGGCAAGGAAAGTCAAGAAGTACTTCAAGGATGTGAAAACCATGCGCTGAAAAAACTATTTACATTAGAGTGATCCATGAGAAATTTCAAACAAGATTATGCTAGTCCAACTTTTTACTACAAATGAAATTCTAATATAGACCATAGACGTAATATTAATACTGGTATTTATGCATATGGAGCCAAAACACTTTCTTTTTCCAATGGATTATTTTGCCATATCTGCTGGAAATAGCATGTCTGAATATGCACAATTTCACTCTGCTGGTTTTCGGTATTTTACAATGCCCATTATATTCTAATTGGCATTTTTTGGCTGCTGCATGGCAGAAAGAAGTGTATTTTGTAATTGATTTAACTTGCAAAACATATCTACGGTTGGAAATTGCTCATTGTTTGTATTAATACAATATACTGCTTCTCTATCTTTTTTTCTCCCTTGCAACGTGCTGCTTGTCATCCTTGATTGTTGTTCACTAATTATGCATGTTTTCCTCTGGTGTAGCTACGAAGAGAGAGAATAGCAGAAAGAATTAGGGCCTTGCAGGAGCTGGTGCCTAGTGTTAATAAGGTCAGTGAATTCTCAGTCTGTGTCATGATATACATGCACGTATTTGTGGAAGAGAATAACTTGTCAAATCTGTTTATCATCACTTGGAGAACCATTGGGAAATTTGTTATAATGTGGGGCTGTCAATTGCTGGGCAAAGAATCTGCTCTTTTACGGAAGAACTTCAGGAAATTAATGACCCTTATGATTTGAGGGGCCAAGAGAACAATAATCAGCTGAAACCATGATGATTTTTGGGGGGGGGGTGCATACATTTTTAAGGGATTTAGTTTTAAGAGAACTTGTTTCTTTAATGCTTGGTAGATTAGAAAGCTTCCATTACTTCCTGAAATAATTTTATTCTCAATACCATATTAGGCTTGTGATATATGTCAAATTTGGTGATGACAATCAAAATAGGGAACATGCCATTAAACATAAAGCTCGATTAGGTGGTTGTCTTGATTATTCAGTAAGCTTTGTACTTTGAAAACTAAGAACTAAGTGCCTCCGTTCCCTGCTCTGCCACACGAGGCTTTGTTGAGTTGTGCCACAACAAATCCGAAATATTTCTGTCATGATTATTAAGCATGTTCAACCATCTGTGGACAAATTTCTTTGATTTATTTCTGTTAGCATGGGTTGGTATTGCTTCCTTTCTTGGGGCATTATTTCATTGATGCTCCTTATTGGGTAGAGTTTTGGTGTAGAACAAGGTCTTAATTGAATATGATATTTTATGGAGTCCAAAATGATTCTCTCTTGCAAATATTTTATTCCAATAAACAATTTTGTGGATACCTTCTTCTTGTGTTGATTAATTCTCAAGATAGGACTTGGCACTGTAGAGGTTAGATTTAATGAAAATTTTAATAATCGCCAAGATCTTCAAGAAGACTTTGATTAAAATTAAAAATATTTGAACCATTTTTTCCCTACATAATGGCAAATTCTCTGCATGTAGCTTTTTTTGTGGTTGTAGTTCTTCATATTTGATAGTTTCTGCTGTTAAGATGAATCATTTCTCTGCTCAGTCCTTTGCTGTCGAAAATTTTACAATTTCAAGGTCTCCCGTATATAGTTGGAGGTCGAATCACTTACAATACCATGTGAATGTGCACCAGTTTCTTTGCTTATTATATGGCGACTAAATGTAACAAAGAATTTGTCAAAAAGTTAAGGATATACATTAATGGCACAACAATCACAAAAATCTGGCAAAATATCCAGAATGCAATGCATATGCAGTTCCAAACCAATCACTGACTGCTGCACAATGCTGGTCTTTGACTTGTCTTGTTATGGATTCCTCTGCTTAAAAAAATTTTGTTATACACAATGATGTGGGATCCTACTAGAGCTGACTTGTGCCAATGCATTGAAACCTCTTGCTGGTGGTGCTATATCCAACTAGATGACTTGGTTTGTTGCTTGAATATATATGACATGTTGTACTACAAAATAGTACTATTATTACATTCAAGATTTATAGGAGATGTACAGTATTTAATTAATAAATCCGTGCATTTCTTCTATAGACAGACAGAGCTGCCATGCTTGATGAGATTGTGGATTATGTGAAGTTCCTAAGGCTCCAAGTGAAGGTAACATGTTGGTTGTCTATTTTACTGGTAATATCGTGTCATTTTGGGCTTTTGCACAAGTCAATTCTCTATGTCAAAGACCAAGTTGGTAGCAAATTTTTTGTGAACAATGTTGGTTTCTATGTTTTATTGCTCATGATTTGCATTCATTTACTTGATAGGTTTCTGTAGAGCATTGTTGGCTGCTATTGTTTTGCTTATACATTAACTTGACAGGTTTTGAGCATGAGTAGATTGGGCGGAGCTGGTGCAGTGGCACCACTTGTTACGGACATTCCTTTGTCCTCAGTTGAGGTAGTAAGGAGAACTTATGCTTGCACTGATTTGTTTATTTAATATATTCATTTTTGTGAATTTTCTATTTTGAACTGTAGGAAGATGCAACTGAAGGTGGAAGAAATCAGCCTGCATGGGAGAAGTGGTCAAATGATGGCACAGAGCGAGAAGTAGCCAAGCTCATGGAAGAAAATGTTGGGGCTGCGATGCAGTTCCTTCAGTCCAAGGCACTCTGTATCATGCCAATCTCGCTTGCCACAGCTATTTACCATGCACAACAGCCTGACCCCACAACACTTGTGAAACCCGAAACAAACCCCTCTTCATAAAAGTTAAAAAAATGGTGCACCAATGCCACAACCCTAAGCTACCCCGGTTACATATTTGGGGTCCCCTCACCCAAAATGGTACCATCCCAACTGTACGGGTCAGTAAGTTGCTCTCTTTAAATTGCTATCAAAGTCAGATGCCATATTTCCAGCTCTTTTGCTTTTAAATTTAGCCTTTGTCAAAACGGGGGTTTGATGTCACACCTTAAAAAAATGCGATCACCCCTCGATTGAGTCATTGTCTATTGCCAACTCCAACTAAAGGAGGAGAAATTGTCAAAGGCCTCTTGATGTGCCTTTCTTTTTTGGTACCAATGGTAGGAGTAGTGATGAATGATGAAAGCAAACTTTTATAGTGGGGGGCTCTCAAAATTTTTTTTCATATAGTGGGTGGTGGGACCTTGTAAAAGGGGTGTATTTGAATATATATATATATATATCTATGTAATTGTAATTTATCTTTTGGAGCAAATGGAATGCTAGTTAGAATGGATAATGGTTGGTTGTTTGACAGAGGTAGGCTTTGTTGGCAAATAGAAATCGATTGGTGCTACCATTGGATCCGTTTTACAGGGGTCAGTGGGTTGTGCTTCCAAAAGTAATTTGACCTAACCTTTTCTATTCTCCAAAACCATCATTGGAGAGAGAGAGAGAGAGAGAGAGAGAGAGATTGCTCCATGGATGCAATTTGCCGACTAGGTAGTTGTGCCTGAGGTCAAGGGACGGCATTGTATATGTGAAGTCTCTGGTCTGACGAAGAGGAAATGAAAGGTCTCGTGTGATCAGTTACTGCAGACTTGTGCTTCCTCGTGGCGTGTTCACACTTCTTTTAGTTGTGTTCATTTCGTGGGCTATTGGTCAAGTGCAGCTAGAGAGGGTGACTCGAATCTTTATGGACCTGGCTTATTTCGTTAATTAAACTATAGCTGGAATACAAACATAATCTTGAGCCAAAGTTTAAATATAATGCTCAAGCTCGTTAATGTAAATGGCCCTAGGAGGCTCATTTAAGCCCTAGTTGGATTCTTTCAACCAATTAAATTGAATAATAATTTTAGACTCATTAGAAAATAAGATATGATTTAGGTGGGCTTGTTTGAGAAATGAATTAAGACGGCTCATTTAGAAATTGAATTGTGGTTAACACCTTTTCACCGATTAGTCTTGCAATATATAAAGAAAAGTTTAGCACTGTAAGTCCCATCTTCAGAACTTCCTTAGGAGACTCATGAAATCAATACTTAATAGTGCTTGCTACGGTACCTGCGCAAATTAATTGGTGCAAAAGATAGTGACACTAAATTTTTCCAATAAAACATAAGTACTGAAAACAAGTAAAGAACATCTTCTCGGGTACAATGCAATAGAAGAATGGAAAGAAATCAACTGTCATTTACTTCTCAATGTTTCAAGATTTATTTGCATCAAGGTGTTTTGCCTGCAAGACAAAGAGCAATCCAAGTTAAATTACATCCACACACCATTAGTCTAGAGCCCCTAATACTTGAGGGAAATGTTAGTCTCAGGTAGTTTATAAAGGAGTGTATTCAAATTCATTGGTTACAAATAGAATGAACAAACTTGGCATTTGAAAAGGTAATTTGCAAGAAACTATACCAGAAAAGTTTCTGGTGCTTTTTTGCGAAAGAAGATCGAGCATTTTGGAGGTCTCAACAATAGCATACAACTCCTAGAAGCTCGCCAATACCCATGCTTTGGATTATTAAAGACAACGCATACCCACTTCAACCTTAGCAGGCATCAAGATCCCGGCATGGTGGGGCCTTTGGTTCACCTAACAATGTAGTATTCCCTCCCTCTGGTCCAGCGTTAATGCGCCCCGGGTTTTGAGTGCCCCTCTGAAATGAAATCAATTAAGCATTATAGCTCATGTACCAAGTCAAACAATGGAAGATATTTACTTCCTTGATGCCTTACCGGAGGCTTTTCCCCCTTTCTCAACTTCTCAACCATCTCTATAACGCGCTCTGGGGTAACATCTTCCTGCATTTAAGTAGAATTACATTTAGACTTCAAAAATGTAAGTTTGTTTCATCACATCAGAAATATATGCAAAAAGGAAGGGTTATAGTGGACCCACATAATAATTGTAGGTATATCCTTCAGATCCTTTAGTGTAATCAGCCACTGTAATCATAGGGGCATTTACGCAGCATCCCTGCAAGGGTGAGAGAAGAAAGAAAAAGTTGCAACAAGCATAGCTCATTTGTGATAAATCTGTGTTGAACGTGTTGTCAATCAAGCACATATGAAATATGGGAGATACACAGGAAAATAATGAGGAAGAAAACTAACCATGCATTCCATTTCTCCAACAGAAAACATACCATCCTTTGTCACTTCTGGAACACAGACAACAGCAACTTATCTTCTAGTGAAGTTATAAAGTTTCTGATATATTTATATGAGCTTCCCAAATTATGAAAATCATAGAAACGTAATAGAAATGCTACAAACTCACCATTGCGCTCTACTCCCAAGTGTTTTAGTAAAGCAGCTTCAATTTCTCGAGAACCACGAATCATACAAGGCGTTGTGCCACAAACCAATAGGTGATATTTGCCCACCTGCAAAGCCAATAGAAGCTAATTCTTGAAGGCATAATACTAAACAAGGCCCTTCTATTATTAATTAATACAAGAAAAAAGGTTCCTCACCTTTGAACGATTGAACATTGAATAAAAAGTAGCAACCTCGTATATGCGGATGGGAGCAACTTCAACAATTTTAGCCACCTGGGCCCACACAATAATTGCAATATGACCACTTTGACATAGCAATTTAACATAAGATACAATTAACAACTTAAAATGTTCTCCAAATTTCCATATACAAATAGCTGACTAATTAAATTCTTTTTACCAGAGAAAGATGAAGAGGAAGAAATGAAAGGAGGAGGGATAGAATATACAAGCTTATGGAGTGTATCTGGCTGGACCATATTCTATGGATTCACAAGAGGAAATTTGCAATAGAGGTGGCAATATTGGGAGCAAAAAATTTGAAGAGCACACAGACCTAGGTATCTGACATGGTGATTTAAAATGGACCCACAATACAGTGGAATTTCAATTGTAACCATTATCGATTGGGTGAAATATTTGGCATGGAAACTAGAAGAGAAATATAACCAGCAAATCCAATTAGCAAAAACATGCATCTATGGTGACCGTACTCTCTCATAAATGCTTCATTGCTTAATCCTTTTCCTTTTGTGGATTATGTCTGCCAGTAAAATCATATCATTTTCCATACTTTCTCTGAAATGCTTCAATTTTCACATTAGCAAAAGAAGGAAGAGTGTCATCTAAAGTCTAGGCCTCTATCTAATTTGTGCGCACTGTGGCATGCCATGGCATTGAATAGAATTGATACAAGCCAAGGACTGCTTTATAGTATCAGTGTTAAATGCTATAAAAGTCGAGTCTAGATTTCATTTCCTTTCATATTTAGCCATATCATAGGCCTTGCTATTAAGAATTTCTGGATTTCAGGGCAATAGAAATTCTGTCCAGAGGAAAGAAAAAGTATGGAGTTATGAAAAGATCACAATTGCATTGTGCATTTTGGTGGACATGAATGTTACCTTTAAACAATTCCCAACTAATCTTGCTTCTATAGGATCACTGGTTCCATTGCATCTAAGCAGTATGCAAGTTCAGGAAGTTTGAAAGGTTTTTCTTTCAAAGATAATAATAGAGATTAAAGCCATATTGCCTTCTACTTTCTCAATCCTTTTTTTTTCTTTTGGATGGAGAAGGTATACGTGCATTAGAAAGGAGAAATGGAGATGGAAAATCCTTATTTCTTCATACAAACATACAACTTTGACTCCTTTCTTTGCATGTCACATATGATACTTTTGTTCTATTCTAAGAGGAATGCCCTGCCCAATTGTAATTTCAACCTCATGTCTTAATCAACCTTTTTCTAGGCAAGTAGCAAGAATATATAATTGAACAAGAAGGAACATGGTATCTCCCTTTTTTTTGGTTATCAGTAGGACAAAAGCCTCAAGGATACTACACATTCAAAATTGAAGTGATATCAGTACATGGATTGAATAACTATTCATGAACACATGCAGACCTCTGATAGCTTATCCTTTTTTAGTTAATAAATACAGCAATATGCAAACCATGTTTCATGCATATAATTTGGAAAAGCCATAGAGAATGATACAAACATACAGCATTCATTGCTGAAACAGGAAGCCACCCTCCATGCTGTTGCTGTGCAAGATCTAGCAGAGGGATAACTGCAGACTGCTTGTAGTTAGATGGGTAGTGGGATAATATCTCCTTGACCTGGAGACAGCAACCAACACAAAAGGCAAAAATCAATGATAAATCCACTTAACAAAGAATACATCTATGCTGTAAACATAAAAAGTAAAATATAGATATGAAGATCAAATGAGCAAACTAACCGAGAAATAGTATTACTATCAAACATCAAGTTTAGAAGGTCATCATGCTCTACAAGAATTAGAACTAAAATTGATCACACAGTCAGTTTTTGCTATCGACTAATATGTCGTAACAAGTTTTGGAAAAGATGGGGTAAAGGACACTCTCCAGTCCTGTACCATGTTATACCACTATAGATGGACTAAAGTCATTTGTGTACTTGCTCATTAGTTCTGATTTGTCTCAAAGCAACCATGCAGCACAATAGAAAATTCCTGTGACATAACTAAAAATCAAAAAATGACATCTTTAGCAAGGAAATATTATGGGAAATTGTCACTCAACAATTTGATTGCCTTTGTGTAAAAAAAAAATGAGGAGCATGGCCAAGATGTTGAGTTCACGAAGCCTTTCAACCAAAAAAAAAAAAAGAAATTCGAAGACAACGTAATTAGGACTCGCAATGTTTTTCTAGGTTTGCACTGTACTACATTAATAGCTTTAAAAAGGCAACCATTAAAGGGAGTAAATGAAAGTGACCTTGTATGAAAATCTATTAAAAGAGCACAGGTAACAACATTGTGATATTTTTCCAACAAAAAAAAAAAGCCTTTACCAAAAGAACAAGAGCAAAAGCAAGACTAGTAAGCAGGAAGAACACATAATCAAAATAAATAAGCTGTGCTAAGTACATATAAGTAACATCCTAGGATTATTTAGAGGCAATTGAACCATTTAAAAGAATTATTAAAATTTTCAGTTCATGACACCACGATTCAGAACATGCGGAATAAGAATTTCCTCAAAGAACAATAGTTCCTATTCCCAGGCCTTTTACAAACACCCTTCAGTAAAAAATTTATTAAAAAAAAAATATCATGTCACATGTCATTTGCCAGCTCATTCCAATATGTACTAACACTAATGACTACTAGAGAAACCCAGATTGACAATGCTCATAGAAATTAGCTAAATTCGGAACTTCCCTCACACAGAAAACATATAAACAAACACTGTATACTCATGTTTGGAAACTCAGCATCAATATAGATGCTCAAAACCTCAAAATAGCACAAAATGTGCACCCATATTATTTTAGTAAGCCATATCATCATACAAAATTTTCAACTGACACCTCAACTAAAACAGGTTCCCAAATAACTCCATGACGAGAGAAATCCATATTATCTATCTTACTCCATAGCTCCAACAAGGGGGGGGGGGGAGAGATCCTTCTTGACCATCATAGGAAGCAGACTACACACTTTCCTCTACATATATGCATAACAACCATACCATGCATGCTGCCATGCAAAAAATGTGTCTTCTCACCATCCTCAAGTCCCATTCCGGTTAAAACCCAAAACTTTTCCCAAACTTCACCAAGTCCCCCTTCATAAAGTCACACCACTTAGATAGTCTTTATCCCCCACTAAGCTACCCTGCAGTTTTCCCCCAGCAATCCTGCACTGCCATCTTCTCATGATAAACTGTCCAGTTTGGTAGAACCAAAGGCAGCTCTCCACACAGATTATTTGTTGGCTTATCTTACTTTTTTGCATTACATAAAGACATAAATGGTGACTTGCAGTTGGCAACTTTTACAAGGTGTCTCTCCTTTACTTCATCTTTACTGAATTTCCAATCAAATGGTCATTGCTAAAGAACTGACTAATTTGTGATGATAACAAATGAAATGTTTATCACAACTTTGCAGTGAACTAAAATATCCATTTTTTTTTCTTGGTGGGGATCCAATGGAGTATGTTGGCAGCAACCTTCAAAATTTGTTAGAAAGCCTACTAAGAGCGGATCTAATACTCAAGCTTTGGCACATGTCAGGTGATGAGAAGCTTAGTTGGGAGCTTGAATAAGTCATATTAAGTTTTTATTTTATGTTAAAAAGTTGCAAAATTTTAATTTAAGTATTAAGGGTATTTTAGTAATTTTGTGTTATAAAATTGGGCTTGATAGCAGTGTGTGTTCAAGTCTAATTTTAAAGCCTTTAAGTCTTTATTTTTTTTAAGACCAGAAATCGTTAGTCATTAATTATTGTTTAGTCTTCTCCCTCTTAGGATCCTAGTTTGATTAGGAGTTGAAACTTTGGTTTGACTAGGGTTACTACAAATCAGGACTTGGTTTGGTAATGAGGCTCTATATACATGTAGTCTCTCAAGAGGGCATTTTTTTTATTCAATAAAATTTCAGAAAATTTGGTGCAATTGTGCGATGCAATTGCCCGCTTAGGTGTGACTCCTAAGACACCCTAGGTGTGATGCCTAGGAATCTTTTCTTTCTTCTTGTCTCTCAGCTGCTACAGTATTCTACATTATTGTTCACAGCTTACTAAACACAACGGCCTAGCAAACAAACGTCCACTAACCTTCACCAAATCATCCAGTATTCAAAACCAATAAATCCTCTAAACCATAGTTTCAACCCTAATTCCACCATGAATCCCTAGCAGACAGTTTTTTTCCTATGTTGTCCTATGCCAAGATCTTGATTGAATTAGTGGATAGAGAAAGGGGAGAGTAATCGCTGTTCCCTAAATGGGAGCCTGGCTTCTTATTGGAAAATGAACTCAAAAGAGAAAGGAGAGATAATTTCTCAGTGAACCTGAAGAAGTGTGAAAATAACCAGAAAAGGATGGAGAACAATCAATAGCAATCTTCTCAATTAAACTTATGGAGATAAGTTTCTTGCTATTAGCAACAATACCAGTTTATGCGGTGATGCGGTAGAAGCTACACAAACTTGTTTCAAAGAGTAACATGATTGGAAAAGAATATCCAGAAGTGCAAAAGTCAGTCTGGACAACCGGAAGGAGTGAATAATTAGCAGTTATATTGGGTTGTAAGCAACTCTAGCTTTCCACTCAGGTTCTTCGATAGCTATACAGGATAATAACATCAAGTTGCAGAGAAGAGGAGACTTGATAGTTGGAGGAAAATTTACCTGCTCAAACAAAGAGAACTCTATCTAGCATTCCAGAGTCAACACACCGCTAACAATACACTAAGTTGCAGAATAATGACTATGAGTGCATGGTCCCCATCTCAGAGCATCTTATCATTATGAGATGGCGTTTGGTTCGCACTCAAAAATGGGAATGGGAATCAGAATCGGAAAATCAGGAATCGGAATCAAAATCGATTCCAATATCAGCTGTTTGGTTTAAATTTTTGGTTTAAATTTTGGAATGGACATGTTTACAATTATTGATATTTGGTTTGTATATCTTTCGGAATGGAAATCATATAATTGTTGGATTTTGTTCCTTGTATAGGCTTTTTATTTTGGGAAAATTGCATTTTTGCCCTTCCTAAACTCTTTTATATATATAAACACCTCCCCTCAAATTTAAAAATCAAAACTCTCATCCCTTCTATTTTCTATTAAAATTTATGGTTATTAATAAAAACAATAATAAAATAAAATAGTTAAAAAATTAACACAATTAAAAAAAACCCTAATTTCTAAAATCACGCCCCCTCTCTCTATACTACACGTTCAACAAAAGGGGGGAACAGACACTGCTCTTCTTGCCTCTGCACGACAAAGTAAGAAGATGAAAGAAAGAGGAAGGAGATGAAGACTTGGAAACTTACATGGAAAAACCGAAGAAGGGGACTTGAAAACATGAAGATCTAATTCAGAACTCTATTAAATTTGGAAGAGTATAATTTACCATAAATTACACATTTTGTCCACCATCTTCCCCGAGCTCAACTCTCTCCACTTCTCAAATCTCACATCTTTCCTGTGAAATAATGCATCACCATCTTTTTCTCACCCTCAATTTCGTTTTTCTACCATGAATTTCACCTTTTTCCTTCTTTCTCTCTCTCCCTCTCCATCCAATTGCATACAAAAGTTGCATAGGACCCAAATCTGCCACTTTTCTATGTCACCGCCACCTTCCCATACTAGAGACACCATCATCGCCACTTCTCTCTCCTTCTCCTTATCTCACTCTCTCCACCCTCTTAACCTGATCACAAACAAAAGGTACAGAAGACCCAAATCCATTCAACTTATATGGGTATCATTGACACAACGACGGTGCTTTGCCAAAGTGGTGTTCAAGGTGGAGTAGGTTTTCTGCAAAACCCACCATTTTTCAGGGAGGGGGAGAGAGATATAGAGAGAGACGTCAGCTGTACCTTTGGGTCCTTTGCGAACACCCCTCCGGGGGTGGACAAAAAGGTACAGAGAGAGACATCGAATGGAAGGAGATGTCGGGAGTGGGCAACAAGTGGAAGTTAATTTTCTTGGCTTTCAATCATGGGTTTCCATCAAAGCCCATCAATTTATTTGAGTTTCACAAAACCCAAATCTTGAGAGTTTCATTCGCATATGTTTATTCTCATTCCATTAATCCAAACAACTTAGGTGATGTTTGGTTTAAGGGCATGGGAATCATGAATAAGAATGATATCCATATAAGTTGTTTGGATTAATGGAACGAAAATAAATGTTAGAAATGAAACCCTCAAAATATGGGTTTTGTGAAACCCAAATAAATTGTTGGGTTTCCCCATGGATGAAACCCCAAGAAAAGAAACTTTCACTTTTTGCCCAACCATTCAGCCCCAACACCTCCTTCCATTTGACTGCCCAATCCTCGACTGATCTCTCACCGGCGGCATCCCCCATCACCGAAATCGTTGCCGAAAGCAGATCTGGCAAGACCCAACTCTGCCTCCAGCTCCTTCTCACTGCCCAACTCCCCACCCCCTTGGCAGCCTCTTTGCCTCTGCCTTCTACATCCACACCGAATTCCCTATCCCTCTTCGCCGCCTCCGACAGCTTGCCCATTCCTTCAAATCCTCCTACTCTAATGTCTTCACATCATCATCATCATCATCATTTGATCTGTGTGACTTCATCTTTGTCCACCTGGTTCACACTGCAGACCTACTGTTTGATTTATTGTTTAAATTGAACTCAGTATTAGAGAATCCACCATATCTAATCTCCTTCCTCTTCCCTTTTCTTCCTCCTTCGTTCGTTTCTGCGCTTTCTTCTCTCCAGAACATTTTTTTATGATGAAAGATCGACAATATTTTTTAATCATAAAATTGACAATTATATAAAAAAAACCCCATTTTGTCAATTATAAAAGATTGATAATATTTTTTATCAAACAATTTTTTAACATAAAAAATCTATTTTTATTAAATATTTTTTACCATAAATATTTTTATCATAAAATTGACAATTATAAAAAAAAAAAAAACCATTTTGTCAATTATAAAAGATTGATAATATTTTTTATCAAACATTTTTTATCATAAAAAATCTATTTTTTATCAAATATTTTTTACCATGAAGGGTCTTTAATTAAAAAAAAAAAAATTAAATTATAAAAATATTTTTTATCAGGGATAAAATTGACAATTATATGTTTCTCATTCCGAAAGATGCAAATCAAACATATGATAATCATATCTATTCTAGAATTTGAACCAAACAAAGGATATCGAATTTCGATTTCGATTCTGATTGCTAAAGTTTTTTATTCCGATTCCGATTCCCGAATGTGAACCAAACACCCCCTCATATTGGTTTCATTCGATTCCTGAAACCCATACCCTTTAACTAAACATCCCCTATATATTCTGTTGATTACCATCCTTAATTTATTGTATCTCATTGCAACCTTTATCCTAAGACACTCAACAATTAAGCATAGAAATCAGGATGACTTCATATAGCAAAGTCAACAAGTGCTACCCTTACTTTATCCAGCATAATTCTAGAATCCAGTATCTACGTCACTGAGAGCAAATGTGTTAAGGGCAGAATGGTGACCAAGTCGTCATAAAAATGAACCAGAGAAAACACCAAAGACAGTAATCAAATAAAACCAAAATTTCCCAACAATTCATGCCTAAATTTTTTTAGGGTTTCGCTTTAACCCTCTAAGGTTAACCATTCTTTATAAGAAAATGCTCAGCAAAATCACAAACATAATTTAATGCTTCACTGATTGATTCTTAGAACTCATTCAGCGATACTAACCCAATAACAGCGAATTTGGAAATGGAAACAAATTAGAGTAGAACGCATACCTTTTCCTTGTTTGAAGCAGTGAATTCCCACGGCATATCAGGATTGTTTTCAGGCGTGTCAATGTGCTACGTAAAGAACAATTCGTTTCACAAAAAAATTCGCAGAAATAAAAAAAAAAAAACCTAAATTAGAGAAGGGTGTGAATAAGAATTAGGAACTTACATAATTTAAAGCGGTGGAGAACGATCGAGATGCCTGCAATAAGAAATTTACGATTAAGGTATCAAAAACAGAAACGAAAATGTGACTGTTGTGAGACAGAGAGAGAGAAACCTGAGGAGATTGACAGAAGGCTTGACGGATCTCATTGAATCGTCTCGCCACAAGACGAGCTGCCGGACCCAGCATCTTCGACGGCAGAAGAGAGAGAGAGAGAGAGAGAGAGAGAGAGAGAGAGAGAGAGAGAGAGCGAGAGTTCAACTTCGAGCTCAGAATTGTGGAGGAAGGGGGGGGAAGGGGGCGGGGTTGGCAGTGACGACGTCGATTACGAGAGGGTGCGTGCAAAAAGGCGTCAGTTTGTGGTGGACACACTTGCGGCCCAATTAATAAGCGGACTTCTTCCATAATAAGCCGGCATCTGCCCAGGCCCGTCTCTGGGCTTGTATGCCCTATTTGAAACTGGTCAGCCCTTTTGCCCTAATTTTCTTTTTTTTTTTTTGTGGTACTTTTTTTATAAATGTACCTGTCACCGATCGGTGTCTAGATTACTCAATTAAATCCGATACAAGTATTATAAACAACATTTTAGGAGTTACTCTTTTGGCATCTATCTTTTCATTTTCAAAATTAAAACTTAAGATATTAGTCAAGGAGGGATTTAGTAGCCGACCATTACATTTACGGTACGTGGGTATAATTTTCTTTGAAAAAATATGTGACATATATTCTCATCATTAGTACTGAATCATCCATGTCAAACCCTAGTCTTAGGACTAACAAACCCTAAGGAAAACACTGTTTTTTGCTTCAAAGAAAGACAAAGGAAATAGGACAAATTTTGGACTTCATTAAAGCAAAATTCCCAACATTTTACTTGCATGAGTAAAACTGAAATCCTAAAATCACAAATTATATTTTAAATAAAGTTAATACGAGAGTGTGAAGGTTCCTTTATTGAAGATTTAATTAAAAATAAAGTTAATCTCTCTTGGCACCTTTTCATTGTCTATGAATCAAAGAAAATCGTAATATTGGGACTAATAAACAATAAGATTTACTTTGAACTTAATTTGCAAAACTTATTACCCCAATAAATTGAGTAAAGTATTATACAAAAATCATAGTATTATGATTTATTTTTCAGATATTCGTCTCTTTATAGTTGAATAAATTAGACCATGAATTTAAAATTAATATCAAATAAATCTAATTATAACTCATTAATGATCATAATTTGTATTTTAATTCATTAAAAAAAACTAATACAAACTTGATTAAACACATAGTTGAGCTAAAAAAGAAGGATGATAAGTGTCCGTGTTCAACTTAGGCGAGGTTTTTATGATTGTTTATTAGAAAACTTTTATGATCAAGATTGGTTTAAAAAGTAAAGATAAGATGGTCATCGTTTTTGTTATCGGAGGATTTGAATTAGACTTTAATCTCTTGTGAACTTTGCTTCCTTGTGGAGGGTAGCCAGCTAGGGTTAAACAATTATAATTAATAATTAATAAAAATGGTTAAATAGTCAGTAGAAATAAGATAAATAGTAATATCAAGACATATAATAGATATGGATTGGAATCGAATTCTCTCTCTCTCTCTAACTCATTTTCTCTTGTCTTTATATCTTTATCTCTTTTTCTATCTCTCGCTTTTTAATTTCTCTATCTCCTTTTATCTTTTCACCACTCTTTAGAGTTTGAGTTGTGACAAATTAGTATCAGAACGTCTTTCTCGGCATCATTTAGCATCAATAATGGAAAATAATTGGTTTGAATAATATAGGAAAAAAAAACAAGAGATTTGTTGGTAACAATGGAAGAAAGAAATGGGTGAACATAATAAAAGAATGTACGCTTTTATGACACGAATTGATATCGATGGGGATATCAAATTTTTGGTAAAAAACGAGCAAGGATATGATCTCCATCACCTTATCTCTCAACTCAATTGTAAGTTTTGATTCAAAATCCATATATTCAAAATCTCAATTCTTAGTTTTTTATCATCAAGAATAAGAACGTTTTCAAATGGAAAATATTATAACAACTATGGTTAATAGTTAATTATAATTAAAAATATTAGTTAGTAATTAATATATTTATTAATAATTAATAAATTAGTTAATAGTTAGTAAAAATGGTTAAATAGTTAATAAAAATAATATAAACAATAATATTAAGATATATAATAGATATAATTAGAATTGTATTGAAAATCCTGTTCCTCTCCCTCTCTCTTGTATTCTCTCCCTCTGGCTCTCTCTTTCTTTTTAAGTTGGTTCGTGACATATACTTGCCAAGTGGGCAGCACCCGCATTGTATCCCAGCCCCCTGGCTTCTCTACTTCTCTAAGCCGTGGCGAGGTTGCAGGTCTCGGTTAATGTTAGACGTTAAGGAGCTTTGCCACTTAACCAATAAAATAAATAAATAAATAAATAAATAAAATAATGGATACATTTTTCTCCGCTAAAAGGTGAAAAGTCCGTACTAACCAAAATCTTGAGGGGTTTGTATGCGAGAAATGGTGATACGTTGTGGGTGATTTGATAATTTCGTATATCCTTGGCGAGGAAAGGATAATGAAAACGAAACCTCCCCCGCCACAAAAATCAGCGGGAGTCCTACAGCACGAGGGGAAGCTTAATTGAAGGTTAAACCCTGAGAAATCGGCATCGGATTTCCGCGCCATATAGAGAGAGAGAGAGAGAGAGAGCTGCTCAAGTTTGAATGGCGTTGAAGGAAACGCTCACACTTTCCAGAACTCTCTTCGTCATTCCCGAACCATCTTGCCTCTTAGCATCTCAAAATCCTGTTTCTTCAATCCGTTTCGCTCCGTTACGCTCATTTTCAAACCTCAAAACCTTACGGTTTCGTCGCCGAACAACGTGTTCGGCCGAATACAATGGTGGCCAATTCGATCGGGTTTCGTACCCTAGACCGGCTGAGATTCCATGGAGCAAGGACCTCTGTAATACCGTGCACCTTATCGGCAAAGTCGGAACTCCGATCGAAATCAAGCATCTCAGCTCCGGCAAGACCGTCGCCTGGACTCGTCTTGCCGTCAAGAAGTCTGCTACCGACACCGTCTGGTAATTTCACGTCGATTCATTTTTTAGGTTTAATTTTTTATTTTTATTTTTTTGAGAGTTACTAAATTGCCTTGCCCAAGACACAAGGATGGGGTTTACTTCAACCAATGTTGGACTTATATTGCTTTGGTAAACAGTAATTACCATACAGTTTCATTCAACACTACTATGAGTCCAAAAACAAAATAAAATAATGAATGTAGACGAAGAATTAGCATTTACACACATATTTCTTAAAAAAAATGGAAGCAGTAGATTGAGATCATAATCATTAGACCCACTCAGGACAATGTCAAGTAAACTTTTGCATCCAAAGGAAAGATATTCATTAGTACTAAGAACAAGAAGTCTGTGATTGAAATTCGCATTTTGTTCCCTTAAGTTTTACCAAATTATCAGTCTAGAACCTTTAGGTGATACATATGAAGTCCCAGGGCAAAGTGGGGCTGTATAACTTTTCACATTTTCTGGCAAACACAATTTCTTATGCAATTAGACAAACATATAATAGGCACAACAATTGAATTAAAAAAATAGTATTCAAATTCCAAAGGAGATAGAGTGTTAATAAAAATGCATATTACGAGGGTTTAATTTAACCAGGATCGCAAACTTTATATGTAGTTTATAATTGTTCATGTGTTCTTTTACGTATTTGGAAATTACTAATTATTTTATGCATACATTGTTTCATTTTGTTGGGGTTTGATCCAATCACCATTGCAAAGTTGTGTAGTCTATACTTTGTTAGGCTTGTTTGATTTTTCAGTTAAATTAGATTTTCATTTGTATTTACGAGTAAAACTTACTAATGGAAAATGAAAGCTTTCAAATCCATTAAGTTTAAATTATGCAGAGATGAGGTCAAATTATCAGGTGGGGTGGGTCCATGTAGTTCTCACTTCTAACAATATAAACCAATTGACCTAGTGATATAACTACAAATTACAAACTATGCTACCAAAAGTTGAAAAGTGATGCGGGACAGGCTCGGTAGATAATCCCCCCACGAATTAGTGGGTATTTCTAGTATTAGGAGAAATAGTTTCAGTCCATAGTGGCACTATCATACTAAAATAAAACCATTAAGGACAATGGATTTACATTCAGAACTTAGTTTAGATCAGAATGAAATCTTTTTTGCATCCAAACAACCTCTAATTACTTTTTAGAAATGCCACATTCCATGATCCACATCAATTATGAAGGCAGGCAATCCTTGGAAATAGTCATGCGTCAAGACGTGTTGGAAAATTTGGTTCAATGTTTATTTCCTTCATCAGCCATTCCATGACTGAATTGCTTAGCATTTATTTGGGCCACCATAAAGAAATAATAGCTTTGGTCCCTTATATTTAGGCATAATGTTTTGCTTAGGTAGATCATCTGGTCATTTATTTAATACTCTATTGTTTTTCATAGTCAATTCAATCAACTCTAATGCAAGTTTCAAGTCATTGAAAGTTTGCCAGATAGCCTGTTGAGATAAATGTTTGAACATGACATAATGTAGGTTCTTATAAGTGTTCATTGCGGACAATAGTAATGAATCATCTAGGCACAATATGACATTCAGTTTTAAAACTTAAGAAAAATGAAAATGGTGATGAAACAAATCTGATGCAACCTCACCTCCAATAGTCATTCGGTTCAATGTGATTTCACAAAGTTTGTGTCTTAAACCATCAAAAAATGTTGGAGATGCATAAGAGCTAGCAGAATTCTTACAAAATAAATGAGTTGATTAAGTCACAAGGACGAATTGAAAGTGGTCATGCAAATTCTTAAAAGAACCAAATTGATAGGTTATAAATTATGAGATATTTTACTGTCCTTGAGTGAGTGAACAGCCAATGGGCTAGTTAAAGGAAAGTGCAATTGACTCTGTCTTTTAGGTGCTTTTGGTTCCATATTTTAGTGAACTTTTTCTATGGTAGCTCCCTTGTTGCTCATCTGCATGAGACCAACGATTACCTTTCTTGAGGATTGAGATGCAGTCTTTTCTCATAACTTTTTCATTTCTGTCAGGATAGTTTTGACTTTCTGGGATGACCTGGCACAAATTGCTTTCCAGCACGTGTAGAAAGGGCAGCAAATATATGTTTCTGGCCGGCTGGTTTCTGATACAGTTGAAAGTGATGATGGGAGACAACAGACCTATTATAAGGTTGCACAATCTTGTATAATTGACTGAAATGGTGATGTAGTTTTCTCTCTATTTTGTCATAATATATCAAGGTATCGTCTTCCTACAGGTAGTTGTTCAACAATTAAATTTTGTTGCAAGGAGTTTTACATCAGGGGCCACCAATGGTTTTGACTCTAATTCCATGATGTCAGGTAAACCATATTTTTAATCTGGTGCATTTTGTTTTTCCTGGAATTAATTTGCCAAATTTTTTATTTGAATATTGAACCTTTCTTCTGTTTATATTTTCCTCTTATGAAGGTAGAAAGCCTGGCAATTATGCTGCAAATAATACAGCCTCTGCAGAAAAACCATGGCAAGCCTTCTTTGCTAATCCGGTAGAATGGTGAGATAACCGAAAGAATAAGGTAGTCCAATTTTATACCTATTATTTTTTAGCCATTGAATGTCCATAGAATGCATGTCTCCTCTTCCACAAACACATACACCCTTTAAGTGAACATATGTTAGATATATGTGGCATCTCCCTGTTTGCTTTATTATTTCTTGTTTTTATGCATTCTCACAAGGATACCTGAGCAGGACTCTTTGACTGCCCTCACATCTTTTTGTGGAGATACTGTGGAAGAAGCACAAAATCATGAGTCATATGTATATTTTTCAAAATGTTGTCTAACAGTCTTCACATGGGACAAACAAGGAAGAATAGATTGCAAAGCTCAATAGCTTAAACAATGAGCTATTAAAAGCCTGCCCTTTACTTCCTACAGTATCTAAGCCTATGAATAGGAAAACCTGTCCCTCTCTCTCTCTCTCTCTCTCACACACACACACACACACACACACACACACACACCCCCACCCTGCTCGCGCGCGGGCACATGCTTGCACAAACAGATACAGGGAACACCAAATGTTAAGTTGCTATCTCATCTGCTGTTAAAAGTTAATTTTTTGTTTCCATTTTTTTTTTAATTTATCTGTCCTTTATTACAGAAAAACCCTAAATATCCAGATTTCAAGCATAAGGATACTGGAGAATCTTTGTGGGTTGAAGGCAGGAATAATCCTCCATGGATGAAGGCACAACTGGCAATTCTGGATTTGAGGATGGAATCTCTTCATGATCAGGATGCCAACACGCATGTAAATTTTATGTCTGGTGACGGTTTTGCACCTTTTTAACTGTGTTTTGCTGATTGCAAGATACTATGTCAGCAAAGCAATTTTGTTATTTAGCTTTATTACCAAGGATATGAGAATAAGATGTGTCTTTTATCCCATCCTGAATATTGTTTTCTATTATCAGTTATCACTCGCTCAGTATGTATACGTTTTTAAAGCT
The DNA here is from genome assembly GCA_033439265.1 of Dillenia suffruticosa. Lineage (NCBI taxonomy): Eukaryota > Viridiplantae > Streptophyta > Magnoliopsida > Dilleniales > Dilleniaceae > Dillenia > Dillenia suffruticosa. The sequence goes on along the minus strand of JAVTVX010000020.1, from coordinate 22,387,354 downwards.
TATGAAATGTTGAGTTTTTGAAGAGGTTTTGTAAAGTGTCTAACTAGTTTGATGATGGCAATATCTACCCATGATAGCATTAATGGAGTCAATATTTGATTTTACCACTCTTGGCATGTCTCCACCTTTGCATTAATTATAGTTTGATTATGATATTGTGAATGTGGACTTCTTTTGGAGATGGGTGTGGGTGATGCATTGTTTTTCAAGTTTGTCTTGTAGCCGAGGTTAATTTATAGAGAAAATTAATGCATACCTTGGCAGAAATTTTTTTTTCCTTAAAATGCTTGCCTTTGATAGGGTGCATTAAAGTTAGTAAATTTATGAATATTTCCTCTTTATTTTGGTCAAATAACGTGTTAATTAGTAGATTTTGCTTAATTTCTGTATGTGGTGCTAATTGTAGGAATTGAGAATAAAAAGAAGCTAAAGAGAAAATTTCTAGCGGACTTCTATCCAGTTAAGTGTGGACGCACCAAAATCCTATGTGCAAGTCCATAGAATGTGAGACTTTAACGGTCATTAGTTTCCTAATTCAAAGCAAACTCCTCAGTTTCCTGATTCAAAGCAGATTCCTTGTTGAAGTTAGACGATATTCCTTTGTAGACATGTCAAGTTAGATGATATTCCTTTCTAGACAAGTCAAGTGATAGATGCAAACAAAGAAAGAATTGATATGCGTGCAATCAATTAGGAAAGAAAATTATATGAGGATATAGTCATTGCAGCCATTTTGAGAAGAAAATATATCAACGAACGCATGCTAGACTACAATAAGGGAAAGTTAGCTGACAAAAGGTTTATAAAATGAAGGGAGGAGATCGAAGGACACACATATAGACATATAGAGACACATAGACGTGAATCTAGGATCTCAACCTTTTTTTCTCTCATTCTGTAGACTTTCTTTTTTTCTTTTCTCTTTTGGAGAACAAAGCTGCTGTAATTTTTCTTTTGCTTAGGTTTTCTTCATGAGAAGCAACTAAACTCTCTTTCTAATATGAGGATAATGGAAAATTTAGTTTAACATTTGTGAGATTGTATTTATTTTAATTTATTTCTTTCTTTCATTGGTATTTATACATTTCCTGATTTATTGTTTATGATTATTGTGTTGTTTGAATATCAATGGTCCAATATTTAAATTAACCTAATTATCTACTTCCAATTAAATAGTTAAATCCGTTGTTCAACTGTTTTAATATTAGTAGTGACTGGGCTTTGAAATATATGATTTAATTTAAATAAACTTCCGTAGAGTGTTTGTTTATTAGAATTGGAGTTTTTTAATTTTTAATACAATTGAGAGATTGAATCTTACGGTCGTAAATAGGGTTATTTCTTAAAAAGAAAAGTAGTTAATCGTCGTACCTTGACTATTGACAAAGCAGGGAAAAGTTAGTTGTTAGAACTTGTTGACAACTATAACCATTTTATCAATGGAAAGTTGAAATTATCTTTGCATCAATGATCGGTTTTGTAAACCATTTCTGAACTTACTCCTTTGGCTGGAACTTTATTCGTTATTGACTTTGATTTAATTAGTTTTCGTTCAAATTGATTTGTTCAATTTGATTCCTTATTTTTACTCTCTAGAAACCCCATTACTCTTTACTCTAAAAGAAATAAATTCTCCAAATTCCTTTGAAGACGATCCTACTCACTATTATATACAAAATCATATTTTTATTGAGTAGGTATTTACTATTGAACTGATTTGTGTCAGCTTTCTCGCGTATTGATTAATTGGGATGCTAAACTACTTGAAGCCGCATGCTTCTTAGGATCCTTAATTTATAATTTAAAAAAAAAAAAGATAGAAAGAAAGAAAGGAAAATGGACATGACAAGATACCTTAAAGTTGAAAAGGTATGCATGCGACGAGAATTTATTATTTTGCTCCGACTATGGAAAATGTGATTTGAGTATATTGGAATCTATGCATACTGACAAAGAAGATGAGAATTGTAGTATCAAATCTATGGCTTAAATCATAGAACTTTAGTGAGGGCAGACTGATTGAAAAGTTATTAGGAAAAGAGGTTGTCAATAGATTAATCTATCACATCACATCCCGGAGGCTGGCTTAAACTGAAATTTCTGGAAGGTGATGCAAGAGTCCTTAATGTGGCACATATTTTATCCAAACAGAATGACCATGTGAGAATTTCTGTGAAGAATATTCTGTTTTGTTCTTTTGTGTGTAGGAGAGCCCCTTTTAGCATGGTTATGGTTTATGGTGGGAAGAGAAATTTCTAAGTAATTTAAGCTTACATCCATGACCTCTTATCTTGGTACATGTGTATGTTGCTACTCTTTCATGAATATTTGATAGATATTGGGAGTAATATCAGTATTTAAATTTCTAGGTTTAGTTAGGATAAAGCATTGGATATCTGTTATCTCACTATGGCAGAACTGGAGAGTTGATGACTGGAAAGTGCTCTGTAGTTGGTCTTTTTGCCCAACTACAGCACGATAGATGTTGGAGAACTGCATGATACTGAGAGGCATTAAGCTAGGGTTTTAGGGCAACACTAATACTTGTGACTCTGGTAAGTCGAGATATCTATTTGTGACAGAATGAAGATGGTTCAGTTGCAGCTGAAGAAAATATAAATTCGGAAATAAATAAATTCGTTGGGGTAAGTGAACGGATTTCAAGTGACAGCAATAGATGTTACTCTAGTTATTTACTGGAAGATAGATTGTAGTAGGAGATGAATTTAACTTTGTGATGTATGGGTTTGTATTTTAAGCAAATTTTTGCTTTGGAGAGAATTATTCTGCCCGTGGATTGTTTCCAGGAAGGTGGTGGAAGTTCAGTTGCTTTTCTGCAGAGCCGTTTCAGTTGTTTAATTATTACTTGTGATTGATTTGTTTCATAAATTTAGATATATGTTAACTTTGGAATTAGGTTTTCTAATTGCTTGATTGATCGATCCAAACTTTGGAATAATCTTCAGTTTATCAGTTTGAGGATGCTGGTTGGGATCTGAATTACTCTGTTGTTGTTTTGCTTTAGTGATTGGACTCTGTCTCACGATTGCGGTGAGCCTATTTTTAATTGGGTATAGGACTTAAAGCCCTTGAATCACATAAATCTTAGATCTACATCTGTTTGGCATCCTTAGTGCTTGCCTAAAGGAGGCATTATTCTGTTAAAAAAAGGGTAAATAACTGCAGAAAAATGATGGCATAAATTAAGACTTCATAACTTGTAATTTGTCTCTATTTTGGTCTAATTAACATTCAAATTTGATTGGAGGATACTGTCTATATCCGAAAACTGGAGAAAACAATGGAAAAACATAAGCTTTCCTCTGTACTCATTGATCTGAAACAAATATATATCTCACGTGGTCAGTGAATGATCTGTTACAAGATTGAAATATCAAGAAGCTTGAAGGCTGACAGCGCTGTGTAGGACATTTTGTCTGGCAAGTCTGTATCCTTGTGTATCTTGAACTTCTAAAAGAACTGCCTGATGACCCCGAACAGACATATTTTTCTCCTGAGTTGGGGGGTTTTCTTATCCCATCCCAATTTGTGGCCAACTGTGCCCTCTGGTTTTCATACGCAGCCCAGGCCTCTTGCTTCTGATCCTTTCATTATTCTGAGTCTTTTGCAGGAGGAGGTGAACATACTGCAATTGAAAACAAGGCTATTATTAATTATTTGGATATAAGAAAAGGAAAAGTAGCAGAAATAATGAAGATGATGATACTTACTCCCATGGAACATCACCAACAAGCATCCAGTCACTGTCTTTGTCTTCATAAGTAGGGACATACTCAGATCCTTTGTAGCATTCTTTCTCCGAGTACTCACCTAAAAATGTAAAGACAATTTCTATCAGCATCTTCTATACAGACATGTATTGGATGGACACCGTGGGTCAAGGCTACTAATGTGCAATACTTACCAATTGTAAATCTGAACATGTTCTCCAAGGCCTTGAGAAGCTCCGGGTAGCTCTTATAAACCTCGAGATCAATTTTTCTAAGGTATGGAGCACCATCCATGCTAACTTTTACATACATTCCACTAACATCAGGTTCATTTTCCTTTGGTTGGAAACAGTTTTTGCGATATGATTGAACCGGCGGCCATCCCACAATTTGTGCCCTGCCATATCATTTGAAACACGCATCAACCCCATGCACAGGTTTGACGTTAATTACCATTTTTGTTCTTTTTTCTTTCTGTGTATTGGCAATTGCATCAAGTTAGATGGTACTTACTTGGTGGGTGGAGCACAGGCACAATCACCATCCTTGACATCTGATACACAGGAGTTGTTATTGGAGCTGCAGTCCTTGGCACATTCAGGTAAAGCTCTTTTGTTGCTCTTTATGCTAGTAGTAGCAGGTGATTGTTTCTGGGGCTCAACTGTCCCTGGCAAACCTAATCTTAGTTCTGTTGCCTTGAGATGATCTGTCTCGTAGGTGTCCATCCTTTCCATTTGATAAAGATATCAACTGATATACTTCTAATGAAGCTTGTATTGATTTACAAAAGAAACCAATCAAAACCAACTTCTTGGAGAACTTGCTGAGGTTTTGAGGCTATTTCTGGTGTTTTTGGTTTCTCTCGTTGATGTTCTGGTTGACTTGGGAGAAACAAAGAACTGTTTTTGATGGGAAGGGGATGATGTGTATGATTTTTGTATATAGTGATTAGGGAGAAACAATATCTAGGGGATTTATGCTCTTCATACATGAAATCTGAGACATGAGACATCATAGTCCCCACACACACTCAATTCACACGCGTTTCCTTTGTGTCCAATCAAATGAAGGATTGAAAATGGATTAATTTTTTGTGGGGTCAAGCCCAACCCGTCGTGGCCAAGATTCCAAATTGGGATATCGAAGAAAGTCGTTGCTGGTCACAGTAGGAGCATCTTTAAGTTTGTTGCCTATCACGGGGGGACAACAATGGGACAACTACAACCACCCAAATTAAAAGACTCACCCAGTAATGGATGGCTAGGATTGAACTTTGGATGGAAAGGGGTCCATCTAGGACCGTTGAATTCAGAGAATGTTAGGAACAGCTTAGGAGCGGACCATGTGAGTAGGACCCACTTTTGTGTTGTTTATAAGAATGGCATGCCCATGTGAGGTAAGACTAGTGGGGCCTTTTCTCTGAAATTTGATTATCTAATGTGGCTACATGACATGTCGTATGGTCAACTCTTGCTTTGCTACTGCCCCTCTTTTATTGGTTTTCTCGTGAGAAATACAAGATAACTAGGGTGCGCGGTCCATATGGTTTTGTTTGGTTGCTTAGAATATCATACATACTACATGCACAGATTAAGATATTGCCCACTGAGTTCAAGATTTAATGGTATCAGATTGGTTATAATAGCTCATCTTCTCATCATAGGATTTCCAGGGAATTACTCTGGCAAAATTATGGAGGAGAGCGAACCTTTATGGATATTAATTGCGGGGAAGGATTTAAGGTATTCATTTTATGGTTTTTATTGAATTTACAGACTTGGGCTGGTATGAGATTATTGAAGAGGATATCAATCTGTCAAATTATGTCTAGGTTAGCTCTGCGGCAACCAGGATGTGCAGTGGATAACATGAGTCTCAGGCAATAGATTCAATGTTAATGTCTTCCTTTTACTTTCTACAGTTGGATGGATTGGGATGTCCTAACAAACTCAAACGCTCACATAATAATTCGACAGCTCCACCAGATTGTAACGTCTCAGCGTTTCAACCACAAGATTTGAGGTTGGCAAAGACATTAACTTATCAATAACTCCAAAACCTTTATGCATTGTCATGGCAGGCTGGCAAACCATGTTGACCAAATACCTAAGTTGTGTGGACTCTGCTGTAGTGAAAGCTTGAGTGCGTGAACCATAACTAGTTTTTATATACTCGATCACGACACATGGGAAAAACATTACCCCCCCCTCACCGCACTACTTTCCTTGTATCAATGTTGATGACATCTAGCTAACCATTTTTAACATTGTTATAGTCATTATCATCTTCCTGGTAGTTTAGGGGGTTTGTGAATAAAATGAGATATTCAAGGGTGCTTTTGGAACTCTTGGCACTGTGCCAACTCAGTATTGGAAAATGGTTAGTCATCGTTACTGGACTGATATGGACTTGACCAAAAAGTAGGTTTTTGTGTGTGCCTAAACAGCTAGCAATTAGAAACTCTCTTGGAGCTGGTTTTAATTTTAACTGTAATAACATATTTCTCTTGAAAGATGGTCATGTCAAATTGATTTTCATTTGGTAGACATTTTGTAGATATTTTATTTGCCACGTTTGTTCTAGGACTGAGAAGCAAGCAGTCAGACAAAGCTTCACTAGTTCTATCGGTCATCAAAATTTGCTTTCTTACTAATGATTTATACCAATAAATCCAACTTTTACAATGGGAACAGGACTTTTCCTTTATGATGTCTTTCCTTTGGTCATTACGGGCAAGTAACAACGTGAGTGGTTGAGTTTCCTTAAATATGATCGAGTTTCAACTCCCTCTTGGAGTATCTGGCTCTCGTGTGTATGGAGCGTTTCCCGTTGGGAGATCCACCCTCTGAAAAGGGGTTACTGCAGCGGTCAGTCTGTATTAATCGGAAACCCCGAATACCGGGCGATATCCAAGACATTGTACCAAAATAAAAATTATGGGGCAAGTGCTTTATGGACCTGTAGTGTAGCTTGTTTTCTTACCTGTTAAACCAAATCCCCTCCACCTACTTAGAAAAATGGACTTTGCATGTTGATGTCTTGCTCTTAGCGTTCTCACATAAGCAAATCCTTGAAGTCGGTACGGGGAACATGATGACAACTGAACTGGAGATTGAAATTATAGCTTGGTGAATTTAAAAACGGTATTATTCTAAAACTTTTTTTTTTTTGAGTGATGTATCTTTGTCTATTAGGCACACTCCTAGTAAACTTACGTTACCGTTAGTTTGGCGGTGCTGTTTTGGATTAGGTCTAAGTTGTGTGGATCCTGAGCATATTGGCATGGATGTTTGCATTAAAAATTAAAAAAAAAAGGGGGTGGGGGGGGAAAAAACAAACAACAACTCATACATGTTGGAAAACCCAAAAAAATGGTGAGCTACACAAATTTAGGGGTCACAAATTCCAATCTTGCAAGTAGATTTACAGGCATTGAACCTAGCGCACTCATCCTGCCTTGGACCACAGACACAATGGTCCACCAACCTTTTTAGATTATCGGGTCATTAACTCATTTCATTGTCTCTATATTGGCTCCGCTTCTATGTGCACTCATCCTACTCCATAAAACTTGTGGACCCTTCTCTTCGTACTATTTGTTCTAAAAAATCCTCTTCTTTGTCTATGCATATCTCAATGAAATTTGGATCCAATGATGGATATCCTTCCACTTCTGAAATATAGTTGTTTCACTTGCATGAATATCACTTTACTTACTTCACCATAAGCACTCTTGAGGACTCTTAATTCTATGATCTAGCCCCCTATCCGGTTCTGTACCCTAATCCAATTTAGAGCAGAGGGGCAGTAGAGAGAGAGACCAACACTTGTTGGTATAGGTGGGATGAACACCTTCATTCCTTAATTAGGTCGGAATCCCCCTGGGTAAGAAAAAAACAATATTGAGAAATCTGTCCCCACAAAGTGGGTCCTATAATGGTCCCAGATTAGTCGGGGTGAAATTCTGGATATTGAATAGTGGTCAAACTAAGATATAAAAGAAAAGAGAGAGAGAGAGAGAGAGAGAGCAGTGGGAGCAGGATAGAGGTTGCAGCTTTCCTCAATGCATGCAAGAAGATAAGAAATAGGGTATAACATATCAGTGTTACAAACGTGGGACATATTAATGGTGATGGTGAGATGTGGGATCGATCCAAACCCACACGGGGGGTTACGAGGCGTAGAATTTGGACTTTGAAAATAAGAAGGATGTAGCTAAATAGAGTGAGCCCCTCCCTACCTCACTCTCCTTCAGCTTACCGTGTTCAAGTCATCCTTCGGAGTTGTCTGTCATCCCCATGCATCGTGCCCTCTTCCATTATTTTGCTTCATAATCATCAGTCGGGGGATGACCATATCAATTTATCTATATTAGTGCATGTAATTATTACTTAAAGGTAGCAGAATCTTCTAGGGATGTCATTTGACCCGAGCTCACAGTTTCTTTTGTGTCTGGACTCTGAATGCATCCAATTACCACTTGTGGGAAAAAGAAGTAGATCAGAATATGCATAAAATTTGTAAGAATAAGACTTGAACAATGTCCAGTGATGGTCAAATTAATAATCTGGTTCTGGTATTTTTTTTTTTTTTTACCTTGACTTGGCCACTACCCAGTGTCCGGAGTTTCACCCCGACAAATCTGGATCGACCATTGTAGGTCCCGACTAGGGTAGGTCTTCCAATATTATTTTTTCCGTACCCAGGGAGAGTTGAACTCCTGAGCTGATTAAGGGACGAAGGAGCCCACCCACCTATGCCAACAAGTGTTGGTATCTGGTTTTGGTATAGTATATGGTTTTCTCAGCTTTGATATGGTTAATAAAAAATCCTTAAATGTATCATATTTAGCATATTTCTTAAGGTTTACATATAGAAAGTGATGAATGGGCATATACAAAGTTGAGAGCTGGAGGTGGGGCAACATCTTTTTTAATTCAAAAGGCTGAAATTTTCTGAAGGAAAATGAAAAGTCTTTGTGTGAGCAGTGTTGAGAGGTTTCCAAGCTCACACGAGCTTGACCACATGTAATCACAACACACAGTGAGTTACTTGCACAGCTATCCTCTTCATCAAAAGGTTTCATTTGAACCTGGTCCAAACTGATGACAGGTTTTCAGAGGGGTTTTTTTTTTTCAATTTCCCTTTTCTTTTTAAGAATAAATTCTGTCAAACAAAAATTTTTTTCTTAAAAGTTACCTTTTTTATAAAGAAAAAAAGAATCTTTTTCTTCTCCTTTTTTACATACACCATTTTTTGCAAAATCACTTTTTTTTATTCTATTTGTAATGATACAAAATTTTAAATATGTCAATATCACACAATTTTGAGATTCTATTTAAAATTAGAAATTTTAATATTCTCTTTCCATCTCTCATCAGATCATCGCAAATAATTTTTAATTTTATCTCAAAAGATATTAATTTTTATTTCCCCTTAAAAAGAGAAGATAAATGAGAAAAAAAGCTCTGGTCCCTTCTTTTGGTTTTGATTTTTTTTTTTTTTCCTTTTGATTTCTGCTTTCAGCTTTTACTTCCACTTCTTTCATTGTGATTGTGACTTTGTTTTGTTTCTCTTTTGAGAGGGGCAATAATGGTAAAAGCCTGGGATATTACTCTAATGTGAGGCAAATTATCTCATTGAAGGTTACATGAAATGCCTTATTACTCGGATGATATGAGGTAAATGGTATATATTACAAATATATTTACATGCAAATGGAAGTTTAGGGATTGTGAAAGAGGCCTAATAAAGTAATAGCCAAATGGATTGAATTGTATGTGATAGCCAATCTCAGTATATTTTAATAAGTTAGAGCAGACCATGCCACGAGCTGCTCAGGAGTGGCCTGATCAATTTTTATCCCTACTCAAATCTAAAGAAATTTTGATTTTTTTTTTTTTTTTTTTTTTTTAGAATTAGTATGTAAAATTTGGTTTGTATGGTACTTGACTCATTTGGTTTATACAGAATTACTTGGTTTATTTTTGAGTTGAACTCGAGTCAATTTGTTTAATTTATAGTTTAATTAACTGGATAATCAAGCTTGACTCATCTAATATTAAGAGGTTAAACTCAAATAAATTTTGAACTCCAAACAAAGTTGAGCAATTCTAATCATTTATCAAACCCTAATTAGTACAAAGTGAGGTTTCATTTCAGGGGTGTTTCTTAGAGAATTGTGGAATGAAAGTTGTTGAATGCTGGAATTATCATTTGTTTCGGTTTATCGAGATCTTTTCTCAAAACATTGTTAAGCAAAGAGACAAGTCGGTCCACAATATACACATATTATATGGTAGTCAAAAGAGATCGAAGAAAGAATGTATTCACACCTTATTATAGCATGAAATATTCATTGGGTTGGACAGATGGACACTCGGACTAGTTGATAAGTGTGTTAAATTTTTTAATTAAGTTTTAAATTTGAAATTTTAAAATAAAAAAAATTATATCGAAAAAAGTTTTTTTAAATTGGATTTAATAATACTTAAATCAAATTAATTAAATTATAATTCTAAATACTTTAAATATATATATACATACATCGGGTTCGAGGGGGTGAACGTTGTTCCTCTTCTTTATATGCTATTATTAAGGCTTTTGGAGGTTCGACTTTTGTTGTGCGTTGGGATTTTACTTTTTGGATCCATCATTGGCACTTTGGAAATCAGACCCATTCAATTTCGAAGTCATTTTACTTCCAGTTTTTTTTTTTAATAAAAATTTGAATATGAGATCATTAAATTGAGAGAGAATAGTTTATACCACTAGATTGTCTCTTTGAAAATGAAATTATTTTACTCTTTGTCTTCCGCATCTTACGTTTTGGGATCTTTTGTGTCATAAAAGAGTATAATTTTATTATTATTGTTTTGGTATATGCATTTCGGGTCAGGAAAGGAGAAAGATTTACAAAAGAAAGAAATAAAGAAACATATATATAAAGTCCCTATGGGAGAAATACAGCAAAACTTAATTTCGTTTGATGGACTAGATGATGATAATAATAATTTATTAATTATAAAAGTCGATATAAGAATCAGCTAATCACATGCATAAATGGAAAAAAAAAAAATTGCTCTTACCCTTCAGCAGAAAGGAGAAACACCCCCCCCCCAAAAAGAAAAGATGGGGGAAGGGTAAAGTCCTTGAAAATCCACCCTTTTGTTTATTTATTTTGTTTTTTTTTTTTTTAAATCTTCAATAATGAATAGAAAGAGATTAAAGGTAAGTTTGGCTTGAGGAAAGGGAGGGAAGGGGGAAAGGAATGTATTTTCTTCTATGAAAAGAATGCTATCTCACATTTTTTTTACTTTTATCTCCCTTTTTACTCTCAACTAAATGAGAATAATCTCATATTTCACCCTTTTACTCTTTTCCTCGTACTTTACACTCGAACTAAAATGAATAAAAGAAGTGAGTAACTAAAAATAATATTAAAAATAGAAAAAAAAAAGAGTAAATTGAATATAGGAGTTTAAAAAATTAGAAAAAGAAAAAATCTTTTCTATAAATTCGAAAAATTAGTCAAAAATTATTTACTTAAATTTGACTCGTAACTATCTGATACATTTAGTTTAAAAACCACATGGTTTATATAATATTATTCATTTTTTTTTACAAAATATAAAATTTAATAAGTAGAAATCAAATTTTTTAATAAAAAATTAAAATTATCCAGATATTTTTCTTTTATATTTGAAGCTGTACCTCTTCTCAACCTCACCCGATCACTAATCCGCGGAAATGGGTTGCAAGCGATTTTGAAGACATAGGCTTGGAAACCAAGTCTGGACTTAATGCTTCTCACTTTATCATTGGTAGGGGTGCAAAAGTATGAATCATGTGTTGGGGCTTTGGGATCCAGTTCTTCTCCTCCTCTTTTGACCTACAATTACAATTACAATTACATGCATTATTCTTTTCACTTGATTGAAGAATTGACCCACCCTTCTGCAATTATATTATTCAACAATAATTAATCTTTCTAATTCATCATCACAAACTACTACCTATCATTATATGAAGAATAGGCTAACTCCTGACATTCCCTCCCAATGGATGCTCATCGACCTAGCATGAGGGATGCCCACCCATTGATAAAAACAATATGTAGTGGAAAAGCTATCAATGAATAGTTTGATCAGCGGAAAGAACACTGAATCTTTTAATCAAAACTTGAATTCAGATTTTAAAAATAAAAAAAATTAAGTTAAAAGAACTTTCCTTAAAAGGGATTTGATAATAACTCGAATTGAATCAACCGTATGATTCCATATATCTGTGGGTCCAATAAAAATTATATATATTTTTTGGGGGAGGGCGGGGGGGCGGGGTGGGAAGCAGTGCAGCGGCGCACATGGGATAGGGTTTGACGCTATGCGACATAGACCCAACAAGTTCACATGCTGACTTCGCCTGGGTCCCACGTTTTTGAATCTACGCACATGCCTTCCTATCTTGTGTCCCACCTCTCTCCGAGAGAGAGAGAGAGAGAGAGAGAGAGAGAGAGAGAGAGAGAGAGAGAGAGAGAGAGAGGATCTTTGGTGTAGTTTTGAGATCGCCATCTTTGATATCATGTGTTGGAAATGTTAGAGACCTTAATTATGCAATTTTATAGTTGTAAAAGAATATCAAGAATATATCACAACCTTTGACTTTGTTTAGAATCTTAAAAGACAAACAAACAAACAATGAAGAGAGAAAACTAAAGGATCGTGGGTATAACATGAAGTTTTACATGATTTAATACATTGTTTTCTTGTATTGCAATTGCACTACATTTTGAGTATAATATGATACAAATTCAAGGCATACCCTTTGGACAGGACATGATTAATCCTTCTCCCTCAAATGGGTATGCGTTTATGTGCTTCCTTTTTTGGTGGATGGCATAGGCATGAAGTTGGTCCTGTGGTGACTTAGACAGACACCATTAAGCAGCCCCTTGCCACATGCAACCTCAGTTGGGCGGTGTGGTGTGGCGCTGTGTGGTTTGGTGCCTGCCACCAAATGAATGCTCCAATTTTCCTACTCTCGCACGCAACAGTACAATTTATTGTGAACTATCTATTTCACTTTATACATGGAATGCAGCCACAAACCAGCATCCCTGTCTTAACCCAGTTTCATGCTAAAATGAGGGTAGCTTATATGAATTTGCCTCTTTCCTTTCCCTAAAGCCAAACACAACCCCAGGTTCACTGAAATAATCGGCCATGGAGAGAAACCAAATCGCCGAGTTGTTGAGAAGCCAACTTGCGGCGGAGAGGGATGACGTCAGAATGCCGTCTGAAATCCAACAAGGTTGGAAGATCCGGCTCAGACGTCATTCCACGTGTCAAGAACCCAAAATTGTCAAAACCGCGATGAAGACAATGCACCCATTCGTAACATTAATAAGCACTCATCTAACACACTCCTCTCTCTCTCTCTCTCTCTCTCTCGCTCTTCTACTTCTATTCTTTCCCACCAGTTAGTGTTGTATTATTATCCAATCCAAGTCCAAAAATATTATAATTATCACCACTTTCACTGTCTCTCTCAGCTAAAACCAATCACAGCTCACTTGAGAGAGAGAGAGAGAGACTTGTATTATTATACATAGTGATAAAGGAGGGTGGTGTTTTATTTCTTGGTCTTTTCCTAGCATGATGGAGGTCGGCAAAATGATGATGGGAGAGGAGAGAGAGAAGCCGGACATGAATTTTGATGAGACCGAGCTACGACTAGGACTACCAGGTGGCAGCGGCGGAAATGGCTGCGGCGGTGGTGCTGGAGGAAACGAAGGAGAGATGGTGAAGAATAACAACACTAATGGTTCAAGCAATTATGGAAAGAGAGGTTTTTCTGAGGCAATGGACTTGAAGCTTAATCTCTCCAAGGAAATAGGGGCACGTGATGAGAAGATCATGAAGAATTTGAACATGGACAAGAGCATTGACCCCGCCAAGCCTCCTGCCAAGTAAACTTGCTATTCTATGATCTCCGTTTCTTGGCTCCTCCATCTTTTGTTGATATTATCTTTTCTTGGTCTCTAATATTGTGGATGGCTGAGCTTTATTTGTTTCTTTTTCTTTTTCAAGTTGAGGATAATTTCTTGCATGGTTGGGATTTGTCCCAAGGAAGAGAGAGAGAGAAAGAGAGGTTCTTGCAGTGACACCCAAGTAGTAAAAGCACTCAAAATGAGATTTAGTGTTTGAACTTTTTTGGGCGTGTCCTATTTTACAGTTTTTACGACTTCTACATAACAAGGAGAGAGAGAGAGAGAAAGAGAGAGAGAGAGAGAGAGAGAGAGAGAGAGAGAGAGGATAAGGAGGAGAAGAAGAGAAATTTAGGTTAGATTATGAAGATCAGTTGCTTTAGTGAAAGAAAAATTAGAATATTGGACTAAGAAAAATAGGAATGGTGCACACCAAAGTCATGAAACATTGAAATATAAGAACAAAGTTATACTACGGTCATTAAGGGGAATTAGACATAAATCCAAGGATAAATGGAACTCTTTTTTTTTTTTTTTTTAAATTTTCCAAGAACTTCTGAACGAAACTTACCCACGCCATTTCTCGTTTTCCTTTTTACTCATTCAGACATTGCTAATGTTCCCTTTTGGTCCCATGAAATTTACTTTTGCACCTTTTCTTTTCTTCACACTTTTTGTTATTAACATTATAGTTAATTAATGATTAGTTATATTCATGAACTTTTTTTTTCCCTTCTTTTCAGGGCACAAGTTGTGGGCTGGCCACCAGTCCGATCCTTCCGAAAGAATATCCTATCTGCCCAAAAGGGAAATACTATTGAAGAGAGCGAGAAGGCAAGCGTGAATGGAGCCTTTGTGAAGGTTTGCATGGATGGTGCGCCTTACCTACGTAAGGTAGACTTGAAGATGTACAAGAGCTACCAAGAGCTCTCCAATGCCCTTGGCAAGATGTTTAGCTCTTTCACAATTGGTATGCACGTTTTACCTCCATAATTTGAAGTAAAACTTTCTTATTGTCATTATTAATTTATTAGTGTCAATTAGATATATTTCAATTAATACCATCTTCTTCTTTTTAAAAGTTTTGATTTTGAATCTTTTTTATACATTAAAAAAATAATAATTTAAAATTTTTCATGTTTGGAACGACAAACCATTTGTAAATAATTCTTTTGTAATATGATATTTTATGCTTCGCAAGAATTCATGAAAAATGTTTGAGAAATTTTGACAAGTCGAATAATATGTTTTCTAATTTCAAAAAGGAATATGATCATGATTAATCCTTGAGATAAGGTATATCAAAATCAATATTAGCTCATACCTTATATTTTTCAGCTCTTCATGTTGACTTTTCCAATGGTACCAACCGGCAGAGCTGTCCCTTAATCAAAATTATGAATTCAATTCGAGATTTTGATATAGAGTCAACCATATTGATAGACCCTTACCCCTAATAGAGATCTTATTCAGATTGATCCGAATTAGTCAGGATAAAATTCTAGACACCAGGTGGTGAATTAAGTTCAAGGACACCAAAAAAATGCTGGCTTTTCCAATGGTGAAATATGGCTAATTTTTTGATGTCTTGAAGGGAATTGTGGATCACAAGGAATGAAAGATTTCATGAATGAGAGCAAGCTGATGGATCTTCTTAATGGTTCGGACTATGTTCCCACGTACGAAGACAAGGATGGAGATTGGATGCTCGTTGGTGATGTCCCATGGGAGTAAGTCTTTCATTTTCGTTTGTGAAAATTAGTTTGATCTCAATAGTTACTTGAATTTGCTTATCTTTCTTTCATTTGAACAGGATGTTTGTTGATTCATGCAAACGCCTGCGCATAATGAAGGGAGAGGAGGCTGTCGGACTAGGTATGTTCTTTTGCATAAAATCTTACCCTTTAAATTCTTCACTCAGGTGATACCGACTATATGAGAAACTGTATCTCTGTTATGATTTGAAGCGGCATATTGTACGATAACAATAAATTAATTAATTCTTAATTCTAAATTTTGGATTAACAGTTCGAAACCAATATAAAAGAAATGATAAAAAAAAACTATTCACAAAAACTTAATAATAATAATAATGCATTCAGCGGTATCATGGTACCAATAAAAAATGACCTAATTTGAAAAAACAGCGGCCCCAATTTTATAAGCTAGAATTTTTTCATGACTGCATCGAACATGAAACACAATTTACATTATTAGCTGATCTCCGATTGTGTGTGCATGTACATTGCGAGGCATGTACATTGCGGTCACCAACTTAAAGTTGTTTTACTAGGAAAACAAACCCAATTATTTTGGTCCCCAAGGAGATTGATATAAACCCCCTTCTCCAATCTGGTAATCACAGCTTAAAATCCTGTATAAAAAAAAAAAAAAAACTCAATTATTCTGTGTCGCAAAACCTATTAATTTTTGTAATACTATATCAAGGAAATCAATTCAATCTAATTTGAATTAATCAAAATATATTTGAAATCGAACAAAGATATTTTAAAAACACATGAGGTATATTGTTATATAAGATTTGATTCATTTAGTTCAGATAACATTACTCTTAATTTTTAGTAATATCCTTCTTGCAGAATACAAATTAATATTTGGTTCTTTTCGAATATTTTCAGCACCAAGAGCAATGGAGAAATGCAAAAAACAGAAGCCAAAGTATAGAGATGCTCCAATCCCACCATAGCCTGCTCTTTTGATCTCTTTGTCGATGGCTGCAAAAATCAAAATGTCAAGACACATGGGTGAGATGGATCGAGCAGGTAGTGTGTCTTTAGGTGTGTTTATATATAGTTTATGGTTGTTGTTGTTTGATTGATAAAAATGTATAAATGTTGGAGAACTTGAGCATTTTGTGATAAGAAAGCAATAGTGCAGCATGTGTTCTTAGGACCCTGGAATGTTTTATATGTCACGATGCCTTGTGTTTGGTAATAACTCATCACAAACTTCTTGTGGGTTTGGATTTTCAATTTGTTTCCTTTCTGTGTTTACAACATTTGATTTTTGCCTAAAACTAGTTAATTTTGTATGTGTATATGGCTGCGTATTTTCATTATATTGAGGAGTAATTTTGTATTGTTTGGCTTAGTTTTTTGTTTTGTATCTTTGTATTCATTGAGCGAGTGATACCTAACATGATCTCATTGATGAAGGGGGGCAAGAACATGTGCAAATTCATGAGCCACTTGCTTCATTACACATTTATTTTAGGATGCATCTTTAATGGGGTTGTCCCATAATGATCACTTAAAACATTCGACTTTATATCATTGGCCTCCTTTCTGTTAAAATAAGCATTAAAAAGAGAGGAAGAAAAAGAACATATTAATCCCATTTGATTTATCAAACCTGTGTTTATCTTAATTCACCTTAATTTACTCCTCTTTATCTTAAAAGTCTGAGTTCGAGCCTTTTCAATGTAATAAAAATAAAAAACCCTTAACTTATTTCTATTGTATATCAAATTTACAATATTTTTTACTATAATATATAATATATATTTATTTTTGTAGTCTTGCAAGTAATAGTCTCCAACTTTATGGTTCTTTTATTGAGTGATCGAATACTCTACCCCCTTAATCAGAGATTTCGAGTTCGAATTCTTGGTGTGATGAAAAAAAATTTAGAAAAATCAACCCAAAAAATAAACCTCACAGTGATTGAACCGAATTAATCGAACAAAACCCAGATACTAGTGATGAAAACCCCCAAAAAAAAAAAAAAAAAAACATTTTGGGTTTTGGTCCCATGATTAGAGAAGGTGACCTGAAAGTGCTTAGAATATAATACACACATCGTGGGTTGCTCCATCTCTCCCGTATTTCTATAAATGTCGAAGCACAAGGTCTTAAATCCATTACCATGAACTCACATTACACATAAATAAGGTCCCAAATGACTACCTGGGATCCAACTCTCATCGAACAAGCTCAACAAACCCATGACGTCCCGCATGTTCACAACGAAAGTACCCATATCATCCGCAGCATTCATGTGTCCAACCATACAGAACCTCCGAATTACAAAATTCAGATTAGCTGCTCAAAGAGTATCTCCAAATTCCAACCAAGTTCTCGAAGAAAACCTAATCTCAACCCTCTTTTATTATTTCTTTTCTTGTTTCTTTTTCGGTCTTCTCTAATCATAAGCAGAAGCATGAGAATATGCAAGCTTATCAACTTATTCTTCCTGCCTAATAGAAACCTGTTTAAAAGTCGATTGATCTGATTACAAGATCTGCATTGTGCTTAAACCTGTTTACAAGTTCCGCATTAGGATGGTCGTTGTACTCTATCTGCAATGGGAATGCAGAACAAAATAAGTACACCTTGGATTCAAAAGAATTAACCAAAACAATACAGCCAGCAGCATAGAAAGCAAGACTCACCCGCTTTTTAGCATCGTCAGGAGGCTTTCCTATAACACGGTAAAGGATGCAATCAGATCAATCCCTCTATAACTAGTCTTTTGCTTATGATGAAGGAATACCTGTAGAAATATGTCTCTTTCGAACTCGCTCCATTGCAGTGTCAATGTCAACTTCAATGAACCTTCACCAGAAACAGATCAAAGATGTATTGAGGAATTTGATGTACTAACTTGAAAATTAAGATTAGGATCTTTTTAGCTTTGGGACCAGGTCCACAACAATTATAACATGGCTACACTAGGCCCATTTGAAATTCATTGATGATTTTAAGATCATTGTCTCTAACAAGTATGGTTGGTAAAAAGTCAATATTTTCGATTAGGTGACTTCAAATATCTCTATGCAACAAGATTATGTGCTATCATATACCAAGCCTTACAAGGAAATTGAACATTTAAGGATGTGTACCACGGTTTATGAACATTTAAGGATGTTGATTAAGAACACATGGAAATTGAACATGTAAATTTATGCTATCATATTGTTTTAAGGTGGGCATTGGCATTAACTGTACGTCCAAGCCTTACAAGGTATGCACCCAATTTTTGTCCAGTGTTGCATGATATTACTCCCATCCAGTTCCCTCTCATGACCAAAAGGAAGAAACCATAGTGTATTGCAACACTAGTTAACAGGGCTTCACTTCCGGTTTTCACCCCATAAAACAAAATTAAAAAAGAAAAAGCCATAGCTATCAAACCAGGTAATTACCACTTCTCATTAAAAATATTTTGAACCTCCTTCCAGACCCCATCTTCCAGGAGCAAATAGTTACCTTCCACTATCACCACTTTATGCCTGCACAGAGAGTTCTAGAAATTTATGGAGCAACTAAAATATTATGAATGGCAAGGATATAGATTACTACTTACTGAAGGCTCACAAAAATATCATCTTCAACTGGATCCCCAATACCATGGTCAAATGATGGCACATAAACAGATCCCTATGAAAAATCATTGCCAAGAAAATTTAGCATGAAATGTGCAGAGATTCAAATGTAACATTAAAATAAATGGTCATATTTCTCACTAAATACGATGTAAGCATAAAAAATTGTCTAGCAGTTTAAAAGCATCCCCAAATTTTGAATCCAAGCTACTACGCTCAGCTTCAATTGTTACCTGACTCCTCAAAGTCTGTAGACATTGAAGTAGCCGAGTGGGATCAAATGTCCAAGGTGCTGAATCAGCAAAGGGAAGATCAACATTTTTGATGATTTGATGTGTCTAAATAGAGACTTGGTATGGACCGATATAGCAGATCTTACCTCCTCTTCTTGCATGGGCTTCCTTGGGATCCTATAACAGCAAGGCAAACAGTACTCAATTTAAATCAAATGAAATGTAATTAATGTGTTAACCGACAAGAGCCATGTGCATCCGCAGCCCAAGTGCAAATGAGAACACTTGGATCACACTCACTTATCATGAAGTGATGGACTGATAAATCATTCTATTAGGGGCGTATTTGTTCGGCCTTATGGGCATTACACTGCAAAAGAGCTACATGGCACAGAGTAGCGTTAATCTTGTGCCCAGCAGCCACTTCTTGGTGAGACAATGAAGTGAAAATGATATTTTAAAGAACATGATCATAGGCCAAAAGCAACTATTCTGCATTTTGAGTCAATCTCCTATCACTATTATTGTAATAAATCACATTTTCATAAGATATTCAAAATTCAAGTAGTGAAAATATCTATTATATCTTCCCACCACCAACCCCCCCTCCCCCGGGCCCAAAAAAAAAAAAAGAAAAAGGAAACATAAGTAATGACTGTACCTTGAACCTTGTCAGTACTATAACACAATAATTGAAGTCCTCAGGCATCCTTTCACTCATAAGAAATGAAACAAAGAAATATATTACATTCACCACGTTATAAAGTTGAGTTATTCTTACATCCATTGCATCTAGCTGATGACGGTAAAGATGGAATCCATCCATAGGGATTACAATAGCTACATCAGGAGGCTTTACTTGAGAGTTGAGTGAAGATGCTTTTTGAGGCCATAATTTGTTTACACGTTTGACAACTTCAGAAGCTAATGTGCTCTTTCCAGCACCAGGAGAACCAGCCAAACCAATGATATACCTGCGTGATGTTCCTTGTACACAGTAAGACATCAGTAGGAATCAAAAGGATCAAGCATGAAAAGGTTGCCCATTTATATAAGTCCCCAACCATGCACAGGAAAAGAACGTCTAAAATGAAATATCTAGTCTCTTGTAGGCCATTTTAATTCCTGCACCAGGCATGCCCATCAAAATTCCTTGAGGAAGCTCACATATTTAAACATTAAACATGCCAATTTCAAGGAGAACTCCCACAACCATATGAAAACACAAGAAAGCACATCAGAAACACAACTTACAAACATATCAAATATTGTCTATTCCTATTCCACAATAATACAAACACAAAGCTACATGCTAAAAGCTTTTGAAACTTAAGGTCCATAATGGGAATTGCCTTTACAGTTTATGGCCATTCTCCTTCTTATCTAAGAAGGGGAGCTTTGCACATTCAGCTAAATACCTTGTGATCAATTGCTGGCAATCTTGTTTTTTCTGTGATAGAACAGAACAAAGTCTGCAGGAATATGGCCGCAGTGGCTTCATTATTATGTTGCAAAGGTTTTGTTAGATAGGACAGACATGCAAGGAATGAAGTATTTCGGGTGATGGGAATAAAACCATGGTTGTTTTCTGTCTAAAACTTCCTTCCATGGCCTATAGGTCTAAAATTGTACATCATTTTGATGATGCCAATGGTACTAATCACTTTGGCATGATTATAATGCACTGCAAGTTCAGCCTTTTTTTCTTCTCATGCATGCAACAAAAATGGAAGAATATTATCTTTAGCTAGAAACTACTGCTAGAGCCTGCAGGTCCAACCATCCCAGTTTCCCCTTTCAGGGAACAGAATGAGACCCATCCTCTTCTTCGGGGAAAAAATAAATAACAAAATTAATTAATGATCTTTTCAGTTATTTTATACTTTATCTCCCTAGCCGTTGGAAGCCACTCTGGTTGTCTGACCGATAAGTAACTTCAAAAGGTGTCACCAAAGATACTGCTGCCATACCATAGAACCACCACTCAGCTCTTAAAGCAATGATCAAAGATTAGCAACAGCTAAGGTATTAGTCCCATCCAACTGATAGCCATTGATGACAGCCGGTTTCTATCTTGATGTTCTATCTCTATCTTGCTTGGATGGAAAGAGTATAAGAATAGAGGCAAAAGGAAGAGTGAGGAGGGAAAAACCTCCTCTTCAGTTCTTAAATTTGTCTGAGAGATTTTTCGAACTGGCAGGATTTCCATAAATCCTCTTCCTCATCCTCTCTCCCTCTCTCTCACTGTGAGAATACTCAAAAAACGATTTGAAGACCTTGATCCAGATTCAATAAATTGTCCCACCTAAGAAAGATTTTAACCAAACGTAAGTGTACTTAGGTGTTTATCTTTTCCATGGGAAAAAAGGCACGTGTGAAATTAAAACCCCAAGTAATTTGTAATATCATTCTTCTTACCAAGGACAACCTCTCTCTACAGTAGAGTCAAACACAAAATCAGCCTTCATTTTACAACAAATTTATCACAACTTCAGAAGTTTAGCCTGAAACCTTAATCAAGTAGTTTGATCTCCACGTCTACTGTGAAATTGTCACTAGGAGAATTTAGTGCAATGCCCGCTCATGTTTATACACAAGAAAGGATGTTCCAGATTCATGTAGGAACTAGGTTTACTGTTAAACTTTGTGGAATGAGAATGAGAATGATAATCAGGTGGTGAAGAAAAAGATAAGGGAACCAAACAATACAAAGATTTTCCCAGTCAAAGTCATTTCATATAGTTTATCAGGGAATCTTATGCAGTTCCAAAATGGGAAAATGAGACAAAATTGCTTTGATTGCCATTAAGGTCTAGCAATGGCCCAAACGTAATGGTAACCTCAGTTTCCCCTTTATTGTTGCTATGAGCCACAAGTAAAGTGACAGCTACTGAAAAAATCTTGTCTTATTTTTTCTGGATTGTCCTTTCATTTCTATATTAGCCACCATGATGACCAATCGTTATTACCATTTGAATAATACTATGGCAGCCAGAATTTTATTCCCTTTCTAAGTTTTTTCTCTTCTATCACCCCCAAACTCCTGATTACAGAAGTTCAAGAAAGAAATATAAAGCTAATAAAACAGAGAAATTAGGCTACAACAACAGTGGTATAAAAAGGGATTAACCTGAACCTTGATTATAAAAAGCAAACTGTTAAACAGAATTTTCACGCTGAACCTCGATTATAACCTGACTCTTTTAAAAGCTATTCCAAAATGCACAACCCGCACAGATTTTCACACTGAAAGTACAACTATGTTCATATTTAAGATAGCAGTATATTTTAAAAACAAGAAAGGAAAAGGATAACAATAAGAAAATTAGTGGAACCATTATATTAGAGAAAGCAAGAGAAACATTTACTTCGCATTGTTGAGATCATGAGAAGAAACACTTACTTCAGATTTGGATTCGATGCAGATGCTGCAGTGGGAACCAAGCGTTCAGCCAATGCATCATATACCTCATCAATACTCCTTGAAAGGAAAACAACAGTCATGTTAGTACGAATAAAATGGAATAAGAGTAGGAAAAGAATATAAGCCATTTCTGCTCCTGCAGGACCTTGTTTCAGTGGTCAGACCAATAGTTCCCACTTCTTGCTTACGAAGGATGCAATTCTTTATCACCAAAAGCAATTTTGAATGTTAGAAAGTTTGATGGATACTAAAATATTTAAGGTATTTAATTTCCCCAAGAAGGAGTATACATGTCACAAGTACCAGATGTAGATGCAGGGGAAAAAAATAAAAAGGTTAAAGAGATTCTCTCATCATGAGTTGCCTAATCTTTCATTTAAAACGAACTATTTCTCATAGACCTCTGCTCAAGCTGGGCATGGAGAGCACAAGGTCCCACTTACAATCTCAAGCAGAACCAAGGACAAGTTCCATTTGATGAGAGAGGACATCGCAGGGGTCAATTATCTAATGTCCACCCTATTCCATTAATGAGAGCAATGCTAGCATGGATAATCGACATTTCAAATGTTGAAAACAAATGATATATAGTATGCGACAAACAATAAAAGATAGGGGATTATTGCGCTGTTTCGGTATTTATGTTTGGAAAGACACCTTCAAATTGTTAAGGATGAGAATCTTCCTATTGATCCATTGTATGAAGGATTAATCTTTGAACTTCTCTGGCTTGGGGCTTAGCTGTGGATGCCTTTTGGACGACTCTTTGAGGGATATCTGTGGGGATTCGAATGCTCTATATTTTGATTGCTCAGAGGAAGCATCATCCTCAGGTGTGATTTTTGTACATTCTTCCAAGACTACAACATGCCCTCCTTTTTTATAAAAGAAAACTATAAATTAGAAAGTGGCAATTTGAGAAATTTCTGTATATCTTTCCCTTTAGACATTAAAATGAATTAATAAAGCACCACCTGGCATCAGCTTAGTATTCCCCAGTAAAGACATCATAAAGCAGGTAGTCAGAGGATATCAAATTGTATACATCAAATAAAATAAACAGGAAAAATAAATGAACACAGAACAAGAAATTCACCACTCATCGTCTTTTTAATTGGGCACTGGACCCAATAATCTTCTTGTTTGATTAGGCTCAGGACTAATGAAAACCATTTGATGGTGATTCTACTACCAACATTCTGATACTTTATTCCTACTTTTCATTTTGACGTAATTGAAGGTGGCAGGAGAATATGCACAAAATCAGAATTCATGATAGTTTCATGTTTGAAAGATGCATACCTTGCATCAAGAACAGAAGTTCTGTTCTGTTGGCAAAAAATAACCTAACCAAGAATTGGAAACAAGAAATAAAAATGTTAAACATCCAATTTAAAGAGACATCAAAAATGAAAAAGGAGAATTGCAATTGAGATGCTATCTTGCAGCATTCCGATATTAGACTAATATACTCCACAGGAAGGAAGTAGGAATTTGCACCGAGTAAATGTAAGATAAAAATGAATAAATAAATAGAAACAACAAAGTATGAGTATATATGCAAATTATGTATGCAAGCAAATGGATGTAGTTACAGCTTTATGCAGAATATATACATATTCCATTGTTCTTACAAAGAAGGCATGAGGATGCACATACACATGGTTATAAAAATGATTAACAATATCTATCAGGGCATCACTAATTCCTCTAGTTCAGCTCATCTGAACTTGCATAAGTTGGCAATTCCCATCTCCTTTCCTACTTTCAAATGCTTTCTTCTTATAAGTTCATGATTCCATTGGTTGAAACATTGTACAATGTCATATCACAAGCTTTCCGGTGACAACATATATAGAAGTAGAGAACGATGATCAGATAAGGTAAACATACTGGTGCATAATTTTTCTGGTATCCTCTGCATCCTAGCAGAGACTGCAAATTTCCTCCGGCAAAAGAAATGGATCGACAAAATTGAACAGGAACCCTAGCCTTATTAATTGGTAAGGAATCTGCAGAACAGAATGGTAGCCCAAAAAATATATATATATAAATAAATAAATAGAAGCGCGATTGGAGAACGAAGCATCAATGATAATCATCCGTTGAATTGCCAATTAGGTTTAAGTTTGACTTCAAATTTCGAAACTGGAATTAGGGTTAAGTGAGGTATATTTTGGAGTTACCCACCAAAGAGATCTTGAATGACCATGAATGCAACGTCGATAGAAAATTTTACTTAGAATCAAATTGGCGAAATCTAAACATAGCAGCCACACAAGTTTTTCAGTCAAGTCAATAATAAAATGATTGCATCACATAGAGAGAGACAGAGAGAGACCGGGTAAGGAAGAACGCCAGCATGGTGTTGAGCTTGTCGAAAATGAACAGGCGTCCATCAACGAAAGGAGGGGGCGGTTTTGATCTTTTGGGGTATTGAGTATTTCGAGTTTAGACTATCAGAGCATAAGCTCGGGCATTGCCACTGGAGCTGATCTCAGCGGCGGATGACACCGTCAACGACGTAGCGGTAGCACTTGTCGTACACACAACTCTCTCTCTCTCTCTCGGCAAAGGGGATAAATCTTGTTTACATTACAACCACAAACCGATGCTCGCCCATTGTCATGTAAATGTAATTGTTAACCAACAGCTATGGGTTCGGCTTTTGAGAGTTTTGTTCGGAACCCACCTCCAAAAAATAAAAAATTTTAAAACAATATCCATGTAAAAATAATTTTAAAATTAACATCAGTTTTAAAAATTCAACGCAAAATAACAAAATAAAAACTCGATATAATACTATTTATCGAATAGCGTACAAACTCAACATAATTGTTATATTTGAAATTAGTTTCTCACCTATATTATTTTAAAAATCTTTTTTCTTTTTAGAGCGAATTATGTACAAAGCTCCGACTTTTGAAGCTTCGGACACAAAGATCAATATTAGACTATCCCCCCCCCCCCAAAAAAAAGAATATGAAGACATTAACACAATCTTGACAAACTATCAATTGCTTTTCGTGAATTTTAAACAATTGTATGGGTTTTTAACACAAATTTTGCATTGAATTGTTTAAAGGGCAAATCAAAGTTGCAAATGGAACCCCCAAATCATGGGTCTAAGCCTTTCAAATCAACGACTACCCATCATGAACTCTCTTCAATCCATATAGCTATAGATGAGATACTAACGTAGCATTTCGCACTTTGAGAGCTGTAAAAGACCTAGAACAAGACATGAAATTCCCCAAATCATAGCAATTTTGTCCCCAAATCATGAGCTCTAAAGAGCCTTTTTTTTTTAACGAAAAAATTCTCATAACAAATTTTATAAATCTGAATAAAAATCAAACAAATAATAAATTTGCATAAGAAAGAATGTCTAACATTATCCTGCCACCTACATCATGAAGATAATCGTAAGAAACAAAATAGTAGCTCCCCAAAATGGGCTAATAGACTTACCAAAGAATATATAATGATGCTACAAGCAACCAAAATGGAATGGGCAAAACAGCTAGGCCTACTGAGACTGCAAATCAGTTTCTTGCACTGGCTCATGTAATAAAGCAAAAGGTATCAACATGGTATAGGAAGAGCACAAAATTCAGTTTTTTATTTGTAAAATGGGAGATGATAAGCTTAAAAGTTTGTAAAATCAAATGTTGTCCCCCTTTGTTACATCAAGGGCATATTTTTTCAGATAAGAAAAACAAAGGTAATTTGGGCTGCAGCAGCCCAAACCAACAGTTCAACTATTACAAGAATTTGGTACCCGAGTAGCCAATGAGCTGGATACCGAACATGACAACAAGAATGTTTTTTCCAGCATGCGTACATTGAGGCCGATGTTATATTTGCATAAATGATCAGCTCACCAGCACCGCACACGGCCGTTTCCATAACCTCTGTGCCTTCTTATTATTTTCGGGTTGCTGCAAGAGGTAACAAAAGCTAATGTAAAACATCAACTCACTTCAACACTTAGCTACCAGTTCAGGGGACCAAGTCCCAAGACTTCCCTAGTTCAGGAGACAATTCTGAATTACTGTCTTACAAGTTCCAGCATAGGGAAAATGTATATGTGTCATGTATGAACATATTTGTGCTTCTGACAGTTTGGCCATGCCTCCAAGTAGGGAGGAATTGGCAATTGTGAAGAAAGAATGATATTGCAAATATCTAATGTAAAGTAACACTACCGGACCATCATAACTGCTATTGGCATGGTGAGTTCTATAATTATGAGACATGTGGATATGCTCCACTATTGAAGCATTTGCTAGTTGTGAGACAAGTAGAGACAAGAATGGTTGCAGTGCAACTTGATGTTATTAAAGCTAAGGGTTGTCAAATTACAGCTTTCTATGTAGCTCAGTATGCATCCCCCTGTGCTAAACCTTTTGATGGTCAACTCCTAAGCTATAGAATTACCTGTTGGCTGAGAGAATTCGGAACCTGGATCCTTTTGGAGCTATCAGCCATGCGTTTAAATGGGAGGTGATTCTGAACGGTATCTTCCCTGCACACCTGCAAGAAATTGAGAGAGTTCACTAACATTTACCATTTACAGCAGATCTCAGAGACTTAGCAGAGTAAGGTGCCCAATCATCAAATGATAATGATTATTTTAATGAATACTTCATAAGTTCCAACCATATGCAATATCTGAGGGTATTAACAGGGTTCTTTGTTCAACTCATCAGAGTTAATCTGCCATTTATCTAATACTTTCACGAATGAAATATGCTGATTATGCTTTCCTGATACGTCAAGCATCAAAAAAGAAGAATAAATAACTTGCTTCATTAATCAATCATCAGATTGTTAAAAAAATATAAAATTATGAATGATGAAACATGAATTTCCCTATTAGTTCCCCAAGCAAGACCTGCCCAATACATGCAGAGAGTAAAGACTAAGGTTCACAATGACTGGTCAGTCATACCAGTCATACATACATGGAACTCTATCCTGGCTATTCTTTTCTTACAGTTCTGAATGTGCTCTACCTGGCTTTCAATTGCCCCAATAAGCATATCCTGGCACCCTGATGCATGTACACTTTCCAATTTTGGACATTGGAGAAGCAACCTCTCTGGTCAAATAAAAGCAACAGTCAGTTCATAAATAATGATACCTACCGATGTTCTATCACAATACAAGCACAAGATACCAACACTTCGTTGGTCCACTGAGAAGTGCACTAGCACTCTACACCAAGAACTGGAGTTCGAGTCTTGGTAGTGCAAAAACGAAATTGGAAGAACTCTCTCCCGATTGGGACCCAACAGCAGCTCGGCCAAGATTAGTCAGAACAAATCTTTAGATACTCGGTGGTGGACCAAATCCAGGAGACCAAAAAAAAAAATACAAGCACAGGATGTTGGAAAAAAGAAAATCATGTGCCACATACCGGGGTGCAAATTACCACAGGAATTCAGATTCAGATCACTGAGTTCTGGGCAGTTCAAATACAGAGCCTGCAGAAAATAAGAAACTCAGACCAATCTAGGATTCAGAGACATCTTCAAAGAAAAGGTTTAGTATTCCTCAAACTCACGTCTAGACCAGAACAGCCCCACAAACTCAGTTTTTTTAATCGCCCATGTTTGATAATGAGTTTTTGATAAACAAGATGTAACCTCAAGTTGACCTTCTTGTTCGATTCAGAATCATTGCCCTCGTCAGGGGCCTGATTGTTCGAATTCAGATCACATATGGTCATTCCACAGTCCATTAGCTCAAGGAGGGGCAATTGAGCTGTAGCAAATTGAATGCCGCCTGAAAGACAAAAACAAAGGCAACTTGAACAGAACTTCAAGATAAGCAGTAGGTATTTCTGAATTCATCACTGACAAGGCAATATTCTGGTCACAGAAATACAAACTTGAAGTGATGTTGGGACAAAGAGCAAGGAGGAGCCTTCTAAGGGTTTCAGGGAAGACATTGCAGATCATTCCAATGCCACTGTCACTAATGCTTGACCTGAAAATAGAGAAAGACACCATTAAGCACCGCCCCTGGGCCGCAAATAAACAGTAAGCGGGTACCTTTTCTAAAGTAGTTAGTTACAAAGCATAGTAAACATTTTAAATCTTAATGCAGACAAGGCATATCTGGGTTGAATCATTTTAAGCATGTGTACCACCGAAAGCACTCCAAATTTGAAAAGAAGACTTCAGTCAAAAAAGGCCATTATGAGGTCCCCATTCTCTCTTTTTTTTTTTTTTCTTTTGGGGGGGGGGGAGATATAGCTAGTTGCAGTATGATTCTTACAACATGGCTCTTTCATGGAACCTAAGGTTCATAATTTGGAGTTCTGAAGGATGGGAGAGATCATAACAGGCATAGAACAGTAATTATAGACCATGCACAAAAAACCTGTCCAATTACTATTTATGTGGGCTCAAATTTGAGATCCTGATATACAAGCTTCAGGTTATTTGGACCCGCAACCATCTTATCAATTGACATTTATGAGTAAAGAGGTTAGTCTTTTAAGGCCACATGTCAAAAAGCAATACCACCATGAATACTAACTGCTAATACTATTTATATCTAGTATAAGTGCAAACAGGACCAGAACATACCCACTTAAATCAAGCAATTCGAGATCTGAATAGCTGGAAGCAATTGCAGCGACTGATGCATCAGTGATCTCTGAACCAAGAACAAATGAAAGCATTCGCAGGCCCCTGATATTTTTTTTTTTTTTTTTTTGGAAAAAATCAATATATTGCATGTGCTGGTTACTTGTTTGCATTATGTTAAATAAGAATCACAAATCAGTAATCACACAAATGGTGTTCAAGGAAACAAATTTTTTTTCCTGAGCACCAGTAGGATAACCATCATAATGGTTACAGGGATGTGACAAACCTCAAGTTTGCAGCAGTAAGAGCAAGCACAACAGCATTAGTGAGCCGAACTGATGCAATGTGTATGTTTTCCAGCTTTGGACAACTCCTTCCCAAACCATCCACCATCACAGTGAGATCAGTGTTGTCATTTTCTTGGTTAGAAAAATCCAGGGATATTTCTTTCAAATTGGGGCAGTTAAATATCTACACAAATCAGGCAGAGACATGTTCATAAAATGACCCAAGGATGGTCCCAAGAAGAATAGAAGGAACTGTATTAAAATATTAACCATCTTAGAGAGTGA
Source organism: Dillenia suffruticosa (assembly GCA_033439265.1). Classification (NCBI taxonomy): domain Eukaryota; kingdom Viridiplantae; phylum Streptophyta; class Magnoliopsida; order Dilleniales; family Dilleniaceae; genus Dillenia; species Dillenia suffruticosa. Next base: position 22,357,463 of record JAVTVX010000020.1, on the reverse strand, counting down.
ATGAAGGCCAGACAGCCACAGAGTTGAAAGACTTGAAGAACATAGATTAAGACTCCCAAAGTTGGAGCATCCTTCCATCTTAAGGCTTGTGAGGCAACGTTTATCCGCAACAAAACGACCCAACTCATCTCTGCATCACGAAGTGGAACTGATTATTAGACAGCATCAAGTGGTTATGCCACACTAACAATAGTCCGTGTGACCAGAACTTTCTAACCTATATGAAATTTTACCGGATTAAATTAGCCACAAAATGTTATGAAACAATAGGATTTAAGCAATTATGCCCGAAGAACAACATTTGATCTCAACATCTACCAAAGCAGATGAGATCTCAAAGTTCTCAAAAATGATAAAAGGTATTCAACCGGCTAGTCATGTTTATCAACACACGCACATGTGCAAGTGCCCACTTGATCATGTCAATTGTCAGATGATAAGGCATGCCCCTTAAAGTATTGATGTGATTGTTAACAGCATTTACATATATCCAAACCACAACCAGTCTTGTGAATGGTCATTGGTCTGTGCTAGTGGGACATGAAATTCTAACAAGCTAACCCTAAACATATGGATTGCCTAGACTAGATCCAAGTGGGTCACACAAACCCTGTTCTGCCAACAATCTATGCTCCGAGTATAGACCCACAAAAAAGTCTTTAATCAGGCAAAAACTGCAGAACTAGGCCCAGTCTAACACTCATCAGGTATTCAATAAAATTATCATGCAGTTATATCAAAAAATGGAGAAAGACGGGGGAAAAACAACTGAAACCATACCCAGTTATTCTATTGATTGAAGATTCAGATGTATTGATCTGCATGGACTCAAGATTAGGGCAAGAAAATGCGATGCAGGCCAGCATTGTTGCATCCACATCACTGCAGATCACCAAACATAAAATTAAACTACAGATCAACATTGTTAACAGCAGATTTATCCAAATCACAATCCAAACAGATTATGGACTCTTCTGATCCAATTCTTTCACAAATTAACTTCAGATCTCTGTCCGTTAATTCTTTCTTTAATTTCATTTCCATTTTTTCAGTTACATTTACTATTATTGCTTGTATTCATTGCTTCATTATCTGAATAATCATCAGTTCAACTATTTTAGTTTTCATTTTCATCCTTGTGAAGCGATCGTTCCAGAAAACGATAGATCTGAGAACCGGTTATTAAAACCTTTCAATTCTAAGAGAAAGCCTAACAAGTCCGGAACACTTCTTCAACAGAGATCCAACAAATCCGACTTGAACTGTAGGCGGAACCCTAAGTCTCAACTCCTCCGCCGACCTCCAGACCCTCGTCGCACAGTCTCTCCACCCTCTGCACACTTTCGCAGCCGACAACAAATTCGCCGGCTGCAACCTCCTTAACACCTCCCACAAACATCCCGCCGGCAGCCCCGCCTCCGATACATCCTCCTCGTACTCCTCGAACTCATCCTCATTATCATTATCGTCGGGTCTCGGGGATCTGACCTCGATGTCATCGAAGGAGAGAGCACGGCGGAGGTGGTTAGAGTGGGGCTGCTGACGTGGTGGGAGGACGCTCGAGAGAGGAGTAGGATCGCCATCGGCGACGACGATGGAGGACGAGTCGGTTGGGGTGGCTGAACCGCCCGTGGAGCTAACGTGACAGACGTGGCCCTTTTTTGGCAGACCACAACGGCCACAGTTATAGCTCCCTCTCTTCTTTCCTCTCTTTATAACGGACAGATCGACGGCATCGACGGAGGTGGTGGGATGCGGTTGGTGGTGGCGGCGTAGCATAGTTATGACGCAGAGAGAGAAAGAAGAAAGAGAGAGAGAGAGAGAGAGCACGTGAGTGACACGGGAGTTTTGTTAGAGAAAGATAAAGGGTGAGGGTGGCGGTTCCGAAGAAGAAATAGTGCAAGATCTGGTCGGAAAGGCGCGGGAGAACTTACTGGTTTCGCGCCCATGATTTTTCAAAGGAGGAGCGTCTGCCTAGTTGTGTTCTGCTAAAATTACATAAACGCCCTGGAGTATGTAAAAACGTGGGGGCTTTTGGGGGATGCAATTCCTAAAATACCCCTATGCGTTTCCCTAATTGCCCGCCAAAATGAAAAAGTTGGTGGGCTGTCGAAGGAACGAGTGAAATTCAAATAATTACGTATTTATTAGGAAATATTTTACTTTTAGGTGATCAAATCGCACAGTTGGTGAGCGGGAGACGCATGTCAAAGATATCGGATTGAAATTTTAGGGAAACAAACTAAAAGGTAAAAAAAATAAAATAAAAGAATTACCGTTACAGATATTACAAGTTGCACTTATTGTAAAATAATATTGATTTACCTCAATGATGGAAATTAATTATTTTTTCATGGATATTTTAATCTCTTAAGAATTACTGAATCAGATATAAAATTCATCAAATGTTGACTTAAGACTCATGTCTTTTTTTTGGGACTTTCAAATTAATAATTTCATGCCTTTTGCACTGGTTAATATAATATTAATGGTTCATGCATTCTTGACCTAATTATTTTTCCTTTTTTATTTTTTTGTATTTATTTGTTCCTTTGGAGAGGAATAAACTTGAAAAATTCCATATGCATGAAATATTAATAAATAGAAGTCAAACTAGGGATTTGCCAACTTTCACTTACAATTAATTTGTATTAACTTGAAAATGTAAATGATACTATGATATATTTGTGGAGTTGTAAAATATTTTTTCTATATAAATCACCGATATCTAGTAATCATATTGATTCTAACTAAATTAGATTTAAATTAGGTTAAAATCTTAAAAAGTAAAATTTTTGTTTTTGTTATATACAAAATTTAAATTTATAATTTTTATTTAAAAGATACAATATCCAATCGTTGAACATTGATTAATTGCAACATAATTAATAGACGAGGGAACATGCTATTATTAATTCTGAGTAACTCGTCATTTTAACCAGCAACATATTCATAAGATTATGAAGCGATTAATAAACTCAATTTTAACTAACGACACCATATACTTTAATCAATTATTAATTTTGTTGCAAGCATGGTCATAAATTTTATTTTAACTAAAAGTTTACATTGTTAGCCCTCAAAAAAAAAATTAACCTATCCAGTTTTATTGCTGGACTCAAGCTGGAATAACTCAGTTGGCTAGAGCGTGTGACTGTTAACCACAAATTTGGGGGTTCAAGGCCAGTTTGGAGGTCAAGGCCTCTGAGGTTGCAAGCCGAAGTCATCCAAAAGTATTACTAGTAACTGCCCAATATTTCAAGAGGTATAAAGCTCGTGCACATTAAATCCAAGTAGAGAGTTGCAAAGTTGATAAAAAGTTGAACTAAGTTTCTAATGCAAATATATATATAATTTTAATTATTTTTATAGAGAAATGAACTTCAAATAACAAAATCTTATATTTTTTTGTTAAAAATTTAATGTCTTATTTAATTCTTTTATTATAATTAATATTAAAAGGAAATTCATAAAACCTCAAAATATTCAATTTTTTAGTTTTAGTTTTGATTATTTTGGTTAATCAGACAATGCAAAATAATAATAATAATAATAATAATAATAATAATAATAATTGAATCAAAATCAAATTGTTGTTAAATTATCTTACTTTCAAAATAAAAAAATTCAAATTTCATTCTTTTGCCAAAAAATTGAATTTTTGTATTGTTTAAAATAATATAAGACCCAAAAAAAATTTGTGTTATGCCCCCAAAACACTCAAAATTATGACCAAAAGTAATGTAAAAATATTTAAAAGTGAAATTTAATTAAAATTTGCGTAACCATAAAAATTATTTATGGCAATGCTTTCTCATTTGCTTTAGCAACTCTAATTCTCTCTTTTTTTTTCCTTTACATGCGAAAGTAAAGAATTTATATCATGCAAGCACGTAAAATCATTTTACAAGCTTCACACTTTACAAATGAGGTAACAAGTCACATGGAACCATTGGCATGCACAGTTCTTATGATCTCAAAACATAAATATATCAAATCTCCATTGGTTTACATTTTCTTAATCATAGATCTCGAATTTGAATCATAAAAATAGAGAAACGAGATTTGGGAGAACCAACTGTTTAATGAATCTCAAGGTACTCGGCTTGGATTAGTTGGAAAAAAAAAAAGTTATACATATTACTTAAGTTATATATTTATGCAAAAAAAATATATTTTTTGGTTATTGGTTATTATCAAATCAAAAATTTCTATACCTGAACTAAAACCAAAATTAATTCAGTTTCGATTAATTAAAATTGAACTTTATTTATAAAAAAAGGAAACAAATTGAATATTTCGGTTCAATGGGTTCAGTGACCCACATTGAGTACCGAACATAAATATAGGGGTAAAATGGGTTCAGTGAAAAATATAGATACTTACCCAATCAAGATTACTTCAAATTTGTCTCGATCGCAATTTTCTATTTATAAAATTACTTCTTAATATTTTTATTTTATTATTAAATAATTATTTAAAGAAAATTATGATATAAGGAGAAAGAGTGGGCAATATGCTTTGTTACATGGTTATAAACTCTTACTATGTTAAAGATGTAATAGAAAAATTTTATTAAGCGATGATAGATTAATAATCCTTTTTCTGTTTTTTGTTATATAGGGATTATAAAAATTATGAAAATATATACGTTCATAAAGATTCAAACATTTAATTTAGAGCCAGTGTCCCTATAAGAAGATGACCCTTTTCCATAGGTTACATATTTGGTCAAGAGGAAAAAACTTATAATAGTAATATCGTAACTGGTCATGATTATTTTGGCCGATTAATCTTCCATGTCTTTTAACAATTTTATCACATATTTTAATTTCACGTTTTAATGAAATATATATATGAATCGTTTGAGAATTATAAGTAGATTCCTTCTTTTCCAGATCTACCTCACGTCAATAACTCAACTCCTGTCATCCTTAGAGCACTTTGTGTCTCATTTATCGAGTAGTCTCTAACTTTATTTTTATTTATCTAATTTAGAATCTATTTGGATTTGTCATATTTTATGAATGGTCGAGATATTACGAAAGATATTTCAAAATTTGATCCGAATCTATCTATTTTCATTATTCCTCAGCTGAGGTGGAGGATAAAGAAGGCCTCCTTCCGGAAACCTAAGCCATCAACGAGATACTACTCTGAACGAGTTAGAATGAGAATTTGAGAGGACATAAGGCTATTAATGTGCCGGATTTTTTTTACTACAAGTGAGCCAGATAAGCAAGGCAAAGACAATTAAATAATGAGAAATTCTATTTTTAGGACAAGTGCCAAAACGGAAAATGTCGTTGCGTGAAAGACGAGGCAGTGTGTTCGAACGCGTGTTGGTAAGATGGGGAACTAGTGGCATATGGCACGTTTTGATTGGGCGCATGGGAGAGAAACGCGCAGTTTGGGCGGCGGCTTTTTCCAAATGAAAACTCGTTTTCTCTCCCCGCTTAGGAAGTTGAAAAACGATTTCTATACGTACGAGTGACAAACACGGATCGTTTTCTCTGACAGACGGCATCTTAAGGTACGACGTCGTTTGCACATCATACGGCGTTTTGCTCTGTTGATACCCATCGGACCCAAATGAAGCAAACTAAACACGCTTACAGAGGGTAGCTACGTTATTTATTTATTTATTTATTATTATTAATATTTAAATTATTCAAATATAATACGATATATTTTTAAAAATTAACTTTTTTAAATCTATTTTTATATATAATATAATATAATATAATATCTTTATTATTGTGGTAGAGCTCAAACCCAAAATTTCAATGAATGTGAAAAATCTATATGGCCACATTAAATGGGGAAAACGGGCAACATACTAATTACAGTTATCTCTGACGCCTCGATATAGGAATATTGGTATTCTTTAAATAAAAATTTAGATTTAAATTTTATATATAACAAAATTAAATATTAGAAAAATTTTACCCTTTAAGAGTCAAATTCAATTCGAATTGAATTTATACGAATCTATTATCGAATATTAATAATTTATAATAAAAAAAAAAAAAAAAAAAAACTTGTCCTTCGTTGGATCGTTTTCCTCGGAGAAAAAGAAAGTGGTCATTTTCCTCTCCTCATAAAGCCTCGTGTCTCTTTGACACCCACATATAGATATAATATAAGCATAATGCATAATGCTCTCGATTGATATTGATCTCGAGGAACTTCCTAAGGATGATAACATACTAAATAATGTCTCGATTCTCTTCTAGGGCTACAAAATCAACATCTATTTTGAAAGGATTTATGTTCTTCTGGTTGTTCATGAAACTATTCCCACATTCGTAATAGGAAAAAAGAAAAATATTTATTATTTAAAGTAGCTTATACGTTTTTACTCCTGCGCCAAGTTGATCAATTTTCATTTATTTTTTTTTTAATTTCGGCCAAAAAAAAAATACTTTTCATAGTGGAGAGATTGTATTTCAGAAAATTACATAGTCCATCTAGATTTTTACATTTTTCTCAACTACAGTTCAACATTGAATTGATCTTTTCTAATAGAAATTTGTATACCTTTGAGGGGTGCAAATAGGCAGAACTTGAGACCTAGCTTTCGTGGTGGGGCTAATGGACCAAGTTTATCAGAAAATACACACACACTAATTAAGCAAATATGGGAGGATTAGTAAGCTCCCTCATTAATAAAGGTAGAGGGTGAAGGTGACCTCCCATTGAGATCCCAATGTCCCTTTTGGTCTAAGAGCAAACGCAAACAGTCATGCACGTAACAAATCCTAGTAATTATGTAGTAGTCAAAAATTAATAAATTCTTGTAAACATTTCCTGCAATTTTGAGACACTCCATCCTTCAATGTTTTCGGGGAGGAGCTTTGTTTTGGTTTTAGGCTCTCTAGCCAACAGTCCGGTTGTTGTGTCAATCACTGGTTATTGAAAGAGTGTTTGCATAAAGCAAAACTATTTATGGTGTTTTGATATTAATTCTAGCTCAACTAAAAAGGGGTTCAAAATGAAAATTATGTCTAGAATTGTTAATAGGGATCATCACAGTCTATCCATATCCATGTTGAGAACTAGTTTTTCTCTTTTTTATCTCTTATCTCTGTGTCATCTTACCAATGGACAGTCGACCTAATAAAATCAGGTATTAATTTTTTAACTAAGTATTGGGTTTAAAACTTAGAAATGGAAAAAAATCTAAAGTAAGAGAGTCATCTTCTAAATAGGTCCCCGTAAACGTTTGAACTAAATTAATCAAAATATGATTTCGGATAATGATAATTTAAAAAAAAAAAAGGAAAAACTTGTGGCACGTTGTCCCCTCGGCCCATCCATGTTCAAGGCTCATCGTGCCCATCAACTTGGCTTTCGGAGAAAAAAGACTAAAAGAGTAGGGGAAAAAAAAGGCATAACAGCCGATTATAGAATTGTTTTTGCCTAAAACACTTTTGTTTCTCTGGCAATTAGGTATGGTTGCTTCAAGAATATTTATTGTACCAAAACAATTTATGGTAGTCTTACTGCACAACAAATCCAAGCTCAGCTACGACCACATCAGTTCAGCTCACCTCAATCCCATTGAACACAAAAATTAATGTAACAAAGAAAAGATAAAAATCAATTTTCTCAAAAGTTTAATATAGTAACACGCATTATTATTATTCTTCTTTGAATCCCACCAAAAATTTATATTCTTTGGGAATAAATTTGAAGGACATCGAGAGAGAATACGTTGAGTTGATTTCCACTTTTCAATCTTTTTGTCCAAGACAGGAGGGAGATCGAGTTGGTTCTACCGAAAGGCAAAAATCAATATGAAAGGAATTGTGTGCCTTTAAATTTATGCCCTCCAATATTTTAAAACAAAGTATTATGAAAGGTATAGAGAGAGAGAGAGAGAGAGAGAGAGAGAGAGAGCATCGACTTCAGAGCAGCAGCCAACACCCAAGAGCACCTTGGCTCTATACTCTGTGTTTCTTTTTATTATAATGGTAGAGGGATTGGGATATTTAGTCAAATTACACTAGTATAATGATAATGATAAATTTACCAAACGTACAAATATGAAGAAAATGCTTGGACTGATGAAACTCAAAGGAATTCTGTTCACATGTTTTCCCACTTTCTGACGAGCCTTGCAAAGTCCATACTTCTAAACTAATTATAAGATATTGCCTGTAAGTTGTTGAGGTAACAACGTTACAATTTACAAATATTAAAATATTATTGATATTGTTTTTTTGGTAAAAACATATTTGAACTCGGATCATAGGACTGGACGAAGGAGATATGATCACTAGACCATTCTTGGGACAAACATTATTGATATCAAAAGATGATATTAAATCACTAATATTTTAATAAAATTATGATTTAAATTAATCTATACTATCAGAGTCTTGTAGCAACATACAAAGAGAGCATCTATATTGATATTCTGTCAATGGATGTGCCACTCCGTACACAGAAAGATTTGAATGCCGAATCATATATTATTTTGCATAAAAGCCGTAATCCACGTCGTGTGTTGCAGTCAGCCAACAAGAAATTTCTTCGAATCATAGAAAATGGTGATTTCCTATTGTTAGAAATTAAAAAGAAAAAGATACGTACTCAGATCATGATCTCTCCCCCAGACTATTCATCATTTGCAATATTTATACCCCACTATATTTAATTATTTAGCTCCTCATATCAACCCTCCAAAATCATCTCTCTCTCTCTCTCCCCACATACAACCTCATCTTTCCTGTTTCACAGCTCAGGTTCTCCATCTCAAATGGCCGTATCTCCAGTACCCAACATGGTCGTCCCTCTCCCAAAATTCAAACACCATCAACTCCGATCCGAAAACCCATTTTTAGTGTCTCTCTTTGGACAAAAATCACAAATTTCATGCCCAAATGATATAGTCCAACTTCAAACCATGATCACCAGATCAAAAAGAAATACCATCATAAAAAGGGTCATGTCAAAAACAAGTGAACACCTGATCATTACCAATCATGAAACCCCAAAAGAAGAAGAAGTTACAAAGGAAGAGGAGATGGAGAAGCAGAGTTCACTGGCAGAGTCATGGAGGCATTTTCATGGGCTGGAAGAATGGGCCGGCATGCTTGATCCAATGGATCCTCTATTACGGGCCGAGGTAATCCGGTATGGCGAAATGGCCCAAGCCTGTTATGATGCATTTGATTTTGATCCCTTTTCCAAATACTGTGGAAGCTGCAAATTCACTCGCAAGGAATTTTTCCAAGGCCTTGAAATGACAAATCAAGGATACGAGGTTACAAGGTATTTATTTGCAACCTACAATGTTAATCTCCCAAATTTTTTCAAGAAATCTAGATCGCCTAAGGTTTGGAGTCCGCATGCTAATTGGATGGGTTATATTGCAGTCTCTAATGATGAAAAATCGAAGTATTTAGGACGACGTGACATAACCATTGCATGGCGCGGCACGGTAACTAGACTAGAGTGGATTGCCGATCTGATGGATATATTAAAGCCAATTTCATTAGAAAAAATTCCATGCCTCGATCCTACGGTCAAGGTTGAATCAGGGTTCTTAGATTTATATACCGATAAGGAGAAAGACTGTCGATATTGTTATTATTCGGCTAGGGAGCAAATTTTGTCCGAGGTGAAAAGGTTAATTGACACGTTCGCTAATGAAGAATTAAGCATAACAATAACGGGGCATAGTTTGGGTGCAGCATTAGCAGTATTGAGTGCTTATGATATAGTTGAGACACGTATAAATTTACTAGATGATATTCGGCGTGTGCCTGTGTGCGTGTTCTCGTTTGCGGGTCCTAGGGTTGGGAATGTTAGGTTTAAGGAGAGGCTTGAACAATTAGGGGTAAAAGTGCTACGGGTGGTAAATGTACATGATATGGTGCCTAAATCGCCTGGCATAATTTTCAATGAGCATGTCCATTCAATGTTGTTCGAAAAGGTCAAGGAATGGCCTTGGAGTTATGTGCATGTTGGAGTTGAGCTTGAGCTTGATCACAAGAATTCTCCATTCTTGAAGGGAGATGCTGACCTAACTTGTGCACATAATTTGGAAGCTTACCTGCATTTGCTTGATGGGTTAGTACCCTGTTGACTTCTCTTTTTTGCTTCACAGTTTTGTCCTTTTCCTTTTTGTTATTAATAATAATACAGTAGATAAGGTTTCTATTTCTGTTTATTTCTTATTTTTTTAAGGCTCTTAAGTTCCCCTCTTTGTTTTTGCTCCGATTAGAACAATTTCTCACTTCCTAGTCCTTTCCTTGGAGGAAAAGGACATTGTAATTGCATGCCTATGTCGCAATCAAATTAGTATATGCTATGTGAAAGGACAAATGACCCGAATTGGTCACACAATGTAGCTCAAAAGTAACTTTAGAAAGAACTTTTCTTGTATTCAGAGCAAGCATTAGCAATCCCTGAAACTAGAAAGTGCTAAATATGTGGCTGCAATGGCAATGCAGATACCATGGAAAAGGGCAAAGGTTTGTGCTTGCCAGTGGAAGAGACCCTGCACTCGTGAACAAAGCATGTGATTTCTTGAAGGATCATTACATGGTTCTACCATTTTGGAGACAAGACCATAACAAAGGGATGGTGAGGAACTATGATGGCCGTTGGATCCAAGCCGAGAGACCCATACATGAAGATCACCCTACAGATATGCATCATCACCTTTGCAGATTAGGGCTAATTTCTGATCATTTTTAAAATTGTCCTCCCTTGATCACTCTTTTGTTTTGGAGATTATTTGTTGAATTTTTTAGGTGGGCCTAGGATGCTTACTAAAGGGTAGTTGAGTTTACCTTATATTCTGTGATGGGGTGTGCGGATGAGACTTGAGGTGACATATCAAGCTGGCCACCAAAAAGAATAAGGAAAGGAGAATGGCTCATGCAATTGATAGTACACACAAACAAAGATGTAGAATTCATCATAGATAAAACAAACATAATATCTTTTGATGGTTTTCCTCCCCTTCTCAATCCTTACCTCTCTCATTTGTATTCTAGAAGAAATATAAATCATTACCAAGTTTTAGTAAATGCTTACAAGCTACTATTAGATTTGAGTAAAAATATCTCTCAATTGTCTTAATAGACAATCTGATATTCCAAGATGGCATATCATGTTTTGAAATTTTGATTCAGTAGATGTAAGAATTTTTTTATATCAATTTTTAGTGGTTAATATTTTTTTTTTTAATTTTTTTAAATTGGGTTTGTCAAACTAAGAGATGCCATAAAAGATTTAATGTTCTTCGGGATTACATCAATCATGAAAGAGTTGAACTTCTCTATTTGGATTGAGCATGATTTCCTATGAACTAATATAAACAAACAAACAAACTGGAATTTACGTATATTTAAAAATGAGAGGTTAGAATCAACGATTAGTTGACTTAATAATTGAATATCGGTACCTTTTAAGTAAAATTTCAAATTCTTATATATGACAAAAACATATATCAAGAAAGTTTTGTCTTTTAATACTCTAAACTAATTTGAATAATCAAATTTAGTTAAATTCAATATAATTACTAAATATCGGTAGTTTATAAAAATAATAATAATAAGATTTTTTTTATTATCATCAGTATCCAAAATCATATTCTGATTAATCCGATTCGAATATTTGTATAGTTCTATTTAGGAGATAACTCTTCCGGTATACTTTTTTTTATTTTCAAATTTCAAATTCGAAATTTGATTAAAAGTTCTAATATCCATTCTGTTAGAACGACTATCTGTTAGTATAATAATAAGATATTAGGGTCCCTCAAGGATAGTTTAAACGGTAGAAGCTCTCCATCTCTATCATTTTTTTTCTAATTCGATTTCGTTTGATTTCATTTTCTTGTAAAAAAAAATAATAATAATCAGAGGTCAGGTGCCCGAACAAACGAGATAAGAATAAGCGGATCACAATTTGGTCACTCGACCCACGGGCACGCTTTCAAGCCCAGGCCCAAGATCAAGCCCTAAAACACAACCCAAACGTGAAAGTTGTCTTGGGCCAGTAATATTAACCGCACCGCGGCTTAATTTGTTCTTTTATTTTTCTATTCCAACCCTAGCCGTGGAGACACTCTCTCTCTCGCCGAGAACCCTCCTCCACCGTGGATTGAGTTCCCTCGGTAGTCGCAGCTGTGAACCTCGTCTTTCCGCCTTTTCCTCCAGACTCATCAACACCCAAGGCTCTCTCTCTCTCTATCTCTCTCTGGTTCAATCGACGTGCGATTTCTTCAATCAGGTTACTGACTCTCTCTCTCTCCCGTCTTTCTTGTTTAGGTACTTCGTTATGCTTACAGTTTTTGTTTACTCAAATCAATTTCTTGATTTGTATATGTATACATGCACATGCACATACACATATCTATATACATGTATATGTATGTATGTACGTTTTCTTCTTATCTCGCACCATGAGTGTCATCTATTCGACATTAATCGTCTTAAATCTTACTCACGGAAAAAGTCATCATTTTTTCCCATCCAACTAGGACTTTGTTGCGGATGCTGTGAAACCCAGCTATTTCAAGAACTAAATTGTTTCTCTCAACTGAGTATTTCAAATACATTTTATTGATTTTTTGCTCTAATGGCCAGAAAGGGGTGGTTCATTAAAAACGTTGTCATCATAGAGCTAGGCTACTAAATCAAAAATCCTATTAACGTTGTTCCCGAATTCATATGAATTTTTTTGGTCATGTTTTATTTTGGTTAACTGAGATTAAAAAAAAAAATCATATTTGCAGTTCCTAGGTTTCTTTGTTATGTGTTAAAATCACTTCTATTGCTATTTGCATTTGAAATTGGAAAACTTTGAATATTGAGATGTAAATTGGCTTCCCCACCTCCTTTTGAAACCAAAATTTCTGCCTTGGATCATAATTGTGTTGTATTATAGTTCAGACTCGTTTTTCCCGATTCTTTGATTTTATATGTTGTTGAGACTAGGTTTGTGTTTATTGTTTGCAGAAATAGTTGGAGATGAGTTTAATATCTCAAAATGCTGATAAAGTTAAAAAAAGTAAAAAGAGTGACTTTGATGACAACAATGTAGAGGTTGAGCCTGGAAAAGAAACTAATTTGGATAAAACAAGAAGTAGGAAAAGGAAGAAAGGAAATAAGGATGGTGACTTTGATACCGAGCAGGAAAAACAGATGAAGAAGTTGGAGAATGTTTTGTTTGGGTCGCTTTATTCCCCAGTTGAATTTGGGAACGAGGATGAGGAAGAAGTGGATGATCCGGTGGAGAAAACTTCAGCTTTGTTCTTCACTGATCGGTCTGCCAATAGCAATATGTCAGTGTATGAAGATGATGCAGAAATTTTGGAGAGAAGTGATGATGTTGAACAGGGAGATAATCTGAGGAAAGCTGTTTGGGTGGACGATGAAGAAGAGAAGGTTTCTGTTAATGTTGCTAAAGTTAATAGACTGAGAAAATTGAGGAAGGAAGAGGATGAGAGTTCGATTTCTGGGTCTGCTTATGTGGCACGATTGAGGGCTCAGCATGCTAAGATGAATCCAGGGACCGAATGGGCCCAAATTGACTTTAGGCCTCGGAGTTACAGCTCTGATGATGATGAATCTGGTGAAGAAAATGGAGCAGCAGTGGTGGCTCCTGGGTTTGAGGATGTTGAAGCTGTCTCTGACATCCTTCGAACAAATGAAGACCTTGTTGTGAAGGGTGGTTCTAAGTTGTTGCCCGGTCTCCTTGAGTTCTCAAAGCTGGTAGATGCAAATGCTGAGGAACCTTCTAATGGGCCGATAAATTCTGTTCAATTTCATAGAAATGCTCAGTTGTTACTGGCTGCTGGATTGGATAGGAAGTTGAGGTTTTTCCAGATTGATGGCAAGCGGAACACCAAAATTCAGAGCATCTTTCTCGAGGATTGCCCTATTCGAAAGGCTTCATTCTTACCAGATGGGTCTCAGGTTATTGCAGCTGGAAGAAGAAAGTTCTTTTACAGCTTTGATTTAGTCAAAGCAAAAGTTGATAAGATAGGGCCTCTGATTGGTAGAGATGAAAGGAGCTTAGAAGTATTTGAGACCTCCCCTGATTCCAGCACAATTGCCTTTGTGGGCAATGAGGGTTATATCTTATTGGTCTCGACAAAAACTAGGGCACTAATTGGTACTCTTAAGATGAATGGAACTGCTAGATCTCTAGCCTTTACTGAAGATGGACAACAGCTATTGAGCTCGGGTGGGGATGGCCATATATACCACTGGGATCTAAGAACAAGGACTTGCTTCCATAAGGCCATTGATGAAGGTTGCTTTAATGGTTCAGCTCTTTGCACTTCCCCTAGTGGAAAATTATTCGCAGCTGGTTCAGCTAGTGGGATTGTGAATATTTACAATAGGGACGAGTTTTTGGGAGGAAAAAGGAAACCCATGAAGAGTGTGGAGAACCTAACCACCAAAGTGGATTTTATGAAGTTTAGTAATGACTCGCAGATCTTGGCTATCTGTTCAAGGATGAAGAAGAATAGCTTGAAACTGATCCATGTTCCTTCGTTGACTGTATTTTCCAACTGGCCTCCAGCAAAGACTATACTCCACTATCCCCGCTGTTTAGACTTTAGTCCTGGTGGAGGTTTCATGGCTGTCGGGAATGCTGCTGGAAAGGTATTATTATATAAGTTGCATCACTATCATCATGCATAGCCTTTTCTTGGCTTGGATTTGAACTCAACTGATTTGAGAAGTTAGTCACCTAATTTATGATAGAGGCTCCTGTTGCTGCTCTTTTTATTTCTAGGTTTCTTTCTTGGTGTTTGATGGCTTTGAAGGGTAAGTGCCCGGGAATATTTTTTGCCCTCCTTTATTCCTTTCCTTTAGGAGCCGTGTCCTTAAAATTAAATTTTGATCTCTTAGTTGCATAAGACTTGTGCAACTTTATGTTGTAGCGGCTATTTTTTTTTTTAAATGATAAAATCTATATTAAATTTCTGGAGTTATGATGCATAGTACTAACTTGCCCATTTCTTGTGGTAATCTTTTGCATCCATGGAGTAAGGAGACGTACCCATTTCTTGGGGCGAGCATTTTTGTATCTCTTCTGATTCCTCCAATGCTTCCAGTTCTTTAAACAAGGTTACTTTATGTTTCTTAGTCTGACCTTGTGATATATAATATTTATTCTATTAAAAATAAAGGCTCTTCTATTTTCCATGGTTAATTGGTCCCACATTTTTGGGATGTTCAGTTTCCTCACCGATATGATTAATTGCTTCCACGACCATAGAACCCGCGGTTAACCAATAATTCCACATTCAAACAACTTCAGTTTTAAGTCTTTATATGCCATGACTTGGTCCCAAACCATGAAATCATATGCAGCAAACAGAAACTAATCAATCCAAGGCATATGTTAAGGAAAACGCCACGACCAATTGACTCCTCGATAAGTAGTGTTTCTCATGAATTAATAGCAAAAATGCCATGCCCAACCCATTCAACAGGGGCCACCCACACGGGCTTCTATCCCTTTTACAAGCTTAATTAATCTATGATAACTGCTGGATTCGTCGTGAACGACTCATATTCATTATAGTATGTACATGATCAACAGGGAACAAATGACAATACTATAGTGACAAAAACCATAATAACCGTTTTGAGTCGAGAAGAACTGATCGAGTTGATATAAATAGCTGTCAAAACTCCATAGCCACCATCACCTGCACAGGCTTCCTTTCTAATTGCTAGTGGCCCAATTGTACATAAAATGTAGCTGGTATCTGCACTCTGAGCAAGCTCCTCTTTGGTATGAAAAAGACACATGGTACACAATGCTACAGGCAATTCACCTGTAACCTACCAAAATCAAAACCCTGGCAACAACTTGCGAGAAAGATTCTGCAAGAGGCAAAACGCTGTGTTTAGGAGAAGGATACAATTGAATATAAGCTGATTGAACAACAGCTAGCTCAATCCAAACTAAAAAGTCAATTTCATCAATCTAACTCTCCCTCTTTGTCCCGTACATCTCACATTTCTGTCTGTCCACATGAAATGTAAAGACAAGGAAAGGAGAATATTTTCAACAACTCGGGTAGGTAAAACACCCAAAGAGGGAATTTAAAGTTCTCAAGATCAAATCCTAGAAATGACATTTTACGGTCCAGAGTAGAAAATTGATGATTAGATTGATGAAGATAGCTTCCAATATAGGAACATATCTAATCGAGAGTGGGCACTCCCACATCCCAAACTTAAAGCAATCGGAGGACAGGTAACCCGAATATGCGGACTCAAGAAAATATTGAACATGGTAGGGAGATAATCAGCATGAGCTTGCATTAAGTTCATAAGAAAAAATAAAATGTTTATCCACATACCTCTTTTTAAACACCTGCTGCAGCTTTAACCTCAGGATCTATTTTCCCCTGGAACATCATTAACAAGATTCAACTAAAATGAGTTGTGAACAATAAATAATACGACACCATATGTGCAAGTCAAACAAATTGAGATTGCTAGTAAAAAATTGGCCATTACAGGCAACCAGCATTTGATAATGATTTCATGGCTCAGTTAAAGATTCATACTAGTGAGGGTAATTATAACATTAGATTTCATTTATGTTTCTTGTTGAAGTGGATAAACATGGACCATGCTCCTTAACCCAAGCTAAACACAGACTCCTAAGGAGAAGAGAGATTGGATGCTAGGTCCTTTGGAAATTCACAGCTGGATGAAGGAATTTTGAAGATCATAAAAGTCGTTGCTGGCAAAGGACATGTTCCTGGGACAGTTACAGGACACTCCACCTTAGGGACCATTTAAATGATAAACAATTTAAACAAATCTTTCGAAGGAGTGATGATTCATGGCCAAAATGTTAGCCAGATTAGAATGGGACAGTGAGGAAAGGAGTAGTATTGGTTTCTCGATTCCCTTCCTCAATCCCAACGAGACAAAAGAAAAGGAAAGGACAAAGGACACACATATGCACAAAAGGACGCACATATGGACAAAAATTTTGAACTCAGGAATCCACGTACTGCAATTCTGAGAATTCTAGAGAACAGAAAACAAATGGGTCAACCGGAAAATTTCATCGCCATGAATTCAATAATCATAATCACAGGAATTTCTTCATGATTAAAAAAAAAGTTCATAATCACTGGAATTCTTGCCAAGTAATTCAAAGCACACGAGATGACATCCAAATAAGTGGGCATAAATGTTCTGGAAAGTACACAAACCTCAGAGACGGGGCAATTTCGTATCTTCCGGGTAGCACTCCTCATGGTAACAAACTCCTCTGATGCAGTAGGGTGAATTCCCACAGTAGCATCAAAGTCAGCCTTAGTTAAGCCAGCTTTTACTGCGACCGCAAAACCCTAAAATATGGATGAACCACAGACATTAGTTTTGATGATGATAGATGCAGATTTTCACTATATTCCAAAACAAAGCACCTGTGCAATCTCAGGTGAATCTTCTCCACACATGTGCAACCCTAGAACTTTATTAGACTTTGCACAGACAACAAGTTTCATGAAGACCCTGTCTGGCAGCCCCGAAAGGGTTGCCTTCAGAGGCCTGAAATTTGCCGTGTATATATCAACATCCCCATATTCTTTGATAGCCTGCAATATGTTTAAAAGTTAAAAAGCATGAAGCGGAATCTGTTGATGCTGATGTGGCGGATCAATGTTACCTGTTCTTCAGTGAGACCAACTTGACCAATAGGTGGCTGAGAAAAGACAGCAGAAGGAACAACTCTGCACAAGAATATCACATGCCCAACTTTTAATAAACCGGATATTAGCAACTACAGAGTAAAGCTAGCTAAACATAATCTTCTTCAAAGCAACATATAAAGGAAATCCTCGCCTGCCGCTCATGGAGGATTTTAAGATATAGAGAAAGTATTTCCCCATGTTCCAAGAGGTGAAATTAGAAGAGATATGCATGCTGCAAATATAAAGTCTCTCCAACATGAACCTGAAAAATAGAAAAAGTACCTAAAGTCTGGTTTCATTGGTTCATTCACGAAGAGAGTTTTTGCCAATGCCATTCCTTCCATCAAAGCAACAGGAGTCAAATTCAATCTATCGGTGACATCCCCAACAGCCCAAATTGAAGGAACTGATGTACGGGAGTATTCATCGACCTGAAGAAACCATTGAGATAATGCTGCCAATAAGAAATAATTCCAAGAAAAACAAAATCAAAAATGGCTGAACTAGAAATATACAGCATCACCTCTATGGCTTCATTCTTTGTCAATTTCACTCCTACAGACTCCAATCCTAAGTTCTGCAGTATACCATAGTAAAATTTCAATTCAGTATCAGGAAAGCAGTCAAATGCAGGCAAATCCAGAATATAGGACAATTCCTAATTCATTATGCAAGGGCAAACAACCAATCAAAGGCAGTTCCATCACTTCACAAGATAACAGTGATTTCAAAGTGATATTCCTCATTTTGTTCACGCTGCCCTAGTTAGCAGAAAAAATGCTAATTCAATGATGCCTCCCCACCCTGAATAGGCTTTATGAGAAAATACAAGCTATCAATAGTTAAAACAAAAATGAAACCTTTGTATTGGGTCGGCGTCCTGTTGCAAACATGACATGTGAAAATCCTTCTACTGTGCCTTTGGTAGTCTTCAGTGACAGTGTGCCATCTGCTGCTTTGATGATCGCCTGAGGTGACTCCTCAGTATGAAATTCTATTCCTCTTAGCGACATTTGCTCTCCAAGGAAGTCTCTTATCTGCAACAATTAAAATACTTGAAACTGAACAAGTGAACGACTAAAATCATATAAGTTGCATACTACAAAAGGAAAATTTAAGAAAAGTATTAGGACCAGAAGCGGTGTTCAACCTCTTCATCAAAACCTCGCAAAACCTTTTTCTGCCTGATAAAAACGTGAACCTCACTTTTTAAACCATTGAAAATGCCTGCAAACTCCAGAGCAATGTACCCACCCCCAACAATGGCAACTTTTGTAGGTTTCACGGGCAGATCAAGTGCTGCATCAGAATCTATTACATACTCCCTTCCAGGTATATCTGGAATGAATGGGCGTCCCCCAACTGCAATTAGTATGTGCCTTGCTGAGTACAGTTTTCCATCAACATCAACAGTGTGGGGATCCACAATCTGCAAATATAACCATTAAACTCCATGTAATGGATACAACAGATTGCAGTAGAAATTCAGATTACACACATGTTGCTATTCCACTGTAAATTCTAATCTGCCTGACAACATCACCCAACCTTTCCACGACCTTCAATTAGTTGAACTCCAGCATTTTTCAGAATGTTCTTGTAGATAGCAGTAAGGCGCTGTAACTCGGCATTCTTATTTGCCATCAAGGTGCTCCAATCATGTGTAGGTTCAGCATCATATTTCCATCCAAAACCACAACTCTCATCAAACTCATGGGAGTATTTGGATGCATAAACAAGAAGTTTTTTTGGTACACAACCACGAAGGACACACCTATATTTTAAACATAAAAAGATTTTCTTAGAAACTTAATTATTAAGCAAAATTAATGTTCTTTTAACATTCTCATGATTTTAAACTATATTTTCAAACCAATTGGATGCATATGTAGATACAAATGGATGTGAACATGATACATTTGCATCAAGAGGTTTACAATAAATGCATTAAGCAATGCATTAGTAGTTTTACTACTTAATCTGCTAGTTGAAACTGAGAGGGCCTGTCCAATCTCATTATTAAGCTCAATAGAATATGATATATCTCAGCATCCTCTCTTGTGATCAAAGTCTTAAATTATCAAAGTCATTGGGCATGGGCATTTAAGGATAAACCTCAAATAAGCTTTTCTCCTTATCTTTACATCTTTCACTGGCATAAACTAAAAGTTGACAAGCTAAACATTGCATACTTATCCAGTATAATGGAAATTAATGAAGAACAGTCTAAAAGGTTTTCCTTAATGTTCTATGTAGGTGCAAAGATGCATTGGAAATGTAGTGTGACGAGAAAACTACTGCGTATCAAGTAAGAGAGGAGTGCTTGGATTTTCAACAACCAAAATTTTCCTGTTAACTCTTATGGGATGAGTGTCTATTCAGGCTGCTGCAATCTTTTTGAGGGGGGGGGGGGGGGGAGAAAAACTCTTTCCTGAAAATTTATAGGCATGCGAAGACCCTTGGAAGCTGGTTGTATTTGCCTCCTTATAATTCGATTGTCTTTCTTGGGATTGTCATTTTTATTATTCTCCAAAATAACTGCGGACGTAGGAAGGAACTTGCGACACGACCGAATGGGCAACAAAAAGAACTTATGAAACCATAAAATTCTAATCCCATCAGAAATTTAAAGGGGAAAAAAGTTAAGATCAACGAGAACAAAATTTATTAATCACGAAGGCCCACAAAATCATATGAACTCCAGTTCATCCCAAATATGAAGTTGAGAGAGAGTGAAATTTAGACTCACGTTCCACCTACACCGCCAGTAGTCTCAGAAGCGATTGTAGAGAAAGGAAGCTCGCATATAGCGACCTTGGCACCAAATTGAGCCGCAAAACGCGAAGCTCTAACTCCACCGCTGCCGGCGCCGATAGTGAAGAGGTCGAAGTCATAGTGGCGTGGCTCGGCGCCGTTTTCGGACTCGGCTCGAACAGTGAAGCGACGGTAGTGAGGGAGAGAAGAGCGAGGGGGAAAAGCGAGGGAGGGTAGGGTTCTGGAAGAGAGAGTAGAGAGAAAATTAGGGTTTAAAGAGAGAGGGAAGCATCTGTAGAGAGCGTGAAGCGTTGGGCATGAGAGAGAGATTCTTGGAGCTGTGGAGGTGAGAGAAGTGGCCATGAGAGAAAGAGAGATGGTGGGTTGGGTGAGAGAGAATTGTTTGTTTAATAGTAATGGGGGCCGGGGGTTCGGATTGAGGCGGTTTGTGCTGTTCCCAGAAGGTGCCCCTGGCCTACGGAGATTGACGTTGACAAGAATAATTTTAATTTTATTTTTATTTTATATCAGACTTATATATATTTATTCTTACTTTTTTAAAAATAAATAATATCGACTAAGATTTATCGTCTTTATACCATTCTAAGAAAATCAAGATTTATAGTCCTAAGCTAGTAGTCATAATTTCCCTTTTTTAATTTAAAAATGTCAGATTTAAATCTCTGTATAATTAAAAAAAAAAAATTATAATTGTCTATAAAAATATGCTAGAAGTGAAAAACAACCTAATACATTCGATATAAGAAAAAATCCCAAATGTGGATTTAAATAACATTTGAGCCTATGAGCTTCAAACTCTGAGATTTGCACCTTAAAGTCGATTAACAGCATTCGGGGGGAACTAGCCAATGGTTCTTTGACATTTGTACGGGAGAAAAACATCTGGAAAACAAGAAAAGCCACACACGCACCAGCAAACGCCATGCACATCTCAAATCTCAAATGGGGATTTGATTCTAAGTGAAGAAAGCAATTTGTCCACATAGATTTTGCATATACTACATGGCAATTTGTCCACGCATCAGTTTTCAAAGGCACTATCAAAACTCAAATCAAATCTTTCATTGTCAAAATAATCCAACCGTAATTACAGACAAGCTATTATCCTATCACTTTTGTGATTCCTTTAACAATACAAAACAACTTCTCCACAACCACTTGTTCATTCCATTTCCAAGATTCACTCAAGCCCTTCGCTCTACATCTTTTTCCCAATTTCTCCTAAGATAAACCAACAGAATTTGCATAATGCAAACTCAAAAGGAAAATAATGCCAACCATTGATGATTAATGAAAGTAAATATGCTTTCTTCTTTAGGAAACATCTGAAGTCTGACGTCTGTTCTAATTTACGACCACCATGAAACAGGCCCCAAGCCATCGGAGTCGAGAGAGCCCTGCACAACAAGATGCAATTAGAGCAGCGTTCTGAATAAAAGGCAGTCACATTTGCACAAGAAGCTGGACTCTTCAATGCTTGAAAAAGAAAAAGGAGAGATCAAGTAATATGAAACTAAATAGATTGTCTTCCAAGTATCATGTTGTCTCTAAACCATATCATGCATACACGTGATTTAGTTCTACTACCGAAGAATATGATTATTCGCTCATCTGCTTGAGTGGTGCTTAATTAGACTGGCTGGTCCTTCAGATCAACATCCTTTCTCACTGCCCAAACCCCCACCCCCACCCCACCCCCCCCCCCCCCCGAAAGAAAAAAAAAAGGAAATCAAATTGTCATTGGTGTGGTGCTCAATGTGATGACAATGCATTTGATTAAAAATGGATTCCATCCAAGGGTGCTGCATCAAGTGTCAACAGCATATACAAATAAATCAACCTGCAGGCCTCAAACTTTACATCCCCCTTTTAACTTCAGTCAGGGGAACCTGGAATGGTATTGCAACAGCTTGTTGCTTCAATTGGTTCTATAAAATAGCACTGATAAATGGCACTCGGGAATGACGATTCTTCAAGAAAGTAGACATTAGTGAATAAGTCGTCAACTTACTGTAATCACCATAGGAGCAAATGGTTTTGAATCTTTCTCCTGCTCAATTGGAATGGGAGGGTAGCTTACATTGTGAACTTGGAACTTTATCTGCATTTAAATTGTAAAATACTAATGGTCACCTACAGATTGGAAGGTCAATAATTATAAACCAGCTCACAAAATGCCACAAATTGAATCCGAACCTCATCAAACCCATCTATAGGATATTTCTCATCCTCAAATATCCATATCCATCGCTTGTATTGCCTGAAGTCCTCGAAGGAGAAAAGCATAAACAGGATAATGAGACTAAGATGTTAAAAGAAATCATGTAACAAACTCTAGAACGAGATGGAACTCCCCCTCAATTATGTGCTACAGAGAGAGAGAGAGAGCTATTAGGGGGAGCATCCGTATTATACAGAAGCTAATCATAAAAGAGATTTTAATATGTCAATGTGCTTACGGATTCTCTGGGTCAGTCTCAAAGCTGGACGGATTTGGCATAAGATGGGCAGGTACATAAATATCATCGAAAAATCCTAGAGATACTGTTAATTGTATCAATTATCAAAACGCATGACAAGGAAATAGATCAAGAAATATAAATGAAAAATTAATGATGCTGAAACAAGAAAAAAACTATAAATCAGAAGTGGCCAAATCAGGCAGAAAATACACTATTAGCCACTGGTTTCCCAGTGGATCCTTCTTTCTTCTCCCTAAGAATTGACCGAACCAAGTTCACCTATACGAGAGCGAGAAATAAAAGCTGCACCATCCTTCGGCCCTTCGCCTATTGGCTTGGCGCGCAGGGTGAACCACTTAGATAATGATATAGCATTAGTTATATAAGAATAAAGTGCAGCTAATAGTTCTAGTACCAGATAATATGAAGAATATTCATAATACATCACAAACAGAAGAGTTTGAAAAACATACAGCGCAAACCCATAGAATCAGACTCCTTTAGTTTGGCAGTGATAATCTCCCCCTTAAAAGGGCGAAACATAATCAATCTGAATATCGCCTGCCACAAATTGAAAGAATTTTATACTCAGTTTTGAAATGAGCATTTCAAATCACAAGTTGGTCAGGATCAGAATATACAGAATCAAGATGACTATGGCATAATGACATATATTACTGAATAACATTGCCTGAACCAAAATACATATATATTGCATGAAACAAAAAAGTCAAAGACCCAATTCCCAAAATTCAACAGTGGAATGACTTCAATGATTGATGCAATGTACCGCATAAACTACCATCTTCTTGTCTAATTACCAACAGAATCATGCTTCATCAGATTCAGTATTTTTCGATCTTTGACTTTTTCATACATGTAAGATTATTTTGGCATGATTTCATTGATTTGAACAAATGCACCATTAACAGTGACCAATAAAATCATTTGCAGTGTTCAAGTTTTGAAGTTTCTAGTACATGTAACCATAGTCTCTATAATAAAACCTTAATTGCATCAAAGTTTTAGCAAATTTTCAACAAAATTGAATAATTTTCAATACCCAAATCGAGGAATTGCATAAAATAAAAATACCGTATAGGTGGAAGCACCCTGTCCGGGATAGATGAACCCCCCATCGATCGATTTGATATCATACACAGAAACAACAAGCCCTAAATTGGCAATCACCTGCAAAATTTTCACAAGTCCCAATCGTTCTACAGAAACCGTTAACATGTAATCGAAGCGTGTGAAATCAAAAAAAAAAAAAAAATGAGAGAGAGAATTAGAAGAAGGTGGAATTGAAGAGAAAATACCTTATCTAAGAAAAGTCGTTCAAGCTCTCGTTTGATTGCCTCATCGAGAGAAAGTTTCAAAAGCTCTGGAGGCAGTCGCAGAGTATGCTCTAGTAAGCTCAAATAGAACATTTTCAGAGAGAGAAGGGTTTAGGGTTTTGCAGTGCGAGGCAAGGGGTACTAACTTGCAATTTCTGCGCTCGGATTCCGCCTGAAAGAGAGAGAGATATGCATTCATTCGGGATTTTCCAATAAATGGTAAGATTTTTCTAAAATAATTATGTTGGAAATAAATGGTAAGATTTTTCCAAAATAATTATGTTGGATTGACACCATTTATGCTGTTTTTTTTTTTTTAATTATTGCCAAAATTATAATTTTCGGACACCAAGAGAAAAAAAAAAAACACACAAGCACACATACATAAATATCTATATATATATATATATATATAATTAAAACTAATATGTTGTTTGTCGTGTATTATTGCAGATAAAAATTTATTAATTTTATAATATTGGTAATAACATTACTAATATTGAATGAATTGAATTTTTTAAATATTTAGTATACGTGCTTTATCGAGTCCTTTTTTTATTTTTATATAAAAAATTATAAAAATATATATATTCATGAAAATTTAAACATTAAACTCGAGAAAGGCATTTAAATAAGAATTCTTTACTAAAAATTGTTTCTTTTTATAAAATTACAGTCGTAAAACACACATAGACGCGCGTTAAATTTTAATGTGAATCTTCAAGAAAATATTTGAGTAAAAATTTTTTACCACTCAGATTTTCATTTTGCTACCGATAATGCACATTAATATCATATCAATGATGTTGAATTAATATTTTCAATTTTGTTATAAAAGTTGTGTTTTTTCATGTTAGAAATATTAAAGTGAATAGATTTTTTAACATTGGAGCAACAATAAATATATTTTGTAGTATAGTGATCGTATTCATTTAAACAAATGATAAATCCTTGTGAAGATTAGCATAAAACCTTTTGTTTTTTGGATAGAAATGCTAAGCCGTTGAATGAGGATAGAAGGGAGTTTCCGAAGGATTCCACAGGACATTGAAGGACATGATACATGATAGCCTTCCGGGAACCCCCCCCCCCCGGCCCTTCTTTTTACTGCAACCAAAGCCAAGCATGGGTTGCGCATATATCCTCCCTACTATTTTTTTTAGTCGATAAGATCACAAAAATCATAAAAATATATATATTCATCGATTTAGCCTGGTCTCCGATCTGACTTAACAGGTAACCAAATAACATGTACACGATCAAGTCAACCACGGTGAGCTGTAACCCTACTCATTCTCATACCACACCAGGAAGTACAGCAAAAATGGAGAAGATAAATAAGATAAACGAAAAAAACCTTTGCAAGAGGAGCATGACCTTAAATCATAACCGCGACGCTGGAAAAATGTCCCTTCAAACAACTACATTAAAGTCTAGTTTTAGGGGCATTGCAATGTACTCTGGTCGTAATCACTGTTTCTCCCATCAATCTCTCTTTACTACTCTCAACTTCTCATATTTGCTCTCACCAAGTGGTTCTCACCGTTTCTCTCTCATTTTTATTCCAAAAATACCATAAAAAATAATATTTTCAAAAAGAAAAAGATTTAACATAAAGCGGGAGTCAAAACCAAGCACCAACCTCTTGACTAAATAACAATGTTCGGTTCGTTCATTAACTGAACATTATAAATATTGATATCCATTAACTAAGATCTCAAATTTAATTCTTGTAAATAAAGTAAACAGATGCTGAAAGGGTTTTGCTCCTTAAGTGGTCAACTTGACTCGAATTAAATTTAATCAGATCTAATGATATTAATATTGATAGTTAAAAAAAATATAAAAAAATGGAAGAAAAACCTCTCGGCTAGCTAATGGAACCATATCATATGGTTCGAGGTAAAGGGAGATTTTGAGGGACTATGAACTAGTGGGGCGGGCGCAATTTAAGACCTGACTCGTGGGCAGGTCCAACTACAGAGCAGGAACAATCCCACCATAAGGTGATGCTGGGGGAGAAAGGAGCGAGCTTCCAGATTATGCTTACCGTTAAAAAGGTGTTAAAATCCACATAAAATTGATGAGTATAACATTATGCTGCTAATGATAAATATTGTTGGATAATTTGGTCATAACCATTCTGATCCACTGAGAGAGATCAATTAAACCACTACCATAGAGAGACCAATAATATTTTAGGATATTTGTACACTCAAATTCTAGATTTCCATAGGCCCTTGTTGCCTCTGTAGTGTAGTCCTGTGCCAATCGACTAATAGCACAAAAGATCAAAGCCAGCCCCTAGAAGGGAAAAAGAGTTTCCCAAAATGCAAATTTGCGGAACCTATTAATCTCAGTCACAAGAAGAAAGAATAATTGAGAAACAAATGAACACAGTGCGGCATCAAATAGGGTACTTTTACAAAAGCTTAGGAAACGCCAGACCGTTTTCATTTCTCTACAATACTTTGGTTAAATAAACATTTAGATACATGGAAAGAGAATTGGCTTCTAATTTAGAGTGACAATCCCGACTCCTCGTCCTCTTCAAGGGTAGAGGTGTAGACAATGTAGAGAGACCAAATCAAGGCAAACACACCCAAAAGGATCCAACCAAGAAGGTTGTTGCTCAGACCGAAGGGAAGACCAGTCCCTTCTGTGGTCATTCTCTCATCCACTAGAGCCATGGCTGGGCTTGACATGGTGGCAGCGCAAGCGGCTGCGAGCAAGGATGCACCCATTCCCACATTTAAGCTACTTTCTTGCACCGATGGCTTTCCTTCCTTGGAACATCTCACTTTTCCCTTCTTTGCAATTGCAGGCAACCCTGAAAATCAAAATTTGGCACTATTTTACTTTCAACTCAACTTCTCTAAGCCTTATGTTCCATATTAGTTGAGACCACTCATATTGTTAATATTAAAACTGTAGTGTTATGGAGAACTAACGGTATGAACATAAGAAGTGAAGGATCTTACCAAGGACGGTTGAGGTCCTAATCGATCCCTTCTGTGATAGACCTGCGCTTGCGATGGATGAAGTTTGAGTGTTGGCAATGATGGAGGCCATTGTCCCTTCAATTCAGTGTAGACAAGCAGGAAATTGAAGAGGTTAAAGAAGCAGAGAGTAGCAGCTCATTTTGGAGAGAGAAGCGGTACATGAAGTAATGATGCTAGTTCCGAATCAGTCCAATGCACCACACAACATGGATGGATAGATAGCCTCACATTTGATATCCTGTATCTGCATAAGACGAACCACTTTCCTCCACGTGTAACATCATCCATTAATACCCACAGGGTGGCTATTGAAAGGAAAGCCAGTGGTTTTAACTTTCCAGCTATCCTAGTTAGCATACAATTTGGGATCACAACAGAATGAATATTCTTCATTTAGCTAAATTTCCAGGAAAAGAACAAAAGCTATATACATAAATTGAGGTTGACAAGCACGTAAACAAGCTCAAGTGTAGCACAGTTTTGAGCTCAGCTCAATACATTTTAGGTAAACAAGCATAGGCAGCACATCTTCCAGAGTAATTTCAAAGTAACTTTCTCGCACATTACAACCATCTCAGAGAATCAGCCCAGCAATACATTTTGGATAATACGCTTACTAGTCGACAGAGAACTGACTTGAATAACAAAAGAATTTTATATCTAAATAATCGATGTGCTTAGGGTATAAGTGGTTCAGGGAGATTGAGACCGCCCAGGTACTCGAGATGTTATATACAACAAGAACTGCTTACACTACAAAATCCTCCAGGGACTCCCGTTATTTCATCCTGACTAGTATAAGTCCTATAAATCAACTCAACTACAAGATTACGGCTGGAAAATTTG
This sequence comes from Dillenia suffruticosa, assembly GCA_033439265.1. NCBI lineage: Eukaryota > Viridiplantae > Streptophyta > Magnoliopsida > Dilleniales > Dilleniaceae > Dillenia > Dillenia suffruticosa. Next base: position 22,329,337 of record JAVTVX010000020.1, on the reverse strand, counting down.
GTAAAAAAGAATATGATGGTTGACAATTTACAAGAAAAATAATTGGTAAAAGAATGCGTGAACCACTGGTATTCGTCCAGCACTGATGCAATGATGGTTTGATGGTGTCAATAAGGTTCTATAATTGTTCTGCAAAGGATTCAACCACTTGGATGAATATTGCACTGTTGCAAGTGGGGATTGTCATAATTGATGTGTCTGCTCCAATAGCCTTTGTACTTCCTAATACCGATGTCTAACCATGGTTTCATGACTCCATCGTAATGTATCACTGCTGCCTTCCCTATGTCTTGTAGTGCCACTTCTGAGTTGTCACCTAATCCAAGGACTTGCCATCTTTTGTTCAACACCACTGTCTGGTTATAAAAGGCAATCCAGCCCATGGGCAAGCTTCCAGCCACCGACAATTGCCTCTTGGCACCCTGCAAACCAAACATCCAGCATATTAGAATGTAAGATGCATTCTACTCCATCTTGCATATACTCAGAATCTGCTATTAGTGCATATATGCAGGATAGAGCCATATGCAGTAACAAAAAATATATATACAAAGGTAGCACATTCACAAATTGCACTTGCAGGCACCACATCTCTACACAATGTGTAATTTCAGACAGATATACGTCAAAGAAACTTGAAGCATTTCACGAAAAAAAAAAAAAAGAAAAAAAGAAACTTGAAGCACACAAACAGAATGCACACTAGAACAAAAAGAACAAAAGGGAATAGGTGCAAACCCAAATATTGCCTGATAAAAAAGCTCAGAGGGTCAATCAATACATTCATAGGAAAAGCAAACAAAAGGAAAGGAGTGTTAAATAAGCGGATCAAGAGAGCTTGGAGAGAGCCGAGTAGAAAGACATTGACATGCCATGATTTCAAGAATACAGTGTTAGAATATTGATGGAAACAATAAGTGAAAGAAGCGGACATAAGTACATACCATTTGCAGATATTTTTGGTAGACAGCAGTTAGATTCTGCTTTCTCCATTCTTGCAGGTTAAACAGATTTACCCCAAATGCCCAGGTGCAGGCCTTGACATCAAACCTCTCTGCCATTGCAGGATCTGAGAAATTGATAAACAGATCCATCTGACGAAATGAAGGTTCCCCTTCTTGACAAGTTTCAACAGCTCCAATTACTTTCCCTTTCATTTTAGTATTCCATAAGCCTGTTAAATCCTTCTGAACCACAACATCATGGTCAAAAAGCACGATCACATTTAGCTGAGGGAAGATATCTGGCAGATAAAAGCGAAGGTGATTCAGTGGAGAAGTGAATCTAGAGTCACGCGCATTTTGCCGAGTCAATTTTGGAATGCTCGAGGGAAACCATACAAAGCTGTCCATGCTCTGGACATGGATTGTGGCTTTACTCGGTGGATTTAGTAAGAACCACATTGAGATTGCTGGTAGATTGAGGGAGTCAGTCACCACATGGAAGACAATTTTCTCTGGTTCCTGCAAATAGCCAAGAGTAAGTTTCTGAACTTGAAATATTACCATGCACTCCATACAGTTGCATTTGGCATGCACTTGCAGCCAGCCAACATAATCGGACTAATCTTAACATGAAAACTGCAAATCTGGGAAGTCACCAAGCAAGGTTGCAACAGTAAAATAATGGAAAAAGGACCAATATCGAAACTATTATTCATGTTAATACCACCTATATCATGCAACTCCTAATTATTCACCACTGGAATAGATTGGGATCCCATGGATCTTATTCTTTTGCAAAACTGGGGTAGCACACAATGGTCTCATTTTGACTGGCATTGGCTATCTTCAGGAAACTATATCTACAGATGCAACAATCGTTAAATAAATGATTGCAGTATCTAATTCATGCATCATTAAAAAGGTAAAACATTATATTATTACTGAAAATATTTTGAAGTTAGGCTGGAATTGAATAAATATTTTAAAGGTGTTGCTCCTATCTGTCTAGACAACTAAGAAGACAATTCGGCAGAAAAAAATAACATAAGATGTGAAATGTCAAAAGTTAACATAAATTACCTTTGCAGTGGAAACAGTGGAATTTACAACCACTGCACAAGCCAGAACATTATCAGAGAAGACAGCATAATGATGAAGATCTGGATCATCCACTTTATCTTGGTTTGGAAATTCCCTCTCCTCATACTGTAGAGAAAAATATTCTGTAGTAAGCCGCATAGAGAGGCAATGAAGGCCTTTTGGGGTGGTCCTTGCAGCAAGATGAACGAGATAATTCACTTGATTCTTCTGTGCTCGAACCTGCTCTTCAGCATTGTCCATCATTGCGCGTAGCTTAGTAGCCATGGCAGAGCAGTCATTGTATATAGAACCGGCTTTGGCCAAGGAAGCTTCCATGTTTCTCATCCTCTTCAGGGAACTGTAGAGTTCAACCATCTTTAGGGCAGAGATGGATAGAAATAGCATAGAGACTTTTTCCTAATAAAGGCCAATTTTCTGGCACACACAATCCATATTGTAAAATGAACATTATAAATGTTTAGACAGAGATAAGTATTATTCATCAATGTAGCTCATGTTTCTGTATCCAGATTCATCATCCCAATTCCATCAGTTCAATTGCTTAAGTGGTTAGTAGTTATGTGCGAATTGAATCTTTTTGCTTTTATATTTTTTGAAATAAGAATAAGCACATAATATTTGATCTACAGAACAAAAAAAGGCATTGGATAGAGACAATTAAATAAGGTAGTAGCACATATGTCAAATCACTCTCCCTCTCTGTCATTTTTCTTTTTTGGTGCTTTAACACCAAATGGTTGGTCCACACCTGCTTGATACATCTTCAATTGGCTCTCGTTGGGTATAGCATGAATAAATAGAGAAATTAACATCAGTTATCTTAATCATGGTAATGATGAAAAATAAAGGAAGAAGAGGTAGAAAGATGGGAAAGAGACAAAGAGGAAAAAAAAAAGGAGAGAGAGAGAAAGAGAAAGAAAGAAAGAAAAAACCACAGGCACACACATACACGCAAAACTTTAAGAATAACACATGGTTTCTTAACATGCATTTTATGATTTTTTTTTTTTTTGAATGAAAGGAATAGGACGAAAAACAAAGATCCAACCATCCTCATTAGATATCCAAAACAAACAACAATCATGCATTTCATCTTGCTTCTAGATCTGTCCCTCCTTTTTGCTATTTTAAATCATGTATATTTTATCTATCACAAATGAGCTTTCAAACTTGGTTGACAGCGGCACCCCCTTGGAACATTTTGGTGCATCTTCATCTTTCACCAATAAATAACAAGTAAACATAAGGGGTGAAGGTTATAAATATTGTAAAGAACCACAGCATGGTGCCCTGCTTTGTACTCCTAAGTCCAGCTCATCACAAGATGGTGTGTCACTTATTTGGCACTCTCAAAACATAGGATTTGTCCAAGTAAGAAGCATATGTATGATACTTTCAAGTAATCCAAGTTTGTATTCCGATGTTGATAATCCAAGTTTTTAATTATTAGAACATTGTCAAATCTTCATAGTGCATCACAATTAGCAAAAATATTTACCTCCTAGACAAATCAGAGTCCCTTTTAGCTTCACCGAGTGCTCGTTCCACCTCTCTAATACGTAACTTTAGTTCTTTTATTAAGCGAGTGTTACCGGCAGAGGTTGCAAAATTTAAATAAGCTTTAGCCCTCATCACCTGATCTTTCATTTCTTTCACTCTCTCATCTGACACTTGTCGCAATGGTGACCGAAACTTCTGATCATGTTGATCTATTGTTTTTACAGATTGATGTTGGACTGTTGTTTGCACAGATTCCCCCTGCAATTGACACCAAACAACAAATGACACAGATTATAGGAAGAACCTAAAAACTCATTATCTTACTCTTGAAAGGATAAGATTCAAACCGATACTATTTTGGTACCAGAGATTATATTGTTTTACAAATAAATGTACAAATAAGATAAAATTAAGCAGATCTTCTTTATCAAAAGGTGCAAATCTTTGCCATTGTAGAATTGTGAACATATGCAGTAAATAAAATCAACCAGAAAAGCTCTCATTGGTCTACACTTTGAAACGCCTTCCTCTCCATCACTAACCCCATGCGTGAAAGCCTCGCTAAAAGGAATTAACCTCAAAAAGAACAGTCCAAAAGATCGATCTATTTACCCCATATTTTATATGCGCATGCACATACATGCATAGATATTGCATGTCTTAAGTGACAAGCATATGAACCTGGAAGTAATTGTTGTGAGGATTCCCAAGTTACCATTACTAGTCCTCTACGGTTCAGACTGCTCAAATTGCATCTGAGATATATTTGAATTAATAATACTTTGTTTTGTCCTCTGCCAAAAGAACTCTGGCAGAAATGAGAACAAAAGCAACAAGTTAGCTTTGTATCCACATCTTCACAATTGACCTTCAGTTACTCAGGTCCAAGCCACTCGAATTTCCTGCAGATTTACAAACCAATGAAGCATTGTCTAGTTCCACAGGCCCCTTGTACAGAAACACTAATATCCTGTAGCACATCCAATTAAACAGCACACATTCAATCCTGGCCAGCATTTCCAGGTTGCTTGGCTCTGGCCATGCATGAATTTCATCACTTGTATCAACAATCTTTCACTTGGTAGTTATTGATCTAGCAAGTTATTTGTCTACATTGGTATTTGTCATTATTCCCCTCTTCTCAAGAAGATTGCCTAAACTAAAAGAAACTAACTAGACTCCCTCCTAATTGTTGATTCCAAAAATATGATAGGCAAAACAGCTACAGGCCAAAGCCAAGGCATCAATGCACTGAGGACTCGAATGGCTAAGCAAAACCACAGGGTAGGGAGACCTCAAACTAATTCTTTGTCATGGGATATAAACAAAATAATTAATATAACAACTCTTTATACCCAGGAACGAAAGATAGTAATCGTTTCTCTTCACTAGCAATTTCCATCTACATGTCAATACATCAAGATATCCTGGAAGAGTTCTCTGTACAGAAGAATGCATGAAATGACAGAAGGCATACCTCTGGAAAATAAATTATGTGTTTGGGATTGGGTCAATTTCATTTGATTTGAAAACACAATTACCAAAACTCCAGATTATGCTGCATCCAAAAGCTTATAAGCTGTTTCTAATATTCAACATCCTTGGATTGATCAGAATAAACTCTCCATCAACACCGACTCCATTATGCAAGCTTAAGGTTTTTTATTTATTTTTTAAATGCAACCCTTCAAGCAGCTTCAACAATAACAATGAAGAATAGCAAAACACACTTGAACAACATAAATTTATGATATTAAAAGACAGCAACATGCCAAGATCTTCTCTTATATCAAAAAGAAAAATATCGAACTCATTTACCCAAAAGAACACAGCTAGTTAGGTTCTCTCAGTGAAAGAAATCATCATTCAAAACTTAAATAACAAATAACCAAAAATTGCCACTAATCCATTTTTGACACAAAAGTATAGGATCAGTTTTGATCCTCACAATTGACTAGAAGATCCAAACAATTAAAAACAGTAATCACCCTTCAGCTATAACAAGGAAGCAAAAATTCATTATTAGCAGCTAGTTTACAACGTAAATCATCAATTGCTACCCTAAGTCCCATTACACAATCCATAATTCTTTTACAGGAAATAACAGATGCCATAAAACATCATGCTCACAATCACTACACTTATAGAGATTAAAATGAGTTCGCATGTGCTAAGTACATGACAAGGTGATAGGCATTTAGTTGCAATACAAGACTACAATATGTAAGTTTAAAATCACGCAACTCTTCGTCTTCTCTCATTAGCTCACTATTTACCATAGCATGCAGTATTTAAAATAGACCCATGTATCCATTAAATATCAAACCGTTCCAGACACTTCCAACCATAAAAGCACATTTCTAGAAGAAAGATACTAGGAGTCAGGGCTAGCATAGTCCAAAGTGAATAGGCAAAGTCCAATTGTTGAGTTTATGAAAAGTCCATGACCACAAACTTGCAGGTTCTTTGTTCAGAAATTTTGGGAGGTTATTGCATGTAAATTCAAGTGTAAATGCAGCCCTATTGTGAAATTAATAAGACTTGGCTACTAATTCACACCAGAAGTTGTAGAAAGCTCTCATGACTCCGTATTTTCTTTTCCTTTAGAAAGTCAATCACTGCAAATGATCCTGAAACATGGTGCAAAGTGCAGGCAATATCTGAGATATGAATTTTCCACCTGAAGATATGATGTGAGAGGCAAGATAAGAGAAGTTTCCTCACAAGTGAATGGTTTTTCTCACTACATGGGGCCAAAAAGAAAAGTATACGATCAGATTTCCACAAGACCAAAATCATTTCTACCTCTCTCATCAATTTATTCAAAGCATTGAGTTCCAACTTCAATTCCGATCTTGCAATACACTATAACTGATATAATAAAGATAAAAACAACTATCACCATAGCTAAAACTTCAATCACCCGATGATCTTAAAAAATAAAAATAAAAAATATAGTAGATTCGATTACAAAGGACATCTACTTCTAGACTATTAAACCAGATGACAGCTATATATCAGAAACTTACAGAGTTTAAACATCAAGACCAGTAGGCATCAAAGAAGTCACATGTGGTCTTTATTTAAAAATCAAATCTCTATACCCCCACTGTAAACCTAAACCTTACACGTACTATTAATTATCACAATTTAGGATTGTGCCCATTGCAAGCTTGTAGGCAACTCATCTCAGTAACACAAAAATGAAGAAATCACCTGTCCTCCATATGTAGGAGGTAATCTTTTTGTCTGATTCTCCTCAGCAGGAGGTAATCTTTGTGTCTGAATCTCCTCGGCAGGAGATGATCTTTTAGGCTCAATATGACCAACTTGTTCCTTCCCTTGATCATTATTTCCTGCAACAAGAATCAAGTGTACAATGGATTTAAGCCCATGATCAAAAAGTGAATAAAAAACATGGAAGAATTTACCAATATCATCAATCAAAACCTACCATTTCTTCTAACTGAAATGACCCCGTCCGTAATATTCCCAGATTCCACAGACTTGATATCCTTACTAAAACCATAACTAACCCCAGAACTTAAATCCTTTTCTTTGAATACATCCAGCGTGGGCTCTTTCAAGCCTTCTCCGTCTTCCTAAATCAGTAAAAGAGAAACCACACGTGCAATAAATACCCAAAACAATCTCAAAAATTAAGTATCTATGCCAAAAAAAGAAAATACAAAACAAACCCTAAGAAAACAACAGTAATACAGATAAATTTCATCAAAGTTATACCTGCTCAAGTGCACTCAATTTCAGAGCCTCTGTCCTGTATTTCTACACCAAACAAAGTACACCAAGCATTCAAATTCCATACTGGAGAACAGAAAAGGAGGGAGAGAGAGAGAGAGAGAGAGAAAGATTCGTACAATACTGGATAAATCTTCAATAAATTCGTGTTTCTCTGCTTCAATAGATTCAACACAATCAAGAACAACCTTGTTAGGTCAAGCAGTACAAAATTGTAGACAATGAACTCAAAATAAACAAAAGTGAAGGAGCAAAAGCACAAGCTAAAAATCATTACCAGAAGGAAAGACGTTCTTGAGTTTCACTGAAACTAGCAAGATCGGAGTAATAACCGAAAGGCCTAGAAACAAGAGGATCAAAATCCTCTGGCCTTTACGAAACAGCTTCATCAAAATCAAATCAAATCCAGCAAACTAAACTTTTTCTCACTCTAGGGTTTCTGATTCGATTCAGAGAAATCATTTGCCCGAGATCACGTTCTTCTCTCTAACGCTTAGGGTTCTGGTTGTTTCTCGAGAGCGAGAGAGGGAGAGAGCATCCGTGTTCTTGATATACAACCAAGTCAGAATTTTTATTTTTATTTTATTTTCTTATAATTTTTGAATATTTAATTTATTTTTTAATTATATAATTTTTAACATTTGGTTTGTGGGGTCAAGTGCTTTCGAGGTTGTGCGCAGATTTGATTCGCGAGGAAAGTATCAACCAGCAATAATGATGTACGATGGTGGTGCATGGTGTACATCAGGGTCCCTCATGCGACGTTGATGTTCATGATATCGACGTTGATAATATTATCTCATTTTATTATTTTATAAATTTTAAGGAAAATAAATTATTAATTTCATAAAGGACAATAATTAGAATAAAAAATAACGAAATTATCTAGGTTAAGCTTAAAAGTTTATAACATTTTTTTATTAATATTTACATTTAAATTTTTTTAATATAATTTTAAAAATTTCTCAATTCTATATTTTAAACGATTTTGGTCAGTATTATGTTAGTTGCATCATAAAACGATAGCTGTAATAAAAATTTATATTTGGCAATAAAACCCTATTAAGTAAAAAATTGCTTCAATTTAAGGTGAAAATTTTTTTTCTTTATTTAATAAAATATTTATTTATAAATTTTATATCACACAGTTAATCTATTAAATGTCAATTTATATAATTACCATAAATAGAATTAGATCCCTTTATCTTTGTCTTTAATTGGCCAGGGGCTTAGTTATTATGTTTGTTGTTTTTTCTTTTTTTCTTTTTTTTTTAAATCTTTTAAAATAGCTCATCATTAAAAAGAAACCAAAAATCTTTTAAACCTAAGATTTCTAAAAATTTACTGTTACCACAATTGTCTAAACTCAAAAGTATAAAAAAAAAGAATTACATAGTTGAGAGTATAAGAAATCTTCTAAAGAAAAACCCGTGAATCTAATAGTAAAGTATAAAATTATCTTAATTTAATCTTAAATTTGAATTTTGAGAATAAAAAAATAAACGTCGGAAGAGTCAGTTCTTAAATTAGATTTTATACCTATTCGAATCTAATTAGTTAGATTTTTTAATATCAATTGTTAAGTATCAAAAAAACACCATGCTCCTGATTAATAGTAATTTGATAAAAATCGAAGTTATATGAGCCAATGACAATTGTTCCTTAAACTTTTAGATCTTCAAATTATCATAAAAATTGTATATGTATATATGTACAGATATATCGATATAACAAATTAAGCCCGATTTAATTGTAAATTTTGTTTTTATTAATTTTTTTAAACTTTTTTCATCAAATCTATTGTTAACAAAAACAAAGGTATAAAAAAAAATTCGGTATTCAATTATTAATTTATTAATTTTAATTAATCAAACTCAGTTAATTATTGACTCTATTATTAAGAAATGAATTTTTTTAATATTTATTTTTTTATTTTTAAGATTTAAATTTTAAAATTTGATTAAAGAAATTTAATTTACTTGTCACGGAATCAACGAGTCATACTGAACTAGCGAGGCATTGTATGATGGCATTGATTCGTGAGAGAAAAGGGTCTATCACGTGATCATGACGGAATATGCATGTGAAGACAACACAAAAAGGAGAACGAGAACGTTACTCCTTGTTTGCCAACCAAGGCTCCGCCAGCACAAAACTTTCTGGCAACACTGCAGAGGTATGTCACAATTTTAGCACCCTTTAATTTTTCTTCAACAACGTTGTTGACGCAATGAGCCGTTACGTTATATCCTTTAATTAAGCTTTTGATTTTGACTCAGGAGGATAATCCCTTAAATAAATCACTATAAGTCATAGTTGAATAAATCAGAATATAATTTCAGATACCGATTGATATAGTATAAGAAAAAAATAAATATTATTTTTGTCATCAAGTGTTTTTTATTTTAATTAAAAATATTATAAATAAAAAAATTAAGTCAAGCTAAAAATTTTGGAATACACCTAATATCCTTTTCTCCGGGCATTTGATTATTTGTGACACAAATACCGACAATTAAAATTTCAAGAAACAATTCTATATTAATTTAGTAATAAAATATTAAATTTATTTAATTTAGGTTTTAAGTTCAAATCTTAAAATTAAAAAAATAAATATGGAGAGAGTCAAATTTTAAATTAAATTTATAATTATTTGAATTAAATTAATTAAATTCGACGCCCGGTGAATTAAAAAAAGAAAAAGGATTCCGGGATGAGAGGTAATGAGATTACTAGGTCTTAAACAAGTTTCAAGCCCTTTGGATTTTGCTTCCCTGTGCCAAGATTATTTTGTTATTCTAGATGTGCCCAATTTTAGATTTTCTTGCCAAGCTTTTGCATTCTCTGGCTGCTTTTAAAATGAATTTTTTTACACTTATTTATCGAAGATAGCTTTTTAATTTCACTCTAATTAAAATTTTTAAATAATTTTACCCTCTTATTTCTAGTAATATTTGAATTTGAACATATTATTAATAATTTATCATTTGATTAATTGTATTTTGTTAGTATTCAGATCAGAATATAAAAATAATATTTAAAATAAACAATTGTATAACTCGATTAATCGTTCGAAATATTACTATTTTGTATGGTAAGTGTCATATCTATATATAATATATATAAACTTTAAATAAAGTATAAAAATGAAAATTATAATATATTTTTTGTACTTCTTTAACCTATCAACATAACCATTTTTGCATAATTTTTCTTTTAACAGAGATTAATAACTAAGAAAAAAGATTTTCTTTGGGAAATAAACTATGAATGAATATTTAAACCTATATTTTCTTTTATTGAATTTGTATTAATTTATAAATAAATTCTTAATTTTTGTTTAAATTTTTTTTGATTAAATGAATGAGACGAAAAAATTTTAATTAAATTGTTAGTTTTGCATTTAACTTAATTAATTCAATCGAGTACTATAAGATTTATTAAATTAATCTTTTAATAAATCTAACGGTACTTAATTTAAATTAAACTCAGGTATCCGATGGTGATAAATATTTATTTAAAAAGAGTACTAAGTTGTTGACTACGATACGAGATGTGTTTGACTCAGTAATTTGAAAATTGATCACCTGCTTATTTCTTACCGCTTGATACCCGTAGCACCGTCGCTGGCTTCCCTCTCTCAGACGCTCTCCATCTGCCACTTCACTACCACGCAAACATCTCTCCTCACCTTCCAAACCCCACTCTCTCTCTCTCTCTCTCTCTCTCCACAATTTGCAAATCCTACTCTCTCTCTCTCATGTCTCTCACGTGAACCTGAACTGCTCTGGATTTTCCAATTCAATCCATGTTTCTGCTTCGGAGGGGGGGAGAGACGGAGAGAGTGATGGCTAGAGATGGAAGTATGGGATTACCAGAGTGGGAAATAGTGATGAACAAGACGGCAGTTCCGACGAGCTGGATCTTGATAAGAAACAATGGAGAGGGAACGATTTTTGATGTGGACAAGTATGCGATTATGTAACGAGTGAATATTCGTGCTTGAGATCTTCGTATTCTCGATCCTCTGTTGTCTTATCCTTCTACAATTTTGGGTTGAGAACGCGCAATTGTTGTTAACCTCGACGCCAATTGGTGTCACTTTGATGTTCGTTACATTGTTTAATCTTCTTGTTCTTTTTATTTTGATTTTCCTCACATTAGTTTCGATTTTTGCTCTAATTTGGTATATTTATTAGACTGATTTATTTATCTTGGATTTGATTTCAGCATATAAAGGCAATAATCACTGCAGATGAGGTAATCTCTCTCTCTCTCTCTCTCTCTCTCTCTCTCTCTCTCTCTCTCTCTGTGTATATATAAATGTTCACAATATCATGTGTTAGGTGTGATTTGTTTGTTTAATTTTGGCATAAGTATAAACTGATACCCACAACATTTTCCACAAGCTTGTAAGCTTAAGCTTTCGTAGCAATTGGTAAGATCCTGAATTACCCCATTTCATATTCACAAGTCTTTTTGCGCTCACATCACATGTGACGGTATAAATCAATGACCATTTTGTTTTTCATAAGCTTAAGCTGATAAGGGCATTTTTTTTTTTTTGGCATTTTTCTTGTAATGAAAGTGTAATACCGGTGTTTTCGGTACTAATGGTTTGAGGTTTTACGAATAAGAGAATGTTTTGTTGCCACCATTCTCTTCTGTTTGACAGTTTTGGATTTATGAAGATGTTTTTAATCTTTTTCAAACTATGACTTTAAAATAGAAGCCGTGTCAGTATATGTTATGTGCCGGATCCCACATGGAGGATACATGCTGGAAATTACACATGGCATGCCCAATTTTTTGTTATTTTGTACATATTGGACAAATTTTGAGCACTTCTAAAGCACTTTTCAAGATTTCTAAAGACAATTTACATAATTATTATTGTTAAAAATGACTAATATTAAAATAATTTACTCATGGTATCACCATCATCATGAGTCGATGAAGCTGGCCTTGCCTTCATTTCGAAAATCAAATATTTCTTTTGTACGATGATTTGTTTGGTGTGGGGTGCTTTCTCATTGGCTTTAGACTGACCTTTCCAAACCCCACCTCCACCAGTTCGTTTGATTCTCGTTTGGCTCAAATATTTCAATTTTGTGAACATATAATATTCTTGGTTTTCAGTTCAAATAGTTGAGAGGATCTTGTTGTCTATAGGTATCAAATTATTGAAAGTAACAACCGCCCAAATCCCATGGACTAAACCTTTTTCAATAAAAATTTCGAGATAAAAGTTGAGTAGGTGATGATCCTCCAGTTGAACTTGTATCCTTTTGGAAGTATCAAATTTTTATCCATTGTCCCTTTGTTTTGTCAATTTCACAAAAAACCAAAAATAGTAACACTGTCAATTCCGCTTATCTTGGCGGGTACCCTTACCCATAGAGAGAGAAAATAATTATTTTAGGTATTTTGTTGTGAATGGAATTTTTTTAAAACAAATAATAGCATCCTGCATATTATGGAAATATTTTCCAAGGATTCCACCAAGAAGCCTATCTTGGATATGAACATGTGTCTGCAGGTCCAATCAGCCCGGCCTGTCACTCATGCCCGTGGCTTTTTTTCTTTTCTTTTCTTTTTATGTTTTTAATATCAAAAGGCAAATCGATATGAATTTGGTCTTGTTTTTCTTATTTTTAGGGTTTTAATTTCTATTTTTGGAGTTTACCATAGAAAGAGAGTCCTATACAAATTTGGATGAGTTTTGTATTTTTAAGATTTTAATTTCTATTTTTAGAGTTTATGATGGAGAGGGAGAGAGAGATATTCATATTCTGGAGAGCACAACTAGGCATATTAAAAAATGAAGTTTCTTCAAGGACCATATTTGGAAAATGTGGATTCTCCCAATTTGTTGGAGAGTTCAATTCAGTTAATTGTGGCCTTTGATTTTATTTTGCTTTGAGTCTTTGGAGAAAAAAATCCACTGAACTGTTCGCTAGACCTCATTTGTCCACCATCATGTTTCAGATAATACTAAGAGTCTTCTTTGTCAAATTTTCCCTATATCATCCATTCCTCCAAATTATGCATCCACATGTAAGTTGCTAGCCTCCATTGCATGCATGCTTTTAAAAATGACATGACACAATACAATACTATACTTTATAATCTATAATTCTAAAAAACATTATTTATTATTTTGTTGTGTCATAGTGCCCCAGGTCTCATGTCTGTGTCTGTAACTGGGTTAGTGACGTGCCATGTCTTGTGCCTAGACCTTCAATTGGGGAATGAGCTTGAACAACTCCTGGATGATGATGATTATATGGCAGACCTTTACGTGACAGGAAAATTAGCATCCTCACCGGTCAGTGGATCAGGTTCACTTCACACTTTCCAACCTCTCCAACTGTTGTCTCAAAGATGTCCAGATCGAGAAGGCTGAGTGCAGCAACCATGCATGGAGTGAATGATATTGAGGAGCTTGAGCTGTTACTTGAGGTTGTGATTATGAGTCTTAATGACAGCATTATATCGACCTAATCTCCTCGATTATTGTTGTTGATGTTGTTGTTCTGAGCTCAATTTTGATCCCTTTTGCAGGCTTACTTCATGCAAATCGAGGGAACAGTGAACAAATTGACCACGGTAGGTGCACCTTTGTTTTCCCTTTATAGATGGGGGTGCTTTAGCTTAGATGCTTTTGCACATTGTGTCTGTGTATTCATGAACAATATGCATCTATGAGATGATGACTCTTAAGTGTCATGATAGAAGTTCCAAATGGGGAAACTAAAATTAGCTGACTTGTGCTCATAAATTGTTTAGATGTGAAATCAACTCATCAGGGATTACTTTACATGAATGAATTTCTTTAATCGGCTTGTCTTTACTACCTTAACCGATGGGCTGATGCCCTGTTTCATCATTTTCAGAAGGGGGAATAATGGTATTAAGCATGTTCATCCTTTGTGTGTTCATCTTAGCATGTTTGATTCAACAACTCTACAGATCATTTCAGTTGGGAAGTTTGTTTCAATGTTTATAGTCTACCTCAGAACATCCAAGCTTACCTTAAAGGGGCATCAATAGATCTTATAGTGACCCCCATGTAACTTGACATAATTCACCTCAGCATTTTGTTTGTAAAGTTCTTTGCCAATATGGAATCTGATCAAAGTATAATAAGCTTGTGGAGGTTTCTTTCTTAACATTTGCACCTAACAATATGGTGGCCCACTTGCCTGGAAAATAGGAAGTGGAGGTGGTGGAAATAAACATCATGCCATTAAGAATACAAGTTCAAAGTCAAAACCAAATTTCGTAAGTGTGGATTGGGGAATTGGAATTACGGTCAGTATCTATGAATCCGAGTCATTTATAGCTCTTAGTTACATGAGTCGTATACTAACAAGCCCAGTTAATTTTGTTGGTAGAGTCGGAGTGGGATGAAAGGAATCTTCACTTACCTGAGGCAGGGTGTTCAACTCTCATAAAACCCCACCATGCTTTGTGTGGCAAAGAAAAAAAAATCCCTTTTAACTCGTGTTGTTTCCCACTTTTCTAGATATTCCCCTTTGAAAACAAATTGCTGACTAGTTTTCTAGGTATGTGGACGAGAGATTTTCAAAATGAGAATTTGGTATGTGGACAAGAGAGATTTTCAAATTGAGAATTAGTCATTTACATGAAAATATCATTTCTTTCCGATGCAAAGTCTGACATTTATCTTAATCAAGTGTCGTATCAAGTTACTTCCATATTCACAAGGACTGTTCTATACATGTAAGTGAAGGCCCGTTCTATAGATACCTTCATTTTGCTGCACATTTGCTTTTATCTTTGCTCGATTGTGCTGTTAAAATGCAGGCAGCCGTCCAGCATGAAGCAACTGATTCTGTGTTTTGTAATGCAATTTGTCATTTTTCAATATTACAATGAATATTACATGTCTCGTGTTGCAGCTGTGTGAATACATTGATGACACAAAGGACTACATTAAATATTCAGGTAAACATCCCTTTTCTATGGAGGGACTGACCATGGCTACATATTTAAATGGGTATGCAAGTTTTGTGAATATAACCAGGATCCAAGAGTGAGCAATGGTCTTACTGCTAACCATATTCATCTTTTGGCACTTCTCTTAGGTGGTTATCCTCTCCCAAATCGGGAGTGCAATTAATTCTTAACAATAATTTCGTATGCTTGACACAAAGATCTTGTCGGATTTTAATTTTGTACATTCTGCTGAAGAAAATCTGTTAAGTTCATCCATAGTAGTGAGTATCTTTGTGAAACCAACGGGGAGAGAGAAAATACATTATACATATTATATCGTAGTTGTGTACATGCGAACAGAAACAATATCGTAGTTGTGTCAATGTGAAGCTGTTACATACGAGTAAATCAAGTTTTGGAAGATCATGTGGCTCCAAATCATGTGCTTCTCCGCTGTGCTTCTGTGTCAGAACCCAATATTCCAAATTAAGCTCTTGAAACTCAATGATTTTTTTTTCTATCTTTTTATGAATAAATAGAGATTTTATTTCCTCCTACCTAATCGAAGGTTGGTAGCTGGAGATGTAACTATACTAAAAGGATTAGAATGAAAATTTCAAACCTCTGTGCATCTGATGCCGTCTCTGATGGGACAATCCTGTTTGTCAAAGCTTGAACAGACGCCGTTTTTGGTGTTTTTTTTGCAAGTCTCCTAGCGTGTCTCTTGGTGGGGCATCAAACATTCACGGGTTCGATCATTTGACTAGACCATTTTTAGCCTCTTCTATCCGAACCCTGATGAGTTATGACGCGTCTAGGTTTCCAACTTAATGATTGCCTATGTTTATGTTTGTTTGGTTGTTGAAACTTCTGCAGGAGTGTGGATAAGGCAAGGTTTTGCGGTTTGCAATTATGTCACCAGCGACAAATAATCGCCTACTTTAAAATTTAATTGCGGGCAAGTCCGGAACCCAGAATCAGGTCAAAATCAGCCAACGCGCGTGAACCGGGCCCAGTTGTTTTTTCTCCACTCTAATCGACCGGTACGGTTTCGATCCCACTGTACTTTACCTTGAGCACGGGTCAAACGGGCCAAATTCCATCTCTAACTGCAACTTAGGGTTGCCGCCCCGTTGTGTTCTCGGATAATCCATGTGTACTGGGATTTTTTTTTACTTAACTGATCGATAGTCATGATTTGACTAATGATTTGACTAAATTATCAAATCTTTTATAAAAAACATTATTTTAACATAATTTTTTTTTTATTTTTAAAATTTAAATTTAAATTTTAATTAAAAAATTTAGTATTTTTTTCATTAGGTCAACTCCCTGTTGATAGATTTTTTTTATATTATTTACGTGTCATAGTCTTTTTTCTTTATTTAAGTATATAATCATTTGAGTAATAATAAAAAAGTCAATAAATGAAATGATAAATTTTAATTATATTGTATATTATATTGTCATTTTTAAAAGACTTTTAAAATTGTATACTGTATTGTTATTTATTTCCAAAAATTATAATATTGCCCCTCTTTACCCTTGGTATATTGTATATCTCACTTAAAATAATATTTTTTTGTCCTCTCCCTTAAATTGTGGAGGCATTTACAATTATTTAATAATTGCTGTTTTAGGACTTTAGAGCTAACTTTATCGGCGTATAATTGGCTTACTGAGAAGGAGAATAGATTTTTTAACTAAAATTTATATTTAAATTTTAAAAGTAAAAAAATTATAATATGAAATTTTTTTCTGAATTGTGAGTAATTTTAATCAGATTAATTAATTATGATTTTAAATATTTATTGATTTAAATTAATAAAAAAAATTACATTGCATCTCTTTCTACTATTTTGATTAGCAGAAATTCATGTTGCATCTCACGAGAATATGTAATTAAAAAATGAAAATGAAAAAACGAAAATCATCGATTCTCGGAAATCCTATGTTTGGGGGGGGGGCGGGGGACCACCTCAACTCGCTGAAACCGGGCTGATGAAGTCCGACCACGTTGCAATTAAGTCTCCGTGGGCGTGGGCTCCACACGGCACCCTCAGGAACAGACCCACAATGGGGCGTTGGGCTAGGGTTAGTTTCATCAGATCAGATCCTGATGCTCTCAATCAACGCCATTTGGCATATGCTCTTCTTGACTTCTCAACTCCGCTGTCTCACACGTGTTAGAGAGAGAGAGGGTATGCTCTGCTGGTTCTGTTCTCTCTTTTGCCCTTATTAACTACGGGTATCTGATTTCTTATCCCCTTGGTGTTTGCTATAATGCGCCAATTGCGCGTGTTTATTTCTTAAAGCCGTCTCCTGCACGACAACCCCGCGTGCTTCGTGCGCATGTTTTGGATCAGCGCATCACCGGCGCAATTTATCACTTTTCCGCTTTAGTGCTGCGCGTACTTCCTTTATTTTTTTCAACAAAGCACGTACAATTATTTTAAATCAAATTAAATTTGATAATTAATTTTTAAATAAATTTAATTTAAATTTGCTTTTCATCTAAAAAATTAAAATTTATTTTTATACCAAAAATAATATATTGCCATGTATACCTCTATTTTGTGATTTTTATTTTAATAGATATAATCATTTAATTAAGCACAATCCTACACATACCAACAATAAATGTAATGCAATAAATTATGCCAAATTTAATAAAAATCCATAATTAATTTTTTTATACTTATGAAATCATTCAAAATCTTTTTAGCCAAAAATTTAAATTAATTAATTATTATTATTATTTTAATTTTTTATAGGTAATTTATTTTAATTTCTTTACTTCATTATTTTAATTTTTTAATTTTTTCTCTATTTTGATTTTAACTTTTAATGTAATGTCATTTTATTTTATTATTTTTTTCATCTCTTCTATATTGATTTTTAAATTATTGATTTCAAAATTTAAAATTAAGATTGAATTTGTTGATATTGTTGTTCCTATTTTTTGCTCTCACTCTCAAAGAGTCCAATGCATTTAACCCACATGAGAAAAACTCCATCTTGTGTGCATGAAAATTTTAAATAAATGAAAATCATTTCTGTGTTATTGTGGTGGGTTGGCCTAAACTACTCATATTTATTGTATTTTCATTTTTTTTTATTTTAGTTTTCACCGATCAGTATCTGAATTTTGTTCGATTAATTCTATCTAAACACTATAAAATCCATTAAGAGATTAATTTTCTTAAATCCTATTTCTCTATTCTTATAGTTTGAATCCAAAATTTATGATTAAGAAAACGTAGTATTCTATCATTACACTTAGGGAAATTTGATATATTTATTGAATTTTTACGATCGCATGGTAAAAATCTCTACAAAATTTCAAAGAGGAGAACTGTTATGTTAATTCAACCATTGAATTGTCCTAACTTGGAGGTTGACCAAATGCAAAAGATTTCTATTTTACAAAATATTCATGAAATTCAAATTCAAAGTGAAATCCTAGTTTGACTTTAACGTAAAATTTAATAATATTAATAATATTTTACTAATTCAATTATTAAAATTCTTGATGATATAATGTTTTAATCAGTGAAAAATTTATTATAACAATAAGATAATAAGAAAATTAATATAAAACTGATAAATTATTTGGACCAACTATTATATATCCTACTGTTATATTCTTGTGATTAAATAAATAATTTATTATTTACCGTAATTTATAATTCTATAATTTATAATATTTAATCTTAAAATTTTGAAAAAAAAGTATATATCAAATAATTCAAAATTTATATAGGGGTGAAAATATACATGTAATAACAAATTGTTACTCAAATTATTGAAATGTTTTGATAAATTGAAATAATTATTTAATTATAATTAAATTAAAATATATTGTTATAAATTATTTAAAAATGGTCTTATTAAGGGAGGGGGAAAACAAAGAAAAAGAAAAAAAAATTATTGGTAAATATTTGACGAATAAATATAAAAATATATATATATATATATAAGGAGGTCTTGAACGCTTCGTGCTTATCAACGGGGAGAGTGAGAACTCTTCGATTCCGACACCCAAACAGATCATCTACCCTTTCAAGTCTACCACCTCTTTTTCTCGCAAATCCAACCAAACCCCACGTCGATTCGTCACTAATCTATCATTACCCATCTCTCAAATTTATTCTTCTTCTCAAATCCTTCTCTCTCTCTCATCAGATTCGCAGGTCTGTCTCTGTACTGCACCCAAATTTTTGTCTCCGATTATCAATTTCTCTATCTATCTCATTCGGATGCGTGTGTTTGTTTAATGCAGGTATATAGAGAAAAATGAACGTAAATTTAATCAATATTGGTTCGATTCCCACATGCAATTTATGGGTACGTGGGTTTTGAAGTTTTAGAAGAAGCGGATTTAGTTAGAGAGACGCAGAGAGAGAGACAGAGAGATGGCGAATCAAGTGGTAAAAGTGAGGAGAGAGACGATTGCGGCATGCATGACTTGCCCTCTTTGTAATAAGTTGTTGAGAGATGCTACTACTGTTTCTGAATGCCTTCACACGTGTGAGTTCCTCTCCCTTCAAATTCCATTTTTTTTTCTTCCGGCCAATTTTTTTCTGGGTCTTGTTTTGATATTCTGGGGTTCTAGTTTGCAATTGGGTTTTGGTTTATTCGGGATTTTTTATCGATCTGTGATCTTGAATTCATGGTTTCTGCGAATGGGGGTTGTTATATTCTCTGATTGTTGTGATCTGCGTATTGATAGTCCTATTATCATTCTGTAACTAGTGTATACAGACCCCATAGTTCGAATTGAGTTTTTATTGCCATGCACTTAAAAGGATGGGCTTTTGTGTTTTACTGGGTAATTTTGTGTTGTTGAATTGGAATTGAGAATTGAATTTGACTGAGTAATGCCACTCAGGAATAGTATTCTATCCTTTGGTGAATTTACTGCCAGTGCTTTGTCCAATTATAGTAATGTCTAACAGCTTGAGAAAATGCATGAGTTTTCTATTTTGTTTGCTTGCTGTTTCCTGATTAAGGGCCTCGCATTTACTGCATATGAACCTGAGCTTTCTTTCCACTTCCAATTTATATCAAATTTCAATTTTGGTATTTTGACTATGGTCTTTCTGAAATCGTAATATTTCTTTTGTTCCTCATTTATAAGTTGTATTATAGAGTCGGATACTAGTTCCGGTGCTAGTAATTTTTTCGTTGAAATATGGTGAATAGATTGCAGTTTGTTAGTTGTTTTAACTTTGAAACTGCTTGGTTGATACACTGATCTTGTTGCTTTGAATTTTTCCACTATTCGCCAAGACAAAATGAACAGCTTTTGTTTTTAGCAGTCTGTCTGATTTCCTATTTTATTTGTTGAAATCTTGTAGAGGAATTAAATAAATATTGTATGGAAATTTGTGACAATTAACGAGGGATTGAAATTTCTGAGGATGCTTGAGAGTTGATTCATATTTTTATGCATTTTTTACTGTCCATCCCTTGTGTATGAGTTTTAATCTATTAGTCTGTCGGACTTCATTCAGTTTGCAGGAAGTGCATCTATGAGAAGCTGTCGGATGAGGAGCTCGAGTGCTGTCCAATCTGTAACATTGATCTGGGTTGTGTTCCCTTGGAGAAGCTGAGGTGAATCTTCTACTACCCACTATGCTGCTACCAGTTGCTTTCTTTCTGTTTTGTTGAATATGGTAGCAGTTGTATAAATTGCATAGATTTGTACTTCGGCAGCACAATTGAGAGATATGCCCATGCAGTAGGAATGCACTGCTCAGCTACAGTAATGTTCAGTGATGAGACGTACCCAGTTTGTTTGAGTTTAATAGCTGCCGTCATACTTCTGCATTCAATCACTATAAGATGGATGGCTATAAGATTTTTCTGTTGTGTAGAACTTTATGTTGCTGAAATCAAGTTATGTTCTTTGAGTCCCTAAAAATCTTGAAAAACCTGCCAATAATTTTGTTCAATTCGGAGAAAATGTAGGTAGTGTTTTGATTTACTTAATTTTTGAAAAAAAGAAAATATTTTGGATTTTTGACCAGGCCTGACCACAATTTGCAAGATGTAAGGGCCAAGATATTCCCTTTCAAAAGAAGAAAGGTGAAGGCACCTGAAATTGTTCCGACAGTTACATTACCAGTTAGAAGGAAGGAGAGATCACTCTCATCCTTGGTTGTCAGCACTCCAAGGGTAGCTACACAGACACCAATGACTGGAAGAAGGTCAAGAGCTGTGGCCAGAAAGGCTGCTGCTTTACGAGGTTCTAGTTTTTCCATTGAAAAGCCCATCAAGAAAGAGGAAGATTCTGTGGAGGATCCTCCTGAGAGCTCAAGCTCACCTGAGACTCTAAATAAGTTCACTCAAAGTATAAAACAGGTAAAATAGGTGAAAATCACACCTTCCTCATTCCCAATTTTAACAATGTTCCCTTCTCTCTTTGGAGATTGGTTTGTTTTATGATTAATACGACCAATCAACTGCATGGTTGTGGAAATGCAGAACTCTTCTAGTGCTGAGCCATCCAGCCACATCATGCCCAATAAAGATTCGGAAAATGGGGCGGAATCATGGGAGGGAAAAGTTGATTTATGGAAACCTTTAAATTGTTTGTTGGAAGCTGCAAGTAGGAGCAAGTCCTTTAAGTTCAATCAACCAGGGTCTGCTACTAAACTGGAACCAACACTTGTTCCTGATGGTGAAGCACCCGTGTTTAAAAGGAAAGGTAAGGAGCAAGGGCATAAATCAAGACTTCAGGATGAAAAGAATAGTGCTTCCCCTGCCTCTCCTGAATTAGTGAAACCCAAGAAACTACGTAGGATTCGCCGGTCAAGGGCAGCTGCTTTGGGGAAATCAGGAGTTCCACCACAGGCGGTGCTCGATGCCTCTATGGCTAAGCGAGAAAAGAAGAGTGGCCCAATTTGGTTCTCTCTAGTTGCTTCCGAAGAACAGTGAGAAACTATCCTAGCTCTAAGTTCAATTTACTTAGGGATGACTCATAAATTTGGTTATTTCATTTTAAAGTTAGTCATTCTCATTTCTCAATGTGTGCGAATTGTCTCAGAGGAGAAGCACCTTTGCCACAGATATCTGCTAGCTACTTGAGAATAAAGTAAGTTTCTTCTTATCACTATGCATGTGCGGTTAATGTGTAATAGTGAAACACACTCTATCATCAATTTCACTTATCGTAATATGTTAGTAGTTATAGTTGGTATTAGGACAACCTGAATTTACCTTCTTATACTGTTACCATAGCTCCTTTTTTGTTTTGTTTTTTTTTTTTTGGGTGCCTGTGGAATGGGGGTGGGGATTAGGGAAAGCTGTTGTTTCATGAAAAGGAGGAAATTTTAGGAACCGAAGCTACTTTTCTGAGCACAAATTCACAAATCACGTGTTGTTTGACAGTGTCAAAATTGTGTCTATCCTATTCTTTACCATGAACTCAGCAGTTGACATATAAACATATACTGTATTTTGGTCTGCTTGTGTTTCTTTGGTGACTATGTTTTGCTGTGGACACCATTACATAAGCGAGTTGTTCCTGACACATCCTTTAGCTTCATTCTTGCTACCAATTCATTGACTTTCTGGAGGTAGTCTATTCAACATTTCATTTAAATAGAAAAGAGGAACACATTCTCTTGAAGCTACGTGGTGCCAAATATTTCTCCAACATAGATGGAGGCTTTCTACCTAGAAATCAAGGATAAAACATTATTGGAGCTGAAGTTCATGCAAAAATTGGTATTTGACCTTTAGATGTTTTTCCCCCCCTCTAATAATGTGAAGCTAAGGAGACATATGTGAAATGAACTAGGACATGTTTATCGAACACATCGCAAATGTCTACTGATCAACAAGTCAGTTAAGTGCATGTAGCATACTGTTAAGCTTATGCTTTTCCACACCTCGACTTGCTAAGAGCTTCAATCATGCTCCTGTCTCTTAAATGGGTCCAAGTATATTTACTTTGGAAAATAAAAATGGGTGCTTTCCAATCTTCAGTGATTTTACTCAATATCAAAATAAGTATCTAAAAGGACCTAATTTTTTCATTTGAAACTTTTGGCTATAGCATATCTTCAAGGCTGATTTCTTTGCATCATGCTTTGCCAACACTATAACATCCTTGTGAATAATAAGATTTGTAATCTTAACTTGACAAAATATGATCTCCTGGTCTTCTTCTGATCGATCTAGAATTGAGGATGGAGGCCTTTGGCCTCTTTGTATTTCATTGAGGCCATAACAGCTGCCCCGGCTAGTAAATCCCAACACTGGGGTACGTTCGCCCCTTTATCAGAATAAATCCATATTCACATGGGTCAACACAGATATGAATTGGCAGATAGGTTCTACTTAATGCTCTGATCCAAGTGGATGATTGTACTCAACATTTTGAGAAACTGGTTTCTTTGCGGCATGAGTTGGTTTTCCACCAAAAACTAATGCTCTTAGGATGCTATGAAATTCTGGCTATTGATGGATGAAGAATGGGTTTATGATATCTTGGTTGGACTCAATGTCTAATATTCGCTGAAAGGTTGAGACATTTGGAGTGGAGGCATTTCCTTTCTTGTGGTAGACATGCATTTTTACAGTAGGAGAAATGCTACATTATACCCATCATTTAAGATAGTTTGCCATGGAAGTCAATTTGCCTAAAAGCATGTGAGGAATTTCAGAGCATGTGCATGGCTGATAAAGAGAGATCGCAGTGGGCAGTGGGCCCACTTTGGGTGACACAAGCACAAAGGAAAGATATGCAAGAAGCTTCATGGCTGCCTCCGTTAGGGAGGGGGCAAGAGAGAAACAACATCAGGGAGACCTCAAACTATTGTAGACAAAGCTACTGGAGTTTTATGGTAGGGTGGATGATTACTGCCCGTGAAGATGGAAAACGTGCAAACTCCCTGGTCTTTTGGCTGAAGCTTAAATTGATTCTTCTTTTGCAATGGCACCTACCACTTCCATCTAGTTTCTTCTGATTCTCACTCCTGATTTATAGGTTTATGGCTTTTGATATAACCTGACTGGTAATGCAAATTGATTTTAATGTTATATCCTTGGCTTATGTGGAGATAAAGTCTGTACATCATGTGTTCAATGAAAATTCAAAGCTTAACTTTGTCTTCTGTTCATTTCCAAAGTTTCCTCTAATTCCTATCCATTAATTGAATGGTTAAAAATTCAAAATGTAAAGTCATTTTCAATCCTGAGTACCATATTTTCCAAGATTTGATGAGGAGGAGAAGAATTGTCAGAGTAGGTGTACCGGTTTTGCACACCAAGCCCAACAGTCTTAACACACTTACTTGATTCCATCATTGGCCAGTTCAATAGCACCAACTTTAGGACATCCTGCTTTTAGAGTATTAGAGAAGTTTGATTCCTTCTTTACCTTAGATGCCATAATATGGAAACTTTTATATTTGATGCTTGTGATTTTCTAATGAATACACTTGCATCTTATTCTTGTGCCAATTAATAAATTTACTGCAATTATTTTAGATATTGATTTAGATCTATGGGTTTGAGTTGCTTCATTTTCTAGCTACGGATGTAGAGTTTGCTTTCTCTATTGATTTTTGCATGATGCAATATGTCACCAGAAAAGTTCATTGGTTTGTAGCACTTACTTTTTATGGATTTTTTTCTCTTGTTTCTCTAAACTGGAATATTCTTCAAGATTCTTACCATGAAAAAGCAGACATACATAATTTGAGCTTTGTGGTGTGATATATAGCATTTATTGTCTTTGATTATTTTAGATGTACCACATGGGTGTATCTAGTGTACAATAACATTTGGGATGGGGTTTTCTCTTGCTTTGTGGTGATCATAGGGTTTCTGCAGATATAAGAATGCAGAAGCTTCTATTGTACAGAGTTGAGGGAGAATTCTGTAGCTATCCAATAAATGAGGGTGATCAAAGAAGCCATATGAATGCCTCTTCCTACCATGGAGTTGTAGAACTTAGCAATGAATGAAGTTGCTTAGACTCCTATGTTCATTTGAATGTCTATACCTTTTTAATGAGGTTTGGTTCCATCTGTAGAATATTTATTAGTACGATGCCTTCAAATGCCCTCAATTTTAAAACTAATCTGACCTCTTCCCCAAAAGATTAAAAAAAAAAAAAGAATAGCATCCTCAAGATGCTTAGCTCGTATGAATGACAAAAATGTGTATCATGCTTGAATCTAACTGGGGTTCACAGTGGTGGAGGAACTGGATTTGGAAAAGGGGGGAGTCTCAAAAGGCTGTTGGATCATTGTGCTTGTAATTAGTGGAAAATGATGCTTAGCTTGATGTGCGCGCTTAAGTTTGTATTGTAGTTTGTATTGTGCCTCTATTCAAAATGTTTTTATTCCCGTGTGTGCCACTTTTAGGGACTTATTTCTCTGAGTCACATCTTCAAGGTGAGAGTATGGTGCATAAGAGGTGGAGTTGGTTTTCATACCCTCTACTTCCTCATTTACCTTGTTGTGCTTTACGTAGTTGATCGTAATGGCGGAGGTGGATCACCCACCCCTACCCACCCTTGGGTCTTACTCGAGCCTTGCTCGACTACTCCAATGCTCACATGTTTTGTTGGGTCTAAATGTAATTGAGACACATAATGTGACCCTCCCCTTAAAATGCGGTGATCTTGTTTCTAACTCAGAAAGAGAGCATATTTATTTCACAGAGATTATGCCATTGACTGAAGAGATACTAATATGTTGGGATGTAGAGTTGCAGATTCTCCTTTGAGGTATCGAGAAGTAGTTGATGAGGGAAATTTTCTCAAACTTGATTGAGAGTTGATTAGCTGCAACAAATCTATCTAGATATTATTTTATGCCACTGGTATTTTAGGTTGTGTATGATCCCTTCAAGTGAATCACATTGATGTAGTCTACAAGATTATTAGATGCATGAACTCATGCCAGGTAGGGCTCATTCTTTTGGAAGAATGGCACAACAAGAACATTGAAGCCTTTACAAAAGCTGAGTGGGCAAGATCATTGGATGATAGAGTTTGACATATAAATGTTTGTCAGTGGATGTTATTAGCTGGTGAAGTTATATACTAATATTGGTAAGCACAAGCTAGAGCAAAGGATGAATACAGAGCCACGAAGCGTGGAGGATGTGAGGGGTTATTGAAAGCTATGTTACATGATGCTTAACTCTGCTTAAGTGAAACCCCTGTTGATGCGCTTTTTAGTGGAAATTTTCTCAAAATGAAGTGTGGATCCTGTAGATGGGGATTGTTAGAGGATAGGCCCCTCTTCTTATGCTGTGATAATAAGGCCGATGCTGTCATATCACAAAATCCAATTCAACGTGATAGAACTAAGCATATTGAGAAATTTGACGCTATTATGCATACTTAAAAGTCTTGAAATCAAGGGAATGATGTCCTTAAAAGGGCAGTTATGATGTGCGGTTGATTGTGAGATTGGAATCCTTTGTCTAAATCCTTGATTATTGCTAATGGGGGTGAGGGTTGCAAATGAACAATGTCTAGGATCGGAACGTTCAGGTTTGGCTAGCTCATAATTTCTGGCCAAGCTTGCATTTAATTGATGAACGTGCTCAAACTGTTGTGTCAATCTAGGTTGATTTTCTACATGATTCTTAAAGAATTCAAGCTCTATTTGAGCCCAAAACTTCTCTCAAGCTCAATCTGTGTAATAGATGAATCAGTTCCAGCTTGGCTGGTCAATTAGTAAGCCTGAGATTTATCGAAATTCCATTTGTTTCTACCTCCTCACCATCATCCAAAAGATCCTGGAGGGATCAAAGGTTTGTTTCCAATCTGAAGGATGAGAACAATTCATGAATTGCGCTTCTTATGAACAATTAATTTATTTTTTCAGTCACTTCAACAACTTCACTTTAACACAAGATAAGCACAATTCATGAACTGGTAATCTTGCTGGGACAAGATTGCAGACTTCTTGTGCTTATGTTGCTAAAAACATCATTATAACTCCTGAATTCTTAAACTACAGGACTTGGACGGTTTCCACCCTGCCTCATTTACAGGGTTGATTTTGGAGCTGCCAATGCCTCTTTGTTATATACTGTGGTGGCAGTTTGCCCAAGTTAAGGGCAAACAACATAATTCAAGGAAAAGAGTTTAAAGCTCATACAACTTGCCTAAGTTGAAAGGACCAAGATGTCCAATGACCTTGCTGCTATGTGCTTTCCTTCTAAGGGCAACACCAGATGGCTCTATGTTGGATATGTACTAGATGTAAATTATGGATACCTCCTTGGAAGCCACCAGACGGAGGATGTTGCTGATTGATCATGTGATTCCGTGCTTACACATACTTATGACTGAGCAGGGGGAGTTTGGCATCCTGCATCGCCCTTGATTTCACCTCAACTCTGAACTGGCAATTATAGATGTCATTCATGGGCTCTGCCAAGCCGGAAGGCTTCAATACTGAGCCCAAAAGCAACCTAACAAAGACTTCCTAGGTCAATAGGTAGGGGCCAAGAAGTCCATCGGACTTGGTGCTATAATTTGTCAAAATGATTAGGAACCCCCTCGACTCTCTTGGTTGTCATCTAAACATAGCCAATTGTTTTTTTGACCTGTGATATGACAGACTTCTGGAACATATTATTATAGACCAACATGATAGGCACCCGTGGCCTCCTCATCTCTTCTATGAAGGGA
This sequence comes from Dillenia suffruticosa, assembly GCA_033439265.1. NCBI lineage: Eukaryota > Viridiplantae > Streptophyta > Magnoliopsida > Dilleniales > Dilleniaceae > Dillenia > Dillenia suffruticosa. The sequence continues at coordinate 22,301,401 of JAVTVX010000020.1, read as the reverse complement.
AGGCATGACATCTTCATTTTACATCATCAACGGACATTCTGCATTATTTACAACTGATTGAGATCACATACTTCAATTCACCAAAACCGTCAATCTCCCTTTATACTTCAGTTATAGTGTTGTTTACTCACACTTTGGGTTAATGTCCTTCGGTGAACTACCATTTCTCCTTATTGTCACTCAGTTGGATCCATTTCTGATTTGTCTACCTGTATGCCTGTTCCTTGGGCCAAGCAGGTTCTGCGTCTGTGGACATTTGTCCAAAATGTTGCTTATCCTTGGATCCTACACCATTTTGACATCAAAGAAGCTAGGCCTTGCAATCTATAAGTGAATTTAGTTTCTTTAATTTGCTCTTTTTGGGTGCATGGTATCATCCAGAATCACTTATGTTTACAAGTGAGTTGTATATATCATTTTTCTTATGAATGCATTGTCCCCATAGGTTGCTGTGGTTTTATAATGGCATGAAAGGTCATTGAGCTACTGCTGATAAATTTCTTGTATTTTTTTTCCTGAATAGGAATTATTCAATCAGATTTTGCATTCTGTTTAGTGAGATCCTTTTTGTCACAGGGATGGGAATATTCCTGTTTCCTACATCCAAAAATACCTGATGAAGAAATTAGATCTTCCAAGTGATGCTGAGGTGAGCCATCCTATTCTTCTCTTGATTCTCCTAAACTATTTTTCTATGCATGGATTGTTTATCATGATTTACTATTAAAGAGGAACATAGAAAAATACTACACATCAGCAGCATGGTTGTAATATTTCCTGATAGTGGATTTCGAGCTTTGGCAACAAGGGTGCTATGTTGTGCGAGGAAGCAAATTGTTATGCATGTATCCTTATAAAGTACGCAAGAATTTCTATCTAGCCTTTGACACATCATAGCAAAGCTCATCACTAGGTAGGAATTAGCTTATTAGAGAAATCAATAAATGATAATCTAAGGAAAGCTTTCTTTCCATCTGGATCTTTCGTGGGAACTTAAGTAATACATAACTTATCGCAGTTGTGAGTAGGTTTCTTTAATTACCAAACGCAGGTTGCAGAATCCTGAAGCTAAAATTTCATAGATAGGTAGTACTGAATCATCTGATTTTTTGGGATATGCGTGAAATTTATATTCTATGAGTACTCCAGTTATTGATTTATTTTTTGGTAACTCTAGCATGTGACATGTTTCCATCAGGCCTTCTGATTGTCCATTTGATTTTCGTTTAGGTTGAGATCAAATGTATGGGGCAGCTGGTGCTACCTACTTTGCAGCTGCATAACTTAGTAGACTTGTGGCTTCAAGCTGCATCTACATCAGAAAGAGTTTCAGCATCAATAGGTTCCTCAGCAAAGGAGTTCGTTATGGTCCTTGCATATGCACGAAAGGTTTCATCAGCTTCTTAGAAACCAAAGAAACCATATTTCATTCGTTGACCTCAATTTCATCCAATAAATATACTTGCCACCTCAGGTCTATGAAATTGATAATTGCAATGACCTTGTTGCCAATCTCAGATCATTTCAACTGGCCGCATGGTAGAGAACCAGAATTGGGCATCTGCAGAGGAAGATGCTGGCTGGTAATAGGTTAGCCATTGCAATGATTGGGAAGAGGCCATTTTATAAGACCTTTATCGTCGTTTATTTTACCCAAATCTTTGGAGTGATACTTGCGTATAACAGATTAGTTCTGTTGATACTTTCTTCCTTTTATAATAAAGACATTCTGGTTTTTAGAAGGCAGTTATTGCAACCGGCAATGTGCTTTGTTACATTCCATTATATTAGTGATTTTAGAGTTAATGTACTATTCGGGCAAGTAAAAAGTAATTGCTTTAAATTTTTCATTGTTCTTTTATACTCTGTGTGTGTGTGTGTGTGTGTGTGTGGAAAAGGAAGACATTCCATTAATGAGAAATTAAAGGTACATCATGTGGGGTGTAGATCCCATAACATCATTCGAGTAGAAAACGGCCTCTCTGGGCATACCTATGTTGTGTGTGCATTTGTCTATAAGGCATGACTGTGCCTGGTCCGTAACTTGTGTGGGTCCCAGAATTCCTAGTACATTGAATTATCTTCTTTATTATCTGTCTAAAGAGAATAAAAACGTGCAATGGGGTCCTGAATAAAAATGCAACCATCATCGTATCATGCTGAGTGGCTTGGGGAAATCAACATCATTTCACCGTAACATGTAACATATGGTCAACACCGATGGTCTGTTGGCTTAATAGTTTGTGAAGTTAAATCCTTTAATTAAGGTTATGAATTTGACTTGTGTTTTGAGTATGAAAAAAACTATATTGAGAGAATAATCCTCTTAAATGAGTCATTGCAAATGTCGAATTAGTCGAAACATGATTATGGTATAGTATCAAAAAATTAAAAAAAAAAAAAAAAAAACATATGGTCAACAAGTCCGAGAACAGCCCAACCATGAAAGTACAAAGTCCATCCATTCATGTTAGAGATCACAAATTCCTTCTTTAGTGTGGCGTGCGGTCATAAGAAAATACATCTCCAAACGGAAACAGCCAGTGAACTCCTGACTGACATCAAAATATGTTGAAAAATAAATACTCCTGTGGCATCAAAATATGTTGAAAAATAAATACTCATCCCAGAACGGTTTGATCAGCACATGCTTGGTGGTCATCGGCTGATGATAAGGCTGTCACTTTCACCACTGTCGTTTCTGTCTGCTATCTTGACATATATTTATGGCTCAGTAACTTTTAATTATGTACATGTATCATGAAACTTCCTTAAGATGCTCTCTCCATGTTCTCCCTGAAACAAACCAAACAAGACAAACCATAAATTAGACAATGAGCAATTCAGTCAATATAAGAGGCTGAATAAGCATGAGACTTATCAGGGCCGTTAATACAGTCATCAAAATTCCTACTTTTGGGCTCCCAACATTGTGGAAAGCTCAATGGATAATAATTGGGGGGTGGGGTAAGGAGTATAAAACTTATGACAAACCAAAACACGATAACCACCAACAAAATATAAAAAGGCAAACTACCCAAATTTATTATTGTGGGCCTATTTGGTAACATGATTAAGTACATATGAGCAAGAACATATTTTGGCTGCAAATCTAAGCTTGAAAGCCAAAAATTATTGTACAAATGACAACTTTAGAGTCTTTTACATGGAAATTTTTGTTTGGTGTTTCCCGATTAAAATTTGTCGACACGTGTAATATTTTTTTCAAGTTAAAACAAAATAAAGCTTTGCTGACAAAGAGGTCAGTACTAAATCATTACCTTAATGAAACAGTCACCCGTTAAATTCCCTTGTGGCCAGCAAATTATAACTCATACTTATGGATTTGAAATACCAAATCTATACATCAGGGCACCTCAAATTTATCTCTAGTGACATGGTTTAGGGCCATTGAGGTAGGATGCTATTATGACAAATGCTGTTAGGTAAAGGGAAAAACATAAAATAAGTGGAGAAATTGGACAAGGAGGAAAGATCAATTTTAATCTTCTCCATTCTCATTCATTGCTCTATTGTCCTTTTCTTTCTAAGGCAAACCTCTTTTCCTTAGTTAATAAATCTCACCCGGACCAGACTGACCTGCTGGACCAGTGAAATAGACACTAAACAGGTTGTTGCCTGACTGACTAGCATGAGGACCAGATCAGAACTTCCAGTTCCTCATGCCATCTGCTGGCCAGGATGAAAACCAAGGTAAAGAAAAGAAAAGCTCACTGGCCACTAAAATATAATCATTATTTTCTATACAAAAGATATTGTCTCCTCTCTTGACCCCCATTTCTTCTCTACCAACTGCCACCTTGCAATATACACAACCAATAAAAATGCCTTCGAAGTCAAGAGTGGAGCTTCTGGTACTCCCAGTCTATGACCAGAAGCATCACTTCATTGCCAATAAATACATCGCCAATAACATTTAGAAACCAATGTCCTTCCCAAGTTCCACTTACAATCTCTCTCTTGCGTGTTCTTAAATGCTGAGTTGTTGATTGGCAATGAAATGAATCTATTTCATGCTTTCAGGTTATTTATGGTCTAAAGGTACATTTGGATAAAAGTGAACTTGTGTTGACAGAATGAGACAATATAGGGTAGACTATAGCAAAAATTAGTGGCTGAAGTAGGTAACTGGCATCCAACAACTTATGGCAAATTTGAACATATTGAATGAGAAAGAAAGATGTTCTTCATCTAATAGAACAGGAAAGATACAGATCTCGTAGAGGGTACCGGGGAAAGGATGTGCCATGCTTCTAAAACAGAAAAACAAAACACAAACTAAGAAAGGGAGGGTTGCATTAAGAAAGCAGGGTTGCATTAAGAAAGCAATGATCTCCACTCCTTTTAAATATCCTCATAAACCAATCTTCTGTGAACACCGTACGCGATACACTGCAAACAAGCATAAAAAACAGTAACAGGACAAACTGATTTATGAAATTTCTAGGACTTCAATTCAATCAAATGACCAACTGGCTGATACCATAGTGCTTCTCCGAAAGCTTTTAGCATGTTACAATCTCTACAATAATTTACCATTTTTTTCCAGAGGTTCAAGAAACTAGAAGAAATATAACAAGATATTTCCTTTAATGAAGAAATAAAGCAACTCTAAGCACATTTTATGTCATGTAGCAAGAATGTGGAAACCGTCAATTGAAGATAGAAAAGCCACATCTAGTAGCATGCCAAATTAAACCCAGATCCCGCATTAAAGAACTTAAGGTAAAAAAATTGTCCCAATTCTAGATGTGAGATTCTCACATCACACGATATAAGATAACAAAATTGTCCCAACTCTAGTTGTGAGATTTCTACAAAGCTATCTTGCAAACTCCTCTACCTAACCTTGACCATGCAACCATCATAATTTGTTCTCATCTTGTCATCGATAGTCGTGAAACAATCCTTTTCGCCATAAACTTCATGACTACCGGTATGGAAATCTTGGTATCCGATTCAAGAATAATGCTTCTCTCGCCAAATGCAAGTGCAATGTTTATGCAGGATAGAACATATGATCCGGTTTTAACTAACCATCCAACTATATGATATCTTTTTCAAATAGCCAGTTGCCAATATCTCGTAAGCAAAGACCAAACCCTAGACAATCCCATATCTCAATTAATATCTTCTCTTTTTTTTGGGGGGGGGGGTTTCAGCCATATTTATTAGAATCCAGGAAAAATAAAATCAAGAACATCTTAAATATCTAACTGAATTAGAAAATACAATAAACGTAAACCAAAAACATCTTAAAACATACCTTATAAGAGATATCCTAAAAAAATTCCTCTGCAAGAATCAAGAGCCCCGAACAAAATCTCATCAAATTCGATCCAAGAACGGATCAAACGAGCCTATAGGAACTCGAAACAACCGAATTCAACCCTCCGTTGCTCCAATTCTCTTCGTCGACAAACAGATCGTCCGTAACCCTAAACGCCGCATGCAAAACAATGACGAAAACCGCAACGAAACACCCCACGATGACATTCAACCAAACACCAGTAAATCCCACAGCAACAACAGTCAAAACCCTAAGCAAAATCAAAACCACATAATCGTCAATCACCATACCGAAGATAACAAGACTTTCGTCTCGAGAGAAGTAAAAGAAGAGCCAGAAGACGAAGATGACCAAGAAGACGATGAGTGAGAGAGGGTAGTAAATTAGGGCTAGAAAGAGAATGAGAAGAGAGACAAGAGAGTAGTTGTAAGTGAAGTAGGTGCTGTTGTGGTAAATGCGACGCTTGGCTTCGCCGAAGCTGATTGGAGGAGAGAGAGAGAATGGGTTGAGAAAGACACGCCATGGACGACGCTTTTTCGTGTAGGAAGACATAGAAGAAACAGAGAGAGAAGTTTCAATTCAAAACCCTAACCCTAACAATTTAAATGAAGATGTTACTTTGGTTTTGGGTGTATTTTTTGATTTTGATTTTGGGTGCGAAGTGTTAAACTGTTCGACAGGAAAGTGCTGTTTGTTGACACGTGGCCTGGACATGCAAAATACCGAGAGGATAGCTCAGAAGTCTCCAACTCTTTTGCTGTCTTTTTTTTTTTTTTTTTTTTCTGAGTCTTTATTTTTGGACAAAGGGAGGAAGGAAAAATAATAATAATCAAATTAAAAATTTTGATAATAAATTTCAAAAATTTATATTTTAACTTGAATTTTAAAACTTTATAATTTAAAGATTTTATTATTAAATTTTATTTTCATTTCATGAAAGTGTTTTTAATAGAATAAAGTCCAAATAATAAATATTTTTAATATTATTATATTTAAATAATTTTATTATTTGAAGTCAAAAAATATATTTTTGTTGCCACTCATGAAAATATCTGCAATCACCATAGCTGGATATAAGATCTTCTTAACACTAGTTAATTAAAAGATAGATTTGTGATATATTTTAATCCATAAAGACAATTTTTGTTATAGTATACCAATAGATACTATAATATTTTACAAAATATATGTTATAGAATTATGATCTGACTAATTTGATACGAAATTTACAGTGATTTATTTGGGGGACTATTCTTATAACGTAATTTGCTTCATGTTCAAATCGCGAGTCAAATTCAAGATTTTGATTAAGGGATTTAACGTCACATCTCATTAGACCAACTAACTATTGGTGTTATCATAAATCTCTTGTTATCGTATGCCTATAAATAATAATTTTTTATATAAAATATGCACCGACACAAGAATATTATAAAATATAAACCCTCAAATCATTTATAAAACCTATTTAAAAGAGTATCATTCTTAATTTGTAGCGATAAACATTAGATTTTTTAATTAAATATGTGTCGTCGTAGATGTAATATAAAATATTTTGTAGAATTATTTATAAAATTTATTTGAAAGAGTTTTATCATTTAGGAGATAATAAATTCAAATCTATAAGAGAATTTTGTCTAATAATATCATGATTAAATATTTACGTATAATACATAATAAGAGACTTTTTAATAATTTTAAAAGGATCGCTATATAAGAAAGCCGAGTCGAAACAGGCTCGCGTGATCAGCACGAGGGAATCGGATTTGGTAAAACCAACCTTCTAGAACCTAGACCAAAACCAATCTCAGTTTAAGAAATTGACTCAAATGCACATAAACTCAACCATCGAAAATCCAATGTATTTCTGAATTTAACCGGGCTGGAAAATTTTCTCTTAAAAATGTGAACTATACCTCCAAATCCAATGTAATACTAGCTAAGAACGGAAAGCGAACTGCCAGTATTTTTCATATTAAACTAAGGTACAGACTATATAGACATGATGAATCATGCTTTTTTATGGGAAAGGAATTTTGAGATTACCAAGAGGCCAACCAAGGCAGGCAAGAGCCTGGCAATGGAGCATAAGCAGTGTGGTAGCAATTGTGGTGGGCACATGATAGGCGGTGTGCTTCCGTGTCCCTTTGGCAGATACTTCATCCTCAATCACCACCACACCAATTTCTAGATCGACTCCGAGATCCTGGTCCTCTGATTTGGTTGTTCTTCTTCTTGTTTTCTCTGCTTTCATTTCCATCTTCTCTTTCAACATTGCCATTTGTTTTTTCTGCTCTTGCTTTAGTTGTTATCGTTGGACTTATCCTATCACCAATTTAATATCCGAAATTTCGTTCTGACTAATCTGGATCGACCGCTTATAGGGCCCACTTTAAGGACAGGTTTGCCGGAACATGTATAAAATTTAAAAGTGGAGCCCACTAATCTGGGTAGGACTTGTTCTCTCAGTAGCTAGGCCAAGTATTATCGGTAGTTTTGTTGACTTGAGAACACGTATGAAAATTTTAGGATCCATTTATGTGGAAAATAATTTTTGATTTTTCATATTTTTTATTTTTAAATAAAAGAGTATAAAATTTATAAAATATATTAAAAAAATATGTATTTTCCTATCTCTAATTTTCTCTAACAAAATTGAAAAATTTTAGAAAACATGAGTTTTATTTATAATGGAAACAGTAAAAAACAACCCTCTTTTCATAAATTAGAAAAATTATATTTTCTAGTTTTTATTTTCTAAATATTAAAAAGTAGAGTATTTGAATATAATTTTATTTTCTTCAAAAATATTTTATAAAAATTACTCTTATTTTTCACCACTAAACACATGCTTAGAATCATGTCCTTGACTTTTAAATATGAAATGCCCCAAAAAGATCCAAAACATGCGTACCACTTATAAGTTGTAGGCGCAGGCCGGAGCACAGTCTCTCTGGGGTCAAATGATTCCGATTGCTTATACAAAGAACAACAAAAATAATTGATGTGGGTTGAATTAAGTGAATGTGGGATTGAATATTTTTAAATATGATTGAGATTCGACTTTTATTGAAAATGTCGAATGCTCATATGTATGAAGCGTTTTTTATTGAAAGATCCACCAATCACAAAATATTAATATGACATAGCATAAAAAATTGACAAATTTTCTTAATAAAAAGTATGAAATAGTAATATAACTATTGACTCGTTTGAGACAACTAATTTATTCCTCGACTTATCCCATGCTAAAAAATCATGTCCTAAAAAATTGAGTGATGCAGGGTGTGCAATTAAAGATTTTTGAAGTCCCACGCAAGGTGAAAAACAATCTCAAAATTGAATCTCATATTTGTTTGAACCAAATTAATCGAATTTTTAGATACTGATAGTTCAGTAAAATAATAATTGTTCAGGATGAAGTCGATTCCTTCTTATATTTGGAGGAATTGATTTGCGAAATACTTCTTTTATTTCCTTCTTTTGTTAAATATTTTTATAAATTTTTGAAATATTAAAAAATAGAAAATCTTTAATGAAGCATGGTCTTTGCACATTAATCTCTCATAAAATAAGCATCCGCATTTCTTGAAATGTTGCCTTTTCCTCTAAAAATGTCTCTAAATTTTGAAAGATTCTAAGAAATTGGACCGTGAGACTGCTGTAAACCGTCATTGGGCAAAATAATAATAATAATAATAATAATGAAGTCTTGGTCCGGCCCGGCCTGGCCCTAAATGCTATATCACCCCGCCGCACTGCACGGCACGTTCTCATTGGCCACACAAGTTCCCGAAAATCGCTTGGGCCATCCCATCCCCAAAAGCCCGAAGCCCGAAACCTATTTCTGTGCTTCTGCTTCCAAGAAACTTCAGACACTGAAGTCGGCGTTTTCAACGCCATCTCTCTCTCTCTCTCTCTCTCTCTCTCTCTCAACAAGTAAACAAGCAATGGTGTACATAGAGTCGTGGGACGAATTCGTCGAAAGATCTATCCAGTTATACCGCGCCGATCCCCATTCTGTAATTCCCTTCTTCACCCACTTCAATGCACCCCCTCTCTATCCTTTTGTAATTTCATTCGATTATTTTTTCTTGATTGTTTTTGGCAGACGAGATATGTAGCGAAATATCGACATTGTGATGGTAAATTGGTGCTCAAGGTCACCGATAATCGCGAGGTAAGAGACTCTTGTGCTACTAAGTGTAGTGGTTTGAGTTGATTTGTGATTAATTATTGTTTTGCACTAAATTAGGGTTGCTGCAGAACGGCTTTATTGATCAATTTTGTAGTTAATTAGTGTGATTAGATTAGTTTTTGGCAGGGATTTGCTAATGTGGATTGATTTAGCAATGTCATTAGTTATTGTTTCGCCCTAAATTAGGGTTTGTGTACTTTTGATTAAGGTACTTTTGAGTTGTTTGTTGTAAGTTATTGATTGCACTTGGATTATTTATTTATTTTTAACTTGATAAGTATGACTGGTCTAGGTTTTGGTTGAGATTTACCCACATTGGAAATTAACGTGTATTGATTTGGTCCTTGGAATTATAATTTTGAGTGATAATACATTCTCTTTGTTGATCATGGATGGAAGATTTTGGTTGGTTTTTCTAGTGATATGGTTTACTCACCCAGCTTAGTTGAGGACCCACTATCCCCTTAAGGAGGATGTGTTTCTTCTCACATGTAACAAAATGAATGTAATTGGTTACTTCTCTTTCAAACGACCAGCAAGCTCTTACTCTGATCAAAATGAACAGCAGCAAGAGCAGCTTGAAAAGCAAAGTGAGCCCTATCAGAGAAAGGCAGTGTGCTTCCCGCTTTATGTGTGAGAAGAAACTTATCTTCCTTAGGGGTTGCAGGTCCTTAGCTATGCTATGTGACCCGTTCATCTGGGATACTTAATACAGTGAATGATCAGCCAAAATTGCGCTTTCAGCAAGTAGTTGAGCCAGATCTATGGCTTCTATGTTTTAATGGTCGGGTTCGCTCCTCTGACAAGTGCAGCTTGTTGACTGCCACAGACTGCCTTTCCTCAGTCCTTGGCTGTGGCAAGGCTACCCCTTTATTTTGATTTTCTACCATTGTTTGAACAATATTGACCCCCTTAGTTTTTATTGGGCATTTAGTAGGAGGCCCTTTTCCTCTTTAATCTTGATCAAGGAAACCTTTATCTCAATGATTAGAGGTGTAACCTGTCAAACTCTATAATGGATGAGTGATATTTTACATAAAATTTGTGTGTTCCATATAACCACTCTTGATTTATTTAATATGCCATATGGTGCATATATGTTATGGATCAAATTGAGATTTGGCAACTAGCACAATTTGACAGCCGTTAGGGTGACTATGAGGTAAATCTCTAAGTTAAATTTGTCATCCAGGTTCTTATGATGAAGTTATTTTTTGAGTCTCATATTGATAACTTCATGAAGATGGTTTACTTGTTTGGCGCATTCTTTCAATCTTATTACACTACATAAGGTTTTGACAGGTTCCTAAGCTTACCAATGACAGGTCAATAGAAATAGTCCTTTTGGACAGGCGATTTGGTGTACGAATCATGAAATAGTTTGATGAACAAGATGCATTTGCATGCCACCTTCATGGATGTAATAAATTGTGGTGATGGACAAAATTTTAGTATGACTTTGGTTATACGATTGCTGTTGGTGGGTCAAATGTAGACTAGTCTTGGCTTTTCTGTGGCTATGACATGAGTTTGTTTACGGATTTTGCTTGTAGCATCATACTTTATGAAAAAGGAAATGTAAGCGTGAGCTATTTTTTTTTTTTTCTTTTGGGTTCTGATTGGTTTCATTGTTAAATAACTGCTGGTTTCTTCTTGAATGAATTTTTGACAAATTTGGGTTGGCATGTTTAAAATTTCTGCACCCATAGAGACTTATATTTAATTAGTTTTCCAAGGCATTGATTTTGTTCTTTTCAGTGCTTAAAGTTTAAGACTGATCAAGCTCAGGATGCCAAGAAGATGGAGAAATTGAACAATATCTTCTTCACGTTGATGGCTCGGGGCCCTGAAGGTATGTCATTTAGGTGGTTAAGCTTATGGCTAATATAATTCATGCAGATTTTGAGTATTTTCTTGATTTTATTTTTTGTATATCTTGAATTGAACCATTGAAGACAAAAAGACACTTAAAATCATTAAGTCTAAATTCAAAAATTAAAATCATCTCAAGTTCTTTCTTCTATGAAAATAATGAATGGATCATGCATCCCATGTGATAAGCATTTGTGTTTACCACTTTTCTGATAATTTTTCTTCTGCTATTGTGCAGCTGATATATCAGAAGTTACAGGAAAGGAACAAATGGATGCACAACCATCTAAAAAAGGAAGGGGGAGGAAACAATGACTTCAGGACATGGGTTCTGAATGTACTCAAAGATCTGTAGATGATTTGGAAGAATATTATCTTTGATCAAAACTGTGTGAAAAACTTTTCCATACTTTACCCCTGGGAAAGCTGTTTGATTTGCCAAAAGAAAAAAAAGTACTTGCATGGAATTTAGCTTTTTTTAGTCTGCCATGTTACCATCTTTCTCGGTACAGTATTATTTCAAATTCCAATTGGAAGATATTTGTTGGTTACGCAGTAGATTCCAATGGTTGGTCTGATATTGTTCAACTCCATTTGATGAAAATAGGGAAATCTTTTGTTTTATCAAACTTCCATCATTGGCTTCATCTGAAACCGATCTCAGATATTGTTTTTTTCCATTTGCTCACTTTATGATGGTCACCATGCAATTCTGTGACACCTCCACCATATTCTTCGTGTTCATCTTTTCCTACGGGGTTCTTCTGGTGATAAGTTCAAATGACTGGCCATGATCTGGATATTATTCCACAATTACAAACTGCAAGTCTTAACTCCCCTCCGTGCATTGGTATTTTGAGGCCATCAATAATATTGCTGATGACTATGTACATGCTTTATGTTTGTCTTTTGTCCCTACGTTTGCCACAAATCTAGTTGACTGTTATTTATGCAAACATGAACAATTAGACAGGAGTAAATTATCTGGTGTTCTATTGGAATTTGTATTACTCTTGAACTTATTTTGTTGCCCTTTCATACCCCACGTGTACACTAGCATTGCTTATTGTTGTAATGTATGTTGAGCTCATGGGTTCAGAAACACTTGTATGGCCCATTGTGGGCCATCAACTGATCAAATAATGTTCAATTAATGTGTTATGATTCCAATCACATAATTTGTGAAAAATAATCTGTTACCATAAAATTGCTTTTAATCCTCCGATGATCACTTTATTTCTATTGTGACCTGCAGAATGACTGCCCAACCTTGCCAAAAAACACAGTTTTGTGTTTGCTTTAATAGTACTGCACATTTTTGTTTAACTGAGTTGCTTTAAACATGCCTGATCATTGTGATGGAAAAATGAGTGTCATTTCAAGTATGACATTAACTAATACCAATTTTTCTCAATGTTACCAGATATTTCTTCAACTCCCATCATGTTCATCCTTATTTTCAGGTATGCATACATGTAGTGTAGATACTGTTGCTTTCTAAATTTTCACTGGGAAGTTGGAAATTGCTTCCATGCATTTCTGAGACCATTTATCAATGCAGTGTTGAATACTTATTTTTTTATATCTTAAAATCAATTTTCTACTTGGGTCTTTTTATGTGGAAACTAGTTTTTCTATTTGTTCATTATGGGTTTGGGTCCATTCGGCGATGAATACTTAGAATGAAACTGATGAATTGCAGTGTTATACTTATGAATGGTAAACATTAGACTAGATCAGGTTGGGATTTCTTTCTCTTTAGCTTATCTTGGAAACGGTACTCTCCTCCCCTGCAACATGCTGAAAGACTTATGGAATGATCTTTAGGGAGCATGCGAACACATAGTGCAGAAGTGTGGGGTATAATTTATCAGAAAATTGCAATAGAATGTTTAAGTTTATACTTTGTTACATATTCTAGGTTAGTCTAATGACAAATATGGATAATTATATACAACATGATGCATTAACTTGCTTTTTTATAGTCAGATCTTATTCTTGGACTGGTAAGATTTGTAGTTTGGCTGAGCCATTTATAATTTTCTTATATTGGTAATTAAAGAAGAATTTTATGGGAGAGAAAGAAAGAAGTAATAAAAATAGAAAACAAGGGGTGCTTGCATGGGTTGATGTAAGGCAGATCTTTGTGTAGAGTTTATACTCTTGTATTTGGCCTATCACAAAAAGTTTGGTGGATAAACCCTGGTTTCTCCTTGGATGTCTCCAGCAAACCAAGAAGAAAAGGTCAATTTATTGAAAATTTTCTATATCTTTTGATTGTGCAAGCATGCTCTAAGTTCTCATCTAAGTTCTATGGTATGGAGGTTCCATTAATGGGAGTGCGGAGATTGTGTGGCATGCTGATGTTTGGGAACTTGAGCGATCTTTTAGAATTTAGAGCTTCTTGAAGGGATGGGAGTTTTTCAAGGTAGGGAAGATCCTTCATATGTAGTTAGGCTGTAGTCACCATCTGAGCTTTGGTGTGGAAGGCCAATCTCCTTTAAACCAGCTGTGTTTGATTGGGAAGAAGTTTAGACAGGATGTTTAATTTTAGATGGCCTTCAGAAAAGAGGGATCACCTTAGTGATTTGTTGTACCCTTTGTGGCATAAAATTTGAAGAGGCTGGTCATTAATTGATGCTATACATGGACCTTTTTCTGGTTATGGAAGATTGTTTTCTTCATGATGCATGCTCTCCGGGCACTTGGTTCTAGTTTTTTTTCCTTATTTTTTTTGGGCACAGAGGGAGAGAACTATATGAGATTTAAGGGTTTCAGGAATCCTTATCCAGCTTTGTAGATTTGGTGTATTTAAATCTTTTCATATGTGTAGTTTTAAGGGTTTCAACAAATCCTTACCCAGCTTCGTAGATTTCTGGCTTTAACTCTCTTCGTATGTTGCTACCTCTGTAGATTATTTTCTTGAAGTTTAGATTTTTAACGGCGCAATTGGTGCCTCTCGTGTATTGATGCTTTGTTATAAAAAATCAACTAAGAAAAATTAAAATCAATCATCAGTCTGAAGAAAATGGAGACTGACATCTAAGAACATAATCCTTAGCTATTGTTTAAGAGCTGTGAAGGAAAAGAAAAGGTGAAACAGAAAACCTTTGGTTAGTAGAAAAGCTGAAACAGGACCAATATCCCTCCTCATTTAAGCTAATCTGGATTTTGACCTTTTTACATATAAATTTTTGGAGAATGAGTTTGTCCACTGGTTGAACAAATCCTCAAACAGGATCTGACAATGATATATCTTGATACTAAAAAATAAAATTGTCAAATTTTTTAGAGAGAGAGAGACATCAATGCTTTAGAACAAATAAAATAAAATTTGTATGATAAAGAGGGAGAAGAGACAAGGAGAACCTATAATGTACCTGGAATAGAGGGGTGAAGTTATTTTGTAGCTGTCATCTGAGGAAATGGATATACAAAGAGAACAAGAAAGTCTAACTAACTTGTGGAGCAAGAAATTTATGGAGGGGAGAGAAAGAAAGAGTAGCAGGGACGATGTTGGCCTTTTTGGCTAAGAGGATGGATGAATTGTGAAAGGAGGATTCTTTAGGAAGGGTTTAAAAAGCCATAGATAGCCATTCTGTGTCCATAGGCAAATTTCATGGGAAGATGGGCTCTGGTGCAACGGTATACAAATTATAACTTGTGAATGTCATGAGCTCAAATTATGCAGTTACTTTACCCTATATATCTTAGTGGACTTCAAAAAATTATAACTACTCCCAGCAAAACTACTTTGAACTTTGGGCTGCGTCCTTATAACTTGCATGCCCCATGCCTTGCCCTTTGACCGGAAAATCCTCTATGTTTTGAGTAGATTATAGATAGCCTAAGCGCATCCTGATTCTTCACCACTTCTGGTGCCCTTTGCTTTGACACAGAAAGCAGCAAGAATTTTTTTTTTTTGTATTTGGGTGCTCATGATCTCAAACATACTGACCAAATGAAGTAAAAGTTGCATTTCAAGTGTTTTCTTATTTTTGTCAACTAATTAACTTATTATAAAAATTTTGCCTCCTTTAGCTGCAGCTATATTCTAAAGACCAAGTTGATTGGTTTTTGCTTAAACCACTGATTGTCCTCCCACTCTACCTGATCTACATGCATTAGTACTGCTCTGAGACTGCAAATTTGTACTAGCTTGATCTACATGCATCCACATCCCTGTGGCTCACATGTTTGGTTTAGTTAAGAGTCTGGAATGAGGTTATGCCTCCAATTTTGCAGACGAGATTGATTTTCTTTTTAAGTTTGTGAGGGTAGGTTTCTTGTCTCTTCTGTTCCCAGCCACTAGGTAAGAAGGTAAAAGTTTTTCACAATACAGAAGCGCACGTCTCCACCTGAAATTTAGTATGGTGGGCTATTTGCTGTCCCTAGTATTCTGAAGAAATTCTCTTCATCGCGTAGTCAAACAAGCTTTAGAGTCATTTGAATTTTTATGTGGATTCATATCTCGAGACAAAGTTGTAATTATTTTCATGGTGACATAAAGTCCGAACGGATCCCCATGCACACCATTGCTTTAATTGCTTTTTTTGCTTATTAAAGTGTTAAAAGTGCAATATCCATGTGCCTTTCACAGTGTGCAATCTATAATGACCCCCCGACAAAAGAGGAACGAGGACCGGGATAAATTGCTAATATTTCTTCTTAATCTTCTACAGAAGTGCTGGTCTTACTTCACCTCACAATTATTTGCTTAGATACTTCCAGTTTATAGCTCATGTGTGTTAACATGATTAGATGGTCTTTTTGTCTAATATTCTCTTGATACAAAGGTTACAGTGTGCGGATGGGCATAAAGTAGGTGCTATGCATATGGGGCTACCCCAATACTTTTCCCAATTGCACTTTGGCATTTGCATACATAGATGGTACAATCCCCATGAATATTGATACCCATGAGATTTGGGATTGCAATGTCGCATTCTACTACCACCGATCGTTTTACCATCTTAGATTATTTTACCATCTCAACTCATAGGAAATTGCGGCCTTTCAATGACAATCCAACAGTCACGAATTCCATGGGTTGCAATACCCATGGGGATCCTAGAAAATATCTTTTATACAAATGCTCAAGCGTTGAGAGAGAGAGAGAGAGAGAGAGAGAGAGAGAAAGATGTAGTCGAGTGTAATCTCATTAGTCTTTTTCTTTTTTTTTCCCACTTTAATGGACACGATTACTAACCATTTTTTTTCCCAGTTAAAGAAGCTTTTTTCAGGGTTGGAATTGGTACTCCTTTAACCTCCGAGGAGATTATGATTTCGCATTCAAGGGAGTAAGGTGTATTCTACAAGGTTTCGAGTGATTGATTGCAGGTTGACGTTGTGCTCTCAACTAAATGGTTCTGCTATCATGATTTTTGCTTTTGACCTTTCACTTGTATGTTGTAAAGTGGTAAGTCAACTTCTAGCTACTTGTCATACAAATAATTAAGTTTACCTTCAAACTTTTAAATTAAACAGGAAACCAGATGTGTCCTATTGTTCATATTCATTCTACTTTCTGAATGAGTTAACTGAGTCAAGAATAATTTAACTCGTTAACCGGGTTAAGCCAACTCTAAAAAGCGAGTGGCTGTAAATTGAATTACATGTTCAAATTTGTTCAAACCGATGGAGATGCCTTAACTAAGAAAAATCACGAGCAGCTATTTGTTTCATTTGGTAGCATAGCATTAGTGGTTTCATCTCATGGCAACTGTATCTGATTTTAGTCGATTGGAGGATCCAAAAATGTCTGTCCCTTTTTGCTAAAGATCCTTGGTGGCATTGGCGTAAATAAGAAGATGACTTCCTTTGAGAGAGAGAGAGAGAGAGAGAGAGAGAGAGAGAGAGAGAGAGAGCAGGTGGATTTTGTCTCTGTACCTAAAGAAATGAGTAAGGGTTTACGTGTAGTCAACGTGGTTGGTCCCAAACTCGTTTGCATTGTCCTTTGTCATTGATCCACTTCTTTTATTATTCATAAAATATGGATCCAAGAGTTTTGTAATGCTATATAATATATGTATTATTTCCAAGGCTTTTTATTCTTTTTTTTGGATTATACCGATCGGTATTTAAAGATATACTCTGATTAATTCGATTTTTGATTTATAGTGACTCATTTATAGGGTTATCCTCTTAACGTAATCTGTTTTATACAAAAGTTGTGAGTTGAACTCAAAATCTTAATTAAGGGATTTAACGTGAATCTCGTTAGTCTAACTAACAAAGTTTTTTATGAATTACACTTTCTATCTAAATGATATACCAAAGCAATTCCGATTTAGTTTGTTGAGAAATAATTTTTATAACCCAAATAGATTGTTGGTTCATTTTCTTTTTACTCTGTTTATATCCACAATTGCTATTTTTATATTAAAAATGCAATTTTTCTTAACTCTTTACATAAAAAAAAAAAGAAAGAAAAAGAAAAAGAAATTTACCGCAATAGGTTGATTAACTTAAAAAGAAAAAGCGATAAATATTAAAATTTTATTCTCTATATTATCTCCATGAGACTCACGCTCTATAATTAAAAAAAAAATGTATTATTACAATTTTTTTTCACTTGCAGAGACGTGTCAAATTGAAATTATTGTATGATTTCACAACGGCTATATTTAATGTCACACTCGAGCAACTCTGCTTTGGGTCCCACTTTTCTTGGCGGACTGATTCTAGGCCAGGAGGCAGCAACACCTCCTAGCTCAGGCCAATAAGTTCCAAGAAAAGGAAAATCGGCGGCAACTTCGTCCAGCACTTTTGGATAGAAAGAGAGAGAGAGAGAGAGAGAGAGAGAGAGAGTGAGAGAGAGAGACACAAATTTAACTTTTGTGAAGAGCTTCACAACAATTTCAGAGAAAAAAATATCACCAATCAAGTTTATTTTCTGAGTTGATTATATAGGTTTCGTAAAAATAATTAAAAATTATTTTTATGAAATTTTTTCTACGTTCAAATTAAAAATCCAACATTAGTTTTTGACAATTGTCTAATTGTATAATAAATTTTGATTTAATTTAAAATAAAACTTTACCATAAGAAAGAAATAAGCAACAATTGTCTTGACCCAAAAATGAAAATAAAAAAAAAATTAAAAATTTGTAGTGAAGCATACGTGTGGATATTGTACTATAATTACATTTGTAACCAACGTAGGTATATTCTAATTCTACGCAGGCAGCATCTAATCATGGAGAATTATTGAAAGTCAAACAAAGATTCCACCTCTCAACAACGTTAAACAAAACATTTTGGACTCCCGACACATTAAATGCAAAATTTCAGATAAATTTTATTTCCCCGGGGGGGGCGTAGAGGATGCATGGGAGGATGTCTCGCAAGGCCCACGAGGAGGCAGGTCATTGGCATGGGCTCGTCTCGTTCATGCCAATAATTAGGGAGGTGGGATTTTTTTAAAATCAAGAAAAGAAAGATGTGATGTTCATTCATTGATATCCGACACGACTCCCAAGTTTATTTAATCACACATCATATTCTTTTGCATTTTTAAAATCCCAATTACTCTTATTAATACATAATAATAAAGTACTGAGGTACCATCTTAGGAAGTCATAGTAAGATGGGGGGTAAGGTTACGAATTTTTGGGTGGGGGGGGGGGGCGTGGGGGTGTGAATACAAAATATAGAATCAACAGTGAATTAGTTTAGTCGGATATGATATTAAATATTTTAATTAAAATTTTAAATTTAACTTGTGATTTGGATATGAAATAAACTATATTGGAAGGGTAGTCCTTTAAATAGATCACTGTAAATTTCAGATCGAATTAATCAGAGTATGAATCAGGATACCGATCGGTATAGTATAAAAAAATACAAAATTTAGGAGTAAGGGCAATATAAATTTTAAGAAAAAATAGTATTGAAAAAGAATTAAAATTTAATTTTTTAAGAGAAGGTTTTATTCCAAAATTTAGACCCTTTTATTGATACTGTAGATACTTTATGTCCAAAAAACTTATTACTAAAATCTAAATACTATGAAATTTTTTCCCCATATTTGCCCCTAGCTTTGCGGTTGATTATAGAACTTTTAACTTCAATTAGAATGCTCATTTAACTTCACCTCTCTTCCCTTTTTCAAAATATATTTTTTTTAAATTGAATAATTATGAATTTATCAAAATATATTTCAAATTAAATAAAATATTTTAAACCTCCTGAGTATACTGTCAATAAAATTAAGTTTATTTGATTTCTCACTCATTTAATATCTTAAATGCTATTCGTTTTTCTGGGTACCACTATCAATCCAGTATTCGGGGTTTCGTCCTAATTAATTTGGGTCGACCGCTTATAGAGCCTAATTGAGAGGGCAGGTCTCCTAACGTTGATTTTTCTGTTCCCATGGGAATCGAACTCCCAATTATGATTAAGGGGCGTCAGTTTTCGAAATAACTGAGTTATCAGACGTCAGTAAATGTTATTCATTTTTGTAAGAAAGTATTGAGAAGATAAATCTTTTTATAAATAATAATAAAAAAAAAACCTTTATTGGAATTGAAGTTGGGTGCAAAGATTGCACCCATTACAAGTCTGGACTTTTTTTACATACCCTGAGATCACAAAGAGTCTTTGCTACTTATCACAGCATCATAAGCCAAAATTTTTGACAGTGGGTCCGGTCATATATGGAATGTATAAGTTTGTGAAGACTACCTTTAATCAAATCATAGACACTATCACTAGGTAATATGCATGGAGGAGATAATGTGTTTTGATTCGTTTGTCAAGCTCAAAGGAACAGAAAGGATAAAAAAGAAAGAGACCCATTTGGTTTTGTTTTTCTATCTGTGCAATGAAAAAGGTGAAGATGAGGTGGTAGGTTTTGCTACCTTTTTTTGGATTGGTGATATTGATAAACAATGTAGGGTAGATAAACCCTATTGACATTGAAAAAGAGGAAAAAGTGAACCTTTGATGTCAGTTTTATTAAATAATAATATTATGATTATTGGTTTTGAGGGTAATGTAGCTACAACCTCAAAGGTTTGTCTTTCACCCATGTTTTCCTATAAATAATAGTTATAGTGTGAAATCATCTTATTTTTTGTAATTAGTTTTTTCAAGAACTTAAATTTAAAATTAAAATATACGATATTAGAGTTTAAAATACATCAATGTCTCATTGGTTTATAGTTGGATCTGAGTTCTAACAAAAACAGATATCGAAAGAATTATTCTTTAAAAGTATAATTTGAAACAAATCAGATCTAACCATTGATTTATAAAAGAAATAGAATTTAAAATGTTAATTTATTGATTAATTAGTTAGTTCCAAAATTAAAAATCTCATCTTGATTGTATTTGATGTAGCTAAATTTAATTTATAATATATAATATCATTTCATTAGAATAACTTTTTGAAAAAAAAAAGATTGAGAGATTATACGTAAAAGTTGTATAAAGAAAGTAAAATTAAAATTAATAATGACTGCCTTAATGTCCGCAAAATCTCTGAGAAATGAAGGGGCGAAGGCAGAGAAGATGGTGTCCCATGGAAATCCAAAGGAATATTTTTAATGATCTTTTTAACAACATTTGACGAAGCAAACTTTCAATCTGGATTTTTCAAATGGTGGGAGGGGGAAAGCGGTAGACTAAACTAAAGGAAGTGGACAAATTTGAAAAACGTAAAGCGCAAATACTGCTAAACCAAAACCAAAATACCAAACCACATATCTCATATGATTCCTCCATTCATGTGTGTGAGAGAGAGAGAGAGAGAGAGAGAGAGAGAGAGAGAGAGAGAGAGAGAGAGAGAGAGAGAGAGAGAGAGAGGTAACAACAAGGTCATCGTGTAGGTCCCACCTTCAAAATCTGTGACAAGACGGCAGTTTCGTTTCTCACAGCTTACTCTGTTCTCTCTCTCTCTCTCTCTCTCTCTCTCTCAATATTTGTGTTTAATGTTTAAATAGATACCAGTATGAAGTATATTTTTGTGGAGTTAAGAAACGTAATTAAGTAGATGCAACCCTTGTACACTCTTTGTTTCTCTCTCTCTCTCTCTCTACTCCTTTTCGCCCTCTCTCTATACCTAAAGCAAAAGTCTTCTCTTTCGCACCTTTCAATCTCATGACCATTTGAAGAAAAAGAATCTTAGGGTTTGACAACACAGCACACAAGTCACACACAACAAGGTCTGTTTTTTGTTGTTTTCTTTTCTTTCTGTAATTTTTTTTGACATTAAGCTTGTTTCTTCCGTCAATTTTTGTTCTCAAATTTCTGTCAGTGCATCTGGGTTTGTCTTGTTTTTGCTGTTAAAATTAAAACCCTTTTCTTTTTATCACCAGTCTTTAGAGGTAGGATTTTTCTGTTTTTTACCCAGATGAATCAAAAAAATATGAAATTTGAATCCCTCTCTTTGGGGTTTTGTCATTATTGCTTTGTGGGTTTTTGTTTTATCTGAAATGGGGTTGTTGAAGATCTGCTGTTTTTGTTGATTTTTGTGGCTGTTGAGGCTTGATGGTGTGATCTAGTTTAGGGATTTTTTGTCTGGGTTAAAAATGGAGGAAGTTGAAGAGGCTAATAAAGCTGCGGTGGAGAGTTGTTACAGAGTTTTGAATCTCTTATGTCAACCCAAGGATCAAGTTCAGCGTAGGAATTTAATGGCCGAGACTAGTGAGGCTGTTTTGCGGTTCAAAAAAGTGGTGTCTCTTCTTGGTGGTAGTTCAGGTTCAGGTCATGGTAGGGTTAGAAAGATGAAGAATTTCAGAACCCATCTTCCAAAAGGGGTTTTCTTGGAGAATTCAACTTGTAGGACTGACCCTACTCCTCCATCAAAGAAGCCTCTTCAGCTTCTCCAAACTGGTTTGCTTGAAAACTCAGTTCAGGATATGGGTTCAAGTGTCAAGAGTTGTTTGAGTTTAGGAACCCCTACATTGGAAGTGAACTCTAGTGGGAAAAACCTTCTTCATCCTGCCCATCAAACGCCATCCGCGGCTCAGTATCACTTCCTCCAAAGACAGCAACAACAGCACCAGCAGCAGCAACAGCAGAAGCTGCAGGCGGAGATCATGTATCGCCGAAGCAACGGCAGTATAAGTCTTAATTTTGATAGCTCTAGCTGTACACCAACTGTGTCATCCACTAGGTCTTTTATGTCTTCATTGAGCATGGATGGGAGTGTGGCTAATTTAGATGGGAGTGCATTCAACTTGATTGCTCCGCCTCGTTCTTCTGATACCAACTCTCATCTTCACAAGCGGAGGTGCTCCGCCAAAGGAGAGGACGGGAGCATTAAATGCGGTAGTAGTGGTCGATGCCACTGCTCAAAGAAGAGGTTGCATTGTCTTTTCAGTTATTTACTTCTTGCGTTCCATGTCATACATTGATCTTGCTAATGCTTGTCTCTTTCCCTGGTCAATTTTTGTTTGCAGGAAACATAGGGTGAAGAGATCTATTAAGGTTCCTGCCATAAGTAACAAGCTTGCGGATATCCCTTCGGACGACTATTCATGGAGAAAATATGGGCAGAAGCCGATCAAGGGTTCTCCTCATCCTAGGTATATTCATTCAATTTCTTCTTAAATGAAACCATGTATTTTGGATTGAATTCTTTGTGAATTTCATAAATGATTTGACATGTATGGAAGCAATTGCAGACCCTGGCATTGTTATTGTAGATGAGATTTTGCAGTTTGATTTGCACTGGATATGTTTATGATAAATTTGGTGTCTGTTCCTTTATTTTTCACCCATTTATCTTTCAATCACCCTTTGTTTGTTAAATCCTCTTATTGCTATGGTAGGTATCTCCATCGATGGAATACATTCATTTTTATAAAGTGGGAAAGCTTGTTTGTATTGATTAACAAAGATCTACTGTATTTCTCTATTCTGGATTGACCCATAGTTCTTGCTAAACTTTTCCTTTTTTGTTCTTTTTTCCCATCTTTGTACTATTATGTTACTTGGGTTGGTGGCACATATTCCCCTACTTTTGATGAAGTTAAAGTCCCTAGGGTTCATTTAATTGATATTCATCAAAGTGTAAAGCCATATAAGCAAAATAGGCAGAGATTAGCATAGCCATTTCCTTTTGGAGAAAAGAGATGGATGGTTTGGAATTTGGATTAACCATAATTATCTTTAACCCCCTGTGGAAAGAGTTCTTAACAAGTCTGCAACTTATATCCTTGTCAAGCCAATGGTAGGCATGGTTACAAAAATGCAAGACCATCCCTTTGTTCACCTTTGTGTTGTTTCATCATTTGTCAAAAGTTGATGTCTCAATTTCATTCTTGTAAATCTTGAGGCTTCTTCCCATACATAAATTTTGTCCAAGAGGTAACATTAACATGTTTCTTGGACGTGTGCAGGGGATATTATAAATGTAGCAGCATGAGAGGTTGCCCAGCAAGGAAACATGTTGAAAGATGCTTGGAAGATCCTTCAATGATCCTTGTCACTTATGAAGGTGAGCACAGTCATCCCAGATTACCATCACAATCTGCAAACACATAGACGTTGAAAAGTGTTGCATGGTCACTTCAAGCCCGCGGATGTGAATCATGGAAATGAAATTATGAATCACTTGAATTGGTCCTGTACATAAATAGGATGCATCAAGCTTTGAGAAAACACATTTGGAGCTGTCTTTTGGCATGCTGAAAGTTGGCGCTTAACGCCTTCCAGTTTATTTGGGTTGTTTGTATACAAAGCCCAGAGCCAGACTAGTAATGTAGAATTGGGCTTTCCTTTTTGGAAAATTGAAAGAACTCTCTCTTTCTCTCTCTCTC
This sequence comes from Dillenia suffruticosa, assembly GCA_033439265.1. Taxonomy (NCBI): domain Eukaryota; kingdom Viridiplantae; phylum Streptophyta; class Magnoliopsida; order Dilleniales; family Dilleniaceae; genus Dillenia; species Dillenia suffruticosa. Next base: position 22,277,250 of record JAVTVX010000020.1, on the reverse strand, counting down.
TCAGGCAATCTGTCTTTTTAGCTTCAATTTTTCAAAGTTCTTGAACGAAAAAAAAATGGGGAATACTTTCAGAATGGTTATAAGTTGGCCCATTACAGTTTTTTTTTCTCACTTTTCTTTCTGTGGGCATGCTAGGAGTGGATCATTCCAACTTTCTTCTGTTGATTGATTGGGTTTTCTTGGTATGCTTATGGTGCTACAAAAATGCTAGCCCTTAAAATGAACCATAGCCTGTGTCTATGAGTCTGACAATCTCTACATGTGGCCTTTTCCCAAGAAGGATCATCTTTGATCTAAGAAGGAACAGACATTGGAGTGTGGAGTGAATGGTGGAATTATTCTAGGGTATAAAAGATCGTGTGATTGGGGACGGGGACCAGATTTTCTTACCGTAAGACGATGTGCTACGCTGGATGTTAAAGTTGAATCATGAGATGTGGACTCATGAAATGGTTCCAAAACGTTATGATTGCATTGAAAGTGCCTGGAAGGAAGTTAAATTTGTTATATTAATCACGCTTTGATTTCAACTATGATTGTGTAGCTTGGATGTATCCTCTTCGGACCTAGTTTCTACTCGTGCATCGGTTTTTTATTTTGAAAATTTATGTTTATTAATATTTGAAATCATGTATTTTATCTTTCATCATCAATATCGGGAATCATATTTCAATTAATCTAATTCAAGCGTTTGTATGAATATTATTTAGATGGTGATTTTTTTAATAAAATTTTTTATTTTTAAATTTCAAAACTGAGACTTATCTAAGAGAGTTAATATTTCATTTTATTAGATCGGCCGTACGTAGGTGGAAATTTGTACCTTTTGTTGTAGCCTTTACTTCAACGGCTCCTTTCCTTTCGTATAACGGAGAACGACGAGGTTCGGACTCTCTCCCCCGCACTCTCTCCTCTCTCCCTCACTCTCACACACACACGCACATGATTATTTCCTTTCAATATTATGGCTGTGCCTGTAGACATGAAGGAACTTGCATTGAGGACTAAACCTTAGAGCATGAATATGGAGTCTGTTTTGCTTTAATAACATTTTGTGAATGTGGCAATCTTGACTCTCTCTCTCTCTCTCTCTCTGTTGGCAGGGAGATATAAAATCCATAAGGGAATTCTTAGAGAAATGGCATATGAGTAGGATAGCACCTCTGCAAGGACAAGGCTACCACTTGTTAATGGCCCTTTTTTATTCATTATTTAATCCTTTTGCTCAAATGAAATGAAAGATTTTTGGTTCCACTAACTCATGCCATGATTATCGTGTTAATCTTATCCTTCTTTTAAGTATCAATCAAGAAATATTTGGTCAATCTTATTCTTAGGTTGCTGTCATTAGTGCCATCCCACGATAATTTGAGGAATGCTATGTTAGCTACTAATTATAAACTATGATCAGAAGTTCATTAATACCAGACCATAGAAAGGCACGTAGGTTGCACCCAAAAAAAAGTAAGGTACGTTGGCCCTCGAATTTTCTCCGAATCAAACTTTTTGGATTTCTTGTCACATAAACATTGGTTAGGATTCATTAACTTGTGCTTACAAGGTTGTTTGGTGATAGTAACATGGGCCGAACCAATAGATAATCGGCTATAATATTAAATTTTTTAATCAAGTTTTAGATTTAAAAATTAAGAATAAAAAACTTAAGTTACAAGAGTCAACCCCTATAGAGGGTGTCACCCCTATAGAGGGTGTCTCTCCTATAGATGATGTGTGCAGATACTTAATTTAAATTAATCAGAATATAATTTTTTATACCAATTGGTAATTCTAAAGCCAGGCACCAAAAAAAAAAAATAACATATGCCGAATTGTTTGGCAAATAGGGGTCATCTAAGCTTGGCAATCACAACTTATTTCTTTCAATCATTTCAATCGGTTTAAATCTCATATAATAAAAATAAAGAATGTCGTCTAGCCCAAGCCCATTTGCATAGGAGGGCCACGGGGGTTTTGCCCATAGTACTCTCTTCTATGAATTCATATTGCTTTTGCTTTTTCGGCAACACAGGCCTAAACGCTGCTATCAGATTTTGGGATAAAGACCTTCCATACTCAAAATCTTCATCTTGGTATCTCAATAGTAATTTTGTATTAACAAAACGCATGTTTGCAGTTCCAGCTGGGTTCCCAACGACCAGGTTGGACAGTCCGACCTGCCAATCGTATATATAATTATATTATATTATTTGTTTATTTTTTAATTGGTAAATTGTAGTTACATATAGATTCATATGTTTATATTGTTTGTTTCATAATAGATTTTTTCTGATTTTGTAATTGTTTTTTATATACCGTCTATTTTTTGAACTCGGTGGCCTTTCCGGATGCCTTCATAGACCTAATATTTTTAAGAAGAATGAGCCCATATTTTCTCATTTTAGCAAAAATTTAGTATGTTCATGCTTTCTGGGTGCAATAGTGTAATTAACAAACCAAACTCCTTTAGTTGAGTGATCGGATACTTTATCCCCTTAAGTAGAGGTCTCGAGTTTGAGTTTTGAAAATGATAAAAAAGAATTTGAGAGAGTCAACTCTTAAAATGGATCCATAGTATTTGAATTGAATTAATCGAATAAAATCCAAATAACGACGGTGAAAACCAAAAATAAAGTCTGATAAGGTTTGGAAGTCTCGTCTTCTTGAATTTAAGGTGAATGTCATGGATCCAAGTGATAAACTTAAGCCCAATAAAAAAATTCAGCTCAAAAAATGAACCTGTTAGGAACTTAAATAGTATTTTATGATTTCTTTAAGATTTAATGTGAAATTTATAACATTATCCTCCCTTTGAGAAGTCAGACGTCGGCTCTCCCTCTGGATGGCTGTCACTCTTACGGGTAGCCCTTTTCCTCTTAGATGGCTCTTACTCCGACACCAGATTGCTCTTTTCTATTTTAGCCTGCTCTCCGATATTAGGTAACTCTCTTTCAGGTAGCTCTTTTTCATATTAGATTAGATTCTGATATCAATTTGTTACGAATCCAAATAATTGATTCAAATCTAATAACAAAACTTAATCCTAAAAAATCAATCTTTTAAATAAAATAACCTATTAAATTATAAATATTATTTTATGTTTTTTTTGGGATAGGGCGCGGGAATCATAACATTGAATTACTTAAATCAGCGCGCCGCCTGCTTTGTCTGCGGACCGGCAGTCGTCAAAGCAAGTCCTTCAGTGTGGTGTCGTTTAGTGGGGGCGGGGGGGACGCGTAGAGAGAGAAGGAGGCGCCAGGGCTGCTGGCACGAGTATCACGGCTAGTGGGCGCCGCACGTCAGCACTAAAAAACCTTTGAATCTGCCTCTTTACTGCCCCACATAATCAGTTTGGGTCCCATCTTGTCCTCTATCTCTCTCTCTGTTGTTTTTTGATTTACAGAAAAAAATTACGGGCAACAAAAATAAAAAACTTTATGTAATTCAAAAAAATTAAATTATAATTTTTTTTTAATGTAAATTACCCGAATGCTGGTTCACACCGATAATAACGTTCTCAAACTAACAAAAATGGTAAAAGGAAGAGAATCAAATTTAATTATCCTGGAACCTAATTTCATTAGAAGAACGTGACATTTTGAACCAAAACAAAACTGTACAAACGAGAATCAAAAATCAAAACCCAGGGGCTACTATGGAAAACAAAAAAATATGAATTCGAATAATTCAGTTATTCACTCATCTCCGACCATCGTACCCGGCGGTTCAAAATAGCGGCGCCGGTAAATTCAGATCGAACAGAAACGGCTTCTTCCCCTTATCCTCATTTCTCATCCTCTTCTCTTCCTCCTTACTCACCGCCATATCCACCGTCTCTATCTTATATCCTGAATACTCTGACCTTGCCGCCTCCGGAGTCAACCACATCATCCGATCACGACCCAAAAACTCCTGCGCTCGCCATTTGAACAGACTCTTCGCGAACGACTCCTTGATCTCCGCCGTGTGCGGTGGTGGAGGCGGCGGCGGAGGGGAGGCGGCGAGAGCGTTAGAACCAAAGTTTGTCTTCGCCTTGGGACCGCGAAGGCTGAGAGCGGCCTCGTCGTACGCACGCGCCGCCTCCTCCGCCGTGTCGAAAGTTCCGAGCCATTTCCGAGTTTTCTTCCACGGATCACGAATCTCTGCAGCAAATCGTCCCCATGGACGCTTTCTGACTCCTCTGAAGTGTACTTCCTTTATCCCTGCCTTTGCCGCCGTAGACGACGGAGATGTCAGCGAAGGCATGTTAGGGGTTTAATCGGGTTCGGTGTTTCACACGCAGAGAGAGTGCGTGTGAGAGAGGATATACATATTTATAAGGGAGGAGACAGTCGGAGTTAACGCCGACAGCTCCCAGGTCTTCTCTCTCTCAAGTGCGAGTGTTCTCTTTTGTTTTTGTTTTGTTTTGTTTTGTTTTTTTTTTTAAATTCTTTTTAAAATTGTTTTATTATTAATCAGGAAAAAAAGTTTTTCGTTTGTTATCTTCTTTTTTCTTTTTTTCCCTTTTAAATGTGGTTTGAACTTTAAAATGGAAGTGTCTTTAAGGAGGGGAGCGCCCCATTAAAGCGCATGTGAAAATTTTTAACATCACAAAGGTAAAAAAAATATAAATAATTAATATAAATATGATAAATTTTATTTTTAAGAAAGATTTTATCGTTTTGATTTTTTTATTTAAGTAATATTACCCTTTAAAGATTGTAATTACCCAAATGAATATGTTTTGATAATAGAAAATATTTAAACTTTCTCAAACTATTGTCACTTTAATCGAATTTTTCTGTAAAAATCTATTATTTTATTATTATTTTTCTATTTATGAAAAGAATCTTATAACCCTTTTCTAATTCAGAAAATCATCACAAAAGGGTAAATTTAAATATTTGGTCAAGTTTCTAAAATGGTGTTAAAACATTTTTTGTGTAAATGTATTTGCATGATTGGTGTGATAATATATGGTATGAATTAGATGGAAGACTCCCAAGTGAAGTGGAACTATGTACTTTTCATGTGTGTAACACACAAGTGAAATGCAGTTCATCCTGCCTTTGTTTTTCCATACTTATTTCACCTCTCTACCTTTTCTAATTCCATTAACCAATTATCTTTCTCTTTTTAATCCTTTATTCTTATCTCTTCCGCACTAAATTATGCTAACATTCTATCACTATTAGAAAACAAACTTTCAGTGATAGAAATTTTTATTGCAAAAAGTAAAAAACTCTGTCATTAAAGGGTATTAGCGACAGATTTTTTTGTCATTATAGGATATTAGCGACGAAAAAATTCTGTCACTCAAAACTACGCATTAAATTTTACCGATGGATGACTATCCATTGTTGATATCAGCGATGGAAAAAATCTCTCTAAAAATATTCATCGCTAATCCGTCGTTGATTTGAAAAGATATATAAAAATATCAACAACAGAATTTTTTTATCTCGAAAAATTCCATCATTGATAATTCATTATCAGCGACAAATATTTTCCATCAGGAGCCCTCACGCGGGCACGAACTCCCCGCTCACGCTGTTACGCGCAGTCCCCGCCTGCCCCCTTGGCATCTTCATGCGCCTTCAACCGCGCCTGCCCGAGTCCTCACACACGTGCACAAGCTCTCACACCGCCTCTTAACCTGCCCACACGCGCCCACCCACCTGTTTGCTTGCCCGCTTCTTTTAATGTGTGAAAAATGCCTCCGCCGTCTCCGGTCATGTTCGAACCCTGACACAGTTAAAATGTTAAGAGCAATACAACCACCGGACTACATTGTAATACCTTACTTTATTCTTTTTTTTATTTGTTATCTTTATCTCATATTTTTTAATAATAATAGAATAATATAAAATGATAATTGATTAAAAATAATAAAAAATTTAAAAAATAAAATAATATTATTCTTATACAAAATAAAATAAAATAAAATAAAAATAAAAATAAAAAGAATTATTAAATAAAAAATAAAAAAATAAAAAATAAAGAGAAAAAAATCCGTAAGAAAATTTGGTCGCTAATCCATCGGTGATAGCTGTACATTTTTTTTTTACCCTTTATCACTACAGCAACGATTAGCGACGAAATTTTTCCAACACTAAAAATTCCGTCATCAATAGATTTACAGATTTTTTTTTTCTTTCTTTTTTTACTCTAAACCACTATATCGACGGATTACCGATGGAAATATTTTCGTCGCTAATCCGTTGGTAATCTTTCGGTACTCTATCCAATATTAATCCGTCGTTATTATCGATAAATTTTTTTCCATTGATAATTTTTTGTCGCTTATAATATGTTTTCTTGTAGTGTATCTTATACATAAAAATAGATTTATCTATTTAATACTAAAGGCAGATAACTAAAAAAAAGGAAAGAGTCGAACTTAAAGAATATGCAAGAAAAGATATTATTATTTCGAGTTTGTTTTAATCAGGTTATATTAAATATTTTCTCCACAAGATCAAATCTCTTTTCATGGCTTATTAGAAAAAGAACAAAAAAAAAAAAAAAAATTCGGGCGTTTGTACTTTTTTGACCATTAAGTTACAAAATCCAAAGAGTACATTGAAATTCTTCTCCAATTATCTCTTAATTTGGATCATCCATATTCAATGTAGATGAGCACGTACCATAACCGCACACGTGGCAGATCTAGGACCCAAGATATAGGACCCAAGATAGCAGGGATAAAATGCTTTTATAGAACAGAACGACGATTTGAGTGGATAGATTGATAATTTTAATAGGGATGATATTTTAGATTGAATAGAGATAATATTTATTTAATATATAAAAATTAATAGAATTATTTTGATTCGGCAATTGCCCACCCTCCTTGTCACGCTCCAAATCGGGACTGTGAACAGCTACCCGTTACCCTGAATGGTGACTGTATTTTTATAAAAAATCAAGAAGAAACTCCCCATAAATCAGAGGTCTTCTATGTATAAATAAATCTGTTTAACCCTATATAAATTAAAATCATCCTATAAATAAAATAAAATGACAATTTCGACCTCATAACAACCCACAAACCACAGCAGACATCCAGAACAACGTCAGGTTAAGTAAATTTCCAACAATCCTATCCACAGACCTTTACTGTCATGCCCAACTAGAGTAACCACACTGAGCGGGCATAAGTTTTATACAATTTATAACCATTTTTCCCAAGTTGACATTCAAATACTACAATTTGCCTCAATACTAATAAAATATGAGAGTTTTGCAATTTAATGTACATAAATTATACAATCAATCCTAAATAAATACATGGTCAACTATGGATCTCAAGATCAAGATCTCGTAGGGTCGAAAATAAAGTACGGAGCTCATATCTCAACTTAATTTAAATCTCACCGTAAAATAAAACACTCAAATCCACCAACGAGCTACCAATTCCTCAAGAGCCGAAGTGTTACTCTAGCACAATAATTCTGTCTGAGGACGGAAAGAAGAGGGATGAGTATCAAGAAAGATATCCAGTGAGTGAGGGGATTAATTTCAAGTACTAATAGTGTAGGTGAACATTAAAATGTTAAATAATATCGTTCATAACCAATAATTCAAATTTTACAGTAAATCATGATATATTCGCTAAAATGAACTCATTTAATCATTCACACGATAACATACATATATGCATCCATTTAAAATCAAGTAGATTATAGAGCAAGCCGAAAGGATCTTGGGAAAGGTCAACCATAACCAAGGACAGGCGTATCGGAGGTTTTATTATACAAAGAGTTTTCAAAAGTAACTCTCTACCCCGACATTGGCCATGAGTTCGCTGGAACTAGCTCATCATTGTGTATAGTACCCTGCCCGGTGCTAGACGGTAGCATCATACACGTCTTCCCCCAAATCCGTGTGTCAATATATTTTATCGAAATCATTTAAATTCAATAAATCAATACAATGGTAGAATAAAAAACATTTCATTTCTCAAATCATGGCACAATTTCATTTCATTTCATTTCAAATATGGATGCATAATCGTAGAAATATAAGTACGACACTCCAATAATCACAAAATAAATTTGAATTTCAATTCCATACGTCGAGACGATGTATATCAAAAGCATATTTTATTAAAAATATAATAAAATCAGAATTTACTATTTCATGCAAGAGATTAAGGTCCCACTCACTTTTCTAGGGAAGGTGGTCACTCCTTATTTTCCAAAATCAAACCAAATCGACTTCTCGAATCTCCAAGAAAGTCAATCTAATCAGATTATCACAATTGTCATCAAATTTTCAATTATTCCTAGAGTTTATCATCTTCTCTAAATTTGTATAAATTTTAATTTGTCAATTTATAAATATACACCAATATCATCTTAAAGGTATTAAAATCTAAATTTGATAAAATTTATTTTAAATATTGAAGGGATCGCATTTCTCTCACCTAGAGTTTCGCAAATCTCAGATCTAGGTTTCGTTCGCCCGTCGAATTGATTTAAAACCTGTAATATTTTCAAATTTGAACAATATTAGCAATTAACTCAAATTTTAAATACCAAACCCTAAAACCACAACCAACATAGCCGTTACCTACAGTGAAAAAGGCGCGACCTAGGGTTTCTGCGGGGACTGCAAGTGAGCTCTCGAAGGAGACGGCTGGTCGCGGGCTCGCGGGCAGTCGCAAGCTGGTGGGCTCGTGGGCTGGTGGGCTCGCAGGCTGGCGGGCTCTCGGGCTGGTGGCATGCTGTGCCGCGCTCATGCTCGCACTGGGAGGGTCGCGCAGGGGTGCACTCACGCTGGGGAGATCGCGCAAGGGTGCGCTCGCGGGTTGCGCGCTAGTGGCCTAGAGCACACTCGCGCTCATGTGCAGGTGCGCTCCTGAGCAGGCGTGTGCTCTCGCTCAAACGCAGGTGCGCGCTCGCGCTCTCAGTGTGGAGCGCTGGCGCGGGAAAACGCGCGCTGAGGCGCGTTTGCACTCGTGCAGGGAGAGATCGCGTAGGGGCTGGCGAGCTCGCGAGCTGAGGCGAGCGCTCGCGCTAGGAGGATTGCGCTCGCTGGGAGGCTACGCTCGCGGGAGGGAGGAGTAGTGGTGGAGAGAGAACGGCGGCGGAGGGGGAGGAAGGTGAGGCGGCCGCGGGAAGCGGAAGAGACGGAGAGAGAGAGAGAGAGAGAGAGAGAGAGAGAGAGAGAGAGAGAGAGAGAGAGAGAGAGAGAGAGAGAGAGAGAGAGAGAGAGAGGGGATTAGGGATTAGGGATAAAAGTCTTAATCCAATTTTGAGGGGTGTTGCGTTTTGTCTCAAAACGTAACACTTCACTGGGGCATTTTTTTTTACTCTTATTATTATTATTATTTACATATATATATATATATATATATTTATTTATTTTATATCAAAATTCGCGGATACAATAAAAATTTAAAAAATATAAAAAAATTTTAATTTAAATACTCAAAAATCAAAAATCAAAAATCAAAATAAATGAAATATTTCTCTACATATATAACTGAGAAAAATTTTATTAAATTTTTGAATAGAAATACAGTAGTACAGATATCACAATATCGATGTTACACTCTTATATAGGTAGCTCGCCACCGACCACGTACAAAATCAATGGGGATAGAGAGAGGAGAGAGAGCCTTCTCATTAATCATAGGTGTAAATTGATACATATGAGAAAGACAACAAATAAAAGCATTTTTGTATTGGTGAATCTTATTTATTATAAGAATTTTTTTATACAATCATTTGAGGTCCCATGTTATCTTTTATTTTGTTTGAGTGTAGACAAGTAGATATTTATCGATATCTAGTTGATTTAATAATTTATATTATTATTTTTTAAATAAAATTTTAATTTTAAAATTTATAAACGAAGAAAATAAGTATTTAAAAAATTTATTATTTTAAAATTAAATATGATTTGAATCTAATTTAATATAATTATTAAAAATTAATAATTTATTAAAAAAAAAGAATATACGTGAACATCCAAAAGAGAAAAGGTAATTCAATGCACCAAAGCGGTTTTAAAACTGACGAAGATTGTCCTGAAAGAGGGAAGGATTTTGTACCCAGAAAACTAGGCAACTCCAATTTCCTTTTTACTGTAATTAATTCAAATCTTGTAATGAATGCACTCGCATTCCATACAACCCGATGGCATGTCGTGTCAAAAGAAAAGAGGCGGCTTTGAATTTCGTTGATCAGCAATACCAAATCAAAAGAAGACAAAACAGACTGTCCAAAAGACACGTGTCAAGAAAGCGAAACGAGGACCCCTACATAATAAGGCGGCGCACGCATTACACGTGAACGATCATAAAATACTAAATCTTTTAACCAAAATTTTAAATTTAACTTATAATTTAAAAATAAAAAATTATATAAAAAAAATAACACACTTAATAAATCACTATAAATCTCAAACTAAATTAATTAAAATAAAACTCCAGATATCAATCGATATAGTATCAAAAAAAAAATATATCAATTATCGACTCATATATTTAATATTCATTTATTTATTTACTTATCGAGAGGATACTTAAATACACCTTCTAAAAATATTTATCAACTTCTTTTTACCATAAATTTTTAATTAAAATAAAAATTCATATATTTTCTCAAAAGATACCATATTTAGAATAAGAATAAAATCAACCTTAAATGTTTCTTAAAAAAAGAAATATCGACAAAGTAAATAAACAGTTATGAAATATTATATTTAAATTATAATTATCATTTTAAAGCTAAACATATCATTTAGATTTGAGTGTGGGGGGGGGGGGGGAAAACTAATTAAGTAGTTAAATGAATTTTGTGGCTTCAACATAACCATAGGACAAATAACAATTTCAGGTCAGTTCATGGAGGTGGGGAAGATTTTCCAAGAAATGTAAGTAATTAATGCGGTGATAGTGCACTGAAAAGGAATAAAGAGCACTGATAATAAGAGGGAGAGTCAGATCCACCCCCCGCACTTGCAAGACCAGTTCAACCTTGCACGCAATATACGACGCCGCTTATCATTGTCTCCATGGAGCGGCCCCCTGCAGTTACTTATATTGGGAGACGACTTAAACGATCGAATCTTTTTATTTTTATTCTTTTTTTTTCGATTCAAATCTGTTTGATTGTATCTTATTATATCTAAAAAAAAAAAAAATCGAATCAAATTATCATTGTTAAAAACATTGCGTTATTGTATGGCAATTTCGAGTATAAGTTATTGCATGTAGTAATAAAGCCAAACTACAATTTGTCCCGATTCAAGGAAGGTAAATCACCTCGAACAAAATTTGGAATTTTAATATACAAAGAGAAGAAAACAGAAGGGAATAACATTGGGAGGAATCCAACTCACATTACTTTGGAGTTGAATCAAGACCTCTAAGCCTTTTGGGCCTAAGTGTCTTTTAGGGGGATGGGCCGAAACAATAACCCAATTTAATTATATATATAATATATTATATTTATTTTAAAAAGGAAAAAAAGGGAAAAAGAGAGAACGAAATACCATGCCCCTGCATAATCTATAAACTCAAAAGGAGCACGAGTTGCCATAGCAAAATTGGAGCATTGATGACATGGCACTCGCATCTTTTCTTCTTTCTCCCCCCCCACCCTCCGCCCCACCCAGAACCCCGCTTTCCACTCTCATAGATAAGGAGCTATCCCGTACCGCATACGTTTTTACATACACAGGAAGCATGAGAATATAAATCAATAATTTATATTTAAAGAATATAAATATGATCATTTTTATGTTTACAGGTTTTCCATGTGATTGGTTATGATTGCTTACAATTAATTTTTATTTATTCTTCTAAAGACATAAGCACAAGTCGATATGTCTGAGTGGTCAAGGAGACTCAAAATCTGATGGGCTTCGCCCGCGTAGGTGAGTAGGTTTGAACCCTGCTGTCAACGCTTCTTTGTTTTTTGAACCAAAAGCAAAAGCAGTGCTTTCAAGAAAAAATTGAGACATCTCTATGAGATCAAAACCTGTCCAACTTCACTACAGAAACCATAACCAATCACCAAGATGACACAACCTTCCTCATTTTTTTTTCTCCACAAGTCAAGATGACCCTCCTAAATCCTGTTTTAGGCCTGTGCAAAGGGAGCCCTCATCAACATTTGAAACTAAAGACAATGAGCCATATGAATCTAACTCAAGGCTAAAATCATAAAGAGGTAAAGCATGCTCGGTTCCGACCTCACTTATTAGGGACTTGACCACAATAGAATCAGAACTTCTGGTCTAACCAGAGGGGAAACAACAAGAAGTTGAGAACCACAAATCCCAAATTGCAAACCAATTCCAAAAGAATAGAATTCTTAACTTTTATCAAAAAAAAAAAAAAAAGAATTCTTAAGACATTAATGGACAAAACTCTGTAAAGATCAATGACTTACCAAGTTAGGTAGGCAGGACATATCAACTCATGGAAAAAATCGTACTTAGGAAAACGGCTTCCTCTTTAACCTAAAACAAATTCAAAGACCTATTGTTCCATTTAACCCCTTTCTCATCCTATTATGGGTATCAATCAGATGAATAGATAGAATCGAAAAGCAACTCAATGAAGAAACCCTCGAGGATGCAAACCAGATCTTCGGCTCATGTCAACATAGAAAAGGATCATAATCCTCATCGTCCACTATATTTTAAAATCTTATATCCATAACATAAAAAGGAAAACTTAATGCGACTTCTCAAAGTGCAATGTAACTAGAACTCCCTTTTTTTCCTGCAACAGTTATCAACCAATATGCTGTCCAAATTTTCTTCCCTTAGATGAAGACGATCTTTAAGGGAGAAATAGATCACCGTAGTGCCAGACCTAATCCAAATTACCCCAAGTTGTAAATGTTGATTAGACCCAATAAGTGCATGACAATACAATCCAGTGCCTCTTCCGTACTTAAACAGAGTAGGCCTTATGCCTTATCCCAACGATGTCACAAGATTGAAAATCTTGCAGGTGGCTCTCAAAGGTAAGAAAGAGAGGGGCAGTCAGATGGGCACAATAAAAGAAAAAAAAGGAAGAACAGGTTTTTTTTAAACCCTAATTATGGTTTAATGGGGGACAGGAGAGGGCAGGATGATGGATTTTCTGAACCAGCATTGAACCCAATTCAGGTTTCAAATGTTTTGGCCTAGACCTGACGCTATTTTAAAAAGCACACTCATACCCATCCTGTAAGGAGCAGGATAGGCAGGCTAGCTGAGTATGGTTATCTGGTTATAGGTAAAGCAATTATTGACCCCTATACAGAAGACTACCAAAACCATAATTTTTCAAAATGAAAATACTAGTCAAATATGCAAGAACCATATATTGGCATGCATGACAAGGGAATTCTTCAATCATGAATATGGACCCAAAAAGGAAAAAAAAAATGGTCTTCACTAGCATCTATCCGCCATATTGTGCCCATTCATTTCAAGTAGCAGCTTTACAAAGTATTGTAAGAAGGCATGCAACAAGTATTCATTTCAACTTGCAGCGTGGGCCATCATTAGATGATCTTCCCCTTTGGTGTAAATTTAGTTTCTTCAAATGAAGGAAATCTCGAACTGTTATATATAGTTTCTTATATGCAAAACAACCATCATCATCTTTCCTTTGAACATAAGGACCATCTTAATTGTGTCCTGTAGCAGCCATTTTATACTCTCAAAATTGGTGATTTCCTGGATTAGCACGGAAACCAACAGCTTTCCACTCTCCTAGATAAGGAGCAATCTCATACTGCAAACATGTTCACATACAAATGAATCATGAGAATACAAATCAATAATTTATATTCATAGAATATAAATATAATCATTTCTATATTTATAGGTTTTGCATGTGATTGCTTATGATTGTTTACATTTAACTTTTATTTATTCTTTTACTAAAATAAAAGTAGGTCGATATGTCCGAGTGGTTAAGGAGACAGACTTGAAATCTGTTGGGCTCCGCCCGCGCAGGTTCGAACCCTGCTGTCGACGCTTCACTAATTTTTGAACCAAAAGCAAAAGCAGTGCAATCACCAAGATGACCCTACCTCCCTCTCTCTCTCTCTCTCTCTCTTTTGTTTTTTTTTGTTTTCTTGTTTTTTGCTTTTTTTTGTTTTTGTTTTTGTTTTTGTTTTTGTTTTTGTTTTTGTTTTGTTTTGTTTTGTTTTTTTTTTCACTCCAAGTCAAGATGACCCTCCAAAATCCGGTTTTAGGGCTGCACAAAGGAAGCCCCTCATCAACCGTTGAAACTAAAGACAACAAGCCATATGAATCTTACACAAGGCTAAAATCATAAATAGGTAAGCATGCTTGGCACCGATCTAACTTCTTAGGGACTTGACCACAGTAGAATCAGAACTTCTGGTCTGACCAGAGGGGAGCCGACAAGAAGTTGGGAACTGCAAATCCCAAAATCCACCAAAGAAATGAAGGATAGAGGTACCCAAATTGCAAACCACTTCCAATAGAATAGCATTCTTAAGACATTAATGGACAAAGCTCTTTCAAAGTCTATGACTTAGGTAGTTAGGTAGGCTATGCATATCAATTCATGGATAAAATAGAAGTTAGGAAAACAACTTCCTCTTTAACAACCTAATACAAATTCAAAGACCTATTGTTCCATTTAATCCCTTTCTCATCCTACAATTGGTATCAATCAAATGAACAAATAGAATCGAAAAGCAACTCATTGAAGAACCCCTCAAGGATGCAAACCAGGTCATCGGCTCATGTCAACATAGAAAAGTATCATAATCCTCATCCTCCACTATATTTTAAAAATCTTATGTCAATAACATAAAAAGGAAAACCTAAAGCGGCTTCTCAAAGTGCAATGTTAGATATAGTTTCTTATATGCAAAACAACCATCATCATTTTCCTTTGTACATATGGACTATCTTCATTGTGTCCTGTAGCAGCCAATTTATGCTCTCAAAATTGGTGATTTCCTGGATTACCGTGCCAAAGCAACAGCCTTCCACTCTCTCTCTCTCTCTCTCTATTTTTTTTTTTCTTTTTTCATTCGAAGTCAAGATGACCCTCCTAAATCTTGTTTTAGGGCCGCCCAAGGGAAGCCCCACATCAACCTTTGAAACTAAAGACAATGAGCCATATGAATCTTACACAAGGCTAAAATCATAAATAGGTAAGCATGCTTGGCACCGATCTTGGCCAAAACCTGATGCTAATTAAAAAAGCACACTCATACCCATCCCGTTAGGCTAAAATCATAAAAGCAAGTCGATATGTCCGAGTGGTTAAGGAGACAGACTTGAAATCTGTTGGGCTACGCCCTCGCAGGTTCGAACCCTTCATTATTTTTTGAACCAAAGGCAAAAGCAGTGCTTTCAAGAAAAAATTGGGACATCACTATGATCCTTTCTCCTCATGATATAATTCGTTCCAAACTAAACTACCTAGATCAAAACCTACCTGAATTCACACCTGAAAACCATGACCAATCTCCAAGATGAACCTTCCTCCCTTCTCACTCTCTCTCTCTGTTTTTTTTTTTTTTTTTTCATTTGAAATCAAGATGACCCTCCAAAATCCTGTTTTAGGACTGCCCAAGGGAAGCCCCTCATCAACCTTTGAAACTAAAGACAACAAGCCATATGAATCTTACACAAGGCTAAAATCATAAATAGGTAAGCATGCTTGGCACCGATCTAACTTCTTAGGGACTTGACCAAACTAGAATCAGAACTTTTTGTCTGACCAAAGGGGAACCGACAAGAAGTCGAGAACCACAAATCCCAAAATCCACCAAAGAAATGAACAATAGAGGTACCCAAATTGCAAACCAATTCAAAAAGAATAGCATTCTTAAGACATTAATGGACAAAACTCATTCAAAGTCTATGACTTAGGTAGCTAGGCACGCTATGCATGTCAATTCATGGAAAAAATAGAAATTAGGAAAACAACTTCCTCTTTACCAACCTAAAACAAATTCAAAGATCAATTGTTCCATTTAATCCCTTTCTCATCCTACAATTGGTATCAATCAAATGAATAAATAGAATCGAAAAGCAACTCATTGAAGGACCCCTCAAGGGTGCAAACCAGGTCTTTGGCTCATGTCTACATAGAAAAGTATCATAATCCTCATCCTCCGCTATATTTTAAAAATCTTAAGTCCATGACACCAAAAGGAAAACTTAAAGCTGCTTCTCAAAGTGCAATGTAACTAGAACACCCTTTTTATCCTGCAGCAGTTATCAACCAATATGGTGTCCAAATTTTCATCCCTTAGATGAAGACATTCTTTAAGGGAGAAATAGATCACCATAGTGCCGGACCTAATCCAAATTACCCCCAGTTGCAAATGTTGATTAGACCAAATAAGTGCATGAGAATACAATCCAGTGCCTCTTTTCTACAAATACAAAGTAGGCCTTATGCCTGATCCCACCGAAGTCACCAGATTGAGAATCTTGCAGGTGGCACTCAAAGGTAAGAAAGAGAAGGAGGGACAGATGGGCAAAATAAAAGAAAAAAAGGAAGAATAGGGTTTTTAAAACACTAAGTATGCTGTAAGGGGGACAGGAGAGGGCAGGATGATGGATTTTCTGAACCAGCATCAAACCTAATTCAGGTTTCAAATTTTTTTGCCTAAACCTGACCCTACATAAAATAGCACACTCATACCCATTCCGTTAGGAGCAGGATAGGTAGGCTAGCTGAGTATGGTTACCTGGTTATAGGCAAAGCTATTATTGACCCCTACACAAGACTACTTAAACAATAACTTTTTAAAAGGAAAATATTAGACAAATATGCAAGAACCAAGTAGTGGCATGCATGACAAGGGAATTCTTCAAACAAGAATATGGACCCAAAAAGAAAAAAAAACGGTCGTTCACTAGGATCTATCAACCACACTGTACCCATTCATTTCCAGTAGCGGCCTTACATATGGACTACCATAATTGTGTCCTGTTGCAGTCATTTTATGCTCTCAAAATTGGTGATTTCCCGGATTACCAAGGAAAACCAACAGCTTTCCCCTCTCCTAGATAAGGAGCAATCTCGTACTGCATACATGTTCACATACACATGAATCATGAGAATATAAATGAATAATTTATACTCAAAGAATATAAATATAATCATTTTTATATTTATAGGTTTTGCATGTGATTGGTTGTGATTGCTTATATTGAACCTTTATTCATTCTTTTAAAAAAATAAAAGCAGGTCGATATGTCCGAGTGGTTAAGGAGACAGACTTGAAATCTGTTGGGCTTCGCCCGCGCAGGTTCGAACCCTGCTGTCGACGCTTCATTATTTTTTGAACAAAAAGCAAAAGCCGTGCTTTCAAGAAAAAATTGGGTATTTTCTTTGATCCTTTCTTCTCATAATATAATTATTTTCAAACTAAACTACCAACATCAAAACGTACCCAAATTCACACCTGAAAACCATAACCAATCACCAAGATGACCCTCCTAAATCCTGTTTTAGGACAGCCCAAGGGATGACCCTCATCAACATTTGAAACTAACGACAACAAGCCATATGTATCTTACACAAGGCTAAAATCATAATTAGGTAAGCATGCTTGGCACTGATCTAACTTTTTTGGGACTTGACCACAATAGAATCAGAACTTCTGGTCTAACCACAGGAGAACTTCTGGTCTAACCACAGCGGAACCGACAAGAAGTTGAGAACCACAAATCCCAAAATCCAACAAAGAAATGAAGGACAGAGGTACCCAGCTTGCAAGCCAATTCCAAAAGAATAGCATCTCTGTAAAAGTCCATGACTGGTAGTTAGGTAGGCCATGCATATCGATTCATGGAAAAAATAGTAGCAAGGAAAACAACTTCCTCTTCAACAACATAACACAAATTGAAAGACCTATTGTTTCATTTAATCCCTTTCTCATCCTACTATGGGTATCAATCAAATGAGTAAATTGAATCAAAAAGCAACTCATTGAAGAGCCCCTAAAGGATGCAAACCAGGTCTTCGGCTCAGGTCAACATAGAAAAGGATCATAATCCTCATCCTCCAATATATTTTAAAAATCTTATGTCCATAACATAAAAGGGAAAACTTAAAGCGCCTTCTCAAGGTGCAATGTAACTAGAACCCCCCTTTTCTCCTGCAGCAGTTGACAGCCAATAAGTTGTCCAAATTTTCTGCCCTTAGATGAAGACATTCTTTAAGGGAGAAATAAATCACCATAGTGCCGGACCTAATCCAAATTACCCCCAGTTGTAAATGTTCATTAGAACAAATAAGTGCATGACAATACAATCGAGTGCCTCTTTTCTACTCATACAGGGTAGGCCTTACGCCTCATCCCACCGATTCCAGCAGATTGAGAATCTTGCAGGTGGCTCTCCAAGGTAAGAAAGAGAGGGAGGGACAGTTGGGCAAAATAAAAGAAAAAAGAAAGAATAGGGTTTTTGAAACACAAGTATGGTGTAAGGGGCACAGGAGAGGGGAGGATGATGGATTTTCTGAACTAGGATCGAACCCCATTCAGGATTCAATTTTTTTTGCCTAAACCTGACCCTATTTAAAATATCACACTCATACCCATCCCGTTAGGAGCAAGATAGGTAGGCTAGCTGAGTATGGTTATGTGGTTATAGGCAAAGCTATTATTGACCCCTATACAGAAGACTACCAACCAATAACTTTTTTAAAAGGAAAATATTAGACAAATATGCAAGAACCTTGTAGCGGCATGCATGACAAGGGAATTCTTCAATCATGAATACCCAAAAAAGAAAAAAAAATGGTCGTTCACTAGCATCTATCCACAGTACCGAGCCTGTTCATTTCCAGTAGCAGCCTTACAAAGTATAGTAAGCAGGCATGAAACAAGAATTCATTTCAAGCTCTAGCATGGACCTTCATTGGACGATCTTCCCCCTCGGTGTAAATTAAGTTTCTTCAAATGAAGGAACTCTTCGGACTGTTAGATATAGTTTCTTATATGCAAAACAACCATCATCATTTTCCTTCATACATATGGACTATCTTAAATGTGTCCAGTAGCAGCCATTTTATGCCCTAAAAATTGGTGATTTCCCGGATTACCACAGAAAACCAACAGCTTTCCACTCTCCTAGATAAGGAGCAATCTTGTCCTGCATACATGTCCACATACACATGAATCACGAGAATTATATTCATAGAATATAAATATAATCATTTTTATATTTATAGGTTTTGCATGTGATTGGTTGTGATTGCGTACATTTAACTTTTATTCATTCTTTTAAAAAAATAAAAGCAGGTCGATATGTCCGAGTGGTTAAGGAGACAGACTTGAAATCTGTTGGGCTTCGCCCGCGCAGGTTCGAACCCTGCTGTCGACGCTTCATTATTTTTTGAACAAAAAGCAAAAGCCGTGCTTTCAAGAAAAAATTGGGTATTTTCTTTGATCCTTTCTTCTCATAATATAATTATTTTCAAACTAAACTACCAACATCAAAACGTACCCAAATTCACACCTGAAAACCATAACCAATCACCAAGATGACCCTCCTAAATCCTGTTTTAGGACAGCCAAAGGGAAGACCCTCATCAACATTTGAAACTAACGACAACAAGCCATATGTATCTTACACAAGGCTAAAATCATAATTAGGTAAGCATGCTAGGCACTGATCTAACTTTTTTGGGACTTGACCACAACAGAATCAGAACTTCTGGTCTAACCACAGGAGAACTTCTGGTCTAACCACAGCGGAACCGACAAGAAGTTGAGAACCACAAATCCCAAAATCCAGCAAAGAAATGAAGGACAGAGGTACCCAGCATGCAAGCCAATTCCAAAAGAATAGCATCTCTGCAAAAGTCCATGACTGGTAGTTAGGTAGGCCATGCATATCGATTCATGGAAAAAATAGTAGCTAGGAAAACAACTTCCTCTTCAACAACATAACACAAATTGAAAGACCTATTGTTCCATTTAATCCCTTTCTCATCCTACTATGGGTATCAATCAAATGAGTAAATTGAATCAAAAAGCAACTCATTGAAGAGCCCCTAAAGGATGCAAACCAGGTCTTCTGCTCAGGTCAACATAGAAAAGGATCATAATCCTCATCCTCCAATATATTTTAAAAATCTTATGTCCATAACATAAAAGGGAAAACTTAAAGCGCCTTCTCAAGGTGCAATGTAACTAGAACCCCCCTTTTCTCCTGCAGCAGTTGACAACCAATAAGTTGTCCAAATTTTCTGCCCATAGATGAAGACATTCTTTAAGGGAGAAATAAATCACCATTGTGCCGGACCTAATCCAAATTACCCCCAGTTGTAAATGTCCATTAGAACAAATAAGTGCATGACAATACAATCGAGTGCCTCTTTTCTACTCATACAGGGTAAGCCTTATGCCTCATCCCACCGATTCCAGCAGATTGAGAATCTTGCAGGTGGCTCTCCAAGGTAAGAAAGAGAGGGAGGGACAGTTGGGCAAAATAAAAGAAAAAAGAAAGAATAGGGTTTTTGAAAAACAAGTAAGGTGAAAGGGGGACAGGAGAGGGCAGGATGATGGATTTTCTGAACTAGCATCGAACCCAATTCAGGATTCAATTTTTTTTTGCCTAAACCTGACCCTATTTAAAATATCACACTCATACCCATCCCGTTAGGAGCAAGATAGGTAGGCTAGCTGAGTATGGTTATGTGGTTATAGGCAAAGCTATTATTGACCCCTATACAGAAGACTACCAAACAATAACTTTTTCAAAAGGAAAATATTGGACAAATACGCAAGAACCTTGTAGCGGCATGCATGACAAGGGAATTCTTCAATCATGAATACCCAAAAAAGAAAAAAAAAATGGTCGTTCTCTAGCATGTATCCACAGTACCGAGCCTGTTCATTTCCAGTAGCAGCCTTACAAAGTATAGTAAGCAGGCATGAAACAAGAATTCATTTCAAGCTCTAGCATGGACCTTCATTGGACGATCTTCCCCCTCGGTGTAAATTAAGTTTCTTCAAATGAAGGAACTCTTCGGACTGTTAGATATAGTTTCTTATATGCAAAACAACCATCATCATTTTCCTTCATACATATGGACTATCTTAAATGTGTCCAGTAGCAGCCATTTTATGCCCTAAAAATTGGTGATTTCCCGGATTACCACAGAAAACCAACAGCTTTCCACTCTCCTAGATAAGGAGCAATCTTGTCCAGCATACATGTCCACATACACATGAATCACGAGAATTATATTCATAGAATATAAATATAATCATTTTTATATTTATAGGTTTTGCATGTGATTGGTTGTGATTGCTTACATTTAACTTTTATTCATTCTTTTAAAAAAATAAAAGCAAGTCAATATGTCCGAGTGGTTAAGGAGACAGACTTGAAATCTGTTGGGCTTCGCCCGCGCAGGTTCGAACCCTGCTGTCGACGCTTCATTATTTTTTGAACAAAAAGCAAAAGCCGTGCTTTCAAGAAAAAATTGGGTATTTTTTTTGATCCTTTCTTCTCATAATATAATTATTTTCAAACTAAACAACCAACATCAAAACGTACCCAAATTCACACCTGAAAACCATAACCAATCACCAAGATGACCCTCCTAAATCCTGTTTTAGTACAGCCCAAGGGAAGCACGACATCAACCTTTGAAACTAACGACAACAAGCCAAATGAATCTTACACAAGGCTAAAATCATAAATAGGTAAGCATGCTTGGCACCGATCTAACTTCATAGGGACTTGACCAAACTAGAATCAGAACTTTTCGTCTGACCAAAGGGGAACCGACAAGAAGTCGAGAACCACAAATCCCAAAATCCACCAAAGAAATGAACAATAGAGGTACCCAAATTGCAAACCAATTCCAAAAGAATAGCATTCTTAAGACATTAATGGACAAAACTCATTCAAAGTCTATGACTTAGGTAGCTAGGTACGCTATGCATGTCAATTCATGGAAAAAAAAGAAATTAGGAAAACAACTTCCTGTTTAACAACCTAAAACAAATTCAAAGATCAATTGTTCCATTTAATCCCTTTCTCATCCTACAATTGGTATCAATCAAATGAATAAATAGATTCGAAAAGCAACTCATTGAAGGACCCCTCAAGGGTGCAAACCAGGTCTTTGGCTCATGTCAACATAGAAAAGTATCATAATCCTCATCCTCCGCTATATTTTAAAAATCTTAAGTCCATGACACAAAAAGGAAAACTTAAAGCTGCTTCTCAAAGTGCAATGTAACTAGAACCCTCTTTTTATCCTGCAGCAGTTATCAACCAATATGCTTTCCAAATTTTCATCCCTTAGACGAAGACATTCTTTAAGGGAGAAATAGATCACCATCGTGCCGGACCTAATCCAAATTACCCCCAGTTGGAAATGTTGATTAGACCAAATAAGTGCATGAGAATACAATCCAGTGCCTCTTTTCTACATATACAAAGTAGGCCTTATGCCTGATCCCACCGAAGTCACCAGATTGAGAATCTTGCAGGTGGCACTCAAAGGTAAGAAAGAGAAGGAGGGACAGATGGGCAAAATAAAAGAAAAAAAGGAAGAATAGGGTTTTTAAAACACTAAGTATGCTGTAAGGGGGACAGGAGAGGGAAGCATGATGGATTTTCTGAACCAGCATCAAACCTAATTCAGGTTTCAAATTTTTTTGCCTAAACCTGACCCTACATAAAATAGCACACTCATACCCATCCCGTTAGGAGCAGGATAGGTAGGCTAGCTGAGTATGGTTACCTGGTTATAGGCAAAGCTATTATTGACCCCTACACAAGACTACTAAAACAATAACTTTATAAGAGGAAAATATTAGACAATTATGCAAGAACCTTGTAGTGGCATGCATGACAAGGGAATTCTTCAAACATGAATATGGACCCAAAAAGAAAAAAAAAACAGTCGTTCACTAGGATCTATCCACCATACTGTACCCGTTCATTTCCAGTAGCGGCCTTACATATGGACTACCTTAATTGTGTCCTGTTGCAGTCATTTTATGCTCTCAAAATTGGTGATTTCCCGGATTACCACGGAAAACCAACAGCTTTCCCCTCTCCTAGATAAGGAGCAATCTCGTACTGCATACATGTTCACATACACATGAATCATGAGAATATAAATGAATAATTTATACTCAAAGAATATAAATATAATCATTTTTATATTTATAGGTTTTGCATGTGATTGGTTGTCATTGCTTACATTTAACTTTTATTCATTCTTTTAAAAAAATAAAAGCAGGTCGATATGTCCGAGTGGTTAAGGAGACAGACTTGAAATCTGTTGGGCTTCGCCCGCGCAGGTTCGAACCCTGCTGTCGACGCTTCATTATTTTTTGAACAAAAAGCAAAAGCCGTGCTTTCAAGAAAAAATTGGGTATTTTCTTTGATCCTTTCTTCTCATAATATAATTATTTTCAAACTAAACAACCAACATCAAAACGTACCCAAATTCACACCTGAAAACCATAACCAATCACCAAGATGACCCTCCTAAATCCTGTTTTAGGACAGCCAAGGGAAGACACTCATCAACATTTGAAACTAACGACAACAAGCCATATGTATCTTACACAAGGCTAAAATCATAATTAGGTAAGCATGCATACAGGGTAGGCCTTACGCCTCATCCCACCAATTCCACCAGATTGAGAATCTTGCAGGTGGCTCTCCAAGGTAAGAAAGAGAGGGAGGGACAGTTGGGCAAAATAAAAGAAAAAAGAAAGAATAGGGTTTTTGAAACACAAGTAAGGTGTAAGGGGGACAGGAGAGGGCAGGATGATGGATTTTCTGAACTAGCATCGAACCCAATTCAGGATTCAATTTTTTTTTGCCTAAACCTGACCCTATTTAAAATATCACACTCATACCCATCCCGTTAGGAGCAAGATAGGTAGGCTAGCTGAGTATGGTTATGTGGTTATAGGCAAAGCTATTATTGACCCCTATACAGAAGACTACCAAACAATAACTTTTTCAAAAGGAAAATATTGGACAAATACGCAAGAACCTTGTAGCGGCATGCATGACAAGGGAATTCTTCAATCATGAATACCCAAAAAAGAAAAAAAAAATGGTCGTTCTCTAGCATGTATCCACAGTACCGAGCCTGTTCATTTCCAGTAGCAGCCTTACAAAGTATAGTAAGCAGGCATGAAACAAGAATTCATTTCAAGCTCTAGCATGGACCTTCATTGGACGATCTTCCCCCTCGGTGTAAATTAAGTTTCTTCAAATGAAGGAACTCTTCGGACTGTTAGATATAGTTTCTTATATGCAAAACAACCATCATCATTTTCCTTCATACATATGGACTATCTTAAATGTGTCCAGTAGCAGCCATTTTATGCCCTAAAAATTGGTGATTTCCCGGATTACCACAGAAAACCAACAGCTTTCCACTCTCCTAGATAAGGAGCAATCTTGTCCAGCATACATGTCCACATACACATGAATCACGAGAATTATATTCATAGAATATAAATATAATCATTTTTATATTTATAGGTTTTGCATGTGATTGGTTGTGATTGCTTACATTTAACTTTTATTCATTCTTTTAAAAAAATAAAAGCAAGTCAATATGTCCGAGTGGTTAAGGAGACAGACTTGAAATCTGTTGGGCTTCGCCCGCGCAGGTTCGAACCCTGCTGTCGACGCTTCATTATTTTTTGAACAAAAAGCAAAAGCCGTGCTTTCAAGAAAAAATTGGGTATTTTTTTTGATCCTTTCTTCTCATAATATAATTATTTTCAAACTAAACAACCAACATCAAAACGTACCCAAATTCACACCTGAAAACCATAACCAATCACCAAGATGACCCTCCTAAATCCTGTTTTAGTACAGCCCAAGGGAAGCACGACATCAACCTTTGAAACTAACGACAACAAGCCAAATGAATCTTACACAAGGCTAAAATCATAAATAGGTAAGCATGCTTGGCACCGATCTAACTTCATAGGGACTTGACCAAACTAGAATCAGAACTTTTCGTCTGACCAAAGGGGAACCGACAAGAAGTCGAGAACCACAAATCCCAAAATCCACCAAAGAAATGAACAATAGAGGTACCCAAATTGCAAACCAATTCCAAAAGAATAGCATTCTTAAGACATTAATGGACAAAACTCATTCAAAGTCTATGACTTAGGTAGCTAGGTACGCTATGCATGTCAATTCATGGAAAAAAAAGAAATTAGGAAAACAACTTCCTGTTTAACAACCTAAAACAAATTCAAAGATCAATTGTTCCATTTAATCCCTTTCTCATCCTACAATTGGTATCAATCAAATGAATAAATAGATTCGAAAAGCAACTCATTGAAGGACCCCTCAAGGGTGCAAACCAGGTCTTTGGCTCATGTCAACATAGAAAAGTATCATAATCCTCATCCTCCGCTATATTTTAAAAATCTTAAGTCCATGACACAAAAAGGAAAACTTAAAGCTGCTTCTCAAAGTGCAATGTAACTAGAACCCTCTTTTTATCCTGCAGCAGTTATCAACCAATATGCTTTCCAAATTTTCATCCCTTAGACGAAGACATTCTTTAAGGGAGAAATAGATCACCATCGTGCCGGACCTAATCCAAATTACCCCCAGTTGGAAATGTTGATTAGACCAAATAAGTGCATGAGAATACAATCCAGTGCCTCTTTTCTACATATACAAAGTAGGCCTTATGCCTGATCCCACCGAAGTCACCAGATTGAGAATCTTGCAGGTGGCACTCAAAGGTAAGAAAGAGAAGGAGGGACAGATGGGCAAAATAAAAGAAAAAAAGGAAGAATAGGGTTTTTAAAACACTAAGTATGCTGTAAGGGGGACAGGAGAGGGAAGCATGATGGATTTTCTGAACCAGCATCAAACCTAATTCAGGTTTCAAATTTTTTTGCCTAAACCTGACCCTACATAAAATAGCACACTCATACCCATCCCGTTAGGAGCAGGATAGGTAGGCTAGCTGAGTATGGTTACCTGGTTATAGGCAAAGCTATTATTGACCCCTACACAAGACTACTAAAACAATAACTTTATAAGAGGAAAATATTAGACAATTATGCAAGAACCTTGTAGTGGCATGCATGACAAGGGAATTCTTCAAACATGAATATGGACCCAAAAAGAAAAAAAAAACAGTCGTTCACTAGGATCTATCCACCATACTGTACCCGTTCATTTCCAGTAGCGGCCTTACATATGGACTACCTTAATTGTGTCCTGTTGCAGTCATTTTATGCTCTCAAAATTGGTGATTTCCCGGATTACCACGGAAAACCAACAGCTTTCCCCTCTCCTAGATAAGGAGCAATCTCGTACTGCATACATGTTCACATACACATGAATCATGAGAATATAAATGAATAATTTATACTCAAAGAATATAAATATAATCATTTTTATATTTATAGGTTTTGCATGTGATTGGTTGTCATTGCTTACATTTAACTTTTATTCATTCTTTTAAAAAAATAAAAGCAGGTCGATATGTCCGAGTGGTTAAGGAGACAGACTTGAAATCTGTTGGGCTTCGCCCGCGCAGGTTCGAACCCTGCTGTCGACGCTTCATTATTTTTTGAACAAAAAGCAAAAGCCGTGCTTTCAAGAAAAAATTGGGTATTTTCTTTGATCCTTTCTTCTCATAATATAATTATTTTCAAACTAAACAACCAACATCAAAACGTACCCAAATTCACACCTGAAAACCATAACCAATCACCAAGATGACCCTCCTAAATCCTGTTTTAGGACAGCCAAGGGAAGACACTCATCAACATTTGAAACTAACGACAACAAGCCATATGTATCTTACACAAGGCTAAAATCATAATTAGGTAAGCATGCATACAGGGTAGGCCTTACGCCTCATCCCACCAATTCCACCAGATTGAGAATCTTGCAGGTGGCTCTCCAAGGTAAGAAAGAGAGGGAGGGACAGTTGGGCAAAATAAAAGAAAAAAGAAAGAATAGGGTTTTTGAAACACAAGTAAGGTGTAAGGGGGACAGGAGAGGGCAGGATGATGGATTTTCTGAACTAGCATCGAACCCAATTCAGGATTCAATTTTTTTTTGCCTAAACCTGACCCTATTTAAAATATCACACTCATACCCATCCCGTTAGGAGCAAGATAGGTAGGCTAGCTGAGTATGGTTATGTGGTTATAGGCAAAGCTATTATTGACCCCTATACAGAAGACTACCAACCAATAACTTTTTTAAAAGGAAAATATTAGACAAATATGCAAGAACCTTGTAGCGGCATAAATGACAAGGGAATTCTTCAATCATGAATACCCAAAAGAGAAAAAAAAAATGGTCGTTCACTAGCATCTATCCACAGTACCGAGCCTGTTCATTTCCAGCAGCTGCCCTACAAAGTATAGTAAGCAGGCATGCAACAAGTATTCAGTTCAAGCTCTAGCATGGACCTTCATTGGACCATCTTCCCCTTTGGCGTAAATTAAGTTTCTTCAAATGAAGGAACTCTTCGGACTGTTAGATATAGTTTCTTATATGCAGAACAACCATCATTATTATCATTCATACATATGGACTATCTAAAATGTGTCCAGTAGCAGCCATTTTATGCCCTAAAAATTGGTGATTTCCCGGATTACCACAGAAAACCAACAGCTTTCCACTCTCCTAGATAAGGAGCAATCTCGTACTGCATACATGTCCACATACACATGAATCACGAGAATTATATTCATAGAATATAAATATAATCATTTTTATATTTATAGGTTTTGCATGTGATTGGTTGTGATTGCTTACATTTAACTTTTACTCATTCTTTTAAAAAAATAAAAGCAGGTCGATATGTCCGAGTGGTTAAGGAGACAGACTTGAAATCTGTTGGGCTTCGCCCGCGCAGGTTCGAACCCTGCTGTCGACGCTTCGTTGTTTTTTGAACAAAAAGCAAAAGCCGTGCTTTCAAGAAAAAATTGGGTATTTTCTTTGATCCTTTCTTCTCATAATATAATTATTTTCAAACCAAACTACCAACATCAAAACGTACCCAAATTCACACCTGAAAACCATAACCAATCACCAAGATGACCCTCCTAAATCCTGTTTTAGGACAGCCCAAGGGAAGACCCTCATCAACATTTGAAACTAACGACAACAAGCCATATGTATCTTACACAAGGCTAAAATCATAATTAGGTAAGCATGCTTGGCACTGATCTAACTTTTTTGGGACTTGACCACAACAGAATCAGAACTTCTGGTCTAACCACAGGAGAACTTCTGGTCTAACCACAGCGGAGCCGACAAGAAGTTGAGAACCACAAATCCCAAAATCCAGCAAAGAAATGAAGGACAGAGGTACCCAGCATGCAAGCCAATTCCAAAAGAATAGCATCTCTGCAAAAGTCCATGACTGGTAGTTAGGTAGGCCATGCATATCGATTCATGGAAAAAATAGTAGCTAGGAAAACAACTTCCTCTTCAACAACATAATACAAATTGAAAGACCTATTGTTCCATTTAATCCCTTTCTCATCCTACTATGGGTATCAATCAAATGAGTAAATTGAATCAAAAAGCAACTCATTGAAGAGCCCCTAAAGGATGCAAACCAGGTCTTCGGCTCAGGTCAACATAGAAAAGGATCATAATCCTCATCCTCCAATATATTTTAAAAATCTTATGTCCATAACATAAAAGGAAAAACTTAAAGCGCCTTCTCAAGGAGCAATGTAACTAGAACCCCCCTTTTCTCCTGCAGCAGTTGACAACCAATAAGTTGTGCACATTTTCTCCCCTTAGATGAAGACATTCTTTAAGGGAGAAATAAATCACCATTGTGCCGGACCTAATCCAAATTACCCCCAGTTGTAAATATTCATTAGACCAAATAAGTGCATGACAATCGAGTGCCTCTTTTCTACTCATACAGGGTAGGCCTTATGCCTCATCCCACCGATTCCAGCAGATTGAGAATCTTGCAGGTGGCTCTCCAAGGTAAGAAAGAGAGGGAGGGACAGTTGGGCAAAATAAAAGAAAAAAGAAAGAATAGGGTTTTTAAAACACAAGTATGGTGTAAGGGGGGCAGGAGAGGGCAGGATGATGGATTTTCTGAACTAGCATCGAACCCAATTCAGGATTCAATTTTTTTTTGCCTAAACCCTACGCTATTTAAAATATCACACTCATGCCCATCCCGTTAGGAGCAAGATAGGTAGGCTAGCTGACTATGGTTATTTGGTTATAGGCAAAGCTATTATTGACCCCTATACAGAATACTACCAAACAATAACTTTTTCAAAAGGAAAATATTAGACAAATACGCAAGAACCTTGTAGAGGCATGCATGACAAGGGAATTCTTCAATCATGAATACCCAAAAAAGAAAAAAAAAATGGTCGTTCTCTAGCATGTATCCACAGTACCGAGCCTGTTCATTTCCAGTAGCAGCCTTACAAAGTATAGTAAGCAGGCATGCAACAAGAATTCATTTCAAGCTCTAGCATGGACCTTCATTGGACGATCTTCCCCCTCGGTGTAAATTAAGTTTCTTTAAATGAAGGAACTCTTCGGACTGTTAGATATAGTTTCTTATATGCAAAACAACCATCATCATTTTCCTTCATACATATGGACTATCTTAAATGTGTCCACTAGCAGCCATTTTATGCCCTAAAAATTGGTGATTTCCCGGATTACCACAGAAAACCAACAGCTTTCCACTCTCCTAGATAAGGAGCAATCTTGTCCTGCATACATGTCCACATACACATGAATCACGAGAATTATATTCATAGAATATAAATATAATCATTTTTATATTTATAGGTTTTGCATGTGATTGGTTGTGATTGCTTACATTTAACTTTTATTCATTCTTTTAAAAAAATAAAAGCAGGTCGATATGTCCGAGTGGTTAAGGAGACAGACTTGAAATCTGTTGGGCTTCGCCCGCGCAGGTTCGAACCCTGCTGTCGACGCTTCATTATTTTTTGAACAAAAAGCAAAAGCCGTGCTTTCAAGAAAAAATTGGGTATTTTCTTTGATCCTTTCTTCTCAAAATATAATTATTTTCAAACTAAACAACCAACATCAAAACGTACCCAAATTCACACCTGAAAACCATAACCAGTCACGAACATGACCCTCCTAAATCCTGTTTTAGGACAGCCCAAGGGAAGCCCCTCATCAACATTTCAAACTAACGACAACAAGCCATATGTATCTTACACAAGGCTAAAATCATAATTAGGTAAGCATGCTTGGCACTGATCTAACTTTTTAGGGACTTGACCACAATAGAATCAGAACTTCTGGTCTAACCACAGGAGAACTTCTGGTCTAACCACAGCGGAACCAACAAGAAGTAGAGAACCACAAATCCCAAAATCCAGCAAAGAAATGAAGGACAGAGGTACCCAGCTTGCAAACCAATTCCGAAAGAATAGCATTTCTGTAAAAGTCCATGACTGGTAGTTAGGTAGGCCATGCATATCAATTCATGGAAAAAATAGTAGCTGGGAAAACAACTTCCTCTTCAACAACATAATACAAATTGAAAGACCTTATTTTCCATTTAATCCCTTTCTCATCCTACTATGGGTATCAATCAAATGAGTAAATTGAATCAAAAAGCAACTCATTGAAGAGCCCCTAAAGGATGCAAACCAGGTCTTCGGCTCTGGTAAACATAGAAAAGGATCATAATCCTCATCCTCCAATATATTTTAAAAATCTTATGTCCATAACATAAAAGGGAAAACTTAAAGCGCCTTCTCAAGGTGCAATGTAACTAGAACCCCCCTTTTCTCCTGCAGCAGTTGACAACCAATAAGTTGTCCAAATTTTCTTCCTTTAGATGAAGACATTCTTTAAGGGAGAAATAGATCACCATTGTGCCGGACCTAATCAAAATTACCCCCAGTTGTAAAGGTTCATTAGACCAGATAAGTGCAAGACAATACAATCGAGTGCCTCTTTTCTACTCATACAGGGTAGGCATTATGCCTCATCCCACAGATGTCACCAGATTGAGAATCTTGCAGGTGGCTCTCAAAGGTAAGAAAGAGAGGGAGGGACAGTTGGGCAAAATAAAAGAAAAAAGAAAGAATATGGTTTTTAAAACACAAGTGCCGTGTAAGGGGGACAGGAGAGGGCAGGATGATGGACTTTCTGAACTAGGATCGAACCCAATTCAGGATTCAAATTTTTTTGTCTAAACCTGACCCTATTTAAAATATCACTCATACCCATCCCATTAGGAGCAACATAGGTAGGGTAGCTGAGTATGGTTATGTGGTTATAGGCAAAGCTATTATTGACCCCTATACAGAAGACTACAAAGCAATAACTTTTTTAAAATGAAAATATTAGACAAATATGCAAGAACCTTGTAGCGGCATGCATGACAAGGGAATTCTTCAATCATGAATCCCAAAAAAGAAAAAAAATGGTCATTCACTAGCAACTATCCACAGTACCGAGCCTGTTCATTTCCAGCAGCAGCCTTACAAAGTATAGTAAGAAGGCATGTAACAAGTATTCATTTCAAGCTCCAGCATGGACCTTCATTGGACCATCTTCCCCTTGGGTGTAAATTAAGTTTCTTCAAATGAAGGAACTCTTCGGACTGTTAGATATAGTTTCTTATATGCAAAACAACCATCATCATTTTCCTTCATACATATGGACTATCTTAAATGTGTCCAGTAGCAGCCATTTTATGCCCTAAAAATTGGTGATTTCCCGGATTACCACAGAAAATCAACAGCTTTCCAGTCTCCTAGATAAGGAGCAATCTCGTACTGCATACATGTCCACATACACATGAATCACGAGAATTATATTCATACAATATAAATATAATCATTTTTATATTTACAGGTTTGATTGGTTGTGATTACTTACATTTAACTTTTATTCATTCTTTTAAAAAAATAAAAGCAGGTCGATATGTCCGAGTGGTTAAGGAGACAGACTTGAAATCTGTTGGGCTTCGCCCGCGCAGGTTCGAACCCTGCTGTCGACGCTTCATTATTTTTTGAACAAAAAGCAAAAGCCGTGCTTTCAAGAAAAAATTGGGTATTTTCTTTGATCCTTTCTTCTCATAATATAATTATTTTCAAACTAAACAACCAACATCAAAACGTACCCAAATTCACACCTGAAAACCATAACCAATCACCAAGATGACCCTCCTAAATCCTGTTTTAGGACAGCCCAAGGGAAGCCCCTCATCAACATTTGAAACTAATGACAACAGGCCATATGTATCTTACACAAGGCTAAAATCATAATTAGGTAAGCATGCTTGGCACTGATCTAACTTTTTAGGGACTTGACCACAATAGAATCAGAACTTCTGGTCCAACCACAGGAGAACTTCTGGTCTAACCACAGTGGAACCAACAAGAAGTAAAGAACCACAAATCCCAAAATCCAGCAAAGAAATGAAGGACAGAGGTACCCAGCTTGCAAACCAATTCCGAAAGAATAGCATCTCTGTAAAAGTCCATGACTGGTAGTTAGGTAGGCCATGCATATCAATTCATGGAAAAAATAGTAGCTAGGAAAACAACTTCCTCTTCAACAACATAATACAAATTGAAAGACCTATTTTTCCATTTAATCCCTTTCTCATCCTACTATGGGTATCAATCAAATGAGTAAATTGAATCAAAAAGCAACTCATTGAAGAGCCCCTAAAGGATGCAAACCAGGTCTTCGGCTCAGGTCAACATAGAAAAGGATCATAATCCTCATCCTCCAATATATTTTAAAAATCTTATGTCCATAACATAAAAGGGAAAACTTAAAGCGCCTTCTCAAGGTGCAATGTAATTAGAACCCCCCTTTTCTCCTGCAGCAGTTGACAACCAATAAGTTGTCCAAATTTTCTTCCCTTAGATGAAGACATTCTTTAAGGGAGAAATAGATCACCATTGTGCCGGACCTAATCAAAATTACCCCCAGTTGTAAAAGTTCATTAGACCAGATAAGTGCAAGACAATACAATCGAGTGCCTCTTTTCAACTCATACAGGGTAGGCATTATGCCTCATCCCACCGATGTCACCAGATTGAGAATCTTGCAGGTGGCTCTCAAAGGTAAGAAAGAGAGGGAGGGACAGTTGGGAAAATAAAAGAAAAAAGAAAGAATATGGTTTTTAAAACACAAGTATGGTGTAAGGGGGACAGGAGAGGGCAGGATGATGGATTTTCTGAACTAGCATCGAACCCAATTCAGGATTCAAATTTTTTTGCCTAAACCTGACCCTATTTAAAATATCACTCATACCCATCCCATTAGGAGCAACATAGGTAGGCTAGCTGAGTATGGTTATGTGGTTATAGGCAAAGCTATTATTGACCCCTATACAGAAGACTACCAAGCAATAACTTTTTTAAAATGAAAATATTAGACAAATATGCAAGAACCTTGTAGCGGCATGCATGACAAGGGAATTCTTCAATCATGAATACCCAAAAAAGAAAAAAAATGGTCGTTCACTAGCATCTATCCACAGTACCGAGCCTGTTCATTTCCAGCAGCTGCCTTACAAAGTATAGTAAGCAGGCATGCAACAAGTATTCATTTCAAGCTCTAGCATGGACCTTCATTGGACCATCTTCCCCTTGGGTGTAAATTAAGTTTATTCAAATGAAGGAATTCTTCGGACTGTTAGATATAGTTTCTTATATGCAAAACAACCATCATCATTTTCCTTCATACATATGGACTATCTTAAATGTGTCCAGTAGCAGCCATTTTATGCCCTAAAAATTGGAGATTTCCCGGATTACCACAGAAAACCAACAGCTTTCCACTCTCCTAGATAAGGAGCAATCTCGTACTGCATACATGTCCACATACACATGAATCACGAGAATTATATTCATATAATATAAATATAATCATTTTTATATTTATACGTTTTGCATGTGATTGGTTGTGATTGCTTACATTTAACTTTTATTTATTCTTTTAAAAAAATAAAAGCAGGTCGATATGTCCGAGTGGTTAAGGAGACAGACTTGAAATCTGTTGGGCTTCGCCCGCGCAGGTTCGAACCCTGCTGTCGACGCTTCATTATTTTTTTAACCGAAAGCAAAAGCAATGCTTTCGAGAAAAAATTGGGACATCTCTATGTTCCTTTCTTCTCATAATATAATTCTTTTCAAACTAAACTATCAAGATCAAAACGTACCCAAATTCACAGCTGTAACCCATAACAAAACACCAAGATGACCCTCCTTTTTTTTTTTCCATTCCAAGTCAAGATGACCCTCCTAAATGCTGTTTTAGGACTGCCCAAGGGAAGCTCCTCATCAACCTTCGAAACTAAAGACAACAAGCCACATGAATCTTACAAAAGCCATAGCGCCGGACCTAATCCAAATTACCCCCAGTTGAATATGTTGATTAGACCAAAAAAGTGCATGACAATACAATCGAGTGCCTCTTTTCTACTTGTACAGGGTAGGCCTTATGCTTCAGCAGATTGAGAATCTTGCAGGTCGCTCTCAAAGGTAAGAAAGAGAGGGAGGGACAGATGGGAAAAATAAAAGAAAAAAAGAAGAATAGGGATTTTAAAATACTACGTATGGTGTAAGGGGGACAGGAGAGGGCAGGATGAAGGATTTTCTGAGCTAGCATCGAAACCAATTCAAGATTCATTTTTTTTTTTTGCCTAAACCTGACCCTATTTAAAATATCACACTCATACCCATCCCGTTAGGAGCAAGATAGGTAGGCTATCGAGTATGGTCATCTAGTTATAGGCAACGCTATTATTGACCCCTATACAGAAGACTACCAAACAATAACTTTTTGAAAAGGAAAATATTAGACAAATATGCAAGAACCTTGTAGCGGCATGCATGACAAGGGAATTCTTCAATCGTGGATATGGACCCAAAAAAGAAAAAAACAATGGTCGTTCACAAGCATCTATCCACCATACTGTGCCTGTTCATTCCAGCTGCAGCCTTACAAAGTATTGTAAGAAGGCATGCAACAAGTATTCATTTCAAGCTATAGCATGGGCCTTCATTAGACCATCTTCCCCTTTGGAGTAAATTAAGTTTCTTCAAATAAAGGAAATCTTCGAACTGTTAGATATAGTTTCTTATATGCAAAACAACCAACATCATTTTCCTTCGTACATATGGACTATCTTTATTGTGTCCCGTAGTAGCCATTTTATGCTCTCAAAATTGGTGATTTCCCGGATTACCAAGGAAAACCAACAGCTTTCCACTCTCCTAGATAAGGAGCAATCTCGTATTGCATACATGTTCACATACACATGAATCATGAGAATATAAATCAATAATTTATATACATAGAATATAAATCAATAATTTATATTCATAGAATATAAATATAATCATTTTTATATTCATAGGTTTGCATGTGATTGGTTATGATTGCTTACATTTAACTTTTATTTATTCTTTTAAAAAAATAAAAGCACGTCGATATGTCCGAGTGGTTAAGGAGACAGACTTGAAATCTGTTGGGTTTCGCCCACGCAGGTTCGAACCCTGCTGTCGACGCTTTATTATTTTTTGAACCAAAAGCAAAAGCAGTGTTTTCGAGAAAAAATTGGGACATCTCTATGATCCTTTCTTCTCATAATATAATTCTTTTCAAACTAAACTACCAGGATCAAAACCTACCCGAATTCACACCAGAAAACCATAACCAATCACCAAGATGACCCTTCCTCCTTTTTTTTTTCCATTCCAAGTCAAGATGACCCTCCTAAATCCTGTTTTAGGACTGCCCAAGGGAAGCTCCTCATCAACCTACGAAACTAAAGACAACAGGCCACATGAATCTTACAAAAGGCTAAAATCATAAATAGGTAAGCATACTTGGCACCGATCTAGCTTCTTAGGGACTTGATCACAATAGAATCAGAACTTCTGGTCTAACCAGAGGGGAACTGACAAGAAGTTGAGAACCACAAATCCGAAAATCCACCAAAGAAATGAACGATAGAGGTACCCACATTGCAAACCAATTCCAAAAGAATAGCATTCTTAAGACATTAATGGACAAAACTATGTAAAAGTTCATGACTTAGGTAGTTAGGTAGGCTATGCATATCAATTCATGGAAAAGATAGTAGTTAGGAAAACAACTTCCTCTATAACAACCTAATGCAAATTCAAAGACCTATTGCTCCATTTAATCCCTTTCTCATCCTACTTTTGGTAGCAATCAAATGAATAAATAGAATCAAAAAGCAACTCATTGAAGAACCCCTCAAGGATGCAAACCAGGTCTTCGGCTCATGTCAACATAGAAAAGTATCATAATCCGCATCCTCCACAAGATTTTAAAATTCTTATGTCCATAACATATAAAGGAAAGCTTAAAGCAGCTTCTCAAAGTGCAATGTAAATAGAACTCCCTTTTTCTCCTGCAGCAGTTATCAACCAATATACTGTCCAAATTTTCATCCCTTAGATGAAGACATTCTTTAAGGGAGAAATAGATCACCATAGAGCTGGACCTAATCCAAATTACCCCCAGTTGCAAATGTTGATTAGACCAAATAAGTGCATGACAATACAATCCAGTGCCTCTTTTCCACTTATACAGAGTAGGGCTCATGCCTCATCACACGGATGTCACCCGATTGAGAATCTTGCAGGTGGCACTCAAAGGTAAGAAAGAGAGGGAGGGACAGACGGGCAAAAAAAAAAGAAAAAAGGAAGAATAGGGTTTTTAAAACACAAAGTATGGTATAAGGGGGACAGGAAAGGGCAGGATGATTGATTTTCTGAACTGGCATCGAACCCAATTCAGGTTTCAATTTTTTTTGCCTAAACCTGAGCCTATTTAAAATAGCACACTCATACCCATCCCACTAGGAGCAGGATAGGTAGGCTAGCTGAGTATGGTTATCTGGTTATAGGCAAAGCTATTATTGACCCCTATACAAAAGACCACCAAAACAATAACTTTTTAAAAGGAAATATTAGACAAATATGCAAGAACCTTGTAGTGGCATGCATGAAAAGGGAATTATTCAATCATGAATATAGACCCAAAAAGAAAAAAAAAATGGTCGTTCACTAGCATTTATCCACCATATTGTGCCCGTTCATTTCCCGTAGCAGCCTTACAAAGTATTGTAAGATGGCATGCAACAAGTATTCATTTCAAGCTGTAGCATGGGCCTTCATTAGACCATCTTCCCCTTTGGTGTAAATTTAGTTTCTTCAAATGAAGGAAATCTTCGGACTGTTATAGTTTCTTATATGCAAAACAACCATCATCATTTTCCTTCGTACATATGGACTATCTTGATTGCGTCCTGTAGCAGCCATTTTGTGTGCTTAAAATTGGTGATTTGCCGTATTACCACTGAAAACCAACAGCTTTCCACTCTCCAAGATAAGGAGCAATCTCGTACTGTATGTTCACATACACATGAATCATGAGAATATAAATCAATAATTTATATTCATAGAATATAAATATAATCATTTTTTTATTTATAGGTTTTGCATGTGATTGATTATGATTGTTTACATTTAACTTTTTTTTATTCTTTTAAAAAAAATAAAAGCAGGTCGATATGTCCGAGTGGTTAAGGAGACAGACTTGAAATCTATTGGGCTCCGTCCACGCAGGTTCGAACCCTGCTGTCGACGTTTCATTATTTTTTGAACCAAAAACAAAAGCAGTGCTTTCAAGAAAAAATTGGGACATCTCTATGATCCGTTCTTCTCATAATATAATTCTTTCCAAACTAAGCTACCAAGATCAAAATCTACCCGAATTCACACTTGAAAACCTTAACCAATCACCAAGATGACCCTTCCTCCCATCTCTTATTTTATTTTATTATTATTATTATTATTTTTCATTCCAAGTCAAGATGGCCCTCCAAAATCCTGTTTTAGGACTGCCCAAGGGAAGCCCCAAATCAACCTTTGAAACTGAAGACAACAAGCCATATGAATCTTACACAAGGCTAAAATCATAAATAGGTAACCATGCTTGGCACCGATCTAACTTCTTAGGGACTTGACCACAATAGAATCAAAACTTCTGGTCTAACTAGAGGGGAACCAACAAAAATAACCACAAATCCCAGAATCCACAAAAGAAATGAACAATAGAGGTACCCAAATTGCAAACCAATTCCAAAAGAATAGCATTCTTAAGTCATTAATGGACAAAACTCTATAAAAGTCCATGACTTAGGTAGTTAGGTAGGCTATGCATATCAATTCGTGGAAAAAATATTAGTTAGGAAAACAATTTCCTTGTTAACAACCTCAGACAAATTCAAAGTCCTATTGTTCCATTTCCCTTTCTCATCCAACTTTTGGTATCAATCAAATGAATAAATAGAATCGAAAAGCAACTCATTGAAGAACCCCTCAAGGATGCAAACCAGGTCTTTGGCTCATGTCAACATAGAAAAGGATCATAATCTTCATGCTCCACTATATTTTAAAAATCTTATGTCCATAACATAAAAAGGAAAACTTAAAGCGGCTTCTCAAAGTGCAATGTAACTAGAACTCCCTTTTTCTCCTGCAGCAGTTATCAACCAATATGCTGTCCAAATTTTCTTCCCTTAGATGAAGACATTCTTTAAGGGAGAAATAGATCACCATAGTGCCGGACCTAATCCAAATTACCCCCAGTTGTAAATGTTGATTAGACCAAATAAGCGCATGACAATACAATCGAGTGCCTCTTTTCTACTTATACAGGGTAGGCCTTATGCCTCATCCCACCGATGCCACCAGATTGAGAATCTTGCAGGTGGCTCTCAAAGGTAAGAAAGAAAGGGAGGGACAGATGGGCAAAATAAAAGAAAAAAAGGAAGAATAGGGTTTTTAAAACACTAAGTATGGTGTAAGGGGGACAGGAGAGGGCAGGATGATGGATTTTCTGAACTAGCATCGAACGCAATTCAGGTTTCAATTTTTTTTGCCTAAACCTGACCCTATTTAAAATATCACACCCATATCCATCCCGTTAGGAGCATGATAGGTAGGCTAGCTGAGTATGGTTATCTGGTTACAGGCAAAGCTATCATTGACCCCTATACAGAAGACTACCAAAACAATAATTTTCTAAAAGGAAAATATTAGACAAATATGCAAGAACCTTGTAGTGGCATGCATGAAAAGGGAATTCTTCAATCATGAATATGGACCCAAAAAGAATAAAAAAATGATCATTCACTAGCATCTATCCACCATACAGTGCCACTTCATTTCGAGTAGCAACCTTACAAAGTATTGTAAGAAGGCATGCAACAAGTATTCATTTCAACCTGTAGCATGGGCCTTCGTTAGACCATCCTTTGGTGTAAATTTAGTTTCTTCAAATGAAGGTAAACTTCGGACTGTTATAGTTTCATATATGCAAAACAACCATCATCATTTTCCTTCATACATATGGACTATCTTGATTGTGTCGTGTCGCAGCAATTTTGTGCGCTCAAAATTGGTGATTTCCCGGATTAACACGGAAAACCAATGGCTGTAGCTGATTTTGATACCAATAAAGCCCTTGAAACCCACCACCCCAAGACCTTAAACAAAAGCATTGGGAAACAACGATTAGAGAATCCACCATGAAGAAAGGTGGGGTCTCCTTCAAGACAAACTTGACTTCTCATTTTTAGTTTCCTATTTACAGAGCACAATAGAAATGTTTCGTTTCCCCCTTTTTTACATTCAAAATTTGGAATAGACATTGGGTGTGAACTTTTTTACAGAATGAACAAAAAATGCTGAAAATGGAATGTGCTCTGTAATTTCAAAAATGTGCGGTGAAACAATTTTAAGAGAGGATGATTACGGTTTGAGGCTAATATGATCAGAGAAAGAACTACAGGAATCTGTATGATAAATATCTTGAATCGTTCTATCAGGATTGGATGAACTGATGGGTAGGAATGGCAGTGATGTGCAGCAATATAGGATTTTTCTTCCTGTTCCTGACCTTGAAGCATTGTCCATTTTCTTCAATCCTTTGCATTGTCTCTTGGTCTAGAGAGAGAGCGAGAGAGAGTAAACAACTGTAATTTAAAGGAAATATCTAAAATCTGCAAACTCGGCAAAATATACAAGCAGGCAATATTTGGGTGGTTTTGTGTAATTATCGCTTGCTTATATATAATTCTATAAATGCCTCAGCCCAACTCAAAATATCAAGTATACCAACCAACCTGAAACCATATCAATGGAATGAACCCCACAGTCTTGGGGTTCAAGGCGGTTTATAAAATTGAAAGTTGCATCAAATTGCCATCCCTAGTGACATGAGTCCGGCAAAACAATTGGAGAAGTGGATACTTCGATCTTTTCAATCTCTAAAAAGGTGAAGATTAATCACCACTGTCACCAGAACATTGGAAGGCAGGAAGGAGCATTGTGAAAGGAAAAACCACAGAACATTCTGAAAAATAGTAACAAAAGAGAAATTTTACCAATTCATGTATCTTTCTAGAAATGGACACAAGAATCATCTCTTACCTAGAAGTCACTCAGAAGATAGTAAAATAATAAATTAAAAAAAATTAAAAATCACTGATACTAGAGTTTGGGATCTTCAAATGTCAGGTACTTCTTGCAAATCTCTTCTTCAGCATCTTATTCATCTTACTGAAACTCCTTTTTCTTTTAACTAATTTTATTTGGAAGGTAAAGATTCCTGCCAAAGTTAAATGTCTTACTAGGTTTATGGAGGTTGATAAAATTAATACAAATGATTTGTCACAAAAAAGGAGACCTAAAGATGTCTCTCTAGATATTTATGTCATGTTATAAAAATTCTGAAACTAGAAATTATGTGTTTTTGGATTGTTCTATTAGATGGGAGATGTGAAATCGCCTCTTTGCTCTGTGTTACAATGATTGCTTTTGTCCTTGAAGCCTCCCTAAGTTGCTCTTTACAATTTAGAGGTCTCGGAGGGAATAAGGTGACTCGTTTGCTTTGGCAATGTGTTTTTGTGACTATTCTTTGGTGTATTTGGAGGGAGCAGAATGCTAGAATTTTTCGAAATCATACCACTGGTTCTTTTCTCCTTGGGAACAAAGTGCTGGGGCTCATTTTGCAAGAATTTATAAGGATTATGGCCTGTAGAAGTTGAAGAAGAATTGGAGTAGAGTCCTTTATAAGTCCATGTATTGTTCTTCTGTCATTTGATCATGAAGATTTCAATTCCTTTTCTATGAAAAAAAGAAGGAAAGAAAATCACTTGGGCAAGGAGGAATTCAAGAACTTGTGCTCTTTCCAATTTTGCATATTTTTTGTTCAAGACCCTTTAACCTTGGTCTCATCTCAAACTTTTTCACATATGGAGTTTAGCAAATTTATATCAGTCCTTTTGGTTGTAAAGCATGTATCCCTTGGTGCACCTGCTAATGCACTTCTTTCTTTCTTTCAGAGAGAAGGGGGGAACAAAAAAAAAAGAGGAAGAAAAATTCAAGCACATGAGAGCAATCACCTGCCTCATATCCTATCCCTCCCAATGAAGACTGAATTTGATCTTGATAAATTTATACCAAAATGAGATTGGTTCTAGAGAAATTTCCATAACCATTGTACCACATTACCAAGTGTCGAAGCTCCTGCACATTTAGGTTTGAACACCATCTTCCAACACACTAGCAGGGAGCTTGAATAAGGCTAAATAAAAAAAGGGAATATTGAAATGACAAAACTGAATTACAGTTTTGTAGGGTCCTAACTCAAAGATTCCTTTATTCCACCATTCCATCCGCTTGGACATCTTAGTAATCATGAGATCTGGAAATGAATTAGTCATGGGAATTTGTTCCAGGTAAGGAAAAGCTAGTTTACTTACCACGATCTACCCTACAGGCAAGCAATACAGATAAAGTCATCCTGAATACCAGTACCCAATATATTACATTTGAGACTTATTCGTCAAATATGTATATATACATTTGAGACTTGAAATTCTTAGAAACAATCAAGTAAGACAGAAATATTCTCAAAGTTGATCATGTCTTGTGATAAAGAAATATACTAGTACCCACAAGCATTCGCTACAAAGAAATATTCTCAAAGTAGTGATAAAGGACCACATTTTTGCCAAGAATGAGAATTCCTGAAGAAAGACAACCTCAATTCCATCTCCTCCACCATATTCTTGATGCATCATCAGTTTTTCCAAAGTTCAACTTACACATAATACCTCAACATTTACTTCTCTTGGCATCTTCAATGGCCTCATAGCCACTGAAATTGCATATAAAATCTACCTACCTCTAATAAAAGCATTTTGGTAAATCAAAATCATATTGACCAACATAATGCTCAACCTAATAGCGAAAACTTTGGCAAACAATTTATAAATTTTAGGAGTAAAAAAAATAGGCCAAAATTCTGTTACAAGCCTAGACTAACCTTTCTTGGGGGGGGTGACAAGAATAGAAGAAATACTTTTGCAAATTCTTGCATTAGTATAGAACATATAAAAGAAAACCTTAAACAGATAATCCTTCATAACATCCCAACAATCTTGGAAGACAGTCAGGGCAAAACCATCAAGTTCCAGTTCCTTGTCTCTTTCCATCCCCAAAACATCAATCTAAATATCCCTGAGAACTAGCAAAAGACTCCAAAATTACGCCCTATAACATCACTCTTCTCCCCTTCTCAATTGCCTTAGCACCTCTCTAAGCTTAAAAAAAGGACTCACCCGGTGCAC
Source organism: Dillenia suffruticosa (assembly GCA_033439265.1). Lineage (NCBI taxonomy): Eukaryota > Viridiplantae > Streptophyta > Magnoliopsida > Dilleniales > Dilleniaceae > Dillenia > Dillenia suffruticosa. The sequence goes on along the minus strand of JAVTVX010000020.1, from coordinate 22,234,586 downwards.
AAAGTGCTTCTTGGCTTAGTGTGGGGGTAGGGGGAGGGTGGCGCATATGTACGTAGCCTTCCCCTTGCATTTTTGCAAAGAGGTTGTTTCCACATTGGCAATTTGTGAAAGACCGCCTCTTTAACCCACTTAAAATGAGTTTTTCATCACCAACCAACTTGTTTCCACCTTTCCAAGACTTTCCTCTCGGAAATGGCCTTCTCTTTCCCTAAAATCCCTGATATCTGATCACCAACTTGTTACCACCATACTTGATATTTGCCTCTGGAAAGCTCCCTTGGCATCTGTCTCATGTAATGCCCTAAAATACCCAAAATGTTTTAAATCCCACTTCTTCAACAATCTTTTTAAAGATTTTAACCTCCTTGTCAACTTAAGCTCACTAGGCATCATGCAAGAATTCTCTTTTGATGGAAAATATTCAGCAAAACTCTTTTTTGGAGAATTATCAACCAACTCCCTCAAAGATGAGACAACTACATATTCTCAAATCTAGTAGTGACAGGCCAATTAACCTGGCATAACTTCAAAAGGATAGGACAGGTCTCAATAAAATCACCAAAACAAGACTAGGGAAGGAGCACTCTCACTAGGACTGCAAATGAACAAAGTTGCTTGGAAGCAAACTCATGCTTGCTTGAAAAGGCTCAGGTCAAGCTCACTTATTTAGCGCATGAGTCAAGCTTTACAGCATGGCTCAATAGTTCATCAGTCATGCATTTCACAATCAAATTTTCCCATTTTAGAGCAAGATCTACTGTTTCTGCATTCAGAATTAGCACTTTTGGCACATGATTTTGCTATTCTTAAGCCAAACCAAGTCAATTTTTGCCAACCACAACTAGGAAACTTCTCCTTGTCATGATTGACACTTCTTCTCTTTATAGCCTTGCCAAGCCAAGTTTGAGGTTGTAAATTTTCGAGTAAGCCAAGCTTGAGCTCAGGCACTCGAGGTCATCTCAAGCTAAGCTCAAGCTTGTGTAACTTCCATTGAGCCAAGCCTGAACATCCCAAAGCTCAAGTCAGCTCATTTGCAGCCCTAACTCTCACTAATCAAGAAAGTAACAAAAGACCCATGCACATGAGTAGCACAAGACCACATCCAGCAACTGACCATGTAAATTGCGCACCAGAGGAATGTCCTTTCTCCTCATATTGCTAGTGCACCAAACTCCCCTTTCAAAAGGAAATCTAATAGCATTAAAATCACCCAGCACCCATGCCAAAGAGAAAATTATACTCATCAAGTATAGCTTTCCGAAGGTAAAAACCAATATCCATGAGTAGGACCATAAACAGCCACCTTGAAAAAAAGAAAAAAAAAAAGAAAAGAAAACAACAACAACAACCATGGAGAGAATATTGTAACATAACTAGTGTCCCACACAGTGGCAATCCTCAAAGACTACCCACAAGAGGGTATATGCTCTGAATCTTTGAAACAAGATATCCATATCCATGTTTCCGACAACTCTACAAACTGCAAGAACAAGCTTTGTTTCTCACAGGAATCTTTTATCCACAGAGCCCATAAAGATGACATCCTTAACCTGCTTATGCTTCAATCACCTAGACCTCAAACCATCCAGCAAATAACTCTCAGTGAGAAAACATCTAAATTCCCTTCTTCCCATCATTCCTATCACAAAAGACTAATGATGCTAATTTTTGAAGCCCTCCATCTATTCTTTTCCTCATATCATAAGCCTTAGGGACTTCAAAAACTAGACTTCTCTACTCATATATCCTTCTCACCCCATATTGGCTTAATGCATGAATCTCTCCATTGAAACCTTTCTCTTCTCAATAACTCAAAGACTTAAGAGGGATCAAATTCTTTTACAGGGAGCAAAAGTAAGCCAAGACTTGCATAATATTGTCATCATATAATCCTCTGGGTTAACATCCAAATAAGATTCATAAGAATAACTATCATGGGAACTAGAAGAATTAAGGAACAGAATATTGAATATGAATATAGAATTGTGGGAACTAATATCAATTGGTAGAGGTCTTGAGAAAGGAAAGAGAGGGTTTCCCTCCAAGACAGTGACCATTAATAGTGGCCTCAATATCATAAGATACAAAAATTAGAGACCATGCTAGAACACCTCACCCCTATTTGACATTGGACTCTTCAAGATAATGGAATCACAAAGAACTGGACATGATTCTCACGAAGTTCATCAATAACCTGTCTTCCTTCATCTTCAACCTCATCAAGATGACCAAAAGTAGTGCTATCTAAAATCTAAATCTCTATCTGTCACCAAATGAAATTTCTGTTCTTCTGAAGTTGAAAAACCCAGAGACTCTTTTGAAGTGGACACAGCTTTGCTAAAATCTTAAAACCCATATGTTTAGATATTTTAACATAATTTCCAACGTTGAAGATCTCCACCAACTTCTATGGTACCCACCTAACCTTGTCCACCATTTAAAACATGATCTATGGTCCACAGTTTGATACTTCAATAACATGCTCCTTGCATGACTATTATGTCTACTTCCCCTCTTAAAATATCAATATCCTTATTCCAGATTCGCTAAGCTATATTTCCTATATCCTATTGTCACAGCAAACACCATCTCCACATCCTTTCAACCATCACAACTAAACTTAAATGCTACTCCTTCCATCATCAAGTAGTCCAAAGTTGAGTGCTTGAAAAATTAAAAAAATAAAAAAAAAAGCGAGAGAAGGACAAGAAGATGTTAGCATCTTGAGGTAAATAAGAGAGAAAAAAGAAATAAAATATTTTTTATTCGACTTTCTCTTACTCATACTATGAATTACATGCCTATTTATACAATATTTCTAAAATAATAAGTATGAAATAAAGACTAAAAATAAGAGACTAAATATACAACCCTAATTTAAGTTATTTATAATTTTACATCCAATAATTTAGGAAATTCTACAGCTGTCAACACTCCTCCTCAAGATGGTGCATAGATATCACACATGCCCATTTTGCAAACTAGAGTATGAAATGATCTACTACCAAGTCCCTTAGTAAGAACATCAGCTAGCTGGTTCTCGGAAGTCACGTGACAAATATCCATGACTCCATTAGATATTTTCTCCTTGATAAAATGTCGATCAATCTCTATGTGCTTTGTTCGATCATATTGAATCGGATTATAAGCAATATTGATGGCAGCCTTGTTATCACAATATAAAGACAAGTAGTTTCCTTCTAACAGTTGTAATTCTTCCATTAATTTTCGAAGCCATAATAATTCACAAATGCCCATTGCCATAGCTCTAAATTTTGCCTCTGCACTTGATCAGCTACCACAGTTTGTTTCTTACTTCTCCAAGTGACTCAATTCCCACCTACAAATGTGTAATAACCAGATATAGACCTCCTATCATCAGGACATCCAGCCCAATCTGCATCTGTAAATCCATGTATTTTCAAATGACCATGCTTTGAAAAGAGTAATCGTTTTTCAGGTACAGATTTTAGATATTTTAGTACTCGAAAAACAGCATCTAGATGAGAATCCCTAGAATCATGCATATACTGACTCAGCACACTTACAGCATAGGCTATAACTGGCCCGGTGTGAGAGAGATAGATCAATCTTCCAGCCAATCTCTGATATCGACCCATATCAACAGGCTATCCAAAACCAGCTTGCAATTTATGATTAGTTTCAATAGGAGAATCAATAGGCTTACACCCTAATGTACCAGTTTCCTCAAGAAGATCTAAAATATATTTCCTTTGAGAAATAAAAATTCCCTTATCTGATATAGTGACCTCTATTCCAAGGAAACATCGTAATCTCCCTAAATCCTTAGTATCAAACTTTTGAATTAGTAGTTTTTTTAGTCCGCCAATTTCTTCCGTATCATCCCCTGTGACAACAATATCATCAACATAAGCAATAAGCATAACAATTTTATCATTGCGATATTTGAAGAACAAAGTATGGTCAGCATTGCTTTGGCGATATCCAAATGAGACCATGGCTTTACTAAACCTGCCAAACCATGCTCTAGGTGACTACTTCAAGCCATACAATGCTTTCTTTAAACAACAAACCTTTCCTTTAGTTTTTTCACAGTCAAATCCAGGAGGAATTTCTATATATACTTCTTCTTCTAAATCTCCATGTAGGAAAGCATTCTTGACATCTAACTGTAACAGATCCCAATCAAGGTTAACTGCACGTGACAACAGAATTCTAATAGTATTCATTTTTGCAACTGGTGCAAAGGTCTCTTGATAGTCCACTCCATAGATTTGAGAGAATTCTTTCGCCACCAGTCGAGCTTTGTACCTTTCTATTGTTCCATCAGCCTTGTGTTTAACAGTGAACACCCATTTGCATCCAACTGGTTTCTTTTCCAATGGTAGAGGAACAAGTTCCCATGTTTTATTTTTTGTCAAGGCCTTCATCTCATCAACCATAGCTTCTTTCCATTTAGGATCCTTATATGCTTCTTGCGGAATAGAGACAGAAGACATGGACGATACAAAGGCTCTATAGGAAGGAGACAACGAATTGTAAGAAACGAAATTTGAAATAGGATGTTTAGTACAAGTTCTAACTCCTTTTCTAAAAGCAATTGGTACATCAAAATTATTGACACTAGAATCAGAATTAGGAGTATCAATGGTTGAAGGGGACTCACAACATGAATCTTGAGTTGCCGAATTCAAAGGAGGCGTTTGACTAGGTAGAACATGCTCAATGGCTTTATCTGCTTTGTCCGTGCGCGTATAAGTCCTCAAATCTACCCTATCTAGTCTCCCAACATGAGGTTGTTTATCATTTTCATCACTTTCACTAATGATTAGGTTAGAAAAGTGTATTGGTGCAAAAGATATCACCTCTTCGTTTTTATCCTCCCCCTAAAGAGGTGATTGCAGTGAAGGGAAGTAAGGCTCAAATTCTCGAAAAGTAACATCCATACTCACAAGATATTTTCTACTTGGAGGATGATAACACTTATAACCCTTTTGACCGGAGGAGTACCCAACAAACACACACTTAAGGGCCCTAGGATCTAATTTCCCCACATTCATCTTATGGACAAAGCACACACATCCAAAAACCTTAGGAGGAACAGTATAGGAATTGGTACCCTGCAGAACTTCTAAAGGACTTTTAAAATTCAGTGTCCTTAAGGGCATTCTATTAATAAGGTATGCAGCTGAAAGCACTGCATCCCCCCAATAGATTTTTGGAACATCATAGTGAACATGAGAGACCTAGCCACTTCTAATAAATGTTTGTTCTTCCTTTCAGAGACTCCATTTTGTGCACTTGTATAAACACAACTAATTTGATGCAATATACCATGGGAATCGAGAAGACTCAAAAGGCACTGTCCATATATTCCGTACCATTGTCAGTTCTCAAAACCTGAACCTTAGCATTAAATTGTGTACAAATCATGTTATGAAATGATTGAAAACAAATAAAAACTTCATTCTTTGCTTTCATCAAATAAACCCATGTCATTCTAGTACAACAATCAATAAAGGTGACAAACCATCTATAACCTGACAATGAAACAGTATGTGTAGGGCCTCAGACATCAAAATGAATTGTCATGAAAGGAACTATACTTTTAATATTAACTGAAGGATAAGAAGTCCTTGTATGTTTACCATATTCACAAGCATCACAAACTAATGAATCCAAATTGCATTGCTTAAACAAACTAGGGTATAATTTCTCCAAAATAGAAAAAGATGGGCGCCCTAATCTTCTATGCCACTGAATTAATTGTTGATTAGTAGACATTGAATCTCCTAATAAGGCTTGATTTTGAATAGAAATCAAATGGTTATTAATTTTCTGTAGCAGATATAAGCCATCTTGCTCTCTACCATAGCCAATCGTTTCCCCTATTTTTAGTTCCTAAAAGAAGCAATAAGAAGGATAGAATTCAGCTTTATAGTTGAACTCTTTTGTGAGTTTACTAACAAATAAAAAATTATTTGGAAAACTTGGAATATGAAGGACTGAAGGCAATTTGAGAGAGGAACTACAATTAATAGAACCTTTTCCAGAAATAGAAGATAAAGACCCGTCTACAATACGGACTTTATCAAAACACGGAGAGTAGGTTAGAAAATTATTGGGGCAGCCAGTCATGTGATCTGATACTCCAGAATCTATGATCCAAGAATTATTATTTTTTGTAGAGTAATTCGCGAGAGACGAAGTACCTGAATCGGCAAAATTGGAAGAAGCAGAAGCTGTAATGGTTGAGTGAGAATCTAACCGGAACAAAAAGCGCCTTAAGATTTGTACCTCTTCGTTGGAAAAGCCTCCATTAGTGATCTCGCTAGACGTCGGTGTTTCAACAGTTTCAGACATGTTTGCCTGTGGTCTTGGTGACCTTGTATACTTTCCTCCTCGACTCTTATTTGGTCGACCATGAAGCTTCCAACACCTATCTTTAGTGTGCGCAGGTTTTCCACAATAATCACACTTCAATTGATCTTTATATGATATGCTTGAATCACCGGTTTTCGTTTGTTCACGAGTAGTCTTAGACACCAGGCCAGCTTTCTCTACTGAAACTATATCATAGCACTCCTTCTGCTTTCCTCTTGTTGTACATAGGAATATGTTTGCCTTAATGATGGCAAAGGGTCCTTACCAAGTACTTGAACCCGTATTTGATCATATTCCATATTCAACCCAGCAAGGAAATCATATATGCGTTCCTTTTCTACCAATTTCTGAAATTTGGTCGCATCTTCAGGGCAAACAGCCTGAAAATCTTGGTAGTAATCAAGTTCTTGCCATAAACCACTCAATTCAGCAAAATATTGAGCAATAGTCATCTCACCTTGTTTAGTTCCATGTACCTTATTCCGCAATTCATAGATTTGAGCATCGTTGCCCACCTGAAAATAGGTTAAAGATACTACATTCCAAATTTTATGAGCAGTATTAAACAACAAATAACCTTTAGCAATATGGGGCTGCATGGAATTTATAAGCCATGACATAACAAGTGAGTTTTCAGCCTCCCATTGGTTGTAGGTTGAATTTGTAATTGCAGGCTTTGGTTTTTCCCATGTAACATAACCCTTCAAGCCACGTGCTTGGATGAACAATAAACATGACCTTGACCAAGAAAGGTAATTTGTACCATCCAGCTTTACAGGACTGATTTGCAAAGAGGGATTATCACCTAAGAGACCAACCTTGTTTTCGGTAACAGATCTTTTTCCATCCGCCATGCTCGAAGGAAAAGGCAGAAAAAGGCATCAATTACTAAGACACTTCTGCAGAATTGAGATGACAATGGCCTAAACCCTTGAGAATCCTGTCTGCTAAAGGCAGCCGGGCTCTAATACCATGATGTAAATAAGAGAGAAAAAAGGAATAAAATATTTTTTATTCTACTTTCTCTTGCTTATACTATGAATTACATGCCTATTTATACAATATTTCTAAAATAAGAAGTATAAAATAAAAACTAAAAATAAGGTTAAAAATAAGAGACCAAATATATAGCCCTAATTTAAGTTATTTATAATTTTACATCCTATAATTTAGGAGATTCTACAGCTGTCAACACATCTAGAAAGTTTTCTTCTCGTAGGAAAATCTCTCTCTTGTCAACAATGAGAACCGCAGTCATCATCACAAGCATAGGAAAGTTCTCTTTTTCCAGAAAAGTTGTCTTCACCTGCTGTTACTTCATGAACATAATTCTTGCATCTCAGCCTTTGGCAAGTTTTGACTTTATAAGCATGTGAGAAGATTTCATTCCCTTTTGCTTTAAAGCTTCAACTCAATTTGAAAATCTGGTTTGACCAAAACCAGAGATTAGTTCAAAGGAAACTTCCTGGTTCCTGGTTCTTGAACCCATTCTGCCCCGACCCATTTAGGCCTCAATTGAAACCAGCCAAGTTGTTATCTTCACCACAGTTCAGTCAACTTTTTGTCCAGCTCTCGGAACCCGACTCATTAAGCCCTGATCTAAGCACACAGGTTCCAGAATGGGTCCAGTTCAGTGGCTTTTGCTATTCATTCATTTATCCATGCAGTTCAGTGGTTTTTTGAAGATTCTGCATCCATTCAGCTTTCGTTTTGGAATTTTCAGCACTTTGCAGCAGTGATTTTGCATTGATTTGACTCAGTTAAGCAACTTTTCTTCCAGGTCTCGCTCAATTTGCACAAACTTGGATTCTCTAGTTGATTGTGGTAAAATTCTTGCATGGAAACATTGAATTATGATTCTATTTGCTTGTAAATCAAATAAATTGACATTTCGGTCCCTTTATGGTCTTGTTTTCTCAGTCATGGTATATGTTATAATCGTAATTCATATTATAATTGTGATTCTTATCCTGATTATTTTGCCAAAGGAGAATACAATATCTATAATCATATTCGTCCTCCTGCCACTCACCTATTATGATCACACAGAGTTGTAGTTTTGGTAGTAATTAAAGGGCTTACCCAGTGCACAAAGTGTTCCCCGGCTTAGTGCGGGGGTAGGGGGAGGGTGAGCGTATATGTATGCAGCTTTCCCCTTGCATATAATACATAATTTTACCTAATATAATCATAGATCTAATTGTTTATTTTTTTCAGGAGGAATCCCTACATATGCCTATGAGAATAATCAAAACATGAATATTTGTTGAGTCTCAATATTGTTGTCTTGCTACTCATGTTCAACCTAAATTTAATACAAACACTCGTAAGGATTAAAAAAAAAAAAAATCTCTGGCTTTTATAATACAATGAGAAGAGAATTTGAAGATTGTAAAAGTGAACTGATCGAGATTCCTGAAAAATTGAATAAAATCCATTCCCAAGAATTCCCATCAATGCACGAGGAAGTGCTTGAATCCAACTTATTAGGAACCATTGAACAGTTTTCTCAAGTTAATAAGTCTTCTCATGTGATTCAAGAAGAGCCACTGCCAGTTGACAATTAATCATGTTCTCAACTCCTCATTGCCTATCATTTGTAGGTATGAAATCTAATGTTAATTTGTTTAATTTATCTATGAATAAAATTATACTTCTTATTTTCTTTGACAAGAATTTTCACCACTAAAAGGATGCTTGTGAAGGTGTGATGATTGCAAATTTATTTTCAAATAGTTATTCTCTATAGTTATTTGGTTCCTTGAATTCACCCACCTTCAAAGTTTTTTACTCCCTAGAGGCGAGTCCTTCCGATTGGAAGAACTGATGCAGAATATTAGAAGTTATTTAATATTTGGGGTTTTAGAATAGTTTCTATTATTTAGTTTGTTTCCAATTTTGGTGAGATTGTTCTTTTGATATTATTTCCACACTTGTTTTTGAGTTTTCCCTAAATATTTAGGCATTGGAGTTTATTATTTGTAATATAATTTGATTAACGAATTGAATTGAGGCTTGTCTTCTGATAGTCCCTCTCCCAATCTCCATCTCTCTCTTCCGGTTTCATCTCTCTCTTCTTCCCCTGCTTCTCCCCCTGTTCTCCTATTATCATTCTACATCTATCCATATATTTTTGCCATTCGTAAGATATAGAATAAACAATTGTTTCAAAATGAAACACACTTCTGTTGTTTGAATGTTAGGCTAGAACCTCTAATTTTTCAATCTCTGTGAATTCCAGGCTAGCATTAGTAAGTCACGAGAAAGGTGTAATAAAATATATGCTATACGAAGCCCAAGTCACATACAGGTTTATATTTTGCAACATGCTATATATTTTGAGGGGAAACAATGCTGATTCCTCATTTCCCATACCAACACCCAAAAAATACCAAACCAGAACACAAACCTAAAGGTAATTAAACGGCAAAAGTAGCAAAAAAAAAAGGAAACAAATAATTCAATAATAGAAACAAGTAATGAGTCAGATGAAGTTTCTTTAAAAAATATATATATGCATAAACCTTACTGCTTTCCGCGGTTTTTTTATCAATGCCACTGGCTTTCACTTTAGCCCACCTTGAAACCTAAAAAACAGAAAATAAAAAGAAATCATATGAAACGCAATTAAACGTTAAAACAGACGATTTCAGCAAAATGGCCATATTTTGCTCACCTTCTGCGAGCACGAGCATGAAAGAGCTTGACAAGCTCGTCCATAGACATGTCAAGAAGGGCCTCTGAACCGACGCCTCTGAAAATGAACTTCTTGAATGTTCTCTTCTTCGGCACTCCTGTATAGAATATGCTTCCACGTCCGCCAGCAACAGGGAAAAAAATCCAAAATCAAAAGCTATCGATTCCAAATCCAAATTTCACGGAAATCAAATTGGAGAGTCGCAATCGTATCAGATTGAAGCGTTACCATGTTGAGATAGAGAGAGAGAAGCAAAACCCTAACGCGAGTCTAGGGTTTCTATCTAACTGGGGAAAAGAGGGAAATATATTTTCCATCGGTGAGTAATGCATTTATTGCGCTTTGACCTCGATGAGATTCAAATTTCTCCACAATCACACCCTTAACGGCCGTCGAGAAGGGGTTAAGATGACAAATCCCCCTGGCGTGGAAGAAGACCGGGCCGACCCGACAAGGGGGCAAGAAAAGAAATTAATCGGTTTTAAACAAATGCAAAGAAAAAGTTTTAGGCATTGTTTAAGAGGCTTTTTATTTTATTTTATTTTATTTTTTAAATAAAAAATTAAAATGCTCACAATTATAAAATTTTTTATAGGTCATTTTTTAAACATAATACATTTTCTATTCTTTTCTCCTCTCTCTCTCTCTCTCTCTCTCTCTCTCTCTCTCTCTCTCTCTCTCTCTTGTTGAAATACTAAAAGAGGAGTGTGAAATCAAATATTACATCTTGAGAAGTTGGTTATGTCCAGAAGAGCAGGGGGATACTCTTCCAAACATTGCCCTTGTTCGGGTGTCATTGCCATCAAGAGGTGAAGCCGCAGATGGTGATGATTTGTGTAGCCAAGTAGGGGAAACTAGTAGCAAGAAGAGAGGTGTCGAGTCGTCGACAGGGAAGTGATGATTTCTGTCGTACAGGAAGGAGGATTTTTTGTTCATAGGGGTTGAGCCTTAAGGCTCCAAATGTGTTCCTTGCCTTCCCAAGAGGATATGATCCCTTGATCCATGCCTAGGCTTGCTGTTGTGTGACACCTCTATGCATCATTAAATTTTTTTATCCTTTGAGTCGTTTGGCTTCAATTTGCGGTCAGTCCATGCCCCATTGTGAGATTTTGAATGTCACCTCTAGTTTTGTTGGTACAATGGTCGGCGATGAAGGAAATCTCTAGTTTGGGCTTTGATCTTGTTGTGGAGCGTGCTTGAGTTCTATGCCTGAGATCAGGTGCAGTAGTTGCTGCAAGATTGAGTATGTGAGTGATATATATATCATAGTGCAGGATCTAGTCAATGGGTACTGTTGTTTTTTATTGCCTCTGTTGGTCTCAAGTTTGGTGGTGTATACTAAGATTTTTAGATTTTGTTGTTCTTTGAATTGTGTACCATATTATGTTTTTCTAAGTACTATGTACAATTTGTGTTACCCATTTGTTTGTAATTTTTGTTCTTGGCCTTACCCGTGTTTGACAAAAGAGAAAAAAAATCCATTATATTGTGCTTACAAAAGTTTCCATTTATATCAACTAATCTTATCAACACTCTCAAACGACACCAAATGACTTGAAGCTTCGTCCACAGTAGAGGAGAAAACTATGCATCTAATGATGTCAATTCTAAACTGTTCAGGATCCCTCCAGGTTGCCCCTAAAGGCCCTCTTGCAAAAGGCTACTATGAGATTTCAAAGCTGCCTTGTTGCCTTAGGTCACTGAGACTAGTATTAGATCTGGAGCATCTTGGAGTTGATTGAACATTTTAGGGAACTCAAGCCCCTAATCTTCTTGACATTGAGAGGGCAAATCATCGCCCTCAAAAGCCTAGTTTACTTTGAATATTATACTGGGTTTGCTCCCAAATCTACATGGATGCCTTTGTTTATGACAAATAGAGTTCAATTTTACGTCTCACAACCTTTTGACCAAACACTCATTGCTTAAAGAAGGAATTCACCATAGTTAAATCCCTAATCTGCCCCTAATCCTTGCCACCATAGAATGTAGATTTCATGTAAACATTAACAAAACTAAGCAAGAGAAAAACTAATCTATGTGAGATCAAAAGATCCATCTCACTCTAGCTATTGCAAAATAGACAGGATAACACGCCACTTAATCATAGAAACTAACTTTGCTTAATGGCAAAAATGGAATTCATAGAGTTTCTATTCAATTGGAACCTAACATTCAACTGATACAAGCAAAAGAACTAAATATAGCAGAGACTAACATTCAAGCTGGAAAACTTTCTAGTTTATGCAAAAAAAAAAAAAAAAAAACTCCCCAAGTTTTTTTATTTCTTAAAGGCCTTCCCCTATTTCCTCATTTACTCAACCCACTTGCAAGTTTTTCTTTCTTTCTTTATTTCTTTCTTTGTTTTTTCTTTTTTTTTTTTTTTGGGCTCCAGATCCAGACCCAGTCACAAGTTCTAAATGAGAATTTTTGGATTTAATTGAGTTTACAGGGTCGACTTGGGATTCTAAATTGAGAAACCAGCTTTTGTTGTTCACTTCCTCTTAAACAGGGGCGAGAGATGAGCCTAAGACTCAGAACAATTAATAGTTATCATGTTGAAGTTAAAATTTGATCTCTATGCCTTGCATAATTTCTTGTCATGTTTTTTCTAAGTTTCTATTTGGCACAAGATATTGTTTATGGAAAAAATAGTGTTCATAGAATATCTACGAGTTATGTGTATAATGTATTGATACTAAATAATTAATTCTAAATGGGTATTCATGATTAGTCATGTGATATGACTGCCAAGGGGGAATCAGAAAGGCTTTGATGACTCAAGTTCATAATAGGAAAAGGAAAGTGAGGGGAAGAGGGGGGCAGCCCTTGGCCCGATCATCCGATTGGCTCATGATTATGCATATAGACATGAAAACTTTGCAAGCTAATGTGTCCCTAGAACAAATTTCATTTGAATTATTTCTCTTTGAATATGTTTACATTGTCCGACATTTTGTTATTCTTTTATTTGAAGATGATTGAACCACGTAATGAAGGGCGGTTCGCCTTTTACTCGTAAACTTCCCAATATTAGCACATCATGATTTGATCCATCGCTCTTAATAAATCTTGAGAGATGCTCATGACAATTATGAACATTTTTACAGCCACATGCTTCTAGGTACTTGCAGAATTGGCGTTTGATCATGTGCTTAGATGGTGTTACTAACCAAGTCAAAAGCTCCTGTACCTGGCATAATAAATATGGGATACATTTTCTTCCCTGGATTCATTCTGTGACTAAATGTTTTATTAATCTGAACCAAGGATGCATATATTTTGTTAGCAAGATCTAAAGGCCTGATTGTCAAAGAACTCTTGGTCTCTCTTCAATTTGTGAGAGGTTTCATCATTATTAGATGTGCCTGTCAAGGGAAGAGAGAGGAATCAAGTTGCTTATTGGGTGGCCCAGCTTGTCTCTAGTTCAAATTGGCGATTTTTCTATTGGGTCATTTGAAATGGCTTTAGAAGTCTAAATTTTCATTTAGTTGTCTTCAAATTACAAATAAGATGATTTGAAGCTTTCTTTTTATGGATCTAGAGAATATTATTAAGAAAATAGGGTTTTTAAAAGTTTAACCTCAAGTTTCCCTTCAAATGCAACATTATGTTAAGCTGAATGCAAGGATACTAAAGAGGGACACTGAAGGAGTGATCAACATTCCTCTGGGCATTCTAGGAGGACAGGGAGAAAATATTTAGCTAAACTATTAGTTAAATAAGTGAATTATTGTATGCCCCTCCGAATAAGTGAATTCTTGTATCCCCCTCCGAAGGAAAAGAAGATGACACAAATGAATGGCATGCTATGACATTTAGTCAGATCCCATGTAATTAGCGAATATCGGTACTTTATATAAAAAACACAAAAAAAAAGTCTCAATAGTCGTGCTTATGTTTGTTGATGGTGAGATGTTTCTGCGAAGCACAACGAACCAATTCCCTACTCTTTTCTGTGTTCCCTTTTGCATTTGTAGACCTTCTCCTTCGTTTATATTGTGTTTTTCTTTTATGTAGCCCAAAACAAATAAGTATATGTAGGGTTATGTATGCCTTCCATGACAAAACATCACAATCAATGGATGGCTTGTTTGGACATATGAGCATATATAACATTGGTGAGATATGGTGGTCCAAACAAGATATGTTAAAATTGGTATTTTGTTTGCATGGTTGTAAGGTTAGAAATTAAATCAATTTTAGAATCGCAAAGTTGCCTGTGTAAAATCAAAATTTTCACTAGGACCTTAGACAATTGTATGCCAATGTGCCATGATTGACAAAGGGATGGCCATGCCTTAAGGCGTTTTATGGGCAACATTTATGATGGTGAACTACTGCCGAAGGTGAACGCTCTATACACAACATAACATGAGCATTATTATCAGAGTCACGTTATGATTACCATGATGTATTATCTTCATACAATCTTTGTAAAAACCTCGAAACAATATGAAAAACTGCTTTTAGACTTAGATGGTCACATTGAGGCATGAAATTGTGGGTGTCAACCAGTAAAGTAGTTTAGGCTATATGAATAACTACAAAAGTTTTTGAGCAAAGATTGTAAGTCACTTTAGGTTGAATTCCTTTTCATTTGATTGGTATAAATGAAACTTATCTCGTGTTCATTCATGTGTAAGACCTTGTGTTTCCTTGGAGCAAGACTACATCAAGATCAAAGAACTCCTTTGGTCCTGTAAAGGTGTGATAGAAAAATCAGTACCATAGTGAAACCAACTTGAGTTTCCATCTATTTTTGTATGGAGAATGTGTGAATTTTTTAAAGAATAACAACATATAAGATAGAATATGACTGTAGATGAGATCGAAGGATGTGTGGACAATAGTGAGGCATTCACATTCATAAGAGAAGAAACATAGTAGGTCAAGTTTCCTCTGCAGATTCCATAGGAACATACCCAGAAATTTTACATTAAAAATGTGCCAATTACACTTTCCATAATTTGTTGTTAAGAATTATTTTAACAATGAAACTATACAAGACTTCAAAGGCAGCTTTCCTTACTTGTCATGTTCTGCACTGTCTTTTGATTCTTTTTTTTTTTTCTTTGTTTACAGATTTGGTTGGCATAACATTGAGATTCTCTGTTGAGGCTATGGTCTCTGTGCAACACAAAGCATCTAGTCTTGAATCTAATTGATGGTCTGCAATATAAATTTGCAGACTCCATTGCTAAATCATGGGAAACAAGAAGTAAAATTTTTGAAGTTTCTCTTGCGTTCATCCATGTCTCACCATCATGAAGACTAGAATACTTTGAAGGCTTGAATTTCATAATTTTACGCCCCCACTTGTTACATGTCTACAAAGCTCTCACAAGAGAAAGAATGGAAGAAAGAAAATCAATATCATCACATAGTGAAAAACATTTTTCTATTCAACCCTTATTTTCTCTAGTTCTATCTGGACATACACTCAATACCACTTGCTTATTGTGATGTTGTGGAAAATGACTTGTGGGCATGATTTGTGATTGAATTGTTTGGAGTACATCTTGTGAGCATAGTAGCTAAAAAACAGCAATTCAATGAATGACATGCCATGGCTTGCTTTTATATATCTTGGCCCTATTCACTTTTTTATGACAGTTGGTAGTGCAGTTGAATGGCTAATGAATTGACAGGCGACACCTATGCCCTGGCCATGTATGGGAACCAAAATTGCTCCCATGTTGTTGATTAATCACCGGTGTTGTTGTATTTGATAACATTGCCAAGCTATTGCAAAAGGGAAAGAACATTGAAAGAAGCTACTACATGGAATGGACACAAATTGGTTAGGCTGGGCACGTATTTGTTATTTGTACCTGAATTCATTTAATCGTATAGTTTTTAACGTCATTATCAATTGATTTTATTGATTATCTAGTGTGAATAAATAAATTTTGTAACGAAAATATTTTTTTAACTTGATATAAATTTTAAAAAAATAAAAAAATATGTAACACTTTTTAAGAAATATGTTCAACCTTAGCGATATTCAAACCGATATTTTGATATCCAAATCTTATCGGATTTTTCTAATTCTTGGCTGCTAACAATCCTTTGTTAACCTAGTTCAGGATCCAATCTTGAAATCTAATTTTCTTTGCGTGCATTCTCTTAAAATCTCCTCAAAATGTATTAAACTCAACTAAAATCTTAATTTTGACCCATAAAGATTCAAATTCAAATATCTCTCAACTCCCTTGTAGTCACAATCTGGGCAAATACTCATTGGAAAGCTCATTAAAAACACTTTCTAAGCATACAAGAATCAGATTTTTCCATCAAGTACAGCCCAGGTTATGGCCTGAGAAATTGAGGTAAAAAACACACCCAAATGGACCAAACAACACATCCGCGTCCCCTCACCATCCGAAGCTTATACGCCTGGGAACAACAGCCGTTGATAGGGTGAAAATCCAAGGGCAAATATTTAAAATTTCAAAACTTTGCGATCCGTGTGACGAGAGTCTCAGCCAATCAGAGAGCAACTTTTGGTTATTATTCTGAGACATATGGACTATTTAAATCCTTCCATTTCCCGTCTTCTTCTCTCACAACGAAAAGGAATTACCAGTCGATTTAGATTAGCTACGCACTCTCTCTCTTTAGTTCTCTCTCTCTCTCTCTCTCCCTCCCTCGAGAAAACCCTAACTGTAGTTTTTCAGTTTTTTGTGAGATTTTGAGTTTGTTTTTCTGAAGCTGAAATGGCGACCGTGGAGGAAGTAACTGTAGCGGTGGAGGCTGTGGCTGATCCGGCGGAGGGAAAGCCGGCAGCAGAGGAGAAACCGGCGACGACGAAAGGAGGGAAGTCGAAGAAAGCGAAAGAACCCAAGGCGAAGAAGGCTCCTGGTCCGAGGAAGCCTCGGAATCCTCCTTCTCATCCTCCATACATAGATGTAATTGATGAGAAACTTTGCTGGATAATTTTTTTTTTGGATTTCTGATTTTGATCTGATTGGGTTTTTGTTGAAATGCTTGTGTTGTGTAGATGATCAAGGACGCGATTGTGACCCTTAAGGAGAAGGGTGGATCGAGTCAGTACGCGATTGCGAAATTCATCGAAGAGAATCACAAGACTCTGCCTTCGAATTTCAAGAAGCTCTTGCTCTTCCATTTGAAGAAGCTCGTCGCTTCTAAGAATCTCGTCAAAGTGAAAGCCTCTTACAAGCTCCCTCCGGCTCGAGCTCCGGCGACGGCGCCGGCCTCTTCTTCTCCGGCGAAGAAGAAAACAGCTGCATCTCCCAAGAAGCCAAAGGCAAAGGCTACAAAGCCGAAGAAGGAAACTAAGCCGAAACCGTCTAAAGCTCCGGCCAAGCCTAAAGCCGCAGCCGCTAAGCCGAAACCCGCAGCCAAGCCAAAAGCAGCGGAGAAGCCAAAGCCAAAGTCGAAACCTGTTGCGAAGCCGAAGGCTTCTGCAGCCAAGACAAAGGCAGCTCCAAAGGCTAAAGCAACGCCCAAACCAAAAGCGGCAGAGAAGAAGCCGGCTAAGGCAGCCAGGACTTCGACAAGAACTTCACCGGGAAAGAAAGTGACGGCAGCGACTCCTAAGTCGGCTCCAAAGAAGGCAGCGGCTACGACTAAGAAGACTCCGACGAAGACTGCGAAGCCGAAGAGTGTGAAGACGCCGACTAAGAAGCCAGCAACGAGGAAGGCTAAGAAGTGAGAGATCAGAGGGCCTTGTTTGTTAGTAGGGGCAGTTGTGTAAATTTGCTTATCTTTGTGGGTGTATGTAGATATTCAGAAAAATTAGAGTAATGTGTTAATGCCAGCCAGCCATCCATCTGCTGCATTTTTCCCCCTCTTTTCTACTGAGGTTATATATGCCCATGGAAGTAAAAGGCTTGACAGCGGATTTCACATTTCCCTTTTTTTTTTTGGCGTTTCCTGGGTTATGAGGTAGCTAGGGTTCTAGATGTGTAATTCTCAGTTTAAATGGGTTTAATGAGATATGGGATCTGGCTCACGGGTTTATTTTCAATGATTTGGTTTACGATCACTTTGGGTGTTTTTTATTTTTTATTTTTTTTTGGGTTTTCCTAACTGCGCCCTCAATGTTTTCACGCAAGCAAATGTGTCTAGATTTGACCTACTATTTTTGCAGGTACACCACTGTTTTTTTCGCTCTCATGTTATCTTTGAGGTGGTTGTTCCTAATTTAGGTCTATCTTTTTTGTGGTTATAGGTCCTGAACTCTGCAATTTTTAACTAATGATTTGCACAGAAGGTACTTGTCGATGTCTCCATTCGTTATGTTTGTGTTTTGGAATGGCATGTGAATTACAATGTGGGCTCATTGATTTATTCTTCATTTTTGCTGCCTAGTTTTCAGAGATGCATTTGCTGCTGGTTGAGCAGATGAATTGAATCTATGGGTGCGCTGAATGTGTAAAGTCGTTGAAGCCCGGAAGGTAAGAAGATTTAAAGCAGTTCTAATTGGAATTTTAAAGAGTATACTAAATGTTAAGAGTTGAGTGTTCTGTTACTATCAATCCTTGTGACATTCTGTTGGCAATTGGGTTACAGTGCTATCTATGGTCTATATTATCTTTCGAAGATTTAAAGAATTTATGATAAGGTCAAAGTTCCAGATATGGTAGTTTTAGTTCTAATACCATGTCATATTTCATAAGTGTGCATTGCTCCTGGCTTTTTTTTTCCCCCAAATGATAGACGTCTCTAGTTACATCAAAAGCCAAGTATAAACCACCTCCTTTTCATATGATGTAAAAGAGTGGAGGTGACTGTTGATTGGTGGTTTCAGAAAATGTATGGCTGATTTGTTTGTTTGTTTGTTTGTTTGTTTTGTTTTCATGTGGGGGTGTCTGAATTGTTGTGCTGCCATATGGGTTGGCTTGTGGGAGAGGGAGATTTTCAGTTGTCATGTTTGTTTTTGAATGTTGAAGATGGTTTCAATGTGTCTTTTCTTACGTGTGGGTGTGGGGGGGTGTGTGTTTGGGGAAAGGGGGAGATATGTGAAGTAGTGGCTATCTTTGGTAGAACTTGTGCCTTGAGCGGGAAGATGTGATTTTGAGGTCTAGGGTGAGATATATTGTTTACAAGGTAGGTCTCAACATGGTTAGATTTTCAACTTTTTTTATATGCAACCTTGGTGGTTTTTAGGTAGCAAGGTTTTTTCTTTGTCAAATGAGCAATTGCAGCTTGTCATTGAGAGTAGATTCGATTGCGTAAAGTACTTGGATTAATATTTCTGGGAAGTATGTCAAGGTAGGCATTCTTAGTAGTAACTTCTATTTTTTTGGAATTGAAGAAAGATAATTTTATACATAAGAAGTTTGTTTGTTTGATCACCTAAGCTATATCATCAAGGAATCTACACGGTTAGCAACCTCTGAAAAAAGGTTCAAAGGACTTAAGAGGCCAACCAAGAAAATCAGCACTTAATGAAGTCGACACCCTCAAAGGCCGTTTTGTTCCCATTTCTCTACATTGTCGAAACACAACTAGAGTGGCATCCTAAGATTTGCCTCCTTGTTGTACAAACTCTCACGCCATTCCAAGCCCATTTCACAATCTATATATAAATTGAAATAGCTCGGTGAATGTGCATAAAAGTGAAAACCTTCAGCATTTTGAGTCCAAGCACAAGGAAGCAGCAAGTGATCTATGGACTCTGTATCACCTTCAAATAGTACACATCCATTGAGCAAGATAATATGTCTCATCAGAAGATTATCTTGAGTTTAAATCCTACCCGATGTAGCCTCTCAAGCAAAAAACACCACTCTCAAAGGGGTGAAGGAGTTTTAAATGAATCTCTACAAAAAATAGTCTGGCCATTCTTCCTTATTTGTTGTAATTAGCCAATCATAGAAGCTTTTAGCCTTAAGGATATCAGCGGTTGAACTGCTCCAGACCACCATATTATCCATACAAAATCTACTTTGACCTCCTTTAGCAATAGAATGACAGTAAAGAAACTCTAATTTTCAATCATTTGTTTGCTTGATGAAATCTACATTCCAGTGGAAGTGCATTTCCTGATGTTACTAAAGCTCATTATCTACCTACAACTCAAAAAGAAACGACTCTTTAAAGGACATGGGGTACATCACATAGCTTGCCAATGGGAAATTCTCTGGCCATTCTCCACCTTAAAAGCCACACAACTCAAAAAAGTTTCCTGCGCTCTCCTAATCTCCTCCCACGCTGCCACACCATAAGTTATGTCAACATTGTTGGAGATTCATCTATTATGAGTAGTTCCACGCTTGGCTATGATCACTTCCTTCCAAAGAGAATTATGCTCAACTATGAATCTCCACAATAGTTTCCCTACAAGAGCTTTGTTAAATTCTCTCATGGACCTCACTCCAAGCCCGCCTCTTGCAAAGGTTACTCCTCTGCTTCCCGTTTACCTAACTAAACTCCCCCATTCTCATTGGTTCCTACAAAACCTTCTTTGAATACTCGGGATTCTATTTGCTACTGATGCACGGATAGGGGAAAGGGAATGAATTATATAGGGAGATTGAGTAGTTTTCATGACAATTAATCTTCCACCCTTTGAAAGATACCCCCACTTCCACCTTTGCTAGCCTTTGTTTAAATATTTCTGCTACTCATCCCAAATGGCTTTCACCTTGTGTTTTGCACTATAGGGAAAGCCCAAGATGTACAACTCGGAGGCTTCCAAGCCTACACCCAAGAATGGATGCCAATAATTGCTGTTCATTACCCGTCCAACTGGGATGATCTCACATTTAGACAAATTCATCTTTAGCCCATGAACCATGGCAAAACATAAAAGGATGCACTTGAGGAGAGTTTGCGGGGTAATATTGCCATAAATGATGATGTGTCATCTGAAAACAAAATGTGGGAAACAAAAATAGCTTCCCTCTCCTTGTAATTCACATTAATGCACAATTTCCACCGCTTTGGAGAGCATCCTTCTCAAGACATCCATATAATGTAAAAGAAAGGAGAAAGAGGTTCTGCCTCACACCACAAGAGGACTAAAAATAACCTTTTGAAAAGCCATTTACTGATATTGAGAAGGAAGGAGGGGACATACACTTCCTTATCTAGCCTCTGTTTCTCTCCAAAGCCCATTCTCTCCCTGAAGTGCAAAGATAATCCTAACAAATATTGTAGTATCCCCTTTCAATATCTATTCTACAGATGATACCATCCCCTCCTGGTTTCGCATCAGTAAATTCATTGGCAATTAGAACTGTATCGAGAATGGTCTACCATCTCCATGCTACAAAAGCATGTTGATACTTTCCCACAACTCTCCGTATAACTTCTTACAACCCCTAAGCTAATACTTTATAAAACAATTTATACATAATCAAGTGATCGTAGTATTTTATAAGTGATGGTATCAAAACAGTTAGGGCCTTGCTTAATTTCCTGGTTATCATCATTTCATGGACGATATTATTCCAGGAAAGTCTCTTTGCAAAATAAATTTCTGAAAAGATGTTATGTTGTTTGGGGAAAATATTAAATAGTGTTCTATTATATTATCATAACTCTTGAACAAGGTACATTTGCTAGCAGTAAGTAAAGAAAAAGACGAATTCTGGATCTACCTTCTTGAAGTTGTTCTTTTGAAATTTGATTTATTTTTTTTTTGTTGGCCGAAAAATGATTCTTGTGGGAAAGAATATTCGATTGCCCAACTAAGGAACATGGGGAAAATGTTTGTTAGATCTTTTTTTTTTTTGTGTGTGTGTGGAACAAATGGAGCCTAAGTTTGCTTTTTCATTCCAAGAATATGTTTGAGGATGAATATTTTGCAAGTATGGTCCATTGGTGTATCGGTGTGGTACTGGGAGGATCCGATTCAGTTATTCTGATAAAGTGAAAACTATGCAACAAGTGAGTAGTTGTATGAGGGCTTATTGCTAATGGGAAGAGGCTTTCAGTGAAATTGTTGCACCTTATGCACGAGAAGGATGATGCTTTTTTATTTATTTATTTATTTTCCCTTTGGAATATAGTTAGGAAAGTAGTTCAAAATAAATTTATCATCAATATTGAAGTTAGAGATATCTTAAAAGGTGTATGAAGACTTAGGGCTGCACTAGGAGAGACCATCAATTAAATGATTGCCCTTATGTGAGAGAAGGATGATGTACTATTATGGGGAAAATGGTCGTGGATGAGTTCAAAATAGATTTATCAATGGTGTTGAAGGAAGAGATCTCTCAGGAGGACGAACTCTAAGGCATGATTAGTGCTTTAGGTGTGGATGATGATCATAAGCAACATTTGCACACGATGCCTACTCAATTGGCATTTAGACTTCATAAATATAGGTAGATAGTGTGACTTCTTCATGAAGCGTCTTGAGAAGGTTGTTCAATCTTATCACTACTAAGACTTGACTTGTTTCGGTTGCTAGTTTCATCTCTATTTTAGTGAATAGATGGATAACATTGTGGTTAAAAAGTGCTAGGAGCTTGTAAAGCAATAGGACTTCCTAGCTCAGTGTGTAGGGCAATAGTAGGTGCTCCCCCCTGTAAAGTGAGGCACTTGGAAACTTTTGTCCATAAATGTCTAATCCTTGGCAAACCAAGATACTCGCTGCAATTTTAATACAATGAAGATACATATATCTATCCTATACGCATTTTGATAAGTCCAAAAAACCTTAATAGTGTCTATCGATTTCAGAGACCAAATTTATGAAAATAATGACAATTTCAGGCAACTTGACAGATGTGTTTTCTAGGTGGAGGGTAGCATGGTGTTTGCAGGATAGTTTACAACATGGTTAGATTCTCAAGAGGGAGGGTTGAATGTTATTAGAAGTAAAACCACAAATAATCCCTTCAACATTAGGCCTATTTTCAAATAACCTTCGTAACACAAAAAGACACATGAAAGATCCCTTCCTTTTGAAAAAAAAAAAAGGAGAGAGATTGATTGAAATAGTTTCTGGCATTATCAGAACGAAATCGTTTAGTTTTCACATCAAATTGTGTTTTGATCATGTTGTAAAAATTGGAAAAAACAGTGCCAACATTAGATTTATTTTTCGAAAGATAGATCTACGTTACTCGTGTACAATCATCAATAAACGAAACAAAGTACTTTGCACCAGAAATGTTTGGAACTGTGGAGGGCCCCCCAATATCACCATAAATGAGAGAAAAAGAATTAAGAGTTTTTCTATTGCTTATTGAAAATGAACAAGTTTGTACCGGTAAGTTCACAATCATCACAATGAAAAGACTCAAGAGTAGACCCATATAGATGATGACAGAAACATCAACTTAAGGACATTAAACGATGGATGACCTAAATGACGATAGTAAAATCATATTTTATCTTTATTTGACATGACAAACTCAGAAAGAAGTGATGCAGTAGAGAATTCTTAACTATTGTTCTTCCATTTTGATCTTCCAAGTATCTCTCTCACTAGCACATCCAATCATCCTCCTCGTGCCGTGCTCCTGAACTACATAGTATGAAGGAAAAAAGGTTTCACTGCAATTGAAATCGCAGGTAAGCTTTTGAATGGAAACAAGATTTGCAAAGAGTTTCCGAACATGTAGGACATTTTTTAGCAATGAAAGAATTGCTTATACAAATGTCCCTTTGTCCAGCTACAGTGGTGATGGACCCATTAGCTATAGTTATTTTCTTATGACTAGAGCAAGGAGTATATGAAGAAAAAAGGTTGGAGGAATAGGTTATGTGATCAGGGGCTCTAGAATCTATTACCCATATATTTGGAGAATTTTTTTTTTCTGAGATATTAGTAGCACAAAAGGAAGACTAGATACTTGAAAATGCTAGAGAACATGTCCCTTGTGATGACTCCCTTCATTGCTCGATTGAGTGCTCACCACACGTGCTTGGCTTTTGTCATTGGGGCTTCAGTTGGGCTTGCCGTGAAGTTTCCAGCATTCATTGGGGCTTCAGTTGGGCTTGCCGTGAAGTTTCCAGCATTGCTTCTTAGTATAGCTGTGCTTCTTGCAATACGTGCAAAATGGGGAATCTCGATTGGTGGACTCGAGTTGATTTGCTTGATTGAGAGGAGTTCGATTCCTTTAAACTGACTGCTTTGGTCCCTGAACTATCTCCTCTATGGGTCTCAAGCATGACACTCCGTTGTCCCTCTTCTACTCAGATAATTGAAATTGTCTCATTCAAGGAGGGCAAGCCCTCCTTTCCCAAAATCTGCACCCTAACAATATCAAATTTGGCATTTAGTGTTGTGGCATAAATGTGGCATCCTCCACAAATTGCTTCAGTGTTGTGGCATCCTTGCTGCAGTGCATTCAAATACATTGGTAATGGTTCTTTTCCTTCCACAAGCCTTGCAAGAAACTTGAATATTCTGTGACAGTTCAAGTCTCTTGTTTGGTTGCTGAAATTTTTGTCTTAATTTTGTAAATTTGGGCAACGTCATGAACCTTGGAGTATGCTTGTTGGACAACATCCCAAATCTCCTTGGAGGTTTGGAATTTCCGAAAGCATTGAATTCCACAATGATGACATCACCATGGAATCTTGTTCATCCCATGCATCGAATTTAGGATCCCCTTTTTAGGCTCTATGCTGAACAAATGGCACAGTTTGCCTCTTCTCTTTAGAAACATACGGACCAACTGTGACCACATTAGGTAGTTTTTCCCATTTAATTGATATGCAGCTTGTATATTCTGTAATTCTCTTATTGAGACGGTAAGAGAACTCTCGGTGGCATGCACTTCCTAAACAAGGTTGGTTTTGGTTGACTTAGACATTGTGATTTGAAAGGATTTGATGGAAAAAACTGGGAATCTTAACATAAGAGGAATTCAGAAAAGAAGGAGAAGAGCAGGCAAGAGAACAACAATGAAGGCTGCACAAACACAGTGAAATATACTCTGTTTGTGGACTAAAAGCAGAGCAAAAAACAAAGACAAAAAAGTTTCAGTTTGATCTCCCAGGAAAAACCTAGAACTCTGATACCATGACACAAAACTGGGATGAATATTTTTTCTATGTTTTTCATTAATTGAATAAAATTGTAGATGACAATTTATAAACTACTCTCTAGGCTACAAGAATCAGGAAGCTATCTAGTCAAATCATATAAAAATAGGAAACTATTCTAGTTTACAAAAATAGGAAACAATCTAATCGAATCTTACAAAATAGGAAATTGCCCAAAGTTAATCCTATATCAATCCTCAAAAGTGAATCCTATATCAATCCCATAATTCAAAGAGTCAAAAAGTCACACAATCACACGACTTTTTTAATATGGCCACATCATTTGACAATATCTACTTTCGTGATCATAGGGGCTAATGCAAACCCATTAAGTTTTATATCAACCTATTTAGAGTATTGCAAGGGGAGTGCCATTGGTGTACATGAAAACTAAACCCAAGATTTAATGGCTTATGAACTAATGTTATGCATCCACTTTAGTTACTTAACATAATACCTTAAACGAAGAAATTGGTTTCCAAACAACTACAAACATTAAGCACAAAGACATTTAATTAACCCGACAAATCACTAGAACACAAACAACACATAGAAACCCCATATGGAAAACCAAAGACTACATCTAAACCTGAGACAAAAGAATAAAAAAATATAGAGAAAGAAGAAATCAACATATATATACCATTAATTCCAAAACGCATTGTCTTTTACATAAGATTTATAAAACTAAAACACAAAGACAATGAAGGGAAGTCACACTTGAAAGAAAACCCCAATCTTTAGGCTCGTTGCTTGTATCTTCAAAAGCCCCCTCCTTTTCTTCTCCTTTTCTCTCTTCTTCTCTGTAGTTCTCTCTCTAAAAAAAAAAAAAGAAGGATGAAGAACGAGGCAAAAGCCTCCAAAATGAGCTTTTATGGCTCTCTAACAGGGGGTAAGGTTTGGGGACAAAAGACTATAATACCCAAGCCAAATAGTAAAGAAAAGAAGTGAGATCTGCCTCTCGTGATTTGTCGCTGCTTCTTAGTGACACCTTCTGGAATGGCAGCACACGGTGCTCAACTTTAACGCGATTTTTCCTAACTTCCATTCGAATCAGACTTCGATCAGACATGAAAGTGGTAACCCCTATGTTTTATCTTTCCTTAGCAACTTGAATTGCCTCAATCGAATACTCAAATTATGTCAATCTTTTCCATCATAGTGTCAGGATGTGAAATAGGGGCAACAACTAGGGTCTCTATTTAGTTTTTGTTCTTTGGCTTTATTTCATCCCTCCTTATTACCTACAAAAACACAAACAAAGAGAAATAAACTAGAAAAACATAATTTTGAGGCAAAAACAAGAGGGAAACTTAATAGAAATCCACGTAAACATATATAAAAAAATAGGCAAAATTTAGGCCCTATCTGTTTTCATAGTGCTTACTTTTTACGCAATCAGCCATAAATCCCAAACGTTTTTGCCATGAACTTTTGATTTGTCAGGTGAAACAGAGTTCCTAACATAACAAAAGCCCAAAGTTTCTAGGATTTCTACAGTGTGATATTGAGTATGAAGCATAATAATGAGCATCATGCAATGGTTGCTTTTAACTATAATTAGACGTTTTCACACACTTGGAGGAAATAAAATATATATTAAATTTATTTTTTGGTAAATTTATTTCTTATTAATGATTATTATGAGTTATTGTTAGAAGTCTGTGGTAGAAGCTTCTTAAGTTTTGAGAGATTTATATGGGAGTTCTCTTAACGATAGGTATTTATCACGTTGAAACTCTCTCTATTTTCTAGGAGTAAATAAATTCAGTATACATGGGTATTTTAAATTTAAAAATAGACAATAACTTGTTAGATACTAAAATTGTCTATATTATTATGGGTTGGGAAGGACAATTAACTGGATTTTTTGTATTCATGGATCTCAAAATCAGATCACTTATATTCTATTGCAAAATCTTTTTCTACAGTTATTTGATTATGATCATGAATCATAATTTCAGTTTCATTTTCTTTTGTTAAACATTATTTATATGTTTGATATTTTAATTATATTATCATCAAAGCTTAATTTTACTACTCCTTGTTTGTGGTAAATACTTAATATTTCTACTCTAATAGAGTACTAAATATTTTACTTTGTATTTTGTTGGACAACTCAAAAATAGAAATGGATGAAGATGTTGAAGAGGTAGACCTGTCAAAGAAAAGAACAAAAAATAGAAAAAGAAATAAAGAAGAGGTTTTTTAAATTAAATGTGTTTTTTTTGGGGGGGGGGGGAAGAGGGAGAGGGCTGAACTTTGCTCCAATTAAATGTGTTAAATTAAAAAGACCAGTTCACAACCATGCTGTCTCTCAATTCCTCAGCTTTGTCTTTTTACCCTTTGTTTCTTTCCTTTTCATCTCCTTCATGGCTTACACCATTGCTCCTCTGGTAAGCATTTTTTTAAGTGGTAATTCCAAAAAGCATGAATTCCATTTTATCACTTAAAATTCCTTTATGATCCAATAGCACAAGGGACTTCAATCCTATCAGCAGATATAGTAATTATTATTTTTTTTAAATATATCTTGATGTTCTCATTTTGTAAATACAACTGCCTTATATATAGAGATTATAGAAAGATCACAATTTTTACTCTATCAAAATACAAGTTAACTTCCCAAATCAATCGCATAGCATATTCCTTGATTTGTTCTTCCCATATATGGCTTTTATTCCTCTTTGATTTATTTTTCAAATGTTTTTGTATCTTGATTGTCTCCCAAATATGCTCTTGCCATGATTGATTTAGATCACCATCTCCATAGTTTTCTAATGTTAAATATAGAGATTGATGACAACATGTCCCATGATTAAAGGTCTTTTATCTGTGGTAGAATTATTCTTGATGCAATCCTTATAGGAAACGAGGTCGTGGGTGATACTAAGAGAAGAAACAAGATGAAAATCATTTTCACGCTCCATTAGTTGAGGTCTTCTGCTCTTACTAAGGGGGGTCAGTTGTGGCTTATGTCATGAATCTGAGGACCATTGTTTCAGTTGGAGGAGGTGGATAAAAAATTCTCTCTTTTTTGCTGCGCTCACAATGTTAATGGGAAGTTCAAGACCTAGTTCATTGGATCTAGTGGATTTCATATTGGTGTTGAGCTTCCCCCCTACCTTGTGGATGCCTTCAGTAGATTGTTAAATAGAGGACTAGATTGGGAAAAAAAAATGAGATTGTTGTTTCTCATTTGCAGTTCATGAATATATTATCCTTTTCCACTTTGATGTTGAAGATAATTTTTGTTCTTTAGATCTTTGGGAAAAATTTTCTCAAGGCTAAACCAGGGAAACGGTAGACCTTTTCCTCTTGATAGGTTGAAGTAATCAAGATCTTCATATCACCTATCTGAGTGTCTCATTAAGTGGTAATCCTACTTCATTTTGGGATCTAGGTATGAACTGGATTTTCAGAAGATCAGATGGTTGCATGCACTTTTAAGCTCCAAGAGCGCGTAATCCTCATCCAAGCTTCTTCAGTGTGCTTCTTTAATGTGTATATTTTTCAAGATCCTTGTTAGGATTTCCTCTTCAATATCGAAGATTCTGCAGGTATTCAGGGGTTGGAAGTGATAGAAAGGACCACTTGGTTAGATGAAATGTTTTTAGACCTACATCCTCTCTCCCCCTCCATTTTTTTTGGGGGGGGGGATCTATTTTTTGAATATAAATTTTGTAGGTGAGAAAATAGTTTTGTAACTTTCGGCACAGGCTAAGTATAGACTTATGTAATGGACAGGAATGTTGTTCATGTGAGTCCCTTCTGTTGAATTTCCTTTAAGGAGGGAAAACATCTTAGCATCCAACAACCCATTGAATTCCCCTGTTACATTCTGTGGAGGAGAAAAAATCATCATCCATACACGTATTTTATAATGCTTCCATCACTTGTACATTTCAGAATGAGGCACAGTTTTTCATTCGTTACAAAGCCTTGACTAATCAAACTGAAAGTTCTTGAATATTGTTGTACTTTTTAAAAGTGTCCAGGTACATTGCCCACATTTACCCCGATTGCTCACCAACTAAAGGAAAAGTTCTTTTCATTTTTTTTTTGTACTGGACCAACCGGTATTCTGACTTTACTCGACTAATCCGGTCCAAGCATTGTGGGGCCCATTAAAGGGATGACTTTTTCAAATCCCTTTTCTCCATTCCTAGGGTTCGAACTCGAGATCTTTGATTAAAGGGGTAGAGTATTCGACCACTCAATTCAAAGGAGTTTGGTAAAGTTCTCTTCATTGAGAGAAGGTAAAACTCATTTTTCTTTATTCATAGTTAAAATACCCAAAAGAAAAGAAAGAAGAAAAAAAAGAGATTATGGAATCGGAATTGCTAGCAATAAATATTATAAGCAATGCCCTGGGATATCGAGAACTAACTTTGAGACAAGCAAAAAGTTGAGCACTTTCTTTTCAGATTAGAATAGAGAGGTGTGTGATCTTCGCCTTCCCCGTTGAAAGTGACGATGAAGCATTCAAGAAAGCATATGAATAGATGCCTCCCGAGTATATTGCCCTAATTCGTCAAAACCTTGCATAGCAAATGCACATTAAAAGTCCGAGGAAAGGAAGGGAAGGAAGGACACAAAATAAAGTTACCAAGGCTCAAGAAGCTGTCCAAAAATGGGCAGAATGTAGACCCAATTAGACACCCTATTAGAAGCCCAAAAAGAAGCCCTAAATGGGTTGGCCAATGAGGGTTTTTTAGTCCACATAATGAAGCATCAAAACACATTAAAAGAGCCCAAGAAAACTTCATTCACGGCCCAAGAAGAAGCTCAAACAATGTAGGGGCTGAATGGATAGAATTTGTAACGGCTAGTTTTTGGGTTTGTATCTACCGATTAGTTTTTTTCTCTACCAGCTAGTAGGACCTTTTAGGCTATAAATAAGTCTCCTCTCTTCACTTGTAAATCATCTTGGAGCATTCTCTCTTAGCATACTTAGAGCATAGTCTCTCTCACAAATTGTCTCTTTATATTTTCTAGAGCATTGTTTCTACAAATGTCTTATATTTGATATTTCATCAAAACAATACAATTGATTTCATTTTCACGAATTCAAGTTTCTTTCTTTAGTTGTTCATCAACATCTTCAAACCACATTCAAATTTTCAATCATTGCTCACAAAACCCAAGCTCAACCACCAAAACTTTCGCACTCCAAGAATTTCAACATAGTATCAAAGCAGGTTGCATTTCCTCTTCTCACTTCCAAAAATTACTCACAATGGGTGGAGATTATGCTGAGGCTCTTGAATTTATACAACTCATTGGAACATATCCAAAACGAGCCACTTGATGCATTCAACTCCGATTTTGAGAAATGGAAGAAGAAGGATGATTACATCTTGATGCTACTAAACTTGCTGGACAAGGCTCATCAAATGATGGTGGCCGGTTGTTCAAGCTTCAAATCCATGTGGACCACTCTTGAAGGGCTGTATGGGAACAAACACAACTTGAGAAGGGTATTTGAACTTCAACAACAAATCTTCGAACTCCAAAGAGGTGACAAAATTCTACCCCAAATCTTTGGCGACCTTGAAAGGCTGTGGACAAAATTGGAGACATTGAGGTCACTAACAATGGATCTCAATATTCTACAATAAAGGAGAAATGAAGACAAGACGTTTGCCTTGCTCATGTCTCTTGGAGAACCATTCAAAGAGGTACGCCAAGAAATCCTATGAAAGGAAGCTCCACCATCCTTTGAGGAGGTAAGAGGAATGATCCAAAGGGTCAAAACCTCTAAGAGGCTTGATGAAAAAAGCCGACCACAAATGGAGGCCTATGGCTTCAAGGTAATGGTGGAAGAGCAACATGCTGAGAATGTGTGCTCCCATTGCAAAAGAAAATGCCACACCAAAAAAAGGTGTTGGAATCTTTATCCAAACCTCAAGTCAAACAGAGCTAGGTCGGATCAAAAGAGGAGTGAATTGCCTATTAAAGGTATAAGCTCCAATCTAAATTTAAATATTTTTAAATATATGCATTGCCATATTAGAAAAATCCCTTATATGTTTAGAGAAGGATACAAGTACATTATATCATTCATTGATCATCACTCTAGATATATATGAGTGTATATGTTTAAGGAAATGGCACAAGCATCTAATGCATTTAGTAAATACTATCATCTAGTTACTAAGGTGTATAGTGCATCTTTTCAAACATTTAGAATGGATGATAAATAAATTATATGTCCTGACTTTGAAAGTTTTTTAAATCAAATGAGCATAAGATTAGAAATTATGAGTCGGGAAAACCTAATTATAAATGAGTGACATAAATATGCTAGTATGTTTTTTATTAGAAAGTGCACATATGACTCACGAATATTGATGTGATACAATTAGTATCGCCACACACTTATACAACCGCATTCCTCAAGATGCACAGGACGATAAGTCTCTATTAGAGATAATTAGAAGTAGCAAACCAAACCTTATGCATTTTAGAACATTCGGGTGCGTTTGCTACATAAAAGGGGAGCAATGCATATTCTTAGGATATAATCCTAGAAAAAATAGATATATTTACTATAATCCTAAGATTAACACGGCATATATGTTGAAAGATATGAAATTTATTGAAAATGAGTATTATTTTGTAGTATTAGGTGATAAAGTATCACTAAGTCTGCCTATGGAAGCTCCAATTAAGGAGCAAGGGGGAGAACAAGAATGCCATGTGCATGTAGCATGTCACGCCCAAGTCATTAAGGGGGAGACAAAAGACAAGGCCAAAAAGAAGAAGAAAAAGAACAATAAAAAGAAGCTAAGGAAGCTCAACCATACAACTTTACCTTCGCAAGTTATGACTCCATAGAATTCCACTCGTCGGACTTGAGGGGGAGTGTTGAAAGTGACGATGAAGCATTCAAGGAAGCATGCGAATGGATGCCTCTTGAGTATATTGCCCTAATCTGTCAAAATCTTGCATAGCAAATGCACATCAAAAGTCCAAGAAAAGGAAGGGAAGGAAGGATACAAAATGAAGTTACCAGAACTCAAGAAGCTATCCAAAAATGGGCAGAATGTAGACCCAATCAGACACCCTATTATTAGCAGCCCAAAAAAGGCCCTAAATGGGCTGGCCAATGAGGGTTTTTAAGTCCATATAAGGAAGCATCAAAACACATTAAAGGGCCCAAGAAGAAGCCCAAACAATGTAGGGGTAGAATGAGCAGAATTTATAATGGCTAGTTTTTGGATTTGTGTCTACCGGTTAATTTTTGTGTCCACCGATTAGTTTTTTTGTTTACCGATTAGTTAGACCTTTTAAATTATAAATAAGTCTCATATCTTCACTTGTAAATCATTTTTGAGCATTGTCTCCCTTAGCATACTTAGAGCATAGTCTCTCTCATAAATTGTTTCTTTATATTTTCTAGAGCATTTTCTCTACAACTGTATTGTATTTGATATTTTATCAAAATAATACAATTGAGTTCATTCTCACAAATTCAAGTTTCTTTCTCTTATTGTTCATCAACATTTTCAAATCACATTCAAACTTTCAATCATTGCTCACCGAAACCCAAGCTCAACCACTAAGACTTACGCACTCCAAGAATTTCAACATTCCCTCACTTTTTTGGCAACATGATTATGGTGCTTCACTGTTCATTTCCAGCAATAGGAATTGTGACACTATATGAAATTGCTGGACTGAAGAAGTTGCTCAGGATGGAAGCTGTCTGAATTTTGTTATCCAATTTGTAGGTATCAGGATAAACACTTAGCTAATTCAAATAATGTTTTGTTCTTTAGTTTATTTATTTATTTATTTTAACAAGGATAATAGTAAAATCAAGTACTCTGGTTCGTTGTTACAGGCAATGCTATCTGGCATCTGTAAAAATGGTGCCTGACTTTCACTACCATGATATATTCTCCAGAGATTTGCATGTCAATACAATTATACATGTTATCATCATCCCTTTGGTATGACCAGTATCAATATATCCAAATGACAAACTGGCAAAAACTTGAATTCTTCCGGAGTCTTCATCTTTTTGTCTGTGAATCCTTAAAAAATGAAGCTGCACATATTTTACTATTATTGCATCATATCAGTCTCAATTTTCTGAATGGAATACTTTAGCTCCTGTTGAATATTCGTCCTTGAAGGTGACATGACAATATCATTCCAAACTGACCAGGCGTTCAGTGCTGGGTTTGGGCGCTTGTAGATTTCATATATGGAGGTTGCTTCCTCATTTAACTGGGCCACCTTCTTCAGCCAGTGTATTTCATCTGGATCTACCAGCATGGTCTTGTCTCTGTCTTTCCATCCTATCAACTTCAGAATTGCTATTTTGTTAGAAATATACCTGATTAACAACAAAATTTTGAAACTATTTTGTGGCTATTTTTGGCTGATATAGTCCTGCAGGACATAATTTTTCTGCCGCTATCCATGCAGCTCCAACAGGTATTGTGTGTGCTATTTTCAATTCAAGTGCGTAACAAATATGTGAGCCAAGGTTGACATTTAATATATTGAGCATCACCTATCAGGTTTATCTTAGCTTATCATTCCTATAATTGTCATAACAATGGAATTATAGCCAATTTCATTGAAGTGCCTAGTTCCTGATGTTGGAATCTTCCAGTGGCCGTAAAATCTCAAACCGGGTAAAAAATAAATAAATTGATAAAGGAGAATTTCAGATGAATGGTTCGCGGGTTACCTTAGCAGGGCCATCTAATGCATTCGTACAATATAGCCTGGCATTGTCAACTAAGTGGCAATATGTTGTAAATGCATTGGCAAATCTCTTGTGAGATCTCAACTATGACCTCACCCTCACAGCTCCTCTTGTCATTATGGCTCTCCTGCAAGCATTCTCATCGTTTTTTAACCGAGGTACAGGTAATTTTGTATATCTTTGTTCATGTATGTGGCCATCAAGCAAAATTTTCTCAAGGAAAATAGAAAGGGAGAAACCACAATACGTCATACCTTATACCTCTTATTACTGCTAAATAAGCATCACAAACAACTCCAACCAGCTCTATCCTGTATGGTCTTCTCTTTTTAGTTCCTTCTTGTTCTTGTTCTTGTTCTTCATCAACTTGTTCCCAGTAGTTCTCAGTTACAGTCCCGTCCTCCCCTACGCTGTAACCGACTCCCATTCGGTAGCGACGGTGATGAACATTCCGTGCCATTGTTATTGTCTGCACAGCAAAAGGTTCCCAGGAAAGGGTGCCATCCATGATCACATCCCGTCCTTCATTTAGTGCTGTCACTAGCAGGGAAGATGCTGCATCCGTTGATGATTGGTACACCTGTTCAAAGTCATTTTCCTAGCTTTACCTCCTAAAGAGTAATCACCTCCACCCAGATTAAGACAAAAGGAATTATGATCCTGAGCCAACTCAATTAGTTTGTAGCTATTGAGTTGAAGTATGAATCAGCTTAATATGCATAGTATATTAAAGTAACTTCAATTGGGCTCATCCTGGGATGAATTATGATAATTGCCTTTTTGTTTTTGACCGGCAATATCATGCAGCTTCTCAATTTGTGAATGGGGATCCTCATGAAAATTTATACTGTGTTCATCCCTTTGAGTTTGCAGATGAAAGCAGCAGTTAATTTGACTCGGGAATGTTCAAGTCCAAGTTGCAGTGCAGCTGCTATCATAATCTGAAAAGTAGGGTGGCTGGAGCTCATGATTTTGTTGCGAAAGGGTAACAGTGGTATAGTTTGGGCTTGTCTTGGAAGTTTTGTCTTTTTTTTTTATTTGTTTCTTAAGAAATTTAAAGATTTTGGAGGGCAAAAAGATGCTTGACTGCTTTGGTGACGTGCGCTTATAGTGATTCCTTGGTTGAAATGTCAGAATCTTTAGAAATCGGACCAATCATTTGTTTATGGGATAAGGTTGTATTTTATGCTTATCTGGGGGGTTTGGCCTGGGGATTTAAAAAGATTGTAGGTCGGAAAAATTGAGGAGGGATTGCAGAGCAATTATCCATTGGTTGATCTATTGTTCCTTTTCCACTTTTGATAATTTTTCATTCCCAGAGCTTTTGTATATTTTTTGGTACATCTAATACAATTACTTTTTCAAATTTTTTTTTAAAAAGAGTCAAGTTAGATTTCTTATTTACAGACTCAATTATCGCTGATCAGATGACTAACTAGTTTTGATTCACTTGGTTGTTTTCCCACTTGGTATGTTTTATTCCTTGCATTTATTTTTTATTTTTTATTTTTTAATTGGTATTGGCATATGAAGTAGCCAACCTTTTCTTTCTTACATTTAACTCTTCCTTTTGTTGCTTTAGTCTACAAACATTCTTGTTTGATGATTCTCAATACTTTGTTTCCTAGTTGACATGTGAAAGATTCATGTTCAGGCATGCACATCTCTAACCCCCCAACCAAAGAAGAAAGAAAACCACAACACTCGCTTGAAGATCTGTTGGTACATTTTGTTTACCAGCTCAGTGGTACGAAGCATGTCATGGTGATGACCTCTGGAGCTGAGAGCTTTGTAGATGACATCGGATTCTTTAAATGCATCTGCCTCAACAATCACTGCACTGCCTGCTGCTCCTGACCAGAATGGCCAGTTTTGTTCTTTTTTTGGTTATACAAGAATTTGAACATCGGATCATCAGGTTGGGGGAGAGAGGTTTGTAACACTATACTGTCCCCTTGGGGACAACCTGTTTTGTTCATTTTTCAACTCATTAGGTCACATGATATTTGTCTGGCTATGGTGTTTGTTAGGATTCATTTGGTCGAGCTTTTATCTGCTTACTCTTTAAGAATGTCTTTGAGCACAGTGCTTTTCCCAGCTCCCATTCCACCCCCCATCAGCAGTAGAACCGGACTTCTTTCACTGTGAGCCATTGGTACCATCACATCCGTGCATGAGTCGTCATTGCCTACAAGTCCAATGGTTTTCATCTCTTCCACCAGTGTTGTGAACACTCTGGCCACCTTAAGGTTCTTTGTTACTGTTTCAGATCTCCTTTCCCTGTAAGATATTGTCATTAAACGAAGACACCATCAGCACCATCAGCACCATCATTATGGTTTAAGTGGAGTAAGTCCTACAACAGGAGTTTGTTCGTTTGCTAGTCACGGGCAAAGGGCGGGGAGCCCCCCCACCCCCCCCCCCCCCCAAAAACAAAAAAAAAAGGCATCTTGGGCAAAGGCGAAGAGGATAAACCGATGCTTCTCTTAATTTTGAACGTACGTGGTGAAAGTATGGGTTATTTATCAAAATATTAATTTTTTAATTAAAATTATTTGATTATTATTATTATTATTTTTATTTTTTAAATTATTGATTTCGCATTTTTAGAACTTTTAGAATTATTCGTGAAATTATTTTAAAAAAAATTCATGATTTTGCAGTTTATAGCCGCAAAACATAAGCGTGAAATAAAATTTGCACTCAAATGCGAAATCTCTGTGCCCTTTTCTTTGCCCGACAGAAACCGCATAACCTCTCTAAGGGGGAAGAATGATGCACGTAAGGGCTCCACTTGGCCATTTGTGGGGGGGGGGGGGGGTTTAGACTACTTTTGAAAAATTATTTGATATGTTTCTTTTTTCCTTTTTAATCTTTAAACGTGTTAGACTAGAAGGACTTGGAATTGGAACCAAGGGTGAGAAATTCATTGTTATTGTCTTCTTTGTATTTCATTTGAAGCAAAATGCATTAATATTTTTCTTATTGTGGATAGGGAGTTCAACTTCCACTTTGAAAACCCACATGTTAAATTGAAAGGATTTTACATGACTTTCTCTGAATTTAATATAATAAATTTGACTTAAAAGTACTTTTAAAACCGTATTAAGAGAAAATTAAATATAATTATTATGATAGATATTAAAATAATATAAATTAATTAATAGTTTAACAGTCATAATATCAACAGATTAATCTTAAAAGAATTTAAATATTTTAAATTTTCATAATTAGGAACATTTTGTGATTTTTTCCTCGAAGAGGAAAAAAAAAAACTTTGTAATTTGTGAGGACGATCCATGAAAGTGATCATAAAGGTTAAGTGGGGCCCTTATATTCTTCGGGTTATTTACTAAATTATTGTGAATTTTAAAAAAATTATTTAAATATGATGATTTTTTTAAAAATATTGATTTCGTACTCTAGTGTGAAATTAGTTTCCTATTTGAACCAATTTTTTATTCTTTTTTTTTTGTTTCAAAAGGTGCAAATATGTGGATTCAAATTTTAGATTTAAGATTATGAGACATTGAAATGATAACTATCGGATCACAACATGTTGTGGGGTTGTTGTTGTTTTTTTATTTATTTTTATTTTAATTTTTAAACAACTCAATATATTAAAATAATTAAAATTATATATATATATATATATAAATTCTTTTATTTTTTATATTACATATTTTCTAAAATTTAATAAATTATTTTCTTATTTGATTATAATTTTTTATATTATTTATTATATAATTATTTATGTAATAAAAATATAATTATTAATTATAAAATAAATAATATAAAAAATAAAATTATGAACAAATAAGAAAATAATTAGTCGAATGTGAGAAAATATGTAATATTAAATATAAAAATTTTTTTGTATAAATATTAATTATTTTAATATATTGAGTTATTTAATTATAAAGCAAATAATATAAAAAAATAAAATTATGATCAAATAAGAAAATATGTAATATAAAATATAAAATAATTTTTATAAAAATATTAATTATTTTAATATATTGAATTATTTAAAAATTAAAAAAATTAATAATAACCACATATCATACTATGATCTAGTGGTTATCACTTCAATATCTCATAGTCTAAAGTTTAAAATTCGAATCCACATATTTATATTTTAAAAAAAAAAACAAAAAAATACTAATTTCGCACTCTGAGAATGTGTAATCAATATTTTGGAAACAAAAAAAATCACTATATTTAAATAATTTTTTTTTAAAATTCACAATAATTTAGTAAATAACTCATCATTCTTCCCTATTAGACAGGTTTTATGGTTTTTGTCGGGGAAAGAAAAGAGTAGAGAGATTTCGCACTCTGTGAGTGTGAATTCTGTTTCGCATTTATAGAGTGCAAATTATGCTTTGCAGTTACAGATTGCGAAATCATAAATTTTTTTAAAAAATGAAAATTTAATGAATGGTTTCGTATTTTGAGAGTATGAAATCAATAATTTAGAAAATAAAAAAATAATAATAGTTAAATAATTTTAATTAAAAAAATAATATTTTGATAAATAACACGCGAAAGTATTTTGGGGTGGGTTGTACTTGCAATCGTTACAGATCTGTGATTGCCATAGAAGGAACATATGGAAAAAGCCAACAAATAATTTCTGATGGGGGCCCCTCTTGTATGTTCATTCACCATATCACTTTCTGTATTATTTTGGGGCAAACCATCTTGTGTTCGTCATGGATCTGTTTTATAATATTGTAAAATTGAAAAGTTGGATGCACAAACGGGATCATGAGGAGCAGTCCACCTGGGAGCAGCCAGGACAATGTGCTTGAGCTTCTTCCTCGGCTCAGAATGGTCGGTGGACATCACCTGAAATGTTCAAAATAATTCACTGAAACATCACATCGTAGAAAATTCTCTCTCTCTCTCTCCCCCCCCCCCCAAACGTTAGGATCTTTCTGCATACCTGACTCATCCAGATCGTGTATAGAGAAACAGCGTGAGAGAGAGAGAGAGAGAGAGAGAGGCGCAATGGGGGCGGATACAGAAAAATAGGATCATATGAATTAATTACCTACATAATGTGACAACCTTTCAAGCCTTTCAACACGGCCGTATTCCCCTAATATGAGGAATGGAATGATCTTTCCATCCTCGTATTTTCTAAACTTGCACTGCATTGCTGCAGCAATGGCCAGCCCGAGGGTTGAGGCCACCACCATTTTCAGGATGGATGGTGAATCGCGATCATCATCTGCATATCAAAATTGAGAAAAACCAATCAAATTTCTGAGGAATTTTGCTTAGCATGAATAAGTAGGGGAGAGAGAGAGAGAGAGAGAGAGAGAGAGAGAGAGAGAGAGAGAGAGAGAGAGAGAGAGAGAGAGAACAATGTTGGCATGGCTTACCTTTATGCATGCTTTTGAAATAAAAAGGATGAGACTTGAATAAAATGTAGAAGCTTTTTTTTTTTGTTTCTTGAATCTCATATGAGAGAAAAAAGAAATGTGTTGGCTTTGCTTTTGCTTTTACCGCATATTTGAATCGAGTTTAGTTGGACGAAAGACAAATGGGTATGCGAATTTTGTTGGGGACCGGTGTCCATAAAATATAATAAGTTAAAGTTATTCTGTAGGGCTATTTAATTGGGTAATTGCTCTTTTTATTATAAATATCATGAAATTTAAAAAACTATATATATATTTATGAAAATTTAAATATCAGATTTAAAAAAAAAAACTTAAATAAATACCCTTTATCGGTCCATTGTCCTTGCAACAAAACCCCATTATCCCTTTTCTTTATTTTTTTGATACCATGTTTTGAATACCGCCCGCTATCCGGAGTTTCGACCCGACTAATCTGGACAAACCATTGTAGTGACTCTTTTTGAAGGACGGGTCTCCCAATGGGAAATACTCCATACACATAAGATTTCGATACTCCTAGTGGAAGGTCGAATTTCGATCATGTTTAAAAATATTTAATTTCATGTCTAGTTAAGCTAACCCACATCGGTATTATTCCTTTTCTCGCGGCAGCTAATTGACCATTCTTTCTAAATATGGTTGCTAATGTGATATATGACCCTACCTTAACTTACCTCATGGGATATCAGTCTCAGAGATAATACATTCTCCATTTTCATTAATTAAAAGAAAAAACCCATAATCCATAAAGAGGAAATTGTTTTGAGGGGATGAAGTTGGGAGACAAAATTGAAATCTCCTTTCTATGGTTTTATATGGCTCATGAAAGTTAATTGAATATTTTTTTAATTACTCAAAATAGAGGGTGAGGGTTTGTTTAACTCAATCAACCCTAACTCAATCAAAGTTAAAAACTGAAGTCTCCATTCTTTGGTGAGGGTTTGTTGTACTTTTCTCCTTCTTTCTCTATTTTTTTTTTTCTCAATCATCCATCGCTAGCAATGGCCTTTTCCATTCCCCCCCGTGGTAGAGGGTCTGAAACGACATCATTTTTGCTTGCATAGCAAGAACTCAAATCTCCGACATCGCACTGTTGTCAGAAGAG
Organism: Dillenia suffruticosa; assembly: GCA_033439265.1. Lineage (NCBI taxonomy): Eukaryota > Viridiplantae > Streptophyta > Magnoliopsida > Dilleniales > Dilleniaceae > Dillenia > Dillenia suffruticosa. Next base: position 22,194,306 of record JAVTVX010000020.1, on the reverse strand, counting down.
CTGGATTCCGCAACCTATCTCTCTCTCTCTCTAACTCGTGGTGCTTCTAATGCTGATGCAGAAACCGTTTCATCGTTAAGAAAATTTGCAGGCTCAACACGAGGTAATCTGTCTCTTTCCAAATTTCATTAAGTCCTCATTGGAATTCTAGAAGGAAAAGATTATTAAACGCAAACATACGTCTCCGTAAATTCCTCAAAGCATTTGATTGCCCTGAATTTTTGTTGAGATTCCAGTTGATTCTGTTCTTACCTTTTTACTCTAAAAAAACTGTATATGATGTTCGTTAACAACTTGTTGAATGAGAAGTACATTTGTGAGGCAATTAGGTCGCTTGTCATGTCTGATCAAGTTGGTTTCCAGAATTAATGTTGTTGGTTTAAGTTCTAGAAGCTCGTACATGATTTAATGTTGTATTGTAGCATCTTTGATTGTTTAAGCAATATGGGTGTGGGAAGAGGTCAAAGGCTTTCATCAAAATTATGGATTGCGGTGTGCTCCTAATGTAGTTATATTTGATGTGCCTTAAGCATGTGATATGGTTTCCTCTATGGTTGCACTTTCGGTATGGGAGAAGTGAAAGCAATTGGATGGATTTGATGATTTAGAGAGCCTAGGATCCTGATATGTGTATCAGTGCATGGTGATATTATATGGGTCTTCAAGGATAAGATCAGTCTCATGGTCTAGTTATTTCTAGGTAAGATTTGTGCATCCAAGATTAATAGGAAAACAATTGGCCAATGAGTTGCATATAACAACTTATGACATGCCTTCATGGGACAACTTGGAGATGCTTTGAGATTATACAGTGGTGCACATCTTATATGTTTGTTCAGGATTTGCAAGAAGCATAGTTTTTTGGGGGAATTGAAGATTGTTGATGGTTTGAACAAGTGGAAGACTTCAAAACTGTTGAGGAGTTACTTTGCAGATGGTCTAGTGAAGGCTTTGCGTCCGTTATACTATATGAATATGACAAGTGGGATTGGAAAAATGGGTGACTAAAAACCATCATTGGCCTCCTTTGCTCAATGGATGGCATTTTATTAGTTGAAAGCATATGTACTATTTATCTTTATGCTCTAAACTCCTGCTATTCTGTTTTAGGAGAAGGTCTTGTATCAAGCCATCGGCGTATAAGCTCTATTATGTCAAGTTCCAACCATAACTTGTACTTGGTTTTCACTTGGCATGCATGCATGCCAGGTATATCTGATGAGATATGTCAAACTGAATATTTTGTGATATACAGTACCTTGATTCTTCATTATGCATGCTCTATTTTTGTTTAGATTTCAATTGACCCATCTCTGCTTTGAGCTTTCTCTATATCTGTTGTTAACTCAGGAATAGCACTAATGTTTAGTGGAAACTTGATTTCTCTCCAAATTATTGTTTAAAGGTTTGTGTACCAAATTCTGTTTACCTTTGTTATCTTGAAGTTTCTTTTCATAAAGAAAATACTATGCTTATTAAGAAATTCAGAATTTAGGTATTACTCCAACCAACATAACTGAAGTCTAAGCAGCATTACCATGGCCCTTGAAGCACTTCTGAATCACCGTCTTGCGCCCATAAAGGAAAACTGAAAATGCTTGAGCTTCCTAGCAACAAACCCCACTGACATGGAAAATTCAAAGGGCATGTGGCATAAAAGTAAAATTAAACACAGGACTCCAGCCAATTTAAGAACTCTCACAAACAAAATTCCAACACAATTTAGCTATTAGCTTCAGGGAAAGCAGGTTTGACTCCTTAAAATAGCTCATTTTTGGCTATTAACTCATGGGTTTTGGTAGCAATTAGAAGCTAGGAGGGAATGTTATGACACATTCCTTGCATCTAGACTTTGTAGATGGAAGAAATGCAAGAATAATGGCCAAAACTCTTTGAGTAAAACTATGTCAGACACGGTCCCTTTCCGTTCTATATTATGGTGCCATGCGTCTGATGCCTTTTACTGCTTCACTTTCAATGTGGTTGGCTTGATCTAATTGTTTAACACTTCCCTGTTTACTTTTGTTTTCCTCTTTACATGATATTTTATCCTCTATATCTCTCTCTGTTTCTTTCTGTTTTGATGAAGATGAATAAATTAGAACCTTATCCTCTCATTTTGTATTCTACCGTTCTAATGAAGTTTCTTTTTCTTGAAAAGAAATTAGCTTCAGGAAAAGGAACTAACCAACTTCTAAACGTATTTATTCTGCTTTGCCTATACATATTAATCAAGACATTGTCATTTGAAAATGGTTTGCATCTTGAAGTTTCATTCATTAAATCATTCATCAACAGTGTGCAAGGACTTCATACTGATCTTTGATGTACAACTAAACTAACCCCATTATCTGCTTTTATGATACATGGAGGTTGGTATGATTCATAGAAGTGTTTCTTCCAAACTCAATATTACTCTTCTGAGGACTCTTCACACATGCTTGTTCTTGAGAAAAGAAAACTATATCTATGTCTTTAGTTTTCTTGCTTTTTCCAAGTGTACGAGTATGTGAATATCTTCCACGGTTGACCTATTTTGCATCAACCAAATGAATTTTCAAATATCATTTATTTCTTCGTTAAATCTCAAATTTCTGATTCTCACTAGAAGCTCAGTACCTTGATAGTTAAACAGTTTTGAATATCACCTTTCTTCACTTATCTTGGTTTAAAGTGTAATTGCTTTGTTCTGTTGGTAGTTTTCTAGTTTTCTATCTTACTGCACAAAGCCTCCAGAGCTTCCTAGTCCCTGCTCTGCTAAGTTAAAAGTTTCTCTTCTATCCCTCCAGTTAACTGCTTGGACTACTCTTTTGTCATCACTATTTTGACTCCCTAATCTCACGAAGAGTGCCATCATCTTGCTAATCCTACAAAATGCATTTCCAGGATCACATTCATTGCGATTTCTAATCAGTTCATCACAGCCAAATCATCTTTATTGGACTCTTTAATTTCATACAGATAGAAAATATGGTCTGACAGAATTGTATTTTATTTTTGGTATCCTACTTTCAGAGTCTCCTACCATATTCATTGTGAAGCAGAAAATACAATCTACATTCCTGTTACTTGCACCAGGCCACATGAAAGTTGCCAGGTCTTGATCCATAAACTAATTTTCATTACAGTATTTCTAACAACTTACTTATTTAGATCTCTCTGATCATTTCTTTTGCCTTGAACAAAGTTTTTTAATCTAAAAAGTCCAATGTCTATCCCCCCCCCCCAAAAAAAAAGAGAGTAACATCATGCAGTTTTCTGAATCTTAGGTAATTAGCCCCAGCATTAGTTTAACAGATATTTACCTTTCTAGGCATAATTCAGATACCCCTTCACCTTGGCACATATTTGCAAACAGCAGAGATGCCAACTCCGTCACCATACAATAATTGATGTTCAACTTTGTCACCTTTTATTTTGAATGTGGGCGTACTACTTGAGACATACATCCTCTATCAAATGACATTTGCCCCTTTTCCTTTTTACCCTTGCTTGTACCTAAATAAGTGCTGGTTCCATGTGACATTATCCTAAATAAGTGCTGGTTCCATGTGACATTTCTCTTGATACTTATTTTTCTTTTACAAATCTGACAATTGGATAGGGACAGGAGGGATATCAGAGTTGTTAGAATTGCTTGCCATGCAAGCACATCCACTTATAATGAAGCTGCACCACCCTTCCATATAGGTGGCTTTCTCCCAGATTAAATCTCCATCAGCGTACCCTGCACATTAGCAAAAAGCCCTATTCTTAACAAAAGATTCTTCAGATGAATTTAACTCCTGGAAAAACTGCAGAAGCATTTTTTATCAATAGAAAATTTTAAAAAAGAAAAAGAAAAAGAAAATCTCTGGCATTTCTCAGGCATTCTCAAGCCAAACTTTCTTCCATCTGCAAACCGATGCACAAAGCATCACATTTTTCCTTCTCCATAACTCTTCATTTCTGCCATCAGAAATTGAAAACACCTTTGAAAGAAGACTATTTTTTGTACTGGTCTTGGGAAATTATAAACACTGTGTGCATCCAAATTCCGTTTATTTAACTCTTCCCCATAAGATATTTTTCACAGCCACATCTCCATTCTAATTTGTGAGGTAGATAACAATATATATATATATATATATTTTTTTTTTTTTTCCTTTTTGTTTAACCAATGAATGATGCAGTGTCCCAGTCATTTTTTTTTAAAACCACCACTAATTTGAAATATACTTTGTTTCACTTTTTCTTCAACTTCACAGGCGTCTTTACCAAACACATTTAAGATATTTAAAGAGGGTTGCAAGTATTCCAGTAGACGATCTTGTTTTCTTCAAAGACAATTAAAGGCTTGTAATTTCAGAAAGTTGCTTTCTCAATTGACTAATATCAGGCTGCTAAGTTTAAGAGTTTTGTAGTCTCCAAGTAAGACCCATACGTCTTCTTAATTTTTTCCACTCATCGTGGTTTTTAATATTGCCAGCACAATTGTGACATGTTTCCTAACCAATAATTGAAATTTCAAATATTAAGTCCTCACGCTTGAAAGCAACCCATTGCATAGTATCTATTTTCAATTAAAATCTCTGCATTTGCTAGGATGAAAAGAATAGCATCAGTTTATTGTTGGAAATGCTGTGTGAATTTTCTATTGATCCCGACTCCTTGTCTTCAAGACCAATCTACGTAGCCTTTTGGTGGTAAAAGTTAAGGCCATTCTTCAAACCAAATGCAAAAAGAGAGTTCAAATTATCTGATTAAAGATGACTTTGTTCCTAAATAAAATCTTCTCTTTGGAACCAAAAGAATAAAATCTAGACACCAAATGAATTCCTTTGCTTGAAGCACCAAAATAATAGTGAATTTAATTCCCGAATTTCTTGTTTACCTGCAATTATGTGGGACCCACAAAGTCTCATAGATTGAGCTTATTTACAGATCCCTTGTTAGACAACTTACAAAGCCACATTTCTTATGTTATTAGCATTGAACTGCACTTTTTTTTAAGCAACAAAAACTAGAATTATCATTGTATTCTTTCTTGAATTCATCTTGTTTAAATCAGGCTGCAAAAGAAAAGGTAAATGGGAATTCCGCCTGCCTAATCCCATCAGTAAAGTTGTTTTGGAATTGGCTGTCTACACATTCAGATCTTTCCACCCACTCAAAATCTGTTCTTGGAAAAGGACAAATAGGTGGAAAGTGGTTATAGCCCACTTAAATGTTAGCAATTCATTTGCCTTCAGCAAACACCATCGAGACATATCTGTATTAAATTTGTCTTGTAAGGATTTGGACTTTTGAAGTGAGGTTTAAAATTCTAACCATGAAAAACCCGCTAACAGCCTAAGAAGCCCCTCCTGTTGTTCCCAGTCTTTCTCCAATGTTACTTGCTTCCAAACCATTTGAAACTTTAACCTTCACTGGTACAACTATCTTTGCCAAAAGCTTAAGAAATTCAACCAAGTTGGAGACAACCCCTTTAAGCGCCTTTTTCTTCTTGTCAATGAAGGGCTGTTGCGGTTGTATGTCATTTGACATTTCTCGCTGGAAAGGTTATTGAAACTCAAGAAAAGCTTGAACAAACCTTGAAGATGCCTAGAGACTTACATTTCCTTAAAATTTCGTTTCCCAAGATAAGTATTGAGCACTGTATATTTATTTACTATTTGATTAAAGGCCTCACAAATGGGGCTTAAGATAAAAATCCAGGAAGAAACCAACTGTGATAAGAAAGGAATAAACTATTTAGGGGTGACGATGACCCTAGATTTTCTTAAATGCCAGGAAGATTCCTATTGTCTACTTAAGCATGTGTTACCTGATTGTACCCAACCAAATATCTGACCAATTGCCAACGAAAGCTCTCTTTCTCTCTCTTATACAGGACATGATAAAATTTTAATGAAAACAAATTGTCAGAGAAGCTACTGTTTCATTATCAATCCTGCACTTGGTACTACAAAACTGAATAAAAGATGGCTTGAGTGTATTAGGTTGAGTCCAGCTTTTACGGCAACTTGTTGTGATTGTGTTGCCAGCAAACGTGTCTCCTTTTTATGGATTTTTGTGCTTGTTATTAGATGCTTTTGAGCATAATAATTGGGTTAAGTCAAAAAGTTGCAATTATATGCTCATCTAACTGTTACTTTATGAGGGAACTTTGACTTGTTTGAAGCTTGCCTTTGTGATTTTAACCCTCTGCTACAGTGTCTTGGACTACCTAGAGGACATAAATATTTGTTATATGCACCCTAACTTGGTATGAAGTAGGACAAGTTGCGCAAATGATATGTACATGCATGGTTGCTGACAGGAAAATTTGGGTACCCTAGCTTTAGGAAAGATGAATGAGCAAGAAAATCCCACATAAACAAACTCATTTCAAATTTTGTTATTATTTTTTTTTGGGGGGGGGGTTGCTCGGAAAATGAAGATTATGCCTCGATTTGCATTATCATAGTGAAAGTTCCATAATGCAACGGCATTGTTTTTCAGGCTTTAGCACCTACTCCGGGTGGCAATCTCCAAATTATAGACATATGCACTTGAAATGTACCGTTCATGTATCCTTTGTTGCTGGATCGAGTTGCACAGGCTAGTGACTAAAGCAACTTCTGACGTACATAACTTTTCATTGAACCAAGTTTACAACCACGCAATTACAGGTCCGAGTCAGGACCAATGGCAAATAATTGCAGGGTTGAGTGCAAGGTTGTCTGGCTTGTATTAGGAAGCTTATTTAATTGAATGACCCGAGAGTGCATCTGATGAGTTCGACGGTTGAATGATTATGTGTAGGTGGTAAATGAAACAAATGATATGGTGATTCAGTTTTAACAAATGATATGAACACAAAGCTTGTTGCTTGGGTTTTATAAGGGTTAAACGGTAGTCTTGTGAACTTACTCATGTACTTCTAAGTTTCCGGCCACTGGATCTTGATTCTATATCCTTATGATTACACAAAAAAATACCATACCAGTAGCTTGTTCTGCTTGGAGAGAGGGCGAGACCACTTGGTAACTCCTTCCGGTCACACACACACTATGGGAGAGACATGAATAGACCCAGACCCGGTCCCAGTGTTTGCACCGACTTGCATTTATGTTTATCTTTTCCTTTTCAATCTTCTCCGTTGATTCTTCAAAAAGTCCCATTAAAAGCAGCTTCCAGAGAAGTACCCAAAATAATAATAATCTAGCCCCAACAATTTGCAACCTTGAAATCACAAACAAATTATTGGCATCAGAAAAACATATCAAATCATCAGCAGAGAAATACAAATGTTTGTGCTGTCCACAACGTGAACATTCATTCATGATCATTAGATTTACATATGCATCATTTTGTCCCCTCCCCCTCCCCCAAAAAAAGAGCATTCAGAATATTATGATAATTTCCAGTCAATCTGAACCCAGGGTCTGTGATTTCATTTTGAGCTTCATATGAATTTCGTGTCTTAGACCTTCAGGTCACACAGCAGTTTACTACACTTCTCTGAATCCATTTTCCTCCTCTTGGGTTGACCCAGTAAATTTTTTGTCTGACCCACTTGACAAAGATACGTTATGATTAACTTTTGAGGAAGGAAGAAGCAAATTCAAAATTAACCTTTATGAACTCTCTCTCTCTCTCTCTCTCTCTCTCTCACACACACACACACACACAAAATAAAGCAGAAGCTCCTTACTTTTATTCTTTGTTACTTCCATCAAAAACAAATCCCAACATTTGAACAACACCCAAAAGCAAAAAGAGAGGTACCCTATAAATCTTTGGACATTAGTTCACACTGAACACACTTTTTTTCCCGTCAACGTGTTAAGTGAAAAACAAATTGAGAGATTGAAAACTAAAGCCACATACCTCCTAGCCTCTCGTATCTGGCTTTTGCCTATCGTGTTTTGATACGTCATCTTCTTTGTTTGGACTATCATACGCCAACACGGACACATTTTCTTGATTGTACCCTTCGGGATTTCAATGTTGTCTTTGATCAAGTTGAAGATGATCAATCGTTGTTTATGATAATAAGAAGTCTTACAAGTTGAATCAATCCATGAACGTAAGCTAAACAAGTTGGGGGGAATGAAGCCTGGTCCGAAATCATTCAGACAAAACTTGTTTATCTTCGTATGAATGGTCTCGAACCAGACAACATTCCCCTCAACCCACAGAGAGAGAGAGAGAGAGAGAGAGGGAGAGGGAGAGAGAGAACGGCCCAGGGTATTAATTTGGCCATGCATTATCCTTTATGGGGTCCTTTTATATACGTAGAGAGAGAGAGAGAGAGAGAGAGAGAGATAGAAAGAGAGAGAGATGACATGTGAGTCCACTTTCAACACCTCCTCTAACACGCTTTTCACACATAGGAATGTAGTGTAAATCAAAGTTTTTTGCTTTCCTTTTGGGAAGTTGAAAAATGACATGTATAGAAACACAGCAATGTAGAATATTTGTCCTACATAAATATATAACACATTTTAATACCTTGAGAGCATATACCACATAGACACATACACAACCCACATAAAAGCCATGCCTTCCTTTTAATGATTTTAAGGTCAACTAGAATCACTACCTTAGCCGCTCATTTTATAGCATTTCTCTTATAAGGTTTTGCCTTTTTCTTCAGCCACCCTCTTTTGAATATATGACTCCTAACTAATTGATTGTTACATTTATCCAACTTTTCAACATCATTATTGCATTACTCAATTATGAATTTGAGAGAGAGAGAGAGAGAGAGAGAAGACAATTTAAAAGGTTAATGTTTATGTCCATATGAGTGAGTTGTTATAGAATCTCTAACTTTCAAGATTTTCAGAAATGTTGTTGAAAGAGTAAGCAAAGGCGGCCATAATCAGTGGAGGTGATGAGCCCTTTTTAAGAGATTTGACTTGTTTTTAAGGATTTGTTTTCAGCCTTGCCAATGTTTTAGTTATATTGAAGGAAAGGATATATCTTTTGCTTCCCACTTGGATAAAGAAAAAGATGGTATGGTAGGGTGGAGAACCTTAATCAAATGATAGCATATGCATGCAGCTAGTTTGATGCCAATCTTACATTTGAAGCTTAATACATTTGGATTGCCATGTTTAAAGATTTTATATGACACGTATCGAAATAATTTTTATTACAATTATATATATGATTACAGTGTAAATTCTTTATATACAAATTTTCATAATTTTAAACTAAAAATAATTAACTATCGATTTAAAATAATCATTTATAAAAGTAGGCATATAAAAAAAGAATATTATTCATGAAATTTAGGTTTTCTTTTCTCCATAAATTCCATAAATCTAAAGATTATTATGAAAAAAGAGAAGGAAATCATAGGAAATTGAGTTAATTAAATAAGAAAAAAAGATCAATGCCTAGTTGGTGGTCAGTAGTACCCCTTAAACAAAATATTGGGTTCAAATATTGTGTATATTAAAAACAAATATCAGAAGAGTTTTATTTTTTAAAGATCCAACTCAATTTAAATCAAATTTAATCGAATTTAACGTGATTATTAGATAGTAAATGTTTATTAAAGAGAGAGAATAAAGTTGTACAATTATGCGTGTTGTTTTTCTAAATAAGCTAAAGCTCCGACAAAGGAAAAGGAAAAAAAAAAAAAAAGCTGGTAAAAATCCCCAGTACTTGAACCAAAACAGGTTGATGTTGCTGTTCTGGTTGGCTTTCTCTCGTATCAGACTGTAAATTTTGTAAATTCAATTATATGCTCTGCGATATTATTGACTGATATTCTGTGTCTGGAAAGCACAATGATATAGTATTATTACTTATACCCAATACTGTAAAACCTTGTACTCTTCTCATTGTTTCCCAATGCCAGCTAGAGTACAAACGTGAATAGGGAATACAAGGACATGATTTTCAATGGGAGATAATCAAATTTTTAGGGAGGAAAAATGGGGTTTTCCTGAAAACTTTGGTAAAAGCTTGCAAGAATATTTATTTACAGTGACTCCACACCTACGGCAGTTGTCTAGACACCCTTTTGTCCTCTTGGAATAGAGTTTATGGATATAAAAAATTCAAGAGTACAAAATAAATAAATAAAGATGCATGAGTCTTTTATTAGAAAACCAGAGAATCGTTCTTCAGAGGATATACGGGAGATAAAGAATTTTTATTCAAATGTCTTTCCTAAAATTTTAATGTTTGAAATTTCATGAACATATATATATTTTTGTGATTTTCGTGATCTCTACGTAACAAGAAGGAAAAAAAAAAAAAAAAAGGAAAAGAAAAGAGCGGGTCAAACTTAGCTTTTCTCTATAGTGGAGTACCCACAGAGTTTGGAAATGAAGGCATGGAATAAAGCTCAATAACAATAGGTAGAACCCCATTCATCGATCAAAAGGGTAAAGTCCTAAAATGATCTCAAGCAATAGAAAGTATGAAAAGTCAAAAGTGCCTTTTGGAATAGAATCTGCTTCCACATTACAATGCAAGCAAGGCAATGCTTCAAACCTCCTTGGGTGAAGGTAATTTGTGTAGAGCAGAAATCTAGGTTGGCTTCAAAATCGGCATATGTTCTGTGTTTTTGAGGCTTCCAGCACTCATGTTTTCACATAATCATCCAAAGCAATCATTCCTACCCCTAGCAAAGTCCATGTTGTTTTCAATGGGTAATGATTCCATTTTGCAAATCTTATATTTTATTAAAAAATTATTTTTAATTAAAAAGATATTATAAGTAAAATAATACAGAATAGAAATAAGTTTACTAAAATAAATTTGTACATCACTCCTGATTCCATCCGAAAAGGAAGAAGCATTATTTTGTCTAATGAAAATAACTAAACAAAATATAAGTGTATAATGGCTTTTAAGCTCCATGTTAAAGATCCCTTTTTTTTTTTTCCTGTTTCCACTACTGATATTCGGAGTCATATTTCGATCGATTTGGATTTGAGTATCTGCGGGTGTTTTATATAGAGATAATTTTTTAACATAATTTTTTTTATTTTTAAATTTTAAATATTAAAGATCCATAGAAAAAAGAAAGAAAAAATGGAAGTGGGATCATGTCTGCTATACTGTGCTGCAATTGCAATCTTGTGACATGATTTGAAGGCTGAAGTTTGATATTGTCTTCATGTGACTTAAATTTTTTGGGGGTCATTTTCTTCTTCCTATTTGAGGGTGATGAAGCCCAATGCATTATTGTGACCAAACATCATTTGTAATGGCCCAAGAATATAGCTTTGGAACAAACTTGACAAGGGTACCATGATAAAAAAATTGACAATAGTACTAACTATGTCTTGAGTAAACCACAATTTATAGTACAATAATTGATCATTAATTTCAAGATTTTTAAATTAGAAATTTGATCATATGTTGGAGTCTATGGTGATGTTTATAATCAAATTATTCGATGCAACTAAATTATTTTTTAATCGTACGTTATTTGAGTGATAAAATAAAAATAATCTTTTCTCTTTTTATAAATTTTTATAATTTTCTTTATTACTGAATGACGTTTTACTTTATACTCATACTTGCAATATTTAAATTTTAAAGAATTATAATGTTGTCTTATTGATAAATAATTTTAGAAATTAATTAACAAAATTACGACTAAACTCAATTACCTACCAAAAAAAATATATCAGGGTGTGAATTTATCGGAAATCTTTTGGATTATTTAAAAAAAAATCATATAACCATACTATTCCAAATTCTGTGGGTTTGAGGCATTGACTTTTTGAATAGTTATGACCTAATTCCATTTGAGCTGCCTAACCTGCCGACTCAAATTCAAATTAATAGACTCGGATTCGGATTCGGATTCGGATTCGAATTCGGATTCAATAAAAATCTGTCTAAGAAAAATGAACCGGTCTGTTTATTTGAAAAAACAGAACGGTCAAAATCTTGAAAAAACCTCAGAAGACCCAATCCCCTCTCTCACCTCATCTCTCTCTCTCTCATGATGAATTATGCGGTCGCTGCTGGTTCACTTCTCCAAGGCTGAATTCTTGTCTCTCGCCTAACAAGATCTGGGCAATAATCTCTCTCTCAAAATCTTACCCCAAATTTTTGTGGCAGGCCAGAAATGATGGATCGGTAGAGGAGCATGAAAACTTGGCAAACCCCAGTTTAGGAAACGGTTATAAGTGGTGTTTAGTTATTTCATACGAGAAACTCATTATAGTTTCGAATATCGATCGGTATAATATAAAAAAAAAATTTAGAGGGGGATTTTTTGAAAAATGAGAAAAATGAGCACACCCGTTTGGAACACAAAAAAAAAAAAAAAAAAAAAAAAAAAAAAAAATTGATGCTGATGCCTTGGTGTGTGCCACTCAACAAGGATTTGTTCTTGAAAGGAGATCAGTTAATTGCTCAAAGAGTGATTGCATTGATCTCGGATGTGCTTGTTCGGTTGACAAAACAAAACAAAAAAAGGGCTCAACCCCTGTGCTTTATGGGCTAATTGGGGGGAATAGGAGTACTTGTGGTGCATATTAACAAACCTCTATTTGAGGGAGGGGAAGCACAAGATTTGCTCCAAGTTCTTTGTAAATTTTTTTTTGGATACTATACCAATCGATATACGAAATCATATTCTGACTAATCTGATTCAGAACTTATAGTGACCCATTTAAGGGGTTACCCTCCCACCGTCATTTGCTCAATGTCCAAGTCGCAATTCAAATTCGAAATCTTAATTAAGGGATCTAATATCAAGTTTCACTAAGCTAATTAACTGTTGTTTCCAAGTTCTTTGTAAATAAATGCTCCATTAGGTGCTCTGCAAAATCCTTTAATTTGCTACTTGACTAACTGTCCCGTTGAAATTAGAGTTGGCCAGATCACGAGTATTCTAGAGAACAAACAGAAATCAATATACTTTGTACTTCTTTTTGTTTTGGGGCAGAGAGGAAGGGTGGAGCCATGGGGCTTGATCAAACTGAGTTGAGCACTGATACTGGAGAAGTGTCTCAATTAAGGCTTGTCCGTTCAGCAATTAAGGGGAACGTATGAACGGGCCCTACTAAATACATACTAATCTTAAGCTTTGGTTATGACATAGTAGAGTAGCTTCTACATGCTTTCCATGAGTCACTTGACGTATCTGCTTACTATTGGAAGAATGATGGGAAGATCATGAAAGAGGTCAAAGGTATGTTTTCTCGAAGCTGTGAACAGAATTTTAAATTCTGCAAGGCTGGGGGGAGGGGAATTTGCTTAGATTTGTTACAAAAACCTCGGCAAACAGCTTCCACTTAGATATACTCGTCAATCGGTATATGCTTTTTATTCTTATTTGCATTATGGAGATAAGAGTTGCCCCGAACTAAAGTAGTTAGACAAGGTGGAATAAATCAAATAAAAGATTTTTTCCCCTCCCTCCCTCCCCTCCCAAAAAAAAAGGTAAATAACTTCATATACCTAAGCATCTTTCTAAGAATCCATAACCAATCAACATTGTTGGCTCAATTATAGCATTATGAAAAGTAAGGGGTGATTCTAATAAGGGAAATTAATGGGTCTCAAGCACTGATAGACCAGATTGAGGTGAGCCACCTAATATGAAGCTTCCAAAGTGGCTGTTTTCATTTCTGTGGATCTTCTAGTTGAACCCTACATTGCACCAGCCCCGAGTTACAGCATCGTGTTTGCTTTTTCCTTGTTGAGCGCAAGAAAAAAAAAGCCCTATAAATGAATTCCATACTGCCTATCATTCAAGTAACAAAATAATGGAGTTTGGGGTTGATGCAGGACAAGAAACCAAATAAGATGGGAAATTTTAAAAGTTTAACATTTCTTATTGTGCTCTGGGCAACAAATGTGCCCTGAACTTTAAGGAACTGGCTGAGCCTTGTACATCCACTGATTTGGATGCTGCATTTGTTTCAGGTTGGCAATATCAACAATCTCCACCAACCATACAGTGCATTGTGGAGAAAGCTTTAACTCAAGTAACAAAGTTAGAAAGGAAGGACCTTTATTTAGTTGGAGCTGGCAGAACAGCTGCAGGAGTTCATGCGTGGGGCCAGATCTGACATTCTTATACCTAATATGAGGACTAAACTGGCTCCAATGGTCAAGTAAACAATCTTATATTTAGTTAAGCTTTCAGGTTGCCCACTTTGTCACACCTTTCTACTATGACAGCTTGGAAGGCACTCATGTAGTGCCAAATGGTCCACTTCCTTCTGACATCCGAGTTTGAGAAATTAGCCATGCACTGCTTGAATTTCATGCCGGATTTTCAGCAAAAGGCAAGACATATCAATGCAAGATGTTCAATGACATGATCATGGACCCATTTCAGTGCAGTTTTGCTTACCATAGTGTTTATAAGCTCAATGTAGATGCCATGAGAGAAGTTGCAAAGCATTTTCTAGGGAGACATGATTTTTCTGCTTTCGCCAATGCATCGCACAATGATCTGCATTCCAAATCGAGAGAAGAATATTTTCAGCTTTGATGTCATTGAAATGGTAATTGTCAAGCACCCAAGAAATGCTCTAAACACCAAATAGAATTGAGGCATTTTGAGTTGTCTCATAGGTGATCCTAGCACTGCAGATCAGGACTCACGCTGTCACAACATTTCTCAACTTTGTATATCTACAGAGGAGGTTAACACAGTTAAAGTTGACTTGTTATTTTAGGGAGCTCTTTTGCAGCTGGAAGGCCAGGGCTTTCTCAACAGACAAGTGTGGAACATGGTAAAGCATTTTCTCCGAGCAATCTATAGTCTATGCTCTCCTCAGTACTGCCTAGATATAGTCGGAAGCATCTAACTATGATTTTTATAGTGAAAACAAAGCTTTGAACTTTCTAACCGGTGAATTTAGTTATGTTCATGGAAGATTGGACATGTCAAGCACATGTTATTTTTGCAGGTTGCTTTGTTGCTGCAGATAGGTCGAGAAGCAATTCCTCCTGATATTGTCCCCAAGATATTGGCAATTCGAGCTCGCAAGGAGCTGGCCAAATATACCTTGTAAATTCAATTTTTTCTTTTAGAACTTTCTCGTTACCATTCCAAGACGGGCCCAGCTAGGTAAATTGAAGGCATTTTGAGGCCCCCATTGAGTATGTGAATGAAAGAAGATTAGTACAATTATATCTTAGTAAAATCTGGTTTTGGGTTAAATATTTGTTTTAATCCGCTTTTGGGGCCAAGTCCAAACCGCCGATTGACAGCAAAGATTTTTGAAACACCCCCCCGGGGCCAATGTCTGGATCTCTTAACTTGCTCCCAATTTTCATTTTTTCCCACGATCAACTCTAGTTGTAAGAGAAAAGGGGACTGATTCATCTACATGAAAGTGGCCCTGCTGATATTAGTGCATCTCAGGTTTCTACAACTGAAAATGTTGCATTGCTTAACAAAAGTAATGAAGAAAAAATTTCTCCCTAGCCTTTTTTTGGGGGAGGGTGATTTGGGTGTTTAAAAGCAGCAGTCCTCTCCCTCGTATGCCCTTGGCTTCGCTAAGTGCACTCTTCTGCTTTTCTTTAATTGTTGTTATAGTTAGTCAGTCAACAATCGAAAATTATGCATATATTTAATGTGGGTGTGTGTATATATATAATTATACTGCACCTCCACATCGGTAGTGCAGTGGATTACAAACAGATGTATGAGAAGAGAAATAAATTAGGTGTATGAATCGAAAGCATGAATAAGTGTTTTCTGTCCAAGCATTTGGGTTGTGGAAACTGATATATTTATTTATTTTCTTAATCCATGCAAATCCAATCGGAAAAATGGAAGTGTGAAGAGAGAGGGGTCCCTTTTATCTTTTTGCATCAACCCTATTAATAAAACGATGAAATGAGTCAATTGACAGCATCCTAGTTAACCATACTGTAGTTTTTTGGGGTGTTAAGTTGATGAACCCAAAAGGGTAGGAAGGAAGAGGTTGGCTGGACGTTATCTGCAGGCTCAGATGTAATGTCATCCATCCAATCACACCATCTCACCACCCCGTCGGTGCCCGTGCCTCTCTCCCCGCTTGCTACCAACCAACCCAACCTATTTAATAATTGGCCCAACCCCTACTCTACTACCCCGCACTGCTCGGCTAATTCCCAAACCATCCTTCTCATGCACATGCCCCCCTTTCCGGAGATTCAAATCATCAGTGCCGGTCTTTATGGTGACACATTGTAATTTCAATTTTTTAATATCCTTGAAATGACATAATCGCCCCCACCCCTTAGGTTGCTCTAAAGTCAACCCACCACCATTATTTGAATATTTAATACTAAAACCGACTTTTAATAACTTCCGATATATTTATAACTGATAATTCTTTTTTTTTCTTTTATCAATCGATAGTTGAAGTTATATTCTGATTAATTCAGTTTAATACGAGCAATGTTGGAGTGGGGGGGCTCAACTTAGTGGAGGCCGGATCAACTTTATATAGATGCTGCTACAGATATTAATAACAACAGCTCCAGGGTAGCTCCAGGGTAGGCATGGTGGCTCGGGATTGTCATGGAACCATGTTGGGAGCTCAATGTATAAAGATTTTGGACAGTAATCTTAGTTTTTCCAAAAATCAAAATTTAAAAAAAGAAAAAAAAGAAAATTCATAGAGAATTTTAACTATTGAAATATCTTCTTATCAAAACTATTTTTAGGAATATTATTTTAAAAATATTTTATCCAAAAATCCTAACCGGTATTTTGAAATTTTTTATTTAAACTAAAAATTTTAAAATAAGAAATGATTTTGACCGTTGATTTGAAAATTTAAAATGTGATATGAATTATATAGTATATATATCTCTCTCTATACAATTATTAAATCCTAACTATATAAATTACACAAATATCGGTTTACGACTCATATCTAATTTTGTACTATATTTTAATTTGGGTCTCGCTTATTCCAAATAAGAGAGAGAGCAAAAAATATATATATATATTCTAAGAGAGAAATAAAAAATATTAAAATTTTGCATATAAGAGTTCTTGATGAATATCCTCATCAAAAAGATTAAAGGTTGAGTGAGGTTGAGGCATGAGGGAGAGTATAATTTATGCAGTTGGAAGGAAAATATGCTAATCAAAAAGGAGTTTGAGACCATATTGTGCAAGAAAGTCACATATTTTCCTCAAAAGAAAGAACAACAATAATAAAAAAAAATTAAGAACATATTATAGGAGGGTGATTAAAAAAAAGGAATATGTTAAAAGCTTTTATTTTTTATTTATAAGATAGTGTGAAAAATAAAAATTTAAAAATTTAAATGATAAGTCGTTTAACAATTTTATCTTTTAAAAAAAAAAAAACTCTTTTGTAAGTGGTAAATTTAGTACAATTATAATAAACGATAATTGATATTAAAGTTTTAATAAATAATTTGTAAAGTAAATAGTTTCATAAATAATTCTAAAATATTTATAAATTAAATATAAATATTTTAAGTTCTAAATATTATAATTATTCATAAATATTTAAAATTCATACTTTTTTGAAAGATTTCCTAAATTAATATAAATTATCAATTTATATTTTCCATCAACGTTGAAATAGTTAGGTTTTTCTTTTGAGATTTATATATGTGATAAAATTATAATATTTAAAATAATTATGAATAATTTTGTTAGCATAAACATTTTTTTTGAAAAAAAAAGTAAGGTTTCTCCATTTTCTTCATTAAAAAAAATATTTTTAAATAATTTTTGAAAAAGTCATTTGAAATAACTTTTAATTTTAAATTGGTTTGAAGTTGCAGAAAATTAAAACCAAACGTGAATTCAATTTATTTAATGATCGTAAAGAGAGAGTCTCCGTTGTATATTTTAATTTAACAGACTCTTCAGATAAATACTAAAAGATAGAATAAAAAAGAATTTGTTTAATTTTCTTTTAAGACGAAAGTCATGAAATAGAGAAATAAGAATTTTTTTCATCACTATTTTATTTAATCAGTCTCTGGGCAGCATAGATCGATCAAAGACTCATATTATTTTATCATTTTATTTTTCCATTCCAAAAGAAATATACACAACAATCTTAAAAGGTCCTGAAAAAAAAAAGTCTATCGTTGTCCCCAAGAGGACAGCCTAGTGGACATGACTCCCCTCTTTCAATCCCGTTAGTTGGGGTTTATGATATACAAAAACTTTTGAATACTAGTATTTCCTCGTTTCCGAAATATTTTCCGTCTCCAAAACGTTTCCATACGTCAAATTAATTAATATTCATACAAAAATTCTTATTTTTTTATATTTACATATTTTTCATATTTAATGAATTATTTATTTATTTAATTATAATTTTTATTTTTTATATTATTTATCTTATGTTTAATAATTATATATTTGATTATTATTTATTTTTATTATAAAATATGGTTATTCTATTTATTTTTAAAATAATTAATATTTATATAAAAATCCATATATTTTTTATCTTGACATATTTATCCACGTTTTTGTTTCCTGTATTTTTATAAAATGTCGTTTCACCGTATCGTTTTGTATCCGTTTCCGTTTTCCGGTGTCCGATTCCGTGTAGCATAGGTTGGGGTTCAAGAAGTCTAACATTATAAGGACAACATTTATGTTATTTTTTTTTTATAAATATGATATTTATTCATAATTTTTTTTAGATTAGAATTAAAAACAAATTAAATTAATATGAAATTTTAATTAATTAAGTGCGAAATTATCATTATACCATAAAATTTTAAAAAGAAAACAACCTCTCGCGAAAGATAAGGTTGATCGTTCGATTACCTATTCAATACATCACCTTATTCATCCTAAATGATGGATGAATCATAGGTTTGAGTGATTATAATAATAGAGCCACAAATTTTGGCTCGTTAAATATCATTGTTGAAGGAAGTTAAATGGGGGTGCTTAGGCCAGGTGGGAATGCTATGAGAGAGAGATTTCATTTATTTCTTTTGAAATATATATATTTATATTTTTATCGTCAAATATTTTTTTACTGATCGATATTTAAAATTATATTTCGATTAATTCGATCGAGTATGATCAAGCTCTTTTAGAGAAAGATTTCTTCCAATATAATTTTTTTGATTCTCAAAATTTAAATCTAAATTTTAATTAAAAAATTTAATATTCTTTTTGCCAATTTTGATTGTGCGAGCATAGTGTTTTTGTAATCTTCTTTGTTTCCTCCACAAATCAATGGCCGGGCACACATCAATTGAACTGTTTGATGTTTCAGATGGGTTGCCAAATTAAGGTTCGGGCTCGAAGGGCCTAAGCCATTCTCATTTACTTGTTTCGTACGTACTCCATTTTCAAAATTAGTATCCTAATTTATTAATTATCACTTTTTGCTATTTTTGGTTCTGTGCATGATAGAACAATAAATCCTATTAATTCTTTGTGCATATAATTTCGTGATGTATAAAACATAATTTATAGTTATTAAATATTTTAATTTATTACATAATTAGACATGGTCTAACGGTTGTATATTTGATAAATTTCTTTTATTAAAATAATTTTAATTTCCAATCGTTGTGATTCATTTTTTTGATTATATAAAAATTTAAATCTGTAATTATCAGGTTTGGGGAGGAGAGTTTATACCATTAGATTGTTCTCTTGAGGACATCGTTGTGGTTTATTTATTCATTGTAAAAGGAAAGATTACTCTGCATTATATAACTTTGAAATTACAATCTTATAATAAACAAAATATATATACCTGTAATCTATATAATAAATGAAAATTATATCCGATCATTTTTCACAAAAAATCGGCCCGGCTTGACACACCATTTTTTTTTTTTTTTTTTAGTTTGACTCTCTCTCTCTCTCTCTCTCTTTCAATGTAGCTTGTTGGGTGGAGTTAGGGAAGGGACATGGGGTGGGGTTGGATGTGACTATGAGGGTAGGGAAGGGATGAAAGTTGGAGAACGAATGCAGAGTGGTCGATGATTACAACTCTTAACCATTGATTTTTTGGCGGAGAAGGGATTGAGTATTTTTGTAATAACTATGATGATTAATTATAGTTAAAAATATTAATTAATAATTAATTTATTAGTCAGTAGTTAATAGAAATAATTAAATAGTTAATAAAAATAGTATAAATATTAATATCAAAATATGTTTTGATAAAAAAAATTGAATAAAAAAAAATATAATATTTTTTTCTCTCTTGTATTCTCCCTTTCCTTTCTCTATAGTTTTTTTCTCTCTATCTCTTAATTCTCTCTCTTTCTCTCTCTCTCTTTCTATCTCTCTCTATATATTTTCCCTCTCTAGAAAGGATTGTTACAGTTTTCCTTTTTTTTTTCCAATGTGATGGGAAGAGATGAAGGGGTGATTGTGATTGTGTGAGAGGAAAAGGGACGTAGGGATAGTTGGCGATTAGTAATCTAAACGTCACGATGTGTTGACTGCTATTGTTGTTGGTTGACTTTTTTTTTTCGGTATGACTATATATATAAGTGGGTTGATCATCGATAATTTGTCATTGTCTAATCGTATTAAATTTAATATAAATCTCTTTTAATAATAAAATATTAAATTAAGTACCGGTTTAGGTTGAATCAGATTTTTTATGAGTTAAATGTATATTCAAATCGACTCAATTATTCAATTAAAAGACTCACTTTTAATACGTACTTATCCTATTTTTTCAAAAAAAAAAAAAATACCGCTCTGAATTAGGTATCCATGGGACTGTGTCGCTTCTTGGGAGAAAATTATATGTTGCCTTAAATGATAAGATTTTCTTTTGATTTTACTTCCACAATCTTTTTTCTTTTTTTTTTTTTGTGGGGAGACGATCAAGCGTGCGAGTTCATTGGATGAGGCTTCATCTTCTTCTTCTTCTTCTTCTTCTTCTTCTTCTTCTTCTTCTTCTTCTTCTTCTTCTTCTTCTTCTTCACGAAGGATATTTTCTTGCCTTGATCGTTGCCTGTTGACCTCTGTCCCTCGTTCGCATCAAGAACACCTCAAGACATGCCTCCCAAAAGTGCTTAGATAATCGGAAAAGTAAGAATTTTTCATACGATATGAAATTGTCACCTATTTTTGGGACAGGGGACGCAATCTCTCTCTCTCTCTCTCTCTCTCTCTCTCTCTCTCTCTCTTTTCTATTTCATGGGCAATTAATCATCATAAAACTATAGATTATAAAGATTAAAATGTAAGCACCCCATTCACACCATTAATCTAATTTTTTTTGTTATATAGGGTTTTTATTTTTATTAATCACAAATAGTTTAGATATTGTAAGAAAATTCTATATATAGACTATTTTCAAGTTTATAAAAAATGGATTTTCCATTTCATCAAAACAAATATGTTTGTAATATGTTATTTTCAATGGTCTAGTCATGTAAGTCAAAATTTTATTTGTATTTAATTTTTTCCCATTTTTAATTATTTTCTTTTATTTGGTAAAATTGTTTTTGCCACAAATTTTAAGCTTTTGAAGGGTATTATGCTTTGGTTAGAAAGCGAGATAGGAGTTGGAGTATATGGTGAAGAAAAAATGGGTTTCACTTCAGAAATGGAATAAGGCATGTTTTAAGTAGTATTTTTAAAATCGGATCGAATCGGTCGGTTTGATCGAGAATCATTTTATATTTCAATTTGATTTTTATTATTAAATTAGATGAAATTAAATTTGATTAAAACTGTTTAAAACCGATCAAAATCGATAAATTATTCAAATCGATTTAAAGAAAAAAAATTCAATAAGTGTAATTGGTTATTTTAGAATTTTATTTGATAGTATGTTTTCATATTTACGTGTTGTCGATGAAATAAATTTATTTTTTATAAAGATATATAGATTATATTTTATTTTAAAATATATAATATATAAATTATATATATGATATCAGTATCATTTAATCCGTAAGATCGATTCAAATAAACTAATAAATCGATGGATCGGCCGAATCGGTGATGCGGGTTTAAAAACATTAGTTTTAGGAGACTTTTGTTCGAGAGTTACTACATTAATGCACAAACCAGATTTACAACAGAAATACCAAGGGAAACCACAACAACCCATTTTATATTTTTTGGGAATTTAGGATTTAGTTAGAGAAAATTGGGAAGCTTTTCTCGGGATGAATGAGGGGGGGGAGAGAGAGAGAGAGAGAGCGCGCTCGCTAACAAACGAAAAAATTATAATCGAAGGGGGCAGTTTGGTAAATCAAGCATACAAACAGATACCTAGGGTGGACTGGCATTTGTGACGATTCTCTAGGACATTATGGTAATTTGGTCCTACTTAAGTACAAAAAGAAAGAATACGTTCGTCTTCCCCTTGTTCAACTACTATCCCTCTCTTTACTCCATAGGGGCATAGGCATTGCCATTTCAACCAGCCAGCCAGCCAGCCAGCCAGCCAGCCAGCCACCCCTTCCAAACAATAAACAAAAGACATAATAAGTGAAATAAAAACAAAAGGTGGTAGATGCATGACATGAACTCCCTCTCTCTCCTCACTAGTTTTGCCACCTTCTGCATCTAATTCCACCATAACACCCTCCTCATCTTTGATTTCCCTCGTTTTCTACGCTTCTCTCCTCCTCCCGTGATTCAGGTTTGCACTCATAGACCATCTCCGTTTTTTCTTGTTGGAACTAGGGGGAAAAAATCAAGTGCTTTTCGCTTGTGCTGCTCCTATCGAGTTCTTGGTAATTCGGCTTTCGTGGGGTGTTAACATCTTGTTTATCGTTTCTGGGTTTTTCTTGATTTCTAGAGTTTTTTGGCTTATTCTGGATTTGGGTTTTTGCTTTTTCTTTAGTGAACCCCTCTTTGTTTTGAGAAAGGTGGTAGGTTGGTGGAGTTGACTTAGGCATTTGTTTAACAAATGAGTCTTTTCACTCTCATCCATTGCATATTTTTTCTATTCTATATACGGTCTTCTTTTTCATCTTAATTTCATGTAGGTGAACTTTTCTGGGTTAATTTTTTGGTGGGGTCTTTGGTTTACCACCGTTTCGTCCCCTGCCCCTTCGAGCGTTTCGACATAGAAATTAGGTGGAATAGTGAACGTAGAAGATGATTTTTATGGAAAATTTTGGATATCTTGGTTTTCTTTTCATTTTAGTTTACCTAATACTTGCATATATTGTGTTCCTTTTTGTGCCTCTCAATTTTGAAATTTCATATATATAAGTTCGCCTTTTATGTTGTAGTTTAATGTGGGTTTTTGCAGAACTTGGAGGAAGTTTTTCCGTTGGCTATTGATGAATTCTCATTCCTTTGCTCACATTGCGCATTGTAAAATACTAAAAGCTTGACTCATTTTGCCTTTGTACTTGAAAACTGGTATACGTTATGAATTTGACTTTTGATGATCCGCCACTGATCTTTGTATGGACAAATCATAGGCATGGGCTCGTAAAATGGTGTTTGTTGATGAGCTCTGGGGTTGGTATTTTCAGCCTATTTGGTAGCTATATATTGAAATCATCATGGGCTTAAGATATGTTTCAGCATTCTTGAAATTGTACATTCCACAAAGCTAAATTCATCCATCATACTTGTTGTCTCAAATTTTTCCTTGGGTGGGTTTTGTAATGTTTGTGCAAGGGCACAAGAATGCTTATGGACATGAGATGTCTTGTTTTAGCAATAATCTGATGGAAATTTATTTTCTTTAAAATGGGGTAAATTTCCTCTGTGAATAGGTTTCCATGAATTGGCATAATGGAAAAGTTTATAACTGATCTACTTCTCATAGTTTGTGGGCAAGGTGATAATTTACTTATGGCCACTAACAAAACATTTTACTCTTCTATTAGCTACGTCAGAGTTGCCAATGGTGAGCTTAAGGAGACGCAAACTCTTGGGACTTTGCTCTGGTATGTTAAAGCTGAACTTTCTTTTGCATTATCGTAAAAAGTGCTCTATTGCATTCACCTAAAACACATAGTAATGTGTTAATATAGCTTTTTTCCTTTGGTTGAAGTCCCAATTTTCACTCTGTTTTGTAATAGAACATTTTACAGTACAGTTTTCATTATCTTGAAATCAGTTAAAATCCTAATGCTGCCATCATTAAATCCTTTACATGATTTATATGGGCCTTTGCAGGGAGAAGTTCCTTCTTGGATCCACTACCTAAGTTCTCTGAGAATGGAAATGCTTCTGAAAATCCCATCCGGAGCAGCAAGCCAGTTAGCGTTCATCCTATGCCTGCAGTTGATTTTGGCCAGCCAATTGGTGTAAGTGTTGCTCTGCCTGTAGTCTCAAGTGTCCATCCTGTGTTGATCTATTAATTAGTCCACCTGTTTATTTCAGGTCACCAATTTTGTAGTTGATGATTGATTATAAGTGAAGATTATCAATTCTTATTTTGTTGACCATTATGGCATCATGAGCATTAATATTTCTATTAAGTTGGCTTGGCAATATGTCTGCAGTCATGCACTGCTGAAGCCATCATGCAAACTATGATTTGTATATTTCCGCAGCCTTAAACACATAATGAGGCTTTATTACATATTTTGAACCATCTTTTGAGTATTAATAGTGGCATGATTGAATTTGCCATGGAGGATGTCCAAACTTCAAGTATAAAATAGTTAATTCATTGAAGTCTGCTGAACTTATGGAAGGGATCTGTTGACACTATTACTATTATACTATTTCCTTTGTTGTAGAGCATCCAAGAAATGGTTGCACAGCACAGGATCATGAAGTGGTTCTCTGATCTATCATAAAACTAGGAGAATTGTTGGTGATGTTAAAGTAGATGACGTAGTTTGAGAAAAAATTGATTGAAGTTTGAAGCCAAAGTTATTGAAGGCGATGTACATTGACAGAAATCCAAGAATTCCTATTACTTCACATAGTTCAATAATTGAGGATTTTAAACATAACTAGAGCTACAGCTAATATACGGAATGAAGAAAATTTTGAAAATTGAGCCGTCTGTGGTATTGAGATAAGTGCAAATAATGATTAAGGGGGAAAAAAAAGATGATTATTTGATTCTTTTATGCGTGTTGTAGACAAGTACCATAGAGTCTCACTAAATTGTCATCTGTGCCTAAGCAAATAGATACTTATTCCCTAATAGTGCCAAATCTTCTTTTACACAGTTCATCTGGTTTTGCCAAAGTGGTGTCATGCATATTGTGCTATAAATTTTATTTTATTATTTGTAATTTTTTTTCCTCTTGAATTTCTACTTTACATTTATTATACCATGCTGGTTTAATCCTTCACTTTGATGAGTGTCCGTGACTCTGACATTATTCTGCAATGTATGCAAGGAACGCAGAGGAGCTGTCAAATTTTTTCTTTTATTTTGATGACTTTTTTTTTTCAATGTTATTTTGACTAGCATGATTAGGATTTGGATGGAATTCATCATCCTAGTATGTAAAGTTGGATTTTCTTGGGGACAAACAAAATTCGAGATACAAGCTTTATGGAAGACCAAGAGTCATGCCCTTGGATCAGGGGTTTCTTTGCACCACTTGCACTGGGATATGTTGTTCAATGGTCGGGGTCAGGGGAGCTTCTGATGCAATTTGCAATAAGCAGCCAATGGAAAAAAGTCATCTGTCCATTTGTCATCCTTGAAACAGACATGAGATCCGCATGAACTATAGCTATTCTAATTCAAGAATACGACACCAGATGATAAGAAATATTGACTCGTGTTGGAGGGTCATCAAGATTGAACTTTTTTATTTGGAGAACAATGGGAATGTAAGCTGTCAAGATGAAGGCATCACTGTTGCTTTGTAGGTTGAGCTCAGAGGTTTATTTAAACAATGTCGCCGTGACAACAGTATATTGCTGGTTTTGAGCGCAAATTTTTGGATACATGCCTATGATTTCAAGCTTCCATGTGTACAGTCATATTTCATTGTGGAGTAGTTAAAGCCTTATTTGGCAACCAGCCGTTAGGAGAGTCTGGAATGGGCCTGAATTATGGAAGCTTTCTGGCCTCAGATCTACTTAGATTCCTGTTTCCGGTCTAGTTTTAAGTTGCAAAACTTGACCACTATGAAAAGATAACACGTAGGCGCCAGGGGGGGAGGGGTATTTCCTTGGAAATTGATTGGAGTGAACACTTTTTGTCTAAATCTTGTTCATGCATGACCTGAATTAATGATAGATAGCAGAAGTATTTATAAAGTGCTTGGATCTGAAAATAAATCTGTTGTTCACACGGTTTGTCTGTCATTTGTTTTGAGCTTATTTCTTTCATCTATGTCCTATATTCATCTCAACTAAATTTTCTTGGCTTATGATTTTAAATGCATAACAAATTTAGAGATGATATTCCTGGGAATGTTTTATAATGCCGGACCAAAGTTTGTAGTTTCTATTTATCATGGAGATAAGTTAATCAATCTTTGTGATTGCATGCGGATGGTCTTGTGTGTTTAGACATAGATCTAAAATAAGAGGATGTTAGATCATTTTGAAGTTTCTTTTCCTAGGTTTTTCCCCTTTTTTTGTCTCACCTGGCATGCCAACGTGGTTTATGTCAAGGATGATTTGGATGACCATGGGATGTATGATGAATGAGCAGAAGGAAATTTTAGCTTTGTAATATCTTGATCATTTTTGTGTGCTATGCAGAAGTAGTGAAGACTATCTACATTGTGTGGCAGAAAGTATGAAAGGAAATAGAGTGGTTGGCAAGAAGTAAAAGAAAATCATAGTTGAGTTGTGTCTTTTAGTGGAAAGAGAATGGATGGAAAGACAAATGGTAGAAGAGAGATTGAGAACAGGGGATGGAACAAAGAGAAGAAAGAAACCTTACCCTATTTTCTTTCTGTTGTAAAGATAATCTGGGGGAAGTATTTCCTCTCCACTTTGCTGTCCACCCTTTTGCCCTTGTTAACTGTTTAGGTTATAAAAATAATAGAATACCTCCCTTCATCAGCTTAAGCTTTGGAGTAGTTGCTTGGCATTGTATGAGACAGCAGGAGATGCTGAGTTCAAATTCTGCCAGGCCCTTTTTCACCCCATTTAAAATTCCCACATGTTGGACCTATGGGCTCTCTTATAAGTACCCAGCAAGGGACAATTGTTTTCTTCACCCCTTTTTCTTCGGCTGAATTCCTATCTTCTTTTTCCACCGTTAGCCAGAGGGTAAAAGCTGGGTGGGGTCCACTGACTTCCGGGGTGGTTGAAGATCTACAAGTTGGTTTCTTATTTGAAAAGGCTCATCAGAGAATGATTGCATTTTTGCTTTTATTTGCTCATGGTGCAGCTTGTAATTTTGAGTAGGTTTTCTCTTCAATTTTGAGGCAATGAAATTAATTGATCAAGACTTCCTTCTAGAATTTGGTGATTCATCTGATATGTGTGAGATGGCAGTTAAACTTTGGAGTGACTGTGTTTATAAATAGCTCTCGCCAGTGTTTTTATATTGGAGACAGATTGTGATGGCAATGACAATGTCTCATGACCATCTGGCTTATTAATCTCTTGTTTCCTCAGCTTGGCCAATGATGCTCTTGATTAGCAATATCACGAACAAAATATTGAGAGCACATCAAAGGATAACCATATATTTGTATGCTGGATTAAATGGCTGGTGATTTTTCTGTAACTTTCTACTTTTGAAAACTTCATCTATTGTTACGCACATATTTTTCTCAATGATTTACAGAAAATAACTGTATTATTTATGAGAATGCTTGTAATACAGATACCTACACCCAACCCTAATGCTTTCAAATAACTAATTGAAATATTCTGTTTGCTAGAGGCCTAACTTGAAAGCAAGTCCTCAAGCATCCCATCTATCTGCTTCTACACTAGCTGAGCGGAACACCCCACACTTTGCAGGTTATCTGCCCTATCTCTCTCTCTTTTTCTTTCTTTAGTGCATGCACGCTGAACAAAAAGGCTGATAGACTGAGAACTGTCTTAATCTTTAGAAAAATAAATAAATAAGCAAGCAAGCAAATAAACAAATGATTGAAAGGCCTTGGGCCTTTCATAGACCTTTTTTTTTTCATCAGAAATTATTCAGGAAAGGTTTTAAAAATCTCAGCTTCTTGGATCAAATAGTGCTGCCTTCTATGGTTAACCACATTGAGTCCAGTTTCACTCCCCAGTGAAGAACTTTACTTGAACTGTCTCGAGACATTAACTTGATTGCTTTGTCTTTGGTTGGAGGCTTAAGAACCCACCCCAAGCTAACTTTGTGCACACTAGTTTCAATCACGAAAATAATACTAAGCTTTGGAAAGGAAAATTTTGTCATTTGTAGTGAGAGAGAATGTAGAATTAAGTATTGTTGATCTTTATAATCCACTAAAACTCTGGATATATATTCAGTATGTATGATTACCTGGCATTGCTGTGGTGACGTACAGAAAATTAGGGTTTTTTTTCTCCCTGAATATTGCTTAGTCATTATAATTTTGTTTACCAAAATTAAAACCCTATGTTTTGAATACATGGTATTTCACTGTGATATGAAATCTCTTTTTCTGTGAGCATTCACGTACCCCCCAACTAAAAGAGAAATTCTTCCGTGGGCTACTTCCAAGGCAAAAGAATCTTCCTTTCTTGGTGGGTTGATGCCTGTGTAGTGGCATCCAATTCATCCATGGTTCCCTTATGCATGGGACCATGGGTATATCTATGTATATGTTTGTTGAGGCAATTGCCGCCACTAAAAGGTTCAAATTACTTTGCATCTTTATTTGGTCAGTATGCTTGCTCCCTTTCACTTTCTTGAAATTTTCCCACAAAATGTAGGGGAAAAATGAATATTATTAGGCAATTATATTCAAGGAACAATTTATTTTGTAAATTATAAGTATGATTGTTTAGGTGTTACCCTTGTTTTAAGCATAGACAAACTCAAGCACACATATTGTATGCGCCTTCATGTATATATTTGTGGGTTGCCCCTGGTCATAATAGTTTTGGGATCCTCCATTACATAGGACAAGAAGTAAAACGCAGAAAGCGGCATAGGAGAAAGCATCTTGAAAACCAAGAAACCTGTGTCATGAGAGGTGTGTATTTCAAGAATATGAAGTGGCAGGCAGCAATAAAGGTGGACAAGAAGCAAATTCATTTGGGGACGGTTAATTCCCAAGAAGAGGCTGCCCATTTATATGACAGGTATCATATATTCGGTCCATACGTATCCTCAAGGCTTTTTGCCTTATAGTCTTACTCGTTTGTTTGAAAACCTTGGCGTGCCTTCTTGTTGGCCAAACCGTTAATATTTATGAAACACGATAATGCTCATCTCTCAGTTGATCTATTTAAAATGTTTTCAATTTTGCTGTGGGAATGGAATAGAATTAGATCACCTTTTTTGGTTAATATTGTGTTCCTTTAAGGATTCCAGGACGGGCCAAGTTCAGGTGCAATAATGTCAAAGAGGTTCAGAGCTTTAAATTAAGTGAAATTGCCTATGGCTCTCTGATTGTGTAAGGCTTTTTGAAAAGGGTCTTGACGGTTGTATTTGCAACGTTGCTTTCGATTGCTTTACTAATTCTTATATTTGAATGAAAGAGAAGTAAAATTTATATGTTCCAGCAAGGGCCTCCTCTCATGTTTGGCCTCATAATGTATAAACTATATTAGGCTTTCAATGTATTGGCCAAGGTGAGGGCGAGTTTGGGGAGAAATAAACTAAATTCTTTTGGCAGGGGCAAACCAGGAATTGCATTTGTTACCCCCTGCCTGTAGGAACCTTTTTTGTTAAATTAACCCTTCCCTGTTCCATTAGGTAACTAAAGTGCTTCATTGCAAGAAGTTGGGAAGCACCTGGTTAATTGAACATATAATCTGGTCATGATCTTTGAAGGTTCATCAGAGATGAGCGGCGACTTTGGCTAGTTGCTCCTGTTTGGTCATATCAATCTTGAATCCATATTAGAAATCAACCCTTGGGGGCAGAGGGGAGTGTGCAGCACTATATTAGAGAACTGCATGATAGGAAACTCCACAAGATCTATTGTAGGGCTGGATATTGCAAGAGCTAGAGCACTCTCAATAACATTACCTCTGTCTTGTCCTCTATATTCGTGCTCTAATGTTCTGCAAGAGTGGTCAAGACATTACTCTAGTCTGGTTAATCCACGTGTAAGAAAATTTGCATGCTTATCTTTTCCTTGGTAATTGCAGGGCTGCTTTTATGTGTGGGAGGGAACCAAACTTCGAGCTTTCAAAAGAGGAAAAGTTAGAACTGATGCAGTTCAATTGGGATGAGTTTTTGGCAATGACTCGCCAAGCCATAACCACAAAAAGTAACTTCCAGGGACAGTTTTATCATATGCTTATATTTTTATATTTGGGTCTTCATTCTTTTTTCTATTTTAAATGAATTTCAGAACATCAGAGAAGGGCAGGTGCAGGCTCACGTAGGAGAGCTGAGCTTCCAGTGCCAAAGACTGAGTTGGATGGTGATGGAGGAGTCAATGACTTCTCTGCATCAGAAGATGCTGAACCAGACACATGGATGTCTTGATGTTAGATTCTGATGGTGCCAGGTTACCTTTTCCCTTTTTCTCTGGGATAAGATGTGACGATTGGCCTTATCATTTTTTGAGCCTATAAAAGGCCCCTATTAGGGCAAAATGTGGTCAGATTTTTGGGTCTATTAGTGATAAGTGTTCAATAATATTGCATGCATATCAATTACTTAGCATTGGCTTGTCCTGATCTCTCAAATTTTTGGGTCTATTGGTGATGAAGTGTTCAAGTAGTGATGTCTTTACCGTGTATCTCTTATGTTGTCTCACTCTAGGTTCTCGGCATTCGCTTGCTTTATGCTGTATGCTTTGTTGCCTTTACAGCAGATGGACGGGAGTCATTGTGCGCTTGGTCCATTTATGATGACTTGATGGGGCACCAAATCAACAAAATTGAGACCCATAAAAGTAAAACATTAATCTAATTTTCCTCCCCAAGGGCCTCACGTAGCAAAGCCAGGTCCTAGGCTGAGAGAAAGTGGCTTGAGTTTGAAGGAAGTACATATGGTAAACAAGCCTGACGAGGATGGTAATGAATCCAGGTCAGGTATGCATAGAAAGCCAGCAGAGGTTCCTGATGTGAACCAATAAGAGTTATGTGTGTCTAGAAGTGTGATAGGAGGATTCATTAGTTTTCTTCACCAGAGCTGAAAAATGTGTAAACTCCTGTACGAGATCTGTTCCATTATTTGTGAACTTTTTACTCCATACTACGGTGCATATTCTATGACAAAGCCATGGGGATCCGACGTATATTGGCGTAGATAGAAATGACACCTTCGTCCCTTAATAAGGTAGGGAGTTCGACTCTTATTGGGTACGAAAAAAACATTATTGAGAGAGAATCCGCTCAATTGAGGCCCGACAGACTTCTCAGTCCGATTTAATCGGAGTGAAACTCTGAATACCGGATGGAAGTTATAAAAAATAGTGTCAAAGGAGCCACTTTTATCACCTGGAAGATTACTTGTGATCGATCAAGGCATGATTTAGAGCTATTATACTTGCTCAATGGGCTTCTCAAATTTGTACACATTCAGTGGTGATTTTTTATTGGCATCTCACCTTCGTTTAATATTTAAATTGTGAGTAATAAATCTAATTACCAAAAAGTATATTTACACTTTTTTTAGGAGGCATGGTCTTAAGAAAAACATATACCCATAAAAGATATAATCTAGAATAAATATTATTTACAGTTGAATTTCAAATAAATACAATTAATTTTTGAGATTTTTAAAATTAATAAATTAATCTTTTTTTACACATGCCCTGTTAAAATTTATTTTTGATAATTTGAGGAATATGTGATTAATATCAGAAAATAATAATAATAATAATCATAATAATAATAAATAATATTCGATGATTATGAGTATTTGAAGTTTGCGGAGAATCAAAAAGGACGAGCTAATAGCTAACGTGTGCGGTCTTTGGCAAGACTCACGGACCGCCAATAGGAGATGAAGTAACCGATCAACAAGAATGGCGAAATCGACCGACAATAAAACCCTAGATCATGACCAGGACAACAATAACTCTTCTTCACCTTCTCCATCACCATCACCATCACCTTCTGCTGCTGATTGGAAGCAAAGGATCCTCATCCCTTCCATTGTCGCAGGTCTCTCCCTCGCTCTCTCTCTCTCTCTCTCTCTCTCTCTCTCTCATATCCTAAACCCTAATTGCCTCAAATGAGAGAAAAAAAAAAAAGAAATCACTGATAATGAAGAAAGTGAAAAGATTGATGAGGGTTTGTGTTGAATAGGAATAACTGGGGGAGGACTAGGAGCATTGTCGAAGCATCGCAAAGTGCATGGTCTTTCTACTATTTCTGCTACTTATGCTGCTAATTATGCCATTGTCACTGGTTGTTATTGCGGTAATATCATCTCTCTCTCCCTCTCTCCCTCTCTCTCTAAGTATACCATAGAAAAAGTGATTTGGAAATCTGGAAAATGATATGGGAAATAAAATTGCTTTCAGCCTGAGACATGATATACAACAAACACATCTTTTTTTTTATCACATAAACTTGGATTGCGTTGCACAACTCAACTAAGCGTTAATCTCAACTCGGTGACTAGGATTACATTGCTTGGACTGAAATTCTTTGTGTTTTAATATATATCCCCCAAGTACTTTTCTTGTTGCTAATGATTTTGATGTAGAAAACCATTTTCGATAATTGTCATAACTTTGACAGACATGCTTGTCTGCTCAAGGTGCTACACCTTTTTGCCTTTTGAAAGGATTAAGGGGTTTGGAGAGTATGATTGAGGTTTCAAATAGGTCTAAATAGTATGCAACATAAATCATAGTGGTCTTTTTTGTCATTATTAAAATTTAGAGAGATACATTTTTGATGGGCAAGAGCGAAACAATTGACACTGAATGAGGAGACACGGAGTAGGAAAGGTCCAATTGCAGGATTATGTAACAGCATTATTCCATTTGATCCATTAACAGAAAATGATTAAACTTGAGGAATGGGAAGAAGGAAAAAGGTTATTGAAAATCATTTGCTTGACTTGTCTAGGTTGATCCAATTCTATCATGACATTGCAATTGCCAAGACCAGGATGGATATTCATATAGTTAATATGTATTGGTACAAGATGGAAATCGGAACAGGTCCGTAAAATTTGGTCATTTTAGCTTCATTTGTTTCACGGCAAATTACTTGTATTTGGGTGGTGGAACAAGACTTAATCAATAGAAAATATATTTGTACCCAACATTGAAAAAACAAGTTGCATGTTGTTGGACAGGGAATAGGACCAGCTAGTGCATAATGTTATTGTAATTGATGGACCTGAGGAGGTCATTTGAGTGAAGCATTACCTGATCTCTGCTGGTAGAAATGGCTCAAATGCCTTTGCCTCCCTGGATGTTCGAATTTATTCTTTGGAAAAGCTTTTTTGTAGAAAATGTTTTTGGCATAGAAATTTCCTTCCTTTTCTATGGTAATTTTGCTAAAATAAATGAACTATAAAGAGCTAAAAGTAACAAGCAACCATTCAACTCTTTCCCTGGTGCCAAATCATCAATTTCTCACCTTATTACTTATTATTGTCATTGACATCTTTCTTGCTTAGCTGTTTTTTTCCCTTAATTTTGTATGAGTCACCATTTATAAGCCTTGTGAGCCCCTAATTTTTCATGTGATTGATTTGTTTATTTAACCAACTTGATTCTTATTGTGGACATGCTTCAAATCTTCTGGATGTGCCTATTATTTAAAAAATTGCTGATCTTATTGTGATGCTCCTGTGGAAGTTTCCTTTGATTATCATTTTCCACTTATCAGTACAAAAGAATTGTAGTAGCCAGTAATACGTACAGTTTGCTAAAACGAATGAATCATAGAGAGGTTTAAAATATCAAGCTACCAGTCAACTCTTTCCCTATTACTTTTTGGTGCCTATGCATCAATTTCTCAAGTTATTGTTAATCGTCCTCATTGAAGTCATTCTTGCTTCTTTGTTTTACTTAAATTTGTCCAAGTTGCCATATTATAAGCCTTGTAGACCACTAAAAATTTTGGATGTGATTGATTTGTTTAGTTAACCAACTTACACTTATTGTGGGCATGCTCTGAATCTTCTGGATTTTCCTATTATTTAGAAAGTGTTGATCTCATCATGTACCTATGGAAGTTATTCTCAATTTTGCATTTTCAGTGTCAGTACAAATTCCCAATTTTGCATTTTCGGTCAGTACAAAAGGATTGTTGAAGCTAGTAATAGTACCTTGCTGGGAAAACATTGACAGCATATTATGTGAGGTTTATTGCATTTTCTAGACCAATTAAACTTTGTTATTTTACAGGAGCACGCGAATTTGTTAGAGCAAGTCGAGGTACTGGGCCTGATGATCTAATTAACTCTGCAATTGGAGGTTTTGGCTGTGGTGCCCTTCTTGGCCGTCTTCAAGGTTCTCTCTTGTTGTCTCTCTCACATGCATTCATACAATATATAGAGTACAGAAAAGTGAATTCAAGCAGGTCAGGCACAGACACAGACACAGACACAAACACACACATGAATAGATTGAGTTTCATGTTTAACAATATTTTCAAGAATAATGGCCTTTCTATGTTTTTGGAATCCCCTTGGTGCTTTTAGCATACAAATCCTTGCTGAAAAGTAGAAATTTAAATTTGGCAGAGTTTACCTTGTGGTTGTAAGAATCTAAAGATGTATTCTATTTTGAAACAGGTATTGGTTTTTCTTTTCTTTTTTTGTCTTTTTTTCTTCTTTTTTTTGGGAAATATTCTTTGAGTTAGAATGAAAAGCATAAGTCTGGTTATATATGTGAAGAATGAGATATATTTTCTGATGTGAGATCTCTCTGGAGCTGTATATTCGCGATTCCCCCTCCCCAAACATCCTGCTGTTTCTTAACAATAAAGGTATAAACTGCTGTTCCTTGATCCCTGTACTCTTTGGGATGCCTAGAGTAGTCAAGCTAAAAAATTACATGTTAGTTTGATTAAGTGTTGTTTGACGCCTTTCCCCATTTTCAGGTGGCCAATTCGGTGCAATTAAGTATTCGGTCATCTTTACTGTTGCGGGAACTGCGTTTGATTTTGCAATTCTTAAACTACAACCTTGGCTTAAGAGTTTCACCATATTAAACAACAAAGATGGTAGTTTGTTCAAATTGCCAGAGTGGTCACCCATCCAAGTACTTGATGAGGAAGCACTGGCAGCCAAGCGTGCTCGGGAACAACAGTTCTATTCTCAGAGAGGTCTCAATAACTTGAACAAGGAAAAATCATAGAGAAGTTCCAATAGAATTCATCTTTGAAGGCTTTCTTTGTTCGTATCCTTGCTTTCAGCAAACTACCTGTGTTACTTTCAAAGTGAACCACAGAATAACAGAGTCTGATTTGAGATTAATATTTTCTCTTGTACTTGTAATTTTCTGGATGAGGAAACAAAAGTTTGATTACTAGCCCAGTAACTGTGCTGTAGATGCAGTACATAGTTAAACTAGTGGGGAAGATTATTTGTATGGAATGAACGTCCCTCGTTTTGTTTTGTTTTGTTTTTTTTTTTTTTTTCGGGGTACCAAAGGTAGAAGAAACAAAAAACAAATGGAACAAAAGAAGAAAAGAAGAAAACATCCTCAACCCTAGCCTAGGAGCCACATCTAGGCCCATTAGCCCCGTTTCCCTTCCTCATGAAATTGGCTCTATCCGCGTCCTCTCTGATGAAACGCAGCAACTCAGCTAGAGGTTCTGATAGCTCTATCGTTCCCATACCCGCTTCCCGCTTCGTGTCCCATGCAGGCCAGCTTGTCTGCACAGTGATTGGCTTCCCTATAGATGTCTCACTGTATTCACCTGCACCACCATCACTATCGGCATTATTCCACGTTTCTGTATCAACACCCTTGAAGGGCAATGGTCCGCTACCTCTTTATTTAGCATACTTACTATCTGTTAAGAATCCATCTTCGCTACAAATTTTTTTAGGTTTCTGCATCTGGCAATTCTCAGCCCCTCTTTGACCCCCCAACGTTCCTCCATCCTAGCTTTGCCTCTTCCAATGTTGATCATGTGTCCGTTTACCTACTCTTTTGTACTGTCACGAAAAATGCATCCCGCACTTGCTTTTCCTGTCATCGAATTGGCTCCTCGTCTGTGTAAAGCTTCAACACTCCTTCCGGTCTCTTCCAACTGACACCCTCCATCCTCCTCTCGCTTTGCATCAAAGGCTTAGAATTTCTCCCTGTCCTGGCAAGATTCAGCACTATTTTGGCTACTACCTGTGAGGCAGGAAGATTATTTTGATGAACCATCTTGCATCTAGCATTCCATAAGTTCCAAACTGCACCAATGAACACCTTGTCTTCGTGCTGTTTGCTGGATGGGGAGTTTGTGGTGGCACCTGTTCTCAGCCAAGCTCACTGTTACAAATTGATTCTGTCGTGTAGCTTTTACCAAGTCTCTGGAATTGAGCAATAATTTTTGTCCCTCAAATGATGCAAAAGCTGAGGAGGCGTCTGTGCCACATGGCTGACCTCGACTGATGTTGCAAAGCATTCAACGCATGACTCGAGATTGTTTGCACTTGCAGATGGAAATACAATTTCTCTTTACCCAGTTGACTGCACAGAGCTTGACTGTGCAAGATACAGCCATTTTAGACACATTCTTTAACATGGTTTGGTGAAGTATTGACTCGATTTTCTTCCAGCAATTAGTATCTTGCTAAAAAGTGATAACACTTCCTAGTAAACAGGGTTGAGATGGAACAATGATAATTCTGCTGGCTTGGAATAGTTGTTGGATGCCATTTATTGAAATCACTAGCACAGGGGTTTGGATTCATAGCATAAGTGACCAATTGAAAGAGACTAGAGCCCAACAATCATAGCGCACCTCAGAATAGTTAAATTCAAAATTCAACACATAATCTACAAGGTTTGTGCCAAAACTAGCCATCAGTACTGGCATCAACTCCAAACTATGCTTGTAATGTACATATATTAAGTTCAGATCACTGACAAAAGATGGTAACTGAATACACATTTTTTGCCGGGCACAATTGAACCTGGTCCCAAAGAACAAGTCCACATGTTTCACTACCTATGAGAGCAAGGAAACAAGAGAAACAAACTCCTGGGTCACCCGACCCTTGGACCTTGTGTTGATGACAAAATGTTCGGGGTATTTCCGGAGTAGCATCAACAAGCCATACCATGGCTTTCCCTGTGATTCAGGACCTGGCCAATCCTCAGATGAGAGATATCTTCTTACACGAGTGTGATGCCATATAGTGCCATATTGATCCAACAGCTGCACCATCAACATAAATAGTAGTAATGTTAAGAAATAGAGGTATCAAATTACAGCATAAAAGCAAAATTTTTAGCCACAGTTAACGGTATTGAATGGGAATCTAACAACAGGTGTTTTGCTATTTAGCAAAGCTTGATCCTTTAAATTATGCTATTCTGTTTACATGCAAACTACAGTTCTCAAGTACATCCTCACCAACAGCCATTCAATTATTCTCTCTTCTTGCTACGCATTACAAAATACAGATCATAAAAAAGGTCTTCAGACATGCGATGTAAGACTGACTACGTCTCACTCTTGTAATGCCCATAATGATGATCCACTTGATTTGATACAAAGCATGAAATGCAAAAGTTTCATGATACTGAGGGTTAGGCATATTGGAAAGATAAAAGGAGGAACCACAAGGGTTAGGCGTTCAGGCTGAGGAGGGGAAGGAATACAAGGCCATATTTTAATTAAAATGCAAAGTCCACATGCAGGACTACATTCCATAAAATCACTAAATAAGAAAACCACCAATAACTGCTATTATATGGAATTCACTATTCAGAGAAGGTTATCTTTGCTGCCATTACACTACAGCAGATTTGAAAGCTTTGCGATTTCCTGAAAGAGAGGAGACTACTCTCCCTTCTCCTCACCCCCCATCCCTTCAAATCTCCAAACTAAGCCTGAGAGCCTATATCTAGGTTTGCTTGCAGAGTAAAATTTTGTTTTCTTGTGATCAGTTTCTATGACATCCATAATGGCCGTTACATCTTCGTATCAGAATCACAATTGTAACTGCATTTTCCATTATCAGCTTATACAATCAATAACCCCCCCCCCCCAAAAAAAAAGAAAAAGGTAAAATTGGCCAAGGCAAAGATTTCAGCCCTCATTGGGTGCAAAACTGGCTGGAAACAGATGCATATTCGACGTATGACAAATACATAAATCCATAAAAATTAAATCATACAGCCCACAGAGAAAATTTAAAGCAAAGAAAAGGAGGAAAAAAATTTGCACCTTCAGGGCAGCTTGTGCATGACAGAAAAATTGAAATTATATAATTTTCAATCACCAAAAGTTTAAAAAAAAAAAACAAAACAAAACAAAACAAAACAAAAAACAAAACAAAACAAAACAAAGGATAGCTGTTTAATACCCGGGAGTGAAGCTTCTCCATGGCCATCCAGTCTCCAGGACCACAAAGATCAGAAAGGACAGTAGCTACAGATGATACCACATCCTTTTCTTCCAACTGCAGAAGTTGATGATTATCAGCATCTCGGTCAACCCGTGATCTCCCGTCAGCTTTCTTCTCTACATAAACCAGGCATAGAAGCACATCAGGGATTAAGAATACGATTTATTTGGCTGAAGTAGTCAGATAGAAGCAATAAGGACTAAAGAAAAACTTCTATGATCAATCGTACAATGGTGATTCAACTGAAAAGGAAAGATACAGCAAAAAGAAGGGAAAAGTAATTTACTTCTACTAAAGCACTGATAGCTTGCTCTGACAGGTCAACTAGTAGAATTCTAATACCTCTAAAACAAAGCTGCATGAAGAACAATAAGAAAAAGTAAACGATACAACAACAACCAACACCACCACCACCAAGCATTTATCCCATTAAGTGGGGTCGGCTATATAGATCCTTCTATACCATTTTACTCTATATCATATAATCACCTATGTGATTATTTTCTTTATACAATAACAAAAATCATAGTTTTATCCCACTAAGTGATGATGACAATATAGATACTTCTACGCCATTGCACTCTATCTAGTCTTATATTCATTTATATATAGATAATTCATATCATATTTTATTGTTATTATCAAAGCTTTCTTAAGTCTCCCTCTCCCGCGGTTAATATGAATAGTTGTCATAATCTCGCTCCGCCTAAAAAGGAAAAGAAACATAATCTTAAAAATTATCCATCGCACTCAAACAAGTCCAGTTGATGCTCTAAGAATAAAAACTAAATTGGAACTTTTCATACAAAGTAAAACAGAAGGTAACTGCATTCAAGTAATGTCCAAAAGCTACCTAAACAAGCATTCATTCAAAAGTTAGGCAAAACAAAAGGCAGCTTCAACTTAATGGGGAGTTCAGAAGCCCCAAGAAGAGCAATCTAACATATAATAAATAAGATGAATCTAACATAATAAACAGGATGTTCTTTGAGATAATCAGGGGATCGATTAAATCCTTTCCAAATCAGTCTCTGGAAAAATTTAGTGCATCAAAACTGTAAAGAAGACCAGATGCACAAAATATTGCTCACAAACTGGAAGAGGAAAAACATTTACAACATAGAAAATGACCTACTGGATGTTGGAGCCAAGATTTTAAGCTACTGCGCACATACCATTATCTAAATTTATTTAATTCCATGGAGGGCCATTGCAAGCCAGAATAAAATCAGGTGCAGCAAAACGCAGAATCAAGAACCCAAAAATACTAAAGTTGTTGACCAATTTCATGCATAGATTACAAGCATCTAGTGCTCCAAGGTCAGAAGTTTTTCAAACCAACCAGAATGTTATTTTTCAATCAAATCTCTTCCAAATCAGAAACAAGCAATGCAAGTTGTACAGTGTTTCTACTCCTGCTCCTTGCCCTTGCGGTGTGGAATCTAACATACTTTCAATCCTTACAATCTGGAATCAAATTTCAGTTGAATCTAATTATACAGTGGATAAAGATAATTAAATTTCTTAAAGTTAAATGCACAAAATAGATCCAAAGTCATTTCGAAGTCTAAGTCAGGCAAAGGTGATGTTGGCATTGTGCTATAATATTGGTAAGAAGTAAAACATAATAGAATAAAGATAAATACAATAAGCACAAATCTTCATAACCAAATGACCAACTTAGACAGGAACTTGAACAGATTTTCCAATCAAAAGTTTCCAGTCAACATTCCCAGTCCATTTGCAATACAATAGGAAATCTGCCAGGATTTGGCATCTCTCTTGCAAATAGAACATCCATTGGATGTAATATTTATAGAGAGGGCACTCATGCTGCCTCCCAAAAAGAAAAAACTACTTTCACAGCAGCACTTGTATTTCAGATCACCTTCAAAAGAAAAGGATGAAACCATTCAGCACACAAAATGGTTAGTAAGAATTCACCAATTTTAAGATATCCCCATCGAGTATACTCCCCCATATTCGGCCTTCCCAAAACTCTGACCACCACTAAGAAACACAAAACTCCTGCTCCACCTTTTGCGAAGTAACAAACAACCAATTACTCCAGTATCCCTTACGAAAAATAACTTTTGTTCACCAAAATTTTACCCATTTAAAAATTATCCCAAGTTAAAACTCTCTTATACATTCCAACACCTTTTAACGATTATCCAAATTAAAACTCTCTTATACATCACCCTCGCTTTTCACATGCACTATTCTCACAGTAGCAAGAAAAAGGACTTAATGTCAAGTTCCCCATACTAAATGCTCCGTGCAACAGTCACCACTTGTAGCTTGTCAATCTCAGAAGAGAACATTGAGAAAAGATCCTTTAAAGTAGTTTTGACATGTCATTTTACGATCCACCCTGCTTCAATTTCACACCTGGGACTCTCTCCACTTAAACCTCCATGTTACCTCCCTAAAAGCACCTGGCTAGAGGTCGCCATTGCTTTTAAGTGAAGAATCTTAATCCTAAATAGACCTCTTGCTCTCTCTCTCTCTCTCTCACACACACATTGGGACATGAATCTTGTTTGGTCAAATGTGCGTCTGGGTGAGCATATATATATCTTAGATTAAATTGCATTTGACAATCTTACCTCATTCACAGTTCATTATACTAGGGTACAGAGTCAGGAATGCTGTATATTTCCTTCCCTAGTCCATGACACATGGGATAGGTTTTGCTAGTTGCTTGGACTTACCATTTGAAGTGACAGATTCCTTTAATTAAGGTTCTTTATATGATACATGGGGATAGATTTATTGTTAAGCAAGCATAGAATATTGTAGTTGTTCTTTGGATTAAAATATTCTTTCCATTTATGTGGTGTGCATTTGGTCCATTCCTTCAAACCTATACTAAATCAATATTACCCTTGGCAAGGATCTGGATCACTAAAGAACAACATTTTTGGCTTGCACAATCCTAGGAACAAATTTTGTAAGGTGGTAGAGCGGTTCTAGCAACTTTGAACTGTCCAACAAGAAATAGGTGTAGGCTCCTTACTACTAGACATTTTTTTCCTTTTTATTTTTAGTCCAACAAGCTGTACACCCAACACCATAAAACCACAAAATTCCTTGCACTGGAACAACACACTTCGGGAGGGAGTGAATCTCTTTCAATTCAAATGTTTCAAAGAAAAGGAAAAGGTGCACAAGAAATTATGACGAGTAAAACCATGAATAGAATAAGAAAAGCAAGAGAATGGTACTTAGAGACATGCTGATTGGTTCATATTGTGGAGCGCAACTGCCAACAGCAAAGTTGAAGCAATACCGTCTGAACTTCATATCTTAAACCGCTTAAGCCAATCTTTGCTTAACCCAATCTTTTCAACATGTAGCGTACACCCAACTAACATTAGGAACCATTCTCGCAATGTGAACCCAAAAGTTTAGTTGCATCTTTATATTGAAGAAACTAAAGCTTCTAAACAAAAGAAACTTTGCCACAGTTTTTTGGACTAGATCCAGCAATTCGTGTCTAATCGTGTCAGACATGATTTAAATGGGTCTGACACAAACACGACAAGTGTCAATTTTTAGTGACATTAACATGACACAACACGATTAGCATGGTTATTTTGACTTGATTCAACACAATTAACACAACATGGCACGATTAACAAAATTGCTAACAATTAATAGTATTAATTTGCTAATAATTTTATAATCATAGCTTTATTATGATTTATATCATATATATAATATTTATCATGCATGTACATGCAACATAAATCATGAATTGCTTATATATGCAACATGAAATTATGAATTGTTAGTAATTTTGAAATTACAATTGTTTGAATTTAGATTATGCATTATTTGTTTAATATCCATTTAATCATTTATCTTATAGGATACTTTAATACTTGCTTATTATGAATTGAGTATATGATTATATGTTAACAAAAAATACAATTGTTTGGACTCAGACTATTTGTCTAATAGCAATTCAATCTATTATCTTTCTTATAGTGTATTTAATTATTATGAATTGCAAGTTTTTTTTTTATTTCATCACCGATATCCGGATTTTACCTGACTAATCCGATTAGAGCACTGTGGGGTCCATTTTAGGGGTTGACTCTCCCAAATCATTTTTCGTCATTCTCAAGGCTCAAACTTGAGACCTCTGGTTAAGGGGGTAAAGTGTCCGACCACAGTTTGGTTTTTTTTTTTTTTGGTTTTCACCACTAGTATCCGGCCTTTACCGGACTAATCCGGTTCGAGTATTGTGAGATCCATTTTAGGCACGGGCTCTTCCAAATCCTTTTTCGTCATTTCTAGGGTTCAAACTCAAAATCTCTAGTTAAGGTGGTAGAGTGCCTGAAATCCAAAGGAGTTTGGTAAAATTTATGCTCGAACCCTTAAAATGGGCCCCACAGTACTCAAAATGGATTAGTTGGACAAATTTTGGATACCGATGGTAAAAATAAATAAATAAATAAATAATTAATTAATTAATTATTATGAATTGCATTATTGCATATATGTAACATAAAATCATAATCTTTTTAGGTTTTCACTTTTTTAATACTTAATAGCATATAGTAATTTAATATTTAAAAAATATATTTATTTTCTAAGACTTGATATTAAAAAAATAAAATATTAATGATATAAATAATACAGATTAAATAAGTTTGTTATGCGTGATATTAAATGTAATTTGAAATAATAATATTGTAATACAAATATTAATAACTCGAAATACAATTAATCAATAATATATAATAATTATAATATAAATATGTAACAATTATATTCATGTCCAATTGTGTTAATCGTGTCGTGTAACACACATTTAACGATTAGGCATGATTAACTAATCGCGTGTAATCGTGTCGAACATGTTTAAACACATTTTTTCTGTGTCTAATCATGGCAATTAGGCTAAACATGAACACAGTTAACTCCATATCATGTCATGACGTGTGATCGTGCCCATGTACAGAATTGCCAACTCTATTTTAGCCTCAAATATCCCTTTTCACTTTGGTTTAAACCCCTCTTAGGTCATTTATCTCCTCACCCGCATCACTATGCCTCTCTCCTCTGCAAACTAAATATCAAACCTTGCACTTCTCTCTTGAAAATCAGCTCCCCTTTTTTTCTTCTTTTGCACACCCATGTTGTATGTGGGCATGTTATAGTTTTAAATTAAAGAAAAATGACAGTAAGCTATTTAATTCATAGTTTCACCCTCATCCAAGTAAACAAAATGACTGAGGTTAAGTTGGGGTACCCTAGCCAATGCTCTACATTTGCTTCGAAAACAGTTAGAATAAACACAAACAATTGGGAGATGTGAGAACCCCTAAAGCAGATCTCACAAATCAATGTCCCAATAAATGCAGTTCCAGACACCATAAGAAAAAAATGCAACGCAAGATAATAACTCTAAAGCCCAATTAGTATAAACATACTTATCATTATCAACTTTTATGATGTCATATTGAAAAAGGAAGAAATCCTGCATTCTATGAACACTTTTAGCTTAAGCAATAAATCCAAATGACTAACCCAATTGACCAGACAATCCAGCCTTCGAGCCTCCGCCATAACCATAAACCTCATGCCCATCGCCAGGCAATCTCCGCTGCGACTTCTTACCACGATTCAAAACAGCATCATCCCCAGCATCTCCACCATCATCATCATACCCATCATCCTCCACATACTCCGACACAACCCTAGCCCTTGCCTTCTTCCCATACGCGGCCCCCGGCATAACCTGCGGTGGAATTGCCCGACCTGCTAATGCCGGACTGATCGGCGGCGGGGGCAAATGATGATGCGGCGGAATATGATGTCTGGGCGCCAAAGCCCCACCTAGGATACTCCGAACGGGCAAGAGGAAATAGAATTCCTTGTCGCCAATTTGAAGGAGGTCCTGTGAGTCGAGCTTGACAGGAGGGTTTCCGGGGAGATGGAGAACGCCCTCGACGAGACAGCCATTCTTGCCAAGAACTTCAAGAGCGAAACGACGTCGTTGGAAATCGTAGAAGATACGCGCGTGGTGGCGGGAGATGTTCATTCCGCCGCCGAGACTCGAGAGGTCGACGTCCACCGTCGATTTCTTGCTGTTGCGACCGAGAATGATTGAGTAGGTTTGCATGTAGTATTCGAAGTCCTCACCTTGTAGCTTCGCGAAGCCTGCTTCCACGTCGCTGCTGCTGCTTCCCATTCTCCGAATTCGAAAGAGAGAGAGAAATTAGGGTTTTCTCAATTAGGAATCAAGATAGAATTCAACGGAAAAGAGAGAGAAAGGGAGTGAGGGAAGGAGACTACCACTTTTCCGTCCTTTAGGACAACATTACCCCTATAAAATATAATGACAAA
The DNA here is from genome assembly GCA_033439265.1 of Dillenia suffruticosa. NCBI lineage: Eukaryota > Viridiplantae > Streptophyta > Magnoliopsida > Dilleniales > Dilleniaceae > Dillenia > Dillenia suffruticosa. The sequence goes on along the minus strand of JAVTVX010000020.1, from coordinate 22,149,520 downwards.
AAGAGTATGGGAGGGTAATGTTGTCAATTCAGAGAAACAAATTAAAAGCCTTTTGGGGGCATTGAATTCTCAGATGATCTAAAACATATTTCTTCTGCAAAGTGCAAACACGAAGCGCATTAAGGTACGTCAAAACCCTAGATTTCTTTTTTAATTCTGCCGCAAATGAACTGATTTTCTTACTTTTGATGTTTTGAAATCTTCGTATTTGCTTCAATCATGAAATTTTGAATTCTGAGTTGAGATTTAGCAAGTGCAAGATAATGATTGAGACATTGCACAAGGGCTTTGATCTTCGCTTGCAAATGCAAAGCAAATCATGAAAAAGATTCACAATTATTCGTGTCTTCTGAATGCATCAATTTTTGGGTATTAGGACTATTTGCACTTCGTAGTTGTACATCTCTCTCTCTCTCTCCCCCCTTTTTTCTTTGTTAATTTTAATCGCTCTCATTTTTTCAGTCTATCGGCTTGTTCCAATCTTGGTCTCTGCCATTGCAAATTCTAGTAGGCCAGTCAAGTCCCTAATCACCACAGTGGTGTTACTAACCTGAACAGGCAATCATCTTTGAATTGGGCCTCTCTCTCTCTCTCTCTGTGGGGATTCGATTAGTCTTGTAAGAGCAACATCATTGCTTAACCCTTAACAATACCCTCGTGCCCAACATAAAGCACCACCTATGCAGAAATTTGTATTTGTATTTGGTGATTATTTGTATTTCTTGCTAATGTCTGTGTCATGCGCACATCATCTCTTCATAACCATACTTTACCTGTGCCTCTTTGTTGTTAACTTGACTGGTTTTGCCTGTACTTCCTTTTTTATTGCAATTATCCAAGAAGATTTAATGAGCATATGTATTTTATTCTTCATATCCTTTAATCACATTGAAAACTTGAATTTTCTTGCGAAGAAATATAAGAGTCAGCTATCTAGACTAGGTTGACTAGGCACATGAGAAGCTGGTAAAGGAGTGATGAACAAAACACTATCAACAGGCATTGCATAAACCTTCACTGCTAAGGGCAAGAAATTTTATAATAGAGGCAGGAGAACATTCGAAGTGTAGGGAACATGAATGCTTCATGAATAATTACAAAAAGGGGGAACCAAAGGTTTGACCTTAACTTAGAACTACATGGTAGAGCTCAGCCTTTAATTGCCCAAACTAGAAAATGATTCAAAACACAAATAAGCCAACATACTGCCATCTCAGTTTCTACAAAAGATTTATTTCTGATCTCCATTTGTCAAATGATGTTGGGATATTACGCAAGGGCTTTGAGCTCCTCTTTTTAAGCAGAACATTGAAATATTCATTTTCTTGATCCCTTCTAATGGCATCAACTTACTGGCTTTTGGACAAAACTTTTACTTTTATCTATCTGGTAACATTTGGTTTAAGGTTATTCAAGTTAATTTATCTGCCTTTTCCAAGAACTTCATGAAACACTTTTTCTTGTTATTTATTCTAGAAAATGATATATATATATATATATATATATATATATATATATATATATATATTGTTCAGTTGGCGGAGAAAAATTTTGGTATTTGATGAAGTTTGATTATTTGACTGCCCTTTCAAAGAACTACATGAAACCCTTTTCTTTTATCTCTGCTTTTCGACGTGTGATTATTTTTTTTCTTGTAATTGCTGGTAATTGCAAGCGTATGAATTTTCCCCTCCCAATCTCCACCCCTGAATGATGAGAACCAACCTTCTGTGATCTCCATCTTACAATCCTTAATCAAGCCCAGTCCACCTCTTCCTTACCCCTCTCATTTTGGCACCTGGTTTTTCCTAAAATATTACTCTCGCACATTCACAGACACACAGAAGCACAACTTGTTGTAGCAAAAGAAGGGGCCAAAATTTGTCTCACTATCAATGAAGTTCTTTTGTATTCATAGCATAGATATGACAAGAAACATAGCAACTACAAAAATGTATAAAGAAGAATATAAAGGCCCAAATGTAATTTCAGAGGTGAAGTGGGAGCCAATGCTTGAAAATATCTAACCGCAATGCCAGAAGAACAAAATCTCCTGCCGTATGGACCAAGTCCCAAGAATGCATTAAGAGATCTACCATTTGATTGCTAAGACTTAAATAGAGAGTGATGGACCATAGAATTAAACGAGACTAATTGATGGTTTCAAGTTTTGGAGAGTTTTTCTCACATGATGGAAACTCTTAACGTGGCCTAGATCCAGCTTCTCTCACTTCTAAACCGAGAAAATCAAGTATAGTGTATGACAGAAGTCGCACCTTTGGGCTTTGATTCTATGTAGGAGAAAGATAATATCAATTCTATTTATTTACATAGTTTATTTATTGTTATTTCTGCTGAGGAATATCGTTTCAACTTGTTGTGAAAATATCTTTTGCTAATTCATCCTCTTAGTGTCATTCTCTTTTTGAGATTATAATTCTTTGTTCTGGGTTTTCTTCTTTTGCTTGTGTCCTTGCATCCCACCCTGTCATGCGATCTTATGTTGACTTTTGTTGGGTGGCAGGGCGGGGCGGGGGGGAAGCTAAGATTTTTTTTTTTTGTACTTGCTCTGTACTAGTAAGCTTTGAAATATGGGCTTGTTACACTCTTATCATATTAATATTGTATGTTAAGACATGATGGATGGATATGATGGAGTCCTTATTAAGGAGAATGTATAAAATTTTCTCCATTTTTTTTCTCCCAGCGAAATTCTAACTTGGTGTGTTGTCTGATCGTATCCATCTAGGTTGAGAGGAGACTTCTCATTGCAATCCAATGAAACATATAATAAAAATACTGTCATTGCTGGTTGCGATCTCTGCCTTTTGGGTTGGACTTCTACAGATGTCAATTGTTCCACAAAGCCATTCTTGGTTGGTAAGGTCTTGCATCCGATTGCCTTGCTTACTGAAGTATTTTCTAGTTGTTTTATTTTACATCTTGTTACTTATATGCCTCTTATGTTCTGGTATTATTCTTATGATAGTTGCCAATCTACTTAATTGTGTCACTTGGATGCTATGGTCTTCTAATGGTTGGAGTTGGTTTGATGAATTTTCCTACTTGTCCTGAGGAAGCATTGTTGTTACAACAGGTATCTTAACTTCTCTTCCTCTGTTGCTGAGATAAATTTTCTGTCGTAAAATGATGTAGCGATGTTTCTGTATAAGATACTCATTAACGAATATCATGGGCAAAGACCATTGATCATAGTAATGATTTCTCAGCTTGCAATTCTATTCTCATACTATTTAAAGTCATTTTCTGCATACCTCTAGCTTACATATCATTAGTTCTTTCTTCTTGTGGTCTGACCTGTGACGAAAATGGATTCCCTTTTCTGTGTATAATGATTTTAAAAACGGCTGAGGCTGCTTCTGATTAATAGACAGCTATCAGTAGCTAGGACTAGGTAGTTCAAGTATTATTAATGAAGATTTTGCTTGTTATCAACTGTTTTACACCATTTTTCAAGCAAGTCAAGTAACCATACATGATTGTGACCCCCATAAAATTTATGGGGTATGTACCAATATCTAATATCAATATTTGCCACTGTAAACTTAGCAAGCTCATTGAATCTTTATGTATGAGATAAAATCCTTACTCCAGTAGCTATAACAGTGCAAGGGCTTTTTGCAGAATGAGGTCAGTGATTCTTTAAATAATATATAATATGTATGTGTGTGTGTGTGTGTGTCAATTGATCTCCTTTGACCTCAATGCCAGCAGTCTTTGATTGAAAGTATAGTACCTAAACAACTTGCCATATGGAGTTTTATAGCCATTTCATTAATTCAGCCAAGCCATTTGTTCTTAAGTACTCTTTGTTATCAAATCCCATTTTTGGGTAAGTTGTTAGTCTGAGTCCTTGTTTTCTCATTCAGCCACACCTACAGTAACACATCTTGGCTCATTGCCTCAATGACAGTTTTCTGAAGTCTTCCTTTGTGCCTTACTTTGTCTTATGATTTGTGGATTAATTAAAGGTAAACTTTGATTTGTAGGACATCACAGAGGCTAAAGATTTTTTGAAGCAGAAAGGGGTCGATGTGGGTTCCGATTGATTTGATGGTTAAATTTACCAGTAGTTTTTTCCACCGGAGGTTGCAAAAACGGCGTGCTACATGAGTGACAAACACACAAGGGCTGAGCCATCTTCTGTGTGGGAGCTTGACCTTGGTGTAAAGTCATACTACGTATGAGTTGTTTTCTTTTTTTTTTTTAACTAAGTTTTCTAATTTTGACCCCTCTAAAATTATACTATTGAATGAAATGGTGAGTGCTGTTCTTTGGCTTTCTTTTAGCAAAAGGAAACTTAATTTGCCTCTTTGGGATATGCTCTTGAATTCAGTTCCGATATTAAGATTTATATTGAAATAAATGAGAAGATAATTACTAAAATTTTAAAATTTGTTGCGGCGTAATTTAATAGGTGTTGTCATGTTAAAGAGTGTTACCATGTGGGTTTAATAGTTGTAATTTAAGGGTAAGATAAAACTTTAAATACCAGATGATGATAAGTTATGGTACCAAAAAAATTTTAAACTCAAAATCTTTGAAAGAGTAAAAGAAAGGGAATTGATCTCAGCAAAATCCTTTTGGGTTTTGGACTTGGCACAGGGTAAGGGAGAACAACGTTACTTTTTTTGACACGTGGGCGGGCCCATATATTACTAGGATGTAGACGTGCAAAGATGGGCCAAACTTTCTGACGCATAGATATTTATTTATTTTATTTGACTATTGATATTTAAAAATATAACTAATTTGATTTAAATAGTTATAAAACTCAATTTAAAAATCGATTCTCTTATTTTTTTATTCTTAAAATTTGAATTCGAGATATTGATTAAAAGAGTTTAATATTCTGTTATTAGATCCACAAGTTATTTGTAATATTTATTTAAAATTTAGTAAAACTAGTATCATTTTGTTTGTTTAGTGGTCAATCCATTGGATTCTTTTAATTAAAATTTTAAGTTTGAATTTTAAAAATAAAAAAAAATAAATGTAAGAAAAATTTGTCAAAATCAACGAAGGTCTAGCCATGTAGAATATGTTCTCAACTCAAATCATCAATCTCAACTAATCTGTCTCCAAAGAAACAATCTAGTGGTACAATCTCCATCACCCCAATCTGAAAATCTCATATTCAGATCTTTATACAACCAAAAAGAAAAAAAAAAAAACTCAACTAATCTCTTTACCAATTGTTCTTTTTTTCAAAGATTTTATTATTATCTTTGTTTTAAGTCTCGAGTTAGTCACTTGATTAATAAAATAACCCTTTAAAATAACTATTTCATATGAAAAAAAAAATTAATGTTATTAACGAGACTAACAATCTTATTAACAAATTAAAAAAATTCTTGATTTCTTGTTCACAACTGAATTGGGGACAAACCATCCTTTTAAATGAGACCCATAATCAAACATGTCCTCATGATCAGTTGGTCGACTGGATACGAATCGTACAACTCTTTTGATCTCACAACGGCTATTGATAGGTGACCATTGCCGTTGATCTTTGGGATAATGAAATATGTGTCTGATATATAATGGAATAGATGTATGAAAAAATAATCTTTTTAGTATATGTATAATTTTATAAAATTAAGAAAACTTTGTTTTAATAATAGATTAAGTTATGTTATTTTTTAAAATAATACTTAAACAAAGGGGTAGTGGCTTTTTTTTCCATTAATAAAATATGTAATTATGAATAATAGAAACTTTTATCAGGTAAAATTAAATATTTATTACATCAAGCACTATTTTGGTCTATTAATTTTTATTTAATTATTTATAATTGTCATGTTGACAATAGTGTGTGATATCAAATTGTCCGTTGTTGTGATGTTGACGTTGAGAAATAAAGTAATATGTTATTAATTATGCTGATTATACATTATATATATATATTTTTTGATACCTTGATTTGATCACTACCTAATATTTAAACATTCGTTCTGATTAATCTGAATCAATTGTTATATGATTATCTTTTTGGGATGAGTCTCTCAATATTATTTTTTTAGTATGCAGAGAGAGTTAAACTCCCGATTTGATTAAAAAATAAAAATATTTATCTTATCTACGTCAATAAGTATCGGTATTATATATTATATTATATTATAGTTATGAACGAAGATGGGAGTCTTTTTATGAATAATGGTGGAATAGAATCTAAGATTGAGATTGAGATTGAGAGAGAGAGAGGGGAGGGAGGGGGAGGAGCGAAACAAACAGCCTTAAGACCAGTGGTCCCACAAATCCTATTTGGTCCCACTCACACACTATACTCGCTCGCTCCCTAGCGCCACGCGCTTCTTCTCTCCCTCTCTACACTCAGGCAGGCAAAACACACAAAACACCCTTCGTCCACGCTAAAATGATAACATAACCCCCTCCATTCTTTACACATTTCACGACCTTCTTGTCTCCTCTCTCTCTCTCTCTCTCTCTCTCTCTCAAAGGTGGTGTCTCCAACTCCAATGCGAGAGCTCCAGAACTGAAAACGTCGATCTATGCAGATCTCACACTCTGCTGAATTAACGTACTACACGACCAGCTCCTCATTTTTCACCTCCATCTTTTAGGTTTTGGGAAAAAAATGAGGGTTTTGAGCGAGTCCTGGTGTTTCTGCACCGGAGGGGGCAAGTCCGAGCGTACCAAAGCTTCTATCTTTTCCTCTAAAGGTCCTGCTATGGCTAGAATCTCTCCAACCGCTGATGCCTCCGGACATTCCTCCGCCACCGGATTCCTCATCCATCGGAACCTCTTATTGACCGCTCACGTTAATCTTCCTTCAGTCTCTGCCGCCGACTCCGCCGAGATCCGCTTGCAGGACGGTGTCGCCGCCGTTCTCCTTCCTCACAGGTTTCTGATTTGTTAGATTTCAAAGCTTGATTGGGTCTTTGAATGATAAGAGGTTTAGATTTAATGGTATTTGGGAACTGCATTGCATTTATTTTGATGTATAATGTTCTTTTGTGCCTGTAAAGATGCTGTGCAAACAGTGATAGATCTATTAGCATTTATAGTTGTATAAAACCGTAAAGCTTGTTCAAAAAGAGGTTTTTGTAGGTAGTTGGAATCATGGATGGATATGCTTGTTTGGTTAGGAAATTAGGTGGATTCAGTTTCCTTTCGTAGCTTAGGTATGCAACTGGTTGTTACTGGTTTTTCCATATGTTGCGCTTATGTTACTGTATTTTTTTCCCCTCAATTGCGATCCAAATTGTTGTGTTTATCTTATACATTAGTTTTATTTTTAGAAGTTGTAGAAGGTGTAAGAATTAGGGCATACGTTTTTGGGATGCTATGTCAATTTTTATGTTCTGCTTGCGCTGAGAGTTAAAGTTACTCTCAACTTGGGTTTTTTGGGTGCGATAGTAAACGCCTACTGCCTATTTTCATAAGAAATAGAGGGAAACCACACTCTGGAATATCATGTGTTGGCTATGTAATTATTCAAGATGACGTAGATGTTCTTGGTTTTTATACTAAAGACTTGGCCAAATCCTGAACATTAGGGTTGGAAAGGTTAGGACATGGGAGATGCGGAGCCCCAAATCCAAGTTGTGTGGAAGGGGATCATTATTTCCAAGTTCGTGGATTGCATCTGTGAAGAGACATGATTTCTATAGGTATTAGAATTAGGAAGAAGGAAGGGAAAGTGATGGTTTCCAATAAAGAGGCAAATGAAAGACGTGATCTGGCCCAATCTGGCTCCTTCTGAAGTTGAATAAGGGTGCATCATAAGGGGGAGGGGCCATTTGTCAGTTACAAACAATCTCATGTATAGCTAAGAACAGTTCAAAATTTGGAGACTCGAGAGTCTTAGTGTAAGAAATATCGAACAATCTGATAAATTAACTAGATCATAAACAATTAAATTTGCAATTGATATCTGATTTTTGTAGTAGAAAGTGCACCGAACCTCTAAGTTAGGATGCCATCATTTTCTTTTTCCGACTACGAGAATTTGGGGGGTTACTTGATTTCAATTTGGATGGATGAATTTTGCACTCAAAATTGTTTCATGTGCCGAGGCATTTATGGCCCCAAGATAAATGATGCTATAGGAATGGCCATTCTGTAATTTGTTACTTTCTGTTGGTTCAAACATGACTAAGAATGGAACTAAGAGAAAGTTACAGGTCCTGTGGGCATTTATTAGAAACTAACAACCCCTGTTAAAAAGAGCGAGGGCATGCTGTTTGTAATGTACAAGTTGGCTTCATTCATGAGAGAAAAAGGTTACATGCCAAAGGAAACAATGCCTTTGTCCCGAAAGTTACCATCTGATCTGAAATTGCCCAGCCTAGTATGCGTAACTAGAATTAGAAACATAAATGGTGCTTAATTGAGTAAACCTACTAAAGCCAAAGATAATGCACATTCTCAAAGATTCTATCTGGTGAAATTGACTTGCATTGTAGATTTTCTCAATTAAGATTTTCAATGGTTTTTTTGGGAGTCTCTTTTACATATAATCATATATGCTTTTCTTTGAAATGCTGAAACTGTTTAAGGAATTTTGTCTTGATAGATTGGATACATGATGTTGAAATTTTGTGGATTTTGTCCTGAAGGGATTTGAGAAAGAATGTGTTTAAAAGTCAACCAATTTTAGCAGTGTTTTTTGTGAGATTTTGCGAGTGTAATGGATTTAATTGGAAATTTAGTTATGAGGTGTGAATATTACCACTGATTGATAGATGAATAACAATAGCTGGTTGTAGTATGACATGATGGTGATGGCAGCATTGGTGATTCCCTTTTTTAAGAAAAGATAGATAGTTGACTATTATAATGTGTCATGTGGCAATAGCAATAAGTTGACGTGGGATGGAGATAATGGTGTCATCCCAATGATAATTGACAAATTTTTAGACAAATGACTTTCAAAGGTAACCCTTTTTATTTAGTATTTGAATCTGGTATCTAAGTCTTGAACTCTCTCTCGAAATTCCAAAAGAAAAAAGAACAAAAAGGAAAATCCATCCATTGTTTTATTCAAATAGTTGATTCTCACACTATGGATTCTTAAAAATTCATTCTTTTTATAATGCCAAATGAATAAGTATCCAAGTACAGGTAATTCCTATCAAGGATTTTCACATTGAATTTAATTTTTCTTCTTCTTGATGTCTGTTTGTCTTCTCGTGCAACAACCTTGTTGCTTTAATGCTTTTTGTATCAAATATAATAATTATGATAATAAATTGCCTCAATATCTCTTTTCCAATCAGCTTGATCCCTTTGACACGTTAATGGCCATTCTTTGTCCTCTTAATGTTTTTTAAGCTTGTTGTATCAGTTCGCATTTAAAAAAAATTGGGGACACCTTTGTCAACAAATGTATCACCTTACAAAGTCAGGTATTCATGAAACTTACTAGAAGTATTCCAGATGGATTATATTTGGCTAAGAACTATAATGTGAATGTCATGAGTTTAATTTATAGGTTGGTGTGGCTTGAAAATTGGGTCTTTGCATGGAGTACTCAAACTCAAATTTTGCAACCATAGCTTTCATTTCAAATTCTAGGCTGTGTTTCGGCTGCATTTTTTTTTTCAATTCTTTTATATAAGTTCCTATCTCTAAAATAAGACTCCTTGTCAAGATTATCTTAATTTTGTCTATTTAATTTGACTTATCACTTGTGAAAACCATAGTTGTTTTTTTATTGTTTTTGCATATCAATTCAGGGAAACAGGATAGATTTATTGGTGATTCTATTTCTCTTTTGTATTGCTTTTCCTAATTGTAAATTGCAATTCCTTCTATAGTACATACATTTCTTTGTATTAAGAATCTTTTCCATTACGGTGGTCGTAGTCAACGATATGGCCTATAAGGTACTTTCTCATAGTAAATGCTATGTGCTTTCCCTGTGTAGAACAAGAATCTCTGTTTACAACTTCACTTTTAAGGAAACAGATATTTGGTAGAATCTGTCATATCTCATAATTAGTATCAACTATCAAGTTGAGTTGTGATTCCAACATTCCAAACTGGTAGCACTTAATAAATCCATCTGATGATAGTTTTGCATCTACTATGAGATTTAAAAAAAAAAAAATACTTGTTATTCTGACAATTATCATCATAAGTTATATTCTTGGGCTTGAATTCTTCTGCTTGTGTTACTCAAAAAAATGTGTCCTGCATGGTCATGAGATTTGTGCAAGTTGTGTTTTTCTGATAGAATGTGTGCAAGTTATGTTCTTGATTCATAAGGATAATTTGTGATTTCTCATGGAGATATATCTGAGTTTTCAAAATCTTTGAAGATGTTGCATGCTTTTGGTGGTAAGGTGTTTGTTGGTTGGAGCCGGAAGAATTTTTATGGTATCATTACAGAAGTATCCAGTTTTTGTTGGGAATGGTGTCAGAGGAACAAAGTGGTACATATAGAGATTATTATTGTTGTTGTTAAGCCGCGGGGGGGGGGGGGGGGGAGCCAAGCAAAAAAGGAAAAGCAGCAATAAGAGGGATCTTAAAAAAAAATCCAGGAATTAGAAAGATATTCTTAAGAATGAAAGTTAATCCAAATTCTACTTTGGCTTTGATTTCCATAAATGAAGGTATAGCCCCCCACAATCACCTGTCTGGTCTCAAGAGGTAATAACACTTTCAAGAGGTTTACTTGAAGACTAGGATTTCCAAGTATGTACTTCAGCAGCATTTGGCCAATATTCCTAGGCAAAAAAAAAAAAAAAAAAAAAAAAAAAAAGCATTTTCCCTGTACTTTTAAGAACTAGAGCAAGTCACGATTATGTGGTGAGTGAAAAATATGATATCCTTAAGACATGGCTGTAAACAAATTTGAATCAAAAGAGAGAATTCAAGTGACAGACCCAAATTGTTTTCAAATATATATAAGCCCAAGTGGACTGGAGTTGAGGATACTTCCACTTCCTGTAACCTACCATTTTAATTCTGTTTTAAAGAACAGTCATGATATTTTATTCTATTTGTGCAGACTTTGAAATGGCTATAACTCCAAGTGCTACTTTTGATTTGTGTGACAGTTGTCCTATGGAAATTTGACCTGCATGATGCAATTAGGAATAGGCTTTTTCTAAAATGATTTTACAATAACATACGTCATGCTTCTTAAATTGAAGTCTATCTCTATCCCTGTGCCCTTGTGCATCTTTTTCTTTTCTTTTTCGTTCCCCCATTGAAACTTGTTAGTGATAAATTGAGGGTTTTTTTTTCCTTCCTTGCTAGTAAAACAAAGAAGTAAATGAACTTCTTAAAAGGTATCTGTTCTCATTTAACATAAAAAATGGCATATTTTTATAAGAAATGATGTTATCAGGCTTCGGGGACCTTATTTTTGATACATCATATTTGACAAAATTTACATCTAAGAACTAAACATAAAGAAGTAAATACTTTTTTAAACCGAAATGCATTCAGTTAATAAATGAGAAAAAGGTTTGCAGTTCTTCAAAATTGTGCAAACTTTTCTAGTTGGCACGCATAATTCTCCCTCTTCAATGTCAGACAAGGCTGTTTCCAGCCTTGATAATCATTATTATTTATAATAATTCAGACATCAAAACTTTTTCTAAAGTTACTAGCTTCCGAGTGGAGGAATACAGGATGGTTTCAATTTTTTTTAATTATTATTTATAATAATAAAAGAAGGAAATGAATATATTATCACATAATTGAAATTGATTTGAGTTTAGATTTTGGAGTTTTACTAGTCTAGAGTCTCGAAGCATTCTGTGGTATTTCTTTCGGTTTGCTTAAAAGTGCAAATACTTTGCGGCTCATTAATGATGCTGATTAACTTTATCTTGGGCTCTTTCAGTTCTTTGATAATCATAAATAATGGTCCAGTGAAACTTTTAGCAAGATGACATTCTCTTTTTTAAAACGGGGATCTTAACTGTGGTAAAACTTGAGCATTTTCTAATCTGGCTTCCAAAATTGGTATCCCATGAGTGATCTTTCGGCCTTGATAGATGAGTTAGCTGTGTGGAGTGATAAATGTGATTTACATAGGGAGAAAGGAAATTTCTTTGATTTCACTGTATGATTTGATTCTATTTAAGAGGAACGAGATGCCATTCTGTTTTGGCTAGCAAATTTGATGACTCTTTATTCTTCTTATATTGAGTTTTAAAATTGTTTTGGTTCTATAGCTGTTGTGGGTTCTTTTCTTGAGATTGGTTTTGTTTATGTTTTGGATGCATTGCTGGCAGTCCCTTGGTATTCTTGAAGGTATTTGTCTCCTAATCAAAAGAAAATTATCACTTCGAGCTTAGGCATCTCCTGTTCCGTTTACTATTCATGGTATTTGGTACATCATGTTCATTGGTTCACTGCAATCAAGTCATACTTATGGATTAGTAAGTTCTACAAGATATAATCAGGGGCATGCATTTGAAAATGTCCTCAAGGTATGTCATGTGCTGTTGTTACCATTGTCTAAAGCAGATTTCTTGGACAGTGTTCGTTAAAAAAAAACACACACACAAAACTTGCTCACGAAGGCATCGGCTTATAGATAGTCTGCCATTCCTGTGAAAATAACCCCCCCCAAAAAAAAAGCAGAAAAGAAAACCAAGAGAAGTTGGCTTATGACCTCAAGTATGCACTTTTGTAAAATTAAAAATTTTGCTACAACTAGTTTGAAACTGGTGCTCCACATTGCAGTGTGAGTATTGTAACAGCTTTCTTGTTGATGGAAGAGAATTGCATGATCTTTAAAATGAGCAAAGCATCTTGTTCAAAGATTTGCCCTGGATAAAGTTGATATCAAGGAGGGTGAGATGCCCAACAATACTATGGGAGTGATGATCTCTTTGTTAGATTCCCACATATATGTATGAAAATAACTAATATAAAGGTTGAAAATATTGGTATTTTGCTGGACAGATGTTAATAAGAGAAGTATGGTATGATTTCTATGGAAAAACCATTGAAGTGTAAACTCTTTTTGCCTCTGCTTTTTGATTCGCTTAATTTTCTGTTTTGCTATGGTTCTCAAAGTGATAAACCACAACATATTAGGTTCTGGTTTTGCTTAAATGTTTTGAAACCTAATAGATGGTGATCTCAATGCTGCCTTATTTCTTTGCAGGTTTTTCATTACCAGCTCTGTTCTTGATCTCACAATAGTGGGTTTGGATACTGAAGGAGACTCGAATTCCCCAGGACAGCAGCCTCACTACTTAAAAACCTGTTCCAAACCAAATTTGGATCTTGGTAGTTTGGTTTACCTTTTAGGCTACACTGATAAAAAGGAGTTGACTGTTGGTGAAGGGAAGGTGGTTATAGCCACGGACAATCTTATAAAACTATCAACAGATGGAGTAACTTGGAGCCCTGGGTCTGCCGGATTTGATGTACAGGGAAATCTTGCATTCATGATCTGTGATCCTATGAAGCTAGCCACATCTCCGCACACGAAATCATCTTCAACTTCATCATCTTCCTCCTCATCATGGAAAAAGGATTTTCCTACACAGTTTGGCATTCCCATTCCTGTTATTTGTGATTGGTTAGGTCAACACTGGGAAGGCAGTCTAGATGAACTCAGTAAACCTAAATTACCAATTATTAGGCTGATGTCTGCTGGCCAGAAAAGTGAGCATTCTTGTGCTTCATTTACAATGCGACGTGTCTTTAAATCAACAGAAGCCGAGGATGAAGGCACGCCAACGTCATCTAACATCATCTCAAAACCAAAAAATCTGCCTGGACCAAGCTATTCCCCAGCAGCAAATGTTTTGGAAGAGGAAACACTAAGCACCGATGTGCCTGTTGCTGCACACCATCTGGGAATCCTGACTCCAGAAATATATGAATCCCCCAAGTTAACTGCAGGCCCTCTCCGGAAGCAGGAAAGCACCCCTATCCAGCTTTTGGATATTAACTTCCCTCCAAAGCTGGCCAGATCAACACTACCCTCTCAGCCTGTCAAAAAGCAGCCCCCATGCACTGCTGAGAATTGTGCAGAAGAGATTTCACTGGGGAACTCATTTGAAGAGGATAACCAACAATTGGATAGAAGACCAGCTAACCAAGGAGTTGATGACATTGAATCAACGGGTTCTGTGAATGGGGCCCAAAGTGAAGTGCAGTCGAGTTCCTCGCCAGTAAATGTTTCTCAGGTTCGGAATGGTTATTGCAGTGAGGAAGAGACGATGTACTCTGCAGAAACTGCTGAGAGTAGAAACTATACAAGTCCTAGGGAGGGCAAGTTTTATCAAGTAGGGAGGAGCCAAAGCTGTGTGAATTATAACAGATGGGGAGCTGCACAAAGAGCTTCTACCACGCGAAAGGGTTTGCTTGAAAACCAGAGGAGCTTTGTCCAAGGACGAAAAGTGTACTCACAGGGAGCTACTTCTCAGAGGAGTAACGATTACTTCAGCCCAACTGTCTCATCAATCATGAAGAAACGAAACAGCTCTGAGCAACCTAGTAAGCCTCGGCCAAGTGCAGTCCACTCATCCCCCAGATGGGTGTTTTAGTCGGTTCTTGCAAAGTAATTAACAAGGATTGATCTTATTTTCGTTTTGGTGATAGAATTCAAGCCCACATTGATTTCCATTCACATATATGTAACTAATTTGTTGCGACTCTGCGGAATGATTCAATACAAATAAGAAAAGTTCAACATAATTGTAGCTTTCACCGACTACATTAAACTCCTTAAGTATTAACTAATGACCATTCTCAGAGATTGAATTGCAGGTAAGAAGGTGGCAATGTGCTGCCCAAAAGTATTGATTATAGATACCACTGTTCATTCCCCCCCCCCCCTTTCCCCGGGGGGAGTTTATGAAGTGCCTTCTTGCAGGGAGAATCCTTCTTGTCCCGATCTGATCGAATATAGGACTGTGTGAGCAGGCCACATAAAATCATCAAGGGATGCACTCCATCATAGCATAGAACCTATTTTATGGTCCTCAAGGGACATCCTAGTAGTGACAACCTCTTCCCTTAATTCCGTGACCTAGGTTCAAATCTCATATAAAAAAAAAAAAAACCTATTTTACAAGAGAGATACATTTTGGGCTTCATTGACATGACAAAGGATTTGTATTTTCTCTTCCAGGAAGAATGGGTGACTTGTAGAGTTGGGCATGGGTCAGTTCCGGCTTGGAAACTGGCTCAACCGGACCGGTTTAGCCCAGACTGGAAACCGGCCAGGAAAAAGTGGGCTGGCCCGGGCTTGGGCTCAAAACCTGCCCGGCCCAGCCTGTTCCAACAGCTATGGAATCGGCCGGGCCGGGCCGTTTCCAATGGCCAACTTGGTTTTTTTGAATTTTTTCCAAAATACTCCTCCCAACAGTTATAAAACTATTAGTTTGAAGAGTATTTTGGTCTATAAGATAAAAAATTTGGCTATAAAATAAGCACAAATTTTTTTCCTAGTTCCACACTTTCATATTCTCTTAATTTACAATATTTTCTACTCTCTCACAATCTTATAATATTTCTCTACAACTTACAATATCACCATATTTTTCCTCCACCAATTGCGATCTATGTCAAATTGCTAACATTTATTTTTTTGCATCTTTAATTTTTAACGAATTTAATTCATTGTTTTTAATTTTTTTAATTTAAAAGTTTTTAGAAAAATGGTCGATACATACTCATTACAATTTTCACAACAATCTTTTCTCCCCCATTCACATTTTTCAAGAGAATATTCTCAAATAAATTAATATTGATGTAAGAGTAGAAGAAAATGAATCTAGTCAAATACAATCTAATACCACATATACTAGAAAAGATGATTTTAATGTATGAAATTTTTTTTGTTAAAGATTATGAAGAGCAATGGGCAACTTGTAAAAATTGTCAATTAAAATATAAATTTTTAAAGGGTCGGAAAGTAGGCATTCTTAAAAGACATATTACAAGGGATCACTTGAATATGTTATCATAAACCAGACAAACACAAATAGCCATTAGGGGGAAATGGCACGGATACATTTAGGTATAATGCAAAGACCCAAAAAATATGTCAAATTGAATGGATAACCCGTAAGTAATGATCATTTAATATTGTTGAATATGAAAATTTTGAGAAATATGTTTAAAAATTTTTAAAATTGGGTTATAAAAGAAGCTCTAGAAAATCGGGTAAGAAGAGATCACTAGATCGCTTTCAAGAGTTAAAAGATGGTTTTATTACAAAATTTAGAACCATTTTAAGTAAATTTTCAATAATTTCGGATACTTGGAAAGTTAAAAAAATATGAATATTTTATTATTGTAACATATCATTAGATAAGTGAATCGTGGATTTAAAAAAAAAAAATTAACTTTTCAAATATAGGACCACATACATTCGGGATAAAATACTGTTTGGGTAATAACTAATGTTTGTTAAAAATTTGGAATAACTGATAGAATTTTTTGTTTGTTTTTAGATCATATTTCAACTAAAATTTGTACCGTTAATTTTTTTAAAAAATATTTTAAAAACATTATTGAAGGAAACATTTTTCCAAATAGATGTGCATGCTACGTATTAAATTTATATGTAAAAAATATATTAGATGTCACAGAAATAATTTTACAACCTATTCGTAATCTAATTTATCAAATAAGAATTTAAACATTTATTTTAATTAAATAATATAAATATAAAAAAAATAAACTAAAAATTGATACTAGGTGGAACTTCACATACGATATATTACAAGTTGTTTTTTCATTTAAAAATGTTTCAATCGAATTTGCTACTTTTAATTCCGATTATAGTTTTATTAATCAAACCACTTTTGATTTTACAAAAACACTAATTGATTTATTGAAAATTTTTTTATATTTGTGCAAATTTATTTTTTGGTAAATATTACCCAACAACTCATTTAATTTTGTCTAGTTTATGTAAAATTTTTTTATATATTTAATCAATTGAAAATGTAGAAAGATTTACTAAAATAGTTGAACTAATGAAAAAAAAAATTTTTAAATATTATGAAAAAATTCCTATTTTGTATATAGTAATTAGTGCTTTAAATCCTAGAGCAAAAATTGAACGGATAGAAACACTAATTAATTATTTTATAGATAATTTTCTTACGAAAATATATATTAGATCTACACATTTAAAACAAAAAATATCATTTACTTTACAAAATATATCAAAAAACAAAATTGTATAAGTGCTAGTGATGTAGGTAATAGTTATAACAGTTTATCAATACGTTCATCTAGTTTTGCATTTAATCTTTTACATATATTAGGAAAGAAACAAAAATATCATTGTTTTCATTAAATAAATTAATTTTATATCAACAAACATATAAGTTAAAAAATTTTGATGACGACGATCATTTCGACACTTTAGATTAATGGAAAAATGATACTAGTTATTTTCCAATTTTGGCCGTAATGGCCAAAGATGTGCTAACTCTTTCGATATCCACAATGTCACTGAAAAACGCTTTTAGTTTAGGTGGATGAATTTTAAAGTCGAAGGGAACAAAATTGATAGACAACATCTTAGAATCGTTGATTTGCATAAAGGATTGGATAGATGTGGAAAAAAGGCGGTAGGAGATAACCATTAGCTTGGGGATGGAAGAGGAAAAAGATGAAAAATAAATTTTTAGTGTAAAAAATATAACTATGTATTAAAAAAATCATTCCACAAAAATATCAAATGTAATCATATTAATTATTGGATTTGAAAATTCAAACGAAAGTTTGTTGGTTAGGGGTACACTAAATTTAGTAAAACCATTCAAAAAATATCTTGTATCTTTTTTTTTTCATATTTTTTAGTTTAATAAAAAAATTTAAACAGAAAATCTCGATTCAACTAAACATAAGAAAAAACCCAAAGAAAACCCAACTAAACACACAAAAAAAACCCACAAAAAACCCAAGTATACAAAAAAAAAAAAAAAAACCAAAAAAAGTTAACAACCCACAACCCAAAAAAGAAAAAAAAAAAAAACCGAACCGTGGAACCGGCCCGGTACGACCCGTTCAACCAGGCTGGTTCACCGGGCCATGCCAATTCTAAGGAAAATTTTGGGCTGCGCCCAGCCCAGCCCAGCCCAGAACTGGGTACGATTGGAACCGTTTTCACCTCCAGAGACTTGGGCTTCAGTGACATGACAGAGGGAGTTGAATTTTTCTTGCGGGATGAATGGGCGACTTCAAGGATGTTTAGGCCTATAGATGGGTTGGGGCTATAAAGCAAGTCAGATGCTTTTTATTTTTTATTATTTTTTCATTTATAACCGTTAATTTGATTTAAATATTTATAAAAGTCTTATTTAGTGATAACTTTCTTAATGTAATTTTTTTCATTTTTAAGTTTTGAATTCAAAACTTAATTAAAACATTTAATATTTTGTCTCACTAAATGATTATGAGTTGATATCAGATATTTTTATTTGATGTCTTAAGTGAATAGAAAATAAAAACGATATCACTTTTTGTGGATGTTGTCTTTCAATATTTCTATTTTTTTCTTTCAAGCTTTTGAAACTTCTGTAGAGATAGTTAATTTGTAAATTCTGTGAGATAGCTTTTACTCTTCCCTGCATGTCCTCGTTATCTTTTGGGATAATTTTCATTTCTTCTCTTACTAAGAAGGAAAAAAATAAATAAATAAATAAAGGAAGAAGAAGGTAGGTTCCTCTGTTTCAAAGTGTTTCAGACTACATTGAATATGGAATCTGAAATGCAAATCCAAGGTGCTCTATGGTTTAGGAATATGATGAAGACAGAGTAGTGTCCTCTTTTCTTGGTAACTTGCTGAAAATGGCAAATGGATAACCGAACAAGAGATGGCAAAAATGCCTATATTAGGCCTCTAATCAAAGAAATATAAATTTTCTACTTTTATTACCATACCACCAATAGCAAATGGGGTGGCTCTGGCATAGCACCAGAGGACAAGATAAAGGGCATAACTATAGCTGTCATAACAAATATTGACACAGATGACAAGAGCTCTATTACCCCTTAATCATGTGGGAGTGCGATTCCCTATAGAAACGGAGAGATATTTGTTGGGAGATCCCTCCACAGTAACAGTTGATTAAGATTGGTCATGACGAAATCTTTGATACTGGACCACAGTCGTACAAAAAAAAAAGATATCTATCTTTAGTTGCCCTTCATGTTTGATCGGGTAAAATCAGATCAAAGAAAACTGTTTTAAACTGCACACAAGATGGCAAGTTAAGCAGCTACTCTGTTGGCACACTTCTAAACTAGAATTTTAATTCTTTCACGTCTCTCTGAACTTGCCCCACCATTTTTTTTTTTTACAAATTTGAAAAAGTCTAAAATGCTATTTCCAAGCACATTTTCAGTCAAAGGGCTGCGTCCTGTGTGTGACAATTATTTGAAATATGAAAACATGGAAAGGAAAATTCTACCATCTTTGTTGAAATTAATAATAAAAACATTTAGTTTACTTGGACTTAATAAGCTCTGCAATCCAATATTTTGGGAGTAAAATTCCTTTTTTCTTCTTGGACCCAAATGAGCAACCAATGGAATAAACCACAAATTGCTTGCACACATCTACCATGTTAAGCAAATTTTCATATTTGACTTCTATGTACAAAAAAAATAAATATCGAGAAAGTTTTATCCCTTAACAGTTAAATTCAATTTGAACCGGATTTAATTAAATTCAATATGGTTATCGAATGTCGTGATTTAAAAAAAAAAAAAAATCTCCGATGTTAACGTATTTGATTGGTATGAAACAGGTCTCTCTCTCTTTTTGTGTCCCCCCAAGTTTGTCATGACACTCGGACGATGCAAATGCAAGGCAGGGCTTGATCCTCACACTTGGGCTGGTATGGTTCCAAATTTACATGGATTATACCTCACATTGAGAACAAAACTTGGGAACAAAGTTCAAATGCATAGCATATACCAAGAAGGAAACTAACCATAAGCATATACCTTTTAATATGTACAAAAACTAAGCAATTACAGTATCATATTAAAATCATAATTCAACATTAGAAAATGTTGATGACAATTTAGTCTTCTATTGACAAAGATTTGTGTTTAAATGACCATATTTAAGCAGAAGCAATACAAGTAGATCTCATAATGCACCAACCAACGACTGGAGACCAAAAATGGTCCCCCAAATGTGACCTAAACTCTGTGTTTCAAACAGTGATGCTACCCTACTCATACTCCCAAATAAGCTCTTTATAATATTTTGATTCTCTCTAGAGTTTTTGGAAATGGGAATATTGACATCCTTTGCAGTCTTCATTCAATGTCAGCTTCACACAGCTTTCATCATTTATAGGGTTTATGCATACAGAAAGCTTAAGGATCACGCATTCTTCTAATTCCTGAATGTATATGTTATAGATGCTTATTTTGCTTATGCCCAATGAATAGTTAATATCGTGGAATAAGATATTAGAATTTTTAACTAAGTTTTGGATTCAAAACTTGAAAATAAAAAAACCTATATTGGGAGAGTCACCCTTAATAAAAACTCTGTAAACGTTCAAACTAGATTAATTGAAACATGATTTTGAATACCGATGGTAGGAAAAAAAATACTTATTTTGATCGTTTTTCTGCCTTCACATTTCAAAATATGGTATAATCCTGCCTCACTAAAATCACATTTTTGTTTTGCCTCTTCAAAAGTGTTTCTTAGCTATAAACTCAGTAAAGTGGTTTCCTCCTTCTCCCATCCCTCAACTTTGAAGGGAAGTGTTTTATGAGAAAAGAAAGGAATGGAGTCTTTCCTTCTTCCCTCTCCCAAAGTCCATTCTCTCCTGTCTCCTAATAGAAGTTTTTTCTTTTTGGTAGTAGTGGTAGAAAATAACATAATAAGAAGTATATTTTTTATTTATTTTGTTTCTAGCAATTTCTCACAACTCTATTTTTGCCTTCCTATGAACCATATGGTTTATAGAAGATAAAATTCGAACTTGAAATCATTACAAACAACATTAATTTTTTTTATTAATTAAAATACCCAATTCAATTAAAATTCAATAAAATGGAGATATTTATATATATATATATATATTTATTTTAGAAAGTGGTAACAAAAATACGTCACAATTTTTTAAAATTACCAAATCTCGACCGGTATTTTTTATTTGACAGAAATTTTGATTTGGGCTATATATTTTGAAAACAAAAATGTTATAATTATTAAAAATTCAAAATGATCTTCGTTGTTGATTTAATATCGAAAAGTTAAGTCTTGTAATCAAATTAAGACATTTAGATATAGAAAATTCTTTGCACACAAAGAATAGACAAATGAATGAGAATTCATAGAACTCTACCCACCTCAAAAGAATTAGGTGAGGTTTTTAATGTAGGTTTGTTTACCAGAGAATCATTGGATACTTGAGATTACACTGATCTTGTTAGGAATCACAAAACAAGTAATCTCTATTTATTTTAATATTATTTATCTTTGAAATTATGTTTTATAGAGTTATTTTTTATTAAAATCATATTTAATGTGTTGGGTATTTGATTATTTGAATAATAATCTATTTAATCCTAAATCCAATATAAACAATGGAGAAGATGATTTTAAATTCGAATAACTGCAATTGAAGGTGAGAATTAAAGGATTGAACAACATCAATCCACGATTCTTCAATCCATCTATTTTCGATTCTTCAATCTCTTCATATTTTCTCACAATCAAACTCACATTATATCATTATCAGAGTTAACCAAAATATTGAAATCCTCTATTAACGATAAGTTTTGAGCTCCCTTTTCTTTCGTCATTGAAGAGTTTTATATTTTCAAATTGATAACATAATCTATTTTATTTTATTTTCTAGATATTATTTAAGTCTCGAAACCGGTTTTTGACTTCAAATATCCACGATTTTTGAATCATCGCCGTGTTGATTTCATCCTCACCATAGATCAACCATTAACGTTGATGGTGAGTTTGACTCTCTTAAATTGAAGTTCGATCAAGAGTTTCTGAGATTGATTACGAACTCCAAACATATTTTATGATTGGTTCCTATGTTGTTTATTTTTTAATATTAAAAATATTCAAATTTGATAATTGATACGATGATCCAACTAATTTATACTTTATTTGATAACAAGCGTTAATATTTTATAATACATTTATAAATTTTGATACACTCAGTTCCTTTTATTTTTTGAATTCTTGTGATCAGGACATTACAAATACGTTATTCCTAGTTTATTATTTGAGTAATTGCATATTTTAAGCACTCAGTCAGGAGCATCACAATAATTTTTATTTTTCAGAATTTTATATCAATAATGGAGAGAAAATATAATGTAATTTTTTTATAATTTTTGTTATATAATTTATTTAGCATAAATTTTTTTTTAAAATAAAAAGGAAGGTAAATAAAAATTCGTTTTCAATTTAAAATATTTATGATGATTAAAATATTTATATATATATATATATATATTTGTTGTTGGAAATAAGGTGAAATTATATTTAGCGAAAAGGGCAAAACCGGCATAACGTTGACAATGAGGTGAGACTCAAAGGGGCAAGTGGCAATTGCGTTACAGCAACCCAAACGCCCCAACATCAATTTCATCGACCGACATATGCACACCGCATTCCCATGCGGTGACACACAACCACCGCCCACCCTTTAACTCTATTTTCTCTCTCCTCTCCTTTTTCTCATATTGAGAGAGAGAGAGAAAGGGGGCGGGGGAGGGAGACTGTAACAAAACGGAAAGTGAACCAGAGAAAAACATCACTTCTCACGCATAGAGATACAGAGAGAGAGAGAGAGAGAGAGAGAAGGAAAAATGTCGAGCGGAGCATACAATGTAGGACTAGGACCGGTAACGACGGATAACGGCAATCTCCAAACCCTAACTCAATGTCGTCTCCTCTTCTCTCCCAAGTCTCCTCTCCTCCTCTCCCTTCCTCAACGACGTCGTTCTGTGTCTTGCTCCTTGGCCTCGAAAGCCGTCGACCTCGCAGTCTCCGCCGGTTCGGAGTTCAACCGGTCGTCGAATTCCGGTCAATTAAGCGTGGCAGACCGGTTGAGATTGGGAAGTTTGACCGAAGATGGGCTTTCTTACAAAGAGAAGTTCATTGTGAGATGCTACGAAGTCGGGATTAACAAAACTGCCACTGTCGAAACCATCGCTAATCTCCTGCAGGTTTTCTATCTCTCTCAATATTTTGTTGCAGAATTTAACAAGATTTGGTATTATTTTTGTTTTTTCCATTTTGGATGTTAGTCGTGCGGATCTCTATCTTTCGGTTCCTGAATCCAAATGGGTTTCGATTAGAATCGGTGAATTTTTGAGAAATCAAATGTTTTTTTAAGAATTATTTTTTTGGTATCTCTCCGCATTTGTTGCATTTCTTTTTCTTATTATTATTATCTGGGACGTGTTTTCTACATTGTTTGTTGTTAAGTATTTTTCATGGATGTTAGGCTTCTCCCTCCAAATACAGTTTGCATCTGATTAGATTTCGAAGTGCAAGGAATTCCAGAATCCTGTTGAGCCTCTGTCTCTATGCTCGTCTATGTTTAAACTGAATGTCACGTATTCTTAGTTGTTCATTAATCTCTCTCTTTTTTTTTTTTTGGAGGGGGTGGGGGTTTAAACTGCATACTATTTGGTTTTCAAGTACTTCATTAATTAGTTTTAGTTATTAACAGTGGGGATTTATGTAGCTTAATCTATGGATTCTATTCAAGTTGCTAGAACGATAACCATAAAAGAGACACCAATTTTATCGAATGCCTGATTTATTGCTCCTTTCTCATTTTCAAGCGTTAAAGAAGATTCCCAATTTACGTTTTTCAACCACCCACCCCCCCCCCCAAAAAAGAAAAAAAATTGTGAGCAGCCAAATGAAGCATCAGAGCTAAAATTTTGCAAGCTAGTTGAGGTTTCCATTTTGGATGATAATATTCCTAAGCCTGAATTGAATCGATTTTAATTTCTATGGGTTTTTTTATGCTTTTGTTTTTTTGCGTGTACACTTGTAAAGGCCTCTGAATTTCCAATTTATAAAGCCATGCCAGAAGTCAATAGCTTTGATTTGTACTTGTCCATTAATATTTTGCTTATTCAATTACTTACCTTGAAAATTCAATAAGCAGGAGGTTGGAGGCAATCATGCTCAGAGCGTTGGGTTCTCGACAGATGGGTTCGCAACGACCCCCACCATGAGAAAGTTAGGTCTCATATGGGTTACTGCTCGCATGCACATTGAAATATACAAATATCCAGCATGGTAAGGTTTTGGAGCCCCTTTCTCCAGAGAATATGTCTAATGGAATTTTGTGACTTTAACATATTGAGAGCTAATTGGCAACAGGAGTGATGTGGTTGAAATAGAGACCTGGTGCCAAGGAGAAGGAAGAATAGGAACAAGGCGCGATTGGATTATCAAGGACTATGCTACAGACCAAGTTATTGGGAGAGCTACAAGGTGCGATTTTACCTCTATTTGATACATATTCTTTACAAATTCAGACAGTGATCATAGCTCTCCATTTATAAGTGTGATGATTAATGCATTAATATGTTGAAACTTCCTTTTTGTTAGGTATGACCTTGTTTACCTTGAAGTGAGATTTCAATAATTACCCTCACTCTCTCCCCCTTTTTTTTTTGGGGGGGGGCATTCTTGGAATGCACGTCAAAATGCATCCTTAAAAATGACATTTGGTTAAAGGTTTTTGTAATGCTTCCGGTCAAAATGCATTCTTCACTTTTCCATATTAAGATTTAATTGGGAGAAGTAACTTTTTGTTGCTTTTGCTCATTATCAATGTAAAATGCATTATTTTCTTTAAAAAAAAAAATTGATTTTTTTTTTTAAATTTGAATCTAATAAAGGGCTCACCGGTGCACAAAATACTCCCTGACTTAGTGCGGGAGTAGGGGGAGGGTGGACGTATATGTATGCAGTCTTTTTTTTTGCATTTTTTGCAAAGAGGCTGTTTCTACACCTTGAATCCGTGACCTCGAGGTCACCAAATGAGCAACTCCACCATTGCGCCAAAGTTCGCCCTCTTAATTTGAATCTAATATAATTTTAAAAGTGCATTTTCCATTTAGATAATTTCCTTATGATTCATAATCTATTTTTTATATTTTACAATGCTACCCAAACACTAACTATGTTCATTTGAAGTTGAAACTTATCTGGGAGCACATTTGATGCATGATGCTCATGACGCTGAACACATGAATGTGTTGAAAGTTCAAATGTTTGCCTTGGCACCAAAAGTTCAGATTTTGATTTACCTTAATGTGAGACTTTAACACTTACCAGCATAAACAAAATTCTACATAAAAGGTCATTGCTATGGTATAGGTAGAATTTTCTGAAAATAGCAGGCAGTGTCTACCTTGAAAAGTTGAAAAAGTTATGAATATGGTAAGGGCCATTTTTTATCATATAATGGCTTGATTAATGGATGTTGGTAGCCTGGTTCTGATACAGGTGTCCACCTTCCATGAATTATTAAATTATTATTTGTGGAATCTTTTATTCCCCCTGATTCATTTTTACTATCAATTAATATATGTTCTACCATTCAAAATGAACAAAAAACTTTTCAAGTTTATGTAGATGCAAATATTGTACTGTTGGTTAATTCTGTTGTTGTCCTAGTTTTTCCAGTTTTAAGATAATGTAATGCTTTAGGTGGTTCTATCACTTCCTAAGGGAAGTAATAATTAAAGGGTCCATTTGGGATATGAGGATTTACAGCCTTAATAGCTCTGTTCCCTGTGGTCAATTTGTTTGGAAAAGAAGCTCTAACCAAATTTAAAGGCTTTGGTCAATGATCTAAAGATGAGATCCCGAGACCTTTTCTAGCTCTCTCTCTCCTGACATTTATGTTCTGCATTGTCATCATGGTCAATTGGTTCCTACAATGCCCCGTGACTTTGGATATGTGGAGCAGGTTATTTGGAACATATGAGGAGCATTTGGTTATGCCAAAAGAGTATGATGGATTTGTTTGTGATGAAGTTTAAAGGATTTGAGTGTTCCAAAAAAATTAAGCTACTATTGAGAACTTCCCATTATGCATATAAATTTGGTGCATTTGGATGCAAGGGAATGTGATTATTTTCATAAACAAATTCACACAAAATTTTGTCTTGTGGGCTAAACTTGCTGTTTTTTTTTTTTTAATGCATCTTTGTGATCTTTGTTCCAGAGGTCTTAATTTGGAAGATATTAGAAGTGATTGGGGGGCTTTACTTTTCTAGATTTTTAACATTTTCCCTCTTTCTTGTTAATTCCTGCTTATAATTTCCTTGACTATCCAAAAAACCAAAAAGCAAAATTGTTTAGACTAATGCATTCCCCCCCCCAAAAAAAAATGAAAAACTTTTTTAGTGGATTAAGTTGCCTCCTCTGTTGATTCATAAACAAGCAAAGATGATGCACCAGAGTTTATTTGTCATCGGTGTTCCCTGTTTTTCTTCTCAAGCATGTGTACAATGCTTATTTGCACTCAGCATCTAAATAAAAAGAGGATCTAACTGGAGCCTATTATTCTTTTTGCAGCCTTCGTTTTATATCTTTCATAATATTGCAGAAATTGAACTTTAGATTTACATTACTCTTAATATATCCTTTGCATTCTCAAGATTGACAATCTGTATGGCTTGATTGTAGCAAGTGGGTGATGATGAACCAGCACACCAGACGGCTTCAGAAAGTTGATGATGATGTGAGGGAGGAGTACCTAGTTTTCTGTCCACGAGAACCCAGGTGAATCCTGGTTCTTATCCAAGCAATTATAGTCCAAAGATGAACTTCAATTTATGTGATTGATTTCACTCTGTATATGTAAAATTGCAGGAAAATTTTATCATTCCATTATTATTATTATTTTTTTTTTTTCTAATCTGATTGTTCACTTATGATTTGGCACAACATCAAGTAGCCCACAGGGGCATGACTTTTGTCAACTATTGATGGATAGCCAGAATTAGGATTTCTGGAACTGAGTCTTGGCTCTGGCTATAGGTATTCCAGACATCTGAGTCCAACCCAGTTTTGACTCCATATTTTGGGCAATGAGGAAATAAATTTGGGTTGAGCCTCATGCATTCAAGAGTCTTGATATATCACGTCCTTATTTGAAGCAGTCTTATCATTAGTTTGTGTTGTGTATGTTATGCACACGAGAAATAAGCTGAAATTTAATATTCTATTTCTTCTTATGGAGATGTTTCTCAAATTCACTCTTTTGATAACCTAGATTATGATTGTAGATCAGTGAATGCTGATAATCAGGATGCTACTGTTTCTTGTCAAAGAGCAACTGCAACTTTTGCTTTGTAATGCTCAACCCTCCTCGTAGTTACTTTCATTCTGTTCCTTGTTATGTGAGTCTGAACATGTTCATGCATACGAGGCCATGTGCATAACTGTATTATCTCTGTTTGTTTGGGGAAGTAAAGCAAATCTGGGACTTTTTTGTGTGTTATAAAGGGGCCTGTCATCCTCGTCATTGATTTCCAGCATTTTGTATCATGTACACTTGACTTGTCTGCTTGATGCTTATCCTTGCTTTGTTCCTTTTGCTTTTGTGCAACTGATTGTATAGTTAGAAGTACATTTTATAAGAGTTCTAATTCAGTAGGCTTTACAAGTTGCAATGCATTCTACAATATGTGCAACCGGGGTTGTGTAGTTTTTGAACCCAAAAATGGAGATGACCGACTCAGTAGCTATAAGATTATGCACTGAATTAAGATTTTTCTGCCTCTTAACAGAATCATTGCAGTTCCATTATTGATGTAAAATATGCCATTCATCCAGTCTAATGCATGCACTTCTAAATGTCGTGGCTATGAATTATGAAACTGTATCTGAATGCAAATAGTAGAGAGACATCTTAATGAGGTGATTATGGGGATGCACGAAACTCTTACTGAGTCACTAAAGATATACATGCGAAACAACTTTGAAGTTCATCCCAAGGTCTATATAGCTAGCTGGACTTCAATCATCAAAAGCTTGAAATTTGGTGCTATTTTCAACTTCTTCTGTGATGTGGATATCAAGCTTCTCCAGCATATGCTTTCTTTATGTTCTGCTGCATCGCATCACTTGTCAGGATTTCCATGCAAATTTTGGCACCTTCTACTTATATATGTCAATGGTTTCCGATGCAATATTAGGATCAAACTGACAAGTATTTTATCAAGGGTTCAATATTTGGTGAAGCTCTTTTTATACATATTAGCTAAAGGTTGAAATTATATCATATCTGGTTGCCTAAATCTCGTTGACAAATATGCTATGCAGTGGCTTCGCATTATCATGTATTTGGACTTTTTGGACATTCATCTCTTACAAGTATCTTAAACTCCTATTTCTATGGACTCTAGGCATTTGGATCATTGGACTGCTTGTAATTTAGCCCCACTTGAAGTCTCCTTTCCCAACACGAATATAACATATATTTTGCTCCCTTTCCTTTTTATTTTATTTTATTATTATTTTTTGGTCATTACACAAGAGGTGGGGAATACTTGAACCTTCGACCTATTAGGTGGAGGGGAAATGTAGTACCACTAGGATACAAGGGCTCTGGGGTTTTCTGTTCTCTTTTCTTGCTTCAGAGGATTGTACTCTTTGATGCATCAACTGGGATTGACGATTTAGATGTTTTTTCCTGTTTCGAAAAATTAAATTCTTAATTGTGATGCTAGTGGTAGAAAGTTTTTCATTCAGTGAATCGCATAGCCACCCCAAATGACATTATATTATTTTGCTTGTATTAATTAGTTTCTTGTATCCAGACTATCTTTTCCCGAGGAAAATAACAAAAGCCAGAAGAAAATAGCAAAACTAGAAGATCCTGCTCAGTATTCCAGGCTAAGGCTTGCGGTAAAATTATTTGGTTTCTGTGTCTTTTGTTGTTGAAAGATTTTTTACCTTTTATTTTTGAAGTTCTCAACGAACTCTTAAATCTGCAGCCTAGAAGAGCTGATTTGGACATGAACCATCATGTGAACAATGTCACCTATTTTGGATGGGTACTGGAGGTTGGTTTTCTAATGCTTCCCTTTCTTGTGTTTTTGTTTTTCTAGTGACTAGTACGGATCCTGTAAAAGACTTTGCTTGCTCTTTGCTGAGGTAATCCTTCAGCGTCTGAGCAATACTAGCCTAATGAGCTTGGCCTGAATATGCAGTTTGCTGCTTCTTCCTTGTCCTAGATTCTGACTGGGATAGGATCAACAAAAACTTGCACCACTACACTTGATAATAATATATCTGTATTCTATAAAAGGATAACTAATTAGAAAATAGCAACAATTAATTGTTATTTATGATAAGAATCTCTCTCTTAAACATTGTGAACAACTTTATTTAGATGCCAGGTTGTAAATGTGTAGTCTCTCAGTTGATTTTCCAGTTTCATATAGTGGTCCTGGTAGCAGGAAATAAAACCATTGGTTTTAGTTATGTGGTATAAGCCATTATTCCCCAGGGGAAAATAGGCAGCACAAGTAAAAATGTCTGCACGATATGTGGTGCTTCCAACTGCCACTAGTATGCGCCTCTGAAAGTAATGCACATTCCTCATCTTCTGTTGAATCTTACATTTGATTTATATGAAAAGCTTTTCTGAATCTTTTAAACTAGAAGAGTTAGTAATTCAATTTTTGTAACAGAGCATGCCTGAAGAAATTATTGACACCCATGAACTTCAAACAATCACCTTGGACTATCGGCGAGAATGCCAACAAGATGACATAGTTGATTCTCTCACAAGCCCAGAACCCGTAGATGATAATGGAGCAGCGATTCTGGGAACAAATGGTTCTGCAAATGGAAGCTATGTCAAACAAGACTGCTCTAACTTCTTGCATTTATTGAGATTATCTGAGAGTGGGCTTGAAATAAACCGAGGCCGAACTGAGTGGAGAAAGAAACCTGCAAGATGAGGTGGACTATCATCGGTGCTTAATCTTATGCTATTGTTATCCCTTTTGTCCTTTTTCTTCTCCTAAAAGGTTTTGTCTTGATTTGATGTTATGAGCAATCTTTTTCATGTGTTGTTGTGCTTTAGACCACGGGAAAACATAAATTAGTTCAGGGCGGGCAGTGATGTTTTCCCATCAAGAACAATTACTCCATTCTAAGTTTTGTTTATTTATCACCATCAAAGCCTGTTTTTGGTTGAAGTTGCTCCAATTTTTTGGCTTCGAAGTTATTTTATTATTGGCATCTTGGCCTGGCTTTGCATACTTGAAAGGAATATCTTATAGATTCACATATCATTTCATTTTGAGAGATTCAAGTAATCTGGGAACGTTAAAAGGTCAAGAAGGGCTTGGATTTAGAACTTTGCAGTGGTAAGCTAAAGCCAACCAACTTTAATAATCCTGCCTTTTCTTGAGAAGTAGACCTCCAATATTTGAACGAGTACAGGTCTAGAGTTGAGTTACGGCCCTTGGCTAATAAGATCAAGGGGCGAAACACTTTCTTGCATTGCACCCAAAGTTCACTGTCCCAAGAATTAATGGTAAGATTTTTTTCTTATTTTTTTTATTTTTGAAGTGGTACCAGATTCATTTATGTCATCTGTTTGAAAAATTAAAAAAAAAATAAAAAATAAAAAAATAAAACACCCACCAAACCAACCAACAACAGTACACCATCTCACTGTTCCCAAGGAGACAGTCTAGTGGTATAAACATTTTCTACCCGGTGATCCCAAGTTCAAATCCTTTTAAAAAAAAAAAAAAAAAAAATACACCATCTCACTGAGATAAAAGCATGCGGACATAACTAAAACCGAAATGCCTTGCTTCCGAGTAAAATCTCAGGACTAGCTAACAACACTACACAAATAATCTCTTAATTAACCTCTCCTTTTCTATCTGGGGCTATGCCTACTTCGTCTCTACATGAAGCCGCCGCTGCCATCGTTTATGGGGTTTTCTGGAACAGGAAAATCTGGGGATGTATTGCCAATTTCTTCTCTCTACAATGTTTAGGTGATGAAATGGTGGGTTTGAGAGAATTGAAACTACACACTACAATTTTATTTGATGTTATTAATTCTGGTTAAAATAATAATTATGTTTTATTTTTTAAGACATAAGAAAGTCTTTAGCAATAAACTAGAAAATTGTCAAACTCTAAACACATTATAAAACTTCTTAAACATCATCCTTCATTCTTCATTATTATATTCATTCCCCAAATCATCATTTGGAAGAAAAAAAATGCATCCACCAAAATATAAAATGTGATTCAAATTCATAAAAGCTTATGTACATAATAAAATTTGCATCATATAATACATATATTCATATATATATATATGCAACTAAATACTACTTCCAAGCACACCTGTTGAAGAAGATGCGAGAAGCCCACATCAAAGCTCTCAAATGTTATCTCTGCAAGTTGAGAATCTAGTTAAAATTGGCATATTACTTGAGGAAATCAAGTTAACTTTCCTCCAGTCCCTTTGGTTTGGGGCCCCGCCGTCTCACTAAAAGAATAGAGTAGGCGGCGGCATTTGGCCACCCATTGCTGAGTTTGGGAACTAACGTTATTGTGATCAACACTGGTGAAGGAACAAAATATGTGACCTAGGCAGGGAATCACCAACCTAGACAAAAGAAGTCCGTCGCACAACAGGCAAAGTTTCTTCACTAGATTGATGGGCAAGCTCAGGTGACTTGCTCTTAGGCAAGAATAGGACTATTTTCCAGATGTGTGTAACAGAACTTCGCACCAACTGCTCACAAGAAAAGAATTCCAACTACTTACCAAACCACTCATAATTTACTACTAATTTTAAAAAGACATTCCCTGCATTATAGAATTATTGCAGCAACTAAATTTGTTCGTGCAGGTGCTTTGTCACTCTCGATAGACACTATATAACTGAAAAGGACCTGAACGATCATTTCCAACAAATAAGGGAGACAACTGAAAAGGAAACACCATGAAAAGAGTTGCAAAAAGCTCTGCTTTGGCCATTGTTGTCTTGGTACTAATTTTTGCCTACCATGCTGAGGGGGGAAGAGACATACCAGGGAATGAACAGATCTACCTGCCACACCAATTCTGGTTGCCATTGTGGTGGCCATGGTTTTTCCGGAACCCCTTTGGAGCTGACCCTCAAGCCAACACGAAGTCTCATCATGATACCGAAGCAAATCGCAGGTTTGATGCCGTTCATTTTCATCACAACAAAGAACGTGGGGCTTATGATGCAGTTCATTTTCGTCGTGATAATGGACGCGAGTTCCCATGACTGATGATCAGTCACCTAAAAAGTACGTACGATGGCAGGCTCAGTCTGCTTATTGTCTAAGTACATAACTTCTGCAGAAAGAGGGAGGCATTGTCCTGTCCTAGCTGTTATTCATAAATAACACGGCCTCAAGATTGCCACCGATGAGTTGTCACACCACGCTCTCTTTTTTTTTTTGGTTGTAACACCACTTGCTCCCTCTAGTATTGGAAGATGGCATTTCCATCATTTTTTGCACTTCGTGTATCCTAAGTTGAGCATACACCAAGATTTAACAGATAAAGGTACAAACCCAACTGGTGCACTGATGAAATCTAATGCATGAAACCACCCAAAGACGGTTTAGTAAATGTAGATTATAAACATGACAAAAATGGCTGACAACCAAATAAAATTGGCACTAGGAACCCACGCATCAAGATTCTACACACCAGGTTGGCCTTTACCCCCTCTTTGTTTACTTTGGGGCTCCAAAGCCTTTTCTCCTCAACCTTTTTCCCAGGCACGGGACAACTAACAGGCTCACAGTTTGCTCTGAAGAGCAAAATCCATCATAAAGCACCGCGTAAACATGAACCATCTTTAGGACATCTTTCATTTTGCTTCAACAAAAGAAAACTGATAAAAAAATAATGAAAATTCAATAAAAAAGTAGCATTGTCCTCTCTCAAACACCATCAGCCAAATCCATCCCATGGGAATAGCCAGTTGCAAAAAAGCAAGATATATGCAGATTCTAAAACACATCACACTAGAGCTGTGAAGAAAAGCACATAAATTAAGCTGGGCAGAAAATTCATACTCTTTGTACCTGGCTAACTACAAGAATGACAGAGAACCACAGATAGAATAAAGTTAGGTTAAACACATTTGCTCCATCCATCGAACTAAAAGATCTTAAGACATCGTTTCTCTTTCCTGACTTCTATTCACTATTGAGTACCAAAAGGAAAGGGTGTGGTTCAATTTGGCATCTATTAAGAAAAGGAAAGAAAAAAAAGGTCAGGAATTGGATCCTCACAGTTTACATACTAAAAGAAAATTCAGATCCTGAGATGAACAGTTGCTCCAGACAACAGCTAACCAATAAAATCCAAAAACAATCCTCTTACTCCCTTTGCAGCACCTCTAGTTAGTTCACAATGGATCTTCTCTTTGGTGTTCAAGCAGCACCACGCCTGAAACATTGAGATATGACATACAAACATCATAAGCAGGCTAATGCATAAGTTTGCTTCACATGCATGAGAATCCATTTACACCTTGCATGCTCCAAAAAACTTTACAAGCTTATGAAAGTGAATGTTTGATGAGAAGCTTAATCCAAATGACACAATTTTAGCAAAATCAAGACAAAAAAGTCTGTTCTACCAGCACATGCCTTCAACCTAACAACTAAATCACCTCTTTCAATGCAGAAACTTACTGCAGAAAGAACCAAAATGGATCCCTCAACATAGCTGCTATTTTCACATTGACAGATTCTAGTCTAGTATTGAGAATATTTCAAAAATTGAGATTATCATTTGATGTAGAAAAACTCCAAAAACTAGACACTCAACAACTTTAGTTTAATTTGCATATTTCAGCAACATAAGTGACGAATCAAAGATTAATGAGAATTATGAAGAGCGGGATAATCATGAAGAACACAGTTAACAAAAGGGAATCTTTAAAGGAAAAAAGGCCACAAAATTCTAGTACTGAATCTGTAAAGCATACAATTCACTAGTTATGGTGAATGGTGCTCTTGATGTTAGTTCATTTCAATTTGGAAGCCAAGTCCTTGACCTGGTGCGAAAGGATGATGCCCTTAAATTTTTAAAAGGACAAAAACAGAAGTTAGAAAGGCACCCAACAGATGGCAATGGATTTATTGCGACAAGAACAAGTAGGAACACAGGTCAATTTCTTAACACTACATAATATATGATATAGCTACACCATACGATGGTAACAATTATTTAACTAACTTATCACTTTCCATATTCTGCCATAACTTTTGCCCATAAATCTTTTCAACTGAACAAAAGTTCCAAACAATTCAAATGCAACTAACTGAGAAAAAAAAAAAGAAAAAAAAAAGCCTGCCCTTTTGGAATTTCTAATAAACATCCATTGTAATAAAAGTATCAATAATCTATCTCCATGAAAATTTTGTCAAGTACCCCCCAAGCATATAAGAAATATCAAAGAAACATTTTTTTTCAAAAAATTGAAAAATATTCACATTAACATCTTGTCATGAAGCACAGATGCTTCAAATGGAAACCGTATTGGTATTAGATAGAGATTTTATCTTAGATTGCATGGAAAGCCCAAGAATCGGCTCATGTAGCATAAAACTCTATAGCCTCCTATAAATTAAATGAAATAAATACCAAGAGAAGTATATGTGTGTTGATAAGCTTATATATATTCTTTTTTATATGAAAAGAAAAATTGTGTTCACAAGAAAAGAAATGCAAAATGGGAGAAAAAGCACCAAGGACGTGCTTGATAATGGAAGTGAATCTACGAAATCTGCAGCATCCACAAAGATACAAAGGACTTTAAATGGACTAAAAAGAGCACAAACATTTTGTAAAATTATCCACAAAAGCCATCAACAAATTCTCAACAACCTCAAAGCTTCTCCTATTCCTTTCCCTCCAAACTAACCAAAGCACAGCTAAAGGAGCATAGTGACAGTTCTCCTCTTTGCCATACATACCCTTGAACCACTCCAAGACCCCAACTCACTTTGTACAGAGCTTGAAGTTGACCCACATAAATGCAAAAGAGAGAAAACTCCCACACAGGATGCAGCTCTTTTTTTTTGGGGGGGAGGGGGGGGGTTTAAGAGGTATCCAAATAAACCTCCAACAAAAAGGAACCCCACAACCCATGAGTCCTCGTGTAATGTAGCAAAAGCAACATATGATCTATAGAGACATACTCCCTTTTGCATTACACACGTCTGTTCAACAAACCATCCCTCCCCTTCCGAGATTACCTTGAGTTAAAATTCTTCCGCAAGCCATCTCCCACATAAAAGGCAGCTTTTCCATAACAGAGCAAGATGAATTCATATAGCCAACCCTATCTAAGTTGGAATGGGATAAAGGACTTGTGAGTTAGTGGAGTCTAGAAAAGAATTATTTTCCATAACAGAGCAAAGGTAGGTTTTCTGTCCACAGCACTTATTTGGAAATGGGAAGCATTAGCAGACTACGATATTCCCAGACTAAGTAATCGTGACAGAGAAAAAAGGAGAAATGTAATAAGAGAATGTTAATTGAGAGCACTAGAGCTAATACTAAGCATGCTCCAGCAAGTACTAAAGTGTGCTCACGAAGGTGGTAACAACTACAAACTGATGACAATCAACAAAAAGCAAATCAATTTTATGACAACAAGTTTAGATAATAAGAAGTAGCAAGGAAACAAACGGGGCCAATAAATTACTCTATAAAGCATTTGATAGGATCTTAACTCTACCAAGTCTATAATCCTAAACAGATTCTACATCTATGAAAATTTTCTACCACCTACACTAAGCTAAGCATTTTGGCATCATAAAATGGTATAATTCTACACTCTTATCAATGGTTAACAGCTATGCATGTTGGCACCCCAATACATATCTTGAATACTTTTTGAATATTCCAAATCCATTATATATTTACTAATGTAATCCTATACATCCAGTGGATGCTTAAGAAAACAGATACTTCATTGTTATCACATAAGAACTTAAATGGTGTCCATGTGAGATATTTACTAAAAACTAATCCCTTCAATTTTCAAATTTGAATTATGCAAGTTGATGGTTAGTCGAATTCTGAGCTATGAAACACATCCATGGATATGGAATACAACAACACAAACACCATGATATAGATTACAAAGTTTTGTGGGATGTTGAGGGATGAAGGCGATCATTTCGATGTTGCATAGATTTAAGTGCCAATAGGTAAAAATTATCAGATATCAAAGCATATAAAATATTAAATCTATCAAGCATAATTATGATGTACAAAAAACAAGATTATTTGAATGTATCTTCCAGATTTTATCCTATTTTTTCAAAAAATATGCAATATCATCCCAAGTCCTTGTCTCCTATTTGTATTCGTTATACCGTGTAGGTTTCTTACATAAAAATAAAGAGTTTTGTACTACAGGGGATTTGTTACTTTATCCCATTTGTATTATTGATTTAAAGGTTTAATTAAAAAGTACCAAAGACTATAGTGCAGCAGAACAAATTATAGCAAGATTTCTACTGCACTATCCCTTTGACTTGAGGTTGATCTGTCTTTTTTTGGTAGGGGTGAGGTTCCTTTCCGACATTGTCTTGACAGATTCTCTTTGTAGTTTCCTAGGACAACTCACCCTCCTGCAATTTTTGTACATTCTTCTACTTTAATGAAAACCCTTTCTTTTCTAAATCAAAGAAACATATACGTAAAAGAATTCACAGAAACATGGCAGAGAAACCAATAAGCCCTTCACTGAATACAAAAAGACGAGTACTCAGGAAAAAGCACAAAAGGGTCAAGAATTTTGCGATGTACACAGGATGCATTATGCGAACACAATCCCATGATCCCAACTTTTCAACAAAATAATTATAAATTGACAAAACATAGGACCAAAAATTCCCAATGGCTCCCAGCCAATGTCATATTTACAGCCCAAATGTTATCCCTTGAGTACTCGAAATACACAATCTGGATACGTAATTGCATGTTCAATAGATTTAAAGCAAACTTACATTTCAATATGATGCGCACAATGCTAGTAGTTTGAACTCAACTGGCTGCAGGAAGGTAGACCCTAATGACATCCTTCATTGTGACTTTTCTTCGACAGGTAGGGCATTTTCCCTGCGCAGAAATTGAAGCCTTAATGCAGCCCTTACAGAAGATATGGCCACACTTTGTTGACATCTCCTCAACAATTGGACCCATGCACACTGGACAATTGAATGTGAGTTCCTTCGGTGGAAGTGGTGCTGGCATTGGTTTACTTGGAGATGGATGTCGCGCAGCATTCTCTCTCTGTCACAAGAGCAAACCAATTTCAACAATGGTAGTTTAACCAGGCGATCACAAATTAAAAAATAAAGAAAAAAACAACACCGGAGGATTAATAGACACATCTTTTTGCAAACAAATGAAAAAATACAAACCCAACAATTCATAATCACCACCGAAGGGCACATCAATGTATCAACTCCAGGGAGGGAGGATAAGGCCCCATTCAATGCAAGTAGTGTGATGGTACCATGTCAACAAAATGGAGAAAATGCCAAAAACAAAATTGTGGGAAAAGGGCTCAAAAAGAAGTGCTTAAACAAATATGGAAAACATGTTCTTAATGCAAATAAAAGCAAACATGCACACTTGTCTAGAGTCCACAATCAATTACATTAAAAGAAGAAAAATATAAAAGTAGAAAAGATACAACAGAATGGGTACAACATACAGCAGAACAGGGTTAAAAATCAATCTTATGTCATAAATAATTAACACAAATAAATGAAGGAATCAGATTATTGATCCCTCTCTTCTCTAGGACAAGATTATTTTCTACACTTCTTTGTGGGCTCATGCTTATGGAGTCTTTGATGACAATAGTTTAGAAGATTTGAAGAGGGATTGAAGGGCAATTTTACATTAGACTTTTGGTGTTATTTTTTGTATTTTATTTTGTTTGCTCCTAAGGAATTCTCATCCTTTGGGGCCCTTGTATATTCTCTTTACCTCTAATACATATTCTTCTTCTATCAAAAAGAAATAAAAAATAAATAAAAGGACCTCAACTATCTATCACTGGGAACCCCTACCTAGAGTTACGGGGGGTAACAGTGCAATATCAAGGACAATATATTTAACCATGTTATCACCTTAGATGTGCTACTGCCCTCCAAGTTTATGTAAAGATCACAATTGATGATTGTCTGGTTACTTGAGGCCTTCCGTCGCTTGGTGCGGTTAATAACATTCATCCTATTTGCCAGTACTTCTGCAATGGCCAGGAAAGAGAAAAGAAATTTAAATAAAACAAAAGAAAATAAAAAAGAATAGAATGAACTAAAAACAAAAGACCAAAATTATGCCATGTGAAAAAAAGAATGGAACACTGAAACCATATAGATCAAACAAAGAACTTGGCTAATATGAGGAATAATGATGATGATGATGATGACAACGACAATAACAGTAATAAAATTTATAATAGCTCAAAGCAAAAGCCAAATTTCATCTACTATTCCAGGGAAAAGCAGAAGAACCATGCGATAATTACACACTACTACAATCCATGTTCCCCATGTATGAAGATATGTTCATACCATCCACTAGACACACTGCATAGACAAGGACATAAACAAAATTTATGAACACAGGAAATAGACAAGAAAGAAAAAAAAATGGAAAAGTTATGGTCTCACACCACATGGACTTGTATACCAAAAATATGTATCAACTTCTTCCAGGTTTGGGTGTATATCTGCTGTTAATTAACAGAGGAGTAGAATTTGGCATTCAAAACCATAACTATACTCCAAGAATTTACAACAAAGCGGCACTATTTTTAACTATAAATTAACTACCACTATTCTTTCACTCTCTGATTTGATATTAACTTGACAAATAACACAAATGATTACCATGTGAAAATAAAAAATAAGTGTCAGACAAGTGACTATAAAAGACTATAAATTAAAACCAAAAAGATAGCCAAGACTCCAAAGAGTATCGTCTAAAGAAGTTCCTAATACATAGGGTGTTACAAGTGATTATGCATATTGCAATTCCAAAAAATAAGTTAAAAGCAGGAAATACATAAGACATAATGACCAAGATAATTACAAACATGGATAACACTCTGATCAAGAAAATCAAACGCATGGATAGCATGCCACAATCATAAGACAGAGGCCTATAAACAAGGCAAACACATAAATAAAAGCTAATAATTACCCAAGTCTTCATCGACAACAGTCCTTCCACGGTTCCTCCTAGAATTGTTCTTAGCCTGATAAGAAAAATAAAGAATAAAATTATACAATTAGAAAAACAACTAAATGCATAAATAAACTGCATGAAGAAATGCAAGGTACTTATGAAACCAACAAAAACAACAATAACAACAATAACAACAATAATAAATACAAGAAAAATGGCAAACATACTTCTGCAAAGGCCCTTGGCGACGAAATAACAACTTCATCATCAATTGCCTCAACATCAATTGGGACAGGTGGCTCTGCAGGTTGGCTTGGTTGAA
The DNA here is from genome assembly GCA_033439265.1 of Dillenia suffruticosa. NCBI lineage: Eukaryota > Viridiplantae > Streptophyta > Magnoliopsida > Dilleniales > Dilleniaceae > Dillenia > Dillenia suffruticosa. The sequence continues at coordinate 22,109,972 of JAVTVX010000020.1, read as the reverse complement.
CTTCCTGCTGTGCTGCTGGAGCAGCCGAAGTTCCCTCCTGTTCCCGGCTCTCGGGAGGCACATCATTAAGGTCCACATTGAGAAACATCCTCCCCCGCCGACCTTCCCTGGCATGCCCTCTAAGAGAAGGTCCCCTTGAGCCCCCAGTGCTCATACCACAGCTCCAACTTAAACACCTAGTCATACAACAAACAGAAAATAAGAACTCTGTGATTAAAAATATACTTTCCCTCCTGCTGCATGGGCAAATAAACAATAAAGATACTCTCTAAACTGATAAGATTACTAATAACTTGTTCAGAGTATGTAGATGCAAAAATCAACTAATAACAACAAATTGGGACATGGGTAAACTAGACAAGGCTGATGTTTCTGAAAGCCATAAAAACGCAAATGCTTTTCAGTCCCACACCACTCTAAATTTTCCCAATTGAAATTCCAGTTTTTGAAAAGTAAGAAAAAGGCATTTGGTTTCAATCCAGATAAATATTCGACAAATAGCCCCCAAATTTCCGCGATATCAAACCCTAAATGAACGAAATCTTTTAACGCGATTCAACAAAGCACGATCGGATTAGGTAATCGAAACAAAAGTCAAGTCCAATAAACAGAAGAAACAAGATGAACACGCAAGAAAACACAAGATCAACCAAACACTAACCCTAACCATAACCACCGACAAACCCAAAAACCAAACGAAGGACCATCGGATTACCCGATCAAGACAACAATCACGATCAACAAACATCACATTAACCCTAATCGAAACAAAGAAAACAACTTTGAAGTGGCAAGAGCACGAAAAACCAAATCAATCAACGAAACAACCCAAGAAAATTAAAATCCCTATGGAGAAAAGAAACAATTCCGATGGAAGACCAAGAGAGCGAAAAACGTACCTATTATCACTAGGGTTTGGGAAATACAAGATGGAACACAACCAAGTAAATCAATTTATAAAATCAGAGAGGCAGGAGTAGAGAGAGAAGGGGGGGGGAGAGAGAGAGACAGAATGAAAAGCGAAAAGGGAGAAATAATCTTTCTCCGTCCCCTTCGTCCAAACTAGGGATGTTCTTATATTGATGTTAAACTTTTGTTTGAGACAGAGAGAGACTATGGTTTCTGCCACGAGCGAAGCGAGTGAGGATGGATTCAGAGCTCCACGTTTTTGACGTACACCCGACGTGTCTTCGTACACGCGCGGTGGTTCGCGCGTATCGCTTTGTTTGAATGGTCATCGTGTACCGATAGTGTTTTGGGCCCACTTCCGCTTGTGGGACAGGGTCCGGCCCAATCCAAGTCCTACACCTTAGCCGTTTGGCAATTTCATCATCGGTGATGACACATGCAAATATTTCGTCATTGCTGATGTATGACAAAACCAATTTTATTTTTATTTTCCTACACCAAAAAATTGGTCTCATACCTTATTTAAAATATTTCAAAATCAATAAAAACATAATTTAATTCAATTTCTCACCGTTCAATTTTAATTTTTTATAAAAATAAAAAAATAAGTAAAATATGGAATGACATTATTATATTGTTTTCTAATTTCTTTTTCTTTTTATAAAAATTAAAAAAAATAAAATTAATTTATAATTTTTTTTATACATCATTGACTTGACTTCTGTCTTTAGAAAAATATGAAATCATTAAAACTATTTTGGATTGGACTTTAGCTTTTTCCTTTTTGAATGATGTAGGCCGATTTAGAAACCTTATTTTATCCGTTATCTGCCTTTTTATTTTTTATTAAGATAAAAGAAATTTAAAATATTATTATATCGATAACGTTTTATATAAAAAATCTCATTTAACTTATCGTTATGCATTTAATTTGACTTAGATTAAATCGTTAAAAGGTAAAATTCTCTTTATACGTATTTTTTATATATATATAATTTGAATTTAAAATTTTATTTAAAAAATAATAAAGTTTAATTATCAAACTAACTAAACATTCGTACTGTTATCGATCTCTATTTTCTCAAGCTAATATAAATAATTAATTCTTTAATTGAACGATCAATTAATACCGCGCTTATTAAAATTGGCATTTTAATTATTGTGAGACTTTTAACAAAACTACTGTCTTGTTTAAAAATTTTAAATTAAAAGTTATCAGAAATTAAATAATTTTTTATTTAAAATATTATTAATATAATAGTTATTTTAATTTTTTACAAAGAAATATAATTTTACTAAATTCTAGATTTTTTTCATAAAAGAGTTATTTTAATTAAAAAATATTATAAATAAAAAAATCAAATACTATTACGAAAATTAAAAATAAAAAAAGATATGAGGGGAACGTGCGAGTGGGGGAGGGGGTGACAGCTGAGATGGAATATACTCCATATCGGAAACAAGCTTGTGGGACGTGCACACCTATGTCCATGCACCGGATCGGATGTCCCGAGCAGTGTATCCAAATCCAAGCCATTTGAGAGAGAGAGAAGGGGCAGCTGTGCAAAAAATCAAATCCCTCGAATTGTGATGCCAAAACTGAGGTGAAATCCACAATCTGGCCTTACTCCTTTCCTATGCGATGTGGGTTTTGCTTCTAGTTTTCTTTCTTCGCCTTGGGAACAAGGTGTTTCTATTTATGAGCATTCTGGGAATTATGTATAGTCTGCGAAAACCCTAAAAGGCAATGCTTTCCACTATTTGCTTTACTATATATTTTATATAATATATATTCTTTTTTTTTCCTGAATTTTATATAATATATATTCTTTTTTTTTTCCTGATTTAGTCTGTGCTTTTTTCACTCTGCATAATTTAATGCTTCTCATTTGTTGGACTCCTCTAGTTCAGGGCTTGTTTGGTTTCCTTTAAATGATTTTTTAATTGGGTCTAAAGGGTTTATAATTTGAGTGAATGTGGAATTGAAATTGGACTACTTAAAGAAATTTGGGTCTAATCCCAGATGGGTTTATGGGTAGATTGTGAGTTTAAACATGATGGGGGCTATTTAATTTTTTTATTGGAAAAAACTAATGCATAGAATTATTCGCTATATAATGTTAATTATGGCCGTAATGTTATAGATGTTCTGGTGAGCTAAAGGTTTTCTTCTGCTTGCATCTGATGAGGGCTTTTGGGACCTTTTTCGACCACATTTACTACTGACCTGGTAAAGTGTTTCTCTACGAGCTTATAAGTTTATGTGGAAGCATAGATGACAATATTCAATATATAATTGCTTTGACCCTAACAACAAAGGTAGGAAAAGCCTAATTCTTGTAAATAGTAAGGTTTTTGCTTTGGTTAAGTATCTGACTTCTTTATCTGTATCTTGAAGTTTCTTTCTGGATTCATAATCATCTGTGGCTTGACTCATTAGAGCCATTATTCCAGTTTTTTACTTGCAAAGCTCATAATCAAGCCTTAGCTCACGTAGTCCCTGGCTTCCAGGCCCTGCCTTTTTTTTTTTTTTCCTTTTATTGCTAAGGAAATACATGCCTTTGTTGGCTTTAAACTATATGTGTATATTCTTGAATGAGCTTCAAAAGAATTGGGATTGTAGTAGATTCCATGGTGTTAGCTGCAGAGAGTCAAGAGTGAAACTGTACAATTGGATTGAGATACTTTAGAAGGTTGTATACACAGAATTAGCTTTTCTATTTGCCCCAGATAGATTTTGACAACTTTGTGTAGATCCCATCTTTTAAAGGGAAGTACTTTTCATTAAAATAAATGGGCATTGACATTGCTGAGAAGGTCAATAAACTGTGAGATAAAGAAATTAACTTAAAAATATCACATTTTTTGACCTAACTAAGATCCCATATTATCCGACTAGCAACAAACCACAAAGAGTCTATGCAATAAATGATGGGTAAGATCATCTATCTAAGTGTCTAATTCATCTCAATTGACTATAAACAACTGTTGGATATGATTGCGTTGTCTGTGCCTATGGTGCCTTGAGATAGCTACTGCTGTTTTTGGAGTGTCTATTTCAAGTGACATATTAAGCAACCATGTTGGATTTAATGACTTGAAGGACTTGAAATTTAGAGGTCATGAAAAATTATAGTCTTCTCACCACTGCTAGTGCAAAGGGTACTATAGGAAGTTAGTGGAGAACTTATTAGGACTAACTTGTGTGCTCCAAAAAACAGAACTCAAAGGAAAATGATAGAATTTGCTAGCATGGATGATTTTATCTGCTTTCTTTGGACTTTAATTAGATTTTAGTATTTTAGGTATTATTGTTAGTTTAAGAGGTGGTATTTTGCCTCTCGGAAATTTCACTTTTTCTTATTGATACCTGGATTCTATTGTTTTTTCTTTTTTCAGAATCCTAAAGATAATTAATTTTCCATGGATTAATTTTTCACAATTTTGGATTAACTCAATCTGGATAAAATTTTTTTGACCCGAGTCTTAGATTTATTTTCCATGGATTGGAAATGGTTCTTGATAAATCATGGAATTTTCAATGCTTTATTTAGGATATCCTATATATCAGCTTCTATCATATTGTAATTGATATCACAGAAAAAATTTTATTTGGAGGTCTCCTCGTGTGATAATATGGGAGCAAATCCAAATACTACTGACTTTTGAAGTCATTCAATCCAAGTTCAAGTCTGTGGACCCTAAAGTCAGATACAGCATTTGGTATTCTCTGAGGAACAGTGTCAGAGTGTAGCTTATCCTTATGTGGGTAGATCTAGTTGTGGGAGAAGAACTTGCAGTTACTGGGAATCACAAAGAGAGGTCCACTTTTGTCATCCAAGTCATGAATAATTTTATTTGCAAAGAAACGAGAACATCATGTTTGAAATATGAAAGGTCTTGTGCATGTAGCAAAGCAGCATGAATTCGTTTATCAATATGCCTTTTTGTCAATAGTGGGGGCAATGAGTTGGAGCTTCTTGTCCTTTGTGAGAATGGAAAATTGAAGGATTGACATGTTTATAACCTATTTTTCGAATCTCATCCAGTATTGCAGTCATGCAAAATATTGGGGTCCGATGCTTCTATTCCAGAGTGTCCTTTCATTTTTCTTTTATCGCTAATTCTTACCTAGCAATACCGTGGCTTCCATGTATTTATGCCAAAAATAGGTTAAATTTGTATGCTCATCCAAGTTGGTTGGCCTCTTTGTTGCCTTTGTGATACACACACTCTACAAGTTATTTTTAATTACCTTCTCATTGCATTATTCATTTACACCATTTTTAACCTGTGAATGCTGGCACTCCTTTGAGCTGTGAATCCTGAATTTGATTGATATCCTCAATGCATATGCACAAAATCACTTGATTCGGCAAAAATAAAGTAAGTGAAGGCTGCCCTTTTCCTTCTTGTTTACTTCTTTTTATCCTTGCCCCTGAATGTCACCTTCATGTGTATAAATGATAGCTGCATTTAGATGTGCAGTCCTAGCCACAAATTGCTTGTCTAATACTCTATTTAAAAGGTCAACTCAATAATGAATTTGTTAACAGCTGGACAACAATTGGGCATGCTACATTGGTCATTTGAATTTGTTTTTTTTTTTTGCCTTGAAATTATGCACACTAGAATGGAAACAAGGTTCTTTTTGAACAAAATTAATATTATTTTACGAGCAATAGGGTCTAAAACTTGCAAGGGGAAAAATAAAAACACTTAAACTTCCAAATTCCAATTCTTAAATCAAACATCCCCCTTCCTCACCCTCAACCCCCAACCCCGGCAAGTTGTTGTTGTCTACAAGCATAATAATTTTTGTCATTGTCGTCTACAAGCATTATAGTTTTTTCATGATGTTCTTGTTTATAGCATTCCTTCAGGGCTGCTTCTCTTAATATCTGTTAACATTTCAGGTTCAATCCTAGTTCCCACCGGAAATGGTTTTTATCTTGATGTCTAAGACCAAAGTAGTTGCTTTTTTGAGCTTTGAATATGAAGATGAACAACTATATATTTATATGATTTTCAAGTGTTTTCATGATTTGTGTGTTCTTTATTTATCTTGTGATTATATGAACATATACTTTGAGTAGGTGTAGTTTTAATCTTCGTATTATTGCATTCTAGCTAGTACATTTATATTCTAGGTTTGAAAATCAAAACTTTTATAATGAAAAGGACAATATTTGAACAGAAAAATTATTATTACGGGTATCAACAAAATTATTCATTTTTTTACCTGTGTGTCCTAGCCATGTTTTGACTCCTAGTTTTAGGAAATTTGGCAAGTTCTGTCTATGTCCTTGTCCATTTCCTGCTTAGCTTCTTGACTTTTATGTCACGGAGATTAAGGCATCAATTATCAGTGCAGTGCTAAAAAGGAGGAAAAAAATTCTTGTTATTGAAAAGTATAATATTCAATGGTTTCCTGTTTCTTTCTTTATGTAGTTATTGAGTATTTCTATATTTCATTGTTGCTTTTGACAGGGCATCTTTGGAATTTCAATTGTCTTAAGGCCATGTTTAAGATTCCAGATCATCAGGTTGCAGGTCACCAAGCTCGTGATGGATTGCTTGGCCCTCTGATAGATGACTCAGGCCACTTCTATAAGCCTCTTCAAAACGATGAGCAGGGGTCCAAAGAAGTGGCCTTCTATACATCCTTCTCTTCCAATCCTTGATCACATCCGCAAATTTTTTCCCATCTTTTATGGCACTCAAAGTTCTTGAGGCATCTGATGGATCTGGCTTACACCCCCACCTTGTTCTGGAAGATCTTGTCTCCAGTTGCCGAAGCCCTTGCATTATGGACATTAAGATTGGGTCCAGAACATGGTATCCAGAAGCCTCTGAGGCCTATATAGAAATATGCTTTAAAAAGGATAGAGAACCTCGAGCCTGGAATTGGGATTTAGACTTTCTGGAAAGCAGATCTATGAAAGCAAAGGATTGGGATATTGGAAACCAGATAGGAAGGTTATCCTGAAGTTTTCCACTGATGAAGTCAGGCAGGTTCTTAGGAAGTTTGTTTCCTCTGATTCATCAGGAAATTCTGTGGGCCCAGACTGTGCCTTTGCATCAATGGTTTATGGTGGTTCTTCTGGAATTTTGGCACAACTACTGGAGCTCAAATCATGGTTTGAGGATCAAACTATTTTCCATCTCAATTCTTGTTCAGTTCTGTTGGTGTATGAGGAGTTGGCTTTGAAAGGAGAGATTTCAGGTGCAAAAGTCAAGCTCATTGATTTCGCGCATGTTGTGGAGGGTAACGGTGTAATTGATCATAACTTCTTGGGTGGAGTGTGCTCTTTGATCCTCACCTCACCTGATGAATATGAAAAGAAGACTTCTTCGCAGGACTATGAGAAGAATGAGCTTAGCTTCCTTCAGATAATGGTACACTATAGTATATATCTCTCATTGTTGATTCTGCTCTGACGCCTCTGCAGTCTCTACACTGCTGCATTACCCAACTGCTCTGCCTTGTCATATTCTTATGATTTCATCTGAATTGACTTTACTAAGGTATACTGGATTAAATAGATGCCTCATGGAACTTGTCAGATTGAAACATTGCTATATTCATGTTCTTATATCTGATATTGGGCAACTTCGAAGATGCTGCTTGTATACAGAGCTTTAGGTTTTAATTTGCCCATTATTGTCTTATTGAACTACATACTAATGTGCCATTCACAAATCTGATTTGGTCATTGCCTAATTTTTTTGTTCCTGGACTTGACTAAGGTTTCCATTCACAATCATTTCACATAACTAAGATTAAGACTGCTGTAGTCATTTGTATTATGATTCTCTCTCTTTGTATATATTCACTGGGTTGCTTCTTGTTGCAATAAAATTTTCTGAGGATTGAAATTTTGACTTCAGTGCCCATTTGTATTCTATTTCTCTTAGTATGGTGCGACTATGCTGCCTGGCTGCACATCGGTAAAAACGTGTGAGTAATGCACTTGCAGCGACTGAAATGATTTAAGTATCTCTGAACAGCTCGTGATCCACACTTTTTGACTGCTTCAAATTCTAGTAAATTTCTCATGTGAACCTCCTGAGATAGTCATGCTCAAATCAATCTCGCCTCATTTCATCCATCCTTTACAAGGACAAGGTTTAATTTTCCACCATCCCAAAGGGTGATAAAGAGACGCAATCAGGCTGAGGACCATGTCTAGAAAACCATAATGCAAAGAGCAACTTGAAATTTAAGGACCGTAGTGCCAACTGTTTAAATAAATGAAGAAAGATGAAGAAGGGCTGCTGCTTGGACAGAAGAAGATCAAGAGTTGCAGGAAGCATGCCCTCCAAAATTAGCCGTTGGAGAAAACAACTAGGCTAGTTAGGAATGTGTGTTTATTTAATTACAATTAATTGTAGTGTGAGAATAAGCTAGAGGCATTAAAAGAGCAATGTAAAGACAATAAATGCTGGTGCAACAGCTAGCATGAATATATGTATATAAGCAATCAAATTCAATAAGAAAGGTATGCAGAACATTCATTCACAGAATCAGTCTATATTTTTATGGTATCAGAGCCATGGAAGGAGGTTATAAAATCTCAATTCTCGATCCAAACATCTCTGCATCTACACAAACAGATCAAACAAAACCAAAAAAAAAATCACAACACTTGAAACTGATTCAAACATCAGTTTAAAACTTACACCAGTTTTATTAACTGGTAACAATTATCTCTCATGGGCAAGCGTTGTTACTTTGTCCCTCAATAGCAAGGGAATGGTTGACTACATCAACGGAAAAGTGGTATAACCCCAACCAACCAGTGAAGAGTATGAAGAATAACAAGCAAACAATCAATTAGTAATGACTTGGCTTCTTAACTCAATAGATTCAAAGCTGTACAATATTTTTGTATTCTCGAACAGTGCTAGAGAATTGTGGAAGTCGATTAGAGATTTGTATGGATAACAAGATAACTTATATAGGATATTTGAGTTAAAAAAGCAAATTGCAGAAGCCAAACAAGGGGATTTACACTTTACAGAGTACTTAGGAAAATTGAAGGCAATGTGGGATGAATTGGCCTTGTATAGGCCACCAACCACTGACCTGATAACATTGCAGAGAAGGGCAGAGCAAGACAGTTTTTGAACTACTTGCAGGACTAAAGCCAGAATATGAGGTTGTGCAAGGTCAGATATTGTTAAATCAAGACTTGCCATCACTTACAAGTGTATGCGCAAAGATCCAACAAGAAGAAACAAGAAGAAAAGTTATGGCTGGAACTAAAGACAAGGAAGAAGAATCTCTGGAATCTCATGCATATGTCACAAGTTCAAGCCAAAAAGGATATTTTAGAGGAGGTTACAGAGGAAGAGGAGGAAATAAAGGTACTGGAACAAGAACTCAGCTGGTTTGTGAGCACTGCAAAAAAACAGGACACACTAAGGACAGGTGCTAGTTCTTACATCCATACCTGAGGATGCAAAAGGACAAGGGGCTATAGCAAATGCTGTGACAAAACAAGAATCTGAAGGGAGTGCAAGCTCAATAGAACAACCGGCTCAGTAATTATTACAATAAATGAGTAAAGGAATGGCTGCAAATGAAGGAGTTACCATTGCAAACAAATCTAAAGCAAAAGAGAGTCAAGCACAATCGTCAACAGGTAACTCTGAATATTTTTCATGCTTAACAGTTCAATCTGGTGAGAATTGGGTAATAGATTCAGGAGTAAATTGCCATATGACAAACTGTTTAGAAGGAATGAAAAAAATTGAACAAGGAAAGAAAGGATCAACTGTGCTTATAGCAAATGGAACTAAGATTGATATTAAGTGCAAAGGAAAAGTAGCATTTCTTAAAAATGAATGGTCAGATGTATTGTATGTACCTGACTTTAATACTAAGTTGATGTTTGTTAGTAAGATCACCAAAGAATTAAATTGTAGGGTTGTATTTGAACCTGACCAAGTGATTTTTCAGGATATGAACACTTTGAAGAATATTGGTAAAGGAAGAATGGAGAATGGACTATACTTGTTGGAAGAAGAATTTGTAGCTTATTGCAGTAGGATTATGAAAAGAAATGATGCAATGTTGTGGCATTATAGGATGGGACATCCAGCTAAGAACATTTCAGATAAGATAATTCTAGACTGTGATGTGGAATTAGAAAAATGTGAAAGTAGAAAAATGTGAAAGTTGTCGACTAGCTAAATAATATATTTTGCCATTTGAGCAATCTGAAACAAAGTATGATGAACCTTTTGATCTAGTTCATTCTGATGTATGAACTTCTCATATTGATTCTTATAACAGTTTCAAATATTTTATAACGTTTATTGACCATTTCTTAAAGATACCTAGGTGTATATGTTAAAATCTAAATCTGAGGTATTTTCAGCATTCATTGAGTTTAATAATTTAGTTCATACTCAGTATAATAAGAAAATAAAGGCATTTAGGACAGACCATGGGACTGAATACTTAAAGGAATTCAAAACTGAATTAAAACGGTTAGGAATAGTTCATAAAAAATCTTGCATATACACTCCACAACAAAATGGAATTGCTGAAATAAAAAATAGACACTTGTTAGAGGTTGCAAGAGGAATAAGGTTTCATATGAATGTTCCAAAAAGGTACTGGTCAGATGCAATATTAACAGCATGTCATTTGATTAATAGAACACCAAGTAGAATGTTAGGCTATAAGTCTCCTTTGGAAGTCTTGACTAGTAAGAAGGTTAGTTTAGAACATTTAAGAATATTTGAATGCAAATGTTTTGTACATATACCAGAAATTAAAAGAGATAAGCATGATCCAAGGGCTGAAGTATGCATATTTTTAGGATACTCCATGGTGAGCAAAGGTTATAAGTGTATTAATCCAAAAACTAGACAAAGGTTTGTTTCCAGATATGTACAATTTTTGGAAACAGAGCCCTATTATCCTAATCCTATGTTGGCAAAGGTTGATGATATATTTCAGGGGGAGAAAAGTCCAGATAATATAGTGGAAGGTGAAAAAGGAATGGAAAATGAAGGACTGAATCAATGGAAAGAACATGCAAGCACACAACCAAACTTTTTGACTTATGAAAGAAGAAGAAAGTCAAATTTACACCAACAGCAATCAAAATTACAAGGTAAGGTTCAAAATATTTCATTGCACACTAATCAAATGGATTGCAAAATGCAGAATCAACAAGAACAGCATAACGAAGGAGAGAATGAGCAACCAGAAGCAGAGTTGGATCAAGAAGGAATACAAAGTCAAAACTTGATGAACAACAAAGAAACACATCAAGACAGAGATCAAGAATCAATAGTGGAGGAAATCAACCAGCAACAAAGGTCTGTAACAAATCAAGTAAGGAAATCACTAAGAGAATACAGAGTTAGGATTTAAGAGTATGGCAGATTATACTTTATATGTAAAAACTACCAGCTATGGGAGAATTATAGTATCAATATATGTAGATGATATCATAATAACACGGGATGATCATGAAGGTATTAAAAAACTAAAACATCAACTGAACACCAAGTTTGACATAAAAGATTTAGGTCTCTTAAAATATTTCTTAGGAATAGAAATAGCTTATTCTAGTAAAGGGATATTCATGTCTCAAAGAAAATATACATTAGACTTGTTAAAAGAAACAAAAACAGAGAATGCAAAGCCTTATAATACACCAGTTGAGTATGGCACTAAGTTTTCTTTAATATAAGGAAATAAATTATCTGATGCAAGAAGTTTTCAAAGATTAGTAGGAAAATTAATTTATCTAACCATGACTAGACCTGACATCACTGATGTTGTAAGTCTTAAGTCAAGCCATGCATAAACCAAAAACAATTCATCAAGCTATAGCTAACAGAATACTTAGATACTTCAAATCATGTCCTGGCAAAGGCTTGTGGATGAAAAACCATGGAAATATGAATATATTAGGATACTCAGATGCTGACTGGGCAAGAAGTATTAACGATAGAAGATCAACTAGTGGGTTTTGTACACTTGTAGGGGGGAATTTGGTGACTTGGAAGAGCAAAAAGCAGAATGTTGTTTCAAGATCCAACGCTGAAGCTAAGTACAGAGCTATGGCACACACAACAAGTGAGCTGATTTGGCTAAAGCAACTACTGACAGATTTGGGATTCAAGCAACAAGGGCCAATGAAGATGTTTTGTGACAACCAATCCGCCATATATATAGCTGCAAATCCAGTGTTTCATGAGAGGACAAAGCACATTGAAATAAATTGTCATTTTGTGAGAGAAAAGGTTCAAAGCCAGGAAATTACAACGCCATTCATTAGCAGCAAAAACCAGTTGGCAGATGTTTTAACCAAAGCACTTCCGCCAACTCAGTTCAAGACCATACTTAGCAAGTTGGGAATGTTTGACTTATATAATCCCAACTTGAGGGAGAGTATTGAAATAAATGAAGAAAGATGAAGAATGGCTGCTACTTGGATAGAAGATCAAGAGTTGCAGGAAGCATGCCCTCCAAAATTAGCCGTTGGAGAAAACAGCTAGACTAGTTAGGAATGTGTGTTTATTTAATTACAATTAATTGTACTGTGGGAATAAGCTAGAGGCATTAAAAGAGCAATGTAAAGACAATAAATGCTGGTGCAACAGCTAGCATGAATATATGTATATAAGCAATCAAATTCAATAAGAAATGTATGCAGAACATTCATTCACGAAATCAGTCTATATTTTTACCAACACATAATCTAAACCATCTCAAGTTTTCCAAACAAAAACAGTGGACATGAAAACCAAAAGTAAGATTAGCGAAACAAAGCCAAATGAGAAATCTCGAACAAGGTAGATTTGCAAAAAGATGCACACGAATTACGTTAAACTGACACATTTAAGCCAAATAGAGCAATCAACAGACAATGAAAGGTAATGTATGAATGCCTCCGTTAGGGGTAAAGGCGGTGTCACAGAAGATTGTCTACAGAAGCCAAACAAATGCAGAGACCCACTAAAATCAACTGCAAAGTTATGGTGCTTGTAAAGTAGATAACAATCACAGAGCTCATTCACCTTCAGAGAGGAACAGATGAAATAGAATTTTCCAGGGAACTTAGTTCGGCAAGCTAATGATGCAGGAAGATTAGAATAAACATTATACAATAACTTTTTTCTATGGGATAATGTATGAATGGCAGAGCTATAGAATGAGTAGTTCAAGTTCACTCGAAGCAGCTTCGGGAGGAAATAATGACCATTGACTAAAAAAACTTCTAAGCTATGTTACACCAGTGGTATCTCTTAGAAGTTGCATTAACAGATCATAAGTAAGATATACTCATGCAGCAGTTTCAACACTAGAAGCTGTTGTTTATTAGAACCATAAAAATTCCGGTTCACTAAATTCCTTTCAAATCACCCATCTAATAAAACAAAGTACTACAACAGGACAATGAAGCCAACGTAAAATCTTTTGTTGAAGAAATCAGCAGCAAGCTTAGTTTCTCAAGGAGCTTCCATTTGGCTTGCACTTTAGGGTGCAAAATTTTTCAATTGGGAATTAACATCGGTCAATTTTCTGTTAAAAGTAAAAACAACTAAAGAGAGAGAGAGAGAGAGAGTGACTCAGTTACAGAAAGTTTGGCTGGTGTTCAACTATCAGAGCTTCTCCGTCAGCCTTATCATGAAGGAATTGACCGAAACAGAATCCAACACTATCCATGAAGACTCAAACAACTCATGGAAGAATTCAGCTGCAATCTCCTCAGCGGCCTTCCTAAATGCAATCCCAAAAGCATTTCCCTGCGCTGCACCAAGTCGTGGCTTTCCACAAACCCCCACTATAAGTACTTTATTTGGCTCCTGTGTTAGGCAAGCACAAAGCAAAGGCTTCATTTTTGCACCCTTTTCCCGCAAGGCATCCATCAGGAAATAACCAAACTTTGTTAAAGCTTGTGGATATCCCAAAAGCTTTGTGTCTGCTGAATCACTGAGCTTCACCCACCTGAACTTCCTACCACTTCGTATAGAACCGCTCTTTGTTATTGCAGAACTTCCTTGTCTAAGAATAGCACGCTGTACCTTTATTGCCTGCTGCATTCCACTCCTCAACTTATCCAAATTACCCAATGATAGAGCATCATAGGCTTCCCCAAACTGCTTTGAAGCACTCGAGCCATCTGATTTCATAAATGACTCAAGAAGTGCTGTGACACCATACACAACATCTGCAGCTGACACCCTGGAGCTATAACCATGTAGTCGTAAGAAACTTCTGTAGTAGAAATCTGTGAGTCCATATTCAGGCAAAAATCTTTCAAACTCATCCTTCATTTTCCTTTTCACTTCCAGATTCATGTACTGAAACTTCTGTTGACAATCAACTAGTGCAAATCCCATTCTAGCAAGAAGAAGCTTGAGTTTCTTCATTCCATTGTCACTCCACGTCTTCAACTTAGTTGCAATGTAGGATGAGCAAAGCATCGAGTCAAACAGATTCCATTCCTGTAAAAGCATTAACCTCGGCTCATCCTCATAGGCAATCCTTGAAGCATCTGGTGCTCGAATCTTGGTCCCATCCTTAAGTGTCACTGAGGTAACTGCATCTAGGTTCCCTGAGCTATTAATATGCTGTTCAAGCTCCATAACTCCAGCTTGGTATCTCTCATCGGTCAATCTCTCATGTACAAACTGGTCGGTCAAAGAAACGCAAGCCAACCAAAGTAACTCATTAGTATTCTTTCTAAGCAAATGAGACAACTCAAACATTAAACACCCAGATGGCTTTCCATGAAAAGTCCCCAAATGATAATACTCCTTTTTCAATTTCCCAAAAACCCTAACTGGGTCATCATCATTTTCCTCTGAAACCCTTCTCCGCTTTCTCGACCCACCATCCCCATCTTCCTCTGAATCACTCTCACTCCCATTTTCATCATCACTATCTAAATTCTCTTCTAACTCATCATCACTGTTCAAATCACTTGCATTCGCCAATGCAGACACATCAAAATCATAAGCCAAATCAGCTTGATTCTCATCATCTCTGGTATAAAGCACAATTACTCTGTCATTTTGCTCATTCAAATTATGCAAGTGAATTGGTCTATGACTATCAACAACAAAAACACGAGCGGAGGGACCCAAATTCAAAACCTTCCTCAAATCTCTATGACATCCCCAGTTGATCAAAAGTATTGAAATGGGGTTCTCTGAATTGGAGCATAGATCTGCTCCTGCGTATTTGTGAATCTCTTTGAAGGACGATACTGGATAACACGCATATCGAACAGAATCGGATTCTAGAATGTGGAAAACGATTTTTAAAGCACAGAGGGAATCTACATCTGATGTTGAAGGAAAAATTAGGAGAGGGGTAGATGATGAGGAATCTGATGATGCTTCACGCAATCGTTTGTAGAATGTTTCAATTCTCTGTTCCCTAACCATTATTTCCTCGATTTCTCAACTGGGGTTCATATAATTGAACCAAAGAATTAATGTCTTGTTCGTGGGTATGGAAAACTGGGGAGAACCCAGTTACGAACTTCTAAAGACTGATTTATACGATGAAGATTGAGAGAAAGCGATAGATTACCTGGAAGTACAAGCGGTTTGACTCCGGCTATCCGGCATGGAAGATTCGAGAAATTTGGTCCGGATCGAGATCGAGACCAGAGAGAGAGAGAGAGAAGAGAGAGAGAGAGAGAGAGAGAGAGAGAGAGAGGGCTTATTACTACTTTGATTTTGTAAGAAAGTTTATTGAAAAGTATGAAATTGAAAACCATTTTTGGTGTAAAACGATTCAAATTTTTCGAAACCCGCGGAGTTTCAACCTTTGGCGGTAAAAAGCTGGAGTCGTTTGATTTTAAAATCATTTCCGGTTCTCACCATACCACCGGTTCGGGTCGGGATGGAACCAAAGCAAAGATGCCAAAAAATTTAAAAAAACTGTATTAAAAAAAAGCGAGACCTTTATTTGGAATGATTTTTTCTTTAATATTGAATTAAATGATAGCATAATCATATAAAAAATGACCATATTAAATTTGGATATATTCATCGAGTTATAAACAAATTAAGCATCCATGATACATTTAAAAATGTATATATATATATATATATATATATATATATCGAATTATCAGAATTTGTTATTATATTATGAAATATATATTTAGATTCCATAAAATATCATCTTTTTAATACAGATTATATGTTTTTTCCGTCTCCAATACTCTTTGTTGGAGGTGAATTTAGACTCTATAGATGATGGCTTTATTGACTCGAACGAGATGACTTACTTTTTGGTGATCTAGATAAATGGAACAAGTAAAACACTCTTGAAGGATATTCCGACGGAGAGATTCTGACATTCAAGTTAGAGAGTGGTTTTCGAAAAAAAAAATAGTCTGATCGGGAGCTCGTTCGCATTTGTGTGCTATGTGTAGAATCAGAGAGAGAGGACTCACTAGTCGGCGGAATTAACGAGGCATATATAATTTTTCCCTATGAGTTTCGTATGTCTCCAGAGTGTTAAAACTCTAATTTCCTTATAGTGGTGTCATAAGATTCATGGGTATCAAACAAAATCTTAAAAAATCCAGAATCTTATTAATCGAAGAAAGTTTCAGTTTTACAAAAAGATTACTTTTTTTGTCGATAAAAATTCATAAATTTCATTTTTCATTACAAAATATCATATTTACGTTTTATAAAAAGATGAATATTGCTCCAATGTCGGTTGAATGTTGAATACTGAGGAGGTGTAGGAGCCGATCAAGTAAGTATAGAGAAGGGTTCAGTTGTTGGGTGCCTAGAAGAAGAAATGCGTCCCATGTAAATGACGCATTTCAACAGATTTTTAGTATACTTTATTCGTTAATTTTGGACCCATGTCGAATGTTAATGGCCTCTCAAATCACGACTCTTTAATATGTTTCACTTTTATCGAAAAGAGAAAAATTATTAAATTTAATCAAATTTACACGAATTGTGTTTTAAATAAGTGACACATTTTAAATTTTAATTCAAATAATTTAGTTAAAATAAGATTAAAACACAAAAAAGTAAGCAAGATTTCCAATACACTAATAAAAGAAATTAATGATTGGCTTATCGACATTCCCTTTTTTATTTTCGATTATTTATGGTATCAACAGATCTAACCTAATAATATTCATATCATCAAAGTGATCTAGGTATAAACTATCAAACTAAAAAAATCTCCCCCTGATAGTAATATAAACATATATCTACGAGAGAAAGAGAGAGAAAATCAGAGGGCTATTCCCCTCGTAATCAACAAATCACTGTGTCCAACCTTAATGATTTATATTAGCATTGAGATTACTGTTTCCAATAAAACAGTTTAGTAGTATAAATTCTTTTCCCTTAATCTGATGATCTGAGATTCAAATATTTGTATAACGAAAAAGAAAATTGAGATTACTGTTTTCTAAAGTGAGAGAAAAGCAAACACTCTTCTCAACTCTCACCACAAAGAAGAAAAAAAATTAAATTCTTTTTGAGTCACGACTAGGGCTGTTATGACACCCGGGTCGAGCCTGGGTATCACAATACCCGAGCTCGGCTCGAGTCTGTGGGAGGTGAGCTCGAGCTCGGGCTCGAGCTCGTCGAGCCTGTGATTCTAGAGCTCGAGCTCGACTCGAAGTGTCGTCAAAGAGTTCGAGCTCGAGTGTCACGGGCCTCGGGCAAGATTGGGACCAAGCCCCGGCCCGAGACCAAAACCGCATCCAAACCCGATCGCTTGGGCTGAAGGCAGAACTGGAAGGCGGAAGGCAGAGGACAGAAGGCAAAACTCAGAGAGAGAGAGAGAGAGAGAGAGAGAGAGAGAGAGAGGAGATCAGACCTTCGATCGCTGTGGTGAGAGGATCAGAAGGTGAAGGAGACTTCGATCGCTTGGACTGCGGTTGAATCGCCCTTCGATCGCCGCCGTGGTGAGAGCATCGGAAGGAGAAGGAGATTTCGATCGCTTGGATTCGATCGCCCTTCGATCGCCGTCGTGGTGAGAGCATCAGAAGTTCGATTGCTTGGGCTGCGGCTGAATCTCCCTTCGATCGCCGCCGTGGTAAGAGCATCGGAAGGAGAAGGAGACTTCGATCGCTTGGGTTGGATCACCCTTCATCGCCGCCGTGGTGAGAGGCAGAGAGCATCAGAAGTTCGATCGCTTGGGCTGCGGCTGAATCGCCCTTCGATCGCCACCGTGGTGAGAGGAACAGAAGGTTGATCGCTTGGGCTGAAGACTTCAATCGAGGCTCGAGGCTGCTGAATGAGAAATGGGAACGGGTGGGTTTGGGTAAATGAGTAGACGGGTAGCTCGACGAGCTTCGAGCTTGACAGAACATGGGCTCGAGCTCGAGCTCGAGGAAGGACTCGCTGAGCTCGAGTTCGACCCGAGCTCGAGTTGACCGAGCTCGAGCTCGAGCTGACCGAGCTCGAGCTCGAGCTTTGACCGGGTAGTGTTACGGGTACCCGTGACACTACCCGGGTATCATAACAGGCCTAGTCACGACACCAAACAATTTGTGTTAACTCTAGAATTGGGACGCAATTGAGAAATTCTCCCAACTTACTGATTAATAACATATTTATAATTTAAAATACTTTGATTTTGATAATAGTAAAGTTTAAAATATTATTGTTATTAATAATATCTTTCATGATCGGTGAGTAATTTATTCATAAATGTAAATATATTATTTCATTTAAGAGGATAGCATAGCTTGGTTTAAAGAAATATCCAAGAGATAATCATATTAATTTTGATATCTTTTGAGTTGCATCCAAGTAGAATGGTTCATAAGCTTCTTAAAAGTTTATTAGTTTAACTTTTTCATTTTATTACGATAAGCATGAACAAAGAATTAAAATTTTATTTAAAATTCGATTCAATTTATTTAATTAATTAAATTAATTGAAACTAAGTAAAGTTTTAAATTTATAAACCGTATCTAAATAATTTTAATTGGTTTAGAAAATTCATTGATCTTAAACACTCATAAATGCGATGATAGTTTTACGCATTTTTAGAGTACAAAGTATATGACATGATATGAATAAAATTGTCTCGTCAAAAATCTATGTTTTATCATATATTAAAATTTTAAAATAGACTTATTAATGATTTTTATGGCATCAAATTAGTAACAAATATTATTCCTAAAATGGATATGTAAAGAAAAGGAAAAACTCGAGCATAGATAGATTGTTATATTTTATCATTAAAACAAGAAAATATGAATCTTTTTTTTTTTAATTTTTAACAAAATATATATAATTGGAAAATTTTAAATAAAAACCATAGTACATGAGTAAAGGGCTCAAAATAAATGAAAAGGAGGCAAACATTTCCAAAATAAACTTATTGTCACAAAGAGTGGAAAGAGAGTGGGAGAGAGGGGCACACAAAAAAGAGGGAAAGATGCATATATAAGAAGTTACTCTACATTATGTAGAGGAAAGCCTTGAAGGGCTATTTACAAGTCCCACACACCAATACATTTTCATTCCAACGCAGACCACATCTTATATTCCACACCAAGGAAAACAGCAACCCTGAAAAAGAAGAGCACAGGGAATAAATATATTACCATAGTCAAAAACACGAACAGATTATCTAAAAAGGCTTATAGATACTTTATGTACCTTGGAATTTTCACTGGTGTCTCTTCGTCCGGTGAAAGATGGACCGGTAGAAATGTTAGGAGCTTTTGCTGTTCCACCGTGCCTCTCCTCTCGTATTGCGTTGAAAATGTGAGTGTAACCATCAGCTGCAGCCGGGTTGGTCTCATCCCAATCACCAAATTTTGGAACTGCAGCACCTTTATCAGGCTGGGAAATGCAAGAACCCAGATTACATCTCCATTTGGGAACAATTGACCATAAGAACCGAGGAATCAGAAACTAAAGGGGGACAAATGACAAAGACACAAGACACTATCTAAGCATGAGTTCTATTAAGTACTTGTGCCACACAAAAAAGTTAAAGCTTTAGCCTCGTGGAGCTAATTCAGAGTTTTTAATAAAACAGGGTGTCATGTCGAGTAGTCCTTATAGTAGCATCTGAGATCTGAGAGTTACTGCCATTCAAGGTTGGGGAATAAATGGGGAGGGGGAGGTTATATTTTCCTTAGTATAGCTCAACTATGTTCGGACCCAAAACAAAAACAAGGATGTCTGAAAACATTTTTGTATGAAAACAAATCAACAGCTTCAAGTTTTAAGACAAGGCAAATATACATTGTATTTCAACTTTTCGAGGAGTAAATGTCACTGTCTAATCCATAGTAACCATGAAAGGCGCCTCTGATTGCCTAGCAATCAATAAAGCCTCTACGATTGCCAAGCAAACAATCAACTTTCTCTCTTATCATGATCAGACACGAGCAAAAATATTTCCAAATTAACCACGCATCAAGACTATAGGGCAAGAAGAAAAGCTTACAGAATCTTCATGTCGAGTCACTGGTTTCATCCGGGATCTTCCTGGAGTTCCATGGCTTCCTTCAGTGGAGCCCTTTCCTTCCCAGCCAGGAGAGGGGGCCCCTCTCCCAGCAAATTTTGTCTGATAATGCTGGTGAACTGGCGACTTATCAAAGCTGTGGTCTGACCCAATACTTCTCCTTTGAGGTCCTCTGCTAGGGTCAACCGGATTTGTTCCACGGCCTCCATACCTGTGGTAAGGTGACTCGACAACCTGACGCCCATCCTGACTTAAGTCAGAGAGCTGCTTCATTTCACCATCCTCTCTGCTCAACTTGCGCTCGTGTGCCGGCCCCCCTGCTTCTTGGCCTTTAGGTTCATCTTTTACAAGCTTGGTTCCTGAATGTTCTTGATCTACAGATGCATCTTCAGAAAAAGCATCTATGTTCTCTTCAGGATCATTAGGGTTAATCATCTTTGAAGCACCTCTACCCTTCCGGGCCTCGTTAAAGTAGGCTGTGTAAGGAACATTTTCCCTACTTTCCCAATTGCCAAATTTTGGTACCCGTGAATGCTGCTGCCAAAGTAACAAATATTGTTCTTTCCTGTGAGAAAAAGTCTAAAACATCCAATATAGAAAAAAGCTCCAAACCCCAATTGAACACAAGCCAACAAAGCTGGCAAAGGCAGTCATATATTTCAAAAGAAAACAACCACACAAAATACTTATCCACCAAAGGAAGAAACAGACAGAAAAAAGCCATGACAACCAAAAGATGAATAACACCAAGGAGGGCACTAGCATCACCAGTGATAAAATAAGCAATACCTAAAACAATGAACATTTTTATCACCAGAACAGCAGCAACCAAATGAAAACTGACCATAAGGAAACACAGAAACAGCAAAACACTGCAAAATAGATGCAAAACCTTTTCGAAATGAAGCATCAAATCCTATCCATGGACCGGGATTGAATGCTAATCTCCTTCCATATACACGTTGAGAAGTGAAATTGATATCAAGGTGTTGATACACTCTGCAAACTGAACACTGTCTTCTTGGTCTAGGATACTTGTGCACGACACCTAGTTCTGGTGTAAAAGTGAGCTCTAATTTTAAAAACAGCAAAGGCCTCTTAGTCTTGAAAAGGATAAAGAGACAAAGACCACCAAATCATGCTATCTCTGAGCTGCTTCTTGTCTTTGCAAGTCCATCTCTCTGAGCTGTTTGCTGTCCTTTCAAGTATATAAAGTTGGCCTACAAATGCAGAAACTTTACCCTTTATGTAAGTTTCTTTCTTCTGAAAACTAGTCCTTTTGCATTGGAATGTTCATTATGGTATGCTGACTTTAATGCCTCACCAACATAAAATAATTTCTGCAAGCATGAACCATGAACCAAACACCACAACAATCTTGCCAGCCATTTGGTAGTTTCAAAGGTTCTGAGACAAAGTTAAACAGTTTATCCTTGTGAAAATAACAACAATATATGCCCCCAACCCCCACACCCCCTGCCCAAAAAAGAAGGCCACATCATATAGCCATTCGAAGGTTGCTGGAGCCTGGCTAGGAGCAATTCACTCAGCCAGTGCTGATGCAAATGCAAGGTTGATATCTTTGGAAGGTTCAGAGAAAAGATTAAGAGCACCATATCTAGTTTAATGAAGACAGGTGTTGTGCTCAGAATGCAGATTTGGAATCCTATGGTCAAACTTAGCAAGAAGTTGAAGATGGATTAAAAGGGAAAAGGAAACTATTTCCAGCATTATAATCCATGGTACACTTATATCAAGTTGTTCTCAAGGAACATCAATACATATCTTAATGCCACAACTAGAAGTTGCCCAGATTAAATCTTGGTGGAGGCCCCCATCGTGATTCCCAATGGAGACAACAATGCTGGTTGCTTCTGCCACCCTTTTGCTAAGCCAAAAAAAGTAAAAAGTAGTGCATTCTGATGAAGCTGGGCAAACACCACCAGCTAATGGAGTATGAACTAAGCATTCTAAAAAAAACACTAAAATGGCATTGCAGCTGTAGTTAAATAAGAATAACAGCAATATTTTATCAGTTAGATAAAGTCCAATAACAAAGGGGCGATATCTAGTTTGACATTACTATTGAGCAATGGTTCATATGCTATTAACATTAAGTACTTGTGATACACGTTTCAGCGACAGCTTTCCTATTAACATCGGACTCCATCAAGATTCAGCATTAAGTCCCCTCCTCTTCGCAATAGTAATAGACAAAATTACAAAAAATATTCAAGATAAAATACCATGGTGTATACTTTTTGCAGATGATATAGTTCTAGCTGATAAAACTAGGGAGGGTATTCATGCTAAATTAGAGTTATGGAGGATTACGCTAGAATCCAGAGGGTTTTGATTGAGTATATCAAAAACTGAGTATATGAGGTGTAGGTTTAGCAACAATCATCGAAATGATGAAGAAACGATTAGGTTAAATGGACAAGATGTACCGAAAAATGAACGGTTTAGGTATCTAGGTTCCATCATTCAAAATGATGACAATATAGATAGAGATGTGAACCATAGGATTTAAGCAGAGTGGATGAAATAGAGAACAGCATCCGAAATTCTTTGCGATCGCACGATGCCTTGCATTTGAAGGGAAAGTTCTATAGAATTGCGGTTAAACTTGCATTATTGTATGGTACTGAGTGTTGGGTTATTAAATAACAATAAGAACAAAAAATGGTTGTAGCAGAAATGAGAATATTTAGACGGATGTGTGGTAAAAGTAGAAGAGATAAAATTGAAAATAAAGAGATTCGTAACAAGTTGAGAGTCAGTTCAATTGTGAATAAGATGCGAAAGTGTCGTTTGAGATGGTTTGGGCATATACAAAAAAGACCTAAGGACACACCAGTTAGGAGAACTGGAAACTTAAATATGAGAGATTTAGTAAAACGTAGAGGTAGACCTCTGAAAACTTGGATACAAGTTATTAGTAAAGATATGATAGTTAAGGGTTTAGACGAGAAGATGATTTTGGATAGAAATGAGTGGCGTAGAGGAATCCGCACAAATTAAACTATTATATTTTAGATATATATATTTATTTTATTATTATTATTATTATTATTATTATTATTTATTTTCTTCTATATTTATTTCTATTTTTTTGTATTTATTCATTTATTTTTCTTTTTAATCATAATTTGTCTCTCAAATGACCAACCCCAAATTATTGGGTTTAAGATTCAGTTTTTTGTTGTTGTTGTTGTGATACACGTTTCAATTAAGCAGAACTTTTATTACACATCATCATACCAAAGGAAACGATAAAGAGCTGCTCGCAAACAGTTACCTTCTTGCTCCAATTTTAATTTTTTTGAGCTAAAACCTCCTCCCTTGTATTCTGATTTTTGTTTATCCATGACAATCAATTCCAACAACTGGATTAGAAAATCTCAAATTCCACAAAAAATTACCATTTGGATTTGATTAATGACAATTTTGGTCTCAGTGCCACAATTATGAACTCATATTTTTTATATATTGATGGGGTCCTATTCACCCCAATCATAATGAAGGTCTGCCTGTGGCATGTGACTTCAATGGAATATTTCCACAGTTCAGAACCAAACCACAAGAGTATGATGAGCATTTGGGATGTACGAAATCACTTATGGGCAAAAAATATTGCCTAATATCATTAACATGTTCAGGTAAATACCATGTATGCAATTCAAGGAATCAAAGTGAAACGTGAAATCATAACAATTAGAGGAATTGATAACTTGGAGGAATGAATGCTAACCAATAGATGGTGATCTCCCCTAATAACATATCATCCCAGCCCAGCACCCTATTCACTATAATAAATGGCAGGGATGTTTAAAGGAGACAACCAAAAGTAGAAATGAATCCATTAGTCAGTCACAGCAGTCAAAGGGCATCACCTTTTAAATTAAGTTTCCAGTGGCTGACAGATGAAGCAATAATGGCTGAATATGAAGGCAAATGAACAGGTACAAGGAAAGTCAAATGGAACTTTTCACCCTCCCTTGCACTCTTACACCCCGTTAAAGCACATTTTGAATTTCCGAAAAAGGAATGATCACATTGCAATATGGCAATCAACAACTATTGATGACTGACTGTAAGAAATGTGATTATTATTGGTGACAATGCAGAAGAATCAATAACATGCTTAACAGAGGCAAGAAGAAGATAGAAGCGGGGACAATCATGGTTGAAAAGGGATTTTGATTCATTGGGTGGTGGTGTGATGGGGGAGTGGAAAGTCGACATGGAGAATGAGATAGAAAAATTTCCCTCACTCCAACACGTTGAATATTCCAGAAAATCTGGAGGGCGGCCTCAAATAGTAATCATGAATGCATGCAATCAAGTGGATTAACTGTATCATCAATTTCCAATTGATGGCTGAGTGACATCCTTATTTTAGTCATGCAAAATAGATATTACGTCCTCAACTTCTTTCTGAAAATTATGAGAAGACCCCCTAATAATTGCTGTCTTAGAATAGAGCTCTTCAAGGTGGCTAAAATATATTATGCAATTTCCAAAGTAGAAACTAGAAAGGCCAAGGCCAGAACCAAGTTTAGGAACAATAAAAGAACCAAAGTTCAAGCATCACTGTTCTCGCCCACAGTCTAAAAGGCCCAAAACTAACTCCAGGAGTGACTTCAAGAGTGAGCAAGCAAGATGGAGATTATCATGTTTTAAAGACAACTGAAAAGTTTATCCAAATTTTAGTCCACTCCTAATTTCCAAATAACACAAAAACAGCATTAGGGACAGATATGAAGCACTAAATATCTGTCAATACTTCCCCAAATTATAGAACTGCATACAAGATTTACAAATGACAAGTACAAGATAAGACCACAATCATTTTCCATTTTTGCATCTTTATAGAGCATTTTTCATTGCAATTTGCCACAAGTCTCTAGAGCACCACCTTAAGCCTCAACAAACTGTAAAGACAATCTGTAGTTACATTCTTCTTGTCAATAGTTTAAAGGATCCACTCTCATAGTTTTATGATTTACTGTAGATAAAGAAAGGATTACTCAAATATTTGCTTCACCATATGCATCTCTTTTTTTCTTTAAAAGCATCTTACTCTTATATAAGCAAGGGTCTCACCAATTTGACAAATTTCCCAATATAAAATAAATAAGTAAAAAATTGGAACCATCAATGGCATCACTAGTTTTCTAGATGTAAACTTTATTTTGTTCATGGAGATGATGAAACATGTACAGAACCACAGCCACCCCACATTGACTCTTTAGTTACATCATTCTTCTACATTTTAACAAAGAACACTTGCATGAAATTAGAAAAACTCTGGAGCCTCTTTCCGTATGCTTCGGAAAATATCTAATGTGGCTTTTTGACAATTTCCTACTTTCTTATCACAGAGATCATGCATTTGAATAAATTGCATTGAAATCCTTCATTGATGAAACAAAGATTTACCTTGATATCATATGAAAGACGATTCTTATTTTGTTTGGTTGCATTCAAATGCACGATGCAAAGAGGCCATACAATATTAATTGTAAAGACTCCTAGGAATTAAAAACTTATGCTGCACCATCTGTATCTCCTCACATCCTTGTTCCCCCACCACATGGTTAGACATAATACCTAAACACACACACACGCATGCACACACAAGCACACGCACACGCACACGCACACGCACACGCACACACGCACGCACAAGCACACGCACACAAACACACACTCACACACACACACACACACACACACACACACACACACACACACACACACAAACACACATACACACATATCTATATAAAATCCTACATGCCAAAGTCTAAATATGCACTATCATCAAGCATCAAATTAAAACCAAGGAAACATTTGAACACTCTGCCTAAGCTTACAAGATACCAGAAGATAGTAATTTACACTAATTCATCAATTCATATTCCACATTACATGCCAAAAAAGACAAAAGGTCAAAACATGCATCCCAAGGATTACAACCACCATAAATTCCCGTGCTAAAGGATAAGAAATCCAAGTCCGTAGAATGAAAAAGAGAAACCTCACCTGTTAAAATGTCAAAAGTTAATAAAACAGCTTAGGAAAAACTAGTAGAGTGAAATTTGGGTGGAGAAACTCCAGACTCCTATTCAATCAAGGGTTTATTAACCTAGAAAAACAATCTCACATGATAAAATCCAAAATTCAACTGATTAAACTGCCTGGAAACTTCCAAGATGAATGGATTACATCAAAGTTTCTTTCTTGAGCAAGAATTCATTTATCTAGCAGCTCGGATCATTGTGCATCTTCGTCGGTATTAATTTCCCACAACAAAGTGTCCAAAGGCATCTATTCTTAGAATAACATTAACATTCCCAGAAGCTAAAAAAATGTGGAAAGGCACATCAGATCAAAAATCTTAAATTTCAATAAATAAAGGAAGACCATAACAAACAAAACACAACCAATATCCAATCAGAACTTGACAAATTCGCAGATTTAAGAACAAAACCAGATTTTAAATCATGAGAGAGCACAGAAATAATCAAACCAGTAAGAATCAATTTTAGTCGTACCATGTTTAAGGACCTAACATGAGATAAGACTGAGAGGGGTCAAAATGCTACGAGAGAAATTTTACAAGGAGAGAAAAAACTTACAGCCATTATTATCTCCACCAATTTTGGAACCCAAAAAACCCAAAACGGTAGAGACGTTATTCTTCAAACTAAAATTCAAGTCTTGATCAATAAATTAACTAGTCCCCCTGCACAAAATTCTCTCAAAAGAAATCAGAGAGAGAGAGAGAAGTCGAAAGGAAGAACAAGAAACAAGCAAGAAGAGGAGGAAGAGGTTGATCAACCATTGATCGGCGGCACCGGTTATTAAATTTGACCATTCCCTCTCTCTCTCTCTCTCTCTCTCTCTCTCTCTCTCTCTCTCTCTCTGAGACTGACACTGCGTTTGGATGGAGTGATATAGGAAGAACAGAAGAAATTATTTATTTTTCTTTTGTTTGGAAGTTTTATCTGAGAGGAAAGAAATGATTTGTGATGATTTTAAATATAAAAAATTTTCTTTCAAAGAGTAAAAAAAAAAAAAAGGAAAATAAAAAAATCAGCTCATGAATATATCAAATTTATCCTTAAAAAATAAAAAAAAATAATTTTGAATAAATTATATATCATTTTTTATTTTTTTTCTAAAATTTCCAAACAAAATAGGAAGAATCCTTTCTCACTTCTCTTCCTCTTCTTTTCCTTTCTCACTTTCCTTTTCTTTCTTAACTCCCAAACCAAGCAGACCGACCGTTCATCCCCTCTTTTACTTCTTGGTTTGAAAAGTCCTCCAACGTACGGCCGATAACCAAAATTTAAAAAGATTATATAAATATATATAATTATGAATGATAAAAAAAATTCCAAAATTTTTTAATTTTGATATTAAAAAGAAAAATATTTAAATTTTAAACTCTTCCAAACAATTTTTAGTCTTAACCCATTACAAACGTGACGTCATTTTTTTTTTTAGCTGCCAAAAATGAGGTTTTTTTTAAATATCAAAAATTAGGATTTTGAATTTTTTTTATTAATTTATTATCCAAGAAGTCCATGTCGGCAACATTACATGCTGTTCCTAGTTGTACCTCATGCTTCCACGGATTGTACCACACCTATATCTTGACATGCCCATGGACATTTGGGTAATTTTGGCCATAATCCTGACTTTTCAAATGTGATCTTCCCTTCCTCCGACCCGACGACGGAAGGTTTTTATTTCGTTTTCGTATCTATTAATTTAATTTAAATATTATAAAATATATTTTAATAATTAATTTTTTTAAATTTTTTTTATCATTCAATTTAAATATTATAAAATATATTTTAATAATTAATTTTTTTTTAATTTTTTTATCATACTTAAAATTAAAACTCGAGATTTCTGATTAAAAAATAAATTTTTTTTATGATTCGTTTAAGAATTTGATAATTGGATAAGAAATTTATTCTTTTATAATTTTTTGTGACCAACAACGTTGCGTCACTAGTGTGGCGTGACAATATAATCGTTTCTATTTTGACTTTTGAGCAGACAATTTTTTAAATAAATTTTGATTTTTTTTATTAAAAAATCCCCCTGTTTTTGGTGGAGGCCTTCATCCATCATACAAGTTCAATGAAAAAAATATATTTAATAGCTACTTGACAATTTAATTTTAAAAAATATAAAGAAAATTATACACGATAAATATATATATATAAAAAAAAAAGAAGATTCTGGAAGAATAATTTTGTTTTGAGAGATACCCGCTTCCCTTCCACTACTTCTTCTAGAATGCTCTTTTTTTTTTTTTTTTTCATTTTTTTGCAATTATAATTTGGACGCATGAGATTCATTTCATATTGAAAATGAGATAATTAGTCGGTAGATAATTGATCTAGTATAATATTATATTAAATCATTTAATCAAATTTTTAAATTTGATTCGTGATTTAGGTATAAAAAAATTATATTAGAATGGTAATCTTTTAATGAATTATCATAAATTTTAAATCGGATTAATTAGAATATGATTCTGAATAAAAAAAAAAAAAAAAAGTTAGCTACTGCTATGCTTCTGGACTGCCAGGCCTCAACTTGGTTTGGTTCATGGTCGACGCTTAGCATGTCAACATGATTATAATATATTTTTTTTCAAAATCTTAAATAATTTCCTTTTAAGCCAAGTTTTAGGAGTCAATGGGACCAACAAAAAATAAAAACTTGTGTAAGAACAAATGCCATATGTTAAATATTAATAGTATAAGTTTAGATAAAACTATGTGTAAAAAGTTCTTCTAATGGGATAAAAGGTGACAAAATTGGGATCAAGTGTAAATTCCTCGATTAATTGGGTCTGATTTATTTTAAATATTGTCATTTATAAGGAAGATTTGTCGCATTTAAAAGTATTATTTTTTATTTAATTTGTTAAAAATATCATGAATTTAATATTATATAATCGAGTAATTTTATCACATATAATTATTAAATAAATTTGAATTTAAATTATATTATAACTCAAATTTAATACATAAAAAAATTATTAAACACTAATAAACCGTTTCTCCGATATATCTAAAAACCATTAGACATGTAATCATCAAAATATATCTATTTATTCGATATATGTACCCAAAATAGAAATTCTTTATTTAACATTTTAGTTGCGAGCACTACCAAAAGATTAATTTTCTTTTTCCATGAAAATGATTTTGTAAAAATCATGTAACTATACAAAAAAGAATATACTAATAAAATTTGGCATTATATATATATATATATATATATATATATATATATAAAAAGATGCATTAATGGGATATTATTAATTTTCTCATTGCATTGGGTTAATATCTCAATGGTTTATCATTTCACTACACATTAGGTCGGTTGAGCATCTTTTTTCTCTATTCAAATAATATTTTAATTATTTATATATTTTTTTGAAATTACACAGAAGATTAAAAAATTTTGTCGAAAAATATAAATTTTTACCGTCACTATTTTAATGATTTCTATTCTTTGTTAATTTTTGAAAGTGCATTATTGCATTGGGTTAGCTAAGTGGTAATGCAAATTTAAGAAAACTTTGATATACAGCTCAATGTTAGTACTAAACTCTTTTAAATTGAATGATCGGAAACTTTATTTTTTAACTAAAAATCTTGAATTTAAGTTTTGAGAATGAAAAAAAAAATTGAGAGAATCAACCTCTAAAATGGGTCTCATAATACTCGAATCAGATTAATTGGGTAAAATATAAATATCGGTAATGAAAAAAATGCGCTAATTTGAATACTCATCTTACCAAAAAAAAAGAGTTAATTTGATTACTCATTAGGGCGTTGGTCCTTACTCGGTTGGGCCTTTCTTTTCTTTATTAAAATAATCTTTTAATTATTTCAATTTTTGTTTAAAATTACATGCAAGATTAAAAACTCTGAACAATAAAAATAAAATAAAATAAAATTTTTACCGCCTCTAATTCTCGCCTCTAATTCTTACCGAAAGCTTTCATTTTCTTCCTACATTGGGTCCGTAACTCATGGCAGAGCATTTGATTGCCAATCAAGAGGTTATCGATTCAAACTAGTTATGCCCTTCAACTCATTTCTAAGGTTATTTTCATTGTTGGTTTTTTTAGAGTATTTTTGATTTAATATCAAATGCAAATTTAAGAAACTGCAGATGAAGAGTGCAAGTTTTTATTATTAAAGATGCATCAATGGTAGATCATTAGTTCTTCGTCTCATTGGGTCAATAGCTAAATGTCAGATCATTTGATTGGCCTTTTTCACCCTTTTAGAATAACTTTTGAATTATTTTTATTTTTGTTTGAAATTACATACAAAGTTAAAAACTTGTTGATGCAGAGAATATTAATTTTTATTGTATTTTATTTTTTGAAAACGTATTATTGCACTTTCCCCTTCTCATAGCTGGGTAATGGAGATGCACATATTTAAGCTTAGTTCTAAACCATTTCTGATGAAGCAATCGAGGGTAGGGTCTGTAGAAGCAAACAGGAAGCATAGGTAATATATTTAGCTTTTGGAACAATAAGAAACGAAGGATGAAATAGAGAATTGAGCTGCTTCTTTAGCTTGTTATTGTTTTAGGTTTGTTGACGGGTGATGTTGATGTGTAACCTAAACAGAATTAAATGCCTATAAAGTTGAGACTTAACCACATTAACCCTATCCAATCCTATCTGGGCTAACCCCATATTTACAATTGTTGCAGCACAAGTGAAGATAAGGTATGGGCTCTCTCTTCTACTGTTGATGGGTATGTGTTTTTTCATTACTTTAATTTGTTTAGTGAAATACTATTTACCACAAAGATAAAACCATTGTCGCCTAATGTATTTAATGGAAGAGATAAGATTGTTCGGGAGGGAAATGTTGTAGAAGAGATTGTGTCGCATTCCACACGTCTAACAATGTATTCAATTTTGGTCTATAAAACTAACATGGTTTTGATTTCTATATATTTAAAAGTTTAAGGAATTACTTAAATTTTATTTCAACTGAAAATATAATTTGCCCTTTTGATATTTGAATATTAAAATTTAATTATCTAAAAAATTTAATTAATTCTATTTAAATATCTTCAAACTTATTCTAAGAAGAAATCTAGTACTCTGTTAATCTCCGCAACTGGTAAGGTCATTTCTGGCAAGTACCTTGCAGATAAGTGTGTGCTCAGTTCGGTGTGCTACTTAGAGAAATGTGAAGCCGCGTGCCAAATGTCAATCGGCGAGTGGATGGAATTCTATGCACAGTATGCCCGTTGGAGAAACAATTTTAGTAAAATAAAAGAAACAAAAGGCTGTCTCTCACCTTCAGCAGCTCCCATGCTCTTTGTTCATTTTTCGACTTTACCTCTCTCACTCCCCCACCCCCCCAAAACAACAAACTGAAGCAAAGACATCATCAAAACAGCTTCAGAATGTGCTTATAATAAACAACCTAATCTCTGCATTTATCTGACTCATCATCCCTTATGGATGCTTTTATCTTCACACTCATTTTGTGCTAAGTCATCTCTTTTGTACTAAAAGTAAAACCCTGCCTGTGCTCTTTTGGCTTGACCTCTTTTTTAAACACTACCCCCACAATCCCATTTCCACCAATCCCAAAAATTTACCCCTTAATTTAGTGAAATCTAGTGGAAAGCCAAATGCGTTTCTGCAAAGAACCCTCCTTTTTTGTTTTATTAATGGCTAAACCCAATTGCCTGAAATGTTGAAAACCTAATCTTTTAGCACGGATGTCCTTGTTTTGAGACGTGGGTATCTGTTTCTTGGTCTGAAACATCAACTTTAAGGATTTGAGATAGTTTTCTGGTGGTAAGTTTGTCATCATTTTGGTTCTTGAATGATTGAAATTTGGAGATTTTTTATGAAGATGATTAGTTCCATAAATTAAGGTATTTGGTTCTTTTTTTTGGGGAAAATGCTAATTCTTTCTCCATTTATGGTTAACTTCACTGATCTGTTGACAGTTGATTCTGCTTTGAAGAAAGAACTGGGTTTCGGACTCGAGGTTTTGTTGCTGCTATGAACATTTGGACTCGACT
Source organism: Dillenia suffruticosa (assembly GCA_033439265.1). Classification (NCBI taxonomy): domain Eukaryota; kingdom Viridiplantae; phylum Streptophyta; class Magnoliopsida; order Dilleniales; family Dilleniaceae; genus Dillenia; species Dillenia suffruticosa. The sequence continues at coordinate 22,077,493 of JAVTVX010000020.1, read as the reverse complement.
CAGAATAAAGAAAGAATTATTGGGAGTTGCGGAAGGCTTGCTTATCTAATTTGGGGAAGAAAAAAAAAAAAAAAGGATGATCCAGTTGTTGTTCTTAGTTCTTATTGCTGAGGGAGCTGTGGCACTGCTTTTGTTGGTAAATATTGGGCCTTTAAGAGAGCTAGTGATGAAGAGTTTGGACCAGCTAAAGACGGGGAAAGGTCCAGCTACTGTCAAAACTATTGCTGGAACCTTATTGGTGATCCTCCTTTCAAGTGTTACAAGCATTCTTAAGATCCAGAACAAAGGTGCTAAGTTAGGTACCATGTCTCCTATGGATCAGGTTCTATGGAGGACTCACCTACTAGAGGCCTCTCTCATGGGTATGTTCCTAGTCTTTTTTAAACTTTTGCCCTTATTTCTTGTTTGTTACTCCTTTTCTTCTGAGGTTTAGTGCCATGACTGCAAGTAAAACTCTAGTGGAATTGCAATGCCTGAGATTATTTTTATTGTATATAGCTTTCTTTTATGTGTATATTCTAGTTGTAGTGGATTGAACCCAGATCATCTATTGAACGAGCATATGAAGGGGTTTTTGATTTGCAGTGGAGGGAAAGCGAAAATAGTGGGAGGTCTGTGTTTTTAGGTTCCGAGTGTGGTTGATAAGGTACCTTCTTGATAGTTGTATTAAATAAAAAACCTTGATTAGGTCCACTCCTCTTCTTGCATGATAGAGAACTCGTCAGAATACGTAATTACCAAAATGCTTATTTGCAAAGTTTTTAAACCATGTAAACCTTGATTAGGTCCACTCCTCTTCTTGTATGATAGAGAACTCATCAGGATACATAATTACCAAAATGTTTATTTGCAAAGTTTTTAAACCATGTAATCAACCTGGGCACAGAGCAAAGAAATGATATCTGAAAACTGATCTTCAAACATATTATATACTTGGACCATAAATTCATATTTTGATATGGCACTACTTCTCGCAATAAAAATTCATATTTTCAAAAAGTGCAATAACAGAGATTGGTCCTCCATCCATGTGACTGGTTGTCCAACCTTAGCGGGGAAACAAACCGCTTGGAGCATTCTTGGGGTTACCCCAATTGAGATGAACACTCTCCTGTGTCTAGTAGATTTTTGCACAAATGGACTAACTATATGTAGGTTGAGTTACAATTACAGAAATAAGGTCTCCTATTGTACGTGACATTAGTTATGTTATCAGTATTTGGTGATTTAAACTTTACTTTTAGATCAGTAAGGTACCTGCTTGCCTTGCTTTGAGTAAATCGGGCTCCCCAAGCGAATTATATCATAATTTCTTAGGAAAAATGTATTTTTCCCTTTGAAATTGCTTCTTTGATGCTGAGCTAGCATATATTCCATTAGAATACTGTAGCATATTTTCCGATGTCTGTATATGGAATTTATATTGTAGTTGGCCCTGATAAAGTTGAATCTTGTCAATATTAGCCAAATGTGTTGACAAAAGAGTTCTTGATTGAATGATTTTAATAGCGATAGCCAAGATGTTTTGAATATCAATATAGTGAAGGTGAAGCAAGTATACTTTTTCAGTTTTGAATTATCAAGTGCCATGCCATTACCATTATGTAACAGATGAGTTTGGATTTGTTTGGTGGAAGGTGAGCATTCTTTATCAAACTTGGTCTTATTTTATGCTAACCCCCTTCCATCCTATTTGAGGACTTTGTGGTGTATACATGAAGAACAAGAAGAGCAAAGACTTTGTTGCTAGGCACAGAGTTTCTGGTATTTGGAATGAGTTGCCTGATGGTTTGAAGGGCCATGGATTCAATAATAAGGAAACTAAGGCCCTTGAATTGGAGTGTTTATGGTCTTTTCCAGGTAGACTTGGATCTGAAATGCCAAACATGATATCTCAAATACTTTTGGAAAATTTACTGAAGGGTTTGTTTTATTGGGGCAATGGATGTACATTTTCACGTTATTCGTAAGAAAAAGATAGCTACCTAAACTTAGAGTGGAGTATGTAAACCTGGATAGTGAGGTGTTGGCTAATTGGCAGAAGAGGATATCTAACATAAAAATAACTCCTTACCAGATGTATTGGGGACTTCCTGATTTGAATGTGGATTTCATTGCAAATAAATTGATTCAACGTTGAAAAATGTAAGTCAATTTGTGATCTATAAGCTTCCAACACGGCTTTCATGAATTGCTAAACTGATTGGGATAGGACCAGCATTGGCACATTCTCTTTAGTTTTCCTTCCTCGTTAACAGGATGTTATGGGATTTTATTTATTGCTTAGTTTTACTCCTTTTGGGACATGCTATAAGAAGTAAGTTGATTTTCTATGGTGGGTGAATGTGGATTTTTGCTGAGTTTTTTGGTTTGCCTAGTGGGATGGCTCCTGGGGCTTCTCGATGATGCAGAACACAAGATTAGCTACTTGGCCTTTTAGGGACTATTTCAAAACTGGGAGTTCAACAAAGAGTTGATTAACAAAGGTGGGAAGGACTTCAGCCTATTTCTGGTTTTAGTAGGACCTCCTCAGGGAAAAGAATATGGTGATATCTCATGGAAGGAGGTCATTTGTAAAGGGAGCTACAGGGCCATATTGTTGTCCCAATTGGAGGGCATCATGAACTGGAAAATGCTAAGGATAGAAGATGGATGTAGTTTAAGAAGTTTACTGGATTAGAGTTGGAAACCAAGTTTCATCAATATTTTGTGTGGATCCTTGGTTTGGGAGGGATCACCTAAGAATTTTTTCCTTCTTGAACTTTCAGTGGTTTTTGAGGAGAATGGCCACTATAAATTTTTGTATTCTACATCTTTTGGGTGTTAGGCATGGGATTGCACCTTTCGTGATGACATGCAAGATTCAAAGTTAGAGTTCTAATTTCTTCTCCTAATTTTTCTAGGACTTATGCTTTGATCAAATACAGAAGAGATTCACTTTGCTCGGAACACCAAATCTTGAAGTTTTGTTGTGAATTCACCCATGGATGATAGATGGGTGAGGAGAGGGGGGATCCTCTATGAGCTGCCTGCCTCGTGTTTTTGCTATGTGGTAAATGATCCTTTCTTTGAGTTAATTTATAGAGAGGATCATTTATAATCAGGATTCTCTATGATTGAGGTTGAATTGGTAAATGATTTTTGTCTATCTTTTTCTTGGCCTAGAAAGATATGAGATATGTTGTACCTTATCATGGACCTATGTGCTTCCTTGAAGATTCGTCACTAATAGATACTGGGCTTGGAGAGGTATGGTAAAATGTAGGCCTGGAGTGAAAGACAGTTTTTAGTGCCTCTAGTCGCTTGTTGGTCCCCTTGGAGGAGAAAAAAGGGGAAATTCTTAATGGTGTCAAGCAACCCTTTCTGGGTTCATGAATTGTGGCTTAAAATGTAGAAAAGTTATCTATAATCAGTTTCTTTGAAAATGCTAATGTTGTTTCCGACTTATAGATTCTCCTTTTTGCTCTTAGCTTTCATTTTAATCCAAAATTTGGTTACAACTGGCATGAGGTTGTAGAGTGTCCGAACTTAAGGGTGATACGAGAAATTTGGTTAGCAAGAATGTTCAGAACTGCATTGATAAGTTATATTGATATCTTCAACCACCTCTGTTGAGATTATTTTCGCGCCATCTTTTCACCCCTATGTTAAGAGCAGACTGATTGAATTACATTTGGCTCGTATTTCTCTGTTCTGTGTGTGGGCAAACTTTTGAGCTAATTCTTTTCACAGGGATTTATAGTGTTTGTTTTTAGCTAGTATCTCTTCAAAAGTTGAAGACAAAAACATTTGCAAGGTTAATCAATGAAGTGATGATAATTTCTCCCTTTTATGAAGTGTTTATAAATGACCAATTCAGCTAACCTAGTGGGGCAGCCTGGCCTATGGTCACACCAGAAAGTGCGCTTTCGAAGTTAGACTGGCTGGGCTTTGAGAGAACCTGACTCTTGAGTCCTATGAATTTGTTCCTCCTTTCTTGCGCTTTTATGTTTTTATCTTGTAGCACTAGGATTCGGCAGGCTATGAAGACACCTGAGAGAGAAGCATACATCCCTTCAAAGTAAATGCTACAAAAGCACTAGCCCACTGACTTACTCGCATGCCATAGCATCACACAAACCTGATGCCTTTTTGACATTTTAGTTAAATGTGACTTGGGCTTTTGAGCAACACAGGGATCACATATTGAAGTGTATTTTTAGTTTTATCTACAAGTGTGGGTGTTTGTCTACGAGTGTGGATTCTCAGCCTTATTCCCAAAACCGAACATATAAATGTTCTGGGACTGAGAGAAATAAGAATTGGAACAACTTCCTATTTACTATTCCGGTGACACCATAAGATGCACCGAAAGTATCTGCCCTGCCATAATTGGTGATGGCACACCTGAAGGTAAATTTTCCATTGGAAGCAACGTTGGGATTAAGTTTTAAGTATTGGATTGGGGATGAGAGTGATTTGTTTTATCAGGCAAGTGGGAATATTCTCTATTCATGTTTGCAAGAAATGCTGATCATGGTTCCTCTTCTCTCCTTTTCCATGCTTGCGAAGTAACCATAAAAGAATTATGTTTTTATGCAAAATTTTTCAGGGCTATTAATGCACAATTGGATTTTATGTATGGAGAAACATGCAAATGTTAGAACTTGTTATCTGGGTAATCTGCCAATAATTGTGAGCTTGCAAATGGAGAAATATGCAAATGCTGGAGCTCATTATCTGGGTATAATAAGTAGAGTCTAACACAATGCAAAATTATCAACATTAGCATGCCCTGCTTTCAAATGCATATTAACTTGCAATCAATCTTTGACAAGTTGGATACCTATATCCTGCAGCTTTTTTCCCAGTGGAAATATTCAGTTGAAGCTTTTCTGTCTGTAAAATGAGGCTGAATAAATAGTTTTAGGTTTGTGCCTCATTTACAATTTTAAATGCAGCTTCCAACAAATTTGAGGCATTTGTAATGTACAATTGTAGGTTAGAGCTAAAACATTGGAAGTATTGTCGTATTGTTGTGAAACCAGTGCCTTGCTTTGTCTCCTTACTAGTGAGAATTGCTTTTGAGTCTTAGGTCGTGTCCTAAAAGTTGTGGTTGATTTGCAGCCTTCACCCTATTTCTCGGATTCTTAATTGATCGCATGCACTATTATCTTCAAGAGTATATCACTCTTAGAGACAACATTGGAGCTTCAAAGTACGAACTTGAACAGCTTCAGAAAGAAAAGCTGCAGCTAAGAGAAAAGGAAGAGAGAGCCAGTAAGGAGATAAAGCAGCTCCAAGGAGAAATATCAAAACTATCTGAGAGCTTGAAGAAGTTAAAGGTGGAATCTGAGGAGAAGGACAAAAAAGTTGAAACTGCGGAGGCCCATGTAGCTGCCCTACAAAAGCAATCAGCAGAATTACTCCTTGAATATGACCGTTTGTTAGAAGACAACCAGAATCTTCAGCAACAAGCTCTAGGACACCGGACCTGAGAACATTTTGCAGAAGATGTCAATATTCCAGTTTTGGGGATTTTTACCAGTCATCTCATTAGTTGCGCAGAGATAATCAATCATCAAACTGTTTTTAATTTTCTTTAAAGGGGAAGAAAGATGTGTACTTTTTGCTAAATGGAGTTGTGTAATTTTCTTCAACAAAAATTGTTTGTCTGTTGAGTTATTGTGTTCATTTCTTGGGCATGATCTTAATCTCGTTTTGGTTACTACAGATATAGAGGCTTTATATTTTTATTTCCTAGGAGAGTTATGTCCTGTAATCATTGCCATAGCTTCTAATTACATGTAGCTACGCTATTTGCAGAACTGGAAGCAGTGTCGTGAGAGGAGGATGGGTTGTTTACATTTCATTTGATTGTCAGAGATGAATTGCTCTGTTGCATTACTTGAATTAGTTGCTTAACCAGCATCAGAATCCTGCAACTACTTAAGAGAGGAAAGGTGTAAAATTCCCTTGTGCTTCTTTGAATGTTGGGTTTTTGTATACAGGTTGCATTGTAATTGTATGCATCTGTATGAGGTCACAGCTCATGTGTCTTCATGCATGAGTTTTGCACTTCAAACTTTGGGGCAACTGGGAAACTGATTAGCTCCAGTTTCTCACATGGGTGGTTGGATGAATAAAATGTTGTCCCTATAAACAGGAAGGCCATTTTGGTGACTTAAATCTATGGTCCCCAGATTATAGCAGGGCAATATTGAGGAGACAGAATATCGATGTAGAACTGAAATTCTAGGAGCGCCTTTCTGCAAAGTTTTAACTATATGAATTGTTTTTGAGCAGACTTCAGTTGAGACCTGCTAACGTCCAAGCTCAGCCAAATTAAGCTCGACTAAAAATGTTCCTCAAATTCAGTTGTTTTGGCTTAATATTGACACATGGTGTGTACCTGGTCCTACAAAAATTGTGTTGTGCGGTAGGCTGAATTTTCCTGAATACTAGCGATCTGAAGGCACTAAGAATTGTGCTCAACCTATTTCTATTCAAGGCTAAACTTAATTTTGTGTAGGTATGAACTAAATAAAATAGTGTTGGAACAAAAACCTCATCATATTTTTGGCTTCACAGACAATGCTGAACAAGAAAGGCACATCTCCCAGATTTAGCACAAGTGCAGTGATGAGTGAACTACTGCCAAACAATCACCACTCGTGTTCTTAAATAGAAGTCAACTTCAGGGAGATGTCACTTTCCAAAATAAACAACTTTCTTTTTTGGTGGGGGATGGGGTTTGAATTGCACCCTAGGTTACAGTCCCTATGGCTTGCGTTTTATGATTCTGAAAGTTCAAATTTGAGACCTTGTATGATCTCTGGAATGAGTTTTGTATGACTCCAAACTCATACATTATCCTGAAGATTGCTGGCTAACAACTTAATCAGATTTGTACATTTACGAAGGTGGCATGCTTAGTGCTTACATTCAAATTAAAGCCAAAGAAGTTCCAAAACAAGTACTGACCCAGAAATCTGTCAAAGGACATTTATGCTATAGTCAAATAATGTTCCTTAAATATATGTGAATTCCACTGAGACCAATAAAGCATGTATATCCAAAACAAAGTGTAATGGCACCATCAAGTTCTAAGGAACCAAGTTTCTTAAGGAGGCCTCCATTTGCAGGAAGGGGATATCTGAAAATGGAGGCCTTCAGATGAAACTTGGTTCCTTTTGTTGGCAGAGACATCTGCAACAAAAGTTGAGGAAGGTCGGCATTCTCAACCTGTGGTCAATGAGATCTGCATAAAATTATGCATCTTGTTCAATTTTCTTGAACAAGAACATCATTTTCCAAACTGATTGATGAATCCAGTAAATACGGCCAGTTGAATACCATATCTCTGGAACATGATAGAAAATTCTCAGATTCTTCTGTCGGACTAGAAACTCTGGAAATGAAAGAGTAAGTAGCTCCTGAACCATCGCAGCTCAAGATTTCTCTTTCCCATCTAGAGGCTCCTGCTATGAACTCCACAATAAGCCAGGAATGTTAAGTATTCGTTCTGACAAGGATTACACTAACCAGGATCTGAAGAGTTCTGGGTACAACAATGTTCAAATTAGCTGCTGCAACCGTGGCCAATTCCTAACCAGAGAAGGGCAGCTTCTTGAAATCTTATTTATTCTTAGCATGAAAATGGTGGAATCTCGTTGCCCTCGGGCAAACAAGTAGCATGGCTGCACTTTCTTGAAAAGTTATCTGCAATAAGATACTGTTCTGATTAGATTGAATAGTGAATGAGCACTCAACATCAGTCTACACCTTCACGGAGTTTTTGTTGAAGCCGTTTATAAAAATTATCAAAGGTGAAGGGTCCTGGCTAGATGCTTGAATTGTTGAAACTTCATCAACCAATCATATCACAGATTTTAGATACGTAGTAGGCTGTCGTGGCCTCCTGGAAAAATATGTCCCAGTGGAGAAAACCCCAATCTTTGTAGTCAAGGGGTTGGCTTAGCAGTAATCAACATGATTAGTCCGCCTTTCAACGGACGAAACTGCTACACATCCTAGAATGCTTTTCCAACTCACTGTTTGGAGATGAATTTGGTTGCTTCATGTAAATGACCGCATGCACTGGGGATTATTTGTTCAGCTGTTTGGTTCCTTGCCCTGTGTTCAAGAGCCCAAAAGCATGCTGTTATTGCACAGCATCCATTGTCACTTCCTCCTCAAGATCATGCAACACATATTCTTTCTCTGGGACATAGCCCATTGCTCTCATCTCATCCTTAAACCACTTCAATGTTCCTGATATCTCATCATATTGAGGGTGGCTCCTATCTTCCACTACCAAAGCATGCAGTTTCCCTGTCACTTCCACCAAACCGTAACCAGGTACTTTCTTCCCTGACTCTTTCATCACCCTCCTGATCCAAGCTACTTCATTCCATTTCCTCATAGCAGCATAGAAGTTCGACACCAAAGTTTAAATCCCAGGTTCATCTGGATTTAACTCCAGAACCTTCTTCTCTACCATCTCCCCAATTGTGAATTTCTGATGACTGCAACATCCTGATAGAAGTGCAAACCAAACTGCGATCCCTGGTTCATTCTCCATAGAATCTCTCAGCTTCTGAGCCTCTTCTACTCTTCCAGCCCGAGCCAAAAGATCAACAATACAAATATAATGCTTCTCACCAGGCTTAATCATAAATTTCCTTTCCATGAGATCACTCCAATATTGACCTTCTTTCACGAGACCTGAGACCTGAGACCTGAATGACTTAATGCTGAGAGAAGAGAAGCAAAGGTGACATCATCTGGCTTCATATTTTTCTCTATCATCTTGAGGAAAAGTGAAAGAGCTTCCTTTCCCCATCCATGGACTACGTAGCTTGCAATCATTGCATTCCAGAAGATCAAATCTCTAGAAGAAATCCTATCAAAAAGGGATTGTTCACAAGATAAGGCTCCGCATTTTGCATACATGTCAATAACTGCGTCACTGAAATACAATTAAAACAAAGTCTTTGAATTATATAGCCATGTATAGACTTACCTAACTTCAAATACCCAACATGAGAGCATGCTAGAAGTGCACTTACAAGTGATGCTATATTTGGCGTGAATCCTGAACTTTGCAGCTCTATGAACAATTCAAGTGCATTCTCTGCAAAACCATTTTGAGAAAAGCCAGAAATTAATGCACATCCAAGAAATGACATTCCTGTATGGCATCTTGCGGAAAACACATAATGCACTCTCCAAATTTCCATTCTTTCCATTCTTAGCATATATATCCACAAGGCTGGTTTCAACAACAACACCCATAGGGATATTCTTCCAAATGATATACCCATGAACTGAAGAACCCAGTTTTGAATTTCCCACATTTGCACAAGCCTGAATCAGGCCAAGCATCGCAACCTTATCATCGTCCATTCCCTCCTTTTGCATCTTTCTATAAAGTTCAATGGCTTCAAGCACTTTAGCACTTTGCACAAGACCCGTTATCATCGTGGTCCAACAAATGATATCCCTCTTGGCCATTTTACCAAAAATCATCATAGCGTTCTCCATCTGGCCACACTACACATACAAATTCAAAATGGAAGACTAAGCAAAACCATCATTCCCGTGCCCACAATCCCCAGCACTATGCAAAATTTCTTCTCCAGTTTCCAAACCCAACAACTCCACACACGCCTTAATGGCAACCGTAAAGGTCGAGCTATCAGACCTAACTCCTTCACTCATCAAATTCTTAATACAGATTCAAAACTTCAACATGAGAACCCGTATAGGAATAAGCGATGATAATCGCATTCCAGGCAGTGTGCCTCTTTTAGGTGATTTATCGAACACTCGACGCACCAACCAAAAATCTCCAATTTACGCATCAACCAAATATCTCCAATTTTCGCATAAGAGGCTAGTAATTGACCAACGTATGTTCCATGAGAGAAAGGCCTAGAGACAATCACGAGAGCGAGGACTTTGGAAAGGGAATCTTTGCCTTTGCAAGCTAAGAGTGTAGGTCCCAACTCCTTAACCAGTGTTTTTATCCACATCCATGTGTTTGTCAAGCCAAAAAAAAAAAACCTTTTCAACTCTGTTCCTTTCAAATTAAAAATCTAGCCGTTATAAATTAAAATGGAAGATCGGCGGGAAAGGCACTCAATTTCGATCACAGGAAGGATTCGCGTACGCACAAGTGTACGATATTAGTGTACGACATTTTCATGCCTTGCGATTGCGACCTCAAGTTGGCGGGTTTTCCGACACATTTCAAAGAAAATAGAATAAAAAGGATCATTATTTAATAATTTTAATCAATTAATTTATTTTTTCAGTAAAAAGAAAGATTTTTAATGGTTATAATAAATAATAATTTCGAATGTTATTACAGTAATAAATATATTTAAAACCTTTTTAATAAATAATTTATAATTACCATAAAAAGGGATAATTTAGTTATCGCGGAGGTTAATGTTATTATACAAAAGTAATTTAAATGGCTTTTGTTTTTGGTTGGATTGGAAACACAATTGTTCATTTTATTTTATTTTTTTGATCTCCTCATAGTTTACTTTGCATTATATATATACATAAAAGTATAATAATTTAATTTAAAAATTAAAGAAATAATATTTTTATTTTTTTGGTACTATATAAACTGGTATTCAGAATCATACTCTGATTTATTCAGTTTAGAACTTATAGTGACCCATTTAAAATGTTACTCTTTCAACGTAGTTTTTTTCATATCCAAATCATAAATTGAATTTGAAAACTTAGTTAAGAGATATAATATCATATCCTATTAGACTAACTATCTGTCGGTGAAATATTAATTTTATTGATATAATAAAAAGTGGGTTTCAAGTTGGTAAAGAATAAAGAGCTCAACCCCTTTAGGAATTAGTGTGGTGCTGCTGGTGGATGACATGGATGTTCCACTTTCTAAGAACCCATATATGCTTTCTTGCTAAGCTGCCTCTTGTAATAATTCTGATTCTTCCTCCACAGCTTCATTCATCTGTACTTTAATTTTGCGATTTTGCCTTTTATTTTACATACACTTTTTGGTTTTTATTGGAATGTTGACAAGATAAATAATTAAAATAGTTTTTTATTTAAAAAATAAATAAATTATTGATATTCGGTAATCAAATCAGATTAAATTTGATTTGAATTGAGTTGAACTCTTAAAAGACAAAATTCTATCAATACCTATTTTTGTCATTTATGAGATTCAAAATTGAAACTTCATTTAAGGAGTATCAATATTCAATTATTGAATCAATTAGAACGATAAAGATTAAATCAAGAACTAAGATTTTTTTTAGAAAAATTTGAATTTAGAATTTGTTTAATAAAATGAGTTTTTTTTATTAGTAATTTAATTTTTGACAATATTGTAAACAATTAATTCAAACTTAGTTAGAATTCTTTAAATTTTAGTTTTTAGTTAATTTAGAATTATTTAAATATTTTTCTTTAACATTAATTATTTTATTCCTTGTGTCACTTTTTTTGTTGGTTTGGTGGCGGTGTTTTTGCATAACATGGGTGGTCTAAAATAACGTCGTTGCTGCAGTTGTTTGTTGCCTTCTGTCATGGACCAACTAAAGAGAGGAAGAGAGAATGAGATCAAGAGAAGGGGAGAGATTAGGGGGGAGAAAATAGAGAGAGAGAGATTTAGAGAGAAAGAGAATACAAGAGAGAGATTTCAATAGCATTTCAATATATCCATTATATGTTGTAAAGACTACTATTTATACTAATTCTATTACTAACCAACTTTTTAACTACTAATCAATTTAACAATTACAATTAACCACTAACTATTTCTATTGACTATGATTAACTACGGACCTTATAGTCATCAGTTGTTACGCCTTCAAGGCGGGCTTTCCTGTTCTTTTCTTTTCTCTTGCTGCCGAGGGCTCTGCTGAAAATACTCTTCAACCTCTCTCTCTCTCTCTCTCTCTCTCTCTCTCTCTCTCTCTCTCTCTCTCTGCTCGAAAGATATGAAGGTGCCAATAGAAGGAAAGAGAAACATCCTCATCACCAGCGCTTTGCCATACGTCAACAACGAGCCTCATCTTGGCAACTTAATTGGCTGTATTCCTCTCTCTCTCTCTTTCTCTCTAAACTAGAAACCCTTCTTGTTCTTGTTGATTCTTTTGTAAGTTTAGTTAATAATTGAACTTTATTTGTTGAACCGTCTCATGAATCATCTCCAAGGGTCTTCAAAACCTTAAATCTTGAACAAAGCAGAATTTTAAAATCTTATAAGGGCCATGATTTGTGTCTCTGTTTGTCAAATCAAAGTCTATCACAAAACTAATTTGCGAGAGTTGCTAAGTTTGTGCATTTATTTTTATTTGATTTTGGACAGAAATATTTGATCTTTTATGGGTTTCTTATGTCTGTTGGATTCCTTATATCAACACTTGTTTGGGATCAAAAGAGATCAAAATTGTGAATTTAGTGTTCCTATTAAACAATCACTGGCAAGCTTCTATTTAATCAAAGGATAATGTTTTGTCTAAATATTAGCTTGACTGGCTACTATGTTTTTTTTTTTTTTTGAAAACAATGGAGTCTACAATTTGATTATTAAAGAATGAGCGAGAATTGAATTTGTAGGCAATTATTTCACTTTTAAAAGCTCTTTGTGAGCAAAGGTTATACATGATTTTCATTTTTAGAAGGAAATATATGATTGGTGTGGTATATCGTCTCCTCTCAAGAAGGGCTAATAACCTTTTAGTTTCTATTTTTTCTTTTTAATCTATTCATTGGATTCATGTCCCAAACCCTTTTTCCCTTGTATAGGTGTCCTAAGTGCAGATGTATTTGCTCGATACTGCCGTCTCCGAGGTTACAATGCATTATTCATATGTGGAACTGATGAGTATGGAACCACAACAGTGACTAAGGCTATGGAAGAGAAATGCTCTCCTCAACAAATTTGCGACAAGTAAGATGAATAACATTGTGATTGATGGGAATGTGCACAATTTCGATATTCTGTTAGTTGGAAAATTAAAATGCAAATGCCTTTACTTTTACAAATGCCACATAAAAATATAATCCTTCCTATTATTGATGGCTGCTCATTTTGCTGATGTAAGTATTGTGGGCTTTGTCAAATTCTTTATTTCCAGCCAAAATTTGTCCTATAAAAGGTGTCTGTGGTGTACTGTTCTATTTGAGTACTGCAGGTTTGCAATTAGGATCTGGCTCCTATACTTTATTGAGTGGAAAATCATTAATAAGATTTGACAGCCAAGTTGCTGTGGAAATCTTTGGTTGTAGCTTAATCACTGTGGCTATTGAAGGTATATTTGCTTTATCTCTGAGGGTGAAGTCTTTAAATCCCTCAAGCTGTTTCTGGTCAGTCTAGAGGGAGAGGAATAAGAATAAAAAAGTTCATGGAATAGCTTGCTCTAGGTTGAGCATTTGAGAGTGTGGACCATCTTGAATGTGGAAGTTCCTAGCAAAGTTATTTGCTAGTCGTACTATATTCATGTGGGTGTTGAAGTAGCAGACAATTTATAAGATGATCATGCTTAGTTTTGAGTTAATAATAATTGATGAATGTGTAGGAAGGTATTGAAAATGGGGGTGGGACTGGGTCATCAGTGTAACAGGATCTTTCTTCTGCTTAATACATCTATGACTGCCACAAGGATATTCTCTAGATTCTGTCATTCCTTCCACCATAACCTTGTCATAATTGTTTAGTAGTTTAGACCTTTGTTTAATAGAAACTAGAGAAATGGCAAGCAGTTTGGAAGAAGCCATTTTTGCAGCCGGCAGTGTCACATTGATAATGAGCTGGTATACTTTCTGAATTTTGGGAACATTCCCCTCTATGAAGGTTGTCTCTGGTTAAGGGATTTTCTTCAGAAAAAGTGGGATAAAGGAGAACAAATTTCATTAGTAAGTTAGGATAAAGAACGGTAGTTTGAGAGAAAATATTGTTTGGAATGTCCATCTCCTCAGAATAAGATTATCTTTGGTTCTACAAGGCACTGAAAGGCCATGAATACTTTCTGAGTTTCTGTGGCTTTTTTTTTTTTTTTTTTTTGCCATTGATCCTATGTAAAATTCAATTTCTCAAAAATTGATTAAAATAGATCTTATCATCATGATTTCAAATCCTTACAAAGCTCAGAGTAATACCCTGTTTACTCCATTTTTTGCCTTAATGTGCAGATATCATGTGCTCCATAAGGATATATACAACTGGTTCAATATAAGTTTTGATGAATTCGGGCGCACATCAACCCCTCAGCACACTGAAATATGCCAAGCAATATTCAAGAAATTGATGGAGAACAATTGGCTTTCTGAAAATACTATCCAGCAGGTACACATTATGTGGCTTCCTGCAAATTTATAGCCTCCGAATCTTTTTGTGACCCTATTCTTTTCTCCCTGCGAGTATGTAGTTCAGCAGATAAGTGTGGGCCTTTGAGTTTTGTTGCTGTTTGTCTGCATGCACAAGTTCTGTTTCTTTGCTTCTTTTAGGACAGTTAAATGTAATGGTTGGAATAGCATGATTCATTGTTATGATTTTGATCTTACACTATAACATTATGCAGCTTTACTGTGATACATGCCAACGCTTCTTAGCTGATCGACTTGTTGAGGGTTTCTGCCCAACGCCTGAATGTCATTATGACTCTGCACGTGGGGACCAATGTGAAAAGTGTGGAAAGTTTTTGAATCCCACTGATCTGATAGATCCAAGATGCAAGGTAACATTATACCGTCGTTTGTTGCATTTTGAATCCCTCCATTTTTTAAGTGAATGTAGTTTGAATTTTGAATAGTGGATGTGAAATAATTGATAGTACATTTGCTTCAGTCTCCCAATAGATGTGAAATATTTTTAGTTCTTTACATATATATATTTTTTTCTACTTTCAATTTTCAATATCCCCAGGTGTGCCAATCAACTCCAAAAGTTCGTGATACAGATCACTTGTTTCTAGAGCTTCCATTGCTAAAGAATAAAGTAGAAGATTATGTGAACAAAATGTCAATCACAGGATGTTGGAGTCAGAATGCAATTCAAACTACATATGCATTGCTAAAGGAAGGTCTAAAACCGCGATGCATTACCAGAGATCTTAAATGGGGTGTTCCTGTTCCACATGAAAATTTTAAAGCAAAGGTTGAATCCAAATACACAACAAACACTAATATAAACACAAAAATATGATTGATTTATCCTTCTCTCAAGCTGCACATTGTGCAGGTTTTTTATGTGTGGTATGATGCTCCCATCGGATATATCTCAATTACTTCATGCTACACACCTGACTGGGAGAAATGGTGGAAGAACCCTGAAAATGTGGAGCTTTATCAGTTTATGGGCAAAGATAATATTCCATTCCACACGGTAAGAGTTAGTTCTTAATGGAAAATCTAATTTTGGAAGATTTTCTGGGGAGCTGAGTCTTTCTTTACCTTTTCTGTTTAAGTGCTATTCTTCTTAAAATCACGGGGAAAAAAAATAATAGAACAATATAGTGTCACTTGACAACTATTACCTGCACATGACAGACTATGTGCCTTTGAAGAATGAAACTATCAACACAGAGTCCTCGTGTAGTGTCCCTCTGAATTCTGATCACTCTTACTCTTCCCATTTCTAGTATTAACTGCATTTAGCTCATATGGGTACAGCTGTGAATCCCTTCATGCTTTGATGATTTTATTAGTCTGTTGTAACATGCATGGATTTGGTAGTGCCAATGCCATTTTGGACTATGCCTTTGCCCACACTATTATGCCATTGATGTGTCTCTATTCATTGGATCATGACTCAGATAATGTTTCCTTCGACACTAATTGGAACGGAGGAAAACTGGACGATGATGAAAAACATTAGTGTTACAGAATATCTAAACTATGAATCAGGTATTTATCAATCATACAAGTTGTTGACATTTACCCTAAACCCATCGCTTACTGTTGCATCTTTTTTTTTTTTAATTTCAATGGCTTAATGAATATATGCTTCTTGAGATTGCATTCATTATACATACCCTAATGCTGCAGGAAAGTTTTCCAAAAGTAAAGGAAGTGGGGTTTTTGGCAATGATGCAAAACATACAGATATTCCTTCTGAAGTGTGGCGATATTACCTGCTAATTAACAGGCCAGAGGTTAGATAATATTGTTGCTGCAATACCTGGCGGTCATTAAACCTTGTTCTGATAATTTTTCTTGCATAGGTGTCTGACACATTATTTACATGGGTAGACCTACAAGCAAAACTGAACACTGAATTGCTGAATAATTTGGGAAACTTCATCAATCGAGTCTTGAGCTTCATTGCCAAACCATCAGGTTGGTCAGTTCAGTGCTCTGTCAGTTTTGAGTTTTATCTTCCAGATTATATTGGCTATGTTTTGCTATAACTCCTTCCTGGAAGTAGCCCAGTATTTTAGTTTATCTTTGTAATTTCTACCATAACAGAACGATTTCTGTGTGAAGCAAATTTTTGTTCATTTTCTTGGGTTCAAACTATGGACCACCCCTCCAACTCTTTCTTGACATTTGCTTGAACTCCTCATATTTTGCTCCTGGACTCATTGGGGACCATGGATGCTGGAATAGTTTATCTAACATTCCACTAATCAAATGTCTCTCAATCTTTCAAGTAAACCTAATTAAGAGGTAACAGTCACCTTCAGACATCAATACTATATTCATATCATAGCTTAAGGCAATTGTTTTCTTTAGAATGTTGAAATATTTAGTCCTTTACGTACCCATCAAAAGTGAAGCTTTTCATGATTCCTAATCCTTCCTCTAACCAAATAGAAGTTCTTCAATCAAACAAAACAGTATGATGAGCACAACTCCGGAATGCTTTTCTTTGCTTACAGACCTAATGATCTTTCATTGCTTTTCCACTTAAGAGAGAGCAGATCATCCATCTTGGAACCTAGAAGTCATCATGTGCCCTTAACAATGAGATGGCATCTTGAGAACAAATACTTAGGTCCTTCATGTCTGTCGCAATCACATTCACTTGATACTCCATCTCAGTTTCTATAGCAAAGTTAAAGGATTTTCTATAGGCACATCATTCTTAGACTTGACACCCTTGCAATGAATGTTAAAATTCAAGAAGTGGAACAACCAAGGACCTTCTTAGTTGAGGATATATGCTGTATGCATTCTATGTCCTCATCCCTCCCCTCTTTCATTTTTTTTAAAGCATGTGTTTGTTCCTGATAACTTAGCTATTGTAATGTCTGCAGGAAAAGGTTATGGATCCATCATTCCAGATGCTCCAGGTGCAGAATCGCATATCTTGACAAAAACATTGGCAGCAAAAGTCGGTGATTATGTGGATCAATATGTAGATGCTATGGAGAAGGTAGTGGAGTGGTGTAGATGTATATTCACGAAAACATAATTTTGGCATTATATTTTCTATCGGCAAATCTTGCATTCTTCTACATTGAGATAAATTTCCATATGTTTTGCTAACATAGGTCAAACTAAAGCAAGGACTGAAAATTGGAATGAGCATATCAAGTGAGGGAAATGCGTACCTCCAGGTGAGCTTGTAGACCTCTCCTTCGTAACTGTTGTAGTGTCTGAACCACTTGTATTTTGGAATTTCATAAATTTCTTTTCAGGTTATTCTTAATCATCCTCAAATGTCAATACTCTAAAATTTACCTCAACGTGCAGGAGAGCCGATTCTGGGAGCTTTACAAACATGACCAGTCTTGCTGTTCTATTGCTATACGAACTTCAGCAGGCTTGGTTTATCTTCTTGCATGTCTGTTAGAGCCCTTCATGCCTTCATTTTCCCTTAAGGTAAGAATCAAGTTTATTTTGATACTTGGAAGCAATAAATATTAATGGATTACCTTCTTTTTCATGTCCAGATACTAAAACAGCTTAATATGCCTCCTGAAACACAATTTTCACTTTGTGATGAAAATGGAGATCTTGAGAAGGCAAGAAAACCTTGGTTGCTTCTACCTGCCAATCACAAAATAGGGACACCAGACCCACTATTCGAAGAATTGGTACATTTATTTTGATACCAAAAGCATCAATTTTCTTTTACTGTCATTTATGTGTATCTTGAAACATAGTATTGTGCATTTGCTATTAATGAAGCTTTACCTTTAAATATCTCCTGCTACTTCAGAAAGATGAAGATGTGGAGTTACTCAGGAAGAAATTTTCTGGGAGTCAAGCTGATAGGGCTGTGAAGGCAAGGGCTGATGCAGAAAAGATGGCTGAGCAATTGACGAGAACAACAATTTCAGGTTTCTGCTGCCCCTTCATTATTGTTATTGCTGCTTTTCTTGTTATATTATTACTTTACGCTTTTGGATTCCTCCAAAATCATAGTCAATGCCTACTTGCTGAGGGGATCATTTGTAGGGAAAGGTAATAAAGATGCTGATGTTATTCAGCAAAAACTTTGCCTAATATAATGACAAGGTTTGCCGTTAATATGTTAGATAATTTGACATTGGCATCCCCCCACATATTGGTTTTGTCTCTTTATTTGCAACGAATTCTCAATGTGTAAACATCCTTCAAGAATTCAATTAGATACAATAGTTGATTTGAATTGTGCATAGAGAAGCTTAAACAATGCAGTATTTTCATACATTTCTTAATCCCTTGACTCTGATATTCTTGCATGCGAGTCAGAAGAGAATTGATCAATCTACTGAATATTTTATCTTCAAAGTTGCATAAAAAATGTGTCATTAAAGCATCTAAAGACCTTTAAAATATCGACATAATGCTGTTTTAAGAATTGGTGCTTTTATTTTTCCAGGTTGAGTTGGTTGACCCACCTCATTCAACCCCTGTATTTGAAGATGAACCGACCTGATAGTATTCTGAAGAAGGTCTTGGAAATTGTAGATTTACACACTAATGCTAAATTGATTAGTTGCCACAAAAATGTATCATTCACGACTACTGGTAAAGATAGTATGGTATCATCTAGTATAGATAATTCCTAAATATAGAAGCTTGTAACTCTTTGACAATCCTTTTCCTTTTCCTTTTCCTTAGAAGGGAAAAAAGCTTATTTAAATTGTCAGGATACATGATGTGTATCTTGTTCTTGGATTCTTTACCCTTATATTGGAGACTTAGTATGATCTAATGGCATATAATATGTTTACCCAGTGTTTAATGTGTACCACTAACACGTAGATTCGGGGTGAGTAATATGTACACAATTTTCTATTTTCTTTCTATTCAAAAGGGATTGTTTCCAAGAAAATTTGAACATGCCAAAAGGTACATGGAGTTACAATATGGTAACAAGGGCTAAAATCTTTTGTACCAGAGTCTATGCCCTTGAAGGGGGTTAATGTGTTGCACGTAAATTCGTAGAAGCTTGATGTTCTCTACAATGTCATCCACGCATGGTCGGACAAAGCAGAAAGTGAAGGTTCATGCCTTCATGTTTAAGTTGCGTTGTTTGTAGATATTGTGCTCTTTTTTTCTATTTTTGGTTTATAAAGAGGGCAAGACCTTATTATAAGTCAAAAAAAAAAAAAAAGGTTTCAAACCAAGTACAAATCTATGCATTCAACTGTAGGTCCAAATTGGGCGCACCTCTAAATAATAATTGTCTGCCAAAACAAGAAATTATAGAAAAATTATCCACTAAATTAAAGATCAAATAAATCAGAAAGAAAATACGATACGAAGAACATGAACACCATGACTACTACTTTGTTGATCATTGATAACATGAAAAAAAAAAATTAATATAATGTGAAAAACTCTTATCAATTGTTTCTTATTATTATCGATAAAATTTAAAATTTTTTGAATTTTGATAATTCACATTGGTTTATGATGCTCAAGAATACCAACAATGAGGTGGGGTTTATGACACTAGATTTTATCGTATATGAATGCTAAAGCATATGCTCTAAATGCACAGAGATAATGAAATATTTTAATAACTCATTCTTTTTTGCCAAATTAAATTTATGAATTTTTTAATTTTGATTTTTAAATAAGAGAGTGAAATACTAATAAATAAATTAGAGATCATATTTTAGAGTTAATCATGGTATGTAATTACGAAAAAGTGCTTTTCATTAAGTAAATAATATTTTAAAATTCTCTCCTTAAAGACTAGATTTTTTATTTTTTTTCATCAAGTAAATAAAAAATTAGAAGATATTTATTAGCAAGATATAAAAAATAATTATATACGATATTGAACTTGGGCAAAATCGGCATCGTGCTTCTAAAACAATCCGAACTCTACGGAGAGTGCACCCTTCTGAGCTTTGTTACGTATTAACCTGAAAAAAAAAATAATACTTTTAAAAAAATATTTTTAAATCTAACACATTGACTTAAACAATAAATACTATTTAATGAATAGTGTCATATTTTTATGTCGTGATTTTAAATTACGATGCGTTAATTTTTAATTTTAAAAATATTTTTTGAATGATATTGATTTAAAATTTATTTTAAGAAATAAGGTTATATCGTTACAAAGCTCGCACCCTTCCGCCTTATCTCTCCACCGTCAAAAGAACCTGCAAGTTGTTCTTCAGATCTCCAACACATTCACCCAAAATCAGTTTCTAGGGTTTCGGTCTGACCAATTCCTTTCAATTCAAATGAGAAGGTTTCTAAATAATTCTCTCAAATTTCCTGGTTTTGGATTTCTTTTGTTTCTTTTATTGATCGAAATTGAACTTTGAGCTTTGGTTTTATTTGGCGGTTGCAGAGGAGAAGTAATGGGAAGGAGAACTGGAGGACTAAATAGGCATCAATTGAAGCAACTCGGTTGGAGTTTAAAGGGTCTTTTGGGTCGATTGTCCATTGCTGCTGTTGTTCTCTTGATCTGTACAATTTCTCTCTTGTCCACCACCAAATCTACTAATCAACCTGTAACTAGATCTCAGGTCTCTCTCTCTCTACCTCCCATCCCTCTGTCATCTTATTCGTTGCTTTTTGAAGCCCAGAATTGAGCTTAGAGTAATAGTTGAGTTTGTTATACGCGACATTTGTAGACAAAGGTTTCACCACTGCTAATTAATGTCGTTATGCTGGGTTTATACTGTTCATGGTCAATTTGGTTTTTCAATTTATGTACATTCACTAGCAACAACTCCATTCATTGTGAACTATCCATATCAGGCAAATACTTCATTTTGAACAAGATTAGGGCAAGCATGGCTTCTCTTGCTCCCTCCGTCCCCGTGAGTGTGTGTGTAAAACTTTATTTGTTTTTCAAAGTATGGGGTTCTTATTTGAAGTGATGCTATAGTGCAAAAGAAATGATCAAGAGCAACTTGTTGGAGTAATTTGTTAGTCTATAATGCCAGGCCTGTTGTGGTTTAAGATGGCATGTGGTGCCTGCTTTTCTTTCTTAAAGGTTATTCCCTACCATGTTAAAGTGATTACCACCTAATAAGCAATAACGGATACATGGGAAATAAAAAAGAAAGACAATGTGAATGTCATGGGTAACAATAAAGAGATCTTTTCTGCTAAGAGATCACCGATCCTTTTGCATGTAATCTTTGTTAAATTTCATAAAATATAGTTTTCTATGTTCATGGACATGACGAAATTTGATAGTTCTTGTTTCTTCAAGCAGATCAGTGTAGATGAATTATGGGACACTGCTGCTTCTGATGGTTGGAGGCCATCCTCTGCTCCACGTTCTGATTGGCCCCGTAAGTAGTCTTTGATTTCTCTCAACCAATGTATTCCTTATACAATGAGTTCATTTTTGTAGTTTCGGACTTAGAAGTACTTTTGTGTGTTTTTCCCCCTAACCTTTTCATCTTTATCCACAGCTCCACCAACTGAAACTAATGGTTATCTACGTGTTCGCTGCAATGGTGGTTTGAACCAGCAACGCAGTGCAGTATGTATCATTTGTTTGCAAATGCATATTAAGCCGATTTAATTGTGAAATAATGTTCCTTTCTTCTTGTACAGATGTTGAGATTTTAATCTTTTATGGATTTCTTGTTTAGGCCAGAATCACGAATAAACCCCTGGGAACTTTAGGTCTACTTTAAAATAACTCCTTGAACCTTTCTTGTAGTCAATTACTCTCAAGCATTTAAAATAAAAGTCAATAAAATCCATAAGTGGATAGATTTTGGATTCCTTCCACTTAAATGTAATGTGCAAGCACATATTCTGTATCTTTCTCTTCCTAATCTCTCTGGCGAAAAGAACCCACTTAGAGAAACAGGAAACAAGAGAGAGAGAGAGAAGGTAAATGCTCATCTATAGATTACATGACTTTTAATTTCAGTTTGGAGAGTCAAAATCAGTGAAAAGTTATGATTGGATGATGGAGATGTCAAAAACACAAAATGGTTAACTGAAAAACATTAGTTGTTATTACGCGAAATTTCATGAACTTCTGCTTATGAGAAGAAAGAGGAAGAAAGTCACATGGACAATTTAGAGGATAGATTCAAATTTTTAATAAAATCAAGGTTCCATAAAAATTGAGGGGGATGCCGGATATGGAACCTTATAGTCGTCCATTCAGGGGGCTGATTGATGTCACAATGGGGGAATAATTGATTGCAATAAAAGTTTAGGAAGCTTGTGAAAGTAGGGCAAAACTTTAGGGCATTGTTTGTCATTTTGGCCTCTTGATTGTTATGCTTTTCTGTTGAAAACTGTGGAATTTCTCTACCAAGTTGCTATTGTGTTTTCTTGTTTAGAAGATGATCACTGTGATTTTGGCTCAGATATTCTTGCTATATGTTACTGTTAGAAGGATGATGTTTATCAACGTCTATAATTTAGTGCCATTTACTAAGATTGAGAAACATTGTCTGTGTTTACGTGTTAATTAACTCATTCTGAAGGCACTGATTGTGAATGCTCATTGAAAATATTGCCTTTTACATTTTTGTTGGTACTCATGTTTTCTTGGTGCTCATGTTTTCGCCATTGACCTGTTATAGGTGGTAACTGTTATATAAGACTGGATAATACATTTGATATTACATAATTGCTCAAGTGGTTGAGGAAGTTTGGAGCATTTTATGGGGGAGAATTTGTAATCTTGTTAAAATTTGGCACATTTTTTTATGCCATGATGCTCAAACAACATGAAATGCTAGCCATTACCCTCTGAGGGATAACCATATATTACATGAATGCTTACAAGAGCACTTAAAAATGCCTCATAAGCATAGAGTTTTCTTCCATTTCTAGAAACAAAATTAAATGCAATACAATTTTTTTTTGGGGGGAAAATGTCAAAAACATTCCTAGCGGAGGATTGGTTGAGCATTTTTATAAAGAAACTTCTTCTCACTATGAATTTCTCTGATGTTTCATCTTACCTTATAAATATGTGTTCAAGATACTTCGCAATTATTGTAGGTAGCAATGATATTTCTAAAACATTATTGGACATGCAGTGGTAATAGACTGTCAGACATATTTGAACTGTTATGCAGTATCAGGTTCTTAATTATGGAAACGATATCCTTTCAGTATCAAAACTGAAAATTCCTTCTGCAGATTTGGTTATCTGATCATGCCTGTTTTAGACTGTTGAAGGATGATTATGGAACTATTAGAATAGTAGTTCATGAATACTCATATAAGATATGTCACTGTCATCTCTTACATTTCTTGAATTCAAAGGTAACATTCAGTGATGCAACAGATGGACTCATATCCCACTTTGCTCTATATGGGTTAGATCTTTGGATGTTATATGCTTTCCTTTTGATATGCATAAAAAGATGTTTATCACATATAATAGTCTTAGAGTGTGTTTGGCTAAACTTATTTTGAATGGTCTATAAACTCCTAAAGGTTATAAGATATTTTTACAGTTTCTAACCTCCTATATTTTATTTTCAAAATTAGTTATTAAAATATTTGGATAAATTAAGATCCAACCGCTTATCAGCTATTCTGTGAACTTATAAGTCATCGTTGTGTTTGGTAGCAATAAGTGCTTAAAAGCTCTTTTTAGTGTTGAAATGACTGATAAGGACATTGGTGCCAATATACATAGTTATTTATTGACATTTTTGTATCTAAATGGACATTGTAATCTTTTCAAATAACTATATATTAATATTTGGAAGGTGATTGATTGACCTCAAGGACAGAAGCGTTCTTTTTGGTTCTTTGAGAGATATGGCTTGGGGTTGTATAAACAAAT
The DNA here is from genome assembly GCA_033439265.1 of Dillenia suffruticosa. Classification (NCBI taxonomy): domain Eukaryota; kingdom Viridiplantae; phylum Streptophyta; class Magnoliopsida; order Dilleniales; family Dilleniaceae; genus Dillenia; species Dillenia suffruticosa. The sequence goes on along the minus strand of JAVTVX010000020.1, from coordinate 22,053,330 downwards.
TGTTTGATACATGGGAAAGGTAAATGTGAGATACTGAAGTATTAAAAAGGGCATTTTAGTTAGTTTGCAGATCAAAATAAAACTGCTTGTAAGAAGTATAGAAAAAAGTTCTGTCGGAGATTTTTTTTCTTAGAGTTTGTAAGATCTAGAAATCTTTTAGAGCTTATAAGCTCTTTTAGAATTAAAAAAAAGGCCCTCAAACATCTTGTAAGATATATTGAAGAGCTTATAAGCTTGGCCAAATACGCTCTAATATCCATGTATTCTTGAATGTTATCTTATTTGTTAAGAAGATCCTTGCGTTGCTCTCATGTGGTTTGGCCTGAAATGTTTAACCCCTCTTTAGTTTACAGTTTGCCACCGTACCCCCTCTTTGGTTATGTCCATCGGCATACATGGCTTGTCCACGACTATCTCCCATAGAAGGCTCAAATGCTGATTGCTGGACCATTTAATTTAAACTGTAAGCAGGATAGATTATTTTGACAAATATGAACCTGACAAGAGGGTTAATTGATTTCTAATTGAATAGTGGAGGAACTACTGATTTTAGTGATATAATCACCTGAGGGTGCTTTAGATTGCATGGGGTTTAAGTGAATTTTGCTATATTGATGACAGTAATGGTAAAGTTTTCGCTATATTGTGCCATGATTATTTCCATTTTATTTTGGTTCTGTCTAACTGTGACAACCCTTATCATTTCAGCACTGTATCTGCTGTTCCTTGCTTCATTATGGTTTTGCAGTCATACTGGATTTGGTATATGCAAAAACTTTCTAACGAGTCTTGGGATATGCCTTTTATCTGAACTCCAAATTGTCATCCACCAAAAATATTTGGCTATATAGGAACTTCCCTGTTTATTAAAGAAACAATAGGAATAGAAAGCTTGACGACAGTTGATTTCTGTATCTTCTAGATTTGCAATGCTGTCCTTGCTGCTCGAATCATGAATGCTACACTCGTGCTGCCTGAGTTGGATGCTAATTCCTTTTGGCATGATGACAGGTATTAAATGTATGTTTACTTCCTTTTCTTCTCGCTTTTTAATATCATGGTCTTTATATATCTTTTCAATTGGTATGACTGCTCAAGTGAACCCCAGATCTTTGTTTTTGGTTTCCTGTTGAAGAGATTTCAAGCAAATTTGTGCTCATTTCATACTTTTGGGGTGATAAATGTTATTTTCTGATTTTTGTATGATCTTTATTTGGCACCTAGTAGTCATGCTTAGATTTTGATGGACATAATATTTATATTACATTTGAGTATCTGTCTAGTTGTTGAGGTTGCACATATCATTCTAGTCTTATACATTTTTGAATTTTTGGTGATTGTGATGTTTGGAACATTCTGCTTCTGGATTACTGCCAAATTTGGTAAGAAACAATCCTGTCCAGATGCCAGTGATCTTGGGGTTCGGTTCTTGACTTGATCTCCATTTATACAATGGCTTTAGGATGATTCCAAGGAGGTGAGGAGAGATGATTGAATGTGTGTGATGTGTGACTAGAGCTCATCGTGGGCATTAACAAGAAAGGTTATTTGTTGTGGTTTTGGCATGGTATTAAAACAAGATATATCATTTTACTGTGATTGCAGGAAAGGCTAAAGAGTCTTTCTTCCTAATGGAAATGAAGAGAGATGCATGAAGGTTGGTAGTATTTTAGTAGGCTATGGAGAAGTAGGGTGGAGAAAAGTAGCTGTTCCAACGTCAGATAAATCAAACACAAAAGAGAGGCTGAGCTCCTTTACTTAAAAATTATGAATATGAAGGTTGCCATTAAGAATTTCCCACCAATGAATTCTTCTTTTTATTTTAAGAAAAAATACTGTGGCTAGGAAGCACAAAAGTTGACAGTTTTGTGTTTCGGTGAGCATGAGATTGTTTCTTCTCATTAAACAGCACTAACTAAATTTTGTTTTGTTGGAAATTAATATTCTGTTGCCTAAATAGTGCAATAGCTAACAAGGTGACATTTTCCTGCATGTAGTGGCTTTCGTGGTATCTATGATGTTGAACATTTTATTAACTCACTGAGGTATGATGTACGAATTGTGGAAAAGCTTCCTGACATTACCAAAGGAGGAAAGACCAAGAAGATAAAAGCTGTTCAGGTTAGAAATGTTCTTTGAGGTTTCTTTCATATTCAAGTATAAAGTTCATCGCTTAATGTTTCTTGGTCTTCTTTTAATCTTCTTGCACAGATTCGTCCCCCAAGAGATGCCCCTATTAGTTGGTACACCACAGTTGCATTAGATGAGATGAAGAAACATGGAGCTATTTATCTCACTCCATTTTCGCATCGCTTGGCTGAGGAGATAGACAATCCTGAATATCAGCGATTAAGATGCAGAGTCAACTACCATGCCTTAAGATTTAAACCAAATATAATGAAACTAAGTCAGTCCATTGTTAGTAAACTACGAGCACAGGGTCACTTCATGTCAATTCATCTTCGGTTTGAGATGGATATGCTTGCATTTGCTGGGTACGTCACTTTCTGTATTATGGAGAGTTTGATGTTCTAAATTGTTTGAAAATTGATATGATCTTGTCAAGAATCATCAAAGTTGATTTGATGAATGTCTTTATGGGTTTATAACGCATTTGGGTAATAACAGAAATTGCTAGTTGTTGTTGTGTGTTTTTTTAAAAATAGATTTTAGTTAAGTTTTCTAAGACCAGGGGGCTTCTCATGTGAGTTAAGGGTTTCACTAAATTTTAGTCGTTATTGATATGCCACATGCTCAAATTTCATGATGCTTTTAAAACTAAAACAATGCAGTATACTGTTGCATCACATGCATACAGTGGACACTGTAAAGTCACCAGGACTTTATTTTATTGAAATATCAGGCATAATGCGGGGATGCTAAATTTTTAACATTAAGCTTATTGGACAGGATATCATGAGAACCTTTAAACTTTCAGCACTTCTGAAGAATAAGCTTACAAAACTGAGATAGCTTTACTGCCTTACTGCTGAGTGCTGAAAATATGTATTTCTTTAAATCATAAATGTATGAAAGTTAAAAATATCTTATGGCTTTTGTAAAATATTATTGGTTATCTCCAATTTGTCTACTCATATATTTACACATCCAGTTCTTCAAATGTTGTGTTTATGCACTTAAGTTTGTCAAACGAACCCTTAGTATTTGTTTGTAGATATGTCTCTATTCTTGTCATTTTTTATGAAATTTCACTGCACATTTGTTTAGGTGCTTTGACATATTCACACCTGAAGAGCAAGAGAAATTAAAGAAATACCGGGAAGAAAATTTTGCAAAGAAGAAACTTGTTTACAGTGAAAGAAGAGCCATTGGAAAATGCCCATTAACTCCAGAGGAGGTGATTTTCCCTCTCTTTGTCTGTTATTCTGTTTCCTTTTATTTCATGTGGTTCCTAGGACTTTGGTATATTCTATTCCTGTACAAGTGTCTTTGCTTAATGTTGATGCTACTAAAACGGCCCCTTATATCTGCAGTTGCAGGTGGATATTTGAGGTGTCATTTAATGGATCTGGCATAGGCCTTCATGTTAGGATTACTAGAACAACAAGAATGCTAATTGACCAATTTCTTCACTAATTTTATTAATATCTTTATCTCAGTATAGTGCGATGCACCATAAAGGATGTCAGATGAACCAGGGTTGCCTCTGATCAATTAACAAATCCTAACTTATAAATAAGGGGTTCTGTACACATGACATAATTCGTTGACCCATGTGGATTGCAATGTGTCCCTCAGTCCTTTATTTATTTGTTTGTTTTCATGCTTGGAGTGGGGATTGCCTTTTGCCTCTCATTGCCCTGTGGCGGGGAGGAGCCTGCTCAAACCCGCTACCTCACTGGTTTGTTGGTTGGTTATCGCTTTTCTTGTTTCCTTCCTGCTCATTTTGTATTTTTTGTGTTACTATCATCATTACTATAGTATCTAATGCTCTCAATAGAATATGCCTTGCATGATGATTTCGTTGAAGTACCTCATTTCTCTGTGCTTCCTTTTGCTGTGCATAAATTCAAGTACTTCTTTGTTCTAACCTTGTATTTGATAAACTATGTACTGTACAATTTAACATACTAGTAAATTGAGCAGGAAATGCAAAATTGAACCATGGTTTCAAGGCCTTCTTATCTTTATTACATTTTTTTTTGGCCTGGTAATGAATAAATATTAATAAACTTCAAACTTATTGTGTAGTTAATTTTTTATTATTGTACTGCTTACACCAAGAATTCAACAAATTTGCCCCAAAAAACTGCAAATGGGAAAAGCTGGAAATTGCTCCAAATTCATTATTTTCATGTGAGGCAGTATATCTATGACTAGGATTGTTATGAAGTCATATTAGTTGTCTAAATCTTGAAACTAGTTTGACAAGAACTTGGGATGCACATAACAACCAGAATCAACATAAGTTGCTCCGTATGTGCTATTGTTTCATCTTATTAGCAGCAGCTAGTAGCCATTATATGTTAAAAAGTTGTTCCATTGACTTCTTGAATATTTTTCAAATCTTTCTTGGCTGCAAAATGGGCTGGACTACACTAGAATATTAATAGTCTTTGGTCGACCTACAACATTCACCCTGTTTGCTCATTTCCTTTTTGTCTGTCCAACGTGTGAGTCTACCATTAATCATCTTGTTAAGATTTTAGCTAATTCCACAGGAACATTTTACTAGAAGATTGGCAGTTATATTCTTCTTAATATTTGATAGAAACTTGTTTCTGTTGGTCTCTGGCTCCCAGTAGTCTCAGATTCTTAGCAGCGTATATATGAACCAAAAACTCTTAGCAACAACTTAATATGTACAGGGCAGTTTAACAAGTTGAAGTTAATAACTCGATTGGGGTTAGTGCTTCTCTTGGCATGACTCTTGAAATCATGGCCTTTCTATTTGTTCATATATCAAGTGTAGTCTGATAATGATGCTAGTCATTACTCTCACTGTCCTGAATCTTCTGCTGCATAATTAGAGAAGGATGAGCAGCAAGGAAAACCCCATTGTATAGCAAGTTTACTAGGAAATTGAATGGTCTTTTACCTTGTGTGCACAATGCGTCATCAGAACCATAATTAGCTGATTGAGTGTCCCTTTTATGTTGCTTGGTTTTAAAAGTTAGTGTGGCATGCCATATCTATCTGCTGAGCCTAGTAGGGGAACTATTTCCATTTTGCAGGTTGGCCTCATATTAAGTGCGATTGGATTTGACAATTCCACCCGAATATACCTTGCAGCTGGGGAACTCTTTGGTGGGGTGCGCTTTATGAAGCCTTTTAGGACATTATTTCCACGCCTTGAAAATCACACTTCAGTTGGTCCTGTTGAGGAGCTATCTCAGAATACGCGTGGTTTGCTGGGCTCTGCAGTTGATTACATGGTGTGTCTCCTTTCTGATGTGTTTATGCCAACTTATGATGGGCCGAGCAACTTTGCCAACAATCTCATGGGTCACCGCCTCTACTATGGTTTTCGGACCACAATCCAGCCTGACAGGAAAGCTCTTGCTCCTATTCTCATTGATAGAGAGAAAGGGCGAACTGCAGGTTTTGAGGAAGCTGTTAGGCGGGTCATGTCCAAGACACATTTCGGTGGGCCCCACAAGAGAATCCCACCTGAATCTTTCTACACAAATTCTTGGCCGGAATGTTTCTGTCAAATGTCACCTAAAAATCCAGCCGACAAGTGCCCTCCAGATAATGTCATGGAGATATTAAACAGTAGATTGCAGAGTGAAGAAAACGATGCTGTAGAACCTCTCAACCGCAAATTATATTAGACAGTCATCATCCTTATATGAAGGGAAAGCTTTGATAAATTCATTGTTGCAGCTGTCTATTCATAAAGAAAGCAATCAAATGGATCGATGAGAAGTATGCATCCGTGGGTTGTTTCCAGGGTGCATTTCTGTTTGCATCTTTGTGGCTCTGGTGGAGTTTGTTACCGGTAGATAAAGAAATCTCGACGAAATTCTGAGGAGCTCTTCATGTAACGGGGGACGGACGTTTGTAAGATGTAAAATGGGAAGTTATGGACGAGTAGGAAAAGAACAGAAGGCAGAACCATTATCTCACTATTCTTTGATGAATTTAGAGAGAAAAAATAACTGAAAATTGACCGGTTTAATTTTGCTTATTCTGTGGAACTCTTGGATGCATTAAGTGCTTAACAAGGTTGCTGGTAAAGCCTAAATCCAACCCCATCCCTTGAAGAAAAAGGTGCAAAAATACAGAAATTTGGCGGGTCTCAGTTTGCAAAATTAAACCGTACAAAGAAACCTGCATTAGGCGCCGTCTGTGGGAATCGAACCCACGACCACATGGTTAAAAGCCATGCGCTCTACCGGCTGAGCTAAGACGGCTTGTGAGAGGATTTCACTTGATTACCTAACAGTTCTAGGATGGTATGAAAGCATGCTTTTTTTTTTTTTTTTTATGGTTTTGATTCCCGGTATCCAGAATTTCATTCCAATTAATTCAAGTCAATCTGACTATTGGAGGAGATCTCCCAAAGTAGTTTTTTCTGTTCTCAAGGAGGTTTAAATCTGAACACTTGGTTAAGGGATGCAGATCTTTTTCTACCGCGCCGACTGAAATTTGTGTACTTGATAAGAAGTCCACTTCGACTTGGGTGAAAAATCTTGGTATGACAACTTAGAAACAGCTCATTCATTAGAGAGCCTTTTCTTTTTCATTTTTGAGCTAAACAATGCCATTATTAAAAAACTCAGACAAATGTGTCTTACAGTCAATTTCGATTATTTCACTATTTGAACAATTTAAACCAAATCTCAAAATAACTATCAAACTCCTAATCAATTTTTAGCTTCCTTTTAACATCTGACTTATTTTATGTAGGAGCTTATAAAAATATGTTCAGGCTTCACTAAACTAGTCGGATTAATCAAGCCACGAGCAGACACTCATTCCAAAATTCGAATAGTCTCACGTTTGAAGGCCTAGTGCAGAACCAAACTTGCTGCATTCGAGACCAGAATACTTGAAGCCTATGAGAAAATCGACGCTCAGCGATCCACCCTGTGAAGATTAATACAGCAATTGCAATCCCCTTGTTCTTCAGTTTAATTTTGGAAAAATTATAATGATACAAATATAAAATCCCATGGTTAAACAGCATCAACAACGCCTCATGCTATTAGGCAAAATTCTATTACCAATATCCCACTTCGTTCTAGAGATACCACATGTAAACCCTAGCCTGCTGCGGCAACCTTAAAGGGGGTCTTACTTGCAGAACCATTTGGGGAGAGATGAGAATTCTACTGCAAAAGAGCCCTATGTCCCTTATATCAACGATACCAGGCAAAAGAGCAATTGCTGGCATTCAGAAATCTCATATTCTAAATCAACATGCATCCACCAAAGTGGGATTCAGTACTTAAGCATTTCAAATTCAGGTGTTCTCAGAGTGGTAAGGTAAAAAGAAATTTGGGAGTGCTGAATCAGAAAGACAGAATTTAAGACTACAAAGTAACAAAACAGAAGAATTTGTCACCGGAATTATCTTTGTAACAATCAGCTCAGAACACAATGTCCATCCAAGTTTGAAATGCTACCACTATTTGTCCAAAGTTTTGAGGCTCTCTATACAAGTTCAATCCATGATCGCCATCTCCTAAGCATTCCATGCAATCTTTGAACTATTTTTTATCTAGCCATAGGGAAAAATATAGGACACAAAGAGGAATATTACTGGGCAGGAAGGGGGAAGGGTAGGGAGCACGACCATGAAATCATCAAAAGTACCATTCTGGTGGGGCCAAAACCATCAATTTCCAAGTAGAATATAATGATAACACAACAGTTTCAGCCACTCTCTGGTCTCAGATTTACAACCTCACGAGAAAACCCGAGATTTACAGGCAGGCTTATACCGCTGAAAAAACAGGTCCAAAGGTATCTGCAGTAGCATAGTCATGGCTCATCATTTGAGTAAAATGCAGAGACCACCCTAATTTTGCACTCTGGAATCCAATGCTAATAGTATCTTCTTTCTCGGACCCTGAAACATGATAAGATGCTTCTATTAATTATCAGGAAGAGGAAAAAAAACCTAAGTTCAGAAACATAAAAGTAGCCTGGATGACATTTCTAACTATGCAGTGAAGCCCCTCCTCTGAAGGAAATGGATTAAAACTAGAGATATAAAGGTTGCATCAAAGCACACAAAAGAAGGATTTGAAAAAGTTGGAAACAAAAACCCAGGATCATATTTGTGCAGATATAATACCTGTGTGTGTATTAGGTATATCCATGGAGTGACATTCCTATGGCATAAAGTTTAGTTAACAGAGAAAAAAAAATGTTGCATCCATAACGTGATAAAGAAACAAAGCATTGTCATGTGGAAAAATTTCTTTGAGTGCTTAATGAGTCACTGGGATTATTGGAGATTAGAATTGATATCAACACAAATCACTTGGTATGGCAATCTGAATTTACCATTGGGATTCCAAGAGCCTTGAGATCTTCATCTGTCATGTGTATAAGGGCAGTCATATCAATCTGCAGAAAGAACAATAGCATCAACAACTCGGGAGTTTTAGGAACACAAAACACAAAGAGAAAGGTTGCGTACTTCTTCTGCTTGAAATGTAATAGAATATTTTTCCAGACCCAGGGACTGCAGAAAAACATCAACTGATGTATCAGCCTGCACAAAAACATGCACAAGTTCCGTTTGTGAATAACAGTGATTAACGAAATTCCCTTCCAGCATTTTCATATTCTTCGCTTGTTAACAGGTCACTCTGCCAAGATAATCTAATCCCCCTCTTCAGACTGTCAGTTGCCCCTGTTTAACCTTCCAGAAAGATAATTACTTTTAAACTTTTTTAAGTCAAAATATCAGAGAATTGTTCACCAACTGACATTTACATGCTTTTTCTTTAATAGGTTTGATTTTGACAATAACCAGGACCATCATCGAACCTGCCTATTAAGTAACTTGAAAAGAAAGGGCCTGCTGACCATGAGCAAAGGAAATGAATTAAAGATTAAACTTTCTATAGGTATTAGTTTATCAATGTAAGAATTGAAAAAAGTGATGAGTCCAATAGGAGGAGAGCTAAAGCCATTTAAACAAACAGCAGTTAGCACCCAAGAGAATGTGGTTAGGGGCGGTAACAATTAGGACCTTGTACCTACTTTCTTTCCTCCCACATCTTTTCCCCAGAAATAGATTGACAGTAAAGAACCTTTTGGAGATACCAAAGTGGGATGTGGAACAGTTGCATAAATTAATTTCACGTGCAAATTTCAGTTGAATAATTAACAGCTACTTAGTTCTGTCATTTAATAGCCTCGCAACTAAAACACATTCTACCCTGTCTACAGTTTCTCACAGATACATTTGACACCGTTCATGAATTAGCAGTATGGCCATATTGAAAAACTATGACTTCAAATACCTTTAGTTTCATCTAATAGACATTCATATCCACAGAACAAAAGGACCATGATTTGTAGGATGAGTTCAAAATCCAAGACCCTACCAATTCCTTGCAATTAATTTATCATGTCCATTTATCTCAATGGTGAGATGTATCCCATGTTAGAGGGATATTACAGTTTATACTGTACTAAGAAACATAAGCCTGAGTCTTGTTTCCAAGTTAAGCCGTATACATAACATTCTTCTACAGTATAACAGGTATTTGTCAAATAGGGGTTCTAAAGATCTTTTCAGGTAAATCCCTGAACATAGTCAAGCCCATCAATATCTGTATTATAAGTCTATCAGACATTATAATCTAGATAACATAAAAAAGGGAAGATCGTTTCAGACATCCAGTACCATCTATATCCTCTCTATAAAACATAAACCAAAGGGTCACCACTTCACAATATCACATCATTATAGAATATATATATATATATATCTCAACATAAATTTACAAAAGAAAAATGGTACCTTCTGTTGGGACTTCATTTTAGGAGCCGAGGACGAAACTTTTTTTGTCTCTGCCGCAGCGGCTTCAATTATGACACTTTTCCTCGCAGGTTTGGTAACTTCAGGTAATGATTTTGCTTTAGGTCGATCAACATTAATGGGCTGTGAATGCATTGAACCAGATAGCATTTCACGTAAATCTCGCACACCTTCTATTTGAGATCCCTTACCACTTTGCAACATTTGATTATTGGCTTTCTTTTGTAGCTTTAAACGAAGATCTCTAACACCAACCCTACGTTCTTAAGTTGCATGTAAACACAATGAATATCAAACCAAGATTGCCTCTTCAGAAGCAGCAATATAACTTTATATAACTTCAATTCAATTCCATCATAACTTATCCTTACTGGAAATTTGAGGTCCATCATAAAGGTCATGTTCCCACTTGTCATCTTCTTGTCTCTGCCTAAAGGGGACAAGGAAACAAATAAATAGAAGTGCCAGCTGTACGTGGAAATATGACAGGTCAGTATCTCTCAGCTAACTAAAATCATATTTTCATAGCAGAGAATATTAATTTGATAAGCCTCCACGTATTTAAAACCACAAAAGTTTGTCAACAATTGGAATAAAATCAGATAATAGTTGACCTGGTAAATTGAAAAAAACATGACACCCATCCAGCATCTGGCCCAGTACTGGTCATTGTGAACCAGTTGGTAGACTCATCAGTTTTTTCATGACATCAAAAGTTTGAAGCATGATATGATTACTACAAAATTTAGTTACGAACATCATGAAAGAATTCTATCAATGGATATGCTTTTATATTATGAACTCATCTGGTTATAGTCAATGGAGACTTTATGATCACTGTTTCTTTTCAATAGGACATAGGATCTAATTGCTTGATTAAAAAAGGAAATTAACCCTTTTCACCCTCAAACTAGGGGTTAAAATACAACTCATGTTGGATGGTCATCTTCAAATCACATTGAGGTAAGTACGATTAGAATGTGGATTGGCATGAACACAACATAATAAAATACTTTTCAAAAACCAAAACATGAAGAGATTCATGTTTTCTACGACACAAAAGAAAACACATAGATGATTCATAAGCTACACCAAATAATTTCCAATTAACACAACACAACTCATTCGATACACATGATTATTAACATGAGTAAGCAGGTCCTGTTTGGCAGTGTTGTCGAGAGGCACTGAGATGCACCAGGCGAAGCGAGATCCCGGCACCTTTAATTGCCGGAGGTTGTGGCCTTCAAACAGGCACTGCCTAGGCGAGCGCCTGGATCTCAAGTTCCAGGCACACAGGCGAGCGCCTGACTAAAATAGCATGCTTTTTTTTAATAGGCCAATTTGCCCTTGTTTTAGTCTATTGGACTTAAAAAGTCAAGGGTATTTCCGTAATAGTGTCACAGTTAGGTAAGAAAGAATAAAAATAAATAGAAGATGCTGAGGAGAAGAAGCAAGCATGGAGAAATCAGAAGAGAAAGGTGCTAAGGAGAAAGAAGAGTAAGTATCTCTCACTATGTAGTCTTTGATAGAGAAGTGGAAGTATCACTGTTGAATGCAGTTTTTGACAGAAAAAGTAGTTTTTATGAGGCTAGTTTTCATGCATTTGATTTACACAACATATAAATAAGAGTACTCTTGCTCTCTAGTTCAAATTCAAAGTGAAAAGGACAATAGAATTAAGAAAACATAAAGAAATACCACTGATTAGGCATAAGATCCCCATTTTTTTCCACATCTCACAGCAATTAATTTGTTAAAAGGCAAAACCCATGCAAAAAGATGACCGCTAAAGCAATATTCTTCCATATGAAATTCTCCTATATCTATAAAAAATTTAAAAGGATACACTGTCAGCAACGCCTGAATGCAGACACTAAACAGTTGAAATAGTAACAAAAGCTTGAAAATAAATTTCCAGACAACCATATGTTTGTTTAAGTTGCATCAAAATACTTGGTGGAAATATTACTGTGTCTTGTTGTCTACCGCATCCAAAATGTAGTCTGGTAACAGATGATTCCCAGTAGAGAGGAATACAAATAAATGAGGAAAATGGCACCAAATTAAAAATCTGGAATTCAGCTCTCAATCTCCTCATTACTAGCCTATCAAGCATGGACACAGACACAACATGACACATAACATGCCAACATCACAAATTTCCAAGAATATGTAGACAGACAAGAGATGAAACTAATATTTATGTACTTATTTATATAATATGCACAGTAGTAATAAATTTGCCTACTAGTATTGCAAAAAATGAACAATTAAAAACAAGCAAGCAAGCAAGTGATCCAAGTGTGACAATTAGTACAATTTACCCTTGAATAGGCTGTTATGTATCTTAAACAATATAAGCTGTTCAAATATATACATATATAGGAGTCCCATACAGTGTCCTAGAAGTATCCAAGAGTGTTTGTTGTCTAATTAATAATAAGAAAGAAAGAAGTGGACACACCATGTGGCACACTGTAAAATATCTATTGTGCACACTGTTGGACAGGGGCATAATTTACATGCTTCTTATCAATATGGACCTTATCACAGCCCAAAATTAATAATAAAAAAGAAGAATCTAATATTTGCCCAAACAACATAACCTACCTTTCATAATACGTATTTCTATTAAAAAAGAAAAACTTATGTAAGAACATATTTTCCACTAAGGTTCAAGAAACATTACAGGCTAAAAGTCTAAGTAAGCCAATGAAAAGTCTAAACTGAAGGCAGTTTTTCTGCGTAAATAAAAGTGAAGAACTCCCTAAGAACATTTGTTTCCACTAAGGGTGTTTTTTCGAGAAACAATTACAGCCTAATAATCAAAGTAAGCCAATGAAAATTCTAAACTGAATGCAGTTTTTCTCATGCAAAAAAAAGTGAAGAATTTCAAGGGCTTAATAATGTTTGTATTCAATAAAATTGGTTCTATATAATAAATAAGTTTGTTGATGTTTAAAATCATGAAACAGATTGGACTTGAATTTAAATTATACTAATGCACTTTATTTCTTGCATTGATTTTTCTGTTTACTAACAAAAGAACAAATTATCATCAAACGACAGGAATGTAGAAAGAATACAAGAGAGGATAAGACATCCGTAGAAAAAAGAACACAAAAAGGAAACTATCAACACAAAACGGTCCTCCAGTCCATAGTTATCAAAAGGGAAACTATCAAACAACCCATCTATTAATGAGTATGCCCCTGAATAATGCAGGAACAGGTGATGGCATGTGCTTGAACTTGTACTGGCTCATGATGAGAAAGCAATTATTTCCATCTAACTTATACTGATTCATAGGTAGAAGGCTAATATGATGTGCAATTTGTATTGGTAAGCCTAGTGTGAAATGATGCTGGGTAAGAAAGCGAGGCTCGACAATACATTGTTTTTTGTTTTTCTTTCCAGGAGGGTATATAAAATTCACATTTACTTTTGATTATTTCATAAGTAAAAAACAATTACTCTCAATCATTGTTCTTTCCAGAAAACCAGCACACACACACACACACACACACACACACACACACAGAGTATAGACATACTTGAAAATTGAAGTGGCATGCCAGCACAAAGTAACATGCATATTTTAGAACTTCAGTAAAACCATTTCATTTTAATTTAGAGTTTTGTCTATCACTTACAATCTCTTAAGACCTGAGTAGATCAATTAATCATTTATCCTACTTCTATTTGACTATTGACCGTCTTACTTTCAATTTTACAAAACCCAGAAATGGACATGAATATGAACATGACAGCACACATGCATAGCATTACATAACAATTTTACACTGTTTTAAGTTACAAAGTGTCATGTCCAAAGGGTGTGTCTCGTACAAATATCCTCATGGTTAGAAGTTTCTGTGCAACATAGGTTTATTAGAAGACAATTTTAAGGAACGATTTAAGTCAAGCTACACAATCTTGGAACGTCGACAAATACATGTAGCATAACACTTGACTTATATGCAGCATGAGTTATAAATGCGTTGTCTAGAATATCAGTTGTAAAACCAAACTTAATTCTTTTATGGAATTGAATTATATGAGGCATCCTAGATATCCAGGAATTTTTAGCCAGATTCTAGGACATAGTTCTCATCTATTCCCTTGGTTCAACTTTACTTGGATAATAAGTGTAATCAATGTCCACGCAATCATATAATAATTGAAGAGAATAAGACTCTTCATGGAGCCTTGATGCAACTAGTTGAAAGAAGAAAATAAACCCTTCTATAGTCCATCTTCAAATTCTATGAAGTCCACCATTAACATATTCCTATGCTTTAGCTAATGAGTTGGGGTGGAAAAACATTCATAATTTTAAAGACCTATTCAAATAATAATCATTTTGCTCCTCTCCGGTGTAGTCAGAGTTGCATTTTTCTGGTACTTTAAATAATATACTTTTTAAACTCATATATGAACTAGAAAATCTCTCACAGATGCAAATATGAGCTTAGGTTCACAGTCAGCCTGACGTAACGAAGATGTAAAACTTTTAGATGGTGCTGCTGTTTGTGCATCACAGTGATTAGCAATGGAAGATAAGAAAAACAAGCTTATACATCACAAGCAGCTTTGAATAGAATGAAAATATGAACATTGAAAAATATGCTTTCAAAAACAAAAGATCATTTTTCTTTTCTCACCAAATCAATCACTTTTTACCCTTAATCAATGACAAAATTAATTGTGAAACAACAGCCAGAAGGCTTGATCAGCCAAGAAAAATACTCAAATCCTTTATTTTAAGAACTTTCAAACAAAAATAAACCAGTTGGAAATTTCATTTTAGTGGCCAATAATTTTAGCGTGCTAAATAGCATTTTCCATGGGGGGCAAAGGGGAGATTGAACTCTAGCCCATCATCAACATGGGTGGTAACTAGCTAGAGTCCTGGAAGAAGATTATAATTATTTACAAATGCAAAGGGGCCAGTGTACCTGACTGCTACCACCACCACCACCACCTACACTTATATGATCCTTCCTATATATGCACTTTGACTCTTTCTAATTCACAACACCATTCAAATTGATCTCACTAAGTCCACAAGTCAATAGCTCAAAGAAATCTCTTCCCCAACCCTTTCTTAAAATGGCCGGTACATATTCATTTCAAGCATCTTTCTTACCAAGTACCAATCTTTTCCTAGAAACTTATGACTAGCAATTTCATAACAATGCACTGCCCAGGGGATTCCCAAATGGGAGGATGACCAGAACAACCAGCGGGAGGCGCTACCCTAAATACTAGTTGTAGGTAAGCTGAAAATAAGATGTTTCATTTGCGAGCAAGGCTAGCACGTCCTATCAAAACTTTTTGGTTAATAGCTTCCACTTAATGGTTTACAGTCAACCCGAGTAACTGTTTACTGTCAACTATCCACTGATTCTCAAAAATTGGTAGCTCATTGAGAAAGATAAGAAAGATCAGTAAGAACTAGCAGCAGGGGAATCACTACAGAACTTTTAGCGTATTCTTTTCTCTATATTTTTCCGTGGGTGAATCATGTAGTGGAACTGCGGTATTAGCGGTGATCCTAGTGACAATAGCAAAGTTTTTTTTTTTTTGGGGGGTGGGGGGGGGGGGAGTAAGAAGCAGCAGGTGCTTAACAATCATTAGATTACTTAAAAAGTGCTGTAGCTAACTACAAAGTTCATGTGCATGCATGCATGAACCAACGTGAGACAAGAATTTGCAAATTCCTTGCTGTAGTGAAGATAGATAGGAGCCCATTGTTAGCAAAACAAATTTTTCCTTTTAAAGTGGTTGAAAACAACTCATCATATCAAAATTTGGTCGTCACCTATCAAATCTTGATTCACCAAGCATAATTTCACTAGTCCAATCCCAAATTTCATGAATAGAAGTGCCCAAAAAAATACAGAGTGATTACATTCCAGCAAAAGCAAGAATTCATTTCCAAATGAAACCACAACAAAACAGAATGTACATATAAGAGAGAGAGAGTAACCTCTTGCCGATGACAAATCTTCGTCGAGAAACATCGGCAGAACTACCATTGAGGCGCTCCTTTACAGACGACCTCGCTCCATCGGACTCCAATCGATCCGCATACATCTTATTTATTTAACGATCACGGTCAATCAAGTCTTCAACAAAAACCCTAACCCTAGTTTTTTCGAAGGGCGTCGGTGTATTTATTGTGTTTGCCAATTCAATACAGAAAGAATCGAACCCTCTCCGTGTGTGTGTGTGTGGGGGGGGGGGGCGTGTGCGTGTGCGGGGTGCGTGTGCTTTTCTTATGGTGGGATGTGATGTGATTCAATTAGAGCTGAGAATGAAATGGATGAAGTGAAGAGAGGGAGTGACACTGACATTCATAAATTTTCAGTGCACCGGCTCCACGGGGTTACATATCGGGCCAGGACCGTGGGATTGACCCGAACCCGTTTGTTCCTTTTCTCTGTCTCATTACTGCTACATTTCATAATTTTATTTATTTAGAATTGGTTAATTGGGATATGATTTTGCTCTGATTCTGTTTTTATTATTATTATTTTTTATTACACAAGGGTATCAAAATTTATGAAAATATATGTCTATAAAAATTCAAACACTAGACTTCTAGAAAGACACTGAAACAAGAGCTCGTGTGTAAGGGTGATTTTACTGTCAAATCTTTGATATCATAATTAGTCACAGTTACTATAAGAGATTAGGTTAGGGGTGTTATGACATTCGGATAATGTCACGGATACTCGTGATACTATCTGAATAAAGCTTGACTTGGGCTTGAGCTCGGACCCATATTTTGTTGAGCTCGAAAGCTCGACGAATTATCCGAGATTGATTAATTATATTTTTTAAAAATAATTTATATATATGAAATTATATTTATAAATATATTTTTTTGAATATATTAATCGAGATTGATTAATTAAGAAATACTATTCGATAATACTTTGAATCGAGTTCGAGCTCGAGCTCGACAAATGCAAACTTGATGAGCTCGAGTTCACTTTACCAACACTTGAGTTGAGATCAGGTATCGATACTATCCGACTCGACACGAGTGTCATAACACTCATACAGTAGGTTAACGTAAGTTCATGTGAGATAAGTTCTCTTTTATTAAAAAAATAAATTAAAATAAAATTGAGACTCATGCAATTCCTAACTTTGTCATTATGATGCTTTCATTCTATAACCAAATGAGTGAAGGGCTTTACCTGGACTGAATGGAGCAAAGCCAGTCCAAGTTTATGTTTCTAATAACATAATATTTTGCTAAATTGAAGTTTCATTTTATGTTAAGTTATAAAAGATATTATTCGATTCGATAAATATAACAGATTATAAGGTAAATCCACCGAGTAATACAAAGAAAATTTGTATTGGCCCATTCAATAAATATTTAACTCATAGTTGCTTTCTAATAATAAAACTCTATTATTTATTATGTATTTTATGATTTTTTATATTTTATTTATATGTAATTTTGGTTTATTATTTTATTTCAAAAAAAATTATTATTAAAAATGACTATTTCACAAATATCAAATTATCACAGTTTTTTTTATCCTATTTTATTTGTAATATTTTTAATTAAAATCTTAATTAGTATATATAATTATAAAAATAAAATTTTAATAAAAAATTGCACTTAAAGGAAATTGGAGATGGCCCCTCCGCTTTCAAAAAATGAAAAAAGCCTCTCCATGGATGGATACTGATTAATTAATTAATTAATTTTTTTAATTCAATTGAAGATAAATGGATTTAGAGTTATACAATGAATTACAGCTAAAACATACTCCACCAAGGAAAGTACTCAACACAGAACTATCATATCATATTTATTTCTATTGATAATTTTATTACATCTGCACAAGCCCTTCCTTCTTACAACACAATAGAAATCCAAGAGTATCTTGTAGAGACATGCCTCCATGCCACATGACAATTTCAGCCGGGGGATCAACAATTTGCCATTTCTTTCCTTGAAACGTACTCTACAATTACTACAAATTCTCTTTTCAAACACGTGAGAGAACTCCAAAGTACGGATTTGTCATAGCAGGGTATAGCTCAGACCCAGCTGATCTCAATACCCCCATGTCATTCCCCCCCATCAAATTCTCTTGAAGCCACAAAGCTCAAGACACTCAATGCCTCCATTCAAACTCCCGACTCTTTCCTATGATTCAAAGGTATCAGATGATGCCACTGTCAGCGACAATGTCCCAAGAAGAATAGAAGTTGGGTATTCATGATGCTGCAATCAGTGAAAAGCCATATTTACAGAAGATTAGCATTGGTTGGAGTTTCTCCGATGATGGATGGACCAGGTTGTAAGAATCCCTGAATGAGTTAAAAAAAAAATTCATAATAAGAAAACCAGAAAATTTGTCTTTGCAAAATCCTATGGCTTGCAACAAGTTGCATCAAAGACATGTCACATGCATGGAAGTTAGGATTACTGAATTGGATCTTCCTAGATTTTTTCTCATTGGGATTTCTTGCCACATTGCTTAAGTCAGAAGTGTTTGAAAGGCACTCCACATTGCTTAAGCCACATTGCCACATTGCTTAAGTTCCAGATGACAAGGTCCAAAAGACCTATTAATTTAGACAAAAAAAAAAGGTGTACAGATAGAAATACTTAATTTGGTTAGTTAAAATGTAAAGATGCAGCTAGTGTTTCAGTGATTGATTTGAAATATTGAATTTACAGGGGGAAAAAAAATAGTCAGCAGCATTTGCCCTGGAGTACCTTCATACATCTCCAAGTTAGCTGTAAGGAATTTGTCGAGGCAAAAGTATTGTATTAATTAACAAGAAGTTAGGGTGAGCAAGGAAACCGGAGACCGATAAAACTGGCTGCGCTGAGCTGAACTGACCAAGAATTTCCGGTTTTTCACTGCTTCAGTTGGTAAAATAACCAACTAGAAAACTGAACCAAACTGTATGCTAGATGTAATATAAAATTTGTATTATCATTTTTTAATTCATTCTAGGATTTTCTTTTACCTCTTCCCCTCCTCCCCAACATGACTTATGGCACCAAAGCTTTCAGCTCTAGATATTGCATCTCCAAACCTCAGCACCACAAGTGCCTCTCCCCATGAGTTTGGTATCGGTATGATTTTACATCTGAGATATCCCAGTTGGATGCATGTTCTTCAAGAATAACCGAAACATTGGTCTGGTCATTTAGTAACAAAACTCGTCTAAAATATTGAGTGTGCATGCTGAGATTGATGTTTGTTTCCTCAATCTGTCTACAGATCATTAGTAACTTTTGGTACTTCAGTTTTGTCCCTGGACATGGGAACAAGAATTACTGCCTCTGAGCTTTGTGATGGACCTAAGGATCCAAACCCATGTTGAAAACAACAATATTGAGCCGCCGCCAGCGTCCCCGGGGGGGGGGGGGTGGGGGGAGTAATAACATAATTACAGAGGATTGATCCCGAATGATTAGGCCTTTGAGAAATACGTTTGAGTACACATTGCACAATAGGTTGAACTCCGAGGAGAAATGCAGAGGCATGCCAGATAGGCAAAAATTGGTGAATCAAGATTGATATGAAACTCAATGATAATACAACAGTGGGTCATAATCAAGGGAATATTGTTTAATGACAAAACTTCCATTCAAAACTCTACATTTCAAACTCTTTCCAGAAGATATTATACACTAATGAACCCAACGGACTTGTTCTGGAGGTCATCTAAGAAGAATAATACTGCCAACCCACAGCAACTGAGGCAACTACAATGACTTTTAGCAACAGTTTTGAGCTAACTAAAGACGATGTGGATGCTGGTGATTTGGGCGATTCCCAAGGTCTTCCTCTCAGCTTTGCAAACAACTTGGACAGAATTATGGAAATCCGACCTGTTTTCTTGTTTGCAGCTGTAAGCAAAAAAAAAATGCAAAAATCACAAACCAGATAACAGTAATAGAGACGTCCAGAATTTTTTTTTGGTTGCATACGAGTGTTAGAAAAAAGTTAAAAGATGGTTATCATCAAGTGTTCAGATAGCTTTCACACATATTGGCTTTTCTCCACTTAAATAACAATGAGTAAATAACTAGAATTTACAAGCATTAATGAGAACAAGGGGGTGGTTTTGCCCAACATCATTTCAGCAAGTCAAGATATTGGCAATGTAATGACAATAACAACGAGAGAGAACTCGGATTACCTTTCTTCTTCAATATTCTTTCTTCCTCACCAACTCGCCTTCGTAAAACATTGAGCAGTGAGCCAAAATACAGGGCAAATACTGTGCATGTTATTGTGATGACATTGTAAGGCATGCTAAAATCAGGAGTTGTCAGGGGGACAAGGAGTACTTCAGTGTAAGACAGAACAGGACTTCTTTCCTGCATGCATACCCGCAAAACAAACAACCAATAAAGAGAAAATTCTATGATGATCAGGAAAGAGAAAAGGGGAGAAAGTACACACCGCATCTACTGTAAGTACTTGCCTGCAATTTAGATAACAGGGGGGAGTAATTGACAGAGTCATCTTTGGGAAAATGCAGCCTTGTATTGAAGCTAGGAAAGCTAATTACAGCTGATGGTATGTCAAATCCTTGATTAGCATCTGGCGGATATTCATCAATGTGCAAAAAGCCCTGTGAGAAATTTGCAACGGTTCATTGAAAGCGTCAAAAAGAGTTAAAGAAATCAGATAGCAGCTCATGAGTAAATGTTGACTTTGAAAAACTAGTTATACATGCAAATGGTCTGGAGCAAATGCTCCCTCACACTGAGTTGCTGTCTTTGCCAATCGTAAATGATCCTTAATTACTTCTCAACATTGTGTTGCTATTCAAATAAGCTTAAAAACATACACTTTGAACATGGTGGTGGTTATATAACAAGTTCTTGTCATTGCTGCATTGTCATTGTAATGTTTCGGTGTTACCAACACAATCTTCATGGTACTACTTATAGTCCAAAAACAACTTCATGGAAAAATATGGTAAATATAGCCTTCATAATTCTCATGTTTGGATAGGATCCTGATTAAATTGTTATACCGTGAAGGTGTTCGCATTTAATCCATACTCCTCCAATTCAGAAGGCTTGTCAAAGTGCTTCCACCAGGTTTGGAGTTATCATCTAGTTCAATTTATCAACTATTTGGTCCAGATTATGGACTAAAAATTGGTGGCGAATAGGCATATAAATTCAGGCCCATTTTGAAATATAAATGAGAAGGAGATCATAAGAGGTGCTTAGGTTTAAATTCCAGATTATACATTTTATCCTGAAATTGAGATTGGGAAGTCCTCAGTGACTAATAGTTATCAGCTGTCAAAATTCCTTAGTCACAAGTTCTGTAGGGTAAACAAACTTAAGTATAAAACTTTTTGTAGATGAAGTTCAATGTGGCTCCTACCATCAAACTTTATAAGTGTGGGAGAACAGATGGCGGAGGCAACGGGCATAATTGATCTATGCCAACACAAACACGAAATGCTTGTTTCTTTGATAGGTTTATGTTACTTACCCTACTATGGGTAATGTTAACAATTGACTGTTTCTACATTTAATTTTGAGATACTCACAATTGCATTTCAATGATCATAACCAAATTTCTAGGCCACAGAAAAACAAACATCAACGTCAAGATCATAGCCCCAATTAACACCAAATTTACCAGACCATCCACTTTCAACTGCAGATTTTCTGGTCACAAGCTTAATACATGCAAGGGAAATGAGCAATATTGTTTCCGTTAGTGAACGGGTCAATACACAACAATTTGTGGTTGGGAGGGGAACAGCAGCAGGAAACAGATACCAGTATGTAGGAGCCTGAGGAGCAAAGGATGGAAAGTGTCCAAGAATGGGCTCGTGTGTGGAATCACTTTTGAAGCAGATTTTTATTTCTTTTATACTTGTGATTGAGCATAATGTTTCATATCACCTGTGCAGCACCAGTCTAGCACAGAAGTGCACTCTCTAACAGCAGAGGAACACCTTTCAATGAGCTCAAGTGTTTTTTAACTATACATTTAGTTGATGCAACGAACATTTTCTATGAATTCGGATCAAGTAAAATCTCTAGTACTTGTGACATCCAACAACAAACAACTATGTGATTCAAGGTAGGGCAGATGAAGCTTTCTTATAACCCCCCCCCCCCCCCCCAAAAAAAAAAGAGTTCAAAGAACAAGAGACGGATAGCCAACCAAACTTTTAGAAAGGACTGCCTCTGATGTTAGACCAAAAAAATAATAATAATAAATAAAAGAACACCATCGATGGATAGAAGGCAAAACCAAAGTACATCCCCCCACAATTTGCCAGATATCTTCCATCCATTTTAGTCTCTTAGCTCTTAAGACACTATGGTTACCATCCAAGACTAGTTAAATATTACCACCAGTTTCTGAGACCCTTGCATTTTAAGAAAACACATCTTAAGCAAAGGAATGATCAGATGCCATTGGTATTCCCAGCATTTACAGGCCTGTTATCATTAATAACAAATCTTAGTCTTTTCAAAACCTTTTCATCTATCTCCACATTTTCTCCAGTTGCTCAACCATTCTTCGGATTCTACCCCCTTCCTCATTTGCTCCCCCCCCAAAAAAAAGTCTAATTTCCTGCTTAAGACCTTTAAAAGAAACATCAGCATTACTCGTCATATTCATTCTTCACAAGTCCAGAATAAATTTTTTTTTCTTTTTTTTTTTTCCGGGAAACCTTCTGCATTCAAATCAATCCCATGTCCATTTAACCTCTTGGAAAACCTTACCTCACAACCCCACACTTGATTTAGGCAACTCAATAGTCCTCACACTCCTTCGCAAGCTATTGAGGAATCAGTTAGCTAAACGAGAAGCCAAATCATGCCCAGAGACAGGCCTAAACTCCAGCCGGAAACTCCAATCGCAAATATAGCCGTTCTAAGGCTTTAGGGTAAGCCAAAGACGCTCTGAACCTGAATGCACATTCTGGAGTGTTTAAAGAATGCAAAGTGCAAACTATCCTTCAGAGGCTTATCTCCAACGACCCTACTCACATTCTCTGATAAAAGTCAACCTCCAAAAAATGGATACTTAGAAGTTATAAGACAGCTCCTTTGGCACATACCGAATCTAAATATCCAATCCCAATGGAGTGGTTGGATGTACAAAGCCCCTGTGGAATCCACTGATCAAATTACGTTTGCTTTTGCTCCAGAAAACAAAGAGATAAACACATTGGATTTCCATGGGTTATCTTATTAGTTCGAAATTGCTTCTATGCTATCAAAGAAAAAACTAGTATGGGACAACAACATAATTGGCCCATTACCTCTCTAAAACTCATTAATCCGCCACCTTCATCCCTAAAATATACCAGTAGATGGGGCACAAAGCCTAGAACTAACAACAAGAGGACTCATAAATTGGCCCCATCACCAGAGAACATTTAAGCTTGTGAGCATAGAAGAATTGGGTCTTAAAGCAAGGCATTCACTTGGCCTGCCAAGGATGAAGTTCAAATTCAAAATCTTGTCAATATCATCATCTGTCATATAAACTTCAACTGACACAAGACTAAACACTGGCCTAGATTCTCAATTTATGGATGAAAACTATTCACAGGGCAGACGTATTTCAATAGTTCTCTCTTCCATTATACTTTATAAAGAACTTGTTCCGGTTGCCTCATTCTATGCTTCACCTGGTTATTGTACAAGACTGTCTACAAACTCAAGAAAGTCTATATCCAGGAGGAACACTACGTAAGGAGAAACATTTCATCCTACAATTAATCCAATTCTACCCTCTATATCCTAGCTAACAACAGATCAAAGGTTACAGTAATCCATGTTTCAAACCACTTGACAAAAAGAGTCCTTGACTTGATATGATGAAGCCATCATCAAAAGGAGACACTAGGCAAGGTAAATCAGGAGAAATGAACAAGAAAAAGAGTATACCTTAGAAAACTCAATGGTTAATGCAGCTGAGTTCAGCCCACAAGGCAATTTCAAGGCCAATTCCATTAATCCTGGTGAAACCTTGTCCTCAGAAGGTGACACATGCATCCTCTCTATAACATCAGTTAAAGCTTGAGGCTTTTCATCCACAAAGGCAAGTAAAGTATGATAATACACCTTGACATACCAAGGCACCATCTGAAAAATATCAACTCGCAACTTACAAGCTTCTTCACTAATATCAGCATCCATTAACCTCCGATTTAGTTCTGTAGTTCTTAAGGATATAGCCATGGAACCCCTTTCATTGCCACTTCCCATTAAGAACCTAGTAGCATGCAGCGGAGCTTTAGGACATGACCAAACAAAAGGAGACTTCCAGGTGAGCCCCAGATCAAAACTTTCGGACTTACTGTACTTCGGGATGAAAAACTCATAAAGAATAGATGCGCTGTCACTGTTAACGCTACTTGCTTCTTTAACTCTATCTGGAGCTATGGATAGTTCAAAGTATGGATTACTCCAAAGGCTTTTAGACATTTTATCAGAATTCACAGACATTTCTTTCCACATATCCTTCAGTTCAGACACCACATCTCCCTCAATTTGAAGAAATACATCGCTAGACTTGGCAAGAACGCATTTTCCAGTGATCTGTCTCCCAAAAATAGAGCTGATGGACCAACTTGGCTGGAAATAGGCTAAACCAGTTTTCTTAGCACCAGGTTGCAGAACAACAGTGAGTGTTTGTTCAAGAATAATCCCAGAGTCCAACTCCCCAAACTTAAATTCATCTGAGATCAGATGCAACTGCTGAGAATGATAAAATCCTTTGTAGATGGATGGTCTGTCCAGTAACGCTGATAGACCAGCTTTATCCCGACAAGGAAGCAACTTCAACCAGGGAGTAAGGTTCTCAGTGCAAACAGCTTCACGAGGCAATGTACCATACCTCAAGCTGCCTGTGAATGGCCGAAAACCCCATTCTGGAGCAGCATAGGTTGTAGAAGACTCAAGAAAATTGATTGAAGCACAAAAGAGACCTGAAAGGGTGTGGGTTAGATTTTTCCAGTAAGCATCAACCTGATGTTCTGGCACATCAAAGACAGCCCACAACTCAACTCCTGGAGGCTTAGCATTGTTGCTCGATATGGGATCAAATCCACCCCAACGTTCATAATTCCACCGACCTTGAGTGAAAGACAACTCCATTTCCCGTATTCTGTATTTATGGACCTAAAAATACAGAGTGATTTTGTTAAATACCGATACAGAGTCTAAAGACTTTCCTGGAGCCTAGGAACCAGATTAAAAGGCAGTCAAATGTTAGCAACAGAAAGAGACAGTATCAACTGGTAAGAGCCAGAAAGTTTTCAATGTTTACAAACTCAAATGCACAAGAAGTAATAAAAGTGTCCCCCTCTTCAAAGCACAGCAAGAGAATGCACAGTACGGAAAATGAAAATAGCAGGAACTCCTGGTATCCTTGACAAGTTTATTATATTAAAATTTTTAAATAAAATGAGAACAGGCAAAAAAAAAAAAAAAAAGAAGAAGAAAAGAAAAGAAAAGAAAAAAAAAATCTTAGCCTGCTAGCTGACAAATGATAGTAACGGTAAATATGTTGCATTTACAATACATAAGTATAAAAATCCTACACACTTCAAAATTAAAACCCCAAACATAATTCAACCTTTTATTACTCAAAATTTTAACAAATTTGGGCTCAGTCATAACAGAAAACACATTCAAGTGTAAACCATAGCCAGAACACAGAATGCTACAGAAATCAATCAAGAGGTATTCACGACTAAGAAAGAGTAATTAGTATATTAAGAGTGAGCAATGGAAACCAAGGGTTATTAGATTCCTTTTCCGTTTTTCCTACAGTTCTTATGAATGTAAAGAGACGTCAAATCTAAGAAGCTTCTCTTGGGGCTTCAGATTTGTATTTTCTGATAGTCACCTTTCATTACTTAGTCATGTGCACTAACTGTTGGGAATTCCTATTCCAAAAATAGATTCAACCAACTCCATAAGCCTGGCATTTTTCTGCTGAGAGGGTTCTGTTGACTTCTTCAAAAGGCATTTGAACAGGAAAAGAGTCTATGTATCTTTAACGGCAATCAAGCAAAAGAGTACCATAATCCTTCATAATCCTTCAAATTTTTCTGATAGTCACCTTTCATTATTTAGTCATGTGCACTGACTGTTGGGAATTCCCTTTCCAAAAAATAGATTCAACCAACTCCATAAGCCTGGCATTTTTCTGCTGAGAGGGTTCTGTTGACTTCTTCAAAAGGCATTTGAACAGGAAAAGAGTCTATCTATCTTTAACGGCAGTCGAGCAAAAGAGTACCATAATTCTTCATAAACGCAACCTAACGTTTGTAAAGGAAATCCATACAAGGTTGCATCTAGAAGATGTGCAAGAAAAATTAGGCAATAAAAAGTGTGATGTTTCTTTGGCAATGAAGGATTTTCACAAATAAGAAACATAAAAGCACACAGTTTAAGACATCCATAATTGGCAGGTAAACAGTAATAAACAAGAAGAGGTGAACAATGTCATTTCAGGAATGTGAACGATCACAACATTTTTCTACCAGTTGACTCTGATAAAATGTTCAAATCCCCTGTTGGCCAAGGCATGCATAATTGATGTCAACCATATGGCATCAACAAAGCAAACCATTTTTAATTTTACTTGTTCATTTATTTACTTATTTAATTTTTGGCACAGCAGGAAAGGAATAAAAGGTGGAAGTACATCCTTATCATCTCTTAGTTTCACTACAAAAACCTCAAAGACATTTATGCCAAAGTGATAATTTACAAGAAAGACCACAGTTAGGCACTTAGCTCGTTTATGCGTTTAAATGGAAAAGAAGGGAATCGATGGCAGTATAACAGCTTGTAGTAATAAAACTCTCTTACCAATACTAGATGAAACTTTATACACAAAAATGCATTGCACAAGGTCCCTGACCCACATAAAAGGCATATAACTCTGCTTAGTTGAGTTACATGCATGATCATATTTATTGCTATTAGCTGCATTTTTTTTAGGATAATGGAATAAGTTAGAACCCAAAACCAATATTATTTATCGATTACATTCTTAGTCCAATATATACAAGTAATTTGTATTTCCACCCGAAGCCATGACATCCTTGGTATTAGCATGTGACTTTATCAAAAATAAGAACTTATGATCACTTGCTATCAACCCTCATGTTTTATGATTGCATTTAGAAGTGGTCCAACTCCCCGTGAACACCCTTGTGCTGAGTACAAATTTCACCAAAATCATGTTCTTTGGATTTCCAAATTCTACATAAATCAAAAATCCATTTTATTAGCAGATAAAAGGAAAAAAAAAAAAAGCTCCAATAGAGGAAAGAAAAATCATGGGAGGGATAAGAGATCTGCCTGCATCAATAAGCATCCAAACTCTTTCCCCATACACATCTAATGTAGTTGTAAGGGCATGTTATTTTCCTAAATGAGTTAACCTTCCTTAAAGTATACAAACAGATTTATGTATCAATATTTTAAGATTGGGAAGTTGATAATAAAGAAGCAAATTTTCACAACTACTACTATTATTATTTTAAGTTTCTATGGATAGTTTATTTTTACTTCTTTCTTTTAATTATTTTTATTTTTTAGTTTTATCTTTTCTATTTTTGCTTTCAAATTTCAATTTTGTGCTATTTTATTGATTGATTGATTGATTGATTTATTTATTTTTGTTTTATTTTTTCTCTCTATTCTCTCCTATATTGGTCTCTCAAACTATCGACTCCAAAATTTGGGATTAAGACTTAGTTTGTTGTTTTGTTGTTGTTGTTAAGGGCACTAATCCAATATATTGACATCATCACCAATTTCTTTTACTTAGAATTAGTCAGGCCATTAGATAAATAAAAATATTTCACAGTTTTGAGTGACATTTTAAATTCTTGTCTTTAACTTGGATAATTATATGTGTTTGTACATGTGCATTCTCAAAGAAAATGTTAAGGATGCATTATGTCCCGTAAATTCTAATATAGCTATACTATTGGGTCCATGTAGTGCAGCTTATTTTGTCCTGTCTATTGCTGCATTTTCAGGCATCACAGGGGATTGGATCTATTGTTAGCACAAAAGTCTAGATCTTTCATGTTGTTTCTTTCTTTCTAATTTGATGATGTCATTTTCTTTTTATTGAGAACAAACTAGTCAAGGGCAAAACCAATAATTTTTCATGATCACTTTGATGAAGAAGATAATCTAGATAAGAGAAAAATATGAGGCAACCTATGTTTAATAAGGGTCTAGTTAACAGGTGCCCCAAAGCTCTTGTTAAGGATCTTATTATCCGAGTAGATGACTCTTAACAATAGGATGTTGACAAAATGCACCTAATATATGCTCTTAACATTCCTTAATGGATAAATATAGAAATGAGGAAATGTTTTGTAATCAAAATATACCCAATAAATGTTTCTTAATGAGTGTCCAGGCATATGTTAATGTTTTCCCTACTAACAAATAACTAGATGAATCATTTTCCTAGAAGGCACACAGGAAAACATCATGCATGTGTACTAGTAAACGAAACAGAATGAACATATTTACTCCATACTCCTCACAACTCCTAACCATTTACTCTAGGTATTAACAAGAACAATCGTATTTGCTGTGTTAGGTTGCCATTGGCTTGATTGAGCAACATTCCATATAAACAAAGGTCATCTACGACCATAGAATCCCACTAAATTTATGGGGTCTAGAATGGGCAATGCGTAACCAGTCATATCCCAATAAGAGGGAAGTTGCTTCCAAGAATTAGACCCAACTTCATCATCAGGCTAAAGTCCTCGAATGTATCTCTAAATGGTGTCCTCTTTCTCCTTTCTTTTGTTACAATGTGAAACAACTTCATGGAACATTCCTCTCCACTTCCATCCAAGATTGGGTATATAACAGGGTAACACGAGCCATAGTAATGTCAAGGCATGGTCACAAAAAGAAATGCTTATTGAATTGGCTACTGACAGACAACCATCACAGATGAACTCAAGCAAGAACGGAGACCTCAACTTTCTCTCACCTTGGAGTTGCAAAGGTAGTCACTAAGGTCTATGCCCCCTATCCATCACAGAATTAACAAACTCCATGACAAACCCCAAGTAAGATCAGCGCAATTAAGAGTGACACTCAAAAAAGGTGCCCTCCACCATACTCTTAACATCGAACAAGAAGACAGGCTACTCAGGTCTGACATTATTGGAGCCTCACTAACATTTCATGGCAAATGCCACACATAATTTCAACCTAATACTAGCTTAAGCAGCAAGCTTCTTCTATTCTCATGACCTACCTCAATTACAAACACTAATGGAAATGTCAAACAAGACAGCAGGCATATAATTATCTTCCTCCTTTAAAAAAATTGAGGGCTCCCGTCGCATTTGAACTCGTCAGCGCTCCGAAACCAGATTCTCTCACTACAATTCAGTGTTTGATCATTCAATGCTTAAACCCTTAGAACCCGAATTCAGAGGACAATCAAACAATCTATAGCAAAGAAACGCAATCCAAATTACTCAAAACTGCACAAATAAAGAATCAATCAGCAGATCAACTTTAATAAGAACATAACAATTAAATGACGGTTGTTTTAGAGAGAGAGAGCGTACGAGCTGATAGATAGCCTTGGGGAAGAGGCGATGGTGGTGGCCATAAGAAGCGGTAGGAGGAGCTCTGCTCTGGAAGTGGAAGTGAGAAAGAACCTTTCGATCAGGCAAGGGCTTCAACAGCAACTCTTCCGTAAATTGTTCCTGCTCTTCAACCAATGAAAATGTGATTGGAATGAAGAAGAGGTTTGAGAGAAGTAAAAGGACAAGGCGACTTTGTCGTGGAAGAAGCATTGTCAGTGTTAGTAATAAGTTTAAGGAAAGTGAGAATCCGCCATTAAAGAAGGTTGGAGCTCGCGATTTGCCTCCCTCTCGGGATGGAATCACCCTATTCTGTGACCGATTTGATCTCCTCCAAGTATGAGAATTTTATTTTATTTTAGTATGAACTTTTTATAGAATTTTTATTATTTATTTTTTTTAATCGAAGAAAATGAGAAAACGGCAAATGTAAACGAAAATCGTGCTTTGTAAAAATAAAAATACGAATAAATATATAAATATAAAAATATAAAAAAATTATATAAATATTAATTATTTTATAAAAATAATAGAATTATTATTTTTATAATAAAAATTTAAAATGAGAAAATATGTAATTATAAATTATAAAACAAATAATATAAAAATTATAATTATAATTAAATAAATAATTTATTAAATATGATAAATATATAAATATAAAAAATATAAGAATTTTTTATAAATATTAATTAAATTATCACATTGGAATATTTTAAAAATATAAAAATATTAATATCGAAAAGTTTTTATGTAAAAGCGTATTTAATTACGATAAATTTAATATAGTTTCACAACTTAAACAAATTATTTGTACTTCTCACACCATATAACATGACAGCTTTTTATATGCTAAGTTATGAGTATTTATAATTTTTAAACTTTTTTATTAATGAATATCGGAGAATTTAAGTTTATGATTTCTAAAAATAACAAAAATTAAGCCTAAACAAATTTTGTTATGTACTCCGGGAAAAAAAAATTGAATTGGGGAGTGAATTTGAAAAATTAAATAGAATAATATAAGATCAAAATTAAGTTAGAACTTAACAATTGGTCTCTTTTTTTTACGATTAGAGTTGATTTTTATTAAAATTTAAAGATGAAACGGTATTAAATTAAGTTATAGTTTAGCAAAATATTTTGTTTCATAAAAGAGTTTACTTTTGAAGAATTAACCCCATAATAGATTCCATGGTGCACACTTGAATAGTCGGTGCAATCTGAGAGGGAGATCTCTTAGATTGGCCCAGTATAACACCTAAATTTTTATTTTGATATCTACCGATACGCCTGTATAGTTTTAATATATTATTAAATACAATTTGGCATAAGTTGTGTTTTTTCATGTGTCAGAATTGCAATCTCCTATTGGACACCATTTTAGCATTACTTTTCATACTTTGCATTCTCTCACAAGGGAAAAAAAAAAATCATTAGACAAAAGTAAGAGATCAGAAGTGAGAAAGCATAGAATCACGGGTTACTTGAATTTCCTAGTATTTGGTTTGCCCATTTCTCACTCATAGAATAACTATTCTAAAAAGGGAAAAACAAATTAATGCAGCATAGAAATTAGAAAATATGTACAAACCCATCAAATAAAAAGACCACCCTAACAAAATTTCCAGTGGTGATTGCAATTCACACATGTCACGAAGGTAGTCATAGGCTCATCTGCACTCCTGGTCTGCATTTGATAGTAGGTGCACTTGCGCTGTCCACATCTTTCACACTTGAACTGGTCCGTGGAGGCTTTAGACGCCCCTCCTAGCTCGCACTCGAGAATAGCTCTTTCCATAATCTTTTGATTCTGAAGCTGCCTTTCATGGCTTGCCATGTCTTCGGCACTCATGTTAAGTATCTGCTGTGGCCTGATCTGTCCTAGCAGAACTTTCCTGCGAAAATCTGGATTGTTTGGGTCCTTCAAGTTGAACAATACGGATCGGTATTTGGCCTTTTGAGTCCCATTGGACCTACCCCAGTTCT
Organism: Dillenia suffruticosa; assembly: GCA_033439265.1. NCBI lineage: Eukaryota > Viridiplantae > Streptophyta > Magnoliopsida > Dilleniales > Dilleniaceae > Dillenia > Dillenia suffruticosa. Next base: position 22,021,724 of record JAVTVX010000020.1, on the reverse strand, counting down.
CGAACATTGCTGACTCCACCGATATGGCAACCTCATTGGGATCAGACAAATTCACTTGTTCCTTAATTACATCATCCGCTTCACCAGAAACCTTCGACAAGGCCTCTGAAAGAAGTTCTCTGGTTCGATCTCGCAAAGCATCATTGCATTTTACTAAACCAGTGTGCTCAGGAGGAGTAACATATTTTTGCTTGGATTCAATCTTCTTGACCTCGATACTACCATGTGAACTGGTCTTCTCTACCTTGGCAACATCGATAGTTTCTAATTTTGTAACCTTGGTTGATCTTGGTGAGGAGCTTTCATGTGTCTTTGCAACCTTTGGAATGTCAGCTTTCTCACAAGTTTTAGTATCCAAGCTTTCGTCTGTTTTGCTCTTAGATGTTTCATCTATCACGATTTTTTTCCAAATATCAAGCAACTCCGAAGCCGAGCTTTGGATTTCCTTGTTCGGATGTTTTGTTATTTGTCTCAGACGCTTTCCAACCTAATAAAACACATAATCAGGAGGGACAACTTCGGCAATGAGATTAAATGTCTTGCAGTGCAATTTGTCTAAACCTTAAGAGGAAAGAAATAGATTACCTGGGTGGAGACAAGAAGCTGATAGGTTACAGGAAAACCTCGGAGCTGCTTGAGAGCATGGATACATTGGCGTTCCTGTTCTTCTGCCAATCCTCCATCATCATCTGCAGCGGCTTCTGCTGATGTCTTAGCCACTTCAAACAAGTCTACTAGCTCTTTATCCATTCCGTACCAATTTGCTGGTAACTCGAAAAGACTACACCCAAAGGCCTTTACATTCAACAAAAAAGAAAGCGCTTGGATTGTTTTGTGTATGTGCTAATATAGATTTGGGACAGAAAGAAGAAACTGGAGATATTGATCAAAGAGTCGGTTTGCTGCTCAAAGTTGAGAGAGAGAGAGAGGAATCGGCGTGAATGTTGTGGTGCGGATCAGAGGAGAGAAGAGGTCTTTGTTTCGAGTAGTTTGGAGAAGGATAAGGGAAAGGAGACCGAGGCCACGTGCAAACTAGGAAATGGTCAAACCAAAATTCACAACGGAACTCACAAAAATGGAGGAGAGCACAGCCAAGACTCTTTCTGGAATCTTCAAGATCATGAAGAGAGAGAGAGAGACGTGAGTCGTGGCGTACTATTATCACTGACTTCTTATATATATATATATATATATATATATATATATATATATTATTAATTTGATTTTTAAAATATAATATATATTTTAATATTTTTTATATTATAATTACAACTAAATTATGCCAAAACTTTTAAAACTTAATGTGTAGGTCTAGGGATAAGAACTTTTTATTAAACAAAAAGAAAAAGAGAAAACAAAATTAAATGCTAAAATTTGAAATTGAATTAATTTAGCTATTAAATTTATGAAATACGTAACTCTCAAATAAATCACTAATTTTTTCTAAATACAAACCGATTTTTAATTTTTATAATTACTGCTATAATGATCATCTTATTATCTATCTAATTTGTCAAAATAAATAAATAAAATGTATTAAAAAAAGTTTAAATTCGATTAAATACGGACTATTTTCTATTAAACAAAAAATAAAACCAAGATCGTTTATTTATTCATTTAAGCAATAAAAATCAAGGTTATCTATTTGAATTCTTCTATCAATATCTTAATTGCAATCTAATTATTAGTGAAAATGAGGTGATGGTTTCGTTTTCGATACTTATTTTGTATTAAAATTTAATCTTGAAAAATAATTAAATCCCGCTTTATTTTTATTATGGCGATTAAATTATTGAGATTTTATAAATCTTTTTATTTTAAATATCAAGATTGCAAAATTTCTTTCCTTTGTTCAAATCCATATGATTTCTCAAATCCTTCTCTTTCCTGAATTACTACTCACTTTCTGGAGTTATGAGATTTAGATTTTTTGCGACTCAATAGGATTTTTTCAAATCTCAAGATTTATACCAAAAGAATTAATTAATTTTGAAATTCTTTCAAAAAATATCTTGCCAAAAAAGAAAGGAAAATGATGGGGAAAAAAAAAAAAACTTAGCATATAAAGATAATAATTAATTCATGAAAAAGGGAAGCAGCAAGGCTTTATTTATTATATCACACCAAAACTTGCTGAAGTCTTATATGATCAAAACAGTAAGAAATAAAAGCAATAAAAAGGCAATAATAATGTTGAAGGGGTGCTAATCACTTAGGGCGGAATACACTCTGGAGGAGGTGTGGGGTACCTTTTCCTATCAGTGCAATAGTCATAAACTACATATTTTTTTGTATTTTCATAGGCTTGTTGTTGATTAGCATCTAATTGCCAATACTTTTGAGCATTCCACCAATAATTAGGAGACTGACAGTCTGTGGCTGTGGAACTGCAGCCATCAACGCTGAATCCTTGGTAATAAGCCATGAAGGGTGCAGATGACCAATTTATCTTCCTTTTGCCTCCGTCTGTTGCCCAATCCTGTCCGTTCCACAAGCTTGCCTGTATTCTCATTGGCCTTGTTGGGTAGCTCACTCCCATGCTTGTTTTGCTCTTGAAGACTCTAATGGGTATTCGGTCCACAAAGAATCTGAAAGTCATACAAGGCCCTAGGGTCACATTTTAAATTTATGAGTGAGAGAGAGAGAGATTGTTCTTACACAATCTGATATGGATTCCAGAGGATTTCATAGGTGTGGAAATCTTCAGAAGGATCGAACCAAAGGTTCACCCGTTGCTCTCTACCGCCTACACCATTGGCATACACATTTGTCTGCAATACAATGGGATGCCCTTCTCGATTGCCCAAAAACTCAAAATCTAGTTCCTCGTGTATTTCATTTAATCCTGTCATTAACTGCAACAAAATTATATTGAGTTAACAATTTTTTAAGAAATTGAATATATTGATCATTATCTAGAATATTCGAACGCCATAATAATTTTCGATTCTAAAATTTTGAAGCAAAGATTGATAAAAGGAAAGAGCATTGATCTTACATAGAAAGTTGTTACAACTCCCGATGTATCTTTGTCCGGCAACTTTATTTTCATATGAAAGAAGCCAGAGCTATAGAATTGCTTGGAAGTAAATCCAGCACCTGCAAAATTACATCAAGTATGTTAAACAATATCGGAAAAAAAAAGAAGAAAAAAAGAGGTTACAGGGACAAAATCCGTTTTGTATAAAAAAAAATATCAGAATTTATGATTTACATGACGTATTAAAAAATTTGTATTTAAGTCATGTTTTTTTAAAATATACCAAGTTAAAACAGAAGAAGAAGAAGAATCAATTACCCATAGGACATAAAAAAACAATAGAGAGAAAGAGAGAGAGAGGGAGAGAGAGAGAGAGAGAGAGAGAAACCGGAAGTGCTGTCCATATAGAGCTGAACTTCTCTCCCTTGATTCAAAGGCATGACATGGCTGTTTCCCCATTGAACAAAATAGTTAGTATCAAAGGGTACATCACCCTTTCCATCAGCCAGCACTCCACCAACCAGGAGAAACCCAAAGAAACTTAGTGCGAAAATACCCATATCTAAGGACACAAATCTTTATCTCTGTCTTGGTTTATCAACCGTGTTGCCTCCTCATGCAAGTTTGGGGAGTATATATAGACACGTACTTGTAATTTTAATCTAATCCAACTACTCATAAAATTTGAAACCGGATTTCTTGGAAAGAAAAGGAAGAAATAAACAAATAAATAAATAGTAATTTTTTTGGGAAAAAAGGATAATGAAGACACAGTAAGGTATAATCTGATCCAAATACATAAAATTAGAAGCTAGATTTCATCAAAAGAAAGAAAATTAATAAATAGTAACTTTCTGGGGAAAAAATAAAATAAAATTAGAAGCCATGCGGCACTGGGGAGACTCAAAAGGTTTATGAAAAAGCAATGTCTATCCGCACATCGTGACTTAAGGAGATTTCTAATTTTCATGAGCATTTATATTTATGGAATTTATAGTATTATATCTCCATTCAAACCTCCCTCCCCCCCCCTCTCTCTCTCTCTCTCATGTTTGATAAATGATCATATAAGAGACAATTAAAGCAAAACCAATATCTACCTGAACTGGAAATATATATTGACATGACACGTTCAATAGAATTAATCTGATGGAGCTCTTCTTTCTTTCTCCTTCATTAATAACTGGGCAATTTCAATATTTACACGAAAATGGTAAAGCTATATCAAACTCTCTCCCATGATTAATATTTAAATTTTGTTGTCAATATATTTTAATCCTCTTTAACCATATAGATATAAGCGTAAAAGATCCCTTATCACCTGGATTTTGTTGTTCTTCATTTGACGGAAGGTGATTACTCGTTGGTGATGTAGAGCTAATTTGTTTTTTTTTTAAAAAAAAATAGATTTTGTCATTGATTTTTTTTCCTTTAGAGACATTAATAAACTAAATTTTATTGTTGATCTTTATGATAAAAAGGGTGGTTGTGGAATTACCGTTATTACTTTTTTTACATGGCACTCTCTCTCTCTAATTATAAAATTATAAAAATATATATATTTATAAAAATTTAAATATTATATGGGCCATGAGAAAAGTACATGGGGGCGGGTGCCCTACACAAGGATAGTTTCTCTTTTAGTTTGAGCAGAGTAAAATCATACTATACGTACTGCACGAAATCATTATTGGTAATGCACGAAATCATTAAGCAGGCATTATAACAATAATAACCCGCTAACTGATGAGAGACTTTTCACAAATTTTGAAAATTTTGAAATACACCCAACTATTTTTATAATTCAAAAAGTAGCCCTCCATTTTAATATACATAGCTGATGCCGGCCAATGATGGCTATTGGGCTAGGCAGGGCAAGGCCACGACGATCCAAATGAATTTTTTTTTTTTTTTTTTTTTTAGTTCTTTTGGTTTGAGAAAGGCTATACCCTATTCGGTTTTCATACCCCCTCCCCACACGTCTCTCTTTCTTCGTTTTACGACAACCTCTCGCTCTCTGGATCTCCTCCAATCCATCTTTTATATATTTCTTACGATTTTTTTAATTTTTTCATTTCAAAATTTATTTGGTGTGTTTATAGTTTTAAATGTTTGGTTTCTTATTAATATTATGAAAAATTGATGATCTAATAATTTATAATTAATAGGAATTTATTATCTTATTTTTTCATTATTATGACTGTTTTTCATTTATATAGTAAATTTAAGATTATCATTTAATTATTCATTTTAATATATTTAATTTCATTATAAATTTTTCATTTTTTTATTTTGACCCTAAAAAAAAAAATTGGCTCCATCCTGACTGCCAGTAATTGTGTTTTCAAAGGTGAGGTTCTATGAATTGTAGGTATGGCCTCAACATATATTGATGAACAATCATCAAAGGTAAATCAATCTGAGATTTTCTCAAGTTCCTCTTCCTATATTACTATTGTGGCGGCATTGATATTACATAGAAAGTGTAACAACTCCTGCAGTGTCCTTGCCTGGTATCAGAGGGAGAGGGAGAGAGAGAGAGAGAGAGAGAGAGAGAGAGAGAGAGAGAGAGAGAGAGAGAGAGAGAGAGTGAGGAACCGGAAGTTTTGTCCATCAAAAGCTGAACTTCCCTCCCTTCATTCGAAGACGGGAAAACCTCCTTTTTCCCATGAAACAACATAGTATCAAAGCCAACCTCCCTCCGTGCACCTGCAAAGCACTCTGCCTAGTAGGAGAAATGCAAAGAGACACAACTCGAGAGAACAACCATATTATTTATTTTATTTTAACTCGTAAATAATCCATATTTTCTTTATGCATATGGTTCTTTTTCTGTCAAACACACATTCTTTAGGTATCAATACGGATTATTTATGAGTTAAAATAAAATAAATAATATATATATATATATAAGCTACTCAAGCGTTCCTTTAAAAAAAAACTTATGAAGAAGTAAAACTCCGTTTGAATATTAATTTATCTTTTTGATATAAACACCGGTATCCAATAATTGCAGTGCAAGGTGGAGAAACTTTGGGACCCATGCATTGTTGTCATGACTACAGCCAAAAGATTTCTAGTTTTCTTGACAATTTTTGATCTTGAATCCATTACAATTGAGGTGATGAATCAAGATTAATGGTGTATTTAGGTCAAACCATGAAATATTATTTGCACTATGATCATTTTAAAACTGTATCAGCCATGACCACTCTTGCTATAAAATGGACGGTTTACATCAATTATCTATGCCCAAGAATAGGCCAAACCCCAACTCTTCCGATCAAGCAAACCCGGTCCTTCAAAAATTCTAACAGCCACAATATGTACTTAAGCCTAGGGGATCTTTTACAATCCATTTATCGGCAATAATACCCATAGTGTGTACTGTGTACCCATTGCATTCTTATTCAACTCATCATTTTCCTGCACACGAAATAATAAATGATTCATGGCCTTTCAATGACAATCTAATACTCGAAATCTCCTTAAGTAACAATGTTCAGAGAAACATTGCCTTTTCGTAAACCTTTTGAGACTCCCCGTGCCACATACAAGCCCTTTAATTCCCCCCCCCCCCAAAAAAAAGGTTACTATTTATTAATTTTCTTTCTTTTGAGGAAATCTAGTTTCTAATCTTATGTATTTGGACTAGACTAAACCTTATTGTGTCTTCATTATCCTTTGGCCTTCCAATTTTTTCAAAAAGTTACTATTTTTTATTTGTTTATTTCTTCTTTTCTTTTCACCAGGTCGTGTCTATATATATACTCCCCAAACATACACAAGGAGGCAACACAGTTGATAAACGAAGACATAGACGTAGATTCCGTGTCCTTAGATATGAGTGTTTTCGCACTAAGTTTCTTTGGGTTTCTCTTAGTTTGTGGAGTGCTGGCAGATGGAGAGGGTGGTGTACCCTTTGATGCTAACTATTTTGCTCAATGGGGAGACAGCCATGTCATGCCTTTGAATCAAGGGAGAGAAGTTCAGCTTTATATGGACAAAACTTCAGGTCTCTCTCTTTCTCTCTCTCTTTCTCGAATGTTAATTATGTCCTGTGGGTAATTGCTTCTTCTTCTGTTTTGACGTAGATTGTTACTAAAACTTGTCATTTATCTTGGTATATTTAAGAAAACATGGTTTAGTTACAAATCATTTAGTACATTATATAAATCTTAAATTCTTTTTTTTTTCTTCATGAGAAATATTTCATATATATCTCTAATCTGATCGATAGATTTTTAATAATCTGTACACTATAATTGTATTGAGCTTTTATATTAATAAAAGTGTATCAAGTACAAAATATATTATGTTTAGGTAAGAGGTTGATTACTAACATGCCCGCCTATGTTAGGACTTACAAAATTTAATTGATACAAAAAGGATTTTGTCCCTCTAACCTCTTTTTTCCTTTTTTTTAATGTGCTTGATGCAATATTGCAGGAGCTGGATTTGCTTCCAAGCAATTCTATAGCTCGGGCTTCTTTCATATGAAAATAAAGTTGCCTAACAAAGATACATCGGGGGTGGTAACAACTTTCTATGTAAGATCGATACCCTTTCGTTTCATCAATCTTTGCTTCAACACTTTTAATAAAATTTTAGGATTGTATATTATTTTAGCGTTCCAATAATATTCTAGATGCTGATCAATATATTCAATTTCTTGAAAAATTATTGATTCGCTATAGTTTTGTTGCAGTTAATAACAGGATCAAATGAAATACACGAGGAACTAGATTTTGAATTTTTGGGCAATCAAGAAGGGCATCCCATTGTATTGCAAACGAATGTGTTTACCAATGGTGTAGGCGGTAGGGAGCACAAAGTGCATCTTTGGTTTGATCCTTCTGAAGATTTCCACACCTATGAAATCCTCTGGAATCCATATCAGATTGTGTAAAACAATCTCTCTCCCTCTCTCTCTCATAAATTTGAAATGTGGTACTAAGGCCTTGTATGTCTTCAGATTTTTTGTGGACCAAATACCCATTAGGGTCTTCAAGAACAAAAGAAGCATGGGAGTGAGCTACCCAACAAGGCCAATGAGAATAGAGGCATCCATATGGAATGGAGAGGATTGGGCAACTGATGGAGGCAAAAGGAAGATAAATTGGTCATATGCACCCTTCAACGCTTATTACCAAGGGTTCAACATTGATGGTTGCAGTTCCACAGCCACAGAATGTCAGTCTCCTAAATATTGGTGGAATGCTCAAAAGTATTGGCAATTAGATGCTAATCAGCAAAAAGCTTATGAAAACACAAAAAAGTATATAGTTTATGACTACTGTACTGATAGGAAAAGATACCCTAAACCTCCTCCAGAGTGCATTCACCCCTAACTGTTTTTTTCATTTAGGACTTCAGCAAGTTTTGGTGTAATACAATAAATAAAGCCTTGCTGCTTCCCATTTTAGGCATTAATATATTATTATCTTTTCATGCTAATCTTTTCCTTTTCTTTCCTTTTCTTTTTTGGCTAGATATTTTTAGAAAGAATTTCAAAATATAAATCTTGAGATTTTAAAATTTATATTGAGTCACCCAAAATCTCATAGCTTAGAGAAAGTAGTAGTAACACAGGAAAGAGAGAATTTAAGATAAATCATATGGATTTTAACAAAATCTTGAATTTTAAAATAACGTTATTTATAAAATCACAATAGTTTATTGTCATAATATGAATAGAAATCAACTCATGTATACGAGAAGTTTTATTCTTGTATCTAGTGATATACGAAAATGTGAGAAAGCTGTACCAAACTCTCTTGAATTTGAGATAAATCATATGGATTTCAACAAAATCTTGAATTTTAAAATAACGTTATTTATAAAATCACAGTAGTTTATTGTCATAATACGAATAGAAATTAACTCATGCATATGAGAATTTTTATTCTTGTATCTAGTGATATACGAACATGCGAGAAAGCTGTACCAAACTCTCTTTTGGGCCCGAGCAGGAAATTAAATATATATTCTAAAAGTCTGGGTTGTTTTATAGAAACTAAAGTTTAACAAACCAGGCTTTTCTAAGTTTGAAATTTAGTAAAAACGTTGACAAAGGTGTTTGCCTAGCAAACTTTGGCGCATACACGGCTAAGTGGATTATCTTTAAATGATGGCTATAATGCCAATGAACTATTAGTTTAATCGGCACCGTTGCTATCAACCGAAAAAAAGAAAAGAAAAAAAAAAAAAGAAAATCCGGATGGTGTGTGAGCTTTCTCCACCCTGGCCAACCTAACTCGCGCAATGCTCACTCTATCTCATTCGACTCCCACCCATTCATACGAATTTTTTTTTTCCTCTTTTGGTGTAAGTCAATTTACTTATCACTGATCGATATTTGAATTTCATTGGATTAATCCGATCTGAATATTGTTAGATCCATTAAGAGATTGAATTTCACAAATCTTATTTCTTAATTTTCATAATTCAAACCCGAAACATATAGAAGAGTGTAATGGCCAAACGCTGCACCCATAAAAATTTGGTCCATCCATATATTAACACAATATAATCATGAGGATGGTACAAAATTCATTCAACTTAAGACAGAAATCAACTCAAATCATTTTGGGTTTCAGGCATTTTGGGTACCTACCCATTTAGCCTTGATATATCTAGTCGTGTCGGTGAGGGCAGTCGGGGGGAGGTATGGGGTACCTTTTCCTATCAGTGCAATAGTCATATACTACATACTTATGTTTTCCTAAGCTTGTTGTTGATGAGCATCAATCGCCTATACTTTCTAGTATTCCACCAATATTTAGGGGACCGACAATCTCTGGCTGTGGAGCTGCAACCATCGAAGTTGAATCCTTGGAAATTAGCCTCGAAGGGTGCAAATGCCCAATTTGTCTTTTTTCTTCCTCCATCTGTTGCCCAATCCTCTCCATCCCACAATGTTCCCTCTATTCTCCTTGGCTTTGTTGGGTACCTCACTTTCTTACTTCTTTGGTTCTAGTAGAGTCTAATAGGTATATTGTCCACAAAAAAAGCTGAAAGACATACAAGGCATTAGTGTTCATTTCAGAATTTATGAGAGAGGGTGAGATTCTTACACGATCTGGTAAGCATTCCAGATAATTTGATAGGTGTGAAAATCTTCTGCAGGATTGAACCAAAGCCTCACTCTTTTGCTCCATCCCATTTGCTCTTGTTAACTGAAACGAAATTATATTCATTGTCAATTCTTGTTGGTTAGGCATAATAAGAATGTATATGTACCAAGTGAAAGATATATAGCATTGACCCTTTCTTGATATCAAATATTTGATTTATCTAAATTCAAAATAATAGATATTTTTGGTGGGCTGTTGATATATCACTACAACATGGATAGCTTTTAATGACAAAGATCAGTGAGTATCACGAAATGTTGGCCGCCACCATTGATGAGTCATTTAGTGGATGCCAAAATTGTCCATCGTAAAAAGTACGGCTTTAATGATAACAAAAAGTTTTGATCACCGTTAAATCAAACGTGAAAATAATGACCGCCACTAAAACTATTTTTAGTGACAAAGTGAAATTTTGACCGCCAGTATTTTTATTATTTTTTAATTTACTTATTTATAATAATTAAAATAAAATAATTTATTATATTGTGATATTATGAGATATATCACTGTAAATAATAAACAAAATATATCATTTATTATAAAATATATCATTTATTATTTAAAATTTTGTAGATTTTTTTTAAAAACAAAAAGGTTACTAAATTTTTTATTGCACCCAATAACTTCTATTTTCTATTTTTTCTCAAATATATTACTTAGTTACACTAAATAGGTATTGGTTAGCTAATATAATAAATGCTTAAAATATAAAAAGTATTATTAATAACAAATGGGGCTCTTTTTGATAAGTACAAAAATAAAAAGCTTATAACATTTTAAATATTTTATAAAGAATATATAAAAATTTAAAATTTTAACAAATATAAAAATTAAAAAAATAAACAACCCAATAATAAAAAAATATTATTAATAATTGTTAAAGAATATATAAAAAAATTAAAAATTTAATAAATACAAATTATAAAGTTTATAAAAAATTATATACAAAATTTAAATATTGTTTCACCTATTCCCTATATATATTTTTATTCTTATATTAGATATTAAATTTCATAAATTCTACAAAATCTATTATTATAATTTTCACTTCAAATATGGCTTCTCAATATTTAATTGTTGGTAATAACTAACTCAGGTTAAATTTTAGATTTATTATTCGAAAGAAAATAAAATATTAAATTATAACAAAAAGTAAGTTAATTTTAAAAATATAATATAATAATTTTGGGATTATAATATCACTTGAATCGATTATATTATACAAATGTTCAATCATATTATATATATGCAAAAAATATTATATAAAAAATATTAAATTAATTTTAAGAAAAATAAATAAATATCAAGTGATAAAATTAATTAGATAATTGATAAAAATATCATTAACATGACACGTCCATGGCATTAATCTCATGGAGCTCTTCTTTCTTTCTCCTTTATTAATAGCCAGACAATTTTGATATTTACGCGAAAATAATAAAGTTATATTAAACTCTCATGAATATGAAACTCTCTCCCATAATTAATATCTAAATTTTGTCGCCAATATATTTTAACCCTTTTTATGACAAAAAGGGTGATTGTAGAATTACCGGTATTACTCTTTTTATATGGTACCATCTTTTTTCGATCATAAAAATTATAAAAATATATACGTTCATAAAATTTTAAATATTAGATCGATCTTGAGTGCTCTACGCAAGGGTAATTTTTCTTTTTAGTTTGAGATATTTGTGTGGTTATGATAATAATAATAATAACTGAAAATTAATTATAAAATCATATTATAGGTACCGCACGAAATCATTAAGCAAGCATTATAACAATGATAACCCATTAACTGATGAGAGACTTTTCACTAATTTTGAAAATTTTGAAATACACCCAACTATTTTTGTAATTCAAAAAGTAGTCCTCCTTTTTAATATACATAACTGATGCCGGCCGATGACGGCCGTAGGGGGTAGGCAGGGCAAGGCCACGACGATCCAAAAGATTTCCTTTTTTTTTTTTTATTTCTTTTGGTTTGAGAGAGGCTATACCATTTTTTTTTATTATACAAAAATTTAAATATATAATTATCAGATTGGAATATGGGTGATTTATAGCATTAAACTGTTCTCTTAAGAACTTATTCGGTTTTTATACCCCCTCATGTCCCTCTTTCTCCGTTCTACTACAACCTCTCACTCTCTTGGATCTCCTCCTATCCATATTTTATGTATTTCTTACGATTTTTAATTTTTTTCAATTTAAAATTTATTTGGTGTGTTTATATTTTTAAATGTTTGGTTTCTTATTAATATTATGAAAAATTGATGATTTAATAATTTATAATTATTAAGAATTTATTATCTTATTTTTTCATTATTATGACTGTTTTTCATTTATATAGTAAATTTAAAATTATCATTTAATTATTCATTTTAATATATTTAATTTCATTACAAAATTTTCATTTTTTTTATTTTGACCCTTAAAAAAAAAAGGGGCTCCATCCTGACCGCTAGTAATTGTGTTTTCAAAGGTGAGGTACTATGAATTGTGGATATGGCCTCAACATATATTTATGAACAATCATCAAAGGTAAATCAGTCCGAGATTTTCTCAAGTTCCTCTTCCTATACTATTGTGGCGGCATTGACACTACATAGAAAGTGTAACAACTCCTGCAGTGTCCTTGCCTGGTATCAGAGGGAGAGAGAGGAGGGGGGGGGGGGAGAGAGAGAGAGAGAGAGTGAGTGAGTGAGTGAGGAACCGGAAGTTTTGTCCATCAAAAGCTGAACTTCCTTCCTTCATTCAAAGACGAGAAATGCTCCTTCTCCCATGAAACAACATTGTATCAAAGCCAACCTCCCTCCGTGCACCTGCAACCAGTCCACCTAGTAGGAGAAATGCAAAGAGACATAGGGAGAGAACAACCATATTATTTATTTTATTTTAACTCATAAATAAGCCATATTTTCTTTATGCATATGGTTCTTTTTCTGTCAAACACACATTCTTTAGGTATCAATATGGATTATTTATGAGTTAAAATAAAATAAATAATATATATATATATATAAGCTACTCAAGCGTTCCTTTAAAAAAAAACTTATGAAGAAGTAAAACTCTGTTTGAATTTTTGATAATTGTAGTGCCAGGTGGAGAAACTTGGGACCCATGCATTGTTGTCATGACCATAGCCGAAAGATTTGTAGTTATCTTGACAATTTTTGACCTTGAATCCATTACAACTGAGGTGATGAATCAAGATTAATGGTGTATTTAGGTCAAACCATGAAATTTTATTTGCACTATGATCATTTTAAAACTGTATCAACCATGACCACTCTTGCTGTAAAATGGATGGTTTACATCAATTATCTATGCCCAAGAATAGGCCAAACCCCAACTCTTCCTATCAAGCAAACCCGGTCCTTCAAAAATTCTTCGTAAATATTAACCAAACAGCCACAATACGTACTTAAGCCTAGGGGATCTTTTACAATCCATTTATGGGCAATAATACCCATAGTGTGCACTGTGTACCCATCGCATTCTTATTCAACTCATCATTTTCCTGCACACGAAATAATAAATGATTCATGGCCCTTCAATGACAATCTAATACTCGAAATCTACTTAGGTCACAATGTTCAGAGAGACATTGCCTTTTCGTAAACCTTTTGAGACTCCCCAGTGCCACATACATGGCCTCTAAATCCCCCCCCCCCGAAAGTTACTATTTATTAATTTTCTTTCTTTTGAGGAAATCTAGTTTCTAATCTTATGTATTTGGACCAGACTAAACCTTATTGTGTCTTCATTATTCTTTGGCCTTCCAATTTTTTCAAAAAGTTACTATTTTTTTATTTGTTTATTTCTTGTTTTCTTTTCACCAGGTCGTGTCTATATATACTCCCCAAACATACACAATGAGGCAACACAGTTAATAAACGAAGACACAGACAAAGATTCGTGTCCTTAGATATGAGTGTTTTCGCACTAAGTTTCTTTGGGTTTCTCCTAGTTTGTGGAGTGCTGGCAGATGCAAGGGGTGATGTACCCTTTGGTACTAACTATTTTGCTCAATGGGGAAACAGCCATGTCATGCCTTTGAATCAAGGGAGAGAAGTTCAGCTCTATATGGACCAAACTTCAGGTCTCTCTCTCTCTCTCTCTCTCTAATGTTTATTATGTCCTATGGGTAATTGCTTCTTCTTCTGTTTTGACGTAGATTGTTACCAAAACTTGTAATTTATCTTTGTATATTCAAGAAGACATGGTTTAGTTACAAATCATTTAGTACATTACATAAATCTTAAATTCTTGTTTTTTTTTTCTTCAGGAGAAAATTTTCATATATATCTCTAATCTGATCATAGATTTTTAATAATCTGTATACTATAATCTGTATTGAGCTTTCGTATTAATAAAAGTGTATCAAGTACAAAATATATTATGTTTAGGTAATAGGTTGATTACTAACATGCCCACCTACATTAGGACTTAACAAAATTTGTTTGATACAAAAAGGATTTTGTCCCTATAACCTCTTTTTTCTCCAATATTGTTTATGCTAATATACTTGATGTAATATTGCAGGCGCTGGATTTGCTTCCAAGCAATTCTATAGCTCTGGCTTATTTCATATGAAAATAAAGTTGCCGAGCAAAGATACATCGGGAGTGGTAACAACTTTCTATGTAAGATCGATACTCTTTTGTTTCATCAATCTTTGCTTCAAAACTTTTAATAAAATTTTAGATGATAATCAATATATTCAATTTCTTCAAAAATTATTGATTCGCTATAATTTTGTTGCGGTTAATAACAGGAACAAGTGAAATACATGAGGAACTAGATTTTGAATTTTTGGGCAATCAAGAAGGGCATCCCATTGCATTGCAAACAAATGTGTTTGTTAATGGTGTAGGCGGTAGGGAGCACAAAGTGAATCTTTGGTTCGATCCTTCTGAAGATTTCCATACCTATGAAATCCTGTGGAATCCATATCAGATTGTGTAAGAACAATCTTTCTCTCTCTCTCTCTCTCTCTCTCTCTCTCTCATAAATTTGAAATAATGTGATACTGAGGCCTTATATGTCTTTCAGATTTTTTGTGGACCAAATACCCATTAGGGTCTTCAAGAACAAAAGAAGCATGGGAGTGAGCTACCCAACAAGGCCAATGAGAATAGAGGCAACCATATGGAATGGAGAGGATTGGGCAACTGATGGAGGCAAAAGGAAGATAAATTGGTCATCTGCACCCTTCAACGCTTATTACCAAGGGTTCAACATTGATGGTTGCAGTTCTACAGCCAGAGACTGTCATTCTCCTAAATATAGGTGGAATGCTCGAAAGTATTGGCAATTAGATGCTAATCAGCAAAAAGCTTATGAAAACACAAAAAAGTATGTAGTATATAACTACTGCACTGATAGGAAAAGGTACCCTAAACATCCTCCAGAGTGCATTCACCCCTAACTGTTTTTTTTTCATTTAAGACTTCAGGAAGTTTTGGTGTAATACAATAGATGAAGCAGGGAAAAGGTGCCCTAAACCTCCTCCAGAGTGCATTCACCCCTAACTGCTTTTTTTTTCATTTAAGACTTCAGGAAGTTTTGGTGTAATACAATAGATGAAGCCTTGCTGCTTCCCTTTTTTATGCATTAATTATTATATTTTCATGTTAATCTTTTCCTTTTTCTTTCCTTTTCTTTTTTTTTTTTGGCAATTTATTTTTAGAAAGAATTTCAACAATTAACTAATTCTTTCGATATTCTTCCCTCTGAGTTAATAATTCTCTTAACTCATGCATCCGAGAATTTGTATTCTTGTATCTAGTAATGTAAGAAAATACGAGAAAGCACTAATCCTCTTTTGTATCAAAAATCCTCTTTTGTATCAAACTCTCTATTGGGCCAGAGCAGGAAATTAAATATATATATTCTAAAGTCTGGGTTGTTTTATAGAAACCAACAAAGCTATTTAGTAAAAACGTTGATAAAGGTGTTTGCCTATCCAACTTTGGTGTATACACGGCAAAGTGGATTCAAATCTATCTAAGTCCATCAGATACCAATGCCTGTACATGATGACTATAATGCCAATGAACTATTAGTTTAACCCGCACCTGTCCTTTTTTCATTTTTTTTTTTAAGTTTCAAGTTTAAGTGTTTACTATTAACCAAAAAGAATAAAATAAAATAAAAAATGAGAACCGGCTCTAATGGAATGTGTGAGCTTTCTCCACCCTCGGGCGGGCCCCTAGCCAACCAAACTCATGCGATGCTCACCCAGCCCAAATTTTGTCCTTGTTCTATCTCATTCGACTCCCGTGCATCCATACAGATTTTTTTTTTTTTTTTTTTTTTATCTTTTGGTGTAATCCGATTTATTTACCCCTGATTGATATTCGGATTTAATTTAACTAATTCGATCTAAATACTATAAAATCTATTAATAGATTTGCTTTTCCAAACTCTATTTCTTTACTTCCAAGATTTATAATTAAGAGAGTATAATACTCTATCGCTACATTCCTAAAAATTTGGTCCATGCATATATTAACACAACATTTTCATAAATATTAATAATTATGAGGATGGTACAAAATTCATTCAACTTAAAACAGTTATCCACTCAAATCATTTCGGGTTTCAGGCATTTAGGGTACCTACCCATTTAGCCTTGATATATCTAGTCGTGTCGGTGAGGGCACTCGGGGGGAGGTATGGGGTACCTTTTCCTATCAGTGCAATAGTCATATACTACATACTTTCTTGTGTTTTCGTAAGCTTGTTGTTGATGAGCATTTAATCGCCTATACTTTCTAGTGTTCCACCAATATTTAGGGGACCGACAATCTCTGGCTGTGGAGCTGCAACCATCAATGTTGAATCCTTGGAAATTAGCCTTGAAGGGTGCAAATGCCCAATTTGTCTTTTTTCTGCCTCCATCTGTTGCCCAATCCTCTCCATCCCACAATGTTCCCTCTATTCTCATTGGCTTTGTTGGGTACCTCACTTTCTTACTTCTTTGGTTCTTGTAGAGTCTAATAGGTATATTGTCCACAAAAAAGCTGAAAGACATACAAGGCATTAGTGTTACATTTCAGAACTTATGAGAAAGGGTGAGATTCTTACACAATCTGGTAAGCATTCCATAGAATTTGATAGGTGTGAAAATCTTCTGAAGGATTGAACCAAAGCCTCACTCTGTGCTCTCTATTGCCTACACCATTAGCAAACACATTTGTTTGCAATACAATGGGCTGGCCTTCCACATTACCCAAAAATTCAAAATCCAATTCCTCATGCTCTATCCCATTTCCTGTTGTTAACTGAAACGAAATTAGATTGATTGTCAATTCTTCTTGGTTAGGCATAATAAGAATGTATATGCACCAAGAGAAAAGGATATATAGCATTGACCCTTCGATATCAAATATTTGATTTATCTAAATTCAAAATAATATATATTTCTTGGTGGGCTCTTAATATATATATTTACAAACAAACATCAAAGCAAATCAATATGAGATTTTCTTAGGTTTCTTGTCCTATTATTGTGGGGGCATTGATCTTACATAGAAAGCTGTAACAACTCCTGCAGTGTCCTTCCCTGGTGTCTTAATTTTCATTGCAAAGAACCCAGATCTATAATTTAGCTTCGAAGCAAATCCTGCACCTGCAGCATAAGATCAATCGAATTATTTCAAAATAATAAAAACAGAAAAATAAAGGACATAACCTAAAACTTCAGAATTTGAAAAATTACAAATTTCCAAAAACAGGAGTCTTATGAGATGCTGGGAATTCTTTCAGTCATATTGATTTATGTTATTGTCTTACCTCACGAAATATATACATGTATATTAATTTTCGTTATATGGACACTTATTTCAAATGATAGTAGAATCACTCCATTCAAACAGAGAGAGAGGAAGAGAGAGAAAAGAACCGGAAGTTTTGTCCATCAAAAGCTGAACTTCCCTTCCTCCATTTAAAGATGCGAAATGCTCCTTCCCCCATGAAACAACATAGTTGGAGTCAAAGCCAACCTCCCTCCGTGCATCTGCAAGCACTCCACCAAGTAGGAGAAATGCAAGGAGACTTAGTGAGAGAACACCCATATTTATCAAGAGTCTATCTTTATTTTCATTTTATCTTATTGTATTTTGATTTATTTTTGGCTTAGACAGTATTTAGCTCTTGTCTTTGGGTTTATATAATCTCAAGTGTATAAGTAGCCTACGTCCATACGCATGCATGTGGGAGTCATTTAGACGATTTAGACGATTTGATTTAGTAAAGGTTCACGTAACGATGTTAAAAGGGGCAATAATTGTGTGACAAACAAAACATCAAAACCTAGCCCAAAAAAAACCAACAGACAATTAGCCTACTGAGATGTGGTGCTAAGTCTCTTAACCAAAATTTTGAGTTCGATTCGCGACTTGGATATGAAAAAAATTACGTTAGGAGGGTAGTCCCCTTAAATGGACCGTTGTAAGTTCTGAACCAAATTAGTCAAAATATAACTCTGGATACCGATTAGTATAGTACAAAAAAAAAACTAACCCTAAAAATAAACAGCACTCTTTTTCTTAATTCATATGCCCACCTCACAATATTTAAAAAAAAAAAAAAAAAGAAGTTATATATTAGGATTTTTTGCTTTGGGCGAGGGGAAATGAAAGAAAAATAATATTATAAATACATAGAAGATAACAAAAAAAAATGAAAAAAAAATCAGCAATATTTGAAGACGATGACTGCAATGATAAATAGAAGAAAACTTATGAGAAATCATTAATCTTTTTCAAAGGTTATAAAACCCAAATATTTCGAATGTTCTCTCATGTAAAAATTTTTGAATTTTGAAATATTTAAAAAAAAAAAAGATGAAATATAAAATAAAAAGAAATATTATTTCTTCGTCAATTTTCATAGTTATAATCGGGATCAAAATTTTTTTCACTAACCCACGTTTCGGCATGAATCACAAATTTAGAAAACGGTGGTATGGTAAAATTATTGATCATATAATTCTCAAAATTTCAAAAGAATACAAATCAAATATACTCCTAATTTGAGTTATTCAGTATCTTTTATTCATAAAATTACTTTCCAATTTTTCTATTATTTCACTTCATTAATTAAAAATTATCATATAACGAGGAAATGGGCAAGCTGAATACGGACATTAAATTTCTGCAAAACTGAAACTCTATAATATATATCCATACAGTTCTTATAAGAACACCCGAATGATAAAAAACTCTTATTTAAATGTTTTATCAAAATTTAATGTTTGAATTTACATGAAAATATATTTTTTTAATTTTCACGACTCTTATGTAACTGGTATATATATATATATATATATATATGCGCATATATTTGGCACCAGAGAGTTAACAAGAATATCTCTTAAGAGCAAAACCTGAAATTTCTTGGGAACGTGTCTTTCTGTTTTTCTCTGGCTTTTTGAACTCTGGTTTCGTGTGGGGATGATCAGTAGAAGCCATGCAAAATGAAAGGAAAAGTTGCTTACCAGGTTGAATAGAGGGCAATGATGCAAAAGCAATCAACATCGCGTGTCAACCCGTCAATGACACTTGAATATCATTTTAATCTGCTTTCTAATTATATTTAGCAAAAGATTTGATCACTCCATATAGAGTTAACATAATTAATTAAATTTTTTCGATCAAAAGTAATTTTAAAATAGAGATTATTTATGATTGTAATACAATAATTTAATTTTTGCTAATTATTTCTATTATTAACAAGTATTACAAAAATTAAAAAATAAAAAATATATTTTTTTTCACATTGCATTTTTCTAAATTCTTACTCTTCTTCATAAACTACCACTCTCTTCTTTTTCCTTTTCTTCTCAAACTATCTCCTCTTTAAAATGTTGACGTCTTGGTTTCGATCGATCTCTCTCCTTCCCTTTTTTTGTAATTTTTGTATCTCTCTCTCTTTGAATCCGTCTCGTGATTGGCCATTTCTCTCTTTCTCTATTTTGCTCTCACTTTCATTCTTTTTCTCTTAGATTTTGTTGAGTGAGGTGTAAGTAATTTACACTTACTAATCTTTGGAGCAATCAAACATGAAAACTTGCTAGAACTCTATATTAGACTAATACTGCAACCTCCTAATCTCAAGTAGAATCCCCCACCCCACCCCCCCTCCAAAAAAAAAGAGAGAAAATGTTCTCACCCAAAAGAAACTTCTTAACTGTAACAGCTGCGAGCACACGAAAATTCCTAGGAATATTGCACAAAGTAGACAAAAGGAGAAAATATTATATTAATCAAAATCAAAAGATTTCATGAAACAGGACACTACTACAAAAGGCTGACTAAGCATATCCGATCTGATCTACAGGCACAGAGTTTTCTGATTAATTATGAATTGAGAGATATTATATTATAACAAAAATGTTTCAGCAGCATCTCTATAATTGAATTTAATCGTATATAATTGTATATATACATTTTTTCTAACCGGACCCACAGGTATATCTATTCACTCCCGTCCCGGTGTAACACATTTTTTTTTATTACACACTTTTTAATGATAATGATATACACATTTTTTTATTTCTTTTGGTTTGAGAAAGGCAATACCCATTTGGAGAAATAGTATCCAAAGTCGAAGGTTGTGATTCTAATAAGGTTGAGGCAGAAGAGGTCAAAAGAGATAACGTGATGGTAGGAATTTCCCATGTGTACTAGAATTTTCCATTTATTTCTCTTTCTTTTATGTTAATGTATGTTACCGGTGAGTTTTTACTTCTTGTGATAGCAACAGCATGCCAAAAAAATGACCCGGAGAACACATTTTGCAATTTTCAAATCGCAAGGGTACCTTTTTAATCGTGTCAATCACGAAGTGTCTCTGTAACATGTGGGGTTTAACATTTAAGAACTAAGATGAATGGGGTTTAACATTTAAAAGACCACAAAACCCCCAACTGAAACGGTCGAAATTGAGAGGGCGAAAGCATGTCCCGGAAAAAAAACCCCTCCACAGCGAAAATCTTTTGCTGGGTTTCCATTCGGGGATCCGATTTTTGGCATTTTTCTTGGCCTCCCCATAAACCCCAATCATGGGTTTTGGTGGTTCTGTTCAGAGCACTACCATTTCAAACTTTGTAGCCAAAATTCTACGGGTGAAACCATGCTTCTTCCTTTTCCCCTCATGTGCTTCTTCCTTTTTCCCCTTATGTAGGAAATTTGCCATGAATTTGGAGACTTTGAATAATGGGTTTTGTGTAATCTGGCGGATTGCAATTCATGTATGCGTGTGCGTGTTACTAGGCTGTTGAAAACATCGATATTGATGGTCAATTGCTTTCTCTTTTCAGGGAAGTCGTTGGGATTTTTTTATTTTTGAAATTTGGGATTCTTCCTCGTGGGTGGAAGAATTTGCATTGAGCTAACAATGGAGGAATCTCTGTCGGATCTTTATCCCTTAAAAAGTTTGCAGATAGGGTGAGATTCTCTTAGAATATATCTGCAAAATCTAATTGATTTGTGTGTGTTTCGTTCTTGTGTTTCCCTTCTATATAATGATGTCACTCAAAATACATCATACTGCGGTCTGAAATATCATTCCACATATGAAGATACATGCCATGATGTGACACATACAGTAGGCAACAACACCATAAATTTATAAACATTGTATTACTATGTTAAGATACATAGTGCTGTACCATTTCCTGTTCAAATGATGTTTTTGAATGTGCATGATTCAAAGTTATGGCTTGCTATCATATCCCGTTCCCTTAGTTGGATAGTAAAAAATTGATGGTTTCAAACATTTTGTACATCAAATTTTATTGAGCAACCAATTTTGCTTTACTTCGTTGCAGTGAGGAAGCATGATTTTGTAGTTGGGTTGGCAATTGTGTTTGCTTAACTTATTGATGCTAAAATGCAGTAGCATGTAGGTTTACACAAGTGTATCCGAAGAACAGATTTGTTTACTGCATGTATAATATGATAGGCATTTGTGTTGTCACATTAAACAAACATATTTAAATGACATACTAATGCATTGGCATGCTTCTAGATTTGACTTAGTTCACACTTCGTACATCTGTTCAAAAGAGACCATTTAAATGAAGGGAGTCATCTCACTAAATTAATAAAATATTTGTAAGCACTACACATAAACGGTCATATCATTTTCATGTCATATTATAAACAGATGTTAAATGTATTAGCCCAGACCATTTAACTAGAGATATTAAGCCGGCCAGATATGCATAGTGCAAGCTATTTCTTGTGCGTCCACCTAGACCATGATTTGCACAATCAACTAAACAATTATAATTTGTTCTTATCCCATATTCAGTTTGGATCCTGTTTTCTATTTGCAACCAATTTTACCACCCTATCCATCAGTTGCTTTCTTGGAGCAATTTGACTATAAGGCTGGCCTCGTAATCTGTTGCACTGTTTAGGGTTTCTGTAGTTGGTTAACTAGCAACAGTGTATAATTTTTGTTTAGCCTGTGATCTTTATGAGCATCTGGATAGTTCAACTTGGACAAGTATAAGCTGGGCGGTGCCATGTATTTATCTCTACAGTGAAATTAGGCATTGAATGTCCTTAGTCCTACAGTTGTTCAATAGTCATAACACTTCCCTTATTACATGATTCCTATAGGCCATTTGGCAATATATTTTCTGCAGTAGCCTCCTTAGGAGCTGGGAAGGTCCCTTGTTTGACTGTCTTACCCACTGAAGCAACTTCACCAGTAGGGCTTTTACTTTGATTCTACAATACTGTCCATCAGAGTTAGGAGGCACCAAATTGTGGATGTTGGGAACTTGGGATTGAAGCCTTTTAAGAGGATGTGAGGAAAAGAGAAGAGGGTTGAGAAGGAAGTGTACAAATCTATTTAGGATGGACACGAAACATGGGACATATGACAACACAAACCCAACAAGATGCATGGACACATCTATAGAAATTTATGTGAATATATATCTTTGAGTATAAAAGCAAAGATAATATGTGAAAATATTTAATAACATGATGATTAGTATAACATTTGTAGTCAATTGTATATATTCATCCTCTTTTCTAAAAATTAAAAGAAAATGAGAAATGAAAAGATCTTTATTAAAAAATTACAAAAAAAAAAAGAATGGATCCACAATTTCCTACAATCCTAGCCACATCCAAGTTGGTTGGTGTCATGTCCTATCTGTGCCTTAATCATATCTTGTATCCAGCATCAAAATTAATAAATTCTGATTTGGAGACAGTAGTCAAGTAGTGTGTTGCCGCTTTAGTGGAAATTCTTGTGGTGTAGGAAATAAAGGTAGAAGGGTGGGATGAAAGAATGAAGTAATGAGAGTTAATATATATATATTTTTTTTGGAGGATTTTGAAAGGGACTTCTGGCTATACTTGTTTCATTTGATACTTTTGTCATTTTATTAAGAAGTTAAAAGAGGATAATTTGTCCCTCTATTTGCAACTTTCATCTTCATCCTTGCCAAATAAAGTTTTCAGTTATTGAAAAAAAAAACAAAGGGCATATTTTAAGGC
Source organism: Dillenia suffruticosa (assembly GCA_033439265.1). Taxonomy (NCBI): domain Eukaryota; kingdom Viridiplantae; phylum Streptophyta; class Magnoliopsida; order Dilleniales; family Dilleniaceae; genus Dillenia; species Dillenia suffruticosa. The sequence continues at coordinate 21,998,073 of JAVTVX010000020.1, read as the reverse complement.
TGTACTATAAGGGAATATGGATTCGCTATAGATAATGTTGCCACCAATCCCCATGTTTCCTTAAAAGTTTCCCTGAAGCTTGGAACCAACTCTTCCATGTATTGGAACAGCAAATTAGATCAATCAGTTGAGTTGTCTCTCTGCATTGCTAAATATGTGATGATTAGATGACGAGGAACCATCCTCCATGCATTAAAAATGATGGAAAATGTTAGCTTAAAATGTGCGGTTCTAGTGTTGTATCTTGAAATTCATGTCTTTTAAGGTGATATGTGTCCATGTTGGAGAATTTAGTACCAGAATGATTATTCGAAATTTCAGGACTTTATGCAACAGCCTTTAAACCATGTAAATTGTCTTCCAAACTTCACATACCAATCTTAGTTGATAGCTGTAAATGTTTATAGATTCATCTCGTTTTTTCCCATATGTAGGGACATAAAATCGTATCTTTCACAGGATTATTTGTATTTTGCCCAATCAGTGGAACATTTCTAATTCTGGTTGATAATCAGTCATGGAGGATGAACAACCACTCCAGATCAACTCATCTATGGGAATTATTGCTTGCAAAGGTTTTTGTTTCTTATCCTCTGGGTCATATGATAATTTGTGCTGCTAAAGTCATGTCTTTTACTCATTCTGTTATTTACTTGCAGTGCGGAATGTCCCCATTTAGAAATACCAGATCGCTGCTTAGTGCTTCAAATTTTGGCCCTTAAGATGCCTGAATGAAATCCTCCAGTGATGAAAGGAAGAAATTACTAAGGTGGTTGTCCGTAATAAATTCCAGTTGGAAAACGAAGCCTCTGTTCTCTTTTAGGGATTTGCACAAAGCCTTGCATGGTTTCATTGTGTTTGAAGTTGCATGGAAGGATGTAAATTGTATCAATTAGTTGAATGAACTTCAGGTAAAAATGCAAATTAATCTCCCATCATCTTTTTGAGGTATGAATTAATCTGCATGGAACAATATTCATGGGTGTTTCATGTTAATTCTTTGTCTGGACAAAAATATATGTAGGCATCCTTGTGTTATTGATAGAAGATTAGGTCATTTGTGCACATAGATTGTTGCATTGTGGAGTGCTATTTCCCCCTTTTGAAATTGTAGCTTACTGCAGTGATAGTGCTTCATGATCTGGGGTTGGGATAACCTTTCATTACCTATAATGACTTTATCAAGTTTTCTGACAACAACTCATCCAGATATTTTTAGTATATTTACAACAAAAGTATGTTATTATTGTTATTCAATACTTTGTCTTTGTGCTTATAACTTGTGAGTTTTACCCTCTAGGCCTTGTTTGGATGGCTGATGGGACAAGAATAAATTTGGTGCCGCGTCAATACATATAATTCTTGGGGGTGACTTGTCATATGTGTTCCCTAATTTGCATCATGCTAAAGAGTCTTGCAATAAATGGAAATGAAGAAACAAAAATTATTCCCAGGAAGATATCTTTATTTTTTATATGGCTTACACAGAAACATGTTGTATAATCATGTCTGAATAGTAATGCTTTTAAATATTTCAATAACAGTAAAATGAAGGTCCTTTCCGGATGCACATCACACATTGAGAAAAAGGCACAGGCCATGGCAATCCTGTGCTGAATGGCATATGCTATATGGGGGTCTGAAGTTTGAACTAACACGTGTAACTAATTTACCCGTAAAAGGAGAAAATGAGCTTCTTCAATCCCAGTAGATAAGACAGAAGAGGATTTGCATTTTGAAGTGAAATTAGTTGTTCGCATATCCTTAGATGCAATGACTAATCCAGAATCATAATACATCTCAGGAGTGTTGTCATTTGATTATGGAAGAGCATTGAAAACTCAATGCATGGAAGACTATTACTAGATGCTCTACGCACCATGCAAGATTTTTTTTTTCCTTTTCCAAAAAAGTTTTAATTTCTTAAATGCAGATAAAAGAAAAAAAGAGGGCAAAATATTATATTCCTCTTTGTTTCTGGTACTAGAATGATAAATTTAAAAACAAGAATACAATAAAATAACAAAATAAATGAAAGAGTTTTGTTTATTAGGCTCACATATCTACTGTTGCTAATAATGCAAACCTACTCAACACTATATCCTATTAGATCTTGCAACCAAAATGAACATGTAATTTCTTTTATTTTATTTTATTTTATTTTTTATATGAGGGCCAAACTTAGCAATCAGGTTTAGCAGTCAACAATAGAGATTTTTGGGAAGGGGAGGGCAGCAGTATATGTGAAGGACAACTGACTGCTCAGGTAGAGGCTGCATTAAACACACTGCAGTTTGGTCTTGCAGGCATTCAGACACCAAACTTCTCCTGTTTTTATCTGGATGCTTTTAGTACATATTCTGAACTCCTAAGCCCATTGTACCATGATCAATGTCATGTCATTTCATTGGAAATTGAGCATTTGAAAAATACACTATGGGCACAATGGTAGTACACCTGTGATAATGTGCGGTTGAGATAATGTGCGGTTGAGACATTGTTTTCTAATATTTATTATGCGAGTTCATTTTATGTCTTAGTCTAGCCTTTTGGAGTGCGTTTCCTACAGACAGATACATCAATGGCTTTAAAAGTAAAATGTATGAGAAAATGGGAATCCCACAGCATCGACCAAGCATTGAGCTCTATTGAAGTATGGTTCTCCAGCACCACAGCTGAAACACAGACAATGATGCACAATTTAATTATATTGCATGACAAAATTCCTTCTCGCTCTTCATGGGGAATTAAGATTGATTCACGGGATTTATTATTAAGTGATACATCTCAAGCTTCAGTACTATCAGAAGATGTGTTCTTTGATGTTAGAGAATGCACTAGTGATTCAAGTCATGGAACCTATGTGGAACATCTTCTTGGAGAACAAATGGATGAAGCAAAAGAGTCATATATGGAAAATGGTGATGACGTTGAGTTCATGCAAAATGAGGACAAGCTGTTGCAATTTCAATTCACCAACAGAAATTTACCGTTTATTCCAAAGAAGATAATTAATTCTAATTTGAAGCTTCTGACTTTACTGGAGTCTGGCCTTCCTTCTTGGGTAATTTCGTACTATCTTATCCTCTATGCTCTAAAGTGTATCGTCCCTGGATGAGGCCTTTAGCAAGAACTCTGTATATACTTATTTCACTGGTGACTATGATGATTGGGTTTTATGATCTCTATATGAATGTACCACTTTTGAAGGAATGCACTAAACTTTTCAGAATTAGCCTTAGCTTTTTGATTGGAGATATGAGAGTTTTTCCTGAACAGATTGCTAAAATCTGATAGGGCTGGTTAGAGTTTTCCCATAATCTATTTTGGTGGAACTAAACATTTGCTGTTCAAGAAGGTTTTATTGAATAGACCATTTGACTCAATCTTCGTTATATCCCATTGATTTCACACATGCAGCATATGCTTAAGTGTAGATTGTCACGAAATGAGTGGGACTGGCTTCGAAGTATCCTCGAAGACATGTAGTTCTCTGCATAAGGGTGGCAGTTGCTAGTAGAATTTAATCAAGTCTGTATTAGCTTAATGTTAGTTTGGCAAACTTTGTTTTCTAGATTTACCTTGCTAAGAATGGAAACACAGTTTTTTGCTGGCCTTAGCTTTCGCCTGTTTTTTGGATCCTGGAATTAAAAATCAATAGTCTACCTGTTGGGCTCTGGAAGTCTGATTAAAGTTACAAATTTTTATTGGAAATGCAGCATATACAACCACTGGAGTGAAATGTTATGGCAAGCTTGTTGCTTTCTCCGGTTAGCCCATCATAATTGCTTTCTCTGGTTGCTTTCTCTTGAATATCGTCCCATAAACATTTTCTTCAAAATTTTGCAAATAACTTAGATTTGGAAATGGGACTTAGGTATCTTGCTTGGATGGAATTGGAGGCTGCTGCCAGATCAGATGTCGACTTTTTTCTTTCTTTCCAAAAATATGGAGAAGAAAAAAAATAGAAACAGTTTCACATCATTAGCGTATATGAACCGGCCATCTTTATAAGGTTGCACACCTAGAGGATTGAATTCTAGTCTTGCATGTGCCTCCCCCAAGTAGATGCATACTGTATGCAAGTGAATTAATATATGAGAATGTATTTAATTTTCTGTATTGACAAATTAGTTGAGGAAAACTAGAAATGTCAAATCCAATTAGTATCTCGCTATTATAATGATCTTCCTCATATTTGCAGGTGGAATTCGGAGAATGCAGCCGTTGCAAAAAGATTTATATGTCCCCAGACAACTCACGAACGTCAAGGGGCATGTACTTGATTGGCAGCCATGCAAAATGGGTCCTCCAATTCCACGCAACTCCTCTTTTGTAGGTGATCAAAGAACTTGTATAGTAATAGATTTTAGGTTTCTTTGTCTATGCAGTAATCAATTACCCATTAAAGGTATACCTTGTACAATTCAGATTTTGCTTGCATAAAGTTGTGAAGAATGACCAAATGTAATTATGCATAATAGTTTTTGTTACAAGGATGAAAGAATACATTCTAAAGGGAGGACCCCAGGTGTGGAAGCTTTATGAAAAGTATGTTGTGATTATGGGTTGGACAACTTAGGATTGGACTGTATATTCCACAATAATTTATAGTTGGATTATGCGTTTTAGAATTTATTAGCTTGATATTTTGTTAATAATTAATTATCTGATGGGGTCCCTGATGGGATAGTCTAGTGTTTATAACCCCCTTCCCTCAACTAATGGGGTCAATATAATGGGACAGCCTAGTGTTTATAACCCCCTTTCCAATTTGAATTTCGATTCTATTTTGGAATTAGCTCATAGTTAGTGTGGTATAAGAGGAGTTGGTCTATAGGAAATTGTTTTCTTTTTATAAGTATTATAGTGTATTTTATTCTTTCATGTGTACAAATATATGACAGCTGAGTGTTATTTACTCTAGCAACTCACAAAATTCCTAGTCTATTCTCTAGTTAGAATCCAGGTATCTCAATCGGAGACTTTTGGCAAGTATCAGTTTATTAGAGGTTATATCAAACGAGTTACATGGAATAGAAGATTGAAGGACAGAAGTTTCAGAGATAGGTGTTTACGGACGTTCCCGATATCGTGAGGGAGATCAGAACTTTAGGGAAAACCCGAGGGAGATTACTGTTGTGGAAAGGAAGACAAGAAAGGGGGTTAGCCAGATTTCAAGAAGAATGACGCTTAAGTTGAAGGAATTAGAGATGGCAGCCGTAGATGTAATCAAGAAGCGAATCATTGATAGAGAGGCATTACTATTCCTGAGACAAATTCGCCTGAGATCGATGGAAGCAAGCTTTTTAACTACTCAGGACTTGAGTAACTCAAAAGGAGGCGAGGTAGATATCACTTTGAAATATAATCCTGCCGCTAGATCCTTTGGTGCTGGTTAAGCATGTCTTCCAACGGAATTGGCTGGGGATGGTAATATCGATGCGACCAAAAAATCCAATCAGATACCCAAAAACGGGGGTTAGGGTTGGATTAGTATCAGATTTATAATCGGGTCAATTTGAATATGGATTTAGGTTATATATAATCGAACCCAATAACTATTTATAATATCATAATATTATATTATTAAATTAAAAATAATTTTTAGATTTTTTTGTAAGTTTCATTCTCATTCTCTTTTAAACAAACACTGATTTTGGATAAACATTGTTTTTCATTGCCCAAGTCGCTCAGCCTCTCACCACCTTTCTGTCGCCTCTAAAACTGAGATTCGCTTTCCCCCTCATCGCCTCCTTCATCTGCCACCACCAAAGTCTAGCCTCACTTTCTTCTTTTATCCTCTTTATCCTTTTTTTTTTAATAAGAATTTAAATATAAAATTATTAAATTACGAAAAAAAGATTTATACTACTAAACTATCCCCTTAAAAACTCCTTCATCCTCTTTATCGTCATATCTCTTTACCAATAATTTTTTAATTCAACAATTAAACCCTCTTTCATATATTAGATATAACTAGAGTAATCAAAATAATCTCTATTATGGACACCCCGGATTATAATTTATTTGTCCCCAATAAGACAATCTAGTAGTACAAAACTCTCCTTCTCCAATCTGATAATCTCAAATTCAAATTTTTATATAATAAAAAAAATAATTTATTTTTCTAGTTATTACCAAAGTTTGAAAATTATCTTTGGATAATTTCAGATGACTACATGTATTCTACTACTTTTTTAAAATTTTTTGAATCTTTATTTTATTTTCAAAAATATCGGTTTGATGAGTCAGGTACGGTCGATTTAGGGTTGAACTAGATCAAGTTTTGAGAAATGTATTATATATCAAATCATATTAAATTTTAGGGAAAAAAAATCCCAAAGAGTTGGTTATAGTTTTCTATTTTTTTTACTCAAATTAGTTTAGGGTCAGATATGGATATCACAGTTAGAGTTTATGATCGAATATATGGTTAACACGGTATGATTTATAACCGATCTATTGTCATCCATTGAATTGGCTTTTGTCAACTAGGAAGAGTGCTTTTTATCTTAAAATGATGAATCGAAAGAACGAGAGTTTTCTTATAAAAAAAATTTAATAATAATTTAAATCAAATTAATTAAAATATACCATCAATACCACGATACTATCATCATCGGGGCTCTTTCCTAAAATTACATTAAAAATTCATATAAACCCCTTCCCCCATTGAGTAACAAATCTGTAAGAGTAGAGGATTATGTGCAATAATTGAGCACCGCCCACGTGATTCCAATGGCTTCAGTATCTTTCTTGATTTATTAGGCTTATGGTCCTACAAAATTAGAATTCCATTTGATTTTAACAAATGGTTTGAGGATGCCTTTTTTTTTATACCAAAAAACAAGAAGATTATATAAAAAAAATATTCTTTTTAAAAAAATTCTTAATTATAATATAAAAATATCCATAATTTTCATTTTGAAGTGGGATATAAATTATTTTTAATTAAAAAAATTCGGTAATAGAATAATATCGTGTTAATACAACTATCTATTTCTAAACTATTTTATTTTAGAGAAAACTTTGATCATCACAATAATATAACGAATAAAACTTCTTTGACCTGAAATAATTTAAAAATAATTCAAAATATAAAATTTTTATGATTTTAAGTTATAATTAAAATATTCCCGATAATTAATTTGATCTAAAATTGATGGTTTAATCCGATCAAAATGTAATGTGTGAAAATTTATATTAGGCCACCATAAGGCATGATTCCTAGACTAGATTCTGCATGTGATTAAGGTCCCGTCATGATTTTTTTTTATTTATGAATAATTTGAATCCTAAATTTCAATATTAAAAAATCGAGATTGTAATCATTGAACTGTCCTGTTGCGGACAGTCCAGCCACAGCTCTTGTTTGTCTTCGTCTTCTAGAATGGTTTGAATTCACCAAGTACCCAAAGAATTCAACTCAAACGAGTACTTCCGATATTGTGTTTTAAAATCAAATTCTTTTGAATTGAGTGATCGTCATTCTATTCTCTTAATCGAGAAATTTAGAGTTTGAATTCTGAAAATGATAAAAAATAGTTTGGGAGAATTAATTTTTAAAATAAATTTAATAGTATTTAAATCAGATTAATCGAATAAAATTTAAGTATTAACGGTAAAAGTCGAAAAAAAAAAAAGTTTAAATCCTAACAGGGGAAGACAATCGGTGGGGTCCAGTCCAGGCTGCCCCTAACGGATAAGAAAGAATCCCCACAAGAGCGACCCCCACCCCCACGATCATAATTTTCAAAATTCTTCATCCAAAAGAAAAAAAAAATGATGAAGCAGGAAAGCGACTTCATCACGCAGTCTGCACCACTCGATCACCAATTTGATCCCCCCTTGTCTACCGTCCGATTCCTCCTCAATCAATGCCAACCGTGAATTTGATCCATTGGACGAGAGAATCAGCGAATCTTTTGTCCGCTTCTGCTTCCTCTCTCGGAACTCAAATCAATCTTAAATTTGCTTTTTTTTTTTGTCCTTCAAAAAGTCGTGCGTTTTTAAGGACCAAACCGAACCCCATTCTCGAAGCTAGAAACAAAGTTTAAACTCGCCGAAGATTCACGCCACGTCATACTTTAAAAGTTCCAAAGCGCCGATTTTACGAATTTAGACGTCGAATCGGAACTGGGCGAGTGAATGAATTTAGCCCATTGGCATAGAGGGTGGAGTGTATATATTGAGAGAGAGGCAGCGGGCGTTTTAGTCTTGTTTTCGGTTCCGTAATATAGCCTCTGCCGTCGTCAGCTTGAACCCTAATAGCTGAAGAGAGAGAGGAGAGACAGAAACCCTAGATCTAGAATGTCAGGAAATCCAGGAGCTCCGGAGGAGGATAAGAAGCCGGCGGATCAGTCGGCGGCTCATATTAATCTCAAGGTCAAGGGCCAGGTAATCTCTCTCTCTCTCTCTCTCTCTCTCTCGACGGACTAGGGTTTTTGTTCGGTGCTTTCTGCAATTGTTTTTATAGTATTTGTCGATTAATTGTTTTGAATTTTTGAATCTGTTTATATTTTGCTATGCCTCTAATTCTGTGTTTACTGTTGTTAATCCTCACTTCGATTTTTATCAAGTTCTAATCAAGTTTGCTTGTTTGATTATTGATGGGATTCCGTGTGATTATCAAGTGTTGAACAATGAGGGTTCTGTTTAAGTGAGTTAAATTGAATTTTTGTGCTTGTAAAATCTGTTAACTCGTGTGTGTGTGTGTATTTTTTTCAAATAATATTCATTTGTTTAGAGTGATTAGGTTTAGATTGCAACTTTGTTTGCTTTTAGAAGAGCCTAGAATGCTAGTTTTTGATAATTAATGAATGAAGAACAGTATTTATTGCATGTCTTGACTGATGGAAGGGACTAAATGATAAATAGATTGTTATATCCTCGATTTGTTTAATGTTTGGAATGAAGTATAGTCTGACCTTTGATTAAGTAGATTAACCCCATACAAAAATATTCTCTAAACTAAATCTGAGCTATTTGTCAGGCCTTTTTACTGAACATCATATTTGGGCCTTATTTGACTATTTTTCCTTTTTCTTTTATAAAAAGAATTTTACTGTAAATATTTTTTCCCTATTGTACGGCCATAGACATATTCTGGGTGGTTTAAATCTTTACTTTTGTTCAACATTCAATTTTATTGTTCAACTTATCTTCTTTGTACTTTGAGATGGAATATTGCTAGATGGTTATGTTGGGCTTTGTTCTGATCTAGTCATTGGACAGATTTCATTTGTTTTTTGGGGTGTGTGTGTGTGTTGGGGGGGGGGCGTTGAATGTTTCCCAAAATTAACGCTTTGCTCATCTCTTGTAGCTCTACTTTTTATTGTTTTTTATTTATTTTTATCTTATCTTCATAGCAAGAATTTTGCTTTTGCTTTTGCATTCCATTCACATCTTATCTTATGCCTCTTTTTTTTTTTCCGTCTGTAGGAAGGTAATGAGGTTTTCTTCAGGATCAAACGATCCACACAGTTGCGGAAGCTTATGACCGCTTATTGTGATCGTCAGTCAGTAGAGTTCAACTCCATTGCATTCTTATTTGATGGGCGTAGGCTCAGAGCCGAGCAAACCCCAGAAGAGGTAATAAATTTGTTAATTTTTTCATTAGATAATTTTGCTCAGTTGGAGTTTTGATTCTAGGTTATTCTTGCCTTATCTCCATTTCATTTCCTTCGCAAATTGTGCTATCAAATCATCTTTAGGATGTAGCAGCAACCATTGGGAGCTTTTGTTGCTTCTGTAGTCTATACTATGTTCCTTACGTTTGCTTCATAAGCATTTTCTTTTCCAAGTTTTTGATTATTGAGTTTCTTACATACAATTTCTCACTTTGATTTGCCTTAGCTTGAAATGGAGGATGGCGATGAAATCGACGCAATGCTGCACCAGACTGGAGGAGCGGAAATATGTTTCTAACCATAGATGGTGGTTCTACAGAGAATAGGAATTTCTAAAAGCGCTGGTAGCAAGTGTTGCTGCAGAACATTAAGTGTTTTTTATTTGGAGGTATTACTGTAAAGAAGTATGAATATGTCATGAACCTGGAAAAATACTTGAATTTAGTTATAGTTGAAGTTCATGTTAGACATAATGGTAAGGATGCACTCCATTCACATGGTGTTTTTTGTTCCTACATCTTTTAATTGGCATGTCTAATTTGTTTGGATATTGTGGTACTTGCTTGTCAACTCGTTGAGGTTAAGGTTAAGCAAGTGTATATTTTTGTTTGCTGGTGCCAATTTTTTACTTTCAAATTTTCTGATCAACTTCTAAGATGGTTTATGCGTACATGTTGCTATGCATGAAAAAGTCACTATCATGCCCCCTTTTCTGAATCGTTTAATCTTACAGTTTCATTGGATGATAGGGTTTCACTGGATAACAGGGTTATAAAATGAATTGTAATTAGAAATACTAGGGATGGATTTTAGAATTGGCTTCTGGTTTCCTTGGATGTATGAGTTCAGGGTGTCATCATGCAAATCAAAATTAAGTTGCAAAATTTGAATGTCTTAGTAGAATTAACAAGTGATTTCCATTAATCAAAGTAAAGATGGAAAAAAAATTATAGAAGATAGAAAGAAGAAGTAAAATGAAAAATCGAGGTTTCGATATAGTGTGAATGATTAGAAAGAGAAGCAACGGTTAAATTTTTTGTATAGCTCCCCACCTTTGTATAGCCAAAAAGAGATAGCTTTTGTACTTATTGTTATTCCCAAATGTTAAACAGTGTGAAAATTTTTGAACCTTCTGCTGCAAAGATCACGAGTTGGCTCTTGCTCGGTTCCTAATATTGAAATGTGGGGTCTCTGGTGTGAGAAGACTCATTCTAGAAACGGATTCTAAGAAAGTTGGCATGGCCCTTTCTAGGGATGATCCCCTCTCACGTCACAACTCCCAACATTATTCTAGCATGTATAGGTTAGATCAAGGCCCATGTTCATTGTATCGTGAAGCATATCTATAGAAGCCAATCGCTTACCAAACTGCAGCTGTGCTTCCCTACTTGATGTTTCCCTCGGTTTTCTTCTTCAAGGTCTGGGTACTCCTAGAGCCTGCATTACTCAGCAGTGCTTGCCTACTCGAAGCATATCTATAGACATATTTTGAAAATATGAAAAGTTAAAACACTTGTTTTGAATTTTTCCCTTTTGTTTTACGGATGTTATCATTTGAGGAGAAATCCTGCATATGGTAAGACTACAAAATGCTAGTGCGAGTAAATCCATGACCATCACAATTTCAAATTTACCACTCACCTAGTGCACCGAAAATTTTCTTATTATTTTCTCATTTTACACTTTTCTAACTCGTGACCATCTAAAAAATTAACAGCAGTTAAAAAGGAAAAAGAAATGGCTTAAAAATCTTTTTGTTACAACATTTTAAGGAGGCATTTTTATATTTTTTTTAAAGGAAGAAAAAAAAGAAGGAAAAGGATATATTTTTTTCTTTGAGCACGCGAGTTGTGCGTGACATTCAAGACAGGAAGAGAGAGAGCTGAGAACAATCCATGCTGATTTCTTTTCTTTTAACCTTAGAGAAATAGCTAAAATTTATTAAAATCCTTTGTGTTAAATGATTCGTATATCCTATTTTCTTAATCAAAGATATTAAATTGAAATCGCTAATCCCTATAATAAGTTTTATGATATTCAAACTAAATTAAACGCATAAAATCTGGATTTTGATAATAAAAAAAAATTGAAATTTCGTGCCTTGGCTAATCATTAGGGACTATTCCCTACCCGGCTCTTGTCGGCTTTTTTTTTTCAATTAAATCTGATGACTTATAAATCAAACGAGTTAGAATATAATTTTAAATACTGATAAATCAAAAAATAAAAAAAAAAAATCATGCTCAATCCATTCAACATGAAAAAACCATTGATTTTTTTTTTTAATGAATTTTGTTTTTATTTCAAACTTGAAGAAAAAAAAAGGCAGATGGGTAATGGTAAGTGAACATTGATTTGATTAATGTTGTTGGGTAAGAAATAAACTTCCTTGTTGAATAGACACTTTAATTTGGTTGGTGGCAGATTCAATATTTCTTATGTTTTCACCGACGCTTGGTTGGAGGTTTTATTGTCCATTTTTTTATGTTTTCACCAACACTTGGTCGGAGGTTTCATATTGAGGCTTCTTCCTCTTATTATTGTTGCTTTTATGGTTTTTGTTCTGCGCCCTTATTCTATAAGACCTGTGAAAGTGAAATAAGACATTCTGGGCTTTATATTTTTATATATAAAATAAAATAATGATCTTCCAAAAGAATACCTTTTCTTTTGAGAGGAGAGAGAGAGAGAGAGAGAGAGAGAGAGAGAGAGAGAGAGAGAGAGAGAGAGAGAATATAATAATGGTGTAAAAATTCAAAGAAATTTCATCCATTTACTCTCTATTCTTAGATTGAGACTAGGAAGATAAGAAGAGTAAAAGAAATCTTGTGAATCCATTCATATGAACATGACCCTACTTCAATTTTTACAAAATCTAAGTTTTTATTTTTTTTACTTGATTATCGGTATTTGAAAATCTGATTAATCCAATTCAACTAGTTATAACCAAATTTATGAGAGATTAACTCTCCCAACACTTCTTTCTTTTCATTTTCAAAACTCGAACTCGAAATTTTAATTATTATAATCTAATATTCTGTAATTTAATATCTAACTTATCCATATGCCAATAAATTTAGAAATAAAAATATCTTTAATTTAATGAAAAAAATATTTTTTAAAAAAATTATCTAATATAATATATATAAATCAGCAGATTTCACAAGATTCGAAGAAAATCCCTTTTTTAACTAATTTACAATGCAAAAAGTTGTGAGATTGGGAAGAATTGGTGAAACCATGACTCTTCACTTTTTTTTTCCAAATCAATTTGACTAAAATCAATGTTGATTATAAGAATTTAACCCCTTTCACTAATTTATAAAATATACTTTATATTTTTCTAAATAAAAAAAAAAGAAAGAAAAAGATTCAAAGTACTTTTATTTATTTCTTCTAACAAAATTATAATAAATTGTTAATTTATATCTTTTTTGGAAAAAAAAATAACTAGTGCAGAAAATTTTCTATTGTGAAATACTAAATAAATTTAATAATAAAAAAATAATAATAATAATCGATATTCCTACCATTATTTATATTAAAAAAATATAAAGTTCCATTGTAAGCTCTCCATGCGCACGTCAGTTAATGAGTTGTCCCAGGATGTTACCTTAAAAAATTTATAAAAATAAAATAAAGTCTGTGGGAGAGTAGATTGTACGCGCTAAATCCAATTTCCCAGAACCGTAATGCACCCAGTCCGGAAGAACCCGAGTGTCGCTAGGTCCATGTGCGGTTTTCCACTGTCACTAGTTCATCTCCCAGACGCAAATATTAGCGCGTAAAGTTACGCGTGACACGTAAAACGTGAAATTAATTTGGAGAAGAGATGCTTTTGTAGTCTTAAAAGGGAAATTAATAATGGATTGGTAAATAAAATCATCTCTTTCTCTCTCTAGATCTCCTCTGACCTTTCTCACGCTTACACACATACACAGTCTGCGGTAACGGACTTCGTGGGGGCCACTGTTTTTCTTCCATTTTTTTGTTGGTCTGTCATGGTGGCTGATATTTCTCTCCCCAATAAATAGCACCCTCCGAAAAAAATAAAACTAGAGAGAGAGAGTGAGAAACAGGAGAGAGAAAATATAGAGGGAGTGGTTCGGCGTTTTTTTTTTTTTCTTTTGTGCTGTACCGCACACATCTCTGGCACTGAGAGAGAGATAGAGAGAAAGGAAGTGGGTGTAGGTTGTGAACATCGATTGCTGGTAACGGCTACTTTGATTGTGATTGTATCGCCTCTTTCTGAACAGATTTGTGGGGGGGGGGGGGTCGATCAAAATACCCAGATGGATTATAACAATGATAAGTACGTGTTTGCTCTTTTCTTTGCTTGTTTTGTGTTGGTTTGCTGGTTTTTGGCTTCTCGATTTGTCGAAGAAGTGTTTTTTTTTTTGGTGGGGGGGTGGGTTTGAAGGAAAATGTGGGATTTGATGCTACTTGTTTTTGGCTTAATTGTTGTTCTTTTGATTCTGATGCTGTTTCTGCCAAATGGGTCTACTGCGTTTTGCCTTTTCCTTTTCGGGGTCTCTGGACTAGTGTGAGTTTGATATTTTTGTTGTTGGGTAAATTTTTTGGGGGTTAATTGTGGGATTTCTTTGTTGATTGATAGAGAGGAAATTTCGTAAAGTGGTTCTGATTCCAATGCTGGTGTGTTTGCCCTCTATATTTCTCCCCTCTTGGATCCAATGCTATCTGCTTTCTGTGTCTATTCTATACCTTGATGTTTAGGTCAGGACATTTTGAGAATCTGCTCAGAAGTTACTCACATTTCTGATTTATCATAAGAAATGGATCTATTTGTACTGTATTGTATTCTGTCTTTAGTAGTTAGATGCCCCCTGAGGTCTTTTGTTTTTATCCTGCTGAACTAGAGGCTCTCTTTTGGCTACTTGAGTGTTTATTTTACTAAGTCGTATATGATTTGGTTTAGTTAACTAGGTAGTAATGTGGCTTCAGATCTAATTTCAGTCATGAAACTTGCCTCTTGTTGCTCATTGATCTCTTTTAGGGCCATATGTTCCAGTCTCATTGCACAATTATTACCACATTGAATTTCGTCTGTAAATTTGCTGAAATGTTGTGTAGTGCTTCATGGGAATGGCAAGGAGAAGATTACTGTCTCCAGAAGGATTCCGACCTCGATAGTAAGTACTTTTCATCATCCTCATTAACTAGTCATACAAGATGGTGTAAGTACCAATCTCTCTTTGGTTTTGTTGTCTGGTGCAGGCATATCTCAATGTTTATGGGACGTAGAGGCTCAGAATGGAGAAAACTTCTCCTACATATTTGATGAAACTACCCCAATTAAGGCTTGTGGGGATTTGACTTATCAAGTGAGCGGAAATGGTGGGTCTTCCTGCTAAGTTCAAAAGATTATATCTTCCACGTAA
Source organism: Dillenia suffruticosa (assembly GCA_033439265.1). Lineage (NCBI taxonomy): Eukaryota > Viridiplantae > Streptophyta > Magnoliopsida > Dilleniales > Dilleniaceae > Dillenia > Dillenia suffruticosa. The sequence continues at coordinate 21,983,042 of JAVTVX010000020.1, read as the reverse complement.
TGTATCTAAATTTGAAATGAACTCATTTCAGCAAATTTTAACAAAGTTCAAGAAGAGAGTCGACAGACTTTTTCCCAAGTAAAGAGACGCCGGATGCTACAGTTTGACAATGAAGCCATGGATTGTTCTCTTGCCTGTGAGGAGACACCGTCCGCATTCATGAAGTCTAAGGTTGTTGCAGTGTTATTTAATTTCTTGTATATGTCGGCCAATGGCCTTTTTACATGGAATTGCATTTTTGTGCTAATAATTGGGCCTGCTTTGTAGAGGCTCTGAAATCTGGATTAGTGCATAGTTTGGCATCTACCTGTGACTAAGCTTTCTACTTGGAGTTTAAAATCTAGTTTTAGAAGTGTTCTAAGCTTGTGTGGATCAATTGATTGGTTTTGACATGAGTGCATTTCCCAGGAAAGTTTGTGTTCATTTGATGATGCTTTAGGAGAAGTCTCTGAGTGGGTCTCTGGGTTTTCAGGTTAGTAATCTTCGAGGACTAGGATCAGAATTATATGAACTTTTCTCCTTTTTATGGAGTCTTGAGAATAGCAATTCAACCTATGGCAGATAATGCATCAGCTTCTAGTTATGGGGCCTTGGACCAATCATCTGAAGGGTGGCTTGTTAATTGCTTTAATGATGCTGAGATGCATTTCAGCCATGATGAAATGTATGCTTCTTTTGACTTTACACTTTTAGTTAAATTGCTATCTCATTGTAATATCATTGAATTGAATTGTTGTATATAGGAATCCATCAGTTGCAACGGAAGATCATTTTGATATCTCAGGTACTCAGATGCATCTTTCTGCAATCTCGTGTGCCCTCTTTCTCTCTGATCCTCTTTGCCTTTCAACTTTTATTCATTAATTGAATGTTGTCTCACTTATGTTCATGTCATAGAATTCTGCAACATTCCACCAGAAATTGAAGCTGCTACAGATAAAGAACGCCCTTCAAGGCCTCGAAAGATTGTTTTCAAAGGTTCTCTTTTGCTTTCAATTGCATTTTTCTTTGATTGCATGTCTTTTTGTTTAAATCTGCTTTAGACTTGCATGTCCTGGGGCACCAGAAAAGCTTTGCAAACCATCAATGTTTTGTTCAGTTCTCTCACCTTAAGTGCAAAATTAGTAATCATTACGAATAGCAAATTCTTTGCAGTAGGCTTCAAAGCAGATTTTTGTATTAATCAATTTAAGCATGCAACCAATTGTTAGCGCATTTTCTTTTCACTCAGGAAGGAAATCGCTCATGCCAACTCCAACAAAGTTGGCTTCGTCTGTTGCATATCCATTTGCTTTCATCAAACCCTGTGGAGCTCATGGGGACGTTACTCTGAAGGACATTAACCAGCGTATTCTCACTCCACCACCTTCAAAAACAAAGAAAAATGAAGAAGATCCATCTATTTACCCCACCTCAGCTTTCTCCGGAAAGCCGGTTGTCGGTAAAACAAAAATTCGCACTGAAGGAGGAAAAGGCAGCATTACTATTATGAGAACCAAAGGTTGAGTGGAAGTTTTTGCAGCCCTTTAACTGCTCTTTATCTGCATTCGCAGTCAACTGAGCCTTCTCTCTTTTGTCATGCTGGGGCTTCTTTGTTTCTGAAATGAAAAGACATTTTTGAGTCGGAGGTATTACCAGGCATGAGGCACCATGGCATACTTTTGTTCATCTGGTGCCCCTTATGTTGCAGATATCTCTTTATTTTATTTACATTGTATTGATTTAGACTTAAATTAGGATCTTAAAGTTTCTGATGTTCTCACCTTCCATTTTGGCGTCAGAAAAGCTTTGTTCATCCCTTCTCCCAACCCTTTTGATTTGCAAAGTATGAGTCTCTATGTCTTATGCAACTATTATTATTTTAAAAAAATATTAAGAAAATTAATTATTACAAAATTAAACAATTACGCTCGAATTTAGGACTTTTCATTTCAATTTACAACTTCTCCTTTTAATTTTTCTCCTTTGGTGTCACAGTATTTATCTTGTTAAGTTAAAGACAATGCACCCATCCCTATTGTGCAATGACAACAGGTCCATTAATTAAGAGGATTTTTATTTTTTCTATTATAAATAAATTCATCCCATGAATAAAAATCACTTAAACTTTTTTATTTCTAAGCCGAGTAGTCTAATACCATAAACCTTTTTCTAATAAATTGTGGATTCGACATAGAAATTCGTCGAATATATGAAATAACCCATAAACAATATGCATTCAAAAACTTGCAAGTTTTAAATTTATTTGGGGTTCGCCTAAAAACGAGTAGAAGATCTCTTATTTTATCGATACCAAGAATTGAATTTGAAATATTATGAATAAAGAGAAATATGTTGAATATGGACATTGAGTGAGAGTAAAGATAGAGATATTTCAACTACTAATCTCGAACACATTCAATTGTTTTAATTTGCTATGTACTAAATTAATTATCCTTCAACTGATAATTTAATTATATACCTTAAAAAAAGAAGTAAGTCGATTCATTATAATTAATGGATAGGTGATTTAATGAATAATAATATTAGATTTATGTTTCGAATTTAAAATTTATAAATGAAAAAAATTATATTATGAAAGTTTTTCTTAAATTAGATACGATAACATTTGAATCGAATTAATTAAAATATAATTTTAGATATTAATTCTTTATCAAAAAGAAAAAAAAAAATAGGCCATTACACCCTAAGCAATAAGGGGAAAACATAATAAAAACTACAAGATTCGAGAAAGAGCATAAAGGACAATTAAACAAGGCGAGAGAGTTATTCATATTTATCGGTGTAAGTGAGATAAATATCTTTATCTCTTAATTAGATCATAAGTTTGATTTTTCTTTTAGAGAATTATTAACGGTCGATTCAGATTAATTGGGGTAAAATTTTGAATATCGGAAGATGATTAAATCGTGATGATAAAAAAAAAAGAAAAAGAAAATAAGACTAGGAAGTTTTAATGACTTAATAATTGATGGTGGGGTCATTGAAAAGGCCAGAATGCGCGAAACCTGCGTGAACTCATAATTGCGGGGGAGGGTTGTTGAGATTCAACAAAACTAATACGATAGAATTATTAGCATTTGGGGATGGAAGAGGGTCCCCTTGTAGGGCGAACTTAGGAACCGAGGCATGGAGATGGACGACTCCATCGAAATACTATCCTGGTACGGATTTGCTTACTGCACTATAATATTCAATTATTCTTTTCTTCGACTTTAGGCATTTTTGGTAATGGACAAGGAAGTGAGTAGGAAAAAAATACCCAAACATGTGTACGGTTCACCAATTACAACTAATATTCTGTTGATTTTAAACATTGGGATTTTGACCCACAGTTTTATCGACAAGAGAACTATATACTCTAAATTCTTAAATTCAAAATTTTGATAATAAAAAAAATAATCATCGAAAGAGATCATTCTTTAATGGGATTTATAGTTAATTCGAATCGAATTAATCAACACTAATATATTAATTATCAAATATCAATCGTTCGAATAAAAAAGACTCATTAAGATTTTAAATATTCGAAATTAATTCTTAAATCCATCCTAAATTCATTTGGATTTTGAATAAAAATGCAAACCCATCATAAATTCATTTATGCATATTCCAAACTCATTCCAAAGCCCACGTACCCTATCCCATCGTAAATTCATCAAATATCATATTGTTATACGAATCAAATGATATTAATATGATATCATATATATAATTTGTATATTCATATTTTAAAATAAAATAAAATTTATATTTTTCTTTAAATCGATTTAAATAGTTCATTGATTTTGATCTGTTTTACATGATTTTGATGGATTTGATTTCATCTGATTTAACAGTAAAGATCAAACCAACTATAAAACAATTTTTGATTAAACCGGTAAAACCGGCTGGTCCGGTTTTAAAACACTGACGGGGGAGGAGAGGGGTGGTCAAGTTTTTGCATCTTTTTCCTCTATGGTCCCCTAAAGCAAAACCACGTAAGAGCAAAGCAGAAGTTGACCATAATTTATGAAGACTAAAGGGGTTGCTGAAATTATATTTATAATACTGATTCTACATTCCATAAAATTTCAGTTGAAATTTTTTGATTTTTTGAAAGGTTTTTTGTGATATTATTATAATATAGGGAAGCCCTTTTCCTTTTTCCTTCTTTTAGAGGGGGGGGGGGTTGGGAGTTAATTTGGTAGGGAAAAGAGCAAATTGTAGCAACAGCCACGCATGCCCAATGTTACAAATCAAATTGGAATGGAAGGGTTTTTGGTTTAGTGTAAAAAATATCCGGATTTCAAATTCAAATAACGATTCCGATTTTAATTCTAAAATTAAATTATTACAATCAGATTTTAATTTTAAAATTTAAACAATTTTGATTCTTAAAACTTTTTCAAAAACGGAAATCAATATCGAATCAGTAATTTGATATTTTCGATTCTAAAATCAAACCAAAATTATTTTTATAGTTTTAATTGAGTTTGATTCTCCAATTCGATATTAATTCAGAATTTAAATTTTTAGTGGAGCTCTACACAGAATAGAAAACCATGAATATGTCTAGCAACCGCCGTGACACTAGGAAATAAAATCATTGGAGTGGAGTTGGGCTAATTACACGAATAATGTTAGGTCGACACCGAAGCACAATGTAGATTATGAGGCTGTCTTTGGTATGTGGGCCTAACTTTATGCACAAAAATCTAAGTATTATATGATTCATTAAGAAATTGATTCTTTCTAATCTTATTTTTTAATTATTATAATTTGAATCTGATATTTATAATTAAAAAAGTATAATATTTTATCATTACGACTCAAAAGTTTGACTGTGAATACATTTGTTGCCTAACGTAATTATGCAATTTATTAGCATCGACTCAAGCAACGGCAAGTGCACTGTCTTCTGGAACATGAGCTGAGTAGAGAGTGTACCGTTGGGTCCTGAGGGGCTCAAGCGCTTATCCAGCCACCTCGGCATTTAACAACAGGATTTGACTGGAATTTCTCATGGGATTACTACTTATCAGGTGCGAGAGAGGGATTTAGATGAGTAGGTGGGATAGATAGGAGAGATTACGAGATTGAGGAGATGAGTGCATTCGAAGAAGAGAGGGAATTAGATGTGGTCGATGGAGTTTTTTTAATTTAAAACAAAAAATATCAGACATTTAAAAGTAAATTTTATAATTTAAAATATTTCTAAATAGTCAAGCAAAACAAATCAAATTATTATTTATAATGTTATTTTAAAATAAAATAAATATTTAATCGAGAATTTTAGAATAAAATGTGATGAAATTTAGTAGTGGGAAACAAAATATTTTGGTTATTCCGAGAAGGGAATCCACCACAACTTGCCTAAGGGACAGAAAAACAAACACGGGCCCAAGGCCCTCAGCTTAAACTCTCAAAAAACACGTTCCCTTTTGGTCTTCGTGCAGCAGAGGAATCAAGCTGTCTGGGGGGATGGAAGAAGCTGCAAACCAGGCGTGACCCAATCTTGCCAAGTAATCAGCACATTTGTTCCACTCTCTTTGGCGGCTGGTGCAATTGATCTTTATCCAAGCAGAGGTGGAGTTTGTGCTGAAATGAGGGAGAGTATGGTACGATGGAGCCACCGAAGCCCATAAGGTTTTAGTCCAGTTACAGTCCCTTATCATATGAATGATGCTTTCATTGGAAGTTTTACATATGGGGCACTGAGAGTCAGAAGAGATTTTCCTGCCGACTCTTTCAGCATTTGTGAGGAGCTTCCCTTTATAGGCAAGCCAGATGAAAATGTAACACATGATCTAGGATCCATGTGTGAAAATTAGAACACCATAAGACGTACATGTTTACTTATCAGCCATAATCCAAACACTGCAGAAGCAAAATCAAATTTTGTGGAAGCAAATCCAACAGGCTTTGTCTTCCTCTTTGATCTTCACAAGAGGGCGGCTCTCAATGGGTAGGCAACTTTGCATCCTAACCAATATTAGATGTTCTTTTGAAACCCTAGTTGTCTCCCTATAAAAGGCTTCTTGGGCCAAGGCCTACACAACCGTCAAACCACACTGACTCTAAAAAATATGCAAAGCCCTATTTCATAATTTTGATCGTTTAAAATTTTTATGGGCTTTCATGCTTGTCTGATATTAGGACTAAATTAATCAGCATGTTTTTTATTAAAAACCAAAATCACCGATTAATAGCAGCCCATTTAATGGAAAATTCCTACAGAAAAGCCTAATTCTTTCGGTGCAAGGGATCTTCCAAATCCAGCTCCAGTAGTCTCGAGGAGAGGGGTTGGTGATGCTCATGTCATGGATAAGGGAGTAAGCTGAAGAAACAGTGGCTCCCATCGGAGGTGGCATTCCAGTTAAGGGAGTCTCTTTCATCCATGCTAGTGGGGACCATAACAGCTCTAACTTCTACTTTCTGTTCAGGGAGGATCTTTCTCAACTCTTCAAGGTTCCATTCCTGGCTACAATTAAGAAAGGAACAGACTTTGGTGCCTGCTGCAGTTTGATCTAGGGGAGCGATGGCATGATTAGCAAGTTTGTCTTGACCCACCCACTGGTCCTGCCAAAAGTCAATTGATTGACCATCTCCCACCCTCCAGCTAATCCCCTTGATGAGGCAATCTCTACTCTTGATGATTCCCCTCTACACATCGGAACAATTGCTCTTCCTGTGGTGTTGAAGGAACTAGGAACAATTGCTCTTCCTGTGGTGTTGAAGGAAACTATCGTTGGTGAGGTATTTACTGCGTAAAACTTGGCACCAAAGAGCTTTATCATTATGGAGGACTTTCCAGGCAAGCTTAGAGAGGAGGGCAATGTTGTTCCCTCTTGAACTTCGCAGCCCGAGACCACCTTCATTTCTCTTTCTACAAACATTGTCCCAGCTGATGGCATGGATCTTTCTAGCTCCTTGATGACTGCCCCATTGAAAATTTCTGCTCAATTTATCATGGCCCTTACAAGTGCTCTCAGCGAGCCAAGTTGCTTGCATAGTATAGGTAGGGAGGGCTGCAATGACAGACTTTATAAGATTGATTTTTCCAGCAGTGCTCAAGAGTTTCATTTTCCAGCTGGAGAGCTTAGCTTGGACTTTCTCCTCCAAAGTTTGGCAAGTGTGCTTGTCAATCCTCTTGTGGATGAGAGGGACACCTAGGTAGATGCCAAGATCCTCAGTCATCCTGAATTGGCAGGCTGAAGCAGAGGAGCTCTTCAGAGAAGCGGGAGTTTTCGGAGGATTTGGAAGACTCTCAAACCACTCTCATGACTGAATTCTTGCAGACAATCAACCACTACACCTTGCTTTCATCCCGTTACAAGCAACCCCAGAAAAAGACAACAGACTATGATTTTCTACAAATAATATAAATTAAAAACAACAATTTTATAAATTAAATATTTTTCCAGATAACAAAGTATTTATCAATATTTAATACACAAAATAATTATATTTTAAATTAAAATATTCATATTTTTCCTTCGCTTCCGAGTTCTGACTTGGGGAAAAAATCAACTCAGACATTCCCTTGTTTGTCAGGTAAGGGTTAGGCCCAATCAAAGCCCAAGATGGTAAAAGGCAGTTTCACATGGGTAATATAGTAATTTTACAGAAGGCACAGAAAAATTATACCGTTCTTGTTCCCCCTCCCGCCACCAATGGAAATGGTTTTCTTCCGCCGACGAATAATTCCATTTAGCATTCTCTTGTCCAACGCTATTTCTTTCGTCTCCACTCATAACCGTCACCATATCCCTCCCTCCCTCTATTCTCTTTCTCTCCCAGAAATGCAGAAAGGCCTTCATCACTGTTTTTACTCTGTGAACGGTGTTATTGGCCATCGTCGACTCCAAGATTCCGACGACGCTCGACAGTCCGTTCAAGCCGGTAACTGTTCCATTCGATGTTAGTCTTCGAGGATACGCGGTTGATTTGCCGGACACAGATCCTAGGGTTCAGAGAAGAGTGAAAGGATTCGAGCCTGAACAGATCTCCATTTCTCTCTCTTCCTCTTACGATTCTGTTTGGATCTCCTGGATCACTGGTATGTCTGATTTCAATGTTGTTTCCAATTTCCTGATCTTGTTTCACTCGTTTTTTTCTCGTTTCTCTCTTTGCTATCGTAAATTTTAAGCAATAGACTTTTCAATTTGAAGACAGAAGAAGAATTTTGATAAATTACTATTGCAATTAGTTTAGTTTTTATTATAATATGCATTTAAAAACTTAATTAGGAGGCATAAGTGAAATCATCGTGGCTTCCATGTGTTTTGGGAGTTCATTTTTTTTCTTTGGAGTTTTTATTCTGAATTTCAGCCTTATTGGTATCCTGAATTTTGCAGGTGGATACCAGATAGGGTTCAACATTACAGCATTGAATCCTGAGACCGTGTCTAGTGTTGTCTGGTATGGGACTATAGAGCACGTATTAAGTCAGAAAGCAACAGGACTTTCTCTTGTTTACAGTCAGCTTTACCCTTTTGAGGGTCTTCAGAACTATACTTCTGGAATCATTCATCATGTCCGTCTTACAGGTAATTTATGTTCTGTAAAGAAATTTTTTTTTTTTTTTATTTTAAGATTGAGAATTAAGAATGCGAAACAAAAAGTAGGTGTCATTTATTTTTTTTCTTCATTATCCTGATTGAATTCTTTATTAATGTTTGGAAAACTGACAAGAAATCTCATATTCAAATTTCATCTTTTTTACTATGCCATTAGTGTCAGATAGTTTTTGGTTTGTTTATTTGATTTAATTAGTATGTCTATCATGTTTCCTTTGTTATGTTGATAGACGTGGACACACAGGTGGATGTCTTTATGATGCATTTCATTTCTTTCAATGATTAAACATGTTTTTAGGAATAAGCCAATATTTCTGTCATTCTACGTTTTCGATTCCATAACTTCAGTTATGAGATCTTCGTCAGCCATTTGTCTTGCAAACTTCTTTATTCAGGTGATCATTGTGGTATTCGCATATCCTGGATTGGAGGGATTTAACTGATATATTGTGTCTGGTTATATTAATTTGTAGCATAGCATGTTTATAATTGCCAACTTAGCCAATCTAATTCGTTGCCTTGTTCAATGAGTTTCTTAAGAAATTTTTTTGCACATGGTTATTCCTACTAGCGATAATTTCTGTTCTTTTGATCTTTCTTTGCCAGATAGCCTTCTGTGTATACCAAAACTGATTAGATTTTGAATTGTTTTCTATATCTTATTTGACCTTAATGATTGGATTCGTTTGACTTCATCTGCCTTCTTTATTGTGCTTCATTCAGGATTTAAACCTAGCACTGTATACTGTTATAGATGCGGAGATCCATCTCTACAAGCTATGAGTGGCATCCACCATTTCAAAACTATGCCTATCTCTGGCCCACGGAGCTACCCAAAAAGGATAGCAATAGTGGGAGATATGGGTCTTACATACAATGCAACTGCCACAATTAGTCGTGTGATTAGTAACAAGCCTGACCTTATGCTACTGATTGGTGATGTAACATATGCAAACCAGTACCTAACAAATGGTACTGGGGCTGAATGCTATTCTTGCACATTCTCAGACTCATGTATCCACAAAACCTATCAACCTCCCTGGGATTAATGGGGAAGGTTGGGACTGTTCACTTTTCAATCATTTAATCTGGTTTATATTTATTCCTCTTCCATACTTTACACAAAGTACTTTCCGTCATCCTTTACAAACTCAACATTTTTTATTCCTTACATTTTACCGTAATTTTCTGTTTTATTCAACAGTATGCAGGGTTTGGTGTCAAAAGTTCCAATAATGGTAGTAGAAGGAAACCATGAAATTGAATTACAGGCTGAAAACCAGTCATTTGTGGCATACAGTTCTAGATTTGCATTTCCATCTGAAGAAAGTGGGTCATCATCGACAATATACTACTCATTCAATGCAGGAGGGATACATTTTATCATGCTTGGTGCCTACATAGGTTATAATAAAACAGGTATCTATCATCTTCTGCTTTTTGTTAATATCTTTTACCAATATACTTTCATGGCAATTTTACTTTTGCCAAGGTAGGGTTTGGCTAGGTTTAAGGTTTATCATTAAGTACCTCTTTGTGGTGACTTGTTTTTTCACATCAGAGTGAGAATGAAAGCTTGGGGGACTTCATTTTCCTTCAGGCACCTACTTTACTGAGAATGTCTTGTCTTGGGGCATCTGAATCTTGAGACTTATGAAGCATTTTATTTCCAGAGCATTTGGAGTGATTTTCCAGGTCTTGCATTTAATTGCCCTAAATGTGCTGGCCATTGTGTCAAATTTTAGGTCAACACAGGATGTGATAGAACATAGTTCAAAATGAAATATTTCTATAATGTTCTCATATTGGTAGGGTGAAGATTAGCATCACTTCTAGAAAAACATAGTTGATGGCAGTGATCTTTTCTCAGTGTTTGTTTTCAAATGAAGTGACCATGCTAGAGATACAAGATATGAGTTAATGGGAGGAGAACTAATGGCAATGTCGCCCCTGAGCATATAATTAAAGTTTTAGAACAGGTGTCCACAAGTGTGCCAAGTCTTGGAGATACAAGAGTTAAAACTAATTTTGCAACTAAATTTGAATGCAGGTTGCCCGTTGTCCTCTTTACCCAATCAATTTTCATTGTTACTAGGCAATAGATTCCACTTTTTAAAAATTTCTTCCATTCATATTCTTTGTAGATGATCAATATATGTGGTCGGAGAAGGAGTTAGCTCATGTTGATAGATCTGTAACTCCATAGTTAATTGCTACTTGGCACCCTCCTTGGTATAGCAGCTACAAGGCCCATTACAGAGAAGCTGAATGTATGAAGGTTTCAATGGAGGAATTATTACTTTTATGGTGTGGACATAATTTTCAATGGACATGTAAGTGACGAAATTTTTTCTGCTGCATTTATGGTTCTTGGCTTTTTTTCATATGGCATGCACAGATTTGGATCCTTCAATTTTTTAATTGCTGCACGTATCTCAGGAAAGAAATATATGATGCAGTACATGGAGCAGCCTCCATTTCACACATTAATATACAGGCACCCAGTTTGTCTTTAGCTACTGAAAGGCAATTTTTAACTATGTAGAATGCAATTCCTCCTTTCATATGGTCATGCCTTTAGGTTTGGTTTTACATTTCATTTACACACTAATATTTTCTTAATTGGAGGAAAAAAAAAAGGTTCGTGCATATGAGAGGTCAAATCGAGTTTATAACTATACTCTCAACCCATGTGGTCCTGTTCATATCACCATTGAAGATGGAGGCAATCGGGAGAAGATGGCGATTTCATATGCTGATGAACCTGGTGAATGTCCAGAACCATCAAGTACTCCTGATTCACATATGCCTGGCTTTTGCGCGAGAAACTTCACTTCTGGCCCAGCAGCTGGTAAGTTCTGTTGTGACCGGCAGCCTGAGTACAGTGCTCTGAGAGAAAGTAGCTTTGGCCATGGAATTCTAGAGGTACTAACACCTCTCTCTCTCTCTCTCTCTCTCTCTGGATCTAGTGCCACGAACATATAAATGTGTTTGTGTTTCCAACAATTTATATGCATGATATGGTGAGCTTTCTCAAATATTTGTAGTATCTGTTATTATTGCTTATTCCTTATAATGGCAACATATCATCTTGGTATGAGCAGCATATGCAATTGCACTAGCAGAGTCCAATAATTTAATTAATTGGAATTTATGGAGTCCCAGAAATCTTCTGCAGTCAATGACAATAACTGCTTGAAACCTCAATAAATTCTTGATGCTCCTTTAGAGATGGTTTAATTTAAAATAAAATTTGTCAAGCCTGCTCGGAAATTACATTTTTATGTTGGATTAATATATGGTTGGCAGGTTAAGAATGAAACTTGGGCTTTATGGACGTGGCACAGAAATCAGGATCTATACGAGGAAATCCGGAGTCAAATCCACATAGTTAGGACTCCTGAATCGTGCCCTATACATCCAAAGGTTGCTAAGCTCTGGTCTGCTGCTAGATAAACTGTACTACTTTGTAATCCAAGTGATTATATTCTCATTGATGAAAACCGTAAAACTCACCCCTAATGCAAAATACTAATGTGTGTGTAATATAGAGGTTGTGATGACTTCCCGCCCCTGGGTTGCAGGAGCCCTTGTTATATTGAACCACATTGACTGTATTCTTGTCCTCCATCACTGATTTATGTAGAGCAGAAAACATGTGGAACCACACGAAAATTGAATACAAAGAAATGGTGAATTGTTCTCGGCTCCCTTGTACTCCTCTCTGTGGAGATATCAGCATAGCGTGTGTGGGCTACAGTATGTGTTCTGGGCATGTCCATCTGCATCTACATATGGCAGTCACATTATTCAGAATTCATTATTCTTGTTCATCATAGTTGAACATGACATGCCATAACATCTGCACAACATAACCATGCCCAAGCAAAGATAATAGCCTGTAATTTTGCAAGGCACATTTATGTTGATTTATTAATTTATTTTCTTTCCTATTTTTCCTAAATGGGTGAAATAAAATTGTCTCCTTTGCCTTTGATGTCAGCGCTCCCACAAGCCATGAGCAATAGATGCAAAAGGGTAGTTCCTCCTCTTAATGTCTTTGATATGGCATGAACTAATAAATATTTCACTTCCATGTAAAAGCCTGTCTGCTTAATTTCTCTTATTTATATATGTTGCATATAACTTCTATATTCTTAAACTAAGTGCCACTATTCAATCTTTTATGGCTGCAATAAGTAGGAAGAGATAAAAGCTGGGGCCCTAAGGTTGAAGCATCATTATCACCCTGTCTGGCAGTTCAGTGTTTTTGTTAAAAAGTGTGTGTTAGCTGAAGGTGCACATGTAAGGATGAATTGGCCTTTTACTGATTTATAATACTTTAGTATGTTGTAACAGAAATTTATGAAGGTCTGTATAAAGGGAAAAAGGAGTTCAGGAATCCTAGTTTGGGAAAGTAGTCCTTTGGGTAAATGTCTCAAACAAAAACCCTATTGTATTGATCCTGATGGGCATCTTACAACATTCTGTAATCTCATTCTGTGTTTACAACATTCTGTAATCTCATTCTGTGTCACTCGTTGGTATTATAAATACAGAAAGAGTAATTAAGATGGATCAAATCAATCACCTAGAACTAGTTAGGATTCCTCAAGTGGGTTTGTAATTGTTTAGTTGTATTGATATTGAAGGCCTTAGCTGTTTGGAACCAATAATTATTTCTCCAAGGTCAAGCCAATGGGACAGCCACAGGGAAGGCGACGGGACAAGGTATACAATGACATGAATCAGTTTAACATTTTGTTTTGATCTGACTTCACTTTGCTTCTTTGAATTGTGAATATGCCTCTTGGGATGATTGGCTTTAAAGTTGAACAACATGACATGAGATGACAATTTAACCCTTTAAAATATAAAGTAAGATCCACTCACTCCACATCTGGAAACCTGGAAAGCAATTAGTGCTAAGGCATAGAAAAGTGGACCATTTTTGCAAAATTTGGTATCGTACACAGAGAGGGGGCTTTTTTCTTTTTTTTTAGTAAAGTTGGAATTTAAGACTTTTGCATAATATTATCATTTGAGTTATAACTCATTTATTACTGTGCTAAATGCATGACTGTGTACTTGGACCGAATATATGTGAAATTGACTCATGCTTGAACCTAGTGGTGGACCTCCGTAGAGTCCAAGGTGAGCGATTACACCCCTTTAATTTTCTAAAATTTAATTAATATTTATGACTCATATTTACTTTGTCCCACTTAACTATAATCTTGCCTCCTTTTATATTTTTTAAAACTTGTTTATTTGACTAAATTTTACATAATTTTTTTTTTAATTTATCGCATAATAAAAATAAAATATAGCATCACCATCACATACTCTAAATCAATAAAACAATATTTTCTAATCTTTATAGTTAAGAAAGAAAAAGATAAATAAGATTTTAATATCGAGAAATATTAATTCATATTTATTACTTGAATAAATATCTTATAAATTTTTTACATTTTCTATCTCTGGGTGTTGGGGTGTTAGGTTCACCGCAGCATGAATCTAGATGGCATCACAAACTCGGATTAACTTTGCTCATTCCAATCAGGCAAGAAAGAGAATTTAGTACAATGACACTTATTATCAAACTTGGAATTAAAAGATTTTGCATTTGATTTCCGTGATAGACAAAAATTATCGGGCATTGTGTGTCAATGCTTAGATGCAAAATGCAATAGAGCCTACCTCTTTTATTTGTAACGGCAATTATATGTTGAAGAGTAGTTGGGGATTTAAGATGATCATAATACAAACAAAAGGCAGAGTTGTCAGAAGAGTAGTAAGTTCAATCTTTGAAGAAAACTAACCAAATAAAATAAAATGGGAAGAACAAGTGGGTTTCCATTCTCAGCTGCACAAGCAGGTAGATTAATTAAATCATTTAGCACATACACCCTTCACCACAAAAGTCGTTCCCATGTTCTTTGCCATCATCGAATCCAGAAATGCAAATCAGCTTCAACACACAATCGTCGTACGGACCACATATATATGAGAGAGAGAGAGAAGGGGGGGGGAGTCTTACCGTGCTTCCTGGGGACTTTTCTTTGAACCAGAAGTTAAGGAAAGTCTTCTGGGGAAGGTACATCTGCTTAAACCTTCAGCAACCTGGCGATACAGTTTGATCCCAGTTTAACCTTCATCTATGTATTCATATGTACAGACATCTGAAACTTGGGCACTCTCCATCTCAAGGTGAGCAATACAGACGAAGGAAAATGATTAATTGCAAAAGTTGAAAAACAGATACTGAAACACAGAAATTAAAGCAGAAATCCGTCATTAATATTATCAATTGTGGTTTCTAGATTCTAATTAGCTAACCCTTCAAGTTCAATACACCCACCATTGTTTTGAATTTGATACTTAATCTGATTAATGTCTCCAAATGAGGGGATCTGGACAATGAAAAAGGAAAACACAGAGAGAATAATCTTGGACATGTACAACTTATATTCTATAGAAAACCCAACAAATTATTTACCCTATCGATTCCTTCTCAACACGAATTTCTCAAAAAAAAAAAAAAAATCGTAACAAAAATTAGAAAATATCAAGAATTTCCAAGATGAAACCATTGCAAAGAGGACAATTGCCCCTGCTAACCCAAAGCTCTCTTGAACAGAGCCTGCAAAATGTATGCCCACATGGAATAAACGCCGCCCCCTTCACTCTCACCATGCACACACAACAATTCAACTCTGCTACAACCCCCGTTTCTCCTCCCACCTTTTCTTCTTCTTCATCCTCCTCCTCTTCCTCCCCCTCCTCCTCGTCATCAAACATATACGAATTTCCCACGATTCCCGCTTGCCTGTCTGTCTCCTCCAACAAATCCATCAACGACATCCTCATCGGTGGTGCTTCCTCTACAGGATCCGCCGGCATAAACGAATCAACCCGCCTGTTATTGTGATCCTGTATCTGACCCCCCAATGTTTCCCCATTTCCTCCATTTCTTGGCGATTCATCGCCACCCTCGTACTCAGCATTCCTTGTGGAAGCCGAAGCACGGGCCGAGATATTTCTTGACAATTGAACTCTTGAACCTTCGGAAGAAGACATTGGGACGTCGGAAGCCGGAGTGCGAACAGAGGAAGTCCAGGCGACGCCTGCGCGTCGGAGACGGAGGCGATCTTTGAAAGATTTCCAGGTGATTTTGTTGGTGGTGGGTGACCGGTAACCTCCCGAACCGGGATTGTCTTCTTTGATGATGTCTAATAGCGTTCTGCTCAGAGAACCGGGTGTTGCCGGTACAGGTCTCTTATCCGACAAGACAGCGCCGAGGGTAAGACCGGCGAGAGAGTTGAGACCAGGTGAATCTTCTTGTCTGAGCCGGTGTCTTCTATCACCTTCCATTCAGAGCTCTCTTCAATATTTTTTGAAGGAAATGAATTTATATTTAGATAGCATATTATAATTAGTTTAGAGATTTTACATCTTACAAACTTATATACAGATTAATATCATGAATTTTGTTTGAAAAGCATAGCATACCTAATGAATTCTCTGAATTCAGAAGAGAACAGATCTGGACTTCTTCTTTTTCTGCTTCTGTGTCTGTTGTCTGGTTTTGTATCTCTGTAAAAGAAAAGGGTTTGCAACAGATTGTCAAACGAGAGAGAGAGAGAGAGAGAGAGATAAAAATTGTCAAAGAAAATATGGGAAAACGAGTAGGGTATGATTGCTTTTGCTATTACTATTTTGCTAGATTATTTGGATTTCTTTTTCTCTTTTTGCTTTGTTGCAGAGTTTTGCCCCTCCCTTTCTTCAATCTGTTTTGACTGTCTGAATTTTTCCTCTCTCTTTAACTCTATGCTCTGTGATGATGCTCTCTCTCTCTCTCTCTCTCTCTCTCTCTCTCTCTCTCCCCCCCCCCCTGCAGTCTTGTGTGTGTTCTTAAGTTCTTTTTTGGTTTTGGAGAGAGAGAGAGAGAGAGAACGATTCTGTAGGGAACCCAAGCAGCGGCCTCCGGTTACCGTTGAATGCGGACAGAAAAAGATAAGAAGGGTACTCATTATTACAATTACTATTTTACCCTTTTTTAATGCCTTCGTTCGATCGTTGGATTCGATTCCATTCCATTCCATCTTAAAATCGATGGGGGGCATGACTTCTGAAATAAATACGTTTTTTCTATTTAAAATTTAATTCTAAAATCTTCACGTATACCGTTTGCTTATATATGATTTATTCCAATAATTACTATTATTAAAAATTAATTATTAAGATAAACTTGATTTATATATTAAGTGTCCGTTTAGTAGGATTTTAAGAAATTTGTTTTCTTTTATTTCATTTATATTCTCATTAAAAAATATATAAAATTTTAAATATATCAATATCATAAATTTATTTACTTTTCTGTTTTCTCTTTCTCTTTAACTTTAAGTTTTAACTTTTAATTTTTAATTTTATTTTAAAAG
Source organism: Dillenia suffruticosa (assembly GCA_033439265.1). Classification (NCBI taxonomy): domain Eukaryota; kingdom Viridiplantae; phylum Streptophyta; class Magnoliopsida; order Dilleniales; family Dilleniaceae; genus Dillenia; species Dillenia suffruticosa. The sequence continues at coordinate 21,966,037 of JAVTVX010000020.1, read as the reverse complement.
TTATGAAATCAATTTACTTTTAAAAGTAAAAATATTAAACAACTTTTAACTTAATTTTAAAAATAATTATTTTTTGCTACTCTTTATAAGGAGAAGAAAAGTAAAAAAAAAAACCCTATCAAACAGACACCGACTTTATGGATTATTAGATAGATGAGAGTATATTTGAAGAATGCAAAATGAAGGGAAATTGACAGCTTTTAATCATAAAAATTTACATTCATTCTCTCTCTCTCTCTCAATTGATTAATTCAGTTCAAACAGTTATGAAATTCAATTTATGAGATTAACCCTTTTGATATATATTTTTTTATTCTCAAAATTTTAATTCAAAATTTTAATTTAAAATTCTAATTAAAATATATATCGTCGTAACCTTGGACTCACACGATATAATTTTTGGTCTTGACCTGTCTCATAAACTATCTTTTGCCCACTGGGTCTTTGTTTTGAGAGAGAGGGAGACACAAAGGAAGACGTACTGAAAAGTGATTCATTCATTAGTTTGTTCACATGTGAGTTGCGAATAAACGCTGCCAATGGGAAGTGTGGGACTCTTGGCTCATCAGCATTAGATACCTGACCCTTTTGGTCCCCTGCAGATTCCTCCAATTGCTCAGTGTACTGCACCCCCATTAAAACTTGTTCTAAATTTGTTGGTGCTTCTGGGATTCACCATTAAATGCCATTCAAAATTTGTGGTCTGTCCTTTCATCCCTTCTACACCTACTTAATGTTCATGCATGGGCACCTTCATTCATGCCATGTATCTTGTCTGGGACTTGACAATGATCTTGATGAATATTTTTAGTACTCCATCTACGATGAAAATTTTCTAGATTTGCCTAAAATTTCAGGCAAGAAAATTTAGATGGGCTTCTTGATTTATCACCCCGAAAGGAAGCTAGACGTCTAGGAAACTAACATTTTATGTTTTTTTTTCTGGTCTGATTTTATTATTTTGGTGATATTTTTAATAATTTTCTTGAAATACAGATATATAAAATCGCAATCGAAATTTAAAGATATTTGGGTCTTTTCTGTACTTTGAGCAATGTTTGATTCAAATCTCTAATGCATTTGAGAAAACACATCCATTGCATTTTTTGAATCACACACTTTGATAATTTAAAGCATTAAGAGAAAAATCAGTTGAAAAAGGGTAAGAGAGAAAAACCAATATTGAATATCAGCGATAAGCATATAGACATTTTCCCCCAAAATAAATCATCTCGATCTCAAACCCCGGTAAATTAGACATTTTCTTTTTCACAATTTCAATTTAAATTATTTATTTATTAAGTTGATTTTGATAATTTGTGTAATTACTTTTATGTTTGTCTTTCTCATTGCCACCTAATTTGTTATATTCATATGCACTATATAAATTTGGAGTTTACCTTCTTGGTTATCCAAACAACTACATTTTGAGGCCATATTTTTTCTCTCCTTGTCTTATCTAGAGCTTTGAGAGAGAGACGGAGTCCAAGTTCGTTTGAATTAAATAGTCGAATTTTTTATATTTTTAATCAAAAATTTTGAGTTTGATCCATGAAAATAGTGAAAAAATGATTTAGAAGAGTTAAATCTTAAAAATGGGTACTATAATATTTGAATCAGATTAATCAAATAAATTTTGAATACTGATGATAAGAAAGAGTGGGAGGGAGAAAGGGAGGCGGGGAGAATGAAAGAAAAACTATTTACTAAAAAAGAAGCAAAGCATACAAGTAACACCAGCTTTCCGCCGAAAACCATTTTCCATTTCTTGGATCCCCTTCATAATGGTGAGCTAACTTTCATCTAATTGGGCCCAGCATGGGGCCTTGCCACCAAATCATTTACAAACAACCTAAGTTCAACAACTAACATTATTGTTGTATAACGTATGGCTTTTATGTTGACTTTGGCACCCCACCCCACACGATGTAATATTATTCTATACTAGTTAGGAATATCAAGAAATGATATTATTAAACATAAGAGCTTGCATACACACATGAGGGGGCTTAGGTGCTTTGACTCATGATAACACCATAAACATTACAACAGACTTATATATATGCAGTTGAGTTTGATATGTTTGCAAAATTTTTCTGAGTTTGAAGAATAAATAACACCATAAAGAATTCACCAAGCTTGAAGAATAAATAATGTTGATGGCCAAGAGATGGAGGGATTTCGAGGGGTATAGTAAATAAGAAGGGAAGACCAAATTGAGCTTTTGATTTTGTACTTTTAAGTATATAAATTAAGTGAAATAGAAAGGGAAGATGAAATTAGGGAGTGACTTTTTCGATATAATATTTTTTTATTTTTAAATTTTAAACTCGATATTTAATTAAGAGATCTAACATTTCATTCTATTAAACCTATTATCCGTTGATGGCGGGATTCAAATTGTCATTGCCAGTTGATCCTTCACTTCTCTCAAATGAGTTGCAAGGCACAACCTAAGTAAAGCTCACTAGTTAACAAGCTAAGGTTTGGTACAATCTAATTTATTCGTTAATGAAATATAACTCAATTAACATCATCCCTTTCTCTTCAAATTATTGACTTCAAGCCTGCTTATATATATATATATATATATATATATATATATATATATAATGATGTGTTTAAGGAGACAATTCAATTATACAAATATTTTCTTCTAATTTGATGATTTTAACTTCAAATTTTTGTACAAAAGAAATATATATATAATGATCTAGTTTATTTGGGTTATCCAAACGTTGGTAAGCAAATGGGGCGCCATGGAAAGGCTTCGTAGAATTTGAGGCCCGGAGGCTCATTAGGCCCTGATGGTTTATAAGGCTGCAACTTGGCCTTCCAATACATTTTGGGAGCTTCAACCGGACCATGAAAACCAGCCTAGGCCCTAGGCCGGTTTGAGTCGAAATAATTTTCTTATCCTCAAAAAATAAGTCCGGTTCGAGATGTCTTTTTTTTCTAAATAATGGTAAAATATTTAGACATATCATTTTGAGTTTGGACCCATAACTCTATAAACATACTTCTGCAAAATATGCTCACAAATACATAACACTTGGAGTTTGATAATTGGATACTGATATCAACGTTAGCTAGTTTGATAATTGGATATTGATATTTTTTAAATAAAATTTCGATTTTAAATTTTATAAACAAAAAAATAGATACCAAAAGAGTTTTACTAAAATCGAATTTAACGTAATCGATATTTTATAAAAAGAAAAAGAAATACCATAATTTTGATCAATTGTAAGTAGATTTGGTTTGATTTAATGATTGATTTTTTCCTTCACCTTATAAATGTGAAATGCTTGATTTCTTTCGAATTGTGCGATAAATACATGACACTTGGACGGGTGACCTATCACCATTGTGATTTTTTTTTTTTATCTTTTTTTCACATATCCTTTTAAGTGTAATTCATTTCTCCATTAAATTTTTAAGTTTAATTTATATAAATTTAATTCAAATTTTTATAAAAGTATATTGTATTGTAAGTAAGTTATATTATTATTCAAATCTCAACTTAATTTATATATTTTTTAAATAAAAATAAAAAAATTTTGTATTCCATGATACTAAAAACTTCTTTTCTAATCTTAGATATAAAATTTGAATTTTCTTCACATTTTTTAAAGCAATAATTTTTTTTTTTATAAAAAAAAATCTATAAGTTAAATTTTAAAAATTATAATCTAAAATCCTTCGAGACTGGCCCGACCCGAAACATGTCAGATTCATACCATCCCACGTCACGCTCTGCGGTTGAAGTCGATTTTTAATCGTATTTGTTTTGCTCGGTTTCCTCTGAACTTTGTTGCGACAAAAATGGTCTCTCTCCGGTCCAATTCACACCTTCTCACCTTCACTCGAGCGCCGGCCGGCGAACAAACAGGTAACTGTCCGGTACAATCTGGAAGCACAACCATCGTCTTCTTCTTCCTCGGACAATTCTAAAGCGCTAAAAGTAAGAGAGGCGATATCTTTAATTTTGAGTAGAGAGGCGACGAAAGCTGTGATTGAGAAGAAGAAAAGTAAAGGGTCTAAGTGGCTTCTTGGTCAGACTGTCCTTGAAGCACTTTATGAAAGCATTACTGCTTTGCGCTGGGAGTCTGCCTTGAAGGTTAGTACTTTGAATTGAAATTTCCTTCATTTTCATGTTTTGGTGATTTTTTTTTTTTTTTTAATGCTGAAATTTCATCTGGGTTTGTGTTAGTTTCCAGATTAGTGGTCTGGTTGGTCTGAATTTGGATTTTTGAGCTAAGTGGTTGAATGGCATTTTATATGGGGTTATTGCGATTGATTTGGGTATTTCAGAGATTGAAGAAATTGAAATTTTGGTTTAGAAAATATCAAGGAAAATTTATTGGGTAAAATAATTTATGGGTAATGAATTGATGAGCTTGATAAAGTTAGATTCAGAACATTAGGTCAATAAAGGAGAAAACGAAGAACTTCTTAATTCCCTTGTCCATAATGGCCTGCGGCATAGTGTTTATCTCAACTCAATCTGTGGCATTCTCCAATCTTCGCATTTGATGAAATTTCATTCAAATGGAATGTGTTGGAGGTGGGTTGTGGCTCCGCAGATACTGGCTTCCTAGACCTGAGTGGGAGTCTTGACAACTGCTCCAACCAATGAGGTAAAACCTGCAAATGACCGCTGGAGGGTGCTCCTGCGGGAGACACTCCTACGCTCAAGTCAAGAAGAGCGGTTTTCGAAAGAGATAGAAACAGGCCGAGCCCAGAGAAGGGCTAAGAATGAGAGCCTTGTGTAGCTTTGTGTGTAAAGCGTATAGTTCTGAGAGAACATAACTGGGTAGCCATTTGCATGATGTACTTATAGGCCTCTATCTCATGAGTCGTGGGCATTCGGGGCACTGTAACCCTAGTTTTCTTGTGAGGGCGTCCAGAGATCTTAGAACTCTAGTCAATTATTCTCAAAAGATTCGGGATCTTTACGCTTGGAAAGTCCCACTGGTTGAGGGGATTTTTTTTCCTTATTGATTTAATATTGAAGATTCCATTCTTTATCTAGGAGGCCTGTTGCCTGGTTGAATAGGAAAGTAAACTTTTGAATGAATCTTAAGGGATACCACCGGTGACCGATGAGGATAGGCAGTGGTAGAAACGATCAGCACCTTATCCAAGCCGATCAAGTTGCCATCGAGATAAGTTAACCTGGTTTACTGAAGCGGTGGACCGTACTCGTCCTTCTGAGACAAACTCTGTAATGCTGACACGCATTTGCTAAGCTATAGGCTTATAGGACTTCGAGTACTGCAGGGGAGATGGGCCTTTGGGTCACGTCCCATCAGAATGCATTCTAGTGGGGCTTCAAGGTGCCTATTTTCTTTCTTTGGGGAAGTATGAGCCTATTTTTCAACAAGATAGGGCATGGCCTAGGAAAGAAGTGTGAGGATAAGTGTTGGACAGTTCCATGCTGACAACATATAAAAAATTAAATAAATAAATATGGTAAAAAGAAGGATTCTTTCTTCTCTCTTCAGAAGGGAGTGATACTTATCATTAGAGATGGTGGTCTTGAATTTGCAATAAAATTTTGAACTCATGACCACGAGTCATCCCAATTGGCAATTACTGTCAAATGATATAATCAATGAGTTATGTGATGGTACAATGTGTTAATAAAACAGACATTTGAATTAGGATATTACTAGGAATGACAACAAGAAGTTCATAAAAACTACGTAATCTACATTTAAATAAAATTTATTCTTTTACTCTTTTTTTCCTTTTTGCATGATATTGTTCTTTTTTAAGTACTTGCTATTGCTGATATGTAATACAATTCCTAATGCCAGTTTTTGGATGTATATTTGTTATCAATGTGCCAGTTAATGGTCATTAAAGTCACAGGGAACAACTTTTAACATGCAAATATGATTCCATTGAATTATGAAATACTGTAAATTAGTCCATCTGTAATTGGGGATTTTTTTTGGGGGGGGGGGGTTGTTCTGTGTTGAAATATTGGTAAACTTTAATCAGGCTTTTACTGTAAGTAATTATTATGTAGGAAGTGGATCATTAGGAGATCGATCTCTTTGCTTCTCTGTGCTAATAGAATATTTTAGGATGTGTATGAGGTGTGTTCTTGGCCATTAGGAACCAGCCAAGGGTTATGGTGGGGTTTTATATTTCTACCTCCTTTTGGCATGATATTCGGTGCAAACCTAGTCTTTCTTGGGACTGGTTTATTTAGAAAAATGGATGAAAAAGATGTTTTGCTTGCTAGAGATAGGGATGCCACCAAGATCTGTAACTTTTTCTTGCTCTTGAGTGCAGCAAATGGGATGTGCAACATCTTTTGTATTTGGAAGATCAGAATTAGGACTTCTTGTGACTTTTTTCCTTTGCTCAATAAAGTGAGGTAAATGAAATTTTAGGCAGTTTGGATGGTTCGGAAGATGAACACGGCTCAAGTCACACATGCTAATTTTTTAGGAGCTTCTTGAGGGAAGTGTTAGGGGTCATGGTACACACCTTTTGTATTATAGCTCTATGGATGACCAGATTTGTTTCAGGATTTCTTTTTTGGCCAGAACCTTAATTTGGTCCTCGAACTTTTATACTTTTTTCAATTTAATCCCACACTTTTAAACTTTTTAATTAAGTCGTAAACTTACACCACCACTTTTAATTAAGGCCTATGACTGACAATCATGAACTCCATTAGATATAAGTACCATGTCTCCTCGACTCACTCCCTTCAGTTACCCACAATTAAAGGCTCAAAGTGAGGCAATTCCCCTAGCCAAATCAAAAAGGGCTTTTTGCATAGTTGGTTGAAACTACTTAATTTTGGATGACCCTAATAAAGGGCTAGAACAAATAAATATGTCGTCTGTACTTTTAGACAATTAAGAAGTTAGTTAACTGTGTTTACTTAGATTAGTTGAATTAAGATTGTTGGTGAATTAATGCAGTTGTATTAACTGGATGGACTTATAGAACTGCATTCTGCTTAGTTAGCGTAATTTGGAATTTAATTAATGAACTGAATCTGCCCTTCATTGAGTTCTATCTATCCTTCTCTGTCCCTTTTTTCCTTCTCTCAATTTGGAACTTATTTACTGAACTGAGTCTGCCCTTCATTGAGTTGTATCCATCCCTCTCTTTGTCTCTTTCTCCCTTCTCTCCTCGGTCATCTCTGCCTTGCTTCTTTCTATACCTCATCCTTTCTTCCCTGTTCTACATCATTTCTGATCAAAGCTGAAGCCCTTGAAAGTAAAAACTCAATTTCTCATCTTGTCTCATCATCTTCTTTCTCCAGTGCATCATTTCTCAACCATTCACCTCACCAGCAGCAGCCATACCACCAGCTCCCACATCTTGGAAACAACCATTGACCTCACCATCTCACATGGGGAATGTCCTTCAATAAGTGGATCTGTTTATGATCAAATCCTGAGCTCATTATGCCCAGCTTAACCCAACCCAAGTGTCCTTTGCTCCAATTTGATCTGGTTCTGAATATTTACTCTTTTTTGACTGAGAATACTGACTCAAAATTTGATGATCTTTCCAGTAAAGTGATACATCTTGCTTTTGTGTGCCAGTTGAGCATAATTTTGGCCCTAGTTGCTTCCTGTGATCATTATCCCCTCCAAGACAAAATATTTGGTAAAAGCTTGCCTTGGGAAGCTTGGAAGTTTCACTTTACCACATTTTGTCCAATAGAGCTTTGTTTTGTAATGTTCCAGTCTATTCTGGCTGGTTATGATCCATACTATGCCAGCTATACATTATGACTATGGTGATAGTTACTATGAATATGCAACTTATAATTCTCGTAACTGAGATCAATTTGTGGACATATAATCATAATTTTCTTTTTCATTCTCAAAAAAAGGGCCATGCCTTAGGTATTTAGGTCAATAAAGTTCTCAAGATGATGAGGTGAATGCATCAATATATGATTTTTCATGTAAAAACAACAACAACAACAAACTGCGCCTTAATCCCAATAGTTGGGGTCGGCCATTTGAGAGACAAACTTGAAAAGGAGAGAAAAATAAAATAAAAATAAAGATAAAATAAAATAAAAATAAAATAAAAATAAAATAAAATAAAATAAATACAATGAAAAATAGATAAATAAATCAATAGATAAATATTTGAAAACAGATTGGTTTAATTTGTGCGGATTCTACTACGCCATCCATTCCTATTCAAAACCATTTCCTCTTCTAAACCCTTAATCTTCAAATCTTTGCGGATAACTTGCATCCAAGTTTTCAGCGGTCTACCTCTACGTTTTACTAAACTGTCTAGATTTAAGTTCTCGGTTCTCCTAACAAGCGCATCATTGGGTCTTCGTTGCACATGACCGAACCACCTCAGACGGCACTCTCGCATCTTATCCACAATTGAACTAACCCCCAACTTATTTCGGATCTCTTCATTTCTTATTCTATCTCTTCTAGTTTTTCCACATATCCACCTTAGCATCCTCATTTCTGCTACAGACATCTTTTGTTCTTGTTGTTGTTTAACAGCCCAACACTCAGTACCATATAATAATGTAGGTCTAACCACGCTTCTATAAAACTTTCCCTTTAAGTGCAATGGCATCGTGTGATCGCAAAGAATTCCGGAGGCCCTTCTCCATTTCATCCAACCCGCTTGAATTCTATGGTTCACATCTCCATCGATGTTACCATCATTTTGAATGATAGATCCTAAGTATCTAAATCGTTCACTTTTGGGTACCTCTTGCCCATCTAACCTAATCGTTTCTTCATCATTCCGGGGTCTGTCACTAAACCCACATCTCATATATTCTGTTTTTGATCTACTCAGTCTAAACCCGCTAGTTTCTAGTGTAAATCTCCATAACTCGAGTTTAGCACTAACACTCTCTATAGTTTCATCAACTAACACTATATCATCTGCGAAAAGCATACACCATGGTATTTCATCTTGGATATTTTTGGTAATTTCGTCTATCACTACTGCAAAGAGGAGGGGGCTTAATGCCGAACCTTGATGGAGTCCAATGTTAATGGGAAAACTATCACTCAAACCCCCACGAGTGCTTACGCCGGTTATAGCTCCCTCATACATATCTCTAATTAGGTTAATATACCTCAAGGATATCCCTTTCTTCATCAGCGCCCACCACAATAAGTCTCTAGAAACTCTATCATATGCTTTTTCCAGATCAATGAATACCATATGTAGGTCTCTCTTCTGTGCTCTATATTTCTCCATTAAATGTCTTAGCAAGTGAATCGCTTCCGTGGTGGATCTGCCTGGCATAAATCCAAATTGATTTTGAGATATACTTATCTCCAATCTCAATCGATGCTCTATTACTCTCTCCCATAATTTCATAGTATGACTCATAAGCTTAATCCCTCTATAGTTAGAGCAATCCTGTATATCTCCTTTATTCTTATAGAGCGGTACAATTACACTCTTCCTCCATATCTGAGGCATTCTCCTAGTTTCCCAAATTTTATTGAAAATATCCGTTAATATTTTTATACCAAATTCACCCAAACATTTCCACACTTCTATAGGAATGCCATCAGGTCCTATGGCCTTATTATTCTTCATTCTCTTTAAAGCCTCCTTCACTTCAAGAGGACGGATCTTGCGTTTAAAATCTCTATTGATCTCTTCTATAGGTATTTCGATATTCCCTATAACTCCCGTATTCTTAACATTAAAGAGATCGTCAAAATAGTCACGCCAACGTTTTCTTATGTCCTCATCCTTTACAAGTATAGTATTGGTTCCACTCTTAATGCACCTAATACCATTTAAATCTTTACTCTTTTGCTCCCTTAGTTTGGCAATTTTGTAGATCTCTTTCTCTCCGTCTTTAGTATCCAATTTCTTGTATATTTCATTATACACCTTACTCTTTGACTTTAGGATAAACTTTTTCACATCCTTTTTTGCTTTCTTGTATTTGTCATACGCATCACTACCGCTATTACCTTTAAGGTTCCTATAACACTCTCGTTTGGTGTGGATAGCCGTTTGAATTTCTTCGTTCCACCACCATGATTCTTTGCCTATAGGGACCTGACCCTTCGATACACCAAGAACTTCCTTACCTGTGCTCATAATAGTATTAGATATCTCATTCCACATTGTGTCTGAATCGTCCATAATAGACCAATTTGCCACTTGATATAATTTATCTCTAGAGGTCGTCAACTTTTCTCCTTTTAAATTCCACCACTTAATTCTTGGATCCACAAATAGACGATGTCTCTTTTGCCTTTTAGACACCCGTATATCTAAAACCAGAGGTCGATGCTGAGTTGCCGCACTCTCACCCGGGATAACCTTACAATCCTTACAAGTCATTCTATCAACTTTCCTAGTGAGGAAGAAATCTATTTGACTAGTATTAAAACTACTTTTATATGTGACTAAGTGTGATTCTCTTTTTTTAAATAAAGTGTTTACAACTACTAACTCAAACGCGGTAGCAAACTCTAAAATGGTACATCCCGCCTCATTCCTACAACCAAATCCAAAGTTTCCATGTACGGTTTCGAATCCTTCATTCCTCTCGCCTACATGTCCATTTAGATCACCTCCTATAAATACCTTTTCCGTACTCGGTATGCCTTGTATAAAATCCTCTAAATCCTCCCAAAATTGTTTTTTACTAATTATATCTGTACCTATTTGGGGCGCATACACACTAACTATATTAACTATGTTTTCTCCGTCTACTAACTTAACAAGTATAATTCTATCGCCCTTCCTTCGTATCTCTATTACATCATCCAATAGATTCTTATGTATAATTATCCCTACCCCATTCTTAGTTCTATCCCTACCGGTATACCAAAGCTTATGACCATAGGGTTCCACTACTTTAGCCTTCTCTCCCACCCATTTGGTTTCTTGAAGACACAAGATATGAATTTTCCGTCTATTCATTGTTTCTCCTATCTCTCCTAGCTTACCGGTCAAAGATCCTATATTCCAAGTGGCTATGCGAATCCTATCTTCATGGACTAATTTATTTACCCGCACCCTAGAGTCCCTTGTTAACTTGTCGCTACACCCGGGGTCCGATGTAACGCGTCGCTGAGGGGGAAACGCCCCAAAGGTTTTGTATCGTTTGTCTCCCATTTTGTCATTTGATAGAATTTTTACGCTGGCTCTCGACCTACCGCAACCCTACTCCTTTACCCGGGCTTGGGACCGGCCGTGGCGGAGTTCTTCAAATAGATGTATAGAGAACGAACTAAGGGACAAAGCCCAAAATAAGTAATAATAGCTAAATAGGTAGATAAATAAATAAATAGAGGAGATAAGTGATATATATTATAAAATATGTATATCTAATAATCGTAATAATACTAATATCAATGATATTACTACTAACAATATTAATAGTAGGTAATAATAAAATGAACCAAACTAATAATGTTAATAATAGTAATAGTGATAAAACAATAATGATAACAATGGATAGCAGTAATTAGTAATGCTATTAATAATAATATTAGTAATCACAATAATAATAAAAAGTGTTTCTCAGACTTGGGTTGAGGGGTTGGAGAGATCTGTGAAGGAAGCACGGGAGGCTTCGATTTTGGAGGCTTCGGGAGCTTCAGCCGCAGGCAGAGGGATTTGGAGGCTTCGGCTTCGGCTTCGGCTGAAAGCAGTTAGAAGGGTGAAAGGGGTATGCAGAGGGGGCTGAGAATGTGTTAATGAGTTTTCAGAAAGCCCTTGCAAGTTGTCTGAGTGTCACAATATTTTGGTTAATACTACTCCATTTCCATCTTTCCTAAAACTAGAAGACAAGTTCAAACTTAAAATCATTTCAAAATCGGAACAAGCTATGAAGGGTGTTGATTTCAATTCCATCAAGGACAGTTTTATAGATCCTCCTGACTAATTATCGTTTCCCCGGTACTTCTCTCTCCTATCTGTTCTCTTATGTTTTTGGAAGTTTGGACTTCGGTAGTTCATTTAATTTTTCAGCGAATGCAATTATTCCTTGTGTATTCTATGTCGGACATTTACAATGAAATTGTGGAGCTTTCGAGTTTTTTTTTTTCTCCTTTAAGGGTGGGGGGGGGGGAGGAAAAAGCCTGCAATCTGTTTTCCTTATCGACTGGCTTCTCTTCCTGCATGGACACAGTGGATGTTCCATTCGTCAATCCTTGGTACACTGTTTTGCTATCTGATTATGTGGAGTTTCCAACCATTGGTGGAAATTTTGACCTTGCACACCAGGATAATTGATGTAGGATAAGAATCCAATAAATGTAAAATTTTCACCTTCATGTATATTTTTGTACCGTGGTACTTTTAGACAATTATTAAGGTTTATTGAATGTGTTTTGTTCCATTGCTTGAATAGAAAAGCTGATGAATTGATGTTTTGTAATAATTGCTTGGCTTGTCTCTCCAACGTCAATTTCTCTCTCGTTATTCTCCATTTCTCTCTCCCTTCTCTTCTCACATTCTCCTCATGTTTACGACATCTCTTCATGTCTCTCTTTAGAACTCAGTCACTCATTCTTGGACTGCATCAACCCCTCTGGTACTAATTTTCTTCTACTTGTTCATAGAATGGTTGTATTTTCTCTTTTTGTAGCTGTATTCTGTTTATCTATATTGGAATGAAGTAGTATTTGATGTACTTATTCTGTTGCTGTTCAAAACACCTTCACTGAGCACCCTTATTATAGATGAAATTGTAGAAATATGAGATCTTAATAATGTTGATAGACCAAGATATGACTTTGTTTTCAGGTTTTTGAACTCCTTCGCGAGCAACTCCAGTGCAGGCCTAACCCTGGGACCTACTTCAAGCTAATTGTCATGCTTGGGAAATGCAAACAACCTGAAAAGGCGCATGTTCTCTTTCTGGCAGTGATTGATGAATGTTGCACTGCAAATACTGAATCTTATACTGCTCTTTTATCCACATATGTTAGAAGTGGTACATGATGCATGAAAACTTCTCAATAATAATGTTTTTTCATTTTTGAAATGTTTCACCACGTTAAATTAATTAATATTTATATTAATATTCATACAAAAGTTTTAATATTTTCTATATTTATACATTTTTCATATTTAATAAATTATTTATTTAATTATAATTATAATTTTTTATATTATTTTTCTTATGATTAATAATTACATATCTGATCATTTTAGTTTTTTATTATAAAATATTACTATTCTATTACTTTTATAAAATAATTAATATTTATATAAAAATCCTTATATTTTTTATATTTATGTGTTTGTCTACGTTTCTATTTCTTATATTTTTACAATTGTCCTTTTTCGTATCATTTCGTATCCATTTCCGTTTCTCATTTTTGTTTCTGTGCAACCTTGCAAGTGGCTGCTTTGATGAAGCATTCTCACTCCTTGAGCACATGAAGATTCTTTTCTCTTATTGCACCTTGTTTGAGTGCCTTGCTTTGCCCCTGTAGTTCCATGAAAGCTTCTCTTCTTTCACTTTTCCTCTTCTAGGTTATCTATGGTAATGATTGAATTGCGCTAAATCCAGTGAAGGGCAAAAAAACTGTATAGGTTACAACAATGTAGCAGCATAGCAATTTAGAAAATATGTTTTAATTTATTTTTCGTTTTTTCTCATGGGATTTATAAATTTCATTCATATTACTGATTACATAAAATATACGATAAATAACATGAAAATCATCGTAATTTTATGTATTTAAAATTATGATTTAAAATTTTAACTAATTTCAGCCTTAGAAAATCACTTCTGGGACAACATACTGCATAGAAATAAAGGCTATAACATTTTGGGCTCTACATTTCTATTTTAGTCCTTAATATTTTTACAAGATTTGTCAATTTAGTCCTTATCTTTGAATATGAACAGTTTAATCCCTACGTAACGACCAATGGTGTCTTTTTTTGTTAAGTTGGCATTGAATTTGTAACAAAATAGTTAACATTATGGATGCATTTCCAAGTTTTTTGTCAAATGAGTACACAAATTATCTAATCGTTTTATAAGAAAATAAAATCATGCTATTGCAATGGCCTTTTTTGCTTTTTTTGTTTTTTTTGTGGGTGAGGGGTGTGGCCAAGGTGCATCCATCACTTTCACCAAGTGAATTTGTGTTTCTAATGATTTGCATCTAATTTATACAAATTTGTGTTTCACCGATGCTTCGTTGGTCTAGTGAGAAGTATACTAGCACCTCACATCAAGAACTGGGGTTTGAGTCTGGATAGTGACAAAAATGACGTTGGGAGAATTTCCTCCTGATTAGAATCCGACAACAACTTGGCTGACATTAATCGGAGTTTACTCCTAATATTCGGAGGTGGACCAAATTCAAAAGACAAAAAAAAGACTAAATAACCTGATGGTACTAGTTTTACCATTGAAACAACTCAATCATTTATTTTAGGAATGGAGAATTTCATAATTAGGTTCATATACTTTTCTAGTGTTTTTTTTTTATTATTAATATTCCCATATATGGAAAAATTTTAACATGCTTATTAACTTCATGTGGACAAAGTTCTATAAACAAGAGAATTTTAAATCCAAATTTTTTAATATAATAATCCTTTAGAATGAATTTTTTATAGAAAATTTTGCTTTCTATATAGAATCATCTTTTGATACAAAATGTTTTATCGTAGTTTATGTGATTCGGTTTCTAAATCAAAAAAAAAGGAAATTAGCTTCGCAATTTATATTCTACAATTTTATCTCTATCACTCATTAAAAAAAAAAAAGGAAAAAACCGAAACTTTCGACACGGTTTAATAATTTTACATATTAAATATTTCCATTTTGTCTTTAATAACTAATGTCCAAGGTATTACTTGTTACTTGTTTTGCTTAGATATTGCTGAAATTGCTTATGCTTTAGGGACCGAGACCGTCTATGTATTTTCCTCATTTGCAATTTTGTTAATGGATAGAGCATGGAAGCTTAGGAACTAGAAAATTCACTCACCCTTGACAAGTTAAGCCTATTAGAATAATAGCTTGTATCTCCAAGATTGGTATTGCTATGTAAACAATGAGTAAGATTTGCTTTGGCGTCTTAGTCCTCACGGCGTGGTTGAGTGCAACTTTGAAATTGGTTTCATGCATGGTGCTATAGATATCGTCTCTTCTAATTTCGGTGAAAATGCTATAGCTCTAGTTCTTCCTATCTCTCTCTCTAAATTTGGGTTAGTAATGGCATGAGATCTTCATCACCAGAATCTCACTGAGCCATTGAGCAATGTTGAAGATTCCTCAAGAATTCTAGCACCATTGAGCAATGTTGAAGATTCCTCAAGAATTCTAGCATTAGCGCCATCTTGATGCGGCTATTTTGTAAGCTTTAAGCATATCATTGAGTGGGTGGGTGGGTGGGTGTGTGTGTGTTTTCCTAATAATGAGATGAAGATATTTATTAAAAAAAAAAAAACCCTAAAACTTATACATCATCGTAAAGGAAACTCATAATAACAGATGGAGTTTCTTTTATGTAGATTAATTTCGTATCTAAACAAAATTTAAGTAGAGTATGAGTCATTGTATTGAAGTATCTTAAAGTGATTCAATCCCAAAGTGTTTTTTTTTCACTATCGGTATCCGATATTTATTCAACTAATCTGATTCAAGTATTATATGATCCATTTTAAAAATTGATTTTCTTAAAATTTTTTTCGTTATTTTTAAAACTCAAACTCGAAATCTCTATTTGAGGATTGGAGTGTTCAATTACTTAACCAAAAGAGTTTGATTCAATTTCAACGTGTTATGCCTAAACAATTGCAAGGTAAGTTTTCACCATACAGCCCATTGATCACACTTTTGTAATTTGATTAGATAATAAGAAAAAGGAAAACCAAGCTTAGAGACCAATCCATGGCCATATTGTTTTTTTTTGGTACCTAAATTTTCTGATATTCGGGATTTACCCCTAACTAATCCGAAATTGATTTGATTGTCAGATCTTATTTGAGGAGTAAGTCTCCTAATATTAATTTTTTTTGTACCTAATGTCATCGTCCCTGAGACTTTAGGATTCCAAACTCCGTTGCCAGTTTTGAAGCACATACCATAATTACCTCCTCTCGTTATTGAAAATAACACCAAAACTATCTTACCCAACTCTGCAAGGCTAGCATCCATGCTCATTTTGACTATCCCTTTTGGAGAAAGCCCCCCCACCTTTGCATCACTGGACGCAATGCCTCTCTTTTACTTGTGTCAGGGAAACGAAGTAAATATATCCTCTTCAATGAGCCACTCAATACGTGATCGACGTGACAAAACTCCGAGATACGCCTAAGTACTCTACAATTCCTACAAAGGTGAACCGCCCACATGGGAGCCACACGAAATAGGCATGAAGGCTCAACCTCATCAACCAGATGATAAACAATTTTTTTTTTTTTATACCATGTCTTAGATACCGTCTGGTATCTCAAGTTTCGTCTTAAGTAATTCGGACCAACAGCTGTAGTGACTTCTTTTCGGAGGACGGGTCTTCCAATAGGGAATACTTTATACACATGAGAGTCCGATACTCCCAACGGGAATCAAAACTCAATTATATTTAAGAAAATTTAACTCTATATTCAGTTGAGTCAACTAACGTTTGATATGAAACACATCTATTGTGGGAAGAATATTAAGAGTTATCCACCGTAAAAGTTTAATCATCTTGGGTGGGCTCTGTTTGCCAAATTGAAAAGGATAACTTGAGGAAGAGGCCATGCCGACGAGACGGAATTGAGTGCAATTCCACACTTATTCTTAACCACATATCTCCCATTAGTATCAGAATACCACTCCAACTTGTCGTCGTGATCTATGTTTGCCCAATGGAATTTCCTCGATCCAATCAATATCAAAAGAAAACAGAACACGTGAAATCAAATCCCAATTCCATGCTCAATGATCTTCATCAATTAAAACTAACACCACGGTGTCTAGGGGAAGCAAAAAAGGATGTGGGTTCTGGAGTCCACAATCAATGTATATTCTGAAGTGCCGTCCGTCATCAATTTGCCATCGGATTTCTCTTTTGCAATATCTCCCGCTATGCTAGAAAGCGAAATGCGGAAGCAAAATTTAATGTTCCTTTGACAAGGTCGGATTATTGTGGCACTGTGGTGCGACTGCTTGTCACATCAATGGCGCGCTTGTCTGCATTGCATGTGATGAGACTAAAAATCCTCTCATGGAAACAACCTCATCCCTACCGAATTATTTTAAATCGAGTGTTTGTGTACTCTATCTCCTTAACTATAAATCTTAAATTCCAGTCCTATGAATAACAAAAAAAGATTTAAGAGAATTAATATTTAAAATAGATTTTATAATATTTAAATCGAATTAATCAGATAAAATTTGAATATCGATAATAAAAATAAAAAAAAAACAACCTCAACCCTTAAGTCACACTTCAACAATTATTGAGTTTGCAAATGCTTTGATAAGCTTTCTACAAAATAAAAGCATGTACTGCAGACTTGGAAAAAAAAAAGGGTACATGAATTAACATAGGATGTGTGGAAGGTGGGAAATGACCTTATAATATTATTTTTCTTAATTTTCACCAATTTTAATGATATTTGAAAAATAATTTTTCATCCCTTATATTTACTCTAGTTAAATGTATAAATAAAGGGAAGGAAAAAGTCAAAAAATAAAAAATAATATAAAATGCGGTAAAACTTATGTATTTCTTTTTAGACGATTTTATCTACTCACTCTAAAAAAGGAAAAATATTTAATAATTATTATAGAAAAATTCATCAAATATAAAAAGATCTCCTCCTTCGACCATACAAGGGAAACCGTAATTTTTATAGGAGTAAATTTTATGAGAGTAGTTTACGTGAGTAATTTTATTCCCGAATTATTAATCTCCCATCACACATATCTACGTTATCTTTTCATGTTTGAAAATTTTGACGAAAATAAATAAATCTGACAAAACAAAATTTTCTTTATTTGTTAGAAACAAATGGAAATGACTTCCTAAACAATAAAACCAAATAGTTTTTGAGAGGATTTAACCCATCTCAAACGAGAAAAAAAATTAAAAAAATGAACATTTTCCTAAGAAATATTTTCACATAAATATCGAAATATATTTAATTTAAATGGAGAAATACATGTATCATGACAAAAAAAATTTTAAAAAAGTATAAGTGAAATGATATTTTCTTATGATTGAAAAATGATTGTATTTTTGAAAATTTTAAACACAAATAAGTATAAAAATAAAGAATATTGACTTAATTTATTTTTCAGGTCTTTTTCAACCGTTCGATATTTTAAATAATTGGGTTAGTCAAAAAAAAAAGTATTTAGTAGTGAAAACTAAATATGAATAATTTTATTTTTCATCCTCTGAACAAAAATTTTGAGTTAAATGTCACATATGCGGAGAGTTTCTAATTTTGGTAATAATTTTCCCACCAGAATAAAAAATTTAAAATTAAATGAAAATGGAAATATATGAAGCCCAATAATGGGGCCAAATTAAAAGGAAAAGCCCTCTTCGTCTTCTTGCCACTGCATGTCCAGCCCACTGCTCGATCCATATTCGACAATCTAGAGAGAGAAACTAGAGAGAGAGAGAGAGAAGACGAAGAACAACGAAGGACGAACAAGAGCGCGAGAGAGGGGAGAGAGAGAGAGAGAGAGAGAGAGAGAGAGAGAGTACGAACGGAGAAGAATTTCTGGAGGCTGAGAAACTACACGATTGTGTATTTCATGGGAGACATTTATAAAGAGCCCTTATATTTCTAGGGCACAAGTTTTCGATTCGAGAGAACCAATTTTGCCCTAAAAACCAAAACCCTAGAATTTTGTGGAGGGCGTTAAGTCTGTCTCACTGTTTCCCTAGCTTCAATTCCACCCTATCTGTTCGCATTTCAGGTGATTTCCTCATCTCTAATTCTGCGCTTTGCTTCCAATTCGTTTCACTTTTGTTTAGGGAAACCCTAGAAATTTCTAAATTGTTCATTTTCGTGCTAAATTTGGGGATTTTAGTGATTCTAGGGCTGTTTCGTTGTGGGGGATTGTTCTTGATGTGTCCTTGTTGTGCATTGTGCTTGAATGCTCGTGGATTTCGTGTTTATTTATTGTTCTCCTAAGTTTAACATGGAAGATAATGATTGAAGTTGTGCCTTAATTGGTAAAGGACGTGTGTTAGTGCATTTGGAGTTGCCCTTATTAGAATTTGAAGAATACCAAAGGATTATGATCACAATTTGAACTTGGATGTTTGAACTGGGTTAACCTCTCAACTTTGAACACGTGGCATGGTTATTAACACATTGTTCTTCAGTGTGCATGTATAAATTGTTGAAAGTTTTGGGGGTTTAGTAGAGTAGATGGGAAATACATTGTCCTTTTTTGTACATTTTTAAAAGAAGCAAACTTATGCACTGGATAACTTCATTCTGCATACTAGTGGATGACAAATTGACAAGAACTGAAATAGTAAATCGCAGTATTTGATTGTTTAGCGGTTTATGTGCATGTATTATGTTTAGTATGTTTTTAGTATTATTGCTAATGCAGGTGGGCTCGTGCTTGTTTTCCATATTTGGTAGTCATGTTTATGATCCCATATTTAATTAACGTTTCGGTGGGAAAATTGTTTAGAGTTAAGGCAACAGTGTTCTCTGTCAAGCAATTCACATGTTTAATTTGATTTATTTAACTTCTGACAGTAGTTTTTCTTGACATTTTCTTTCTGCTTCTAATTATTTGGCTGTAGTCTTTTTAACTCTTTTTGTTTCTTCTCTTTCATTAGGTGACCAATTCTTATTTTTTTTTATTTTTTTTATTTTTATCAATTATACAGTTATTCTTCAATTGATACGTTGTGGAACTTGTGACATTTGAATGAACAGTCTTTGCATATCAACACTGCTATTTTTACTTTTACTTATTAGCTTCATGTTTAACTCTAGATTCATGAGTCAATGGCTGAAAAAGAGTTGTAGGTGTCAAGGTGGGAATGCATGGATGCCGTATAGTATCTGCTCCGCTAGTAAATGCTGAGGTTGATTCCATGGGAGGAGTTGTTGACGGTGGAGTTGGTATTGGAATCAAAACCTCTCCACGTCGAGCTGCAATTGAGAAGGCTCAAGCTGAGCTTAGGTAAATTTTAATCCGAGTGCCTGTTTCTCACTTTGTCTCTGTTAATGTAAGGCTCCATAACTCTTGGCATGTTGATAACAGGCTGGAGTATGATGTTCGTGAGGAAAGAAGAAGAGAGCTCGAATTTCTTGAGAAAGTATGGCAATTCCCTTTATTTTTTTTTAAGAAAAAAATTCTTATAGATGGAACAATGGTCTAAAAACATTATGATGAATTCTAAGTAAAATGCTCCTTCATTGCAGGGTGGTAATCCTTTGGATTTCAAATTTGGACATGCAGCTTCTTTGAGTGTCCAATCTACATCACTTACTGATCAACAAGCTGAGCATTTTGTGACCAGGTTATCTATTTTTTGTTGTAGTTATAGTCATAGGTTGGTCCATGACCATTATTTCCATTTTTTTGGATCTATAAATATTAACAGACTTCACTTTTTCTTCTCTCTCATGGCACCACAGTGAAGCAAAAGGTAGTTTTGCATTAACTGCATCCCCTCATGGAGATTCTGTAGAAAGTAGTGGACGGCCGGGGGTTCCTATAATTTGTGAACCCAACAGTGCTGATAATCTTTTGCTGCTTGATGGTGAAAATGAGTTACTTGAAGGGGAAAAGAACTCTTTGCGTCCTAGGGGTAATGTTGCTCCATCAGAGCAGTCTTCTCAGTTGGATGGGAGTCAAAATGCCAAGGAATCAGAAGACTCAAATATTATGCGCTTTCCAAAAAGTCAATCATATACAAGAAGAAACAGATCTAGGGCAAATCGTGACGGTGCCCGATCAAGTTCAACTGATATTGTTCCAACTCGGGGTGGTCATGGATCTTCATTACCTGCTCGTCATGGTTTGGGGGATGCAAAGGGATTAATATCCGAAGTTAACAATCGGAAGGATATGAAAGTATGTTCTATTTATAACTCAGTGTCTACAAGTCCTGAAGCTGATGTAGTGAAGACTCAAAATTCTGAAAATCAGTTGGATTCGGAGTTGAACAGTATCGCAGTTGCAGAAAAAACTAATTCCTCTGCAAAGGATGACCAACCTGAAGGTGTCTTGGATGTGAAAGGTCCTATTAAGTTACAGGATGACCAAGATAACCATCATGCTCAAGTTGGCACTCTGGAAACTCCTACTGGTATGGTTTCTGCTGGACTTGATCTTGATCTGGATAAAAATCTGGTGGAAGCAACTGCCAGTGGGTGTCTACCTTCTGCAACTATTGAAAAACCTGAGAGCCAAACTGCAGTTGGTTGGTCAAATGGATTTGGAAATTTTAAAGGAGAGAGGAAACTTGCAAATGAAGCTCAAAATAATGGTGCCGCTTTGAGCACAAAGAGACTGGACTCTGAATCTTCTTGCACCCAAACTAGCGTTAGTATTGAGGGTATCAATGATAGTGACCAGTGTAATAACCGGAGGAATGTTTGTTCCAATGGAAATCTTACGGAACAGGCCGTGGCTTCTGAAGGGACAACCAAGCGGCAAGGTGGCGATAGTCCAAAAGAAAAGAATGAGACCAAGGATGGTGGCAGTAGTTCTACTGCTAATCATGACAATATTGCTCACGAAATTCACAAAAGCAATGGTGCCACGGTCAAAACTGAGGAAGTAATTGAAGGAAGCAAAACTGGCTTGGAAAATGAGGTGATTGTACCGGCTGAAGTTGATGGCTTGGAACTGAATGATCATGCTGGATCAAAATCAGAAACCAAGTCAAATAATGTGGTGAGTGATGATTCCAATTCTAGAAAAGGAAATATTTGCAACACTGTACCTCAGAGCTGTATGGATTCTACTATATGTGGGCATCCTGAGGCTACTCAGAATGGGAGGGATTCTGCTGTTGCTCAAGATCTTCAAACTGATCAGGTGAGCCAGTTGAAGTTGGCAAATAAGGCACATGAAGATTCTGTTCTGGAAGAGGCACGAATTATAGAGGTTATTTGTCTGTTTATCCTTCTGTATAACCTTGTTTGTTTGGCTTATGATCTGCCTTTTGGCTCAAGGGTTTTTGAATATGTCATAAACAGGCTAAGCGTAAGAGGATTGCTCAGCTATCTGCTAGTCTAGTGCCTCTGGACACTCACCGAAAATCTCATTGGGATTTTGTGCTAGAGGAAATGGCATGGTTAGCAAATGATTTTGCACAGGTATTGTTCTGTTGTTTATTCCTATTGCTTTTTGTATATTTTTAAGTTTAATTGTTTCTTTTGATATTTATTTGTCCTTTAATGAATTGCATGCTTTGAGATATGGATTTCAGAACAGTTTTTGGTGATGCTGATTATATATTTATGTGTTGATGCAATGCACATCTTCAATTTTATGCTTCTGTTGAGTTTACCGGCTTTTGATATGTGCATAGGAGCGTATTTGGAAGATAACTGCTGCTGCTCAATTAAGTCGCCGGGTTGCTTTAGTTTCTCAGATAAAATCTGGGGAACAAAGTCTATGTTCAAAGCAAAAACAACTTGCTCATACCCTTGCAAAGGCTGTATTGCAGTTCTGGCATTCAGTGGAGGTGGATATGAGTAGCGAGAATTCTGCTAGAGGCACGAAGGATGCCCAGCTTGGTTCAGGTGAACTGGGGAGATCTGATGAAAATGAATTTCTTGATGACAAAAAAGGACGGCCCATTGAGGTGCTATTAATTCAAATGTTCTTCATGTTGACAATTTGTTGATTCTCTTTGCACTATAAGGGTATTGCTAGTTATTTCAGCCTGTTTGCAATGTGTTTCTTCTTTCTGTTTGCTTTTTTTTTTCTCCTCCTTCACGTTCTTTATTTTTGTAACACTTTCTCTGATAAATAGCTAGTTATCAGTCATTACACGATATCTTCCTGTATCTGGGCTACTGGTTTCTGTCTTTTATTTTTATGATGAGGTGCCTTCAATTACTGGCTGGAAAGAAAGTAGCTTAAAATATTAGCATGGTTCAATGAATCTAATTCATCAAGAGGAAGATGATATCAGTAATGTGTTCAGAGAAATGAACACCCATTGATATTTGAAGGATATATTTGGCCATTCTGAAATTCCTTTCCGTTCTGAAGTAGTTTCCCATATCTGGTTGATTCTGTTCTGTCTTAGGTAACTAGGTTCTTGAAGAACTGCTTTTTGGATGGTTATGTTATTTCTTTGCAATGGTTCTGGTACTATGCTTTTCACATATCAGATCAGACCTCTGTTATTGCATGAACTATTAATAATGGTAATAAATGGAGCTTATGTTTATTTACATGTACTACTTATACTGATGGTGGACAGGGGACAAATAATGGAATGAAGCAACTTTCTCCTGGAAAAAATGTTTCAGTCCGAGCATATGCTATGAGGTTCTTGGAATATAACAGATCCATTGTTCCTGCTGTCAATGCTGAAGCGCCAATGACTCCTGACAGAGTATCTGATTCAGGCACCTTGGAAGTGTCATGGGAGGATCAACTTACTGAAGTACGGTGAATTCAATTCTTCATCAGTTGGCATGTCAATTTACTTTCTTCACCTCTCCCCTCCCCACACCGTGAACCTCAAAGCGGATTTTCTTGGTTATTTTAATATTTTTCTTTATTACACTCTAAACTCATTGTTCTATGAAGCCTTCCTAATACTTTTATTTTCTATTCCAGGAGAGCCTTTTCTATGCTGTTCCTTCTGGTGCTATGGGAGCCTACAGAAAATCTATTGAAGATTATTTGATACAAGTTGAGGTACGATGTCATTACCTAAGTTTGTTATGGATACGAGTGATTTGAACTTTTTGTAGGTTTGCATGGCATCATGTAAACAAATGCCAGCCTAATTTTCTCCTTATATTCTGTTTCCCAAAATATTTTCACTTGTTGACTTACTTTTTTGTGATCAGTTTAGCTTATTTATAGCATAATATTCTTTTACAGAAAACTGGCAGTAGTATTCAGGAGGAAGTTGAGACATCTACCTATGATGGTGCTGCAGGTACTTCTGACTCCATTGTGACTAATGTTTGTTAGTGGCTGAATTGGCAGACCACTTATTGACAAGTTTCCTTCAAATTACAGAGTTTGGATCCCAAGAGATTGCATTTGAGGAGGATGAAGGAGAGACTAGCACATATTATTTGCCCAAAAAATCATCGAAATTTGCTCAGAAGAAGCGGAAAAACTTAATGAATTCACACTCTACAAGATCATATGACGTTGGAGTTGATTTACCATATGGGAACTGCATGGAGAATAAAGTTGGGAGTCAGCAATCTGTGTTGATATTAGGGAAAAGGCCTGCTACTCTAAATGTTGGTTCTTTTCAAATAAAGCGTGTGCGCACAGCTTCTAGGCAAAGGGTTATAAGTCCTTTCAATACTGGAGCCACTGGAGTTGTTCAGGTGCCAAATAGGACAGATGCTTCAAGCGGAGAGACAAGTTCCTTGCAGGATGACCAAAGCGCTCTGCAGGGTGGATCCCAAGTCCGAAAAGGCATGGATGAGTCAGTGGGGGAATTTGATAAGCCTTATGACTGTACAGAAATATCCACAAAACCTAAAAAGAAGAAGAAGGCTAAGCATCTGGTATACAAGATCATATTTTAACAGACAATCCATGGTTTAATCCTGGGAAAGTATGCTGTTTTCCCTATTTTGTTTTGTTTGAGTGCAACTGTTTAAGTTGCCTGTTCTACATGGTTGCAGGATTCTGCATATGAACATAGATGGCCTCTTGATTCTGCTGTTCAAAATGAACAGGTGATATTTCTTTTTCTTCCTTTTCACACCTACTCTTGATCTCTTTTTCTTTGAGTTTGAATTACTTTAGTTTGAACGTTTCCTCTTTTAAGAATGTGTAGCTCTGTATTATTTAATTGTGGCCTGTCTGATCAATGAGTTTTATGTACGCATCCTCGAAACCCCCAAGTGTGATGGTTTAGTATGCATTAGAGCTTTAATAACCGTGCCCATGTCCTGCTTTTGCTAATATGCATTATTAAGACTATTGTGGTAATCCCTTTAATATAGTGCACACATTACTGTTTGATATCATACATATTTGCACATTTTACATATTAGGGTGCATTGACATCCTTAGTTAGGTTTTCAAAAGAGTTGCAAACTAATTAGAGTTTTTGTTAGTGCATGATGGAAAGCTGAAGAGAGGTGACTGTATTTTTACTAACATATGTGTTGGCAACATGATTTTATCTGAATGCTGAAATTTTGCAGGAGAAAAATGAGAGAATATAAGATTTTAAGTGCTCGAAATTCATTAGAAGTACTTATAATTTGCAAACACTGTGCTTTTGACTGTATATATGCCAAAAAAATCCTTTGATAATTTTTATAGTTGCCAAACACTATGCCAAGTTAAAAGTTATCAATTTCACTAAGAATAATAAATTAGGCATCTGACTGAAGAATGTATAGCTAGGAATCCAAATTGATGTTTTAGAAGTTACTCTGGGGATGCATGCTTGGCTAAAATATTTCCATATAGATTGTGCCCATTGGTTAATCAAAGGATGTACAGGTATGAAATAGCACCTAGGGCCATATTACATGTATGAAATAGCACCTAGGGCCATATTACATACTTCATGATGGCTGGAGGTTAGGGAAAAGATATATAAAACATTGGAAGGTGTAAACGTGGTCCTTGTTGGTGACACAGTGATGTGCAAACTCTATATCCTTTGAATTTCTTCCTTGCTTTTCTTTTGGTGGATTAGTGTATGAAGATGGTTAACTAGCATGACATTGGATCCGCTTTTTATTTATGTCTAGGCAGTGGATAGAAACAAAGAGGGGAGATTGTAAAGGATGCATAGGCATGTAAGGGGCATGTTTGGGATACCTCAACTTAGCTAAATTTGCCTCTATTCTGTCTTATCGTTACATGCAACAGTTTTCAACCAAAGTTAAAATTTTTTGTAGAAAGTGTGGGGTTTTGCAAGTTAGTTAAATTTCTATATGGAAGGGACTAAAAATATCATCACACCAGTAATTACATGCAAAATTCAGCCTAAACTGACATGATCCCAGGCTCAAATTTCTGAAACAGGCCCAAAGGGATTTCTATTCTCATGAATTCACTAAATCTGCTGTAGATAGGCCTGCTCTATCTGGCCTGGAGAGAGGACTATTGCGTCTGAGCGCAAGAATCCCTTATTTTTTTACAAGAAAACATGGTTGCCTGTTTGATTTCTCTCTCTCTGTCTCTCTGTCTCTCTGTCTCTCTGTCTCTCTGTCTCTCTGTCTCTCTGTCTCTCTGTCTCTCTGTCTCTCTCTCTCTCACACACACACACACACATAAAATCATAGAAACACATACTATCATCAAACAAGAAAGTTGTGAAGAAAATTGTATGAAATGTCAATAAGATTGCTCTGGAAACTCCTAGAGTTGCTTTCTTTGAGGTTGAGGTTTCATGGGATGGATTCTTAACCATGAAAATATGCAGCATACATGGATTCCTGATGCGTGCATCAGTGCTTCAAAAATGGGGCTGTGGCTAAAGATGTGTTACACATGTATCAACCATGTCCATGATTTTGAATGTTTTGTTTCAAACTAGACACATTGACGTCATGGATGTTTCCTCAAAATTCAAGGATTATTCAATAAGCATGATTTTTCATTTATTTGCACGGCTAAAAGTTAGTGAACTTCACAGAGGATGATATAAAATTCAAAATAAACCCCATAATGTGCTAACATGAAGGCATAAATAAGGTTTGTTGAAGTAAAAATATCTTAAATGTGTGTAATCTCGTGTTCATTAATTTCTCTTTACATATTAGTTTATATTTTATATTTTATTTCATCATATCTTTAAATATATATTCTTTGTAATATGCGTGTATCCTTGAGGTCCTATTGTTTATTGTTTAACTTACTCGAGTTGCTGTTTCTGTCTTTCATTATAGTTAATAGGCACCTTTGAGGGCATTGAGAGAGTTAATTGCTTTATTTAATGTTTACCTTTACTATTGTTGAACTAAATGACATCATCCATTTTGGTATTAAGGGTGAGGTAAGTTCGGTTGTAATTTATCATCTTTGAATTAGAATTGCACAGGAGTTTGTTTCTGTGAGCCTCAATATCTATTGCATGGCTGCCAGGAGTGATGATGATGTCTGGGCTTGGTGAGGCCCCAAGGGATGAACCTTTAGAGGTGTAGACATCTTCTTATACTCCTGCTAGCTAGTGTTTTAGATGCATTCTGGAAAAGGAATTATAGGATTGTCAGCTGGAAGAAGACTCGTATGTGCCTTTGTATGCTCAACATTTGGTTGTGACCCCTGATGTTGAGTCATTGGATTCTGTAGAATTTCAACTTTTCTGAGCTTGCATGGATCATACCCCATCTGTGAGAACATTCTGCAACTTTAGCTTACATGGAATTAACTAGGATATATCTAATTGGTTTCTTTCATTATAGAGTGAAAATAGATATTCGGTGCTTGGAGGATCAGCTGATGCTTAACATATTTTCATGACTACAAATGTAAAGTCTTAAAGTTGTATGTAACTGGCAATAACATGGTATCTGTGTGATTTTCTCTGTTGCTGGTGTGGGTTTATCCATTTCTTTAGAGATCTAGAGGGAAGGTATCACAGTGAATTGCTTCTAATACTACTTGCAGTATGTAAGGCATTATTTGTACCCTTATTAGTTATTAGTCATGTAAGATGTGGCTCCAAGATATTTGAAGACACCTTGTATTTCCAGACTACAGGGTTCTCTAACTCTAATAATTTATTTGTACCCCTGTTAGAAGGCACCTAGTTTTTTCTATCTTTTAGCTTATTAATAAGATGCGTGGTGTCATTTATTTGAAATGCAGAGAGATTATACAAAGAAGTGGTTGGACAGCCATCAACTTGAATCTAATGGAAGCAGTGGTAGAGCTTTTTCATCAGAATTTGCTCCACTTGCTCTTTATACATCAGTGGATTTATTTTTTTTTATTTGTTATTTTTTTAATGCTGCCTTCGATTTTCCTGTCTCATCTTCCTTGAAGGTTTATTTGGGCAACATACTGCTAAGAAACCAAAGATCATCAAACAACTGCCAGATAATTCTGTTGACCATGTCACTCCTATTACTGGGTCAATTCCTTCACCTGTGGCTTCTCAGATGAGTAATATGTCCAACCCAAATAAGATAATGAGAATTATTGGTGGTCGGGATCGGGGAAGAAAACCCAAAGTTATAAAGGTAGTGAGATACATTGTTATCATCTTTCCCCTGTTTCGAATCTCATTTCTTCAACATTTATTTCAACTTCTTCGCAGGTGCCAGCTGGTCAGTCTGGGTCTGGTAGTCCCTGGTCACTTTTTGAAGACCAGGTAAATTCTCTCTCAATCCCTGCCCCCCTCACCCCCCCAAAAAAAAGCACACAGGCAAAGAATGATGAAGTATCTTGTGATTTTTGCAATTAATTTAAAAACAAGAGATTTTGAGAATGTACGATATTTTTTCCTTGTCTGATTCTCAGGCACTTGTTGTTCTTGTACATGATATGGGACCAAATTGGGAGCTTGTGAGTGATGCTATCAACAGTACTCTTCAATTTAAGGTATTTTTCCATTGGAATTTCATCTGTACTTGTTTTATGGCTGTCATAAGTTTTGATTTGAGTTATTAATGATTGGCATAAAAGTTGCTAGTACTTTAGCTTAGAAATTTACACATGTATTATTTGAATTCATCTCCCATTGGAGGCAGCCTTTTGTTTGCATGTCTGGTCTTGATATTCTTCCTCTTCCATTCATTCTATTATGACTACTTAGAAGTGCTCTTTGGTACACTATTAGCATTCCTACTTTGGCTTCTCCATTTTTTGGTAGATTAGCCATTGTTGTTGGTCATTTATAGTTAATTCTTGGTCACTGTTGTACTGTCTCACTAATTTGTGTACCTGTTTTAGTGTATCTTTCGTAAGCCCAAAGAATGCAAAGAGCGTCACAAGATTTTAATGGATAGGACAGCTGGTGATGGCGCAGATAGTGCCGAAGATTCAGGATCTTCTCAACCGTACCCCTCAACATTACCTGGCATTCCAAAGGCAAGATTTTTTTATTGTTTTCTAACTATTATCTTGTAGACACTTTTGAAGACTAAGTATCTTATGTGAGCACATTTGTTGCCTTTGCCTTCATGCTAATGCAGGGAAGTGCCAGACAATTATTTCAACGGCTGCAGGGACCAATGGAGGAAGATACCCTGAAGTCTCACTTTGAGAAGATTATAATGATTGGGCAACAACAGCATTATCAAAGAAACCAGGTTTGTGTCCTAACAAGGTTTCAGATTCTAAAAGCTTTTTGTATTATGCTACTGCCAAGGCATAATTTTTTTTTTTTCCTTTTGGAGTAATTGCTGTTACCGCTGCTCAATTTATCAAAATTTTTTACTAGTTTATCTTGCTTTCTTTTATAATATAGTGGATTTCCTTCTTTTACTACTCAAGCAACATGATGTATTTTTATCTTTCATGTTCTATCAAACCTTCAGTCCCTCTTGTCTCTGTAATGGACTCATTCTTGAGTGAGATCTGATATGCATTGCTGTTATTGCTAGCTTTGTTGAGTTTGGGTATACCATTGTGGTTTTCTGACAATTAGAAGTGTGAGCATGAGTAGTATAAGTCTCTAAGTGGTGCCACCAAGACAAGCAAGAATGTCAAATATTAAAAAGCCAAATCAAGTTTTCTTGCTTTGCTACACTGGGAAATCCATGCAAAAAAATGATTCTGTATAGCATATATAAATTCAGCATATTTTACATCAATCTTTGACATAATTTCACCAGAAAAGTGAGATTTTTTTAGTTTTAGTTTTAGTTCCCCCCCCCCATGCATTTGAATATTATTTTGTTACTCTGAAACACCTGGATATCATGTTGCCAGCACAAAAGGATAAAATACCATGCCCTCCCTTTTAAATTCTTCCATAGAAGTACTTTTTCAGGATGTTATTATTATATCATTATTTTTTGTTTGCCAATAAGAATTATGGTAGAAACTTTTTGTATTAGTTGGAAATTTTAAGACTCTAAATGTCATTGAAAATGATAAAAATTAAATTATTCTTTTTGATTCTTTTTGTGCACTCAAGAACATTTCTTTTTTCCTATTTGTGAGCGGGAAATTTGGCATAATATAATGATCATTTTTCATTGCAATTTTGGAAGAGTGAAAACCAAGATGTGAAGCTAATTGCGCCAGTTCATAATTCACATTTTGTGGCTCTTTCTCAAGTCTCTCCAAACAACCTCAATGGTGCTCCTTTGACGTAAGTATTACTACACTTTTGCTTTGGTGAATGTAATAAATACCCATGATGTTGCTGCACTATCTTGTTAACATTTTTTCCATGTTACTTTATTAATTTGTCCTAAAACTTTGTACTAAAGGAATTTTCCCCCCTCTATTTGAAGGCCTCTTGATCTCTGTGATGTGGGCACGTCAAGCCCCGATGTTCTCTCCCTTGCATATCAAGGCTCACACGCAGCTGGCTTACCAATTTCAAATCATGGAACCATGTCATCAATGCTCCCCATTTCTGGTGCAAATTCCCCTCTGCAGGGATCTCCGGGTGTGGTACTTGGCAACAACTTGTCTCCATCTGGTGCACTCAATGCCTCGGTTAGGTATTGCATGATTGTATGGCTTAAGAATTGAGATGGTTAGTGTGGTTTTTTTACTTTGTTGTTAGTTGATTGTAACATTGAGGGAATGCATCTCTGATTAGGAACGGTAGATTTGGTGTGCCAAGAACATCATCTTTACCAATTGATGAGCAACAGAGAATGCAACAGTATAATCAAATGCATCCTGGTAGAAACGTTCAGCAACCAGGTCTGTCTTCTCCTGGGGCTCTTTCTGGACCTGAGCGTGGTGTTCATGTGCCATCCGATGCAAATAGTATGGGCATGATGCGTGGAATCAATAGAAGCATCCCAATAGCAAGGTCAGGCCTACAAGCAATTGCCTCTTCTTCCATGTTAAACTCTGGGAGCATGCTTTCCACTAGTATGGGCGGGATGCCTAGCCTTGTAAATATGCACCATGGAGCTGGTTCTGGTCAGGGAAATTCAATGCTAAGAAATCACGATGCCTTGCATATGATGCGGGTGAGTTATCCACTGATTGCTCCTTTTTAAGTCCCAGATCGCTTTGATTAATGAGTTCCTCTGAATTAATTGGTGCGAATGCAGGAAAAGTTTTCCGCTTTAGCCTCGTAGAAATTTCAAATGGATGGCTTTTACACACACACACACAACACATATATATTGCTTTTGTGGTCGTGCCTTGATGTTTATTACATTTTCCCCTTTTGGGCAAGTTTTGGTTTCATGTTGGTTGGGGTGACAACTTGAAAATAGTTGCATTTTTTGTTTATTTACTGTTGTAAAAAAGTTACTTTTATACTTTACCTTATGTCAGGCATCTCTTGGCTGAGACATAAGGAAGGACTTTAACAAAGTGAGGTATTGTGCCCTGGGGTTCAGCCCTAGTTGAAGTTATGGATATAGCTTCTCAGCTTGTAGTGTTGAGGCTGTATTTGCATGATTTGTTTTATCAAATTGCAATTGATATTTCAGTGAGGGTAGTATTTAGTTGTAATAGTTCTGAATATGGCTTGGATTATTCTTAAGTGTTTGTTTGATAAAAACTGAAAATCTAGTGCTGACAATTAAGTGCTGAATTTTGGGACCAAATTAATTAAACTACTGTACTTACAGAATGTGTAACTGTAAATTAAGTCACTCAATTTTCTTGATACATTTAGATTAATAAATTTAATACCCAAGTTTTATAATTAATACAATAAATTAACATTCTATTATCTTTTCTATTTATCAAAATAAACAAATTCAAAATGTTAAAATAAATTTAATTCATATTTAAGGTTTGATATGACTATTTTGCATTAAATAGCTAGTTTTTTATTTATTGATATATACAATCAAGATAACCCATTTTCTGTCATTATCTTAATTATAATTTTATTATTAATGAGAATGAAACAAGAGTTTTGATTTTGGTGCATATTAGAAACTCTACTATTTGAGTGAAGCAATTAGTTTCTAGTTTCAGCATTGTTAAGGATAATGATCGGAATTTGGACAGTGGTTGTGGCCAGTAATCCGTTTTCTTTTATACAGCCTAAATGGAATTAATTAGCAACTTACGTTGTGACTCCATGTATGAAGCACTCTAGATTCTGCTTTCATTTTATTTCAGATTTCAATTTTGTTTGTTGACACGGCTTATTTGGTCAATTAGCCTGTGCAGAATCCAGAGCATCAAAGGCAAATAATGATGCCTGAGCTTCAGATGCAGGTTGCTCAAGGAAACAGCCAAGGAGTTCTTCCTTTTAATGGGTTGAGTTCTGCTTTCCCTAATCAGACGGCATCACCTCCTATTCAATCATATCCAGTCCATCACCAGCAGCAACATCAGATGTCATCACAACAACCTCATGTGCTCAGCAATCCTCATCACCCTCATCTCCAAGGTCCCAATCATGGCACGAGCACTCAACAAGCATATGCAATTCACTTAGCTAAAGAGAGGCATCGTTTAATGCAGCAGCAGCAACCACAGCAACCACAGCAGCAACATTTGGCTCAATCAAATGCTTTGATGCCTCACATTCAATCACCGACCCAACTCCCGATATCTTCTCTGCAAAGTTCCCAAATGCAGCCACAATCTTCTTCGCAGTCAGTATCACTACCACCACTCACACCATCTTCGCCAATGACTACAATATCGTCACAGCATCAACAAAAACATCACTTGCCACCTCAGGGGCTCAATCGGAACCCTTCAACTGGTGCAACTGGGTTGACCAATCAGATGGGGAAGCAGCGCCAACGACAGCCACAGCAGCAGCAGTTTCAACTGTCTGGTAGGCAGCATCCTCAACAAAGGCAGCCATCACAATCACAACAGCAAGCTAAAATGTTGAAGGGATTAGGGAGAGGAAATGCATTGGCGCATCAGAATCTTTCTATCGATCCCTCCCATTTGAATGGCCTCTCCACCACTCCAGGAAGCTCTGTGGAAAAAGGCGAGCAGGTTGTTAACTTAATGCACGGTCAGGGTTTGTACTCCGCGAGTCATCTGAGCTCAGTGCAACCATCCAAATCCTTGGCACCTTCTCAGCCTTCGAGTCAGTCCCAGACCCCACCAAAGTTGTATACAGGGCCAACAGCAGTTTCTTCAAAGCAACTTCAGCAGAGGTCTTCTCAATCTGATAGTAGTAGTCAGCCTCAGGGTCTGCCAGTTTCATCGGGCCACAGCTTACCAACTTCGTATCAAGCTATTACATCAACAGCTGTAGCTCCCTCCAGCCATGGCCAGTTGCAGCTACAGCCACAGTCACACCAAAAGCAAGCCAATCAACCACTTGGTCAAAGGATTGTTCAACAGAATTGTCAAATAGGCTCTGACTTACCAGGTAAGGCTCCTGCTGATCAAGCTCAAGCTGTTCAGCTTCCTGTTAATACCATGGTTCAAGTGGGCACATCTATGGCTATGCCTCAGACCTGCACTGAATCAACTAACGTAGTCTCAGCTGTTTCTCCTGCTGGTGGTACTTCATGGAAAGCAGTGGAACCATTATATGATTCAGGATTGTCAAATCAAGCTGTTCAGTTTGGTTCTGTTGGAAGTCCAACTCTGACAAGTTCATCTGGGGTTGAACCAAAGCCATCTGTAAACCAAGTAACAGCTGCTATAAAGTCATCAGGCAGCTTGTCTTCTCATGGGCTAAAAGTTGGCGCACAGTGGCAACAGCAAGGACAGCTGCAACAGCCTCCATCACCCTCACCGCCACCACCTTCACGACAACAGCAGGATCAACAGCAACAGCAGCAACCATCACTTCAACAGCTGCCTTTGCAACAGCAGTCTCAGCAGCAGACACATCTACAGGCAGGGCATAGCAGTTTATATATCAAGCCTACTAACTCAAGACTGGAATGATGCATCCAAACGGATTGACTAGTTCCCGGAGAGCTTTGCTTCTGCCAGGATGGAGCCTGCAAGCCTTTATAACAGCATTGTACAGGTAATTAAAGCTTCTGTGAGCTTGTACTACCTTGCTTGCATGATTTGCATTGCTGAGTGTTGGCCACTGTTAGAAAAATGGTATAAAATAGTCCTTGTTGAAGGAACTCAGATCACAGAATCCAGCGAAGTTGCATGATTGGCTCATTCATGATTAATTATATTTTACCATAATGAATCCGAGTGGTTTCATCTCAAAGAAAATCGTAAGTCTTTTTCTTTTTTAATGATAAATGCAAATGAATTTGTTTCATTACATTGGAAATCCACATAGGCCCTAAGACTTAAATATTTCAGGGGATCCATTTCTTTTGTTATGGTTTGGTGGTTTTGAGTGAAGTTTACAGTTCACAGTATACAGTTAGATGGCTGTAGCTGTGCGTTGTTAACTTTTCCAATAAAGACAATTCTCACAAATTTGATTCTGCAGTATTTAGTTCATTTGTTCCTTTTTGTATTGTAAATCTTTCAATTATATCAATTTTGTAAACCTGGTGTTAGTTTATGAAAATTAAAGAATTCTATTAGTTTATTTGTTTTGCTTGAGCATTATGATTTTTTTATAGTTCTAGATTTTCTGTTATGCAAATTGTTACTCATGAAGAATACTCTGAAATAGTTTGAATAGAATATTCAGCGATGGTGTTAGTGAAATATATCCTCTGAAATTTTTTCATTTCAAAGCCCAAAAGATTTTTAAGTTATTGCATCTTTATTAATAATGCAGTAATTTCTATGGGTCTTTAATTATATTAAAATTCTAGATGTATTGATACAATTATTGTGCAGGTGTGTAATAACTCG
This sequence comes from Dillenia suffruticosa, assembly GCA_033439265.1. Classification (NCBI taxonomy): domain Eukaryota; kingdom Viridiplantae; phylum Streptophyta; class Magnoliopsida; order Dilleniales; family Dilleniaceae; genus Dillenia; species Dillenia suffruticosa. Next base: position 21,931,041 of record JAVTVX010000020.1, on the reverse strand, counting down.
CAAAAATAAGGGTCTGGTTCTTGCATATCATTATTGTTATGTTCTGTTAGAATTATGTAATTCAAGCCTTCTTGTCATAGTTTATGCTGATTGTTTGCATGTGTGTTTTCTAATTACATCTTCAGTTACTTATTCAATTCACCTGGACTGCATTATGCTTTCTTTCTGTTATTTTGCATGTGTAAATGAATATACACTGATGAACTTTGTGTGTGCATACTTACGCATGCTTACCCTTTTTCGTATTGTGTGCATGCATTCCTCTCTCTAATTTCAAAAAAAAGGCTTATTTAACTTGCATTTTTGTGCAGATAGAGCTGGTCATTCTTAAGGTTTTTCCAAGATGGAAAATGGTGGTGGATTTTTGCTTGCAGGTTCAATATAGTTTAACTGAAGGGGTAGGCAGGCCAAACTTTTTTTTTTTTTTTTTTTCTTTTTTTCTGTTTTAGTGATTATGTATATTACCTCTGATCTAGAGCTTCAGGAAGATAGAGACAAATATAGAGAGGCGTGTGTACAGGGGTCTTGTCTATCCAAATTTTTTTTCGGTTCCATATTTCTCTTTCCCTTGGATTTCTCATGTAAGGGCCTTATTTTCCTTAATTTTTATTTTTTTTCCTTTTTTTAATTGGGTCCCCCCAGTTAGAGGTAGCACTTGTATTATTACCCTTTCAGATTTCAAGGGTCAGCTATCATTGTTATGGGCGATTAGGGAATTTTGTGAATATAAGGTTTCTGGTGTATGATCAATGATGTTAGTGGTCATTAATCATATCATGCTTTGCTGCCTCAGGCAAGTTTAGGATAATTGTTACCTTGTAAGCAGTTTTATTTATTGCCCCCCCCCCCTCCCCAGCTTTGATCTATCTCGTTGGTATGTATATCATATGGCTAACCTTTTTCCAAATGGATTCTCTTGTATGTATGTGTTTATTGACAGACTCTTGGATCAAAAAAGACTGAGATGTGTCATCCTCAAAGTCCAAAGATGGTGCTATCTTGAATTGCTGTCTTCCGCATAAGCTTTTTTCCTTAGTTTAATAGAGAGAATCTTGGGAAGAGCTCAATTCAATTCAATTCTTTTCTAGTGAAATGAACCGTGTGGTGGAGGAAATGTCATTAAGCTCATCCTCTCCAATAACCACCTTAGCGTCATGCGTCTCTCGCTTGACTCCGACGAATTCATCACTTCTTCAGTTTTGGGAATCTCCCTTTGCTGAGTTTGTATTGACGAATGCTTCAAGTTGGTGGTCCTTTGACCAGTTTTAGCAGTTTCAAAGGATCATCCATTCAATTAGGATTATTGGCAAAGTCAAATTTGGGCTAGTACCCTGCACGTTAGGACATGGGGGACAGATTTGTAGTCATCAAACCAAAATATTAATTTGTTTTAATTGTAGATAGAGATACAGATCAAATATATATACATATATATTTATAATCTATGTCCATCACTTTTACTGGAGTCACTTTTGCTGGAGTTCTAACCCGAATAAAAGATAAAATGAGATTTTTAAAATTTTGATTTTTGTTGGGGTTTCTGTTGGAGAGAAAAGATAAAGATTAATTTCACCAATGTTGTTCTTAAATAGAGAAGAATGATAAGAGGAAAAAGAAGAGGGGACAAAATAAGGTCCCCCAACCTACTGAAAATAATACCACTACTTTCCAAAAGGTTTAATAATAAAAATAAAAATAAATCCATGAGCACTCTAGCACTGGCACTAGCACTTTATAATATGGATATTTCTATGTTCTGAAAATTTTGGGATTCCACAGGTTTACAAACCACACTCCCCCACAAAACCAAGAATATAACCGCGAATATACTACAACTCTCATATTCTGTACACGGTAAAGAGGAACGTACAGGGAAGAAATAACCACATGCATTTTATTTGGCAGGCACTGCATTACAAAGGCAACCGCATGACAGCCCTTTATTAGTTCACCAGCCAAGGTAGAAAGTACTGAATTTCAACACAAGAACACATTCTCATACATTTGGCATCATCACTTGCCGGCAACCTCTTTTATTTCACTAGAAGATCAGTTATTGCCAGTCAACATATCAGCAGCCATCAAAAGCATCCTGCAAATAGTGGGAAAAACAGCCGTTTAGAGCCTATTTTCGGGACCAAAAGCACCAGAATTACCAGTGGAACCCCAGAAAGGCAGTCTTCGCAGTTCAGTGTCCGAATGGTTGGATGCTGTTGCACAATATCAGCATTCAAACCATCCTTCATACAGCTTTGAAAATTTCTACCAACCACATAATTAAATAAAATAGATGAGGGAACACTAATTAGAGACTGTGCATATACTTCAGAAAGACTAGACAAACGTTTCTGTCAACCCTCAAGTACAACCACAATCCTATAAGAAATGCAACCCCTGAGTGAGTTCCTAGCCCAGGAGTATGCAAGCAATTGTACATACACATTACATCAGAACCACATAACAAACAGTGATTCAGTTGGGGACCATCATATGATATCCCCTCTTTAACAAATCTGTCATTGGACTAAAAACATCAAAATTGCTATAATGATTTAGTACAATAGTAAGACTCCCTTGTGATGAATTCTTAATCCAGCTTGAGTCTTACATAAGATGATTGAAGCCTCGCAACTTATCAGCAAGAAATTCTGGACATAGACATGTATCAATACTTGTATCAATACCATGTAAGATGATAAATATACAACAACAAACTGAACCCTATTTCCAAATTTTGGGGTCAGCCTTGTAAGACAATAAATATATGTGCAAAAAAATTGAAATTGGACCGAGGATGATAGAAAGTGCTCAGATGGCACAACAAAAATGAGATAAAGTAAAAGTGAGTTTTTCAGTAAACTAAACTACAAATCAGGTTAATAACCCGGTTTCCAGAACCAAATAAAACTCAACCAGCTTTGAATATTTTATCGAGAGAGGATGTGTGGGGTATCTGTCCTCACAAGACAGGAGCAGGAAATGCTGATCAAGAAAAAGCACAAGCAAAACTAGGACAAGATTTATATCAAAAGAAAAAACAATGCCTTCTGATCTCGCTTTATGTCTTCTTAGCTTGGACCATGTCTAACACTATCAGCTCCACAGAAAGGAACTCAAAATGCGCAATTAAAATTTTTTTTTAAAAAATTTCTGGCTCTTGAATTAAGCAGCAATAGACAAGTGATTGTTATTTGAAAAGGATGTGGGGCACTATCTGAGGTAACTATGTTAGAGGGGAAAAAAGAAAAAAAAATCGGAAGAGGAGTTGCATGGCCATGCATATATTAGACAGAAAGCTTAGGAGGAAACCACAGACGTGGCCAAGCAAAAGAGAGGCAGCTATACTAGCATAGAATGGTGGTGTATGAAATGATCTCAGTACTCCTTTCAATCTTCAATTCCCATTATATCTCTTCACTAGTTGTGTTGAATTAGCTTGATGAGATTGTCATACTTTTTCCACTAAAACCACTAAGGATGAGTTGGTCCATCTTTCAACTTACCCATTGTGAGTTTCACCCGCAGACAAGCGACTAAGATTTCCACAGTTAGACGCCCTATATTGTCAATTGAACATCACACAATGGATATGGGAATGCAAGTAATTTAATGGATTATTAATTTGAGATATATAATCATCACCAGATCAAAAAAAAAAAAAAAAAAAAAAAACCAGTATATAAGCAACATGGCATGCCATACTTGACGTGAGGCAACAAAGAAATTATGAGAATAAGTACTAAAATTATGGTAGTAGAGAAGGCCATCAGTGGCTAAGGTTATTAACTAGGAAAGGCAGAAGGGGATGTCATAGGGTAGTGATGGACCCCAATTACTTAGAATCAGATATCCTAACAAACACGAAACTGCACCTCAGAATAGATACAATAATCTTCCATGACAGATTACATGCAAAAATCAAGGATGCTTAGGTAAAGAAATTTACTGATTAAAAATTAATAGAATAAAGGAAGAAGAAATTGAGACCTTTATATGTCTTGACTCATTTTCGACTTTTTGTTAGACCCAATTGCCTTAGTGACTGTGTCAACAATCCTACGCTGCGAATTGAGAATCATCTCTATTCTCCTATTCTCCATCTCCATTCGGTATCTCTCCGTCTCCTTCATCAATTCCATCTTTCTTTTCTCCATTCTCATAAACCCTTCTGCAAATGCCCTTATTCCTGAAGCCAATTCCAAAATAATCTCCTTGCTATTTCCCTTCCCCTTGTCCTCCTCCTCGTCCTCCTCGTCCACCCCATTACCCTGATCATCATCATTACCATCATCTTCCTCGTCATCATCACCAGCACTAAACATGGGTGAAAACTTGGGCCTCTCGGGAAATATTGTCCTCCTTGAAACCCTCAATCCACCACCGACACCAACATTGTCATCCCCATTTGCCAAATTTCCGTACTTCACAGACTTATTTACCCCAGAAGGTCCCCTAAGGATCAAATTAATACTCCTAGACTTACTCTTATCCACAAAATTCTCATTCCCATCAGCATCAGCATCAGCATCATCATCCTCATCATCAACCCCGCGAACAATATTAACACCTGAATTACGCAATTTAATGGCTGAAATGGGCATGGGACCATGCTCCAACTGATCCATAAGATCAAAATAGGCCCAATTGGAAGGGAAAACCCTAGATTTCTCAGAACGGTACCGTTTACGGAGTTTTTCGATCTTGTGGCGGCATTGAGTGGCGGACTTAGAGGCGGAGGGGTCGTCGTAGCCACAGCGAGCGGCGACAGTGACGGCCACCTCCTCCCACTGACTGGCCTTGAGCTGACCTCGCTTGAGAGAGTACCATTTTTCTTGATAAGCTTGGATTAGGTTAATGGTCTCGAGGTGAGTCCAGGGGAGAGGCTGGGGTTTCTTGGGAGGGGAGAAAGGGGTGCTTGACAGCAGGGGTTTAGGGTTTGGAGGGTCTAGCAGTGGTGGTGGTGGAGACGAAGAAAATGGGGATGGCGGTGCCGTTGTATTCATTTGATTAGTTGAATTGAAGTGTTTTCGGGTGTTAGTTTGGGTTTTTCTGGGGATACTTAGGGTTAGGGTTTTTGAAGTAATTGGATTTTGGGGTGCGACTGGGAGCGGTGGAAGTCGGGGAAAGCCTGGGAGAGAGAGGGAGAGAGGGGTTGGAGTTCAGTTCGGTTAGGTGGAAGTCAGGTTTGACTCGCTGCTAAGAAAAGTAAGACTGAGTTGTTGTGTTGTGTTTTTTGTGTTTTTTTGTGTTTTTGTTTTTTTGTTTTTTTTTTTTTTTTTTTTTTGGGATAATATTCTCTTTCGGATGTTCATGCCTGGGATATTGCATCTTGTAAATACTAGGTTCAGAATATATAAATATATATATATATATATATATATATATAGTATTGTTGAATATTAATGTAATTTTAATAATAATGTAATAGTATTGTTGAATTATAAATCTTTTTTATTAATCGATATTGAATAATTAATTTATTAATTTTAATTAATTTAATTCGAGTTAATTATCGGATCATTGAGACACAGACTCTCTTTAAATTTATTTATTTATTTATTTTTACCATCGTCGCGCAAGAAGCATGACAAAGGTGATATCAGGGACAATCAATCATGACTCATTTGGCACACTTTCCATCGCACACCTTAAGACCAGCGATGAGGCTGGGCCATTATGGGAATCATGACATCTTATTCAAACAGAAAGATTTATGATGTCTGTCTTCCCACAATTGCTCTATTAGAGGACATGACACATTACATTTTGATAAAACATAATCTCAGTTTACAAATTTTGAAGGAATAAAAGGCTACTTCACAGAGGCAAAAGTAAACAAAAACAGATATCAATAACTTGGTGTTGATATTGTGTGGCTAAAGATTTTGATCAGACATCCCATTTGGGAGCATTATGTGTCTCTAATGTTTATAAGATGACATTGCAAGGTCTTGTACTATGACAAATCCTGATCCTGATCTATGTATTATACAAACACAGTATACAAATCCGATGTTGACTCAAAACCACCTCCTATAAATTACCCAAATTTGAATTTTAAATTTTATGCAAACATAAGTGAATCTCCATCTCTTGCCAGCATGCATTTCATTTGGAAGCTACATTTAACACCTTCTAAGTACATAACATTTGTTATATTAAGGATACACCATAGTATTATTTGAGCCCCCAAGTTCAGTTAATCATCCGCAGCAATCAGCCATGACTCGATGCCTTCAGCACTTCTTGAATACAGGGGCACAATTTATGACTACTGGCAAGGCCATTTGGAAAATCACGACATTTCATGGCCAAAATCCAGCAGTGGTTGGGTCAGCGGGGCCAAGGTCGAGCTTTAGGTTCAAAATAATTCCCCAAGCCCACCATAAGGGCGCTCAGTTGTGTAGCGCAAGTTTTTCCTCTATCCCCACTTTTGTTCTCAATGCAAAGAGTAGAAGATTTGAAAGAGAATAGCATGAACAAGGGAAAAAAAATGGGGTATTGTTTTTATATAATATCAAAATTTTAGGTTTCATTGTCTATTGGGACTTTGGACTATGCTTACAGCCCCCGTTTATGTAATTGTTCCTCGTTCTTAAATATGAGTGAGGGGGAAGGGTAATATGTACAAAAAGAAACAAGAAGCTGCATGCATTTCAGACTCGAGGCACCAACCAGTCTTTTCCATTAGAAACCATGAAAGCTGCGGATTCCTAACTTGAAACCTGAAACAATAGAAGGAAATTTGTGATGAGAGAGAGAGAGAGAGAGAGAGAGAGAGAGAGAGAGAGAGAGAGAGAGAGAGAGAGAGACGTGTCATCGAAAGACAGTCACCTGTAATGTCCAACTGTTAGTTCTGGTGGAGTAATATCATTCAAGCAGTCTGGCAATGGTTGCCACCAAGCAAATAGGGAGAGTCAAAAATTGTGTAATAGAAAGATTAATAAAACGACGACCAAGATAAAGCTTGCTCATCTTCCCGGGGGCATAGGTTTGCAACTTCTGATCCAACATGAATTTGTACCCTGTTGTACGCATTAGCCAAACTATTAGCGTCTCCAAAATATGTTGCCTGGAAAACAAGATCCACAGAACCAAATTGCATTCACACAAAGAAATTGGCAACATCTTATTAGTTCATTTGTGTATTTGTGACTTTATTTGTGTTTGCGCGTGTGAGAGAGAAAGAGAGAGAATAATTATACATTCTCAGGTATCAGAAATCACCTACAAGACAAGTAATCGCTGTTTCAGATACAAGATCAAAATAGTGCTAATTTACAGTCAATATTCAGCAAATACAACACATCACAGCAAAATGGTTTTTCACAGGATTACAGCAAAAGCAACAAAATTATTTGCCTCGTCACCCAAACTGTTTGGTTATTTGACCACTGACTTCACGATAAAGCTATACTCTCCATAGGGGCAGACCTAGATAAGTGATCTCAGAGCAGCCAAAGTAAATATTAATTTTTTTTTTTAATTGGGTAGGGACCAAAAATTAAACTTTTGTGGGAGCGATGGCCCCTTATACCCCTTCCAAGATCCGCCATTGGTCACCAACTAGGTAACTCATTATGGGACCGGTGAAAATCATTCTGTGCCTTAAAAACTAGTGACCTTTTTTTTTTTTTATGATTTCGCATTGGAATGTCAGTCTTTTCAAATAGAAGTAGCTACTTACATTTAAGTGATTCTCCTTCAAATTTTCTAGGGACTCCGCAAGCTCCACTTGTTTTGATGCAGTTGCTAGCAATGCCTGTAAATAATGATATTTAAAGCTTCAATTATTATCATAATACCTTAAGGAGAACCCCTGTGGCTGAGCACTAGAGTTCGGAATATACAAACAAGAAGAGGCGAAGAAAGACATTTCTTGCCTTTTTTGTCTTTTGTAAGTCATACTCAATAGATTTAATACGACTCAAAGAGTCAAGAAGCATGTCCTCTTTATCCGGAGGAATTTCTGTGGGTTTATTGAAAAGATCAGAGACCAATGTTTCCAAATGTTGCAGTCGTTGCCAGCATGGCTGGAGTAAGTCCTTCTCTGTAACCTGTGAGTGGTGGTGTTGTTGGGGATTTAAATCTGCTATCTCTGGATTGGGTAGGTTTTCTAAATGTCTATCTGAATGTCTCTCCCTCAAAAGGCTCTTCAAAGCAGGGAGCACAAGATATATACATGTTAGGAATTTGAAAATAAAATGCATCAGCAGGTGAATCACATGGGGAATGAGCTGCAGGGGGTGCCTCGAAGCAACGTTATAGTTCAAGTCATCTGTCGTAAGATCAAATGAAGAAATTTGAAGTTAGCAGGCTACCAGAAGCAATAGATTTATAAACAAACCAAACCATCCAAATAGTGTTCATTCATCCCTGAATCTCATTATTATACAAATGCATGCATCATTAAAAAAAAAAATAAAAAAAAGATCTGGCAATAGGTCACTTACACACAAAATATAAGGCTTATTCCTCTTCATTTATTTATTTTTTACTTTTTTTCAGTAAGGTGAATAAAGGTATACACAAGGTAAACCACTGTTAAGGACTTCGTATCCATTATCTATGTAATCCAAGAACAGAAAAAGGCCAACTCAAGCAACAACCACTACATACTTGCATTAATATCTTCCACACTAGCAGAAGTACCAGCTGCCTCAACTGAGGTTGGAAAGGAAACAGGATTGCTTGTTCTTCTCTGAGCCAGAAATTGGGACATACAAAAGTTTAAGTTAGTTGATTTTGTAAAGAATCATGTAAACTTCAAATACATAAACTTCAGATGCATATGAGCAGATGTAAAAATTCCAACTGACAATGATTGATGCAAAATTCCACCAAATCAGTTCAAATAGGACATCTCTAATTTGCCTCAGGAAATAATAACATCTTAAATATACATTTCAGTGGCATCCACTGTTTGAAGTTGTTCACAATGGCATTAACATAATGATCTTTACAACCTCCCCAGCCTACAAACCAAGCTTAAAATTCAGAAATGAACTCTTTTTTTCATCCTACATTAGTAAATTTACAATCCGTGAACCCTAAAATTAATACTTGAACATAGAAGTTGCAAAGTATGTGATATTGATGATTGCTGGAGAGTAGAAACTTTTCCAAACACATGAAAAAAAATGTTGCACGGAATGTAGCTGGTCTTTTATCATTATTTTCTTTTTTTAACACAAAATACTTCTCAAATACTGTGGTGGGATGCTCTGCACAATACCATTCCTATGAGTTTCAGATACTTCAAGTAATGGGCATTCAAAAAAAAAAGCAGCTAGTAGATGAGACATGACAAAAAGAGGAGAACGAAAAGAAAAACTAAGAAGCTCTCAGGGCATCCTGGATATCATAGAGAGAGAGAGAGAGAGAGTTAAAATTTTGAAAAGCTGATTCTAAGCTACGATAGGTTCTTTCCAATCAAATGGTACAAATCATGCACAAAGTAGCTGCCTTCCATGATCTGGTTTTTCTCCTGTTGTTCCAGAAACACTACAGCCAAACAAACAAGGAGCTGACATCATAAGGCATACTCTGACTTCACATCCAAAACATGAAAGCACAAGGGACAACAAACCATTAAAGATAAATTGACCACAAAGACAGACCAGTTCTCATCTTCCCTATAAGGCCACTTATTTACAATGAACATCTCTCTCCCCATAACATAATAAGCCAAGACTTCTCCACACATCACCATCCACTCAACATAGCCATCTTAGATAGAAACACTGCTGCTGCTTTGAGAATCCTTTGCCCTCCCCCCCCCTGGGGCCCACACAAGCACTAAAAAACCTATGGATAAGTGATCACAGAGCTCTACCTGAATGCTGTGAACCCTTGCCAAGAAATGCAAAATAATAGCAAATTTTAAGATCTGACAAAAAGGTACAACTACTATCCACTTAACATTGTTAAATTCTCAGAGCCCCTTGAAGGCTTACCATTGAATAGAACCACAAGTCATCCATCAAATTAACTCATTTCCGATTCCACAAGGATCTACTAAACTTCAGACACCAAAACCACTTTCGAGGTCCTTTTATAATGCCAAATAACATGCTAATTCCGTATTGTCATCTGCAGTTGCCACATGAAGATTCAAGTATAACTGTGCTACCGCTTATTAGAGTTTCCAAGTCAATGCAAAATGAGAATTAAAAATTGCATTTGAAATAAAATGTTTGTTTGATGCTAAATGACTTGCAAAAATAAGAACTTGATTCTTGTTCCGTGCATTTCGCAGCCGGTAAATGGTCAAAGTCAAGAGAGTTATAGCAGCAGTCATGACTATTGGCAATACGTTGACACCAGGAAAATTTCTTTCCCCTTTAACCAAAACTCAGAAGATACTATTTAGATAACACCCAGGCAGCACTTGACTAGTTTCTCATTCTATTTGATCTGCTTGTTATATTTCTATTGGCAGGAAAAGAAGACTGAGAAGGGCTTTAGGGGGAGAGGGGGTGTGTCTTTCTGTCAAATAGACTCATGCAGGGTACTTTGACCAAAACACAAGTGATGCTACAAATGCTAGTTCTTTCAAAAATCTGTCACATTCTTCACATTAAAGTTGCATCGTATCGCTGCTCCTTATTTGAAATTTCTTCAATGAAAGAAGCAACCATTGACAATCATATTTGCCATCAATGTTACAACTTACCATGTCATTTTCTGGCAGTAAATGTAAGAAGGCTGAAGTCCCTGGTGTTGCATCCACTGCTGACTCGACACAAGTTATTTCACAACTTGCAGCAGCCTGCATAAGAAAGACAAAAATATCCACCATGAGAGATGACTATAAGAAAATCAAAAAGCAGCACCAAGAGTTCTAATATTCAAATTGCACCTTTGAGGGTAGTAATTTTACATCCATCTCATCCCCATCAGAAAAACTAGAAGTTGTTCTAACATACATCGCATCTCCAGAATGTATCAGCTGCAACATAAGAGTCTATATGAGTTCTTTAAGTGCTAAAGCATGATAATCTTTGGACAATTTAAAGGAAAGAAAGCAAAATTTTTGAATTTCGACATTAGCAACAGTAAATCAGAACTCGCCAAGAACAATATCAGACCTTCATTATTTCTGGATCATTCCAGGGTCCCTTGTCAGCTCTAAGGCACCCACCTTCATTTGGACAACAGCAAGCTCCACCTAAAAAGTTAGGCAATTGACTTCAAAAAGGAAAATGCAGGTTAGTTCAACAACTAGACTCATGAAAGACCTCTGACTTTAATTTGATCTGAATCACCACAATAAAAGGAGCATAGAGAGACCTTTACCTTGAGTCAATTACTTCCAACAACTTATTCTGGAATTTGTTGCCAAGGACCTGTGACAATATCAGAATGTCAATCTTCCCCTCCTCTAGAACCTCCAATGCCACAGAATCCAAAATAAAGTTAGATATATCTACATGTATCTTTGCACTAGTCCTTGGGTCAAGAAAGCTTTTTGCCGTGTTCCACAGTAGTTTGAATCCACTGCCAGCATTGACAATAAACATCTGATGCAGCGTCTAGAGAAGAATGGTAATATCAGATAACAGAATAATCACAGATGCAAAAGAAACTCATACATGAGTTTCTTTATTAAAATAAATTACCTCAGGATAGTTGTCCCCATCAATTTTCTGCATTTTCATGACTAGATCATGTGCAACCTTTCCAAAAGTCATCCAATTCTGTGGAAAGAAGTATAAGTACCTGATAGATAGAACCAGCACGCAAAACTAAGACCATAATAGCCTCAGATCTTACCACACCATGCACATCAAGTATTGTTGTTGTTGAGTATATATGTCTCTTGGCAGCAACAGAACAAGCTGGAAACTTCTCCCTAAAGGCCTTCTCAAACCCTTGAACATGATATTTCAAGAACCGGTCTACTGTGGTGACATTCATAAGCTTAGTGGGCTCCACTTTGCCAAGTCTTTCAATATAAACAGGTCGGCCCCCTTTGTCAACACCATGGTACCCGTGGGGATAATAACGCTGAACTTCTTCATATTCTTCATAAATGAAGTCCTAATCAAGGAAAATAAAATGTTAAAGTTTCCCCTGGAATGCTAGGAGAAAACTGACCATGAACAAACTGGAAAGCAACTTTCAAAGGTAATAGTAGTTGCTCATAAATATATAACAAATCAGTAGATCATCGATGCTAATTTCAGCAGTTGGATGACTGAGGTAGTTCTAGTAACAATTGGACTCCCATGAGTAATCCAATGGCACATTAAGAAGGACTAAAACAGGCTAAGGAAAAAACAAAAGGATGATCATAGAGCTCTTTCACATGTGAGAAATGGGGAACATGAGTGAGAAGGAAGACTGCATGATACATAAGAGCGACCGGATCAAAGAAGCAAGGGAAATTCACATAAAACTTAATATTGGGAAAAAAAATTGACAAATAACAAGCTATCCTATGTGATAAACATGAATCTTCCACCCGCCGATTGTAGACCTGCAAACTTTTGTCCATCGTAGCATGGCAGTGAGACTAACCAGAGAATCATCTAGCCAGAAATTGGAAGTATCAAGTTTGAGTTGGGGAAATATTCTAGATTTTGCAAATAATTCAAGCTTCACAAGCAAGCTAGATCATGAGGCAATGAACTCACCTGGATTGGAAAATCAAATGCAAGCTAGGAAGCAGTAAATAGTCAATGCCTTCATTTTAGAAGTAAAAAAATCACCCCCTTGTTCGTGTTAATATATGTACATGCTAAGTAAAAGATATTACATGCCAAATTGACTGTACTTAGCCTTCTAAATCTCCTCAAATATGTATTAGCACTGCAGTGCATCTAACATTTGCACCCTCTTTTTTAAATTCTATAGGGCTTATCCAGTTTTAATTTACAAAAAACATATGTGCAGGTTAACTACATTTCTTTCTAGCCAGTTCATTTGATTTATTAACCATTCACAAAAGAAGTGCTGTTAGACCAATGATGAAAGGACAAAAATTAAAGCTACTTTAACAACTAAAATTGTTTTGTAACTCTCAGTATTCTTATTAGTTACTCATTATTACAACATACGTAGGTTGTCAATGTGAATATTCTAGTGCATACAAGTTACATTGTCATTTTGTAGGTCCAATTAAAAGAACGTATATGATACACAGCAGTACTTGTACCTGTGCTATCGAATCCACTCCAAAATCCCTCCTCCAACTGAGCATATCTGTCCACATTTTGAGTGTTTTATCAAGATCAAACTTCCTGGCCTTCAGGAATCTGCAGTAAGAGAAACCGAGAAACTAAGAAATCATTGGAAATGCCAAGAAGAGGGAGGCTTCAAGCAAGAAGAGGTCCATTGGTATGGTTAAACAGAGTTTTTCACTAAGACGTGTGACACTTAACTAATATAACAATTTCAGGAAACTTTTGATGCAAATATTTGACAAGTCTTGGCATGAAGTGTTAGACAAGCACAAATAGAGGCAATCAGTCATAGAATTATGTCAGCCTCATGAATAAAAACTCGGTAATTAAGCATCCGACTGATTATGTAGGGTCAAGGAAAGGCAAGGTTTAGCAACCAACCATACTTTCTTATATCAAGAAGGGTAGTTTTATGAATAAAAGATAAAACCACAGGAAGGATGCAACAAAACTTTACAGCAAAGCTTTTATCATCCACCTCATAAATAGACACATACTAAGAAAATTCAAAACATAAAAATAAAATATAAGTTCATATAAAAACTGAAAAAGCTAATGTTTGCAAATAAAGGCATAATTAAGATTTCTTCAGACAAGAGCAGGTTAAAATGCTTGAAATATTTTACTATTAATTTTTTTTTTTTAGATATTATTAGTATTTCTATAAAATAATACTGGTTATAACATAGGTCAAACCATTTTGTAATCGCATTGAATCATGGCAAGACCAATTTTGGCAGACTTGTGGTGTCAAGAGGATTTCAGCTCTATAAAAGAAAAACTCAAAGCAAATTTCTTTCTCTCATCCAGCCAGCAGTTCTTTACATGATGAGGAGAGGTTCCCTAATTTTTATTTTTTATTTATTTTTTTTTGAGAATAGTTAGTTTAGGACTTTGAAATTCGAAACTTCTTAACAAGCTTTTATGTGATAGTGTTTAGTCCCTCGGCTGATTCAAAATCTTTATCTTTTCACTAGGGTCCTTATTTTTAGGCTTCAAGGGGAAGCACCCAAAAGGAAATTATAAGGCTAGAAGGTCAGTGCAAGTCAAAAAAAGCTACATTCAGACCCATAGATATCCTCTTCTCTACCCTCAAAAACCCTAGAATTTCGTTCTCCCACATTAGCCAAAAAATAGATAAAGGAATTAAAGTCAAAAGATGTCTCTTCACCTCATGCGTAGGCAAATACGACCATATCCAGAGTTCATCTTCAATTCTTCCCGCCACCACCCAAGAACAACCAAGAAAGCCCAAAATTCCACAACTCCTCGACACAGGCAATGTAATTCTTGCACATAAAACATCTATTCACGAGAACCTGGCTCCTGTTTTGCAAATTATCTAAGGTAAGAATACTCTCCCACACTACCTCCCACTGTGCGCCAGGGGGGGATCCCAAAGGGGAGCCCACGCCTTCCAAATCCCCCTCCAAGAAAAATGGGAGAGGCCAACTACCGGAGCTCCAGCCAGTAAAAGAGAGATATAGGATTTCACAGAAAACTGTCATTCCTTCTGCCCCTTCCACCAAACAGAATCAGCCGCTGAAAAATCCAACCTCTGATGTTGTTAAAAAAAAAAAACACACACACACACACACACTTTAGGCAATTCCCAATCATTCAAATTGCACAAAAAGGCAACATCCCAACTTAAAGACCCATCATCCAGCACGAAACAATCAGCTACCATGCCTTCTTTCAAATGAGCCAGCCTATAGATATCAGGAAATTGAACCCTCAAAGTCAACTCACCACACCGAACATCGTGCCATTTGTTACTAGGGTCCTTGCATGAGCTATCTTCCATTCCTTGGTTGGGTGGACCTTATAGATAAAGATTGTACTTAGCTCTTAGTTCTGTTCCAATTTGGTCCCCCTGATCCACTTTCTTGGATGATTTTTATCAAGTTTTCCACCGCAAATAAATGTAGACTCCGAGAAATATTTCCTTTAGGTTCATCTAAGGAGGCAAGTTTGTGAAAACTCCAAACGTTATTCAAAGACAGAGAATTCTAGTTCACAAATTACAAGTCTATTGAACATAGGTTCAATCACTTAAATCATATTTAGATACTGTTCTACAGGAATTACTGCAACTGGCCTAGAAAGAATCTCCCTTCCACAGTGAAACCAAGAGAACCGTTTCCAACTTCAGCTCATATGGACCTTAGTGGAGATGTTAGCAGGCATGTAATCTGTCAGACTCTCCCCACTGGGGAAACCTTTTACTGGAATTCCACACTATATTCCAATATGACTTAATTAATACCCACAGTTACATCTCAAAAAAATTTCTTTGTTTCTTCTATGTTATTTTTTATTCTCTTTTCCAGCCATTTGAGCTACATATATGGGCCTGCATTCTTTTCCTGTGCAATGAGAACTTGGCACAAGGAATCACATGATATTGACTTCGAGCAGTTTAAACATGAAAGAATGCACCTTTCTTTGACCATCACATTCCAGTCCTAACTAAAAATACTACTTGAACTGTCCCAAATGTAAGCCTAATTTCTTGCTTGTACTTTTCCATTGCCATGGAAAATGCAACTCGATCATTTCATGAAATTTATATTGGTCCACAAATGAAGGATGTAAGGTACGAAGTGTCTGTTCATCATAATGGAAGTGTGTTTAGCTTTGATCAAGGCTGTGATACCATGTCAAGAATTGAGTGACCAAACAACAGATGATTAGGGTTCGTACTTAATATTGCTTCCATGCTCAATTCTGACTTTATAATCTTTCACAATTTTTATGCTTTGTCGAACACAACATATTTCAGGACCCATAACTAAGGTTTGATAAATCCTTGAATGAATTGACTTAGATGATCCAATTACCTGAGAAGTGTATGGTAATCATCATGAGTCGGTGGAAGCAAATCCTTGGCAATCAAAACCTGACGAAATGCATTCACTGCTTCCTCTTCCTCTGCATCTCTCACATCGTTTATCGAAATTGCTGCAAACTGACAATCAGCAATTCTCTTTCCTCTTTTTCTCAGAGAATGACTGATCTTGTTCGAAGCATTCATAGCTTTCTTCTTCAGTGATCTGATTCGCGTTCTCTTCTTCTCGTCCTCAGATGTCTCCAGATCTGATTTCCTCGTTTTCTCATCTGATTCAATCACAATTCGTCTGGCTGTAGCGTAATTCCAACCAATCAAGATCAATGAAAGGTTCAAATTTTGGAATTAAATTCGATGCAAATCCGAAATGATGAATTACCTGGCATTTTATCTGATGATCAAGCACTTCTATCGAAATCTACATTGCCAAATAAGATCTCTTAGGTATTCAAGGATTGGAATTCCAAAATCAATTTTATCGAACTAAAGAGAATTTCATAGAAAACAAATGATGAAAAAGACAAAATTGGGCACAAAATCAAAAAGGAAATTTAACGATAAGATCCAGCTCAAAATGAAGAAGAAAAAAAATGCTGGCATATTCGCATAAGATGGTTGGGCGAATTAAACACCAACCTCAATTTTTCCAAAATTCATCAAAATTCGGAATGAATACTACCAAAATACCTCCAAAGAAACCACATTCACCGGATCAATACCACCAAGTAATCTCTCTCTCTCTCTCTCTCTTCAAAAATAAGACTAGTCGTCATACACAAAGAACGAAGTATTCTCTCTCTCTCTTCTCTCTCTCTCTCTCTCTCTCTCTCTCTCTCTCTCTCTCTCTCTCTAATAAAAAACAGCAGAAATTTTTTTTACAGGAGGCGAAGCATATTTTCTCTCTCTTTCATTCCCCCCCGGTCTCTCGAAGGGACACAGAGTATACCTGAGAGGGAAGGTGGAAGGAGCGGGTGGAACCTCTGTTGGAAGTTGCTTTCGACCTACGAAGGAGATGTCACTCTCATAAAGTACGCGTAAAGACCAATCGCGACGAGAGAGAGAGAGAGAGGTGTTTAGCGAACAACGGCCGTTTTCGCCAGAACCGAGAAAGAGGACGGGTTCGTTGGCTCCGTCGAACGAAAATTAACGTCGGCCACTCCTCTGTTTGTTCTTTTGTTTCTTTTACTAACGTCCAGAGGAAAACGTCATGATGTTGATACCAAACTAATTAGCTTTTTTCAACCAGCCATAAATTAATAAATAATTAATATGAGAAAAACTAAATGATTAAAAATTCTCATGATAATTCATTTTAATGTATTTATAATAAAAATTACTTAAATTTAAATAATTTCAATTTTTTACTAATATGAATGGGTTTGAATTTATTTATCTGAAAGATGAATGAAACAATATCATGAAGCAATCCTTTTTTTTAAAAAAATAAAATTTAAATCATGTTTCATTATATTTTTATTAAAAAATAAGATTTATATATTACACTTTGAGTAAATTTTGTTATGAAAATCAGAAAATCAGTATAATTATCTCGAATTTAAATATTCTTTTATATATTTAAAAAAAAAGAGTAATTCAATAGGCAAACTACTATTTGCTATTATTTTTTTAATAAAATAATTAGTGGAGAGACATTGATGAAAATAATTGAGGTACTATTAATAAATTTTAAAATTTTATTATGTCTAAATTAAATTTAAGAAATTATTAATAAATACAACTTTGGTTACCTTGTCTGTCAACGCCATAACGGGCGCGCCGGGTGCCATTTAATTGCTAGGCGACACCAAGCAATGGTCCAATTACTTAGTGACACGTGTTGGAACTTTTATTAAAGAATTCGAAAGGGCTTCTAGACTTATTCTGGCGGCCCGTATTCGTTTACTTTTCTTTTTGAGTTGGATTGTCTTCAAAGTAATGTGGATGTTGAATTGGCATCGTGTGCAGCACTTTCCCCACTTCAATTTTCAACGATTCTTTTTGTTTTTTTCCTTTTTTTTTTTAATGAATTATTTTATCCAGATTTTATTTGATTAATTTAATTTAAATATTATAAAATTTATTAAATATTTGATATTTTTAAATCTTATATTTTTATTTTTATGATTCGAATAAAAAATATATAATTAAAAAATTATAAGGTTTTATCATTAAATTTAGGTATATTTGGTATGATTCTTTTTGTTTATTAATGTAATTGAATAGACCCTTTTCAGAACATTAATTTAGCATCACAACCAACAACTAATGGAAGTTTCGGCTAGATTTTTTTGGTTCTAGGGTAGGGCATGTTTGTCCGATATGGATAACATGTGAATATAATTTTCCCATAAATTAAGGAGACCAACGTTGAACCCAACCTAGTTGATGGACCTTCAGAATTCAAAACTAAATAAAAGAATTAATCTTTATTAGGAACCACATCTCTAGAATAAAGTTATAATTGAATTTAAAATTATCATCATGAAGGAATTAATTTAAGTTAAAATAGATTTAAGATTTAATTTGAAATACGGGTTTATTATTTCAATAAAGGTAAAAATTGTTAACTATAATAATAATAGCAATATGAATACCGATTATATTTCTAATATAATTTTTTTAAATGATTTTTTTATAAATTATCAGTATCTGATAATTATATTGATTTTGATTAAATTTGATTTGATTTGAATTAAATTTTTAAGAGATAAAATTTTTTTAATATTTATTTTTATAATATATAAAATTTAAATTTAAAATTTTATTTAATGAATATCAAAATCCAATCGGGAAATACCTGCGGGTTGTTCCGAGGAATGGTTTCGGGATCGCTAACTCCAAATCAATTTCATGATCCTACTAGAAGGCTGCCTATCTCTCAACTCCATACCCTTATATTCAACCCTCTCTCTCTCCCTCTCTTGTCTCTCTTTCTCAAATTTATGCCCTTCCATCGGTCAAACCCATCTCTCTTTCTCCACGATGCCGACGGTGTCCCTTCGTCTTTTGAACGGCAATGATGTCTCCGACGGAGAAGGCAACTGCGATGAAAAACGACTAGGCAGGTGCTTTTGGTTGTTCCATTAGTGGGGTTGGGCTGACTGTTGTTGCATTCATTGATTGTGAGGAGAATGGGAAGGAGATTGGTATGAAGATGGTGGAGGCTTTGTTGAAAGACGGGAATTGAAGGGCATCTGCCATGGTTAGGAGACTCGATCGAGTTTTCTTGAAAGATCAGGAATTTATATTGAAAGAGAGATGCTGGATTTGCTTCTCTCTTCTTTGTTAATTTTCTGCCCTGTTGCTTTATGTACAAATTGATATATGAAATTAAATCAAATTGATTTACTGCATGCTTCAAACAATTTGCTAATTGTTAATTCTGAATTTGCCATAGTAATCTTGTTGATAATTCTGTAATTTTACATAAATGTTTCTTCCCCTCTTTCTGAATTTGCCATTGTAATCCAGAAGATAGGTGACTTGCAAAACCCAAAAGAGTGAAGAAGAGCCCCCGGGGGGGGGGGGAGCCAAAAACCTTTTTTGGGATACATTGAGTAGCCACCTAGGTGGAAGATTATGCCCTGTGCAGCTATTTTGTTGATTTCTTGTATATATATATATATATATATATATAAATTTACCTTAGTTAATTATTTTCATCTACAATAAAAAATAAAAATAAATAATTCAAATAAAAATGGCTTGGATCAAATTTTTGTTGCTTCTGAGAGGCAATTACCTGGGTTCATGAATATAGTAACTAATATAATCTTTGAGCATGTCTCGTCCATAAGATTAAATATAAATAAATAAATTCAATTATATTAGACCTAGTATGATAAAAAGAAGAAGATTTATTATATGAACATAAATTTGCATATGGGGTTAGATTCGATATGTCATATAAAAAACTTTTATCAAAATTATATATATCTATATATAAATATATAGAAAGATTTTAGATTTCGATTTTGATTTCTAAAATTTTTTATTCTAATTTTCAAATACGAATCAAACGCTATCCAAATATTTATTATCATAATTTAGAATTTAATTAATCAAATGTGCAAATTATCTTTTGAGCAAGTTGAGGGTCATTTCGCTTCACATTCAACCTGGTATTATCGATATCTGATGATTCAGTTGGTTTGGGAATTAACGTCCCTTAAAATCTATCCCTCAATTGGACGACTCTGCAAGCGGTCGATTCAGATTAGTCGGAGAGAAATCTCTGATACTGGATTGATGGCTTAACCATGATATAAAAAAAAAAAAAAAAAAAAAAAAAACCCGGCATTACTCTTCTATGTTTTAGCTTTGTCCCATTAAGCAGATAGGTTACATGTATCTTTTAATTTGATTATATTTTATTTTATATTACATACTTATAAATATAATTATTTTTTATATACCATAATAATAATTATATTCTTATCTTACTAAATAAAATCAACAATATAAAAATTTTTATGCTATTAAAGTCTATTTTATATTACCTTTTTATTTATATTTAAATAATTCGTATTATATTTTATTATCATTATTCAAATTTTTCTATCTTTCTATTTCTTAGTAAAAAACTGGGTTGGTCGAATAAAACCAAACTCAAACAAATCAACTCAATTTACCAAGTCTTTGAATCCAAAATATCTACATTATTTTCTACCTAGTTTGCAAAAATACTAAAATATTTACATAAATATTAAAAAAAAACCAAAATGACAAAATTTCGAAAATAATTTCATTTATTACAATGTTTAAAAATTAAAACAATTTTGAAAAACAAAATTCGGGCATCTCTGAAAATGTTCATATTTCAAGCCACATGGTATATTTGTGGTGCCAAGATAGATGCACCCTTAATGCAAAAAAATACTATGCTACATTATGTCACGCTTGCACATGACCACGCACCATACCCAGATGCCAAAAGTCTCCCTGCCTCAATTTATTTACGCCTGCTAAGGTTAGATGGAAAAGTCATTAGATCCACGAGAGAGACGTGATCCGTCTCTTTTAATTGAATAGTCAGATATTTTATCTTTAAATCTGATTAAAAATATTAAATTTAAATTTTAAAAAATTAAAAAATTAAAAAAATCAATCATCTAATGAGATCGGTAATACTCACGTCATATTAATCAAGTGAATCTCAAATATCTATGACTCCGGTAAAAGCAAGAGAGAGAGAGAGCGTGAGTGTCCTGCGTCTGAGAATGAGAGAGAGAGAGAGAGCGTGAGTGTCACTCCGGTCACACCATACTATTTTCTTCACCACATTGATGAATCGCAGGAGGAAATCGCACAATTAAGAGCAAAGATAGATAATTTGGAGAAGAGAGAATGGGAGTTGGAGAGACAAAATGATCAATTTCATGTCGACGAAGACTACAGAGGAGTTAGATGTGAAAGATTTGGTGGATGATGGGGGGGGGGAAATCTGAAGTTAGGAGTTTGATGGCTCCAGATTTGGGAAAATTAGGTTTCGGTTTCATTACCGGATTCAAATTTATCAAATAATTATATAAAAACATTTATTTTTATTATATAATTTTAGATATATATATATATATATATATATATATACTTAATGAAGGAGAAAAAGCACTCGAGCTAATAGCCGCCGACGCACATTGAAGAAAGCCAACATGCAGTGAGTATGAAAGTGCACGTGGCGATTTTTTGGAGAGTGGGGTGAGGGCATCTTGAGTTGGAGCATGTTTCGGTGTGCCGTGGGTGGTGGTGCAATGGTACGTACGTACGGTCGGTGTTGGGGACCACGTGATTGGCACGTGAGGGTAAACTAGGGCGATGGATCCGATTTTTTTTTTTTACTACAATCAAATGAAATCAAATAAAAGAAAAATAAAATAAAAATAAAAAAACTCTACCGTTAAATCCGATCCTCTGTACCCACCTTACAATTTCTCTCAAGTCATCTTTCTTGTTACAATGCTCCCCTGGAAATTGTTTATTTATGTATAAAAATAATATAATCATTTATTTATATATCAATATCGTTAAAATGATTAATTTTTATATTTATATGCTACACTCAAAATATTAAGTGTGTCTGTATCTAATGTGATAAAAAGAATGGAAAAGAAAAACTGAATTGTATGGTATAATAATGTCATATGGTTCTTGTATGTCGAGTCTGAAAAAGAAAATCACACATTTGAAAATTAAATTTAAAAATATTAAATATCTATTTAATGACTAAATAATTGTTAAAATGACCCATTTAGCTAAAAGATCGTTCGGGTATTTATTTTTTCTTTTTAATGTCTTTGAATAATTAGGCTTTTTTAAGTTAAATCTTGCAAAATGCTAAAAGGGACCTTTAGATTATGTGTGAAACATAATATAGTCTAATATTTTATGTCAATTTTGTGATATAATGAAAAATTATTTGAATTTAAAGAAAGTTTGAATATATGATCTAAAATTGTTAGGGTGTTTTTGTAATCTTGAAGAGTAAATTTTTTTGAAATAGATCAGCGGTTTGTCCCTTTGGATAAATTCAATAAAATTGGATCAGGGGTTTTCTGAAAATGCTTATAATCACATGAGTGATTGTCTTGAACTCTGATTGTAACTCATATTGAAGATAGTTGAATATTCTCAAGGGGATATTGTAGTAGTACAAACCTTTCTCTCTCAATTTAGTGATTTCAGATTTAAATTTTTGAACAATCAAAAAAATATTGAAGATAATTGAATATACCTCTCATGCTAGCTCTGATTGTGACTATGATACTCTGAATTATGATTTTGATATCATATTAAAATAAATTAATATATGATTCGGATATCATATATGCTTGCGCCTAGGCCGCTTTCATATTGGGTATCATACAACGCACATCGAGGAGGGTACAAAGCTTTCAACATTCCACTCATTATTATTTTGGAGGATAGCAAGGAAATGCACGTGATTTATAGGTGTTTTTCCTTTTTCTTTTTCTCTTTCCCAGGAGGACGAAGACAGGAAGTTGAAAAAGCTTCCAACAGGATAAATAACAAAGATGAATGTCTGTCACATTCACATTAAGTTGGGCCATACCCAACTTCTCAAAGTTTCAATTTCATCCTTTAACTATGCTGATCGATAACAATTTAGCATAAAAAATAATTTATATTAAATAGAATATTAATCAACAATCAATTACAGAAACAAAGGCAATGGTGGATTTTTAACGATCATTTTCCGTAGACAATATGTGAATATATAATGATAACGTAAGAAGAGTTTCTGATGCACGAGTAACCCAAGCGTGCACAAAGGAATCATGCTTCCTTCTTGACATAAACACGAGGCAGGAAGGAGACGGAGACGGAGACGGACAGAGACGGAGATGAAGACGGAGACGGAGACGGAGACAAAAACACACACACACACACATACACACACACACACACGGTGGTTTGGTAGTCGAAGGTGACAAACCTATTTCACCATCTCAACTCACACAACCAACTACAATTGTGTTATCATCTATGAATTCATAATTCGTATAATAAAACTTTTGATGCGTTAAAATTTTATGTAATGCAATTTTCAGAGAACTGGATGATAAAATTAATTCAACTAAATAAATTAAAACTATCACATTTGTCGTTTTAATTTAAGATTTAAAAAATATTTATCTGTATCTGAATTCTAAAAATTCATCATTTTGGGTGGAGTTCAGATGTTTAGTGGCCCAACCTTTCACTTTGGTTGGCCCTGGAAAGGGCCCAAGCTGAATGTCCAAATGCGGTCGTTATTTTTTTTTTTAGTTGTATAAGAATTTGAATCTGAGATCACTAATTTGGGAGAGAGGGGTTTGTACCATTAGACTGTTCCCTTGGGAACAATATGGTCGCTGATTTCCAGTTCGAACAACTTCACCATTGGATTTCCTTTTTTTTTTTTTTTTTTTTTTTCGTAGAATCACCATTGGATTTCCAATTCCATTTAGACAAGACGGAGATGCAGCAACAAAAATAAAATATGCCAATGAGCCTAGATTCAAGTGGTGCCTTCCTCTCTCGTCACGTAATAGACTCGGATTTGAATCCCAATATTATACAAAAATAAAAAAATAAAATATAAAATTTAATTTTAGATCAATGCTCAATGGGCATAAGTGGAGAGCACTAAACTACTAGAATTTTGAATTTAAATTTTGAAAATGATAAAATAAATGTGCATAGATGAGCAAGAGCCAAAACAAAAGTAGTAGTGGGTAGAGAGATCAAGAAAGGTGTCCCTTTCCCATATTTTTTCTTGAGCCGCTCTCTGTAACTGTAATGGCCATAGTTGCACTTCTATCGACCCATTGTTGTTCTTCTTCTTCTTCCACTTGGTTGCTCACCATGTACTACTCCTCGCTGTCCAAGTTTGAATTTGAACGGCGTCGTTTCTTGCTTCGGTATCCATTTTCCAGTTCAAATCCATCTCTCACCGCAACCTTGTCTCTTCAGGCCTTTCACTTTCCGGTAATTCTCCTTTCTTCCTCCTTTCATTCCAGGATTTTTATTTGTGGATTATATTTTGTTAGCAATTGTACTTGAGAGAGAAATTTCCGTGAAGTACTGGAGATGAAACTTCCAACACCATTTTAATTAATGGTACAAATGAGAAGAGAGTAGAGTTGTAACCGGGCCGGGCCCGGTCCGGTCCGGTTCAAGGGCGGTTCCCGGAAATAGTGAGCCGGGTTGACTGCGGTTCCTAGGCCAGTCCGGGCCGATTCCAAAATTTTTTTTGTTGAACCGGTCCGGCCAGCTGAACTGGAACCGGCGGGCCGGTTTACACCGGGCCGGGCCCAGTTCGGCCCGAAATTTTTTTTTTCTCTATTGTCTTTTTTTAACTCTCTTTTTTTGGTAACTTTATTTTTTTTAAAATTAAGATTTTAAATTTTTAAAAGAAAATTTAAGATTAAATTTAAAAGAAAAAAATTTAAGATTTAATTTTTTTTAAAAAAAAGTAATGCGATTACAAGAAAATAATGATGCAAAATTTTTTGACCTTGTAAACCAAAATAACCTCAAAATTAGCCATTTTATAGTTGTTGGGAGGGATAAAATAGGAAAAAATTCAAAAAAAAGGAGGGACAAGGAACCGTTGGAACCAGCCGAGCCGGTTCCGGTTCATGTCCGGGCTGGTTCCCGATTCCAAAATTGGTTGAATCGGCTCGGACCACTACAGTACCCCCGTTCAGGACAGGTCGGGTTACTGTAGCTCCGGTCCTGTTCATGGGCCTTTACAGGCCGGCAGGACCGGTTTTCGGGCCCAAAAAGGCCCGGTCACATCTCTAGAAAAGAGAGAAGGTGATCATTGAGCGTGGAGAGTGGTAATGATAAAAGGTTACCGTCAGGTGATTCACTGCTACTAACTTTAATTCCATTGATTAAGCTGTAGAGAACCAGACCCAGATGGAGAAACATACCATGCAGTACTAGACCACCACCAAATGAAAATCTCTCTCTCTCTCTCTCTCTCTTGCGGGCGGGAAAGTATAGTATTTTTCAAAATTTGAAAACCATCTGTGTTTCTTTCCATCGGATTTCTATTTTGTCAATTAGTTGTCAGTGGTTAAGGGTAATCAAATTAAAATCCGACGAAGAAAAAAAATGATCATAATAGGAGGAATTAAATAACAAGGAGGAGATATACAAAAGTAAATCACGAGTTCAAAAATTCTTCTTTTGTTTTATCCTTCACATTAAAAGGACAATGATTATTTTGGTCACACGTTTCTAACTGTAGATCCCAGAATTCAGAAATCCTTATCTTAAGAGCATTGTTTTTCTTCTAGACATGGCGCGGCACGCTTTAAGAAGCCCAACGATCGTGTCACGTAATTTCTTAAAATAAAATAAAAAAAGGAAAAAGAGTGCTATTTTTTAGCTTCCAGATAGCATATTTAGGTATTACTTTTTTCTTTTTTATTGAAATATTTTGGACTTTGTCTTGTATTGCATCTTGTGCATATCGCCTCTGAATTATTTTGTTGAAATATTTTGGACAGATTGAAACACGACTATCCATCGTATCTCCTTAATCACAAATCTCAAATTTGAACCATGAAAATAAAAAACATGAAATGGAAAAACCGACCCCTTAATGAAATTTACAATATTCTATCAGATTAATCAAATGAAACACAAATATCGATGAGAGCAAATAACCCACTTACACTAAAAAAAGGAGAGGCTATCCCCTCTAAAATCCTCCCTTCCATCCAAAATAAAAAGCCTAACAATAACAACAACAACTATACCTTTCTTATTTAATGGGGTCGACCACATGAATGCTTCTAAAACACTATTTTATATCACATGCTCACTTATATGATTATTTTCTTTATATAATTACAAAAATCGTGCTTTTATCACACTAAATGATAAAGACAATATTGAAACTTTTATATTTTGTATTATGTTTTGTATTATATCTTCATTTATATTTAGATAATTTATATCTATCCTTTATTGTCCTTGAATTAACTTATTTGAGTACTTATCATAATCTCTTATTGCCTAATTATAGTCTCTATCCAAAATAAAAAACACAAACCCTAAGAAATTTCTATTAGTTGATTTCCCAACCTCTGCAACCATTTACCTACAACCTCTGATATTAATCATGGAGGCATCCTCTAACACAGCTCCCACCAACTGAATCACATGTCTATCATACGAACATATATTATAACCTCAAAGCAGGATTTGCACTGCAGGCATATACAATACATAACATAATCACACAACAAACAATGGCCAATACCAATAGAGCCAAGGGAAAGTAAATTATCTAATTTATGCGATAACAGTATTACACAAAATGCCAGCAAAAGAAAAGGCACTTAGAAAATACTCAAAATCTCTGGGTTCTGATTTTTTAAATAGGCATTGACTCTAAAAGTCCAAACATCACATGATCCCACAAAAATTTTAAGCAACTAATACTTTCTAGAACCTCAGTACTTGACAGGAGCAAGGATTTCCACTTGGGAGCCAAGTTTCTCCTCTGCAACCTTTTCAGCCTTTGCCCTTAATTTTGTCAGCTGCTTCTTCCTTTCATAGCGTACTTGAGCCCTCTCCTTTCTCTTCTTCTCCAGCTCCTGGAAATGAAATGGTTGTTTAAAAACTAATTCTCCAAATTATCTAAAACAAAAGTGATAGTCCAGGAAACCATCTATACAAGTTCATTAAACAAAAAAGACAATACAAATCATACGACTAGCATAAAGTTTGGTCAAGAAATACCTATTGTTCACATGGGAGCCAGAAAGAAACACAAAAAGAAAATGAACTAGGGACACGAGAAAAAGACATCACACTCTTTAAAATCTTAGATTTTCCCAATGAATGCCAAAGAAAAAAAAAATCTCAACATAAGGGACAGACTGATGATGGACCTATCAATTCAAAATACACTTCAACTAACCACCACCTTCTTTTTAGAGCAGATACTTATGGTATGTACTGACAATCTAATCCTCACATAAAGTATAATTTATGAAGGTTTCATAATAAACATGTGTATATCTGAGAAAACATAATCAAAGCCAGCAAAAAGTGATAACACTTCTAGGAAGTTGAAAAGAGATTTATAGCTATCTAGACACAGATATGTTCCATTCTTCAGTACAATCAAATAGTTCTATCTCATTCTTAATTAAATTTTAATCTCACTCTAAAATTATTACATAAATCAGCAATAGTAACCATTGGGAAAACAAGCATAAGCAAGTCAAAGTCAGCTTTATCAGATGAAAAGGGAACCAATGAAACTAGAAGTGTAAACCACAATCAAAGCCAGCAAAAAGTGATAACACTTCCAGCAAGTTGTAATGAGATTTATAGCTATCTAGACACAGATATGTTCCATTCTTCAGTTCAATCAAACACAGAAAGTTCTATCTCATTCTTAATTAAATTTTAATCTCACTCCAAAATTATTACATAAATCAGCAATAGAAACCATTGGGAAAACAAGCATAAGCAAGTCAAAGTCAGCTTTATCGGATGAAAAGGGAACCAATTAAACTAGAAGTGTAAAATATCTCACCTTGATGGTGTCATAATGGTTCCATCCAACCTCTGATGAGAGACGACCCAACAAGCAGTACTTATGCCCAGCTTGAAGCCTCAAAACCCTAACTCCAATTACCAAAAAAAAAAAAAAAAGAATTAACCCAGCTACAAACAAATCAAATTAAAAAGGCACAACACTAAAAGCAATGAATAAAAAATGACTCACTTGAGAGCATCAGGAATGACCATCCTCTTCATCTTATCATATGGTGGAGGGACACCCTCGTATGCCTTCAACCGAGCAAGAGCTGCCGCTCCACGCTTAGTCTTGTGGGGAATCATTCTACAATTCGGCACAATCAATGATCAGCTCACAGCCAGACAAAACCAGGTATCAAATTGGCCATCATTCACATTACATATCAGTCAAAGAAACCTACAGCAAACACCATGCCCAAGGAAAAAAAAAACCACATTTCCAAGGGGGAAAATACACAAAGGAACACCAGCGCACTTCCTAAAAACAAAACCATGAAGAACCCGCCATAGCAATACATAAATATAGAAACAAAACAATTGTGTTTTCTCAACACAAAAAAAGGCAAAACGAAATCAATCACTATACCAACATCCAAAATTCTCAAGGCTACTACATCTATTATGAGTTTCATTAATTAAGATTCAAATTGTTGATCATCTCCATTTATTTAATCTAGTTATCCCACAGATCCAGAATGAGTTAAATTTTTGGTAATCATACAAAAAATCCCCATTTCATCATTTATTTAATGAATTGTTTAATTGTCGACAACAATATATATACAGAACACTCCACATATATAGCTATATAAGAAACAAGAAAAACATATCTCCTTAGAATCAATATCAGCTTCAGGCTGAATTCAGTCCTTCTATCGTAACTGGCCCACTACTGCTACGACAACACCAGAACACAAAAACCACTCCTCAATAAGCCCAGAATCCAATCTCCAATTTTCACTCTCAAACAAAGCTACCAAGAGAATCATTATTGTGACTAACTAGGGTTCACCAATACCAACACTAAAAACCCAAATGTTACCAGCACGAAGATCCAAAACACAATCGGCGTTTGTTGTACGACAGGAATGGAATCAAATGCACATATAGCTGAACAAATTCATCAAGAATGGCAAATAATACAAATCTTAAATACCAAACAACACACACATTTCCTCGAAATAAAAGCAAAATAAAAGAGAGAGAGTTAGATAAAGAGACAGACCCACGAATGGTGCGCCAGAGGATCTTAGCAGGAGCACGGAAGTGAATGGGACCATGAGAGGGTTTGGTGTTCATGCGCTTGCGAAGGAAGCGGAGATACTTCATCTTCTGCCTCACGAGTCCTCCGGAGAGACATATCTCTTCGCATCTTACCACCACCACTTTCTGACCGTTAAGCAACTCTTTGGCGACGATCGACGCCAACCGACCCAGCATGTGGTGGCGGGCGTCCACCACCACTCTCCGTGCGCAGATCCCTGAACCTGACACCATCTCTCTCTCTCTCTCTCCCTCTCTAGGGTTTCTCTCTCTCTATCTGTTGGCGACGCGACGGAGAGCAGGACTCGGAGAATGCTAGGGTTTCAGATTACGATCATTTTATGAGCAACTTCCTTTGAGTTTTAAATCACGTTTGTGCCCTCCCTGATCTTCTTAATTACTTCATCGCCCCTAACCCTTTTTAAAGCATGGACCGGGCAACCCGCCCTTTGAGCAAGTTCCGACCGGATTTGTGCGGTCCGAGAAAAGCCCAACTAATGTTTTTTTTTTTTGGATCAAAGCTTGGTTTTCATGCTATGGTGAAAATCCGACCCGACTGGCAAATTCCCCTTTTTTTTAGGGTAATTTTATATGATCTAAATAAATAATGAATAAATTGATCAAATTTTATATTATTAATCTTTTTTTATTCGATAGAAGACTTGCGAGTTTAGGGTGTAGATAACTTTTCTCCGTAAAATTATGCAAGTTCATAGTTTACATCAATTAATCTTAACAAAAACAAAAATTTATTGATATTTTGTTGGTACAGTAGTTGAATACTGATATTTTTTAAATAAAATTTCGAATTTGAATATTATATATAAAGAAAATAAAAATTGAGAGTTTTGTTCCTTAAAGAGTGAATTCATCTCAAAATAGATTTAGTTAAATTTAATATAATTATCGTATATCAGTAATTTATCAAAAAAAAAATTCGAATCACATTGATCCAACTGAGCCTAACTTCAGCACCTAAACCCATCCTAAAATCCAAGCAAGCCCATTATGGAAGTTCAAAATTCAAGCCTGAGTCAAAATTTTCATTGCAAGTGCAGATCAAATTAGATTCCAAAATTGTTTAATCCTCTTAAATTGGAAAAATCTAACTTATTTCAACTTCTTTCAATTTATTTTTATTTTATTTTTATAATTTTTTTTAATTATGCAAAAGATATAAAATCTTATAAGTAGAGAAGTCAATTTATTTTCTAAAAAAGATTTAGATTATTAATATTATATTGACAAATTTAAAATCAAAAAATTCACCCAAGCTTAGAAGAGCATAAATCTTAATTTTTGTAAATGGTGGGCGGCTAAGACTGGACAATAAAACTAAGTTCCTAATCCAAAATAGTTGTCCAAGCATAGACAATTAAAATAGTTGGTATAATCTTGATATCACGTTTTCGAGAGGGCAGTTTAATTGTCATAATCTCCTTTTTGTAGTTCGAGATTCAAATCTCATATAATAAAAAAAATAATTTTGATATCACGGAAAAGGAGAAAATATATTTATTGAATGATTTTTATTTGGTAACTATGATGTACATAATGAGGGGGCATTTGGTTTGCACTCAGGAATTGTAATTGAAATCAAAATTTGATATCTTTTATTTGATTCAAATTCTAGAATGAATTTAATTATCAATATTGATATTTTGTTTATATATGTTTCGGAATGAAAATTATATAATTGTCAATTTTATCTTTAATAAAAAATATTTTAAAATTTTATTTTATTTTGTAAAATTAAAACTATAATTATTATTTATTTTAACTTCTTTAATTTTATTTTTTAAATTAAAACTAAAATTAAAATTTTTAAAAAATTAATATTTTATTTTATTTTTTAAAATATTTTAAATTAATATCTTGATAACCCCCCTTTCGTGCCCTTAAAATTAATATTTAATGAAAAAATAAAATTAATATTTTGTGAAAAGACAAAATGGGGAAATAATTTTTCACGGACTTCATGTCCGAATTTCAACCCTCCATTTTACTTGGTTTTCACAAAACTCATAAATAAGAGGTTTCCTACCCATATTTTCAATCTCACTTCTTTAAACTAAACAATTTATAAAGATTTCGTACCTACTCCCATATTTATTAACCAAACACCACCTGACATTATTGCACTCCTAAAGTCTTGTTTGGCCTAACATTTTTTTTTCCAGTTGAAAGCTCTTTTTTTGACCTATGAACTCAAGTGAAAAATCAGAGACTGAATACTACCAAAATACCTCCAAAGAAACGTGATCACCTCTAGAAACGTGAAAATTCACCGGGTAGTAGCGGACTCTAGAAAGGTGACAGAGAAAATTTCTTGACCCAGAAACGTGATCCATGAAAAATTACCTCTAGGAACGTGATCCATGAGAGTCACCACAGCACTCCGTTCATGCTACAAGACCGAAGCTTCGGACTAAAATTTGAAACAGCCGAAGATTCCTTCTCAGTAAAACTGAGTTTGTGATCAACCCATTTCCCTTGTCTTGACTCTCATGACCGACAAGAACAACAAACATTGGGTTATAGATTGGGACATATTTTTGTAACTTGAGAATTAAAACTTCCAAAACCCTCCAAACCCCAATTGCACAAATATATCATTATACCAAATAGACCAAGGTGAGCACTTGGATTGGACAAGAACTCCAACCTAAACCCAGCTTTAGCATCATCATGAGCAAGATCAACCGTAATCCTTCACGGGCAGGCTGCATTCAAACTTTCAATAAGACACAGATCCCAACCATACTTTTGCACCCCCCAAAACGTTAGAATCACCTGATCAGACATGGCCACAACCTTAAGCTAACCTTGGATTTGACTCCAATATAGGAAGCTAGAGGGTCTCAACAAAGCTCCCAAGATTGATCTCCAAAGGACTTGGACGAACAAATTGCACCCTGGTCAGCGGATGCAACCCTTTCCATCGCAGCTTCAAACGTGTTTGATATAACTTTTGAAGACGTCAAAGAAGCTTGGACAGCTTCTCACAGAATCTGATAAAAGTCTCAACAAATGTACAAACCATCTCTCCCAATTTATCAATCAAAAGAATCCCAGTTGGTGCTTTTAAATCGTACACAAAAACAGTTATTTTAGGAAAGAGTGTGTTTGAAATATAATTGCAGACAGAAAAACATATGGGTAAAAATGGTGGGGGGGGTTTAAAATTGAGAAATGATATGATTTTTTCTTTTTATACATATAAGAGATTCAAATTCAAGATATTTAAATAGAATTATACATTCGAAAAGAAGTGATATAATATTTATTTAAAAATAATAATGATTTGTTTAAAAATTATTATCATATTTTAAATATACAAACGTATTAAATATTTTAATTTTAATCGATAACTTTCAAAAACATCCTTAGATCAAGGTGTTTCATTCACATTTTATATATAAAATACTAAATTCATTTGTTTCTTATATTAATCAACTAAAACTTTGAAAAAAAAATTGAAAAATTGGCACTTAAAAAAAAGTCTATAGTAAAAAAAAAATGTAAGAAAAAAATTGATTGCGCTAAACACATGCCTAAAAAATGTGCTTAAATAAAAATGAAAATGAAAATGAAAATGAAAAAAAAAAAAAACAATTTACATGTGGCTATCGGTAAGGAGACATTCTCGATGGCTTAGCACACCAACCCCCGAAGGCACGCATCGTGGGTCTCAGTGTATTCGCTTCACCAACTTTTCTCCACCCAATCAATTTTTTTTTTAATTGTTTATTCGTATATAAGCCAAGCAAATTAAAAGGGGAAAACAAAAACACCCTTTTGCATCATTAATCCGATCCTCTCTCTCTCTCTATCTTTCCTGTTCTGGGTCACCCATTGCTTTATTAGAGTCTGGTCTTTCCCTCCCGCACCACACGCACGCACACGCACACGTCACGCACACGCACACTCTCTCTCTCTCTCTCTCTCTCTTTTCCCTTAATGGGTGGCGAGGGCAAGGTCTTCACTTTGGCTGAGGTTTCTGAGCACAACAGCCGCGAGGACTGTTGGCTTATTATTGATGGAAAGGTGACTTCTTTTTCTCTCAAATATTATCAATCTACTATCATTTATTTGTTAATTTTGTCACTGCCTTTGAAATGTCCACCTTTTGCCGTTCAATGGACTGAACCCATTACGTTTTTTTCGATGATTCTGTTGATCGGATCTCGTAACCTTTGTTGTTTGTGATGTTTTTTGATCTGGGATTGGCTGATTTTGTCTTATAGATGCTGGGATCTGAATCTTTGACTGGATATGCATCTGTTTGATTTGTTGTTGAAAGCTTAGCGCTTTTTTAATATACCTTTTTTTTAAAAAAAAAAAATTTAATTTTGACGTAATAGGTATGGTTCATACTCATGTGGTTGTTGAGATTTAGGAGAGAATGAGAGATTTCGACCATGAGACACTAGATCTGTATCATTAGCTCGATTCATGATTGAAAGAAATAAAGAAAGGGTATTGTTTGAGGTCATTGGTTATATGTGTAGATAGAAGATTTCTTGGGAAAGGAGAAGAATAGTCGATAATGTACTTAGGTCAGTGGTTAAACAATGATTGGAATTCGTTTCTACTTTCTAGTAAAGGTCATTTCTGCAGAGCATCACGCAGCTAACATGACTTTTGTAGACTAATGTGAAAGTTGTAGGTTTAGGGCCATGTCAAGTTTAATTGTAAATGCAGTCGTTCTCAGTATCTTCAAAATATGAAATTAAGACAATTTAAATGGAAGCTGTATCCAAAGGTTACAACTGCAAGGATGCCACGCTCTTCTGGTACTTGCTGGATGAGTATCTTACTATATATAATTGTTGCATTATGTAAACTCTGTCCATTTGTATCAAAGCAATGTGGGGAGACACCATTTCGGAAGAGATGATCTTTTCTCATGAAGTTTGATGTAATTTGGAGATTATTATTATTATTATTTATTTTCTTTTCTATTACATTAACCGCCCATTCTCCTTACAGCCCTTCACTTGGAATGGAAGGGTAACTATTTTAAAGCCTTCGTGAAAGTTTGAAAGTTCATGCTGTTGTTATAGAAGTTAGATATGTCATTAAAAATCCATCATAAAAGAGAAGGGTCAATATGAACATGCATATCAGGAAGTAATCTGTTTTAACATCCTAATCTTGGAATGGATGGCATTGACTCCGTCAAGTATTCAGGAAGAATTTACCTTAAGAATTCCAGATTATTTGGACAGAGCATTCACTATGTCTCATGAATTATGATGCTGTATTATAGTCAGTTTCCATTGATTTATGGTAACAATGGGTATCAATTTGATTGCCATTTCTTGTAGAGAAAAAAGATTGATTTTTTTTTTTTTAAATCAAACAAGGGGGGGGGGGGTTGCCATTAAGTAGCCTCTTCATGAAACTAAACCATTCATTTATGTGCCATAATGGGCACTATTGATCTTTTTTCCCCCTTCAAATATCAGTGCTAGCTTATAGGGTTGTAATTCAGCACATATTCATGTTAATCTCCTGCTCTGATCAGTCTTACTTTAGAGTCTATGTGCTCTGCTGATTGAGTTGCTTTTGCCTTTAAACAGGTATATGATGTGACCAAGTTCTTGGATGACCACCCTGGTGGTGATGAAGTTTTACTATCAGCCACAGGTATGATTTATGCACGGTCTTGAAAAAAGTATATAATGCCTCTCAATCAAAATGTTTAGCCATTTATATGATGGATTTACAGAAGTATCAGGCTTCCAGCCTGAGTTTAAATCAGCCAATTGCATTGGTATTCATTCCATGAGACTATATTTAATTTTCCAGGAGATGATGTTTAATTGGAGAATTATTGTCATAGCTATTATGGTTTCTAGTGTACATTTGGATCAACTTTGAAATTGTGACCTAATTCTGCGCCAGAAAACTGGCAGATGGGTTGATATTTCGCATGTTTGTCTGCTTGACAGGGAAGGATGCAACTGATGATTTTGAGGATGTTGGCCACAGTGCCAGTGCAAGGGATATGTTGGATGAATATTATGTAGGAACCATTGATCCATCAACAATCCCCACAAAGAAGAATTATACGCCTCCCAAGCAGCCACAGTACAATCAGGATAAGACACCGGAGTTCATCATCAAGCTCCTTCAGTTCCTGGTCCCCCTGATTATATTGGGTGTGGCTTTTGGTATTCGCTTTTATACCAAACAATCATCCTAAAGAATCAACAATATTTTGAGGGCTTAATAAATGTGTCAGTGGTCATACTTCATTTTTTTTTTAAACCTTGTTGCTTCAAAACTTTGTGGTTGTTACCTCCTTTGGTAATCTATCTTTTACCTTTGAGATTTGATTTATCGTCTTTCTTTATTCTTGGTACTAATGGAAAAGTGCTAAAATTTAATCTTATGACTCCTTGTTTGAGCTTGAAGGTTGGAATTAGAAACCTAAAACAATGTTGGGAGTTTGACTTGTTGGCGTAGGTGGGATGGTCACCTTCGTCCTTTAACCAGGTCGAGAATTCGACTCCCACTGGATACGGAAAAAACAATGTTGGAAGACCCGCCCCCCACAAAGTGGGTCCTGTAGCGGTCGATTCAGATTAGTGGGGGCGAAATTTTAGATACCGGATGGTGGCCAAACTATGATATCAAAAAAGAAAAAAGAAACCTAAAATTTCATCTTTGAAAAAAAAAATTAGTATGATTCATGTATAAGAATGCTTTGATTAGATTCCAAATTTTAGCCATGGGTGGATTACTAGTAAATTTCAATAAAATAAATAGGGTATGATTAATGTTTGTGGATTGTATTTTGTTGTTGTCAATCTTGAAAGGAAAATTTTAAGATAAACAGTGTCAATTATTTTCACAATGGGAATAAGGGACAATGAACAAAAATGTGGGAAGAATAATTTAAATGAAAGGGCAATTGCTTAGGGTTTGACCATGATCTGGATTATTGCCGTTAATTACTATCACAATCCGCATTGTAACAACAATTAGCTCATACCCTCCAGCTAATGTTTTGTTTTCCGAAATGGTGTTCTAAGCCTCATCAGATAATTATTGTTGGAATGGTTCATAGGTATTATCCGATTGCTTGAAACAATGTGCATTATGGGAAAGTTTGACCAACACCGTTTTCTCCATTTGTTTCAACTAAGATCCATCTCAAATCCTAACACTAAACATGCCATCACATTCTGTTTTCATAACTCTAGAGAGAGCAACACTACGTACACATGGTGAAAATTTTCCTTTTTTTATCATAGTTACAATACATAAAAAAAGCAACTTGTAACAAAGATTAAGCTGAACGTAGCCCAACCAACGCCAAAATCATTGCTGCCATGGCCTCTCATGAAACCCTATTCGTGAACCAAATGAATGACTGTTTCTGTGCTGATCTTGAAAGATTTATCGCATCCAAGCAAGCATAGGGTATGTAGTAGCTCTTAAAATCGACTGACCATATGCACTAAACCCATAAGAAAGACATCATGTTACCATTCGAATACTACTCATCCGTACAAGGAAGAGCTGATAAAGGCTCGATGGAGGAATCAAACTGCCGCAAATATATTTTATTCACAATAATTATGGAATGTCAAACACCCATCCAGCTCTCTCTCTCTCTCTCACACGCATGCTCGCACGCACACGCACACGCACAGAAACACAAAATACACTAAATTGAGAAGGGCCTCTGGACACAGCCGTAGATATCGATAACATGTAATCGCATGCAACATGTAACAAGACAAAGGGGTCATACCAAGTCATGAGTCCATGCCTATCAAGTTAATTGAGTCACATTATTTGACATGATAGGCTCTTAGAATAAAGGATCCATGTCAACCTAAGAGTCTTGTAAGCACCGTCATGTTTTGTTTGTGTATGTGGTAACGGATAGTATAAGAAAAGGAAATGAGCGGGCTCACACTTCCTTCTTTTGAATCTTTCTGCTAGAGATAACATAGAGAAAGAAGACTGATAATGAGAGATGTAACGGCAGAGGAAGGTGTGGTGAAATTGGTGCATCCTGGAAGGCATGTGGAGATTCACAAAGAGCCAATCACAGCTGCAGAAGTCATGAAGAAGAATCCAAGGCACTGCATTACTAGGCCAGATGTTTTCAAGTATCCGTGGATTGTGGTTCGGCCAGAGTCAGTTCTGACACCAGGGAGAGTATACCTCATTGTTCCGAATAGCACAATCCACCGTTTATTGAGAGACAGTGAGCAAGCATATGGGGACTCACCTTTCTTGTGCCAAAATCAGTCTCCCAGACAAACTTCTTGGCTCAAGTCATGGGTGGGGATGACACCTAGGCATCAAAACCAAGACCATGAAACCTCATGCCTTTTGCCGTATTTCAAGATCAGAACCAGGAAAGAAATGAGCCCACAGAGACCCAAGTATGCAGAGAAAGCCACAAACCAATCACAGATGAGCCCTGGCGTACGGTTACAGTTGAACACAAGAGAACCAATCAAAAAAATTGCAACAAAAACTCAACCTGAACCAAGCATTGAGATTATGTCCTCCCTATCTAAATATAATCACTCTAATGCAATCATCAGCAGAAATACATTTCCTAAGACTGCTTCTGACAATCCCGAGACCAAAAGTTGCAAACAATTTGTTAGGATGAAATCTTGTCTGAGGAAACAGGACAGCATCCGCAGATCACAGGATCTGAGGGTCACATTTCTGTTGCCCAACGAAGATCACAAGCTAGATAAGTCGATCAATGCTTGCGGGAGGAATGATATGTGGAGCTGACGATTTTTTTTTCTTCTTTCTTTCTTCAAGATTTTACTATTGCATTTCTTGCCAAACTAAGGCATTTTACTAGGTTGTGTGAGATGCCTTTCCTTACATTTGGTTGTCTGTACACTCAATTTTTCCAGCTAAATGCATCCAGAAAACTGGTCTAGTTTATCTTTTTTCACAAGGAAATTGACTTCCTCTCATGTCTAGTTCCAAATAGGTGGGATGTGTGGTTCTTTGGCGAGAGTGTTTCATGGGTTAAGGATATCCCTTGCAGCAATAAGTAGGTGCATCTATTTTCCCTTTCTTTCTGTTGGTCCTTTTCTCTACTAAGAGTAAGGATGTCATAGATGGTTAATACATTCTCTTCATCTCATTTCAGGAATCTCCCATTATCTTAACATACAAATAATAGCTTATTAGCCAATGAATCTCATAATTAA
The DNA here is from genome assembly GCA_033439265.1 of Dillenia suffruticosa. NCBI lineage: Eukaryota > Viridiplantae > Streptophyta > Magnoliopsida > Dilleniales > Dilleniaceae > Dillenia > Dillenia suffruticosa. Next base: position 21,892,462 of record JAVTVX010000020.1, on the reverse strand, counting down.
TTCAAATATTGCATAAAATTCTTTATATTTCTGATTTCATTAGGTAAGATTGTATGAACTCAACAAAATTGGCAAATAGAGTCGATGAAAACAATATTTTCTCTAATTACAAGACAACTTTCTATGGTTAGAAACTGATGCAGAGAAGCTCCAATTTCTGTTCCTCCTTTCTACATTTTAAGTTTTGATTGAATTTGAAGGCCTTTTACCGCTTCCATCAAAGACAGTCTCAAAATTCGAGATCAATGCTACAACTAACTTCATTTTATATGATCATCGTGCTATGGTCCAAATAAGTTCTTAAGGCGTGAGCTACTCCATGAGCCCATTTGTGTGCAGATTTTCCCATTGTCCAAACAACATGGCTATTAACCGTGTAATAAGAGATCATGGATGCTCATCTAATCTTTTCTCTGGCAAAATGATCTGCAGTTTTTTTTTTTGGGGGGGGGGATTGAGCGAGCTAAACCGATTGTTAACACAGTAAAAACAGGTGTACAGATTGATTATACCCAATTAAAAAGGATGCCTGATGAGAGTACAATTGATTAGGAAGGATTATAGCACAGTGGGAGAACACGTTTTGTGAATTACAATAAATAAGTTACAGAGAAATGCATTAGGCTATCCAATTGTCTGTTGGCAACTTTTGGATTTTGTAGACCCTCTATTCTGATACCACAATCAACAAAATATTTGTCTTCTGGCAGTCAGTTTGTGGTTTGGGACGGCAAACAGACAATAAGGAGGTTCCATACTTGAAGAGAATTGTTACAGCTCTCTCAATTCGGGGTTTGAACTCTCAATGACTTAAAACAGCTTAATAATTTACTTGACTGTGATGCTTTAGAAGATAACTAATAAAAAGGAAAAGAAGTTTACGAATTTACGAAAGAAAAAGTAAATTTATGATACTCAAATAGTCCTAAAGGCTTAAACTTATTCAAGAAATCTAACAACTTATACAACTAATGACAGCTGTTATGCATAACAATCTCACTGTCCATACTCCAAACAATACCTAAGATTCCAATGTCGACCGTCCCATCCCCTTCCTCACATACTCTTCTTACTTTTGTTGGAGAAACTTTATTCACTCGGTATTTTCCTAGATGTGATTAATTGAAGAGATGTTTTAAGCAGAAGAATGGAGTCAGGAACTGAAACTACTACCTTGCTCCATTTACTTTGCAGTTAAATGAGTTGTAGGCTCCTTAAACATCATCCCAGTTGGATATATCCAAAACACCAAGCAAAAACTGAATAGTAACTTTACGACCAGACATTTTTTCAGGAAAGATTATAGAAATGCCAAAGGACAGTAGTTGTTCTATCTGAATTTAAGATGAGATTAGCAGGGAAACAGCACTTCATGAATTAAAGTGGAAAAATGGATAATAACATGAAAAGGAGCTTTACAACATCATTGTGGATTTCCAGCATACCAAAAGCTTTATGTTGTTCCTCACTAAAAATCATCACTTTTCATTTGGAAACACCTCCTCCAATCTCCAATCCAAACATCAAAGTTCTATACAAGATGGAGAGAAGAGGAGGGAAAAAAAACGAGAGAACAATAAGAAAGGTATTGAACCTGAGGTGAAATTACGAGCAACCAAAAAAGAAAGAGAATGTAAGTGATGTAGGCTTTGGTTGATTAAATTCTTTCAATCCCCTTAGAATCTGTTCTTTGCGAATGCCTTGAAGAAGAAGTTGATCCTCTTGAAGAACTATGTCCAAAAAAGTTCAGCTTTCCAATCTTCTTTGAGAAAGAACTCATGAACTTACGGGAGTTAGACTTCTCAATATCTTTCTTCATACAAACATGCTCCTTTTCTAAATCATTTAGTCTCATTCTTAACCGAGCTAGCTCAAGCTTTAGCTCTCGGTTTTCTCGCCTTAGTGATGCATAATTATCTCTAGGAGACATTGCTGCACTAAGGGCGCCACTGCTAATCCGCCATGACTGGTGCATTGGCTTGTGATCCTCATCTGGATAAGAACAGCATAATGCATTTCGGAGCCTTAATTGCTCAAAGTAAAGCACTTGGACTATTGATTGCAGGGGGAGGCGCTCATTCTGAGCAGCATGTGCACCTGCCTCGTGTGAGAGCTTTTGAAAGTCAATGAGTTTGCAGAGCTTTTTCTTATCTGCATCTGACAAACCCTGATGAGCCTGAAATTATATATTAAGGAGAAGAATTATTAGAAGTAAGGAAAGGAGAAACAAAAATGTTTGGTGCATATCAATATTAACACAGGTTAACCATCCATGCTCATCAAGAATAACTTCAAAATTTAGGCCACTCTCTTGCAAAACCAATGAAGAGAAAAAAGTCAACAATTAAGAATTAGCTTAACATTCAAATGGAACTAGCTTGCCCTCTTATCATAAAATAAAGATGATTTTATTCTTGAAACTACTGAAATTTTTTGATGAAAAGAAAACTGCACTTATAAGTGGTATAATTTTGACCAAATTTCCATTATGAAGGCATAGCTTAAAAAAAAAAAAGAATCTTGTTCTTACTTTAAGGTAAACATCAATGGCACGATATAAACCATCATGAACAGTACGGGCATGTGCAGGTAAAGTCTCTGCAATGACCATGAACTTGGACAGTTTGAGGTTTGCATCAGGAGCAATTTCAGCAAGGTAATTGTCTACTAGTTTTGCTACTTTCAGCAATGCAGTCTGGGAAGGTGAATGGGGACTCTCAGATTCAAAAACTGAAGTATCATCCATATCATCTTCACTATCCTCTTGTTGGGAGAAATCAATCAGGATCCTATGAATTGTGTCAACATCAAACAAAGTGTCTCCAGCATGACGGAAGGAAGGGATCAGAAGATCATCAAGACTGGCAATATCCAAGTGGGACCCAATCCTTCTTTCTAGGTCAAGTCTGCATGCTATCGTGCAATCAAGCATTACAGCACTTCGCAAAAGCCCAAAAAGAAAACTGATTGGAACAACAAGTTTCTCAACAGGCAACAGGGCCACGATTGTCTCAACTACAAGCTTTTCATGCCCATTTGAATCAGCAACAATCTCCACTTTTGACTGACTAGAGGGATTCCACAAGCTGGATTTCTTTGTCAACTCTCTCTGGGCATAATTCATTAGTGATGCACCAATACTTTCAGGACGGACACCTCTGCATTTCATGGCTGTAATAACTCTCTGATACAGATCAATCCGAAGAACTGAAAGATCTTCTATCCACCAGTCCCCTTCACATTTGGCCTCGCGGTTCATGTGAAGCCTCCCGGAGCTGCTATATTCTAGGCGTGAAAAGCTTGAAGCTATTTGCTCCGCACATGCCTTTGAGGCTATAGCATCAATGCAGCGGCTGACAATTTTAAGTTCATCGGCCAGAGGGAGTAGGTTTTCACATTGCTGCAACACTTGCACGCACATCTCAAGGTTTTTGCAGACAATGCTTTCCAGATATTCTTCAGCGCGAGAACCAAGGTTATCTTTGGAGTACTCTTCAGTCATCTCAAGGTAATCTGAAATGCAGCATAGTTGAGCAACATTTGCCGAAGTGATTTCAAAGTTGATACCATAGCAAAATTTTGCTGCTAACTCAAATGCCTCAGCACCTCCTGGAAGACTAAGAAGCTCCACCATTGAAATATCGGACTCCCTGTGCTCTGCCACTAACTTTCTCATTCGACCACTTCGAGAGACTAGGGGAAACTGTAAATGAGGGGTGTAAATTGTTAGATGCATTTGGCATTATAGAAGTTGAGATAATGGTGTGGTTTAGTTTGCTGTCTACCAATTCCATACAACTAGGAGGCATGAATAGAACTGCCGGGGCATAATCATTTTAACTTTCAACTATTTATTTTTTTCACCACTAATATTTTCATAATGATTCATGAAAAATAGGGATTCTAGCTACTATAGATTTGTAGTAGAAACAATATTAGTGCGATAGGCATGACTACAAGGAATCATAAGTTGGAAAGTTTGTCATTTTTCCTTTTATTTTCTTTTATCATGCATCTGTTTACTCAGATAAATGCCTGGTCATGCTTGAAAGAAAGACGCAATAACTAGAACTAAATAAAAAAAATGGACAAACATACCTTATGTAAAGCAAATACTCCTCCGCTTACTTCTATTGTAATATCACTAGGAACATCCCGAAAGATCCTGACACAGATCATGAGCCAATCACTCACCGGAAAACAAAAGCTGTAGAATTGAAGGTCTCATTCGGAGGTCTAGGTAACACATTTTGGCACCTAAAAGAATTTCCTGAAATTTTCAAGCACGTAATATGTGGCAAAGAGCACCATGGTGGGGTATTCATCTTAATAGTTAGTACTCATCTTGTTATTCTCTGAACACCGACAGTTGGGGGAATCACAATATTAGGCAAAACATGTTATTTGTAAAATTATTACAAACTAAAGATGTTTATTTTCCTTTATGATTGAAGCTTAGAACCAACAATAGGGGGGATGGGTAGAGAAGATGTCATCAATTCCGCAAAAAGAGAAGAAAGAAAATAAAGAAAATACAAATCATGAACCCCCAGGGTTCTACAACCAGAGAGAGCTCAAATCCCGTTTGGTAATCCACTTATCCTAATAAAAAGGAAAAGTACACAACCCCTTGAACAAGGTTCAATAACCCATTAAAGAACAGAGAAAATTAGCATTATAAATACAAAACATGAATACCTTTAGCTCAAGGACAAACAAGACAGACCCTTTTGTTTATCCTAACCAAAAATAAAATAAATTCAAATAAAAGAACGCAGCCCCCTAAAACATCATTAAACAACCCATTAAAGAACGGCGAAAAAAATCCATAACTAAAACAAATTAAAATAACATAAGCATTATAGATTATAAAACATAGCATCATAAATAAGCACAAGAGACAGAAGAAACGAAAAAAAAAAAAGCTAACAACCCATGAAGGACAGTATGGAAAAAATATATAAAACAGAAGCGAATTATATCAAATCACTAAAGTGACAAACCATTCGTTGTATCTCTGGCGAGAGCATTTGGCCAAGGATAATTGTTGGTTGTGGTGGTGTTTGTCCATTGGGAAGAAAGAAACCCAGAAGAGAAAAATGTGGTGTTACGAAGGAAACAGAAGAATAAGAAGGAGAAGAAAGCGGGGTTAAGGTTGGTAATTGAGAAGAGAGACATAAACACAAATGGAGATGGTCGGCTTTGGTAGTGTTCTTTGGCCATTTTCGTCAAACAGTTAATGTTCGGAGCATAATTTGCTATTGTCCAAACCAGTGGGCCCCCTCTGGTGGGCCATGTCTTTGCCCCCACTCTCTCTATGTTTCTGTTTTCCTGCTACAACTCTCTCCCTCTCACTTGTTTCTTTTCATTACGATTTTCCCTTTAACTTGTAGTATAAAAGGACAATGATATTTTGCTAAAACAGGGCGATCATAAGGCTTAAGAATGCCCTCATTTTGAAGGGGCATTATCCTATTTCAAAACACAAGTAACAACTCTAGTCATTGAAAACAGGACAGCCAAAATGGCCAAACAGTTCCGCCAAAACACAAGTAATGGGGTCAGGAGTTTGACCTGTTTTTAGACACAAAATTGAGAGATCCGTTCCACAGAATAAGTTCTGACATGACGTGAATAAAAGTGGGTGTTAAATTGACATATTATTTTCACTCTTTCCCATTTTTATTTTGACATTTATGCCCTTTTTTGACATTCTTTTATTCTTTTACGTTTGTTTCTTTCCTAGGCCTAGGTTTTTGACATTCACCATCATGATCAATCATTTGTCCTAGAAAGAGTTGTTCCTCGTTTGAGGAATCAATTTTTTTGGGCCGCCTACACAGAGTCAAATTTGTCCCTTAGCCTATGCTTTTCTCATGCCGTGAATGTGGCTTTGTTCTTGAGCTTGAAGTGGGTATTTAAGAATTTGAGTGTCCCCCCCCCTCCCCCCACCCCCATTTTGATTTTTTAGACATATAAAATATTTTTTGTATGCTTTCACCTTACATTAAGGAAATAATTAAGAGCATATACATGTGTATGCTTGTTAAATAATAAAGTTATTAATAAAAGTTTTAGAAGATACATTAAATAAAAAGTTTAACTTGTATTATTTATATTTTATCGATACTTATTAAAAATATTAAATAAAAAAAAATATATGTCATTTCAACCGATTTGTGATGTCAACCAAAAACAGAGATAAGTCTATTTTATATAAAAAAAAAAAAAAAATTATATTAAGAGAGACGTCGCTAATTAGGATTCTCGCAAATAGTCAAACTATTGCAACGCCTCAAAGTCCCCGGCGAAGGTTCACTTTCTATCAATTAACCTAGAAACTCTGGAGGACAACCAAAAGCCTTCCATGATTCTGTTGCAAGAAACTATCATGCATCTTTCCTTACGATGTGTTATCAATATATTTCAAATGGGTTGTTCTGTATTTTTTTAACTTTGCTCTAAATTTCCCGGATTAACTTGTTTTAAATTATTTCTATTCTATTATATTTTATTTATAATATTTTTTATTTGAATAAAAAATTTTTGACAAAAAACATACGAATTTACAAGTAAAATGTCAAAATTTTAATGAAAATTATAATTATAATTTTGACTAATTTTAATTCGGTGTAATCTCAATAGACCGTTAAAAAAATTTCTTTAATATAGTACATGAAAAGGGAGCATAAAGCATTGCACCCATGCCTTTTTAGCAATTACATGCTCCTGCGGAGAATAATTTTATCAAATGTGGATGCGAGCCTGTCAATCATTTGTGTTCTGAGCATGCATATGCTTCTCACCATGACACATTCAATCTTACCCATATTGATTTTTCTTTTCCCAAAGGACCATTGATCGAGATAATCTTATATGTCTTAATGTTCCAAAAGAACCTTATGGATGAGATGAAACCCTTTTTTTTTAGGAGAAACCCTTTCTTTTTTTTTTTTTTGAGAAAACCATAGAAACTCCTTTCCTTTTTACCTAATTAAATCCGATTCGACTTAAGTTGAGTTCTTAAAATACAAAACTCTGTCGATATTTATTTTTTTCATATACAAGATTCAAACTTAAAATATTAATTAATGAGTACTAATGTCCAAATACTAGATCAACTGAGCATCTGTGGTATAGAAACTCCATAATAAACAAGAGTGGCCTCCATGGAAACTCTAATTATATCAAACTCTTTTGAATTGAATGATCGGGTACTCTATCCCATTAACCAAAGTATTGAGTTCAAACCCTGAGAATGATAAAAAATGATTTAAGAGAGTCAACCCCCTAAAATGGACCCCACAGTACTCGAATAAGATTAATCAGACAAAATCCAGATTTCGATGGTGAAAAAAAAAAAAGGAAACTCCAACTATTTTACTCTAAATGATATCATTTTTTTTTATCAAAGGTGATTGAGCAAAAGAAATAAATGAAATCTCTCCTTATCTATGAATGTCATAACTTTGAACATAATTACATTTTGGAGATAATATTTTGAAAAGCTTTACTAATTGAACCAGCCGGCATTTTTACTTTTACTTTTATTAATTTTTAATACAACTTTTTATGGATATTTATCATCATCTTTTCAAAGGCAAAAGAGACAAAGAAAACAAACCCCAAGATCCATAATTTGGACATTTGTAGTTTGATTTCTATATGTTAGACTCTCCCATGATCTAAGTTGATTGAGAGGATCAAAAGGGGTGAATTTAGGAAGAAAAGCATTTTTCCCACTTTCCACGTGAAGCAATTCTCTCTCAAGATAAAAAAAGAGGAAATGAAAGGGTCAAAAAAGCAAAAGGGACACTCAAGAAAAAACATCAATGGTGGAAGGGATGGGATGTGTATGGCCAACTTTTGATTTATTGATTACCCATCTCCTCTCCCGGACCTTGATGGGGGTGGATGGGACATTAAGGTTTTTATTATAAGGTGAGACAAAGGGAGTCCCACCAATTCTATAATGGACAAGAACATGATATCATTTGATATGATACCCTTCACTCTTATATAGACCGACAATCAGTCTAATAATAAATAAAAATATTAAATATTTTAATCAAATCTTAAATTTAAAATTTAAAAATAAAAAAAATTATATTAAGAAAATTCTTTCAAAATTAAAACTCACAATCATCGACATTCCCTTAAGGTAGATGGAAAAAAAAAAAAATCATTTCCCTTCTCCCCCGATGCCCATCCAAGTCGAAGTCTCTCTTTTTTTTTCTTTTTATCTTGCTTTTCTTCTTTCTTTTTACCTCCCATGAATATTGTGTTGAGCGTGATCATAGGCATGCACCTCCTGAATCATGAGACCCCACCTTAAAAGTTTTTGTTTATTATTACGTGGGAGGGATTCGGTGATTAATAAATTGAGGTGAACTCAAGCTCATGTGAGCTTGCAGACTTTAAGTTTCATATACCTATCTTTTGTTTGAAATTATGTTTGCCATTCATGTAATATAAGACTATCAAATCAACTAGAGTTCTATTAATTCATCAAGGGCTCCTTCCATCTCCGTTCATAATAACCTTGATTTTAAGTTAATTTATTAAATAATTTGAATTTAAATAGTAAACTATGAGAGTTGTACTTAATATTTATATACAATAAATAAAAGAAATCTTTAGGGCCGCGATTCAATTTCATCTTTCATATCTCTTTATTATAATTGAATAACGAAAAAATCTAACGAATACCATTAACCATGATGATATATCAATTTCACTTTTAGCCATCGCTACGCTTTTATTAAACCATTATTAATGCGACCTAGATGTAGGGTGATTATGGACCTTAGGGTGATATCAATGCTAGTAATCAAAGTCTCTTTCATCTTATCTTTAATATTGGTTATGTCTTTTTTATGACTATTTTAGTATGCAGAAGGGTTTTAAATTTGAAACTTAAAAAAAAAAAAAGAATAGTGTTACATTTAATTGAATCTAATATGATTATTAGAGATGAGATCGATTGTGTACCAATAAAAAAAAAGATGAGATCGGATTGGACCGAGCCCTGTCCAGTTCCTACATGGGCGTAGGAACCAAGGGGCGGTTCAATCGTAGTTCCGAGGCCTTTCCAGCATAGGGCCGGGCCGGACCGAGCCAGTTCAAAAAATATTTCTTAGAACCGGCCCGACCTGATGAACTAGATCTGCCGTACCGGTGCACACAGTTTTTTTTTTCAAACTCTCTTTGCTTTTTTTTATCTCTTTGTTTTTTCTACTTTTATTTTTTAACTCTCTTTGTTTTTTTTAGCTCTCTCTGCTTTTTAATAAACTCCTTTTTTTTTTGTTATTTTCAAACTCTCTTTGGTTTTTTTTTTTTTTATCTCCTTGTTTATTTCTTTTTAAATTCTTTTTTACTCTTTTTGTTTTTTTTAACTCATTTTTTTTAAATCAACCAATAAATATATAAAGAAAGAAATTAAAGATACAAAAATTTTTAAAGTCGTTCCACCGAATTCAGTGTACATCCACTACTAAGCTTTTCATTTCGATTTTCAAATTCACTAATTTTTTATGGTTACATTTTTTTGAATTTTTACAAGAATGAATTTTTTAACATATTTATATAATTTTCTTATACACTAAAAATTTATTATTCTTTTTCTTCATTTTCGGTACCCGAGTTCTTGTCTATGTTTTGTTTCTTTTTTTTCATATCCTTCTAATATTTAATGTAAATTAAGACTTTCAAAGTGTTGTCTGCTAAATTTGTATGCCTTTTTATTAACACTAAATCACCTACACTAAAAGCACATTCCAATGAGACTATGGACAGTGAAAGAGTTAATATATTTTTGACCATTTTGGCCAAAATTGAATAGTAGGATGTATCATTTTTCCACAAACATAATATATCAAAATAATTATTATCGTCACAACTTTCTAATCTACATGTTTGTTGGTATGAAATTAATTCATTAGTGAAGATGAAAAAGTTTTTTATTTTTTCCTAATATATGTAAAGAATTAAAAGAAATTGAAAATGAACGAATCGTTAAACTACATTACCTATATCACTACCACTTGTATTATTATATTTCTTTTTGTATAATGTAAACATGGCTTTTTAAGTATTAGATGTTTGTTATTTTAAATGTTATCGACTAATATATATTTCAGTTAGAAAACTATCTACAAAATAATCTCTTAACACTTCAACACTTTCAAGTTTTACACGTGGATATAAAACACTTGTTATTAAATACAAAATAGGAATTTTTTCATAATATTTTAAAATTTTCATTTTTATTAGTTGAACAATGTCACTCAACCTATCTTCATTTTTAAATTGACTAATACAAAATAAATTTTACAGAAATTAGATAACATTAAATGAGTTATTGGATGGTAAATTTCAGAAAATAAATTTGTATGTGTATAAAAAATTTTCAATAATAGTGTGGTTACAAAATCAAAAGCGATATTATCAATAAAATCATATTCATAATTAAAATTTACAAATTTAATTAAAACATTTCTAAAAAAAATTACACATTATAACATATCACAAGTTGAGTTCTACCTAATGTCACATTTTTGTTTAAATTTATAAATTTTATATTATATAAATTATATAATTATCTCGTTTCTTGTGTTCTTGTAAAAAAAATTCTAATTTGATAAATTAAATCACGAATGAGTCGTAAAACTATTTCCCTCATTTCTAAACCATCTTTAACACATAAATTTAAAATATGACATACACATCTATTATGAAAAAATATGTTCCATCTAATATTGTTTTTAAAATATTAACGGCACTAGTATTAGTCAAAACATTATCGAAAAATATAGAAAAAAATTTATCACTAATTCTATATTCTTGAATAACATTCATAATTATTCTAGCTATGTGAGTATCGGAATGTAGGTATTCCCAATATTCAAAAACTAAAATTCTCCTTTCTAAGACCGAAGAATTATTAACCTAATGACATATTATTACAATAAATTATTCTTTTTTGGGCTCATTTTTCCGTTTAATACTAATACTAATAAAATTATTACAATTAATATTAATAAAATTTACAATTAAACCATCTTTTAAAATTTGAAATCGATCTAGTGATCTCCTACTAGATTTTCTACAACTTTTTTTGTAAACCGATTGTAAATATTTTTTAATATATTCTTCAAAAGTTTTACCTTCAACTATATTAGGTGACAATTTTTTTTGCTATCCATTATATTTGACCAATTTTTTTCACTTTCATGTTATACCTAAATGTACCCGTAATATATAGCTATTTGTGTTTACCTAGTTTGAAATAATTTATTCGAATAATCTCTAAATATATGTCTCTTAAGTGTGTCAACTCTCTAATCTTTTTAAAAATTTAAATTTTTGATGATAATTTTACGAGTTTCCTTTATTCATCATAATTTTTATCAAAAAAATCTCATATATTAAAATCATATTTTTCTAGTACGTGTTTTATTAGATTATTTGTTATTAAATTCATTTTCTTTTAAAAGATTTTCAATATCTATATGTTCTGAAATGCCCTCTTGGAAAAATGAAAATGGGGGAGAGGAATTATTGGCAAGATTATGAAAAATATGTTCCGACTATTTTTTTTAAAGAATTTAAGTTTAAATATGTAAAAAAATTAACGCGAATGAATTAATTATGCAAAAAAAAAAAAAAAGTAAAGTCGCAAAAAATTAAATATTACCAATTTGATAGATATCACGATTGTTTTTTTGCCAAATCTTGAAAATTTGAGCTTCCAACCTTAGGATCTTGACAAATCCTTATGGATCTTGCAGGTGGTGTGATTAAGGAGATTGGAAATGAGTTGAAAATGGAAATTATGGTGTAATCGGAAATTATATGATTAGTAAAAGATGAAAATGTGTTTAATGTGAGAGAAAGTTGTAGGAAATCGAAATAGAGTTGTATAGTGATTTTGAGAGAGTATAGTAAAGTAGAGAGAATAAGATTATGAGAGAGTATGAGATTTTATTGTGTGAGATTTGAAAATGAGGTATGACCTATTTATAGAAAATTTTTTTGATCTTATGGACAAAAATACCTCACAAACTAGTTATTTTTTAACTGTTGGGAGAGATAAAATTGAAAAAAATAATAATAAAAAAAAATGGCCGTTGGAACAGGCCGCTAGTTCAGTACCAATTCCGGGCCCATGCTGGGCCAGGTCCCGATTTCAAATGCATGGAACCAAACTGGCCCGCTACTGTAGCCTAGCTGTTCCCGTTCTGGGTTACTGTTCACTGTGGCAAATTTCCGGTCCACACTTTTCAGGGTCGGCTGGGTAGGTTTTTGAACAGGAAGTGGCCCAGTCCCATATCTAATGATTATCGAATATTGATAGTTTACCCAAAAAAAAATTAATTATGTCTTGAATCCACTTTTCTTTTCTAAATCAAAATTAGATTGTGGGGCAATCTCCTGTTGTCGTGTTAGCTATAGCCTGCAAATCAAAACAAGTTTACAGTAGACACTCGCCTTTCTTAAAATTTAGCATTGAATTTTTAGGAAAGAGTTGATGCTCTCATTGTATACTCCAAAAGGGGTATCACTACCAAATTATCATGACTCGAGTCGTATTGTCCCTTCAGACTATAGCATTCCATTGGAGTATGCACAGGCTGCCCTGTTGTATAATCTTTCCACTGAAATGAAAGGACTGGTACAACACAGGATATGTTTTGACTCTGGTCATAATATTCATGATAAGTGAAAAGAGACTAATTGATCACTTGGCATTGGTGGCAAGGATCCTCCCCCATTTCTAAGATCAAAGGCTTGTGCTCAAAGAAAAAAATTTTTATTAGGGGCGCGAAACATAACATATAAGGAGCAAAGCATGGAGAATCAGAAGTTCATAATTTTTAAGGAACAAACAATATTTTTAAAGAATTTTAATTGTATTTATTAAAAAAATTAATAACATTTCTAAAACTTTTAACAAATTGCTAAAATATCATTTAAAGTACACATTATTAATTTCTTTCCTCAAATTTTCACAAGATGGTTGCCACCTCGCAGGTTGATTTACCCATGTTTGAGCCTCATATATAGTTTTGGAATCTACACTATACTATCCCTAATTTTTTTTTTTTACACTATAATTTGAATCTGAAATCACTAAATCAGAAAAAATATTATGACTACTAAATTATCATATTGAGAGTATACTAACCTTTTTTAACCGTGAAAAGATTGAGAAAATCCTAATCAGTATTTTGTAAAATAAAACCTTAAAATTTAATTTAGATAATATATTATAAAAATACGAAACAGTCACCATTATTTTTTTTTATTATAACTGGGCCACCAATCTAGTATCTTTTTTGATACCATAGCTAGACTACCAACTCAGTATTCGGGATTTTGTCCCGACTAATCTGGGTCGACCGCTTACAGGGCCCAATTGAGAGCGCAGACTGCTTGTAGGGTCCAATTGATGGGATAAGTCTCCCAATAATGATTTTTTCTTTCTCATGAGGGATCGAACTCCCGACTATAATTAAGAGACTTCAGTTCTCGAACCAACTGAGCCATCAGATATCAGTAAAACAATCTCCATTATTGATTTGATATGAAAAATCGTGCTTCGGTTTTATCCATCCTTTTGATCCACCGATCCAAATTCGACATAAGTTTGTATCTTACTCTGAGAACTTTCACTCGATCTCTTCAAACAACATCACATCAACCCTTATGTTGTCAAAAAGATTTTACATTTTAGATCAAAAGACACTTATTTTGGGCAAAGGGGACATTTTCTTGATAAGTATGATACAGAGGAACCTGATAAGATAAAAGAATCTTTGGAGGGGACAGATAAGACTAATGTAGGGTTTTTAATTGTGAAGGTCACCCTCACAAGAACGTGGGCCTTTGCAATTCAGTCCAAAATTGACACTGGTCGGAAATGGTGATTGCAAAAGTTTGTTCTTCCTACTTCCTAGTCATTGCATTTCTGGGGACAACCCCGCCTTCCACTTTACATTTGATTGCGATAGCCGAGCGGCATTGTTTGACTATAATAATACTAGTAACTATTGACACATTGTGCGATGACTGAGATTTGTGTGTTCCTAAATTATCACGAGACATACTTAAATCTCTATGATCTCTCGTTTTCCCATCATTAATATTTAGATTCATATTTTGATTAATTTGATTCGTATTTTTATTTAAAAAGTGATTCTTTTAATATAAATTTTTTATTTTTTTAAATTTTAAATTAAAGAACTAATTAAAAATTTAAATATTTTATTCTATTAAATTTACTGTTTGTTCATTAATCGGTTTGACCTCTTTGTTTAGGATTAAGAAAACACAAAAGAAATCTCGGACGATGCATGGTATTTCCCAGAGTTGATGACGGGGAGTTGTGGAGGTGGAAAAATATCAGAATGACCTTCCTCCACGTGGCATGTTCTGACTGGACTACAGATCTTTTCTATACTTTTTTTTTTCTTTTTTGAGCGAAGGGTGGTAGTGCAGATATAATTGTTTGTCTCAACTGTTTAGAAATGATGTTGGAGTATTAAATCAAACATTTTCAAATTAAGTGGTTAAAGTAATTATATTCTCTTAATTAAAAATTTTAAATTTAAATTTTAAGAATAATGGTAAAGGATTTAGAGAGTCAACCCCTAAAAATAGATTTTATAGTCTTAAACTAAATTAATCAGATAAAATCTGAATATTTCTGATAAAAAAAAAAAGATAATAGAGGATTAAGGGTATTCAGAGGCTCATAAATATCCTAAAAAGATTAATACAAGATAATTTCTTTTCAGTTAATTGAGACTTCTATTTCATTAATTAAGGAATTGTTCTGTAATTAAAATAAAACAACATGTTTAAAAATCATGAAAATTGGAATTTAATGTATTTTTTGGAACAAGCTATTCCAAAATTATCCTTTTTTTTTTTTTTTTGGGAAACTTGGTTCCCAAAATGAAAATCTGTTACTATTATATTTTTCTACTAATTCAATTTCTCCTCCTATCTTTTTTTTCATTTTTCTATTAACATTATATTGTCTAAATTGCTGATAAATTATATTATTCCCTTCCCTTTTATATATTAAAAAAATTATATTATCCGATTCATTAATGTAGCTTTAATTAATCATGCTTTATATTGTTTTAAATGTCTCAGTACCCATAACCCAATATATTACACCAACTATTAGGTGAATTAAATATTAAATATTATGGGTATTTCAAAAATATTTTGTTCAAACTGGCTGGTAATAACTCAAGAACACATTGCAAGATTACGACTGTGCCTTTTGCCACTCATAATTAGTAACATTGAGGAATGTAAACCCAAAAGAAAAAAAAAAATTTAAATATCTCTTGAATAAAAAAAATTCAAAAAATAACTCACGTTTATCGCAGGTGGAAGACGCGACAAGCTATGTTGCATCTTGAACCCCCGACAAGTTATGTCGTGTCTTTAACCCGCGACATGGTGATGTGTCAGCAGCAGAGGCATATCACGTCTTGGAGACGCGACACAGCGTTTTGCATCTTGAAGACGCGACATCGGCGCTCCTCTCACTCCCGTTGCACTTCGCTGCAGAGGGGGAGAGAGGGAGGGAGGATTGCCTCGCAGGGGAAGGAGTGCCGCGGGAGTTGCGCAGGGGGAGAGAGAGCCGCACAAGGGGACGGAGGGACGACCGCAGGGGGGAGAGAGGGAAGACTGACGTGAGGGGAGGGTGAACTGCCGCAGGCGACAGGGGAGGGAGGAAGAGAGGACCACCGCAGGCGGTGGGGGAGAAGATAGAGAGAAAGAGACGAGGGGGGAGAGAGGGAGAGAGAGAGAGAGAGAGAGAGACGAGGGAGGGAGGACTGCCGCGGGCGATAGGGGAGGGAGGAAGAGAGGACCACCGCGGGCGGCGGGGGAGAAGATAGAGAGAAAGAGACGAGGGGGAGAGAGGGAAGACTGTCGTGGGCGAGAGAGAGGGAGAGAGAGAGACGAGGAGGGAGGACTGCCGCGGTCGGAGGAGGGAGGGAGAGCACTGTGGTTGGGGAAGGGAGGGAGAGAGGATGGTCGGCGGTGGCGGGGAAGGAGATAGAGAGAGAGAGCCACGGGTGGGGGAGGGAGAGAGAGAGCCGCGCACGGGAGGGAGGGAGAGAGCCGCTGGCAGATGGCGGAGGAACCTATGTCACGGGTTCAAGACGCGACATAGCCTATCGCGTCTACCACCCGTGACAAACGTGGGTTACTTTTAGAATATTTTTAATTCAAGGGATATTTTAAATTTTTTTATTTCTTTTGGGTTCAGATGCGTACATTCCTCCAAAATTATCCAACCGGCATAAAAATATACTCAATCCCAAAAGATAGTTTAGTGGTCACAATTTTTCTTCTCTAATCTGGTGATCCCAAATTTAAATCCCTGTGTAACAAAAAAAAAAAATTACTCACTAAGTGCCCTTTTTTTTTCCAACTTCTCTTTTCCGAACAAAATTTTTTCTTTTCAAAAGTAGCTTTTTTATTAAAAAAAATAGAAAAAGTAACTTGGAGAAATTCTTGAGAAACACTTCCTCTTCTCCCTTTTTTTTTTTTTTAATATTTTATCTTTTATGGAATCTTTTTTTATTCTATTTATATTTTCACTTGAATGATATAAAATTTTAAATATATCCATATTACAATTGTGTTCATAAATACTAAAATTTATGTGGGTTTAAATATTTTTGTAAATTCTAAATATATTCATAAATTTCAAATATATTCATAAATATATACTTTTTGTTATATCTATATAACTTTTTTTTGAATTTTTTAGTTTTTTATGTTATATAAAAATGATTTTATATTTATAAATAGTTGATTTTAATAGTTTATAAAATAATTAATTTATTTTTATTTTAATTATTAGTATTTATATCTTTCATTTTTAAAATGTAGATATATGAATTTTAATCAATAGATGGTGAAAATAAAAATTATACTTTATGTGTATACATTTTATAATAATTTCATTAAAAATATAGTTTTAAAAAAATATTTTATCAAACAACTTATTTATAAAAATGAGTTTAGAAGCAGTTTTTAAAAATAAAAATGTTAAATAATTTTTAATTTTATTTTAAAAGGAATTAATTTCTACTTTTGACTGCTTTTAATAATGTTTTAAAAAATATTAATGTTTCTCGGAGATATTATTAAAAATATTAATGAATTCTCTGATCTTTCTCAAAAATAGTTGGAACTCTATTCGCCCTGAATCGCATCTTTTACCCTTCCAAGACAAACCCTGTCTCAATTCGATATTCTCTTCCAAAACATTTAAGAGCCCAGCAACAGAGGAGATGACATTACGAGCTATAAGGAATAAATCACCAAAACATCAGACTCTTTAGAATTTGAAGATGAGGGAATTCTAACCTTTGAAGAAGAACACGACCCATTTAGGGTCTTAGAAACGCCATTTGGGCTCAGAGGTAAACTAGACAAGGAGATTGTGGATTAACTTGACGTCAAGCTATTCTTGATTGAAGGAACAGTACCAGCAACCAACCCAACATTAAGCTAGCCCAATTAATTTTTAGCCTTCATACTTAATTTATTTATGAAGCAGCCCAGTTCTTCTTTGGTCTAAGCCCCCGCCATTGCCTTGGTCGACCCCACGGCCCAAATGAATCGGACCCTACCAACCCGCTTCAAGATTTTCAGTGATGCCGACAGGCTAACCACATTTGTTAGAAAGTCATAGAAAGGTTGCTCTTCAATTCAAGCTCCCCCATAGGGCATGCTCCATTTACTGACCAGAGATTCCATGGGTGTTAGTCTGCCACAGTGTGTGACATGTAATTTACTGTCTATTTTTAGTTTAGGTCTTTGCCCCCTTCTCACCAACTATATATTTCAGATATATGTTAAATTCATGTTTTATTCACTGGGCATGATTTGTTCAAAATGCTTCACAAAGGTCAGTGTGGACACTGAAATCACACAAATGAACATATTGAGTTATTGTCACTCTTGCATATTAAGTTGTTTGGGATCATCTTCTTAAAGTCTTGCAATACTTGGTTTAGGATGGCTGATTACTTGCTAAACCCTAATTGAACTTTATGATCTTATTTTTAAATTTGGTTAGGTGCAATCCAAATTTAACTCTCTCTTTTCCTCCTGTGATTTGGCCTAATATTGGAATGTGAGCGCTTTTCCTTCTCTCATGTCTCCTATTTGACCATTCCGGGAGAAAGTAAAGCAAAGAACATTTATAGAGAATATTTTCTCTAGAATTTGCTCCTCTCCATGGTTTCCCCTAATATATACTGTTATCAGTTCTATTTAATCAAACCATTCTGTTCCAGATATAAGGGATGGTCCAGAGGAGCGGTATTTTGTGGGACTAGAGTATCTTTGTCCTTTATTTTCTTGTTGATTAATTTTTGGTTTTCCTGTTATCCCTTCAACTAGCTTTCGCTGGATCAGCAAACAGATGGCTGTAGATCTTTTGAATAACTAATGGCTATCGTGCTTGAACATCTACTCACTGCAAATTGACCTAGTGCACTCAATTTTCTTCTTTTCTTGTCAGATATGAACTTCGTGCAAATCAATGGAAATGGAGAAAGAGGTATCTTCACATGAAAGTGGATGCGGGGTTGAGATGGCAGAAACAAAAGCAACTGGAGTGGCCCATTCCGATTCCTTAGAGCATGACTTGGATCCCAATTAAATCACTCTTGCCTGCTGAAATTAGAAGCAGGCACTGGTCTTTTTGCTCTAGAATCCAAATGATCTAGAGTGAGAGATTCTGAAAGACACTTTTGGCTTGTGTATCTGTTAGCGTGCTTACTGGAGTCTCTTTGCCTTCCTCTGAGTGATTTGAACCTTTGGACCATTAAAAACACTTACTTGTGACATTGGATTGAGGAAATCTTGCTTGAATGAAAAGCTTGTCCAACTCTGAAATGCACAAGGCACTTAAAATTTGAACTCACCTAACAATGTAGATCATTTGCATGTTGACGTTACCGCTTCTTGTTTTCATTTTAAGGTTCTTTCTTTTCTAGGTTTAATATGGCACAGTTCGACATTATGTTTAATTGCCAAAATTATGTGTAGTGGAGGTATGGTAACAATGAAGACGGTTTACACTTTGCCAAATAGTGCTTGGTACTTGTGTCTGTTCTGCTCAGACCTCAATAAATTGGTCATTCTTGAAGAGAAATTCAAGGCTCTCCTATTTTTTAATAATAAAAGCTTTAGTTGGTACTATGGGTGTGTGCAATGATGACCTGCAGGAATCCAATTTTGGATCTTTCACCATTTTCTCTTGGGAATGTGCTACTTTTTCAGACCAAAAATGTCCCTGGACTTGCAACAAGTGATCGAAGAGTTGTGAGCAACATTGTCTGATTTTTGCGTGCCACATTAATCATGAAAGCTTTTCATCAAAGAATAGCCTAACAATATAAAATTTAAAGCTGTATTCTGATGAAGGGTACACAAGCCAAAGAATCTCATATGGCAGGTCATAGTCTTCGCATTTTGATTTTCTCTGTACCTGAGGTGGCATTGACTATTGATGTGGGTGAATAGAGAGCCAAGTCTGAAATTTCTCGTTGAAACGGAGAATAATGCAATAGGCTTGGCTTGTACACCATTTGATGGTCACAATGTGAAACCATTTCAAGACCGGGCAATCCGGTACACAAAATATTTTCTTAATTAAGATTTTTAATTTGAGTTTTAAAAATAAAAAAATAAAAATTGAAAGAGACAATTCCATAACAGGCCCCACAGTGCTGGGTGGGATTAATCGGAGCAATCCGGATACCAACAAGTCAAAACAAAAAAAAAAAAGAAAATTCCTGTGCACAAGACTCAAACCATTCTTGGTCCCGTCCCTTGGACATTTGAAGGTCAAGTTGTTTCCAGATCTAAAACTTGGACCTTCGGGTCACGATATATATTTTTTTATTATCGGTATTTAAATTTTATGTCATGAATCCGATTTGAATACTGTGAAATCTATTTTAGGGGTTAACTCTTCCGAATTCTTTTTTGTTATTTTTAGAATTCGAATTCAAAATCTCTGTTTAAGGAGATAAAATATCAGACCATTCGATTCAAAAAAGTTTGATTCCAAGTCACAATATAACAGCTTCACTACCAACGTGGGTTGACTCAACTGAATGTAGAGTTTAGTATCCTTAAGCATAATCGAGATTTGACTCTCGCTAGGAGTATCGGTCCCTCATGTATATGGAGCGTTACCCGTTGGGAGACTCGTCCTCCGAAAGAAGTCATTACAACAGTCAATTCGGATTAATCAGGGTGAAACCCCTTATATCGAACTGTGTTCATGATACAAAAAAAAAATAATAACTTTCACCGTTGGACTACTGCTTACCCTCAAGTCCAGCCCATACGAACAAAAAGGCAATCTGATTAGGAAACCAAATTATTTCATGACTTAAATAATCGGATGGATGACTTGAAAATATTAATAATGCTATCTATTTATTCAATCACCTTTTGATGTCCCAGTTGCATTTTCCTATATTAAAGCCCAGCATCACCGTCACGAGGAGAGAGAACATGCAAATTGGTTGGTTCAACTGGCGTTCAAAACCCTTTCCATAAAAAGATTGGGGAAAAAAATAGAAACATGCAAAAAATAGAAACATGCGAATAAGTTTGGAGAATATATAAACAGAGAAAGAAAATGGGGCAAGAGCAATAAAAGAGAAAAGACAGACAAGGGGTGCATCAAATCTAATGCCAATACACATGATGATGAGAAACAAATTCTTTTGCACAAGGGCCTGCCAAAACCGTACACTTTCCCATGTGAAAAGGCCAAGATTCACTCTTAGAGGTCTACTAGCCATTCATGATCATTCCAATAAATGCACCACCACTTGCCTCCCAGCCATTATATTCACGGATACACCTTTCACCACCACAAATTCAGGGAAAAAGTGAGAGAGAGAGAGAGAGAGAGAGAGAAAGAGAGAGACTATTCCTCAGTGTGACAGCATCAGGATGCAAAAAAAACCTGAAGTAAGATTTCAACATGAATTCAAGGCTTAACAAAGAAACCCCACCATGGCCAGAACTATTCAAGTGGTGGTCCAATTTCAACCATAAAACAGCCCAAA
This sequence comes from Dillenia suffruticosa, assembly GCA_033439265.1. NCBI lineage: Eukaryota > Viridiplantae > Streptophyta > Magnoliopsida > Dilleniales > Dilleniaceae > Dillenia > Dillenia suffruticosa. Next base: position 21,871,325 of record JAVTVX010000020.1, on the reverse strand, counting down.
CATCCGGTCCAACTCTTTTAACTACCAGGCTTTCATTTGACATTTATTTGTTTTGCCCTGTTAGCACATTCTCATGCCCTAATTCCGCAAATGAAGGGAACTATATATGAATAAGCTTAGCTCGATTAAAAAACTCAATTAGAAAAACCTTGGGGCACGAACTGTCGTATGGCTACAGTACTAGATGACAAGTGACCGGAAGTTTAGTACAACATAAAGCGTATACTTGGACCAAGTGTAGTCAAACTGTGAGAACATAAACAAACTTGAGCCCGATTTCAAAACTAGCTCAATAAACAAGCCAACCTAATTCCCTTAGTGCTTGCCACATTAAGCTATATGGCATGCTTGTTTCCTTGATGCAATCGTATGCATAAAACAACCATTCCGAAATCCTCTTTTGCTTAGGTGTGAATAGCACAGTTGTTGGCCCAGCCCACACCATCCTCCTAATGGGGCCCCCATATGACCAAAACCTTGGCCCAACGGGTTGTCCCAGGCATACTAAGCGCCACCGGTTGCATACAATCAAAGGCAATGTCGTGCACAACAAACACCATGTGCACTTGTATGCCTGTACAACTCAAGAGGTCTAAGGAATTAACAATGTGGTCCAGTGTTAGCTCCAAAGACACCTCCAGCCTTCGCCACAAGAGGTTAAAAGAACATGCGCAGAAACAATCTTGCTTTAAATTTGCACCCCCAATTGGTGCTCAGAATCCTACAACAGATTTACAAACCAAAAGGCACACACGCATCAGCATCCGAGTATAAATACAAGTGCAGGCCTTCCTCGGTCAAATATAGAGGGCATTGCAGTGTAAATAACAGAGAAAAAGACAAGCATAAGGAAATAAGATCACACTTTAGAAGCATACATCAGCATCAAACTAAGACAAAAGCAATGGAAATCGAAGGAGCAAGTACTTAGATCCCAGTTGCTCAAAAGCAGCTTCTAATCTCCTTAACACTAGGATAACCAACTATATGCCCCAACTAAGACTAACATTTTCCCTAATTAGCATCAGAAATTAGATTTTGTTTCTTCCTTTCAAAACCCCAAGCAAAACATCTAAGACTAGATTTTGTGTTAGTGTATCATCAGCTCTGTTACAGTACAGATCATTAGATTACACATCATTCTAAAGTTCTAGATAATTTTTACAAGGGTTAAAACAAAGGCTGTCAGGGAAGACCACCATTTGGCCAGCCATCCTCACCGTTTCCTGTCCGACAAGATGTTCAGTCATGGGGCCACTTGCACCCACTCAAACCGTCCAGGGAGGGGCAAGTCATTGATGATGTCAAAGTTGTATCTGTAAAAATTCCAATCAACCCTTGATTAGACCTAAATTAAAAAGGCTAATGCAAGATTTTGGAAGATGAGAGTCATGATACTTCTCTATGAAGATTCTCTGCTGCACTTGCTCTGCACCAGCGAAAAACTCATCCATCTCACGCTGGGTCGGGGTGTTTCTCTGCATAGAAGTTCGGGCTCTTCGGTTTGCTGGAGAAGGTGCTTGCTTTGTAGTAGAACCCGGTGTTTCTATGGTGTCTGAGCTCCTTATCAAGCTACAAGGTGTGCTTTCTCTGGTGCTCCTGCTCAAGAATATAAAACCAATCTTTTAATTGGATTAATGCCTGTTACACGCACAAAAAACTTGTTTTCTATGCAAGTTCCAAAAAAAATCACCAGCCAAGAAATGCCATTTCACATGATTCAAATCTCTTTGAACAAGATAATCTATTTTTTCCAGTTCACAAGAAAACATCGAGTTGGGGAGGAAAGTCAAAAGGCGGAGTAGCATTTATCTAAAAAGACAAGCTTTACTTTGGCAGACAGTAACCCTTCAATGGAGCATAAGAGGGGTTACATTGTCCCTTATAAGTAGCCCGAAAACAAGGAATCCTATAAACAAGTTTCAGTCAATTACATGCCCCTGTCAATATGATGCATCACTGCAAAAGCAAAAAGGAGACAGAAATTAATGGGGCAAATATAACAAAAGAACAAAGTTACTCTATCCTGTTTCACCATGATATACAAAGTAATGCCAAAACTTGCAGATGAGCCGAACAACAAAAAAAAGACAGCATATTGAAGACAACCGTGAATTTATGAAACCCAGCATCATTGCACCAGTTTCTCATTTTCATTATACTAGCATGTGTTGTACCACAATGCAACACAAATAATCAATCTCCTTTCACAGAACCTATCTTCAATAAAATTGGATAACGGACATGATTATCTCCAAAGTGCTTCAAGCACCTTTAGTAAATGTCATGGGAAACATAGAATTGAAAGCTTTGAATGCTCTTCTCACCTCATTTTCCTATGGTTTTGACTGAACAAAAAATAAGAGCATTGAATTTGGTTTCCGGATAAGGGAAAATTCACTTCCAATATAAATAACCATGCATGTACTAAAGGTACTTAATTTAAGGCCAGGAGGTGTGGAGAGGGAGAGAGGGAGAGAGGAGTCGGAATACTTTAAAGAACCTCTCACAAGTGACAAACACCACCCAAGTTATTATGAAAGCAACTTTACTAGTGCTAATGTCATGTACAAAAATAATATGGTGAAACAGGTGAAAGAAAGCACAGAAACCAATCTAGGCGCATCAGAATCCCTCAGAGAAAAAAAGAGCTCTTTCTTGATAAAATAACAGTAACATAACAACGTCCAAGTTCAGAAAATGCACAGAAGGCCACTTTTAGAAGACACCGTGACTCAAAGTCTGATGACCTAGTAGTAGCCAAGGTCCAGAAACAAATAAATAATACAATGAAAAATGGTGACAGAATCATAAATGCTAGACTAAATCTGTAAACCAACCATAAATAACCATTTATAAGGGAAAAGAAACTAGCCTTGTTGGTGAAAAATGATAATCTACTGTATATGAACAACCCCAAAAATTTAATATGAAAATGTCACAGGAACAAAAATAAAATAAAATAAGTTCCATCCTTATCATAACTTGGGTTGGAATTCAGCGAAAAATCTAACTGCAAAGTTAATTGGGCATGCATCATTACAATTCTGTAAGAGAAAAATCCTCTCAACCAAAAAGAAATAAAACCAACACTGTCATTCTCAAAAACTAATTTGCAAGAAAAGGCAATTTTTTCTTTGGGATTTTTAAGAAGAGGATTACGAAAATAAAAGCCAAGGGAAAAGAAGAATCTTTTGGGGGTACTGAAAGACTCCTCAAACACAATCCATCGCAGAAGATCAAGAAATGCTAACCAAAAAAAAGAAAAACACAAACACACACACAGAGACACGCACACGCACACGCACACGCACAAAAGAGGCCTTTGAGATTTTCCAGACCTATAGAAACCCTAAAACATCAAAATACAGCAAATTTCTGAAACCCAGAAGTGAAAAAATGAAAGAATGGGTTCCTTAAACAGCCAATCACCTTGCATGCAGAAAAATCCCTAATTTCAAAGTCGTAAAAAACATTTAATAGTCAAACAAACAACCAAAACTCTTTTAGCCAGATTAAAAAAATGAACTAAAATTAACAAACCCACCAAAGAAATTTGAAAAATTAAGGAAAAAGTTTACCTTTCTCTTCCATCGAAATCTAAGTTGTTCTCTCCAAAAGAAGCCTCAACATTCTCAATTTCATCATCATCTTTAAAACCACCAGGAGCTTGTAAGCCCTCATCAAAATAACCCATCTTGTATTTTGAACAATTCGACCCAACAGAATCAGAATTGAGCCGTAAATTTGAGCTGGGGTTTGACTTTTTAGGGCCTTTAGATTTGGAGTTCCCTTTCGTTTCCTCCTCTTCTTTCTTCCGCTGGGGTTTTGGAGGAGGCTTTTCAAGTCTTCGGCTTCTGAGTTGGAGATAAGAGGAGGGTTCAGCTTCAGGGTTTTGCTGAGCAGTGCTTTGGAGTCCCTGTAAAGCTAAGGTTTTGGCTCTGGTTCTAACACCAAGAGAGGACTGTGAGACTTCCATCACTGCTACGTCTCCTGTTATCTTTGCTTTCTTCATATACTTTCCCATCTTTTTCCCTCTTCTCTCTACTTTGAACTTTAAGAGAGGACTGAAAAAGAGAAAGGGAGGAGGAGGTGGAGAGAGAGAGAGAGAGAGAGAGAGAGAGAGAGCAAATGGCAAAACAGGGCAGGGCAGGGCAGAGGAGCTGTGAGAGAGAGTGAGAGAGAGAGAGAGAGGGGAGGGGGGAGGGAAAATGGGAGGGGAGGCAAAATTTGTATTTATGTTACAAGAGAGTTATAACAGGGGAAAAAAGGTTAGGGCTGGGGTTTAGGGAACAGTGCTACTGTCAGATTCTTTTCTTTTTTAATTAAAAAAACATTTTTGAGAGTTTTAGTTTTATTCATTTACTTCTGCGAGGGAAATGGAGTTGGTGAGAGATATATCTTTCTTTTTTCAAAATATATATATATATATATATATATATTTGATTTGAGATGATTGTCATTAAATATAATTTAATATGATAATTAAGTACACATATTTTATAATTAAATTGAAGTGAATAAGCCAATTATTTATAATTCAAATAATATTATTTTTTTATTTTAAAATTTTAAATTTGAGATTTTTAATAAATATGTTTTCTCGCGATAAAATTTATAATAATTTATAATATCAGTTGAATTATAAGAGTAAGTTGATTGAGAATTTCATCTCCGATAATTATCTTAATTATTTAATATTTTTTTAAATAACATTGTTATAAAAAAATTAAAATGAATTAAATTAAATTGAAATTTCGGAAACACCGGTTAACAATCGATCCTTGGACCGGAGAAACGACAGAGTCAGAGGGCACATTCATGGGGGGCGCACGTGGCATTCACGCCACGCCACGCCACGCCATGTCAACTCTACCCATGCACGCAGCCACAATAGACCCAGAGGCAATGTGCAAGATTTGGTTTGGAGTACAGAGATGAAAACCCGATGCATAAAAATTAAATTTTCTCAGATAGAAAATACATTTAGGGGGTTCTTCTACTATTTTCACTGAAATTTTAGGAATTGAAGTAAGTAAATATGTAAATATTTGTACCCTTTTATCCTCATTGTTATCTCTCCGATCTTCCATTCTCCATCCATCCGATTTCTTCTTTGACTTCAATTTCTTCTTCCTCTGTACGTCTCCTAAATCCCATTGCCCATTCTCTCCTCATTTGATTTCCCTCTATCTTTCGTTTCATCTCAATCTCTCCTGCGATTTCTCTGCTCTCTGCCCATCAGAGAATCTCTCTCAAATCGGTTTTCGAAGTTAAAAAAATCGGGATGTTGAACGCGAAAAAGTTAAAGCATATCTTCTTCTTCTCCTCCTCCTTTCTTTTTTTTGAATGGTTAAAACCAGAACCGGATCCTACTGGTATGAACCAAAAGCAATAGGAATTGGAATCGACGGTCTTAAAACCGAAACTGGAGTTCTGACTGTGGTGTGGGTTGATCTTTAGCCGTTACCAGTTCTGAAGTGTGAAATTTCAAATTCAAAATTGGCGCAGAGAATACGTACGCCCAAAATGATCGATCATTCTGTCTATGAAGTCTAGGTGCACGTGACTCCATGTATTTCCTATTTTGTATTACCGACTCTTTTTTTTTTTTGGAGAAACTCCCAACTCGACACTTGACACGGGAAACAAAGATTATAACTCAGTGAATTATTATCGATTTATATTATATTATTTTAATTTATTTATAATATTTTTAAATAAAAATATATGCAACTTTTAGCTGAACTTTGCCTAATGAATTTTTCGAAAAAGGTCCGACTCCAAATCTACCCATATTCGGTTGGATTCGGATGTTAGAAAAAAAAAAAAAGAAAAGAAAAAAGAACAAATTGCAAGACTCCATTGCCGATTGTAGGAGACATCAGTGCGGCATTGACGTAAGCTTTTGAATTGAAGTTTCGATTAAAGGAACAGTGTGGCTCACTTACACACATCCCCTTTTGGAATTTTCTACTTGTTTTCATGTGTTTGATGAATTCTGTAGTTTCAATGATTACATTTTCTAAATCATGTCGGAAATCATTTTTCCTAACGTTACAAAATTCTCTCCCCTTCTCTCTCTCTTCCTTATATAAGGATTTAAATACGATATCAACAGATTGAGAGAGAAAAATTTATACCACTAAATTATCCCTTAAAAACCTCATAAGGCTATTATAGTTGAGATGTACGAGCTTAAATGATTTCTCCTAAAAAGAAATATATATAAAATCGTAAAAATTATAAAAATATATACGTTCATAAAAATTTAAATATTATATTTTTTTAAAAAAATATTTAAATAAAAACTATTTATCATTTCTTTACTATGCAAGTTTATTTCTTTTTGTCATAATAATTATGTTCTCGTAGACCATTTGAGAAGCTCTTGTCGCTCTCGTAACATAATGTGGTGGAAGACCATAAGGCAAAGCATCGGATTCCATCCTTAAATGGGTTTGAAAGGGGCAGCCATGACCCAACTACAAATGTCAACATTAAAATAGCTAGGTCATGAGACCATGCTTATGCTACGAGTAGAATTTTTCATCATAGGATATAAATTAAATAAAATAGTGATTTATTTAATTGTAATATATAGTTAATTTTTATCGATTAATAATTTTTTATTCATATTATTGAGATGGAACTCCCTACAATCTCCATAAGCTACTATTTTTTTAGTTTTTGCCGGAACTATCTATATCCATAATTTAATAAATCTATATTGAGAAATTAATCGATAAAGATATAATTAGATTGTATCAGTTTGCATCAAAAATAATAAACTTACATGTTCAATAACAAGATTTCTACTTGAGAGAAGGAAAAATGAAAATTTGTCCACAAGAAAGCTATACACATATAAAGAGATATATATATATATAGAACAAAAATACATATATAAAAACAAAATACGAAAATTTTTTGCTCATACACAATAATTCAATAAAATAATGCAATTCCGATGAAAACGTAGAAGTAAACATTAAATAGTAGTACAAATTCTTTTTCTAATGCTATATTGAGAAATCAAGAAATAAATATAAAAAAATCATACGAACCTATTGAATCAAATTAATAAAATATCCGATATCTAATAAAAACCCAGATTGATACCAAAGTGATAGAGAATAAAGTATGAAAGTTTAAACGAAATACCTCATGGATGTGAAATAAACCCCTATAACTCGAATAATGGTCGAATGTTATTTCCAAAAATACAAATTCATAAAATTTTGGTATTCTATGATATCTCTAAAGTTATTTATTTATTTATTTTACTCCCTCTCTCCCCCCTAATATTGAATTTTTTTTTAGATTTAAATAAATAAATTCCCCACCATCTACTAATATGGGGTGGAGATGAAACGATTAATTTAAAAGGTAAATGTTATAGTGTGAGTGTTATAGTGTGGTTAATAATATTAAATTAGACAGCAATTAAATCATAAACTTTTTAAAAATAAAAAATAAAAATCTATTTTCTAATAAATAAATGCCACACCCATCCGGGTGGAGATGTAATATAGTATTTAGATCAATTATATATATATATATATATATATATATATATATTTGTTGATTTTGGAAGAAAAAATTTTAAAAAAAATCTAAAGGCAATATTTTATATTACAAAATCTATTCGATCCGCTAATTTTTTTTTTTTAGAAGATATTCAATTTTGAATCATTAAAAGTAACAATTTGAACTAAAACTTTCGATATGAATCCGAAAGATTGAAAGCATTCCAAAAAAAAAAAGAGAAAATTCATTATTTTTCTCAAATAATTGAGAAAATTCATGTTTAATGTGACATTTAAGAATGGTGTTGTTTAGATCTGTGTTTTAAATATTGAATTATATTAAATGTTAAATGATTGAATTAATTAAATTAAAATTTTAAAACTTTATGTAACTATATGTATAAAAAATAAAATTTAACAAAAAAACCAAAAAATTTATGCAAACCAATAAAAAATTAAATTTTGAAAATTAAAAAACTAATGAATGATGCCTCGTTCATATCTAATTTTTCTCAATGGTTAGACTATATTACACTTCCCTCAAATAATATCTTCTCCTATTTTCACATTTCTCGCTTTTATTTTCCCCACGTTATGATATTTGCATAATTGAGGATATAATTATTAAAAAAAATATTATTTATTAATTTTTATAATTACTAAATAATTATATATTACATCAATATAATTAAATCAGCCGATCGAACCGTTACGTATTTTGAAGTGAAGGTAGATTAGACGAATACTTTAGGAATGGAGAAGTCATATTTGTAAAGAAGATAGAAGCGTGCATTTTCTTTTCACTAGGATTTTATTGGATGGTTTGAAGAATTATGGCAATAGAAGTTGGTCAAGTTTAACATTGATTGATCATACTCATCCTTTTGAATTAGAAGGAGTAGGGCAAAGAAGTCTATGCAATGCATGACAAATTTCTAAAAGGAGGGTTAATCACATCATTGAATTTTCACAAAAAACAATTGAATGGCCTCCTTTTTTAGAATTGCCCATCCAAAATGTTCACATACAATACAAGGAATGATGAACCAAAATTATTCATATGGTACTAATTTAATAATTTTAGTTATTGTAAAAGCATATTCATGAATTTTACTTATGGGTATTCACAATTAAACTCTTTAAGCTCATTAAATTAAAAAAAAAAAAAAAAGAAAAAAGTATCTTCATGACCCTGAGATCTTCTATTTTAGTACTTTTGTGGAAATCTTTTTTTTTTTTTTCATTTTTTGGGGATCAAGCATGTTGCCCTTTAATAAATCTACTTGGGATGTCCATCTTTTCCTAAATTTAGGGCTTTTAAGTGATGGGGGGGGGGTTGGCATTTAAGATAATTAATGTGGGGGGGGGGGGGGGTTCCATCAAATCCATGGCAGCATCAATTTCACTCCATTCCCAAACATAAAGTCTAAGAGGAAATTATTATTATTATGATAATATTCTTCCCCAGGGAATCTTCTCAATCTCATATGGGTGTCCCTGTCCCCCCGGTAAACATTTTCCCGCCAAAATGTCTCTGTGTCACCCCATTGGTCTATGTGGAACGGCAGCTATTTATCGGGCAGAGCGGTGTGTATGATCTAGTGCGCTCCTCAACATTCAGTGCGCCCATGCACCGGCCTCATCGCCGTTATTGGCACCACCGGAGGAGCTAGTTGTGTGGGGGAATAAATAATGTGGATGTTTGAGCAATGGAAAGTAAGGTGCGGTCATAGCCGGCGGCTGGAAGATGGAAACGGAATGCAATGCATGGTTAGTAAGAAATCATACAAAGATTGGTATCAGCCTCCAGGTGTGAAGAGATTCATTCAATCTTGGAGGAGAAGATTACAGAAAAGTCAACTTGTAGAACAATCTATTGATAAAATAAATTTGTAAATATATATATTTTTATAATTTTTACGATCCTTACTTAATAAAAAAAGAATTAAATTGAAATCTGACTTTACATAATTATGTATTTGCTCCCATCTTCTCCCTTGTAAAGCTATTAAAAAAAATGCCAAACAAAATAAAATATTCTTAAAATAGCTGGAACAATGCTGAATTAAATTAAATATTACCCGACATTATATTTAATCAAAATTTTAATTAAATAATAATTTAAATTTGTACGTAATTGATCGCATGAGTGACACAGTATATGTACAATAGTTTAGCGCACAATGAACATCGTAGAGCCGATGAGCCGATGAACTTAAGCTCAAATGGTATCAATCCCTCTTTTTTTTATAATAGGTTCATGTTCGAGTGAATAAAAAAATAAATACCAAACTTTTTTGAATTGAGTGATTTTATACTCTAATCTCATAATCAAAAGTTTTAAATTCGAGTTTTGAAAATAATGAAAAAGAATTATAGAGAACTAATATTTAAAATAAATTTTATAATTTTTGAATCGGATTAATGAAGAAAAAAAAAACCACGAGAGAGATGCATTTATTTTTGAACCACCTCAATTACATTAATTGACAAGAAAACCTAAATCATATCCCTAAACCTCTCTCTTCCCATCAATTTTCTAAATGTTGATTTTTTTCAAAATATTATTAAATACTTATATTTAGCTTAAAATTCAAGAAGGGGGGTGGGGGGAAAGGAAACTATAGCCCTAAACCCTAGTCCTGAAATTGAAATGGACATTCCCAACACAAGATCTGATGGTCCATGTTTTTCTTTTTTTTTTTTTTTTTTTTTTGAAAAACCTCGATTTCCTCTCCCAAATTAGGAGCCCCGCCGTACAGCATCCAACGTGTGATTTGATTTCGCCCAATCATGACTTCCCCCTCTCTGTTCACATAGCCGGATCCCACTCGCTGTCTCTTAAATTCTGTTTCATAATCCCTTTCACGTCCTCCCGCCCTCTCAAACTGATCCACAAACTACGCGTCTTCTCAACGCGTGCGTGGCACATCATTCATCACTCTTGTCTCGTTTGAATGTCTCTGTTGTCAAATTTACTTTTCCCTCTCTTCTTCGTGTGTGTGTGTGTGTGTGTATATATATATATATATTATTTTTTTTCCGCTCAAATCAAAATCAAGGAAACATCGGTAAATATTGATTTAAATGCCAAGAAATTTTTATTTTAAACACGTTTTATTTTTAAATTTTGGGCTTATCATAAAAATAGGACTATGAGATGATATAGCTGATATTGAGGTTCAATTATATATAAATAATTCGTAAATATATTATAACCTTTTTCTAATAACCAATTAGTATTCGTAATTATAATCTGATTAATTTGATTCGAATGTTGTTGAACTTAAATTAAGGGAAGTTCTTTCAATATAATTTTTTTATTTTTTTAAATTTTGATTGAAATTTGATTAACATATCTAGCACTCTTATCTATAAGATAATTGGTTTTGATATACGTAGATATATGTTTTTGATATGTATTATCTCTCTTTGTTTTTCTACTCTTTTCACAATTATGAAAATGTAGATATATGTTGTACCTAAACTATAGCTATGTATTTACAGAAATTCCAAAATCTCTTGGTGGGTAAAGGTTTGAGCATTTGCACCGCTATGCTTAAAGCATTGCTCTAATTTATTTAGTTATTCTGTTGTTAAGATAACTTCAAGTGAAAATATAAGACAATGAATCTTACAAGAGAATATTGTCCCTTAGGCATAGTTTAAGCGGTAAAATTTTTTTATTTTTATTTTTATTTTTTGATTCGATCTCTTTAATCGAATCTCTTTGTAAAATAAAAAAATCTTACAAGAAAATATTAAAAGAAAAGAAAAATTATTGTACCGTGGTAGTGATCCAATGACTAGGGTTTTGTTCCCAGCCCATGGGTGGAGCCTTGGGATTTGAATTACCATCAATGGATACGGACAATCTATATTTTCTGGGTCGATGTTCAGCCTCTTTGTTGGCTGCATTGCTTGGTTCTTAAGTGGGCTTTTCATCCTCTTTGTGGGGGTGTAGTAGGTACTTTTGGATGAAGACCACTCACTGTGCCCTAGTGTCGTAGAGGTTGGACCACCCACACTCACATTCGCATTCGAATGAACCTAAAATCAAAAATTAGTTTATGTACCTTATTCAGATCATCTCAACTTTAGCTTATCGTGTGGAAATTTCATTTCAACTAAAGAAGCAAATGTGGGCTACACAAACATTTCTAGAAGTCCGACATTTCAATGTCAATAAATATAAGCGAGATGGTCATTCATTTAACCTCCCGTTGCAAATTGCAGGTGATATAATCCACGAGAGAGAGTGAGAGAGAGAGAGAGAGAGGCAACATCATTCATGGCACCAGGTAACCAAATTCCAGTCTTGTAGGAATGCGAAGTTCTTACGTTAGTATTTGATTAATTGAATTTAATCGTGAAACTAGATACGATTTATCTATACAATACCATACAAATTCTTGATACTAATTCTCTCACGACAAAGTAATTTTTTGGTGGCTTTAGAAGCAACAGAACAATGCTCTCCTTTTGAACATAGGCATCTTGACCTCTAACCAATCTGTAAGCTTTTCTCTGCACTCATGAAAAGAGAAAAGAATTCGTAAATGTTAACTGGGGTTATGAATTTAGACCACTCGACCTCAAGAGACAAAAAATAAATCTGGGTTTTCAGATAAATCACTTTTATTTTTGTCATAAAGGCACTGCAGCTGCAAAAGCACCCACGGCCAAGATGTGAATGTTAAACATCCTTGTCTGACTCCTTGACGCATTGTAGATTGCATTTGCATGAATAAGGTTGCATTCATCCGCCCCATTTAAGACATTGCATCTTCGTGATACTCTTGATCAGCTAACAGGTCATCGTCTAGTCCATCAAAGGAGATATCAAGGGGGATACTTGAAATGGTCGAACCATCTTCAGCATCCTCCTGGTCTTGAGCGTCATTTAAAGAAGTAATGCCTATGGAACCATCTTCAGCATCCTCTTGGTCTTGAGCATCATTTAAAGAAGTAATAGTGATGGAACCATCTTCAGGATTCACCTCATCAAAAATGCGAGGCTCAAAACTGGGCAAACCAACTTCAGACTGCCCGTTTATTACCCTCAACATCTGCAAAGCACATGGCTTAACAAGCTCAAACTTGTGATCAGCAGTATGCTGCTGATTAAACCGGCCAGGAAGCTTAGAGCTAGTCTTATAGCAATCTCCACAGAGGTCATAGCCGATTTTCTCTACACAATCTTTGCATCTGAATCGTTCTCCTATTATTGGATAAATCTGCAGGAAAATATTACATGTTACCATCCAGAAAATGCAAGTACTTCCAATGTATTTCTTTTTTAGCTTTGTAGTGTTGCAGGGAGGATTGGTTCCTGCAAGATCCCAAACACGATTTTATCTTTCATACGACCTCCAATTGGAACTAAAGAGTTATGTGGTACCATGACTGGTTCAGGTCATCTACATGGCTTAAAGGGGTCACTTGGTGCACAAAGTGCTCCCCGGTTTAGTGCGGGAGTAGGGGAAGGGTGGGCGTATATGTACACGACCTTTCCCTTGCATTTTTTGCAAAGAGGCTGTTTTCACGCCTCGAACCCGTGACCTCAAGGTCACCAGGCCATCTACATGGTCTCCGAACTAAAAATCTCCGGCCAATCTGTTATCGGTGCTTTGAGTGCAAAGTGACCAACCAATGATACTTATCATTTAACTCAAAGAACGATTTTCAACAGGAAAAGGAGAATCAAAAGTTTTTGCAAGAGGACCACCCTCAAAATACTACACCACTGTAAAGCGACAGAGTAAATGGGACCCTAGCCTGTTAGTGTATTATTTATTAAATAGACGTGAGAATTACATTACAATCAGATATTGCCCACAAGGATCAGGAATCCTAACATTTATAGGTTTCTGACTAATACCAGATGCCAAACCCAAGATGCTAGAAGTAATAGAAGTGCTCATGAAGGGAAGCAGGAAAATTTTATAAGCACTTCGTTTTAAAAAACTGATTCATCAAGTTAAAAAGATGAGAGCTGAGTTTATCATCCTTCTATTTACAACAAGTATCATCATTTAGGATGTAAACAGTTTAGAGGAAATTTACCCCGCAGGAATCACAACCAACGCGAATATGGATCTTTGATCCATGGATCTTTGATCCATGGATCTTTGATCCATGGATCTTTGATCCATGCTCAGTCCACCATGAAAGATTTTCTCTCAAAGACGGCAGCAGGCTGATACCTCTTTCACCAGAACCTGAAAAAAAAAAAAAGAAAAAAAAACCAATATAGAAATTGGCAAAATTAGGATGGAAATCACTCACTAAACTTTCAACACAATGCTCCCAGAAGGAAGGTGACACAACAGGAAGGAAAATTTCATGAGAGAACATTTTCAGACCACAAGTTTGAGAGAGAAACTAAACATCAAGATTTGAGTAATCACATGAAGTCAAAGTGTCTTTGTGCTAGGTGAGATCATGGACAGATTTAGGGTTAGAGCCACCACAACCACCCCCTCTCCTCCCCCCCCCCCCCCCCGCGCGGGGGGCAGGGGCCAAAAAAAGGGAGAAAAAGGAAAAAAAGAAACACACAGAGAAAAAAGAACTTTAGTAAAGTTTATGCTTTCTCTTAAAATTTACTAGTTATTTATTTATTTATTTATTAATATTATTTTTTTTACTTTTTATTTATGTCCTGAATTGCCCCATCAATCTTTTTTTAACTTTTTAAATAATTTCTCTTTAACATTTTCATTCTTTTCTTTTATATAAACCCAAGTAAATTTTGCTGCCTTAAACTACGCTCCCTTGGATGAGAAATGCCATACTCCATAGTTTAGAATAAATGGAAAGCTCCATGGTTTATGCAGCAAATAGACAGAAACACATTAACATTTTCTTAATCTACTTCTATAAATCAATGTCCACAGACCATAGCATTTGCTTTGTGTAATTGTCATACAAACTAGGCTCAATTAAACCATTCCCTCTAGTATGCCCTCAAAACAAGACTAACAACCCCCCTCCCCCCCGAAAAAAAAAAACAAAGCAAGAGATAAAAAGAAATATTTCATTACAGCCACAGAAAGAATGCCAACCCAGAGCAGAGAGAGACAGAGAGTCAATGCGAGAACAAAAATTTGAAGCTCAAAATAAAGAGTTTAAACCTATCATGGATGACACTACCATAGGGCTATCCCTCTTCCAATTCAGTTGAGTTAATATGTTAGGGAAGTAACCACAAAGGCATAAAAACTGTTAGAGGCTGTTAGAAGGGTAACAATTTACTGTTGAGGGAATATTGGGTGGTTAGAAGGGAACTTAGGCTAATAAGATATAAAGGGAAGCGGGAAAGAACATGGAAAAAAGAAGAATAGCTTCAGCTATAATGAGGGCAGTCTACTTAGAGACTGAATTGGACAGTCTACTCTTAGAGAGAGACTGAATTTCTTTTTCTTATTTTATGCTGTAATGCTCTCTTCGAGCTAGTAATGAAAGGGAGCCATTGAGCTACCAAGCATTTTGCACACTTCATCTTTCAACTCCTAACAATTGGTCCGTTTTCTTCCCCACCATTTTTCTCTCTGTTCTTTCCCTTTTCTCTCCCTCATCAGTCAACTTTCTCTCAACGAAACCCCTCCATTACTTCATGACTCACCCTGAATGGAAACAAAACTAGAATCCATCGAGAAAAGTATTGCTGAATTGGGGAAGACTGTCTCGACACTAGTCAAGGAGATGAATATCCATCGAACCAGGATGGATAAACTCGATTCATGGGAAAACTTGGTGGCAGCACTGCTGCGCCAAGACACGACGCTCGCGAGGAAGTGGGTTCCTCTGCCTCCACACTCCATGGCGTCTCAGGAAGCCCTTCTCTCAAGATAGGGTCCATTCCCGTTTTGGGAACCCACAACCAACATCACCCACAACCCAAATACCCATCACAAGAAGACTTACCTTTCGCGCTGCGACGACTGGATCTTCCTTGCTTCAATGGCCATGATCCCGGGGCTTGGGTCGCACAAGCGGAGCAATTTTTCGCCATTAATCACGTCGCTGATGATTCAAAAGTCACTGTAGCTATGCTCTCCATGGATGGCTTTGTGCTCCACTCGGTACAGTGGTTGTTGGCTCAAAAACCCTCGATTTCTTGGTCTGATCTCACAACTGAACTTTTTGATCGGTTTGGGGGAGGTCTATCAGTAAACCGAAGCATTGGCATCTACGAAGCAATCCGGGACAGTCGATGCTTACATCGAAGAATTCATCGCTAGGGCTGCACTCATCAAGGGCTTGAACTCTTCGATCCTTTTGGGTCTCTTCCTCAATGGCCTCAAGGACGAGATCCAAGTCCGAATTTGCTCCCATGAAGCTCTCTCGCTATTCCAGACTACGAAGCTTGCTTGGGAAATCGAAAGAGAGAACGGGTTCTTTATAATAGGGCCGACACCGGGTGGGAATGACGGAGCCCATCTCACAGTCGGGTCACCCAAATGGAACGGGTCCAACCCGACTCCTGGAGGATCCGAAACTCACTTCCACCCAAAACCCACGACCCGAAACCACTTTTATTTTAACTTGCCCCCAACCCCAAACAACCTTCAAGCTCCACGTTCATCATCATCCCTTCCTCCCTTGCAACCACATTCCACACCCAACAGAAGCTTCCGTCAACTAACCTACCAGGAAATCTCGGACTTACACTCCAAAAGGTTGTGCTTCAAATGCAAACAACCCTACCATCCTCTCCATAATTGCCCCAACAAGAGCTTGCGTGCGATCATTCTGGGCGAGGATGAGGTTCCATTGAATGACGAAGACGCGAGCGAAGACACAGCTGCAGAGGATTTGCGATACCATCCGGACATTCATTAGAAAGTGAGAGAATGGGTGCTGGTCCGCTTGGAGGGAGGAAGCTGGACCTTCTAGATTTTACGGGCCAATTTCTGGGCTACAGCCTTCAGGACAAGGTTGAAGTTTCAGTATGGGACAATGTTAGGGAAGTAACTGCAAAGGCATAAAAACTGTTAAAGGATGTTAGAAGGGTAACAATTTACTGTTGAGAGAATATTGGATGGTTAGAAGGGAACTTAGGCTATAAATAAGATATGAAGGGAAGCGGGAAAGGACATGGAAAAAAGAAGAATAGCTTCAGCTATAGTGAGGGAAGTCTACTTAGAGACTGAATTGGGCAGTCTACTCTTAGAGAGAGACTGAATTTCTTTTTCTTATTTTATGCTATAATGCTCTCTTCGAGCTAGTAATGAAAGGGAGCCATTGAGCTACCAAGCATTTTGCACACTTCATCTTTCAACTCCTAACATAATATAACAAAAAACTTGTATGTTTCAATTTGTTAACAAATTCCCACACCTCCTCCAAGATAGACCGGGCAACTATCAATGGAGGCTGAGAATAGACAAAAGAATGTTCAATGTGCTGTAAGCACATTAAAGTCATACAGATCCATTGATATTCACTGCCACATTGTTGTATTCTTTCGTTGTTGTCTGCTGATAACCTTCTCCATGAAACCTCAGAGAGAGAGAGAGAGAGAGAGAGAGAGAGAGAGCACACCAAAGGGACCTTTGACTTCCAGAGAGAGGTTTTGAAACCCCCCCCCAAAAGTCCTGCAGTATCCAACAATTGACATGAATATCAAGCTTCCACTATTACCATCCTACTTGTACCAACTTATCATCTTTTCAGAAACTGTCAGCAATTTACACAACAACAGAACTCTCTGCTTCCAATCTTGTGCATTTTTTATAAAAGCCCAACCCAAATCACCCCACCAAAAGGATTGCTTCTTATGAGACTGACTGACTCCAGCTTGTCTTCAGCTAACAGAAATTCGTCTAGAGGAAATACTTCAAACTGTCGAGAATGATAGGTTTTGATGATGATAAATCGAAAGAAAATAGATTTAAATATATTAAAAAGCTATCAGAAAGCAAAAGTCTGCAAACCTTGTCAACCTGTTCTTGACACATGTCGACCTGCTCCTATAGGTCCACCAATTTTCAGAATCATGTCGACCAATTTTAGCAACACCTTGAACATGTCGACCTATTAATGACCCTTATCAGCCCGAATGAAACAAACATAATAATTGTCTAAGTAAGATTATGTCGACAACTCCAAAAACATGTCGACCTGCCTTCAACATTCACATATATTGTCAACCTGAGTGAGACCTTGTCAACTTGCTTTACACGTTGACCTAAATTAGACCACACATCAACTTATTGACTTCAAGTGAACAAATTTAATATGATAGGTCCACTAATTTCAATAGTGTATTGACCACTATTTACACACATCAACAAGTATCAGACAAAAATCTAGAGAGGTCTACACGCCCGACAACTTGTCAACTTGATCTAGTTGATCTTTAAGAATCACACGACAACCTGCATCACGACTATGCTGATATGTTAAACACGTCGACCAATTTTAGAGGTCAGGTCCACCAATTTAATGCAAGTACAGAACTGTGTCGATGTGGACTTAAAAGATGTCGACCTGATGTATTTGTTCTTTAGAAATCACATGATGACCTGCATTTTAACATTGTCAACATGTTGAACACATCGACCAATTTCAAAGGTCGGGTCCACCAATTGAATGCAAGAACAGAATTGTGTTCATGTGGACTTGTCGACACAGGCTGTTGATTCCTAAATTGGGCATGTCAATACCTAATTTAAGACATGTCAACACATCAAAACATGCCGACCAATTTAATCTTACACGTCCATCTATTTAATTTTGAAACATGATCTTGTCGACCTAAGTTCTCCCATGTCGACCTGATCAAGGAAGTCCACAATACAAAATTTTGAATTTTGGTCAATGTGTTATTTAAGGTTGTTGACCTGAAATTGTCAAAAACCAAAATTTTAGAAACAAATTTGAACACAACGATTTTTTCTTTTCCTGTCTGTATGTTTATTTCTATCTCTAACAAAATTTAACGTTTAAATGCAGAAAGATCATCTCTCGATTGGTTAAAGAGAAAGTGGCGCCGTGAGAAAATGAAATTTCAACGCGAAAATAGGGATTATTGTAGAACATCAATTAATGGATATTAATGAGCAACATTTGGTTTGAACTACCACACAACGGATCTCTTCAGCATGACAATAAATACCAGAGAGGTGAGATATGAAAGGAGAATACTCAATTAACGATATGAACAACCACGAATTCACTGCATTCACTACTCTGTTTCAAAAACTCATACACTCTGTTCTTCATTTGAATTTCATATAATTTTCTTTTCGAATACAATCATTTGTAAAATCAAGTCTATCTAATATGAGGATTAGAGCCTCACATTTAGACATTTCCCTCTCATCTGTACTGAGATTTCAAAAAACTAGAGAGCGTGTTATTACTTTAGGTCTAGAAAGAGAACCAATTTGTGTAGGGTTGAGAAATTAGCGTTTGCAAAAAAACACTATAAAAATCCAACTTGAACCTGCAATCAAGTTTGCATCATTAAATTGATAGTGAAAAATCCATGGGGAGTCTGAGAGTAGACGTACACTTGGTTTAGTAAAACCACTATAAAAACTTTAACGTGTCTTCTATTTTTCTAGTTAAACAGCCAAACACTAGTATCATAATTTTTTTTTCAAATCCCTATATAGTCATTTTTTTTAAATACCTCTATTCAACTATTCACCTTATCTAGTTGAATATCACAAACAATTGGACACTTTCCAATGCTCCTCCTGGAAGGGCAGAAAGACCCAATCCAATTCAACTAACAGAAATTCTCCAAGAGAAAATACATCAAACAATTAGTCACTTTCCAATGCTCCTCCAGGAAGGGCAGATAGGCCCAATCCAATTTTCATTGCGAAATCTGAGAAGATTGCGCACTTGTTTCTATCTTCTAACATGCCAATATCATCTTCCTTATTCTCCTGGTTGTTCTCCAAAGCTGATCCACAACTTGTTAGCACTCAATTTTCAAAATCACCATTCTCTTTGAAAGCACTTAACTAGTAGTGCCATGTTGATTGAAGTGATATACAACCCTCATTTGATGGGATCCTAATGAGCTCTAACTTCACAAAAGTGATACACTCTAGACACTCGCAGAATCTGTTTTAGATATCTTGCATCCTTTCAGAGCAAGGAGGAATATATAAGATATTCCATTGTGTTTCATATAGCCAAACTATGGTTGTGAGGAAACCTAGAAAGGTAAACTAGAAGGGAGAGTCGTGGATGGGAATTGTACAAGGGGAAAAAAAAAAAAAACGCGCGCACACAAATTTCTACATTCCAAATTTGATCAGTGAGCACTACATTTTTTATTTTTGTTTATTTATTTATTTTTTTGAAGATGTTAAAAAGAGCAAAGAAAAGGAAAAGATTGTGAAATGGGGAAGAGAAGCATCATCACCAGGCGCCTCACAGTAACTACTATCAGGGGATCACAAAGTCAGCAGATTCAAAGGCTCCTGGGAAGAGGAGGTGTGAAGTGTATTAGCACTCTGAAACTCCTACCCTGAATTCATGCCACAAGTTGGACCGCCTCATTCAAGCCCTGAATATCTATCTTCTTTGGGTATTCATATCATCAGAGCTGATATAACTCAGCACATCAACCTCATACCCATAGACATGCTGTCACCAGACCCCTCAAATTCATGCTCAGATTCATCAGCCAAACCTGATATCACAAGTTCCTATTGCAGCTGCTGACTCATTATCTCATCTGCAACCCTCCCTGACAAAATTGACTGCCTTTTGGTTCCAATTTGAGCCCCTCTGTGTACGCTGAGCAATCCCTGATCAATTCTGACGATAAGATGATAGCAGGGGAAACACAATGTTGTTTCAGCAGAGCATCTGCTTTCATAGAAGTAATGGCCTTTTTTATGCTTGTTCCAGGTTCGGATAACTATTGCGATGGCTTCTCTGTGATTGAAACATCCACAAAAGCTCAATCAAGAGCTTCAGTGATTGGTAACCGCAGATTCCAAGCCCCCTTAGCTGAAGACACTTTGATTTCGCTATTGCGGGTTTTTTCAAGCTTCTCAGATCCCATTTCACCCGTTGGTCATGACCGAAACCAGTTTCATTAACCTCTGTGGACTTGGTCCTCTTTTAACCCAAATGAGATGGCCTAATTTCTCACCTCCTCTAGGCTCTTTTATAACCCAAACAGAGTAGCCCATTTTTCCCCTGTTCCCTTTTCAAATCCAAACAGAATGACCCATCCTCTCAACTTTGAACCCACTTTTAACCCAAATAAATTGGCCCTTTTTTCTCCTGCATAACCCAAACTTCCAGCCCAACACCAATATCCTGTTTATCTTCTACTTTGACGATCTCCTGGAATCATGCCTCAACTCCTGTCCAATGCTTGATGTCAACCATATCCTACAGCAGCCTTAAAATTTGAGTTTAAACTTTAAGTTGCATTCATCCCCCAACAATTAAGTCCCCGATTGTGCCGTTTATTCAGCCTACTTTCCTTTCTCAAACCAACATTACCAAAAATTGAGGATGGCTTGGCCAAATTTCCTTCATTGTCAAATTGCTCTTTCCGACAAGATCTACCTTCCACCGCATCGACCCAAGATCTCGACTGTTTTTGGCTATTACCATACCTAAGGATAAAGTGATTCTACATCTAGTTAACATGATCAAACACAACTGGTAGGTTGCCAAGCCACCATGCCTCTGTCACTTCTTCCTGCTGGTTTCTGTGACTTCAATTGTGCCACGGACATTTTCCTGATAGAATTTGACGCTCCCTTCCTCCAATATTTCTTGTTTCTGCCTTAGAACACACCAACCCCTATACCCCGCATCACAAGGCGGACAAACCTTCCTTCCATCCCATCTACTAGAGTAGCAAATGATCTCCAAGAATGAACCTCCATTGTTACCACTCATACGCATCCAGACGATACCACATAGCTCTCTGAACACCTCTCATTGAAACTCATTTTCTAGATTGCCAAGGATATTATCCAACAGCTATTCAACCACTGAGTAAAAGCTGGGCCTAAAGAGACCAAACCAATACATCTACCACCCCTTCTCTCCACCAATTGACAGAAGTTAAAAGAATTACCAATGAGAAAAATCTCAAGAGTCGTTGATTTGACTTTAACAAACTGCATTTAGTCACAATTAAATGCTACAACTACTAACAATTATGACTTAACAAATTAACTAAAAATTTAATAAAGAGAGTCACTGGGATGTAAGAATCTGATGACTACTAATTTTCTCTCTCTATGCACTTTTTCCAAGAACAAGGGAATATTAAGGCCTTTAAGGAGGCTATTTAGTTGAAGGGTCTGATTAAAGAGGCCTTTAAAGACCTTAACCTTCCAGGGAAATGTTTTCAGAAGTAATGCAAGTAAAAACCTAATACTTCCTATCTGTACATCACTAGCTGACGTATACCAGGATTGGCCACATTGTTTTCTGCTTTAGACTCCAAGCACACTATTGCATTGCTTCTACATGAAGTATATCTCTTCAATTAAGAAAGGGAAATCTTTCAATGTACATTTTAGTGAAAAAGCCATCTTGAATAGTAAAAATGGAAAATTGTCTAACTGCAATATCTAGATATACCATTTCCCTCATAGCTGTTCATGATCAAATCCTTCTGTACTCGTTCTAGCAATACAACTCAGACATAATTATGAATAAATCTTGACTGCAAATGAAAATAATATAATACGCACCGGTAGTTGAACTGGCATTCTGAAAATGGACTTCTATGATCCGAGAAGCATTTCTTCTTAAAGCATATTCTTTGGGAAATTGTTCCTCCAAAAAATGATCAAGCTCTAAACAAACTTTTGGAAACCCATGTGGATGTATACTCTCACAAACTTTACAGGTAAGCACATCATCCCTTGGCATGCCAATACAAGTTTGACAATAAGCTGAGCAAATGGGGAAGAGAAATAAGAGCGTAAGAGTTTATAATGGGGGAAAAACCAAATGAATCAATTGTGTCATTGCTATATATAAGAAAATGAGATAAGTACCATGGCCACAATTGAGAACTACAGGCTGAAGCAGCAATTGCTTGCATGCATTACAGAGTAGATCATCAACAGAGACCTGATAGGCAGAAGCGTCAACTTTATCAGAAGGCAATATCATTTCTTCAGCTAAACCAGCCTTGGTAGCTTTACTGTGTGCAGCAGAAGTATCTCCCATAACAGCCAATTCACTCTCATGTAATTCAGAGGCAGATTCTTGCTCTATTTGGTCAGAGAGTTTAGCTTCATATGAACAAGAATCTCCAGACATGCACAACTGAGAAATTTTGGCTACAGAAGGAGTTGAATCAACCATAACATCTGTTTCCTTGTGAATATGTGAGCTATTTGGACAAGCCTTTATCTGAGGGGAGAAATAACCAATTTTTCTTTCTTCATCTGCAAGATGGAAAACACAGGATACAGAATTAGTGGTTTCATGAACAGGAATTGACGCAAAGAAACTGCATAGACCAAATTTCAGTTAGCAAACATCGAAGATGGTTTAAGGCATCTTTAGGGAAAACAAGAAGCAAGTGAAGATACAAAACCATCAGGTCTGTATAATTTCAAAACACTTCAAAGCTAAAAAGAAGCGATTATTCTGAAAGAGGCCAACATAGATGGGAAATAATCATTCAGACATCAACAAGTTTTGTTGCTCACATGTGGTAGCCCACAAAGTGGCCCACTTAGCTCCATTTTCTAAAGCTAAGGTACATTTTCTGGCTCTAATAACTGAGGCTTTGCTTGGGTTCCAATACCCTTAAAAGAATGTTGGAAAAAGAATATAGAGTGTGCAAGAATTTAACTTTACAGAAACCAGCCACTTGAACATTGTATATTCCAGTCCCTTAGTTGTCATCGAATATAATATTTAAAAAAAAAAAAAAAAAACTCATTTTCTTGCTTATTGCAATGAAGTGGGACCCACAAATCTCTCTCAATTTTTAAAATGGCAAGTCTTTCATAAGCTTATTTGATTAGAAAATCCAAAATCAAACTGAAATAATACAGTCCAAATTAATATTATGTGAATTATTATAAAATTTTTATTTAAAATTAATATGATACTGCAATTCAGAATATATACACTACCATTATTTTTAACCTTCCATAGCAGCCAATGGGTTTTACACTCCTACATATTGAAAATGCCATGTCAAAGGAGGGAATCCAATGTAGGTTCCATAACTCTTACAAAGAGATATTGCAAAAGCAGGGGAGGCAAAGCCTCACGGTTAGTGCATCCAGTAGCTTCCTTTAGCTTCCTTCCTTCAAGAGAGTAGGTTCTGGTCCTTGTAGTGACTCTATGTTTAGTGGTTTTGTGGTTGTATGGGTGAGTCTTATCTCTTATTGTGTAATTTTAGGCCATGGACCT
Organism: Dillenia suffruticosa; assembly: GCA_033439265.1. NCBI lineage: Eukaryota > Viridiplantae > Streptophyta > Magnoliopsida > Dilleniales > Dilleniaceae > Dillenia > Dillenia suffruticosa. The sequence continues at coordinate 21,847,413 of JAVTVX010000020.1, read as the reverse complement.
CCTATTGAACCAAGAAAAAAATTATTGTTGTATAAAAGAAAAAACAAATCTTACAAGAATATAATGGGCATTCTTTTAAGAGATGGTAGTTATTCTACCAAATTACTTGAACAAACTTGCCTAGAAATCCAATCCCCATGAAAGTTGATATCCGAGAGAGAAGTATGAGCTGCAACCCCCGAAACCCGTGTGACTTGAGTGCCTTTTTGTCCATTAGTGGTTATAGAAATCTAAAGTCTAGTCTTGAAGAAAAGAATGGCGTGCCACACTTATTAGTTGTTTTTCTAGAGAGACAATGTTTGTGTTTGTATCCGCATGTGAGAGAGATTGTTACAAACTCCTAAATTCTCGATTCTTTTAAACAATCAGCCAACACCGAAACATCAGGTATCCTATGTTTGATGACAGACCTCAGAACCAAAGGTTTCCAAGTCTGTGGTCAAAACACCTGAGAACTTCCTAATGAAACCTACCTTAATAACATCCTCATCTACTATATTTCGGTACTTGATCAATGTAGCCAACAGCAAAAGGCATCCTAAAGAAAACGCTAAATCACCCAAGACGGAGAGGTGCCAAAAGCTCTTGCTTGAGAAAAGCAAGATACATTCTAAATAAATTCCAAACAACAATTTTTAGGAACATATTTCAAAATTCATATAATTATAAAATCAACCATGACTCATATTTTAGTAGTATATAAATGACCAATGAAAATAAAAGGATGATGGAAAATTCGCATTTGATCCACCATCCTAGAGAAGGAAAAGATTTGGACTCAAAGAAAATTGATTGGCTACCAAGCTCACCTAAAAATAAACAATAAAACCATTTGCTTTAATAAACTCCTGAAATTGGAAACAAACAATAATAGTATGCAGTGAAGGGTAGATAGGAACAAAATTGTTCTACTGGTAGATATATCATCCTGTTAATTGTTTATTTACATAAAGCAGCTGCTAGTTGCCTTTCAACTTCTTTTAAGGGGAGAATTTTCTTAGCGCTGACTACTTTTAATGTACTTCGAATCCAAAAAATCAAGTTTTGGTTAGTTGTCAATGGTCACTATTGAAACCAGTTGCTAAAACAAGAGACCCACCCTTGATCTATAAAAAAGTAGTTTTCTTATCCTTTCTAAATAAAAAAGTGCCTTCATGTGCATTCCTGCCTTGGAATCTTGGCAAGAACCACAACATACTTTTAACACTAGAGGGCACAGATATAAATCAATCCTAGGAACACTAGAGGGCATGAGAGTATGAGTCATTAACCATCACTGGTAAATACTAAGTAATCCCCATGACAGTTGCAATCCATGAAATTCCCTTATCATCTTGTGCTAGCATCCTCATCAAACACAAGAAATTATCACAACTAAAGGCACGGCATCCAACTCAAAAAATTATTGCAGGGGTTTCAGTAAATTGTAAAGGATATGACCCTCTAATTCTTTTAATGAAACAGTCGCAAGCTGCATTGAAGAGGCATCCAATTGAAACATGGAAAATAAGTGCAAGCAGGATGATGCTAGTGTTTGAAATAAGTCATTAAGACTTCTGAAGGAATTCAAATTTCACATACTGTCCTCGACAACAACAGCAGTTTAACCTCAATCCATAAGTATGACCACTTAAGGCAATAACAATAAGGTTAATTCAAGGCAACTGCTCATCAGCAAAGTTCAAAAATATATACTGTCCTCAACATAAACAGCAGTTTAACCTCAATTCATAAGTACGACCATTTAAGGTGATAACATCAAGGTTAATTCAAAGCCAACTGCTCATCAGCAAAGTTCACAAATATATTACTCCTAAATGATTTTTACATCTCTATACCACATATATTTTTCTTAATTAACTAATATTGCCAAGCATATTTTAACCACCAAAAAAAAAAATTACATGCATATGGAACCAGAGGCTCATACATGCACTTCTAACATATCCATAAAGAAAAGGTGCTATAACCATATATTCAAAAGTCATGTGAATAATAAATGAGAACTGCTGATTCATCCTAAATAACACAAGTCATCATATAGATTCAGGACAAAAACAAATGCTAACATAGAGGTTGCATATGTCATATAAGTCCATTTTTGTTAGCTTTTTTTAATCCAGAGAGAGCAGAAGAATGCCACTGACCTAAAATTTGAATTTCCCTCTGCCTATAGGCAACAGGATACATCTTCAAGAACAAAAAGTGAAGCATCTGACAAATGGCTGGGAAGTGATTATATGACTGCCTACATATTGGACATTGGGACTTATACAGACTATTCATGGATCTGTGTATGCACCAAAAACAGGAAATGTGGCCACAAGCTGCCAGAAATTGCAAAGAGGTTATTTGAAATCGGAAAGGAAGCTCAATAAACAGAACTTTGAAATCCATTTCCTCAAACTCATTACTTACCCAACACAATGGGCTTATATAGGAGGTCCCTGCAAAAATAATAGTAATAATAAATAAATAAATAAACACCTTTTAGAAAGCCAATGCAAATACAAGGCAGAAAAAAACAATACTTGATTTCACCCCTTTAATCATGTCCAAACAGCCCAAGAGGAGAGCATGAAACCCAAAGTCAAAGGAAGAATAGGTGCATTGCTATAAAGTTTAAGTTAGCTTCAGCAACTTGAGTATTATATAACAGAACGCACTGAACAATTTTAATTACTCAGACATACTTCTCAGCTCAGTATGATGAGAAGCTTTTAGGGTTTAGGCAAAAAATTTTCATTCTCTTTAGTAGTTTTGCAATTCTCCAACCACAGTGCTTCATCATATCATGGAAATCAGGATTCAGCAAAGACTGTTTTCTAGAGTATGGACAATATCTCTGTGCAATTACAGATACCGGTTCACAACTATATCTAATCTAAACTAGTGCACCAATCTCTGACTCTCTGAGTGAAGTGCCATTCTTCTGTCCAATCTAAACCTGAATCAAATCTCAACCTTTCAGGATATACTACAAGTTTTAAAATTTAAATCAGAACTGGGGTAGTAGCCCTCTGAGATGCTCTTTGTACAACCTACCAAGTACATCTTACTGATCAATAATGGATTAAAGAAAAAGAAAACAAACTTCAAGAAATCCAGGATCTTTTCTTATTACTTTCTAGCCAATATTAAAAAGTGTGATGTCAGCAGTTTAAAAAGTACATTATTTTACTCATTCTATACCAGACCAAATAAAGATTGGCCCATTTTGGTGACATGTCGACATCCACCTTCATTTTCGCCTCTTGATGACTTCTTTCTCTCATTGCTCAACTTTCCAGAACACATCCCAACCATCACAATCAAAATGCCATTTCATTCATTAATTGCAATGTTCTCTCCATTGCCCTAAAATTCCAAATCCCAACAAACTAAACTACCTGAAAAAATCAAATGAGCAGCCTCCTTTAACTTTAGTTCATTAACAGTTATGTGCGAGATCAACTTAAATTGAAAATCACTTGTTCATATGTCGTTCAACTTTTAAGGCACGGGAGAGTTCTGATCAGAATCAAGAGTGTGAAATCCGTGATCAGATTCTCTCAAAATTCTGGAGTTTTGGCATTTGTGGAACAACGGGATTCTCAAGGGAGGAAAGCAACCTGCACTTTTTGTGCAACTGGCGTACGATTTTTTTCGTGCTCCTCATATATTTGAAATATGTAGATCCTAAAGCCCTGGAACTAATAATGATGTAACTGAGCCATCAAACCTCACAACCAAAGTTTCACAGAATAACCCAAGGAAAGGTTTGTATGATAAACGTAAGATTTAGAACAAATATGTAAAGTGCTGAAATTATTTACTCTAAAAAAGCCATTGAAAGTTAAATACACAAAAGGGCAAATTGGAAATGAGCCCAACCAGAATTTCACACTTCTAAAATAGAAATAAGAAGAGAAAAATATTTGCCAAACGCAGTATTCAACGCATATTTAACATGGTATACAGCTTCTCTGCTTATGAAGTCCAGGAAACTCCACAAGGAAGATCAACGCTGAATAGTGATTGCTTAGGAAGCAATCAAGTCTAATATAGTACAAAGACCGGGATACAACAAATTCTGTAACTCCTAAGTTGAGCACCAGATCAATGACGTGAGGATCAAGTGATTATTTTATCAACTAATTCACCAGCCAATACTGTAACAATCAATTGTTACTAATCATTCCATGATTTCCACCTTGCCAGGATCCAGTGCAAAATTACAAACCAAAACCCAAGATCAACCTTGTGACTCTGGAAAAGTAACCAACTTGAAAGTTCACAATAACGCAGTGATTCGCCCTAGTTACTTTCATTGTAACTGGAACCAGGTTTGTATTTAGGTCATATGTTCCTTGATGTAAGAAGATAATTTTTAAAAGAGACAGTGTGAGGAGTTGGGAAGCTAATAAGCGGCACAACTTAGTCGAATTACTGAAGTTCTAATTAGGAAGATCACATATGATCTTTAAGGTTTTAGCAAACGTTAACCAGTGAATGCAATGATTGATGAACAGAACAAAAAAAAGTGTTCAAAAATATGGGAGAAGAAAATCCGTACAGACAAATGCAACAAAGAAAAGAATCGGAAATCTGCTGCTCCGAAACAACGGTTTCCGACGGTATCTTCCGCTCATCTTCCATTTTTTCTGTAATTTTTGGTTCAAATGCAAACCCTAGAAAAAAAGAGAATGAATGAAATGAACTTAGGGAGGGGGAGAGAGAGAGAGAGATGGAGGAAGCGTGCTTTCTTCTCTCTATATCCGGAAAATTCTTTGGTACCGTCAGCAAAAAGCCATACCGTGGGTCTTTTGACCGGCTAAAGCCTGTTTGTGAACCGGCCGGGAGTAAGAAGTCACGACCCATGTTGCGTGGGAACGAAAATGCAGAATCGAAAATAAATACAAAAGGATACTATGAAACGATATTTTATAAAATTATAAGAAATATAAATATAAATAAATACGTAAATATAAAATTATAAAAGAAAATTTATGTAAATATTAATTATTATATAAAAATAATAGAATAATTATATTTTTATAATAAAAAATTAAAATGATTAGATGTATAATTATTAATTATAAAATAATTTAATTAAGAAATAAAAAATATAATTGATTAAATATAAAAATATATATAATTATAGAAAATATAAGAACTTTTATGCAAATATAAATTAAATTAGCATGTTAAAACGTTTCAAAAATAAAAAATATTTTCAAAATTGTGGTATTAAAAAGTTTCCGTGCATCATAGGCTGCGACATTTCTGACTTTTTCTCCTTTTTTTATTTCTTTTATTTAACTTTAGTTTTTTTTTTTCTTTTAACCTCTCACTTTAAAATTTTATTTCTAACTTATCCATTTTTTTTTTAATTTTTTATCATCTTGTCTACCCATATTAAAATTGAATTAATTTTACAAAATAAATATGACTGACAAAAATTTTACCAAATTAGGTAATTAAAACTAAAACAAGATGAAACAAAATAAGACCAACTATTATTTTATCAAATTGAATGATTTAAAATAAATAAAGAATGAAACTATTAATAATAAAATGAATATAAGGGAAAAAGAATATACATGAAAGCAGTGGGGGAAAGAATATGAAAACCCTAAATACAAAATGAAATTTTTAATAATGAATCAAAATATGCATTTGCCATTTCAGAGCAGTGGGGGGAAAGAACATGAGAAGAAAGCTGGAAGGAAGATGAAGTTAAGAAGAGCGAATGGAGAGGGAGAGAGTGTTGTGTTCGAATGAATATTCGATTGAGGAATCTAATTTCATTTTGCTTCTTTTTTTTTTTTAATTCTTTTTTACCTACACATCAATCAACCTTCCAAAAATCAATTAAGAGAAAAAGAGGAAGAGGAAGAGGAAGAGGAAGATGTAAGAACCAACAATTACTTTTGGACCAAGCAAGCCACTTTACGCTCGAGGTTGCGAGGCACTCTTAAGGACTAGGTAAAATGATATATGACAAACTGATATTTTTTTGACAAATTCTAGAAACAATGTCGGGAGCATTCAAGGATCACCTCATGAATTGCAAAATCAGTAGCTTCTTTCACCCTTGCAAGTACAAAATATATAAAAGATGCTATTGCCCTGTGATTTTAGTGTAGGAGACTAAAGTTGATATGGTTTTTATCTTAATTACATAAAAGATGCCATTACCCGTCCCCACCCCCCCCCTCTGTGTAGGGAGACCCCATGCAAGGTAATTTTGAGACATTCATTGAAGAACCAACGGCCCGTCCAGTTTATATGAGACAAGAAACAATGTATCGTTGAGATCAAGAGAGATCAAACTTTACCTGGACTATGAACCAAACCTGAAATCTCCAGGGGGGAACACGGTGGATTCTATGAACTCTGTTGGAGCTGATTCAAGCAAAAAATATGGAAACACAATCATTTGTACCAGAATAGAATAAGCCATGCTATTAAACCTTGCCGTCAAAGCAAGGTGGAATTAAACTAAAACCATAGCCAATCCATAGTTCTTAAAACATTCCCACCCAAACAATATTGCACCATACACTTACCAATTTCACCGGGTCACTAACACAAAGAGGCGTCGCTTATATAATAATTATTACACAATTAGGGGATGACTGTATCATATTTTATTGCACTAAAGCATAAAAAACTTCTCAGGACATGGTAACTTGCCACAATATTCTCATTCCTAATCATCCTTGGTTTTCTGTAAGAGTCAAAATGAGGCATCACAGGTCCGATGGCAAAACAGGTAAGCAGTAAAGAAGACCGGACTTCATTTCCATATCTTAACAGAGCAATCATGACTTGCTGAGGCAACCATTCTTGTGGCGGCCGACTGCGCCAAAGCCGATATTATGTTCTCATGTGCTGGAACTGTCATGCTCTTATTTTCAGCCATGTTCCATAGCTCCAGAGACTGCAATGTATGATAAATGACCAAATTTAGTAAATCATCAAAATGGTTCCCACCCACGTTCTTTCGTTGCAATGAAATCATCATGATGCAAATACACATTGAGTGGGCTAACAGTAGTAACTGCATTTTTGGGAGGCCTAAGGATATTCCTCATCCAAAATGAGAGAGCAAAATAAGAAAGAAACGAGTCCTATCTTCAGTTTTACTTTACTAATCAATTTTGCAAGGCAAATATAGTCAATAATGCAAGGCAAATAATTGATAGTAAGTTACAAACAGCTTTTCCTTCTGTATTCTATCAATTTTTTTCCCCCGGATATAGACATTTTACTTGCGAATTGAGGGCAACAACAGCTAACCATCAGCAAAATCTCAAAGTTGTGTTACGGCCACACTCTAGATGCAAATCTAGTAATGTCACAACTGTTTTGAGATTCCACCATGCCTAGATTTGAATTATAAGAGCAAGAAGAAACATGAAAAGTTACCGTATCTCCACCAATCACCAAAAGACTTGAGTAAGTTGGGTGGAAAACACAAGAATGGAACTGGTTTCCAGAAGAGCTGAGCTCATGAATACATTCTCCGGAGGCCAATGACCAGACCTTCACACAGTCTTGACTAACAGATGCCAAATAATCACCATTGATATCCCAGCAGAAATAGTTTACCATTTCAGTGTGACCCTAGAAAAGAATGGGAAAAGATAAAAATAACTTAATTTGCAACACAAAAATAAGACTGAAACTCCATCTTACAGATGGCAGACATGGTAATACAACAAATGGTGCAAAGATAAATCAACCACATCCTTGAATTACTTGAGTACAACAAAATCACGAGATATACCTGGCATGTGAGTGTTTGCCTGTCAGTTTCAACATCAAAGATAGAGACCACCTTATCAGATGCTGCAGCCAAAAACTGTCCCACTCTGGGTTGGAATCTAACTTGTGCAGTACCACCCTTCATCAAACAATAAAATCAAGAATCAATGTTGTGAACAGTGCTATCAATCACAACTATAGGAGCAGAAATGAAAGAAATAGTAACCAACCTTGGATACACGAGTGCAGGTGAATGAACTGATACTGTAATAACGAATTTCGCTATTGCTATCGCAGAAACAGAAGATATCGGTCTTCTTGGGGTGAAAGTCTAGAGACATAACATGTGAATTCCCAGAAGAAGCTTGCAAGCAATAGCTTGGCTGCAACAATAGCCTAAATGATTAAACAATGCAGCATAATTACAATGAACATATCACTGTGCACACATATCTCAGAATGTCATAATAGGAAAACTAGCCTCTGATACAGGACTTTATCCAAATATCTCTTAACACACACACACACACAAAAAAAAGAAATCTGAGCAATTTATTATTTATTAGGAGAAAAGAAAAGCTGATTACATTGGCCGCATCCCATAGTCTTACGGAACAATCATACGAGGCCGTTGCCAACTGTGTTGAATTTGGCCTAAAGCGGACATCCGTAATTATGTGTTTGTGGTCCTCTGGAGTGCTCTCCGTTTGCAAGCTATTCATGTTCCAAAGAACAACCTAGGAGAAAGGGGCAAGTGTTAGTATTGAGAATTGCATTGGCTTTGTGAAATATAAACATTGTTTCTTTGTGAGTTTGTTTCCTTGAAATAGTAAGGTAAGTTGTCTCCTAAAAAATATCTGACGACCAGTCCATGAACCCTGATGGATCAGCATCCCAATAACAGCTATAAATGCTAATATACAAGTGTCCGAGAGAACTTTAATTACAAGTTAAAACTAGCTTGTTTGATCAGTGGACTGAATGAAAATACATGATGCCCGCCTGGCATATTTATTTCTCAAGCTGGTATCAAGATCATGCAAACCATACATCATACCTTGTTGTCATGTCCTGCACTAGCAAGCCACTTCCCATCTGACGAAAAATGGCAGCAGGTAACTTTGCTGTTTCTTGTTCGTATACAACCAACTTCCCCAAAGCTAAAATCTGAAACCAAAAGGGTGATAATGATTTAGTAAATCTTGAAAATTCATTCAAGTCTGCAGAGGCAAATATGATAACAATTACCCTTAGAAGATTCTGGTTTATGATCAGCAGGACTAGGTTTTGATGTCCCATATAAATTGCTTCCATCCCCTCCGTCATGCAACAGGTATGATTCTACATTATCATCTAAAGAACCAACATCTCCAAAATGTTCCAGGTCCTCCTGCAGGCAGATATATCACATTAAGAATAGTCATTATGCTGGCTTACTGCCTGAATGTAAAGGTGTTAAGCCCGTACACAAAGTAATGACTACTCAAAGCTCCATCAAAACCAAAGGGCAAAATACAAAACAATTAGATCACCCAATGCTGATCTACCAGATAGACTCTTTTTATCGCCGCTTATGGTTTCAGCATGAAAGACCACTGGCCAATGACACTCTAGTATCAGCTATTAGACATGACTGACAAGGACACAAGCGATTCCTGATGCCATCTCCAAATAAAATGCTACCAGTAATTCTTTGAGAATAAAGCTCAATGGGATGGGGTACCAAACTCAAATAGGGAAGCTAAGTTAAGCCAACAAGTGGAAAAGCCCATCAGCATAGCACATAACTTCTCTTCTAATAGTGAAAAGGGAGCATAAATATCACCACAAAAATCAGTCCATTAGAATAGGTAAGCAACTCCCACATAGAAACATTTAATGTAGTTGGCAAATATTGTCTTATGACTACTGAAAAACTTCAGCATTTATCCAACAAGCTTACAAATAGCGGAAAATATGAACAGAATAGAAAAAAGAACATGTCCTCCAGGTCCCCCTTCATATCCTCAATATTAATTCCTTTCAAAATTCCCCGTGGTAAAGCATTGCAAAGAAGCCACCCAAGAGAAATAAACGAAAAACAAAAGGAACAAGAAAGTCATGAGGGAACACGCACCGATAAACAACAAAGCATTTCTCTCAAAAAACTTAACATCGATGTTCTTGCCAAACTCCCAAACTTAGTCATCTCAACTATCATGTTCCTAACAAAGGGTCAAACATTCGTTTCATATCTTCCAAGAAAAAAGGCAACACAAGAATAAACAATCCCCATGTTCTAAACTATCGTCACACTAGACACCAATGTTCATAATTAAAAAGAGTCTCTTGACTTCGTCATACCATTAGAATTAATCATTTGAGAGCTATGGGCCACAACAACAACAAAAAACTAAGCTTTAATCCTAATATTTGGAGTCGGCCATTTGAGAGACAAACTTGAAAAAGATAGAGAAAAAAAAATAATAAATAAATAAATCAAATAATATATACATATATATATATATATATATATATATAAAGAAGATAAGAAGAAAAAGAGAAATAAAAAGGAAAATAGATAAATAAATCAATAGCTATGGGCCACATGAAAGCTTTTTACCTTAAGTGACTTTCTCTTTCCAAATAAGGTTAGCCAAACAATTGGAAGAGAACAAATAAACTTTGGCATTAGAATACTGAGCTGAGAACAAAGAGAATCATGGGAAAGAGGTAAGAATGATCTAGACATCAAATCTGTCTCACCTAAAGAAAAGGGCCACTTGAATCCAGCCTGCCAAGCCACAAGGTGATATATGAGGTATCTCTACCATTCGGAATTCTAAATAACAGAAAATCCCAAGAAAGAATCTGCCTTACTATGGAGGTTTTTTCTTTGGTTGCTTTTTATGATTTTAGGGGGTTACAGAGGCAATTTAACTATATTCATTTTTTTCTGGGAAAAAAAATAATTCTATAGGTATTATTAGGTTTGAAAGTGGAATTTTGGACATGATTAATATGGATTTTGTGAGATAACTCCAGACAAATTTAATCACTTCTCCCTGTTCATGCTAATCTCTCTTCTTTACATTTCAACTAACTTGGAGATTTGTGGGCCCCCTCTTATGGTGATCCTTGTATTCTTTCGATTTAGACTACATAGCTTGATTTATTCTTAGTTGATTTATTCTTAGTGCCCAAGAACAATCTTGCCTCACATCTTCAAGATTCAAGGCTTGTCAAATTTTATAGAGGTTTGTACGTCTACAATATAGAGGCTTGAGCATAAAAAGAGAATGAAGGCAAGGGCATGGTACAATGGGTCAGGAGTGAACATCAATAGGTTACTGACAAAGGTTCAAGCATTGAAGGGGAGACCTGGCATAAGCGATGGCATGTGACCGGCCTTCAAAAGATGAGGTCTAAAGAAGAGGAAGAGCATTATGATCACCAGCAATTTGAATGTGCCAACACAGATCATATATTTGCAATAAAACATGATGGTTTACCGCAACACTCACTCTTAAGTGGATAGGGTTTAAACCTGAACATCACGTTTCATTGTACATGTTTGTTATACTTGGGAAGTTCACACTAAACATGCTCATCGTGCCATTACAATATTATCTTCTGCAATCCCTTCTCATCTTGAAGGTAACCATCCCACCTCCATGTGTTCCATGACAGTGCCCTCATTGATGCTCAAACCTATTTACCACCAATCTCTCAAATCCCTTCTCATCATTTTAAGTTCACAATCCCACGTCTGCACACGCCAAGCCACTGCACTCATTGATGCTCAAACCAATTTACAACCAATCTCTCACTAAGAGATACATCTATCTTGGGATGGATATGGTATACATTGGGTTGAGCCAATTATGTTTTTCTCTATAAACCTTAACATCATGTTTCATTGTACATCTTTGTTGTTCTGGACATATCCACAAACAACATGCTCATCACGCTATTATTCTATTATCTCCTTAAGTCTCTCTTAATCATCTAAGGGGAGCATCCCACCCCCCGTGGACACCATGGTACCACTCTCGTTGATGCTCAAAACAATTTATCACGAATCTCTCAGCCAGAGATACAACTCTCTTCAAGATGGATATAGTAATGAATTAGGCTCACATCAACGAAGTTTCTCTCAATATTTCCAACATATTAGTCAAGTTGACCATGAAATCTACTGCAAAGTTTATGTCTCAACTTGTCCAACAGATTTATTATTATATTGGCATTGATAGATACAAAATTTTCTTTTTGTTTGCTCACTCCTCATCTAGATTACCTCTACTTAGTTATACTAGATTAACCTTTGTCCAGTAATGTGATTTACCAAAGAAATATGTAAGATGATATAGAAATTACCATTGGAAGATACAGGCATATTGGCAGTTAATGCTTTCCTATTCAAGATAGATATTGCTTTTAATCATCATATGCCGCAGCACATGAGTTCCAAGGAATCCCCACAATTGATTCCTAGCTGTGACAATATATTTGGACACCAAAACAAATCTCCAAACTTCCTTCAGAATTCAGCTAAGAAGCAACTTTTGGATTAACCAAGAGGTCTTCGTTCTCCAAGACTACCCCAAAACCAGAGAAAAGTAACAATCACTTGTTCAACTCCCTCAGCCACAGCAATTAGTATTCTAAACAAAGGCATGAAATATAAGGACCTAGATAGACCTGCATGTATGATGGTGATCTGACCACATTAGAGATAAGAAAGATCCCTTATAAATACCCTTTCTCTTAGACACTTAGCCAACATATGACCCCAGAAAGTCAATGCTCTAGCATTACTACCTAAAGGGGCATCTAAATAAAAAAATATGGCAAATTTATTTCTCACGTCTAGAGAGGGAAAGCAAAAACCATCCAGAATATTTTCCCTCTCTGGTAGAAAGATTGGCATATTACTCATCTAAGAGTGCCCTTGGGAGGTAATCCAAGGAATGTTTCTTTTTGGGGAGGTTAGTAAGAGATTGGATGGTCGATTAGCTTTCCTTTTTTAAGAATGCATATTACACTAATTCAAGCTTAAGCATTTTTCTAAACTTATGTCTAGGTTTAAACATGGTATCAGAGCTCATAAGAAATTCACTCAACAATTCCTTAGTTCATTCTCAAGTTCTTCATCATGGTATCAGAGTACACCAATTTCCTATCAACATTAAAGTTCAAGAATCATCATGATAAGGGTTAAATGGTCTTGTTAAATTATAAAAGTAAAAAATAAAAAATAAAAAATAAAAAAAAAATTGAGGAGGAAAAAAAACTGTGTTGAAACTTGAGGAATAGATAAAGAGGGTTTATATATATAATTCACTAATCACCACATTTTTTATTAGAAATTAATTTAACTTGAGGATTTAAAAGAAAATTTTCCGAATCCTCTTAGACAAAGAGGGATGAACACTTGCAGCATGGTAATCAAAGAAGTCAGATCTAGTTTCTTGTGTTTCCTTATCGTGATGATTCTTGAAAAATGAAGATCCCAAGAAGCATCCACCCATGGTATATACTCCCTCCATTCCTTATTATCCGTCATTTAAGGTTTTTGAACACAACAGGAATTAAGAAAGCAATTAAATGACCTCAATTATACAAAGTACAGTCTATTCTTACTTAGTTACCCTTTCTCTCACTCAATTAACATATTCTCTCCACAATTTCCTATTGGTAAATCAATTCTTTTTTGGTTCTTCCACTATTCAGTTCCTCTCTCCATTGCTCTACTATTAAGACAAAGAGAAAGATAAGTATAGACAATAAAGATGAGATTTATAGATGTTAATTAATAAATGCAGTTATTGGATTTAGTGCATAAGCAATAAAGAATATGGGTAAAGTTGAAAAAAATAAATTAATACTTCCTTAATCTTCTCGAGTGAGAGATAATTTGGAACACATCAATGTTTAAAAAAGACAGATAAAAAGGAATGGAGGGATTAAATCAGTAATCACTCAATTAACTAATCATCTTTCACAATTTTTTTCCTCCTCATTGTTTTTTCTAAGAAAACAACACCAAGCAGGAGCACAAAGTTCAACCATAAAGACTGATAGAGAATGTAGGAAAGGAGAAACAATAAGATCAATTCAAAACCTAAGAAGCCCTAGAAAATAATACTTCTAAGCCAAAAGTCAAGAAAACTGAAGAGGTTTCTCGGTGCTCTCAAATCAAAGTATAGATTACATTATCTAGCAAACAGATTTTTTTCCCCATTTTATTCAGAAGCAAGGCATCAAATGATAAAGATTTATTAACTTCACTTAGATGCAACTTTTTCTCTCCCGCACTCACATGAAAAGTATCATACCAGTTGATTTGAAGACGACTGAAGGCCACCAGCCCCTTCTGCTCCATACATCATCAAGGTATTTGGCACACTGTTAACATGCTGCAGACTACTTGCAGTAGCTATTCCATCACCGGGAGTGTGTGTAGAAGGTGGAGAATTAGGTGAGGGGCCGACAGTATTTCCAGTTCCAGTACTGTTGGCAGGTCCAGAAGAGGAATGTTGTTTCCTTTTTCTGTTATTCTGCACATGACAATTCCAGATATGCATCAGCTGAAACTTTCATATGGACCACATAGATAAAATCTTGTGTAGTTATCTGGATCAGGACCACATATTCTTCCATTGCAAATGAAAATAATAGAAATATAAAGCTTTAGAAAAGAGACTTGTGCATAGAACAGAGATTTATCTGCATATATGAACAACCTGCTGCAATTGCTGCTGCTGCAACTGGTCCTGATGCTGAGAGGAAGACTGTTGCATCTGACCCATTTTCATCTGTTTGGTACACAATTTCAATTAGACATAACACTTTAATCAATGAAGCAAGGACAAGAGGCATTACACACAGCACGACACCACATAAGCGTTACACAAAATTTCTCATTTTGTGAATTTTAAATGGTAGTTTGAGTCATGCACAAAAATGTGTCTAACATGGACAAGGCTCAATCTAAAAATGTCACTGCATGATGGCTTTTGATATTTACTAGAACCTCATATATAACAAATAATTTAAACAGTATTATAAAGTATTCCAAACCTTTGGGGAACTTGATTGTACAGGTGAACATATTGACCCATCATTTCTGATAGATTGCCCGTCTTTGGCATTAAAATTACCCCTAGGTAACCCAGAAAGTCTTCGGGGATCCGTATCACCATAATTTGGTGAATTTCCCAGGGTGTTTTGTGCTTGCGCTTGTGCTAAAAGCTGCTGTTGTTGTGATGCTAAAAGAAATTGATTTGGTGTCTGTAAATTATGCTTTGGTACTTGTACACCTAAATCTGGCCGAAGTTGATCGATTCCCTGCTAAATTTGGCAACATTTAATGATACTGTCAGATACTGATGTCTAAAAATAACATTGATCTGAAAATTTCCCAAAATGCCCAGCACAACTTACAGTTAGAGGCCAACCCTTTAACGGAAGACCAGTTACACCTTGATTTAATCCTAATAAACCAAAGGACAAGAATCAGATATTCTGCAATATATCACATCACAAATTGCTCAGCCTGTTAATTCCACGTCTAATGAAATAATTATCAACAACAGTAAGAGGAAGCATGCAAAGTGCAAGTTAGATGCTTGATACATATGTACAACGACAATCACAAAAAGACCAATTTGCGACCACTTTTGTTGCTCTGAGGAAAAATAACATATGGGTAGAAGTTCTCTACTTCTAGGATCACGTATTACCACCTGTGCCACCAAGTCCAGACTTTGACTGCAAAATCGCTTGTCCATATATTGATGACGGATCCACAGGCAATGATTTTTGAGTTGCACCCAAATTCACTTCACCTTTGATGTCCTAAATATTGAGGATTCAGACACATATTAAACATAAATACAGCAAGAGAAAATGAACAAATATAATTCCAAACCAGAATCCTAAAGATGTTCTGTTCATACCTGAATTTGCTGCAGAGCTGCTGACATGCCTGCAGAATTACCTTGTACCAACTGGCTGGATCAAAAGAATGACAGAGAAACAAAAGAAAAAAAATGAAGAATCCACCCTCAAATGCATAAAGAAAAAAAAATAGAAGCTTAAGGATTACTCAAATGTACCCTTGATTGGTGGCTGACTTAAGAAGTGCCAATCTATTAGCATCAATAAGTGTTGGAGATGCCTCTGAATCTATTGAGTGAGGATGTTTCATGCGTTCTTCATACATTTTCATGGCCAGTACACTTGCTGATGGCTGCCCCATCACCCCTTCAGATTTTATGGCATTAATGGAACCATTAAGAGAAGGATGACAAGGATCCCTTCTTTGCAACTGAGCATTGCGGTGCTGCAGGAGTTGCAATTGTTGCATATGTAATTGTTGTTGTTGCTGCTGCTGCTGCTGTTGCTGTTGTTCCCTTGCTTTCACTTGTTGTGCCTGATTATTGGTTCATTAATTCTCAAGACAAAAAGCAAGAAGGAAAATGAAGATTTACACTTTGTTGAGTAGAAGGGATGGAAAATGGAGAGAAAAGAGTGGGGGGGGGGGGGGGAGGAAGAGGGTGAAGAAGGAAAGAAATTATTTTATTTTTTCCTTCCATTGTTTGTTAGAGTATGACCTAGATCGAGATTCTTTATGGCATGGATACAAGAATGTTATATGTGACCTGCTTCTGATTCCCAATATGTGTGGGGGATAGGCAGAGTTTGATGCTTAAATTAATATTTCTAGGGGTAGTTTGCTCTCATTGAAATGCTATGTATGTTTTTATGTCTTGTTGACTAATAAATATACGTAAAATAAATTTAAACCAATACTCAACAAATAACAAAAACAAAAATAAGTAGTGAACAAATTGCATTTTGGATTTTAAAGAAATCCTTTCCATTTATGTGGTTTATATTTTGCCATTTGCTTCAAACATGTATTATGTTTGGATCGCCCATTTTAGTGATTTAACACTGAAATACCACATTTTGGATCGCATGAAACAAATCAGTAAGGGCTAGAGTGATCCCAGTAATGATTGTTCGATAAATAAGGATTTAAGGAAATAAGAGATAAACGAGTGTCGAAAAGGAGATAAACACTGAAATTTCCATTTTGGAATAAACAAAGAAACATAGGAAGGAACCGCCCTTCCCTTCTACCAAACAAAGGAAAAAACCTTTCCTTCCTACTTCCTTCTTTTCCCATTCAACTCCTTCGAAACAAACACAATCTTAGAGAAAGATTCCTTCTTCATTTCTCTACCAACAAGGTTATAAACAGTTTTAAGCAAGTCAAGAATTTCAAAACTAGCACCTCTATATAAGCCGCAGCCGCCTCAGAATGCTTCTCATTCGTCCTTGCGATAAAGATATCCCAAAATACAGACCACCATTCGAAAAGAAATCCTCCAGGTGCATCAATGGCTGCACAATTAGATTAAAGTTACATAAATTCAAGTAATAGTACATGACACAATCAACGTGCCTACAACAAACCCAAATTTCAACTAGAATTCTGCCAAGGGTTCACAAACAATATTACCTACTGGATCTGTAGCCACCTTTCCTTCTGTCATAAAAGCTTTAGCAGAAGCATGTAATTTTCTTTTCAACAAATAATCATGAATATAAACATCAAGCCTACGAACAGAATAAAGCAAAGGAGAAAAGATTAATACTTTCAATATTTAAAAACAAGGATAAACTACAAATAAAGGTGTCGAACTTTCCCTCCTCCATTTACACTTTGCGATACCGTGTTTCAAAATTACCCTAGCAATAGGCTTATTCAAATGATTAGCTAACAATGACAATAATTGTAATTGTAACTAATTACAAAATAAAGTTATTGAAGTGTCAGGTTTCAAAATGACTGGTATGTGAGGTGTAAATAGAGGGAAACTACACTACTACAGTATGTTTTCATAATTTTCTCTAAAAAGATTCAAATGATATTAAAGGAAGTTAACATAGTAAATGAGAAAAAAAAAATTGCATACATCTTATCAGCTTCCCAATTACTCTGTGCCATGATTTGGTTTCAGATACTGAATGCTTCTAACCACAATTCCACTCTGCAATTCAATTATCAATTCATTAAGAGATCGTAGATATTGATCAAACCCCTCCCCCCCAAAAAAAGAAAAAGAAAAAGAAAAAGAAAAAAGAAACCCCTTTTACAAATTTACCGAACTAAAAAAACAAAAATTCAAACAAGATATATACAGCAACTAAACAATCAGAAGAGATCAAACAGTTGCATTACCAATTCAACTTTCTCTGAATCCAAGATCTCCAAATTACAAACCCTAATTCAACCTTCATTTGCTCTAAAATTTAATAAAACAAAGTAAAACGAAAAATTAAACAAACCCCCCCCCCGAAGAACACGCGCACAATCTAATTCCAGTCTTTCACAAATTTTTCATAAACAAATATCAATGATCTAAAGTTAAAAACCTCATCAACTTCAAATCATGACCAAAAGAAATTCAAAACCATCACTATTATAATCATGGATTGAAGTGAAAAGAAGTTCAGAATTGGGAAGTGAGCGCAAAACCCTACATTGCAAGGCGAAGATTTTCTGCAACACTTGGCGGAACCCTAATCCAGAAACTGAGACGAACAAAAGTGGAGAATATATAATCAGAAGAATCAAATGCCAAATATATATATACACACACACACTCAATTTAAAGAGAAAAGTGAGATTTATAAAAATAAAATAAAATAAAATCACAACAAACCTTAAAGATCGTGATCTGAATTAGTAAATACCTGAGAAGCAAATTTCAACAGTTTAAACTAAGGAGTCGTAATCGAGGTCGGAGAAATCGCTAATTCGAACTCGAGGAAATTGAAGACCCCATCAGAGACTGAACTAGTATAGTTTGTAGAGAGAGAGAAAGAGAGACGGAGACAGAGACAGATAAATATTAAAGAATCAAGAAGCGAGAGAGAGAGAGAGAGAAGAGTCTCATAAATTATGGTATGTTTCTGTTGCGGAAAGAGAGGCTTGGAGTAAATGGACGCGTAACGGAGCAGGTGGTGCGTATTCAGGCTCGGGGGATGATGACGTGGTTAGGAAAGCGGTTTGGTTTGAGAAGTAAATATCTTGAAATCGTAGGTGAGTTTTAAGGCAGGTCATGATCCTAGTTCCCCCATGTGCCACGTCGGCTTCGTTATATCTGGAAATTTTTTATGGTGACCCCACCACTTTTGCACTGAAAATGAAGTTTGTTAGCTGCACCTGCACCTGCACCTGCGCTGGAGCACCATAATGTATTTTTGAATTACTTTTTTTTTTTGTTTTTAATACACATAGTTTTCCCCCCAAAAAAAAAAATCATTTTGTCAGCCTCAATATCTTCTATTTCTATAAATTTAAACACACTTATAATTATAATTTATAAAATAAATATCTCATAAATAGTTTTCGATAATCGAAACTTCGATGAACCGTAAATACAAATTTATTGAATTTTACGATACGAAACTCATAATTATACTAATATTATCTAAAAATAGTTATCATAATTTAAAAAATTTTAACTTTAATCTCATCAAACAATAAATTTAACTATTTTAATGACAAAATTTTTTTATTAATTCTCATAAATATTGAGAATTAAAAATCTTTTGAGGATGAACATGGGCAATTTTTTTTTTAATATATTCGTTTGGCATATGATTTTGGGTTATGACACGTGATATAAAATATTTTCTCTCATTCGAAACTTGCAAAATCTTTTTCTTGTTTTGATTTTACTAATTTCTTTTCATTTATTTATTTTAAACAATTTAAATTTTATAGCATTGAATCATAGGTATGATATGAATATTTACCGAACATTCATATTTTTTGTTTTAACTTATTAGGAGATCTGTTGATTTAAAATTTATAATGATAATAATTCTTTTTATACAATTATTAAGTAAAACAAAAAATACTATAACAACAACTATATAGTATTAATTAAATCACTAAAACGGTTTTATTTAGAATTATATAGTAAGCAACATTAAAATAGTATTGTGTTTAGTTAATCCCAAATAACATGGCAAATGAGAGTGGCCACTGTATTATATCAATCATCAAGTTAAATTATATTGGTACTCAAAATAAATAACTAGTAGGGGTTCATTTCGTACATAAAGTATTTCCTATCTTAATGCAGGGTAGAAAAATGATGGACGTATATATATACAGTTTTTTCTTTATATTTTTTTATAAAAAGAATATTTACACATCTCGAATCCGTGATCTCAAAATTATCAAATGAACAACTCAACCATTACACTGAAATTCACCCTTAAAATAATTTCAATAACCAGTAATTTCAATATTTGAAAAAGAAAGTAATATTCATTTATTAAAGGTATTTAAGAAGAATTTAAGGAGAGAAGATAATTTTTATGTATTGTATATAAAAAACTAAATATAGTATTCATTGATATAAAAAAATATATATGATATGGTTCCTAAAAACGTATTATGGTGGGTATTGATAAAAAAATATATCTCCTTAAAATATATTAATTTCATTAAATATATATATGAGTGAGCTGTTGTTGGTATAAAAACTTACTGGGATTTGAGTGATAACTTTCCCATTAATATTGAACTTTATCAAAATTCAGCATTAACTCCCATCTTTTTTGCAATAGTAATAGACAAAATAAAAAAAAAATCCAAAAAGAAATAGTATAGTATATACTTTTTGCAGATAATATAGTATTAGTTGATGAAACTAAATAGGGTACTAATACTAAATTAGAATTATGGAAAGTCATACTGGAATTCAGAGAGTTTAGATCGAATAAATCGAAAATTGAATATATGAGATATAGATTTAATGACACTTATCAGAATGATAAAGAAACGATTAGATTAAATAGACAAAATGTATTTAAAAGTAAACGATATAGATATTTAAATTCGATCATAAAAAATAATGATAATCTAAATGGAAATGTGAACTATAAGATTCAAGTGACTTGAATGAAATGGAGAAGAGCATTTAGAGTTTTTTACTATCGCACGATATCACTACATTTGAAAGGAAAATTCTATAAAATTGCGATTAAACCTGCATTATTATATGATATTGAGTGCTGAACTATTAAATAATAATAAAAACAAAAAATGACTGTAACAAAAATGAAAATACTTATATGGATGTGTGACAAAATTAAAATAGATAGAATTCCAAATGAAAAGATTCGTAAGTTAGGAGTTAGTTCAATTGTGAATAAAATGTGAGAATATCGTCTGAAATGGTTCGAGAATGTGTAAAGAAGACTTAAAATATACCGGTTAGGAGAATCAAAAACTTAAATATATGATATTTAATAAAACGTAGATGTATACCACTAAAAATTTAGATATAAATTATCTGTAAACACATGATAGTTAAGAGTTTAGATTATAAGATGGTTTTGGATAGAAATAAGCGGTGTAAAAAAATTCACACAAATTAAAGTTTAGATATTTAGTTATTTATTTTTTTTATTCTTTTTTTTTATCATTTCTAAATTTATTTCTCAAATAATAGATTCCAAATATTGAGATTAAAAATCAGTTCATTGTTGTGTAAATAAAATATATTGTGAGTACAAACATGCACAATACAATGAATTAAGTATATTTGAATTTTAATAATAATTATGTTAATCTAATGATTAATCAAAATAAGTTATAGTTCGTGGTGTATATTTAATTTTATAAGTTTTCTATTAATTCAAAAATAATTATGAATAAAAAGTAGAATTTAAAAAGTCGTATAAAATCCAATAAAATAATAAAAATATCAAATTTTCTACCGATATCATTAATTTTTAAATAATGGAAAACTAATTAACCAAATGATTTTCAACTCTGCAAAAATATTATATCAATGCAATTTTTA
Source organism: Dillenia suffruticosa (assembly GCA_033439265.1). NCBI lineage: Eukaryota > Viridiplantae > Streptophyta > Magnoliopsida > Dilleniales > Dilleniaceae > Dillenia > Dillenia suffruticosa. Next base: position 21,825,778 of record JAVTVX010000020.1, on the reverse strand, counting down.
AATTATTTTTTACAAAAATTGACCATCCTATATATATAGTGTCGATGCGATCGATTGATCTTTGATCGAAAATAATTTTAAAATTATTTAAATTTAAAATTCATTAAACCCTATATCTATATTCTTATTTTATCTTCAACTCCTAATTTATGCAAGGCAAGGCGCCTGACATTTGTTTTTTTTTTCCGGAATGGTGAAGCATGGTCCATGTCGTGGGTCGTATTCACGATATGACTTGACAATAGGAAGAATTTGAGACCCACCCCACCAAAACCATTAAATCAAAAGGTGCAATTTTGGAAGGATAGTAGTTGCTGGAATTATGTTTTGAAGTTAAAGCATCGCCTCCCTCCCTTTCTTCATTGAACTGCGCAATAAGACTAAATTTATTTGTATATTTTAATTTTTTGATTTAAAAATATATCAAATAAATTAATGATATTTATTCTAAAAAATAGTTTATATTCTATTTAATTTTATGTATATGTTTTTTTTTTTGATATTCGACTATCATTATCTGAAAATCAATTCGAATAATTATATGGTTTAATTTAGAGGTTAACTCTCGACGTCTACTTTTTTAATTTTTCACACTAAATCGGTTAAGTGTTTAATTTGACGTATATGTCCATCTTTAATAAAATGGCATGAAAATTTGACAATTAATGGTGTGTTGGAAGGTAGAAATGTGCATGAGAATTTTTTTTCTTTCTTTTGTTAACATGAATCAATCGATATTTGAAATTATATTCTGATTAATTCAATTTAAATTATTGTCAGACCCCTTTTTTAAAAAAAAAAACTCTCTCAATATACTCATTTTCATTCTCAATATTTGAACATGAATTTCAATTAAAAAACCTATTATTTTTTCGACCAAGTAAACTGTCTTAAAAAATTAGATAAGCGTCAAAACTGAAAACGTAAAGGTGCCATAGCAAGTGAACTCTTTACCTTATCATTGAAGATTCCAAGTAACGTTCTCAAAGGGACAGTTTGATAATCACAATCCTTTTTTCAATTCTGAGATTCAAGTTCGAATTTTTGTATATAAAAAAAAAAGATTCCAAGTAACGAGAAAGGAACAAAAATTAATTTATTGGTTGGGATGCTTTAAATCCCTTTACAGAGGGCTGGACCATGCCGTGGATGAGTAAAGCAAGCTGTTGGGGGCATCTCGGGCATGGCATATGGCCCCAAAAGGGTGGAAGCTATTCCAGCGGAAAGACAAGAATGGTTGTCTAAGCTACATTTGAGATTCTATGTGGCAATTGTTTATTTAACGATTATATACTAAGGTTATTTTAATCATACAACTCTAAATTCACATGATTTTTTAATAAATAAAAAAGTAATTTATCTTATCCATACCATTAAATAAAAATAGTGTCTTATGGAGGATATAGAAAGTGTTACATAACAAAATATGTATATTTTTTATTTTTAAAAAGATTAGAAATTTAATTATCTATTTTTTAGAGATATAATTAATGAAATTATTTGATATTAATGAAGTTATTTAATAGTGGATTAGCATTTATTATAATTTTAATATTATTAGGTATAATACATTAACATAATGTAGAAATGTTTTTATTTTTATATTTGATATTTTTTCCTTTTCCTCACTAGTCTGCATCTTTTTTTTTCTCAGTAAAGTGTCTCTTAAGTTTTATCCTTACATAGAATTACGATAGTCAAAATCTATTTCTTCTATTCCTGTGACAGAAATAAGAAATTATTAATCAGTAAAAATCAATTCTATATCATAACTAAATAAGTTACTATTATATTTAAAGCTATATCACTATTTTATTTAATTTATATCCTGTGATAGGGAGTTTCACCCACAACGTAAGTGCAGTCATGTGATCTAATTTGTTATCATTATACTCGCTTAGCCGATTAAAAGAATCGAACACTGACATAAATTATTTAAAAAATAAGTTTGGCTTGTTTAAAAATTTAATTAAATTCATTCAATTCATTAAGGAAATTGAAATTGGATTATAATGTTTGACACAAAAAAAAGAAAGAAAAAAAGAGAGAGCAAAAGCTTACCCACAATGTGAAAAAAAAATTATAACTATACTTCATTTATAGTGTAACTTAGAAAAATTCAGTTTGTTTCCATAGATTCCAAGTTATCTTATTTTTCAAGCAATAAGTTTTAACCAAATTAAAAATTTTTAAAACAATTTAGATTATATTATATTAATAAAATTTTATTAACCGAGCTGAATTTTAGCTGCCCCACGATAATCGCAAAATGAAAATTAATTAATTTAGGTCTCCTTAACCAGCAAAAGCAAGATATCGAGGCAAATGATCCGGAGGTTTGGTTTGGAAGAGAATTAAGCTTACCACTACCAGAAAAGCTAACGCCAAGAAAAGTCTTCTTAGGGTTTATACGCTTGATGGGTCGATGGTATTTTATATTCATTTCCTCAGTTTCTTTTCAAAAACACCTCTTCTTGGGGGATGCTGAAAGTATGCTTCGATGGTGGCTATTTGTCCCTGTCCACTTATTAATTGGGGATCACTAATCAATAATTTGTTGGCATTTGATTTCAAAATTTTGATTTAGTCGGGATTTTAGGAGACTAATTGACTAGGTTAGCGTTTGTACGTTGGATATTGTGGCCTCAGGATAGGAGTGTTGATCAATAGAAGCTTCATTAAACCAAGAAATGGGAATCGGAATGTTTGTGATGATTTGTATAAACAGCCCGAGTGAGAAGGAGAAACTATTCCCACTAGTTGAGTTTCTAGTGGTCTTATCCTTATGTAGCAATTTTTGTTTCGTCTAGAAAATTGTGATATAATGACCAAAATATTTGAAACTTTTCTGAGTACAAGCCAAACATGATATGTAGTCATTGTCAATGCAGGAGGCGCTCAGAGTTCATCCTAATGTCTGAGTTGTCACTTGGGATATAATTATAGTTCTGGACCTTTGTTGCTTAATTTCAAAGAATGGAAAATCCTGAAATGTACTGATCCCAAAAGACTGGTAAATTCATAGCCATGAAACTCACCTTGCAGTTAAATTGTTCAAAGAGGTTTGAAGTGGTGATTTTAACATTCAGGCACTTTGGTCTGTAATCGAGGTTTCCTGAGCCACTGCAATTAAATAAGGTATAGACAGAAGTACTAGTTATACACTTTTCGGTGTAACAACGTGTGGGCAAGGTAATGTATTCTATGTGCCCTTTATTTTCCTTTTGTTCTTTCTTGTGAATGTTGATGTATTCTGACTTCAGGAATCTTCATTTTCTTCGAACTGGAGGGGTTATGTAGACTATTTTATGTATTTAATGTTCCATAAAATTAAGTTTGCAACACAGATATTGAACGTTCACTCAAGCATCTTCCTGAAGGTTAGTGTAGGACATGGGCATCCCGGTTTTCTCAAACTTGCAGGGCCGCCTTTTATCACCCAATTTGGGGGTCCTTGCCTGGCACCCAATTTGTTGATAGATTTTATCATGCCTACATCATACCTTAATAAGCTGCATGCTAGAGTATTCTTAAACTTGTGATCATCTCGCATGTCTCCCTGCTTTTATGTTAAAACTCTTTCTCGTGATTTTTGTTCACCTTAGATAGATTACGATCTTCAATCTTGACACTTGATTCACCTTAGTGATCTCCTGTATGACTAGTCCTCCAATCCATTTCTATCCTCTTCCATCTGAGCAACTGAAACTGGTTGAGGATACCTCCTTATTTTGACTTTTTGCATTCTTGTATACATAATCTTGAAGAAAAAAGTGTTCTAAGATCATCTCTTGTGCAGGATGAGGCTGTCTTGAAAGCATGTTCTGAACCACCCCCTTCAAAAACTATAACCGGGGTTGCTGAGAAAATTGTGGAGAAAAACAGCTAGAGATGGCAGTCATTGACCTATGAAAAGAGTAAGAATGGTGCTGATATCTGGCTTTGAATTCTCCATCCCCCCCCCCTTATTGCATGCTGCTGGGTATCATAGAATTATCTATGTTGTTGGATAAGGAATGCTGGAGTTTAGCTTAAATACTCTTTGCTTATGTGTTGTGTAAACTTTGTAGTTGTAGAATCTGTTACCAATACTGAATTGTTATTACCTTTTTGATAACAGCGAGCTTCATGTTTCAAGTCTTCAAATTGCTATCAAGAATTCTAACCATCATAGCACCATCTTATGTTAGCTCGGTATTGGTAGTGACAGTTTCTCGTGAAAATGAGCCAAATCTATCCATGGGGGTAAAAAGCTAAGGTTAGATTCAATTAAAATTATACAAGATTTTCTATATATTATTAGTACATTAATAATTTAAATTTAAAATCGAGACAACCTTGGAAAATTGAGATGATTTTTTTTTGGGTTACTAGACCATACGTATTTTGTGTAATACTCTAATTAATATGCTTCAAGCGTCTGTATGAGTTTTATTTAAAGAGTGATTCTTCTAGTATAGTTTTTTCCCTTTTTAATTTTTAAATCCAAAACTTAGCTAAGAGATAACACGTTATCTTACTAGACAGACTGTCCATTGGTATTAAGATGAGTTCTTCTAGACATTGGATATTGGAAGTGTGTGCTTTTATTTATTTTTTGGGTGAAACAGGAAGTGTATGCTGTGACAAGGTTAGAAGGCACCGATAACTAGAAGGGACTCTTGTCCCGGCCCGTATGTGGCCCTTAAGAGCCACAGCCCTGAAATGACGGGTCCATCCCGGCTTTTATTTTTTTTTGGTATTTTGTTTTGGTTACCATTAATATCTGAAATTTCGTTCTGATTAATCTAAATCGACTGTTATAAGATCATTTTATAGAGATGGATCTCTCAATATTATTTTTTTCGCATCCATCAACAAGTCCATCCATCTCTTATGGTTGAAAGGTCTGAAAAATCAAGGTATGTCTCGTCCCTACATGGGACAAGGGACGTGATGTGAGTTCTTTAAGGGCCCATGTGTTTAGTCCCTTGAGCGCTTAAAAAATCTCTCTTTTTTTTTAATTTTAAATTTCTGGCTCTTTTTTGATCTAATAAATTCAATCTATCACATTTATATAAATTGTCCTCATAAAAGAGAAAAATATAAAATAAGAATCAAAATCATAAAAGACTATTTTTTTATTTTTATTTTTTAACTTTTACACAAATATGAAAATTTTTTTCCCAGTCCCGTCCAGGCCCTTGAGATGATTAGAATCATTTTGTTCCATCCGACCTCGGGGAGATGGTTTAATAATCATAATTTCTCTCTTCTTAGTGATTCGTGTTTAAATCTCGTAAAAAAAAATAAAAAAAGTCTTGCCTTGTCTGTGCACCTAAAAGGGCCTAAAAATATGTTCGTGCATGTTATTTTCTGAGCAGAAAGAAAATAAAACGCTTATCCCTTTTATTATTTCATTCCGATCTCTTTTCTTTTATAAACGAATATATCTTAAATTCATTTTTTATGGGTTTTTTGAAAATAAATTTATATTACAAGTACAGATAAGTTATTCTATTTTCCCCAGAAAAAAAGAAAGAAATTTTTATTATTAATTTGGTTTTGACACTTTCAGGTTTATTTAATTGGTATATTTATTATAACTTTTTATCATTTTTCTTTATGTTTCATTAAACTTCCCTAACAATGTAAAGTATTTTCCAGGAAAAATTCTAAGCACCCATCGATCATACGAAAAAAAAATTTATAAAAATTGATTCTTAAAATAAATTCTACGATATTTAAATCAGATTAATCGAATAAATTTAAATACCGATAATAAAAATAAAAAAGAAGCACCAATTTAAATATTAGTTTTTGTTAACCTAACCAAAAAGTTTTTTATATAAAATTTTCTTATTTTTACTCTATATTAATTTTTTATTAAAAAATAGGTGAAAAGTAATATTAGCTTATATTTTTCTGCATAACTAGTATTTGTATTAATATTTTTTTTAATAAGATTTAAAATATAATTATTGGTAATTATATTATGTATAATGAAAATATGGGGTCAAAATAAATGGTTGAAAAAGGAAAAGGGCACAAGGAACACGCGAGCGCAAGGCTTGAAAGTGAAGGCTAAATGCGTTGAACAATGGGCCACACAAATGGAGGAAAGAGCAATGGAGAAAATAAAAGAACTTTCTTTAAAGGCGCGGCGTCTACACGTGTCGGATTTCTAGTGGTTCGTAACTTCTAGAAGGTCAACCATCAAGAATAAAATAATTGGAATTCAAACTCATTCCTAACCGTTCCCCCTTCCCCCCTCTATATTTGGATTCGAAACTTCCCATAGATTCAGCGCATCCTCTCTCTCTCTCTCTCTAAGTGGGTTGCCTTTCTCTCACCTCTTTCGCGTTATTCTTCGGTTTTTGAGACTTGGGGCCTTTCTTACCGCAACCCATTCGCATCTCGCCTCCTTCACTCCGGTATGCATTTTAGACTTATCTCTCTCTCTCTCTCTCTCTCTTTCTCTCTCCTTCCCTCCCTCCTTTTCCCCTTGATTTGTGGGATGATTAACAAATTTGAATCTGATCTATTGGAATTGGCGGGGGGGGGGGGAATTCCCTTTTCTTGCAAAGTTATTTTTTAATAGCCTATTAACTGCGCAATTAATTTTGGGATTTTTAAATGTTTTTTTTCATTGCAATGAACAAAAGTTGTTTAAATTGAAAGATTATTGAGATTAAGTTATTAGGTTTGAAAAGGGGGTTTAGGATTGGCTTGATTGATTAAATCAAATTTGGAGGAGGCATGGTTAGGATTTAGAATCAGAACATGGATCCAATTTAGAGTCTTGATTAGAAATCACAAAAACCTTGACCTAAGCTAGTTCAGGCATTGTAAGGTTCAAGGATTCTCGGATAAAGCCTGGGGTGTTGTGTATCAACCTAAAAATATGAGGGCGTTGATTGCATTTGCAGTTCATCGTATTGGACAACATAATTTTGACATGGCTAAGAGACGCACACACATGTTTTACCTTATAGGATTTTAATGGAGTGATTTGTATTTTGGTTTTATCGGTTGACGGTGAGCGTTAATTGTTAAAGTGTAGCTCAAAACGGTAGTTCAGATTGCACCCAAGGAGGACACTGCAATGGATCATGTGATAGACCCCGATTATCTAGGATGCGGGTGTTCCACAATTTGATGAGCAATGAGGTTTTGGAGTTTGATCATGAATAAACTTAAATCAACAAGTTTTTGGAGGCGGGTGTCTGTCAAACTAAAACTCAGTTTATCTTTGACTGGGGTAGAGGAACAGCCTAGGCAATCTTAAGTTGCTTTCTACGATGACCATAGAATTAAAATGATATCTTGGATTCACTTTATTTTGTGACCATTGATTTCTTACATGCTATCGACTGAATACATTGCAATGTTAGCTTAACTACAGAATTTCTGAACACTTGCTGATTGCTTCACTTGGTAATTTTATAATACTCATCTGCGAAAGCTCAGTCATGTTGCCAGATAATTGCATAATACATTTGAACATTTTTGTTCTTGGCAATGGGTTCTATCTTTTGTGATGCTAGAGGTCTTGTTGGAGAGACTTTGTAGTAATTGAACATGAGGGTAATCTTCAAATGGCCCTTAGATTGAATACAAGTAGCATATTTTGTAATTGTAACACAACAAAAGTGTGAGGGCGAATCTTGACGCAACGGTGGAATTGCTCTTTTGATGATCTCGAGATCACGGGTTCGAGATGTGGAAATAGCCTCATTGCAAAAATGCAAGGGGAAGGCTGCGTACATATACGCTTACCCTTCCCCTACCCTCGCACTAAGTCGGGGAGCACTTTGTGCACCGGGTGAGCCCTTTTAACACTACAGAAGTGTCAGATCAGACATAAAGAATAGTGTTGCTTCACGCTGATAAACGTGCTTTATACTTAACATCTGTGCCTGGATAAATTTGTTGCGCACTTGCAATTGAAGGGATCCCTTTACCTTGTTTGATTATGTCCTCCCAAGGAATGTGAAACTATTTGTTCACATCTTTCTTCTCAATTGCTCTAACTTTACAACTTTTAAAAGAAAGATGCTGTTTCTGCCTTCTGACTCATTTACTTTTCTTGATTATGTCCTCCCAAGGAATGTGAAACTATTTGTTCACATTTTTCTTCTCAATTGCTCAAACTTTTCAACTTTTAAAAGAAAGATGCTGTTTCTGCCTTCTGACTCATTAAACCATATAATGTTCTTAAATTTGTTTTCTTTCATGGCAGTAATAGGTTATCCTGAAAGTTTCAACTAAAGTTAGAGAAAGACTCAACAACTGGTGAAACTTTGCAAATAGACTTTGGTAAATGGCCGAGGTACAGTAGCCTCTCTTCTCTTTGTTTTTAGTAGTGTATCATCAAGCCTTGAATGATATATTTGTTGGGAAGAGTAATTAATCGACTCATCTCTAAAATTTGGTACAGGAGGGACAGAAGGTAACTCTGAATGTGTATGACTTGAGCCAAGGGCTAGCTCGTCAACTCTCGATGACATTCTTGGGGAAAGCTATTGAAGGGATTTGGTGAGTGTTTTCCTTGTTTTGTTTATATATTGTAGGAGACAGGTTTAGAAACGTAACAAGGAAATGTGAGTCATGTGAAATTTGTAGCTAGTTATTTTGCTAATATCTTCCCTACATTTAATTGAACTTTTCTGATTGATTCTTCTCCTACTGAGAAGTGGAAGCCATGTACTAGTGAAACTATTGAAGGATTGATCAGTCCAATCAGATGGGTAGAAACTTGTATTTCTTAAAAAGCGCTTTTGGTCCTTGATGTGGCCTGGAAGAAGATGACAAGGAAAATGACCCGTTAGACTTCCTTTTTTGGTTATTGTTAAGATGTGAGGCGTGGTTTTGTTGAAAAGTTTGTTTCCTTGTATAGAAAAGGAACTTTAATCATTCACCATTTATTAAAAGGATACCCTTTTTTCTGGAATGAATTTGATAATTGCATTTGTTTTTCTTCTCTGATGATGACAATGGTGTTTTCTGGCTTAAATTTAGGAAAAAGAAATAATTCAAATAAAATTACTGTAACTATGAATTGGTAATATTTTTTTGTCTCTGATCATGACTGGTGTGATAATAATAATTTATTTTTCCTCTAAAAGTCATTACTTTTTTTTTTGTGTTCAAATTACAATTTGCTGGCATTGTTTAGTTAAGATTGGCATAAATGTTACTTATGCTTCCATGCTTGGTGTTTTTAGGACCAAATGCATCCCACTTTCTTCTGGTTATTATGTTACACAGGAGATGGTAGTGTACACATAGTCCCTAACATCCTTTAGTTGACCTGTTTTGTGGCTTTGCAACGTGGAGGTGGAAGCCTCAAATTTAGGATCTTTATTACCCACAAGGATTTTGAGTGATTGGTGCTCATGTCCCCATTAGTTGACTTGTCTGCTCATCATTCTTCCTTGATATGGTTTGTAACAAAATAAAATTAAGGAAACCGCAAAACTTTGCTTGCATCGTGTTTCCAGACACAATTGCCTTTGAAAACTTGCCTTGAATGCTTAATGTGGTTAATGTTCTGAACAACAGGCATACAGGAGTAGTTGTTTATGGTAATGAATATTACTTTGGTGTTGCTTGCATCGTGTTTCCAGACACAATTGCCTTTGAAAACTTGCCTTGAATGCTTAATGTGGTTAATGTTCTGAACAACAGGCATACAGGAGTAGTTGTTTATGGTAATGAATATTACTTTGGTGGAGGCATCCAACATTCGCCTGCTGGAACGACACCATATGGGACCCCAATCCGGGTAGTAGACTTAGGTGTGACACATATTCCCAAGGATGTATTTGAAGGACACTTGGACGAGATTAGCCCCAGATATACAGCTGAAACCTACAGTCTGCTTACACATAACTGCAACAACTTCAGCAATGAGGTTGCTCAATTTTTAGTGGGCACAAGCATACCAGACTATATTCTCCAGCTCCCTAATGAGGTTATGAGCAGCCCAATGGGTGCTCTTATATGTGAGTTTCAAGGATCCTTTTGTTCTCTTATTATACATTTTCCATTGTTCCTTGAATATTTTTCTGGTTAGGATATTGGGTTTGGTTTTGGGACCTAACAGAGGTTTTCTTTCTCGATTTGTTAACCAGTGCCTATGATTCAACAATTGGAGTCAACTTTAAGAGTTGGGGCTGTACCCCAAGCTCCCCAATTTCAATCTTCAACCTTGACCCAGCCTCCCCAGTCTATGTCATCCACAAAAATTGAGCCCTCCACAGAGAACAATAATGCAGAGAAATCTGTAGTGCAGCAACATAAGCCTAAGGAGCCAGAGTCTACAGAGAAGGAAGTGCCTCCAGCTGTGAAACCAGCAGGAACACTAGAGAAGTCACCCTCTAAGGGTGCTGTGATAGACCCTCTGGGGGACAGTCGGAGCAAAGTGCAAGACGAAATCAGCAGGGAATTTGCCACAATTATGGCGACCGGAACACTGCGTGCAAGTGATGCAGCAGCTTTGGCAACCAGGCGTGTTATGCAGAGGTATGGGCAAGCGCAGAGCTAGACTTCACATAGCAAAAGTGATTTTTTTTTAGTTCCCATGTCTTTCTGCTGTATTTCGGCGAGGATATACAAAAACTTCAAATTGCTTGATCACAAGTTTGGCGGTTCAAGTTGTGAGAAAAATGCTTACCCTTGGGGCAACATTTTCTTTTGAATGTGAACTCTGCCTCTATTGGATCATCTTTGGGATAACATAAATTAATTTAGGTGCAGGAAGCATCAAATTCATATGGTTAAGAACCAAATTTTGCCTTTCAAGTAATTAGAAAAATTTGAGAAGTTGATTTGGGCATGCAGCTTTCATTTTCTCTTTTAGGAGATTATATATTTTCAAATTGTTGAATAATATGATAATAACATGTTATATAAAAATTTTTATTCTATATAGTCAATCTATCAATTATTAAGATGAAAATTATATAAATATATCTCCTGCAAAGCGAGGAGTCTCAGGGAAACACCAACAAGCTTCTGACCTCTTGCCTTGCGTATTCCGATACTTTAATACGATGGTTTATAAAAAATTAAGTGGCATTATAGAATACAATTTGTTAGAAAAGTAAATGAATAATTTTTTTTTGTTATATAGAAATGATGAAAATTATAAAAAAATATATATATTTATGAAAATTCAAATATTAAATCTAAGATAAAATACTTATTTATTGGTTTAAATGCTATTATTAACAATTTTTAAAATTATATATTTTATAGAATGATTTGAAAAATAAAAGGAAATCAATGTGTAACATTACCTGATTTAACAATTATGGACGCTTATGATTTATCATGCGTTGATTACTGATGGTTCGATGAATGATGTAGATAATGATCGTGGAACCTAACTCCAGTGGGCTGCGTAGGACCCTTTTTTACTACGGCCACAGTAAATACTGACGACATTCGGCGCCCAGAATGGCCCCTTTGTCGAACATTTGAAAGTTTTCAAACTCCCCACTTAGATTATGCAAGGTGTTTAGATTAGAGAGGGAACAGGGATCTAGGGAAGTATTTATTGAGACTTGGGTCAGTGCTAGACCAACATGGACCGTTTGACTCTCACATCCAAACCTCGGATGCACACTAAGCATGCAAATTGTTTTTTTATTTTTATTTTATTTTTATGTACTTTAACGATGATATCTAAAATCATATTTTGATTAATCCGGTTTGAGATTTACAGTATTTTATTTAAGAGAACTACCCTCCCAATATAATTTTTTCTATATCCAAATTACGAATCGAACTTGAAAACTTGATTAAAAGATCTAATACCACATTCTATTATACCAACTACGTATTCATCGTTATGCAAATTGTTATCATTAGATGATGAATGATGATGCGAGGAGAATAAAAATAAATTGTTATCACTGGACACGAAAGATTAGAACTTTTTTTAATTAATCATCTGTATCCAAATTAACTAACTAATTCCGTTCAACCACTGTAAGATTTAATTTAGAGACTACCTCTTCTAATATTTGTTTTTCAATTTTTAATATTCAAATTCCAGATTTTGATTAAGAGAGTTTGTACAAAAATTTGAATTTATTATCACCGGATTGGGAATGGAGGTTTGTACTTAATATCCTATCATTAGACCCACGGAACATTGACAAAAGACTGATCTTTCATGGTATGCATTTCAGAGGAACATTGGTAAAGAGAGTTTAACACCAAAATGTGCATTTAGGAAAGCAATGTTAATATGACGGTCGTAATTTTAATGACAATTTTGATTACTCTTTTTTGTCGTCGAAACTTTGATTACTTTGAAATAACATTCATTTGCAACAAAACACTGGCCACCTAACTACCATTGCCAAATTTCAATTGCTTTAAGACAAGATGAATTGGCAATGAACTAACGAATAATGTAGCCCTGCTCACATTCCGTGCTGTGCTATATCACCAATATGAACCAACTCTCATTCGAGATGATACAATTTGAAGCAAGTCATGCAGGCAAGTGTAGGACGCGGAAAGAAAAGAACCCATACCTAGTTGGTCTCATAATTTTTATTGATTCTCCCCTAGAATACACCACTTGATTAGGGTTGCAGCAAATTTGCCATATCTAGTTACAAGTGCAAATCCAAGAGTTGGGACTCAGAATGACATGTCTTGTAATGGGTCGTTCACATGGCACCGTCTAGTTGCCATGGGCATAGTTAGGCTGATAAAATGTACAAACCATGCAGAATGTCCCCATTTATTGGTTGAAGAGAAGATTATAATACGATGCAATGATATTGTTAACAGTCTACCAGTGGAAGACGAGGATACATATAAATCTGTCCAATTGTATGTTATATTGAATCTTCCTTATTCTCCAGAAACAGCTCCTCAATTATTTTATCAGAAAAGCAACAACTACTAGTCGCTTGAGAAACAGGTTTCAAGAGAATAGGCATTTATTCAAATTAATATCTTCTATCAGGCTTTTAGGTAACAATGAATTTTCAACTTAGAACTTATTCTGTAAAATCACATCGTGCCCAAGGAAGACAGTGTTCTGCTTTTTATCAACAATTTCACTGCTGGGACATGGAAATGGCATCTTCATTACCAAGTCTTTCGTGATCTTGAACAACTGAGCTAATGTTTTCAGTTTCTATCTCGGGATTATTTTTCATGGATCCACAGAAGCCATCTGTAGGGATGTTAATACCTGCAAATTCAACCATAACAGCTGCAGCTCCATAATCCATGACATAATGTGCGTTACTGGTGAGTGAGTCCACAATTGCCGCCAACGGGACCTGAATTGTGAGACCAGCAGTTGCCACTGTTGTAGTTGTTAGAAGAACAGCCTTGGCCCATAAGTAGTCACTCAGCACATTTTCTAGCAACCCTAGATATCAAAGAAATACAATCTTAGAAATTTGCTGTTGCCTCATGCATGCAATTATTTTGTACAAAAACTTTTACAATTGAATCATTGAGACATAACACAATAATCACTAAGCCCAAAACACACAGGATGCTCAGACACAATTTAGGCCCATCCTTAAGAAATATGCTGGGAGCAAGTGGCGCAGATTTATCAGCCCGAAAAGACCAGCAAGACTTCACTAGCTCCTGAAGAGGCAAACTATCATGTGGAATGTTTCCTAGATTGGGGTGGGTACAGGTATGGGAACATGGTACTTTTCTCCAATATGCAATACATGGGGTGTAAACATATTTTGATACTTAATACTTATATTATTGTGGTAGTTTGCTTTGAGTCGAGCACTTGGAATCTTTCTACGTGCGGTTTTCACTTATAAGTATGTATGAATAAATTTTAACTACTACTAAAACAAATAATGAAAAGAAGAACAATGTCATATTAATCTTTGGATTAAGACAACCATTTCTAGTTTTTTTAAACCTAGATTCAGTTGGGATTGCCCATTTTAGCAAACTAGTAGGCTATAATACCATGTTTTGGATTGCAGATTGCTAGGGGTAGTAACCTTGCTCTTGCGGAATCTCTTCTATTTAGTTTTTAACAACGTTGAAATTTTGCGAGTATAGCTTCAGATGAGTCAAAAAAGAAGTAAGAAGCCATGAAGCTAGTGTAAAAACAATCGTATTAAAGCGGTCTTTCATGTCCACCGATTTAAATCACCCCTAAATGGTTCTATCCTTATTACTTGCTTTCACCACTCGACATTTCAAAATATTTCTCTCACCACTAAAGCATTGGTAAAAGGATAACACTTAGAAATCTAGAAGCTAAAATTCAAATTTGGTATCAGAGCAAGAGCTCAACCGAGCTCTGATACAGCTTTCTCAAAAAGTAATGTTAGAATAATTAATTTAGAATTTATTGTATGGAGAAAATAAAGAGTCTAAAGACATGTCAAGAGTCTAGAGTTATTATGGTCACATGAAGAGTCATGAGTTTTCTTATGTCAAATAAATGTTGGTTCTCCAAGAGTCATGGTGTGATTACCAGATGTCTCTTAATATGTTTAGGTGCTACTATAAATTGATAGTCATTTTATGTAGTCTTTGAAGAGAGTTGAAGTCAGATCATGTATATCCAATGAGATTTCTCTCTTTCTAGTATATTCTTGAGTATTTATATAGTTAATATCCTAATTCTATCCATATGCTCTTTGTCACGCTCCGAACCGGGATCGTGAGCAGCCGCCCGTTATCCTGAATGCCGGCTGTATTTTTATAGAAAATCGGACAGAATCTCCCCATATTTCGGAGGTTTCCCAAGTACAATTTATCCTGTATAAATCACAATCATCCTGTAATATAATCAAATGGCCATCCCGGCCTCTTCAAAATCAACCAATCTCACAGCCAACATCCAGATAACGCAAGGCTATAAAAATTTCCAACAACCTAGCCATAGACCTCTACTGCCATGTCCCCGTCAAAGGCATGGACAGCCGCCAGTCGCCCCTCCTGTGATTTAGAGGAGGCACTGAGCGATCCTAGAGGACACTTTTAAGACATGACACATTCCCAAGTACTTACACAATGAACCAGAAATGCCTCCATGCAATGTTATGCAGTGACATGTCCATATTTATAGTCATCCCAGAATTTTACAATGGTCGTCTATCGACCTCATAATACATATATATCACCAATACAATTGCTAACTCACGAAATTGCAGCGGAAATATACAATAACTCCTCAGATCCAGATCAAATCTCCTAATGATACTGAGCGTCCTAAAAGCAACGCTCCTTGCCAAATACTAACTCTGAAACAAGAAGGGAAATGAGGGGTGAGTACTCGGGGAAGAATACTCAGTGAGTGAGTGGTTCAATGCAATCGTCAAATATGTAATGTGAAACTGGAGTGTCAAAACACAAGTATACAAATCATATTTCGAATTATCATGTTTTTCATTTCAACAATCTGTCATTTGCACGCATTATCAAGTCAAGTATGCATCCAAAGCACTGTCATTAAAATCATAGAGCTGACAGCCGAAAATATCCTGGCAGAGGTCTATTGCGACCTATGACAGACGCACCGGAGGTGTTATATGCAAATTTATTTAAGGTGCTCTCTACCCCGGCGTTGGCGACGAACCTCGTCCAGGTGCTAGACTTGGAGAGGATATCCAAATCTAAATCCAAATCCTCCCCCTTTCGGGTTCAACCTGGCTAGTACCGTGTCGATAATCAAATCACGACAACTCGTGGGATACCCCAGGCCTAGGCATATCCGGATGCCACCAAAGCGTCTCTCACGGTGTCTTTCGTAGCTACGGAACAATACAATCCAAAGCCCTCAAGGCTAAAATCCATATCATATCAAAATGTGCCGAAATCAGGTTTACAAACCAAATGCAACATATAGCATAAAATGACACATTATACATTTCAACCACATGGATGCATAATTTCATAATTCAACACAGTTTTTGGACACTCCATCGGTTCACAAAAATCAATTTTAAAACCAGTCAAAACATTTCAAGTATACGACAAATCATGTTCATTCATCAAAATGTTGTAAAACAGAGTTTACATATTAAACAAAAGTATTGAAATAAATCCTACTCACTGTTTTTTTTTTGGGGAGGATAGCGCACTTCCTAATAAAACCACAATACGTAAAGTAATGCTCCCCTCAATCGAATCACCAAAATAGCCAACCTAATCAATCATCACGATTCGATATCAAATAAGGGCCTAGTTATGAATCTTTAATTTTTCTTTTCAACCAAAATTACCTAATTTGACAAAATTTATTCAAGAGTTAGAGATTTCGTTTCTCTCACCTAGGGTTCCTCGGATCTCGGATCTAGCGTTCGTTCGCCCGTCGGTTTTGTCTATAACCTGAATGTTTCTAAATTTGAAACAGCTGTGAACAATTTAAGTTCAATTACTAAAGAAATTCAAACCCTACTGCGAAAATCGAAACTTTGAGTCATTTACCTTCGCAGAGGCTCACGGACTGTCACGGGCCGTCGCGGGCTCGTGGGCCGGACTGGGCCGCGTGCTGGACTGGGCCGCAGTGGCTAGGGCTCGCGCTCGCGAGCTAGATCGAGTGCTCGCGTAGTGGGTCGCACGCTGGAGCGCTCGCGCTCGTGCTGGGGCGCGCTCGAGCAGTGGATCGCGCGCTGGAGCGCGCTGTGCTCGTGCTGGGGCATGCTGGAGGCACGCAGGGGCTCGTGCAGAGGCGCGCAAGGGCGCGCTGGCGCTCGTGCAGGAGCGTGCAGAGCTGCTCGCGCTGGGGCTCGCGCGCTGCTCGCGCTGGGGCTCGCGCGCTGCTCGCGCTGGGCTCGCGCGCTGCTCGCGCTGGGCTCGCGCGCTGCTCGCGCTGGACTCGCGCGCAGGCTGGGTTCGCGCGCTGGCTCGCGCTGGGGGGAGTGCACAGTCGCACGAAGGAGAGCGCGCAGTCGCGCGAAGGAGAGCGCAGTGGCGCTCGTGCAGGGAGGAGCTGCAGCGACTCGCTCGCGGGAGGGAGGAGCTGCAGCGGCTGTGGGTGGCGCGCGGCGATCTTCGCGGCGGAGGGACCGGGTGGTGGCTGCGATCCCGCTCGGCGGAGGAGGAAGGCGCTGCGGCTAGCGCGCTCGCGTGAGGAGGAAGGAGGAGTGGCGGCTGGGTGCGGTGGCGAGCGGCGGTGTTGGCAGCGGCAGCGGGAGAGAAAGAGACGGAGTGAGAGTGAGAGAGAGAGAGAAAGAGAGAGAGGGAGAGAGAGGGGAGAAAATTAGGGCTTTAAGCCCTAATTTTAATTTTCCCCTTTTTTTTTCTTTTTTTTTTTTTATTTTTTTATTTGGGTATTACACTCTTCATCTCCAGAAATATTGATCTTCTCTAACTTAGTTCAAATCCATCAAATTGGTATCAGAGTGAAGCTCAATCCAACAAAATTGGTATCAGAGCCTAAAAATCCAAGAGAAGCCCGTGAAAGATCGGAGAAGGTGTATGCAGAGGATAGGGAGAAATCACTTTTTGAGAAAGTTGTATCAGAGCTCGGTTGAGGTTGTGCCTAGGTTGGTGTCCCCTAGGATCGAAAAAGAAAAGTTATTGATATCTCCAGATTTTTGAGAATCCGTTGAGAAATTTTTAGATTTGTAGAAAAGAGAACCTGTTGAGAAGGTGTAAATCGTGAGAAGAACTACACAAAGGAAACTTTTGAAGAATGGAGAATGAAGAGTCTATTATCGTTGTGAATATGTAATTCAAAACAATACTCAAAGAGTTACTAGAAAAATTGAATTTGCCTGCAACAAGGTACGTATGTACAAAATTCGGTCCAGATCATTTTCCAAAATTTCTTGCGAAGGTATTATTTGAAGATAAATATGGAAGACATGGATAATATGGATTCAAGACATATACAAAGAAAGATGCTGAAAATGAAGTAGCTTTACGGGCAATAAGGCGCTTGAAATGTGTTTACAATGTTGTTATTCGAGATGTAAATGAAAGAGAATTATATGAAGTCAAAAACGATTTGGAAGGACTGCAAGAAGCCTATGAAAATCTGAAAAAAATTTTGATGAAGTCATGAATGAATCTGACAACAATGAATATGCATTGAAGATCTGAAAAAAAAATACATATATTCTATATTAAGGGGGTGTAATATTGGAATAATTAATTTAGAATTTATTGTACGGAGAAAATAAAGAATCTAAAGGCATGTCAAGAGTCTAGAGTTATTATGGCCATGTGAAGAGTCGTGAGTTTTCTTATATCAAATAAATGTAGGTTCTTCAAGAGTTGTGGTGTGATTACTAGGTGTTTTTTAGTATGTCTAGGTGCTACTATAAATTTGTAGTCATTTTATGTAGTCTTTGAAGAGAATTAAAGTCACCATCATGTGTATCCAATGAGATTTCTCTCTTCGTAATATATTTTTAAGTATTCATATAGTTAATGTTCTTATTTTATCCATATGCTATTCATCTCTAAAAACATTGATCCTCTCTATCCTAGTCCAAATCCAATTGGTATCAGAGAAAGAGCTCAACCCAACATTTGGTCCCTCATCTTTGAGAGTGTAAGCCGGGATGTGAATTTATTGAAGAGAAAATATCCATATGTACAATGCATTATCTTCATCTCCAAATGAATGCATGTAAGCCGGGACGTAAAATTCAATGAAGAAGGGTCTTGGAATTGGCATGCAATGAAAGGAGTACAAATCCATAAAGAAAAAGAAAAAGAGCAAGTAGGAGTGAATATCGAAGATACCACACCACCGTCATCTCCATCATCATCATCAATATCGCCATCATCCTCATCAACATTGCCATCATCCTCAACAACATTGCCATCATCATCACCATCGTCTTCAACAATTAGCCCGGTGCAGAAGACAAGAAGCATACAAGAATTCTATGAGGTAACAAATGAAATTAATTTCATTTGTCTTCTTGTTAATCAAGAAACAATTCCTTTTGAAGAAGCAAGAGAAAATCAAAGATGAAGAGCATATCGATAGAATAAGAATATCAACTATACGAATACTCAAGAATATGCTAGAAAGAGAGAAATCTCATTGGATACATATGGTGACTTCAACTTTCTTCAAAAACTACATAAAAAGACTACCAATTTACAGTATCACTTAAACATACTAAAAAACACCTAATAATCATACCATGACTCTTTGAGAACCTATATTTATTTGACATAAGAAAACTCATGACTCTTCACATGGCCATAATAACTCTAGACTCTTGATAACTCTTTATTTTTTCCGTATAATAAATTTTAAATTAATTATTCCAACACTATATTTAAAAAAAAAAAGTTGTGTTACGTAAATTTTTAACAGGTGGGGGAGGGGGGGTGGACTCAGAGGAGGGAAGTGGTACCATCCCCTATTCATAAATATCCAGCTCCAGTCTACCCCCAAAAATGATATCCTAAACATTTGGGCCTGAAAGTTGTACTATGTTGCGCTGTTGCTCTACATAGGCCCTGGTTTCTTCACTTGATCTAGGTCTAATTGACACCAATGTCATGTTTGCTGGCATATTCAAATTTTGAAGAGGACTAAACTGCAGAACCACAGAGCCATGCAGCCAAAGAAAAAGTTGTCCATTATAGTTTGTCTCTTGTTGCCTTGATCATACAAAGTCATTGTGTAAATGAAGGTTGAGTCAAAAGATATCCACATCAACAAAACTAGCCAACTATAAGGCCAACTTGCTCCCATGTTGGCATCCAAATTTGTCAAGTTCAATCTAAGGGCAACGGGTAGGAAAATCAGCAGGTTGAACATTCCCAGATATCCAAGAAACTGGGCCATGCTAGGATGGCCACTTTTTCCATCATCATCAGGCAACTTTTTATGAATAAGAGTAATATACACAGCATACAAAGCTGCTGACACGAGAGCAAAAACATGTCCAAGAAGAGGCTTAGAAGCTATTACACTTAATCCAGTCTCCGAGTCAGCCAAGCTGACAATTATAGTACCGCCCATGCAAAGAAGAACACTTACAAGTTTGACCCAAGTGAATTTCTCTCCCAGAAATACCAAGGAGACCAAGAAAGTGAATAGGCTGGAGGCACTACTCAATATGGTATTTGACCGAACCAAAATATGAAAGGAGCTTAGACTTTACGACCTAATAATGGTAGATTCAACCAAAATGTAACTCAGGAAAGTATGGGCAGAAGTTAGAAATGCTTACAGTGACTGTGGTGTACAGCGAGAGATTGAAAGTCAATTGTGCGAAAACCAAGGAGGGGCATATCAATAGGCTGACCTTGGCAACCCTTTTGCGTGTCCAACGGCCTTTTGCATCCAATTCTTTATCAGGCCCTTCAAAAACTTTGTTCTGACTAGACATTATCCTGTCAGCCTCATGCAAACTGATTTTCAGATCATCATCAGTTCTCCTCTCATGTTGACTCATAGCTCGGGCCTCCAAAAGCACAGACGAATTCAGGCTATCAGCTTCTGCACCCATAGCACCCCCTTCCAGGAGAACAACCTCCTCCAAATCTACTACATCTTTTGAGGTACTCTCCTTTTTCTTTCGTCAAAAGCATAAAATTGATTTTGAATCCTCTAAATACCGACTGAATTCAACCATGTACACAATGAACAGAAATGGTGAAACCCCGGCATCTACAACGGATTGAACCACAAGACTCGCAGCAATCCATATGGATGCAACTGCAGTTATGTATCTCAAACCCAGAAGCCATCTCCAAGCTTCATTATTTGATAACCCAACCAATATTCACTCAATCATCAGATTAATAGTGAAGAATTTGTGGTATTTCCAAAGCCGATACCCAGAGAAAAAATCCTTCTGGACTAAACCCACTTATATTCCAGTCATTTGTATGAAAATTTTCCTCAAAAACCCAGTTGACATGCAATGCAATTCCGAATTCCCAGAACAATATTACCTGAAAATCAACAAGCAAAGAAACCTAAGATACATGGAAACAATTCAATTAGTATTATTATTTTATTTGAGTCCAAAATTTGCGAACAAAACAGGAGTTTCTAAAAATTAATCCAAACCCAGAATTAATCACACAACAAAATGGGACTTTCCCTGTTGTCAACCCTAAAACCAGAAAACAATTTGTAGGTTCGTAACATGAATTGTTAACAAAAGCGCATTGAATGAATTCAACAAAAATTGTCAACAAAAGATCAAGGGTATGAACGCGCAACCGGTATTTCGATCTCGGGAGAGAGAGAGAGAGAGATGAAACGTCAACGACGAAAGGAAGAAAGAAACAGTTGAATCGCATGTCCAAGAAATCCATCATAAAATGCCCATGATGCCGACGAAAGCCCATATGTTGGTAGGCGGGAGACATCATAAAATAATCGGTCATATTTAGAAACATAAATAAATAAATAAATAAATAAATAAAATCTACTTATTGTTTACTGTCAATAAATAAATAAATAAATAAATAATAAAAGTGAAAGGAAATAAAGTAGAGACATTGACTTTATAATACTCCATTCCTTTTTTTCGTCCGTCGTCTCATTTGGGAGGGGCCGTTCTCCCTCAAAAACTTTTACACGTACCATATTCTTTTAAATTTAATGATTAAACACTCTATTTCTCAAGTAAAAATTTTATATTCAAATATTAAAAAAAAAATTAAAAAATAATTCTTAATAAATCTTATAATACTCAAATTAGATTAATCAAATAATATCGAATACTTATATGTACAATAAAAAAAATAGAAGACTTTTGCCACGAAGGGTATGCCCAGATAGGCCCATTGTAGGCCGGATAGGTCTCATATGAAATCCAAAACCCGCCCTCTGAATATTGGTTTTTTTTTTTTTTTTTATGTTATACCCATTGATATCTAAAAGTATAATCTGATTAATCCGATTTGAAACTCACAGTCACATCTCACTAGACTAACTATTTATTGGTATCTTGAAATGTTCTAGAGAGAAAAAATTTGAATAGAGAGAGTTGGGAGAAAAAAATATTAAAATTTTCATTTTTCGATTCTTATGTGAATACAAAATTCAATCTTATATGCAAACATAAAATGGCAAAAAAAAAAACAACAATAATAATAAGTTACATCCGGCAACTCTATACAGTTCAGAAACTAGGAATAACAAACTTAACAAATGGCATATAATTAGAATTGTTTCTCCCAGAAACAATCAGAATCTTGCTTGAGAATTCAATAAATTTACCAACTGAAAATAATTGTGGCTAATTCTAACAGATTATTTTTGCTTTTTTTTATTCCCATTTCAAATAATTGTTTGCAGTGACTCTTGTTAATTTAGCTTCGATACAAAACCAAAACTCTTAACACCGACCACACATACATACAACAATTATTGTTTTCAGGTCAAAAATGAAAAGTGATGATTTACCATAAAAATTGTAATGTGACCAACAATAAAACTCGCAAACATTTTGGAAAGGGTCGACCGACATTTTTTTTTTGTATTCTCTTGCAAGAGTTATTTCACCAAAAGCAATCCCCAAACTCAAGAACTAAACCGAAATGGAGTCCCTTCTTTCATATTTGAACTCTTACCTCTCTTGGGATCTTGGCCATACTTGTGTGCTCCTATTGTATCTCACGGAGATACAGAGCAAGCAGATCTGCCAAGGGAGGAAGCGCACCACAGGTTGCGGGTGCATGGCCCTTAATGGGTCATCTACACCTTTAGCTGGTGAACTTCCCCACAAGACCTTAGGAGCCTTGGTTGACACGTATGGGCCTGTACTCACCATCAGGATGGGGAAGAAGTGGTCGGTAGCTGGGAGAGGGCCACAGAGTGCCTCACAACCTATGATTTATCTGCCTTCACTCATCCCAAAAGAATTGCTGTAGAAATATTGGGCCACAACTGAGTGTCAGTGTTGCCCGATATGGTCCATACTGTTGTGAAGTCTGCAAGATAATCAGCCTAGAGCTCATGTCTAATCGAAGGCAAGAGTTTGCTCAAACATGTTAGAATTTCTGAAATATGAGAATCAATGAAAGAAACAAGCAATGGAACAATGATAAAAACAAATAAGGCCATACATTGGTGGAGACGAAAAAACGGTTCTCCAACTCAAATCTTAACGTGATCTAAGGATGGTTGCTGGAAAGCGATACTTTGAAGCAACTTCCACAATGCACAGAGAAGAGGTGCGCAGGTACCAAAGTACTATGAGAGTACACTTCCACTTATTGACGCAATTTGTACTGGCAGACACCATCCCTTTCTGGGATGGCTGGACTTGGTAGGGCATGTGCAAGCAATGAAGCAAACTGCAAAACGATTAGATTGCACAACTAGAAGGTGGTTAGATGAGAACTATTCAATGAGCAAGATTCCATGGATGTGCTGATTTTAACTCTTGAAGATGCAAACCTTGCAGGCTACGACATCAAAACTGTTAATAAAGCCACCTGTATGGTAGAACGAAGCCAGGCTGCAGTTTGTTACCCCATTTTGACATTTATTGTCAGCTTCCAAAATCTGATCGATTTGATTATGCAGAGACTGATTGCAGGCAGCAACAAAACTACCCCAGATGGACCACTAGGTGGACCATGAGAATTCTCTGACTGCATCATAGGTGCATATTATGTGTCAAGAGGAACAATCGGATGACAAACCATTGGAAGATCCAGCATGACCCAAATGTATGGTCTGACCCATTAAACTTCCAGCCAGAGAGGTTCCTCACAACGCACATAGATATCGCTGTGAAGGGGTGACACTTTCAACTGACCCCATTTTGTGCAGGTAGAAAATCATACCGGGAATAACCTTAGCTCTTCAAATGCTACACCTGACACTGGCTTCTTTGCTTCAACTATGTGAACTCTCAGCTCCATCAGATGCACTTGTTGACACGAGCAGTCTAATTAATGCAAAAGCCACCCCACTCAAAGTGTTTCTTGCTCCACGGCTGCCTCCTCATCTCTACAAATAAGGTTATAGAGGGGAAGACACTAGGACAAAAGATGAAGAACTTGAAGTAAAGCGTAAGAAGCAATGAGGATCTACTAATAGATCTCTGTATTGATGCTGTATTTTCATTTAAGCTGACAATGCCAATGGTGATAGTTTCCTCCTGAAGAACAACAAAATCCAAGAAAGTAAATGAACAAGAACAGTTTACACCTCTCAAATGGAATCAGCAATCCTTGGCATTTCTTTCTTCCTATAGCCCCCACTAATCCTTCATGCTGGCAAAAGTGATAGCTTCTCACAAGCAATCAAATGACCTCTTGGTCCACTGATCTACCATACAACCTAAAAACGATGAAAGTCAAGGCAGATAAAACAAATCACAATGCTAATGTCAGCTGTCAATACCAAGCCTTCAGCTTGGCTATCATCCACTAGATCCAGAAATTTAGCCATTTATAGTTATCTAGCAACAAGGCAATCAGGAAGTATATCGTGCATAAATGTCATGAATACATAAGACAATTCAACAACCAACAGTTGCATGACCCCAACTATTGAATCCTCCTGCCACAGCTCAGCAATGGCAAGGCATAGGAAAATTGGAGAACAGAGAGGTCCTACAAAGTTTACCAGGAGAAAGATCATCTCATTTCAAATTCTGTGGCTTATCCAGAAAAGCGAATTCCATTTAGAAATTAGATCAAGTGTATTTCAACCTCTTGGGGTACTTAAATAAAAAATCGTCGAAAGTTGAAGTAAGGCAGATCTATTCCAACATCTTTGTACCTTGCTGTTTGATGTCATCAAACTCCTAATTTGGTAGGCACAGGGATAGAAAAGAATGTTCCCCAAATGGAAAGAGTAATTATGTCTTCCCTTGTGTGAACAATAGCATGCACCATGAAAAGAGAAATATATGCTGAGAATAGAAGACAATAACCTACGTGCATTCCTTGTGATCCTTGAAAATCATATAGATGCTGGAAAAGTTATAGTATGCACAAACATATACAACTTTATATTCATTGATCCAAAAGCTACAGGAGGTCAAAGTTGAAAAATCAGTTGCACCTCCACTCCATAGAGAACCAGAAAACTGAAAAGCTATTACAAAGAGAAAAGCTAATCTGGCTAGCCTTAGAACTGGAGTTGTCAAGCACTTCCATGAATCGGCAACCAAAATAGGCGCATATTTTCCAGCCAGAAAGGCAAATTACTCAAACAATGAGAAACCATCAAGACGGGGAGTAAAAAATTCAGACAGTAGTGGAAAAAATACAAAGCAATTGTGCAAATTTAAGATATTAGAAACTCAGTGGAGGGCCTGGGAACCTTCATAATGAGTTACCTACATATGAGATATTCAGCAACCATGCAACAGCCAAGAAACTTGTGTCTATCTGAAATCAAGAGAAAAAAAGTGACCTAGGTCAGTCCATGCTGATATGGCTTGGTCCAATCCAAATACATGAAAATAAAAAATAGCTTTTTGTTGAAAGCAAGTATAGAAAAGAAAAGAAATAACAAGTAATAAAATAGAATATTTCATGTGTAAAAATTTGAAAAGATATTTGTATGATATGCATTTTTGTTAGTCCAAGAAATATGGGAGATTGTGTGAAAATTACCGGCTCGATAGAGTTCTCAAGGAGAGGGTACCCCGAGAAGAGTAGGACAGGGTAGCCCCAAAAGAGACTTACTGAAATAGGATGTGGGTCGGCTGCAGGTAACTACTCTTGGGGTTAGGTTGCTAGTAAGAAGTATCATTTATGTAGTAAAATCATGCGTCAGCATTAGGTTTAAGTAATGGTGTAGTCAGGTAAAGTTTTCGGTATTTGATTGTAATGGTTGATTGAATGAATAAAATAGTAGTAGGGGAGGTTGGTCGAACTGTTTAAAATATTGTCCATTTGATTGCTTCGTTTGGTTTCACTCTGCATGCATGCTATTTATAGCCAAACAATTTTCTCTAGCACATGTAAATTAAGTCAATTTGGTCGATGCCGCAAGAATCAAGGGATCAAAAGAGGAAATTCCCACAAAAAATGGAGGAAAAAGAGAGAGAGCAGACTGGCACCTGAACACGTAATGACAGAAGCAAAGATCATTTTCACCTGTACTAAAAAACAGAGAAATTGTTGAGAGTGGGATTTGAACCCACGCCCTTTCGGACCAGAACCTTAATCTGGCGCCTTAGACCAACTCGGCCATCTCAACAACATGCTGGCTGTTGTTGTCTAGAATAAAATTAAAAGTTAGCAACACCTGCTTGGTAGTGCAATTTTTCGATTCCACAAAAAACTTATTAGATTCTTCAGAGCAGCAAATTTTCCCAATTTTTAAACGGTTTCTAATCCAAGAAAAGAATACCAAATTTAGACAGATCATCGCCGGGGACCGGATGAGGTCTCTGATGAATGTGCTGACACCATAATTTAACAGAGGATGCAATGCCTACAGAAACCCATATTGAACCAGGAGAGACAGAGAGAGGGAGAGCACCTTGGAACGCGAAGAACCCCTTGGTTGAATTAGGGTTTGAATCCCGAATTGCATCGGTGTTCACTTTTTCCCTCCAGATGCCTCCTGCAGACTCGGGGTCCAAACCCTAACTTATACAAAGACTAATCAATATTCAACATCTCATGTGTTGTTATATAAACCCAGAATACGGTACGAGAGAGAGAGAGAGAGAGCAGAGAGTGAATCAGAACTCTTTAATGGTCGAAAAGGCGAGTCTTCAAATCCAAGCGTGGAACAAAGAGGATGCAACTTTGTGACGAAATCGATCCTAATTTTGGCAACGTCCATGAAACACAAATTAGATAATATTTTTTAATTTAAAATTTTAAATGTAACAATAAATCAAAATTTTTTAAAATTTTATAATACTTTTCAAATTTTAATTTAATTAAAAATAGAAATAAAAATAAATTGAATTTTTCAAACGACACTATTATGTAATGCTCGTAATTCATTTAATTATTTTATTAAGAGAAGTTAATAAAATAAGTTACGGTAATTATTTATAAATTAATGTAAGATTATTTTGGAATAATAGTAATTAGTTTTAAATTTTAGTTTAAAAGTAGTTAATTAAAATAAAAATTTGTAAACATGTTAGAATTTCTGAAGTGCGACAATTGATAGAAGAGATTTACCAGCTCTGCGACAACGGTACAGACAACTCCGGCCAAGTTTTGTTGGAGATAGCAACGGTTTTTCCTATGTGAATCTTAATGTGATTCTGAGGATGGTCACTGGGAAGCGGTGCTGCTTCAACAAATGACAGAGAAGAGGCACTAAGGTACTAAAATGCCATAAGGGGATATTTCCGTTTGGCAGGGCAATTTGTGCTAGCTGACACTATTCCTGCAAAAGCAATGAAGCAAACTGCAAAAGAACTGGATTCCATAGTTGGTCGGTGGTTGGAAGAACACTATCGAAAGAGACAATCGGGTAAGGCCATGGATGAGCAAGATTTCATTGATGTACTAATTTCGACTCTTGAAAATGCCAACCAAGCTGGTTATGACATCAAAACTGTCAACAAAAGCCATGTCTGGTATGCCACGAGAAAATCAAATCCACTTCTTTTTTTGCCATTTTCGGCGGGGATGCTTCCAAAATCTGAAAATTGTCGGGTCATTTTCATTTTGCAGGCACCTATCAGTAGAGGAACCCACACTACCTCAGTTCAACTGCAATGGGTACTCACTCTGCTACTCAACAACCCCAATACACTGAAGAAGGCTCAAGAGGAGCTAGACACCCAAGTTGGAAAGGAAAGATTTATAGATGAATCAGACATTGCCAGACTGGTGTACCTGCAGGGCATTGTCAAGGAGTCACTGAGGTTATACCCAGCCGGGCCTCATGGGGGCAGCATGAATTCTTGGAGAACTTCACGGTAGGTGGGTATTATGTACCGAAAGGGACACGCATGGTGATGAACCTTTGGAAAATCCAATCTGATCCACGTGTATGGACTGACCTATTCAAGTTTCCGCTAGAGATTCCTCACAACCAACAAGGACGTTGATGTGAAAGGGCAGCACTTCCAACTACTCCCATTTGGCGGTCGCAGAAGGTCTTGCCCTCCAACAGCCTTTGCACTTCAGGTGCTACACCTAACAATGGCTAATTTGCTTCAAGCATTTAATCTCTCCATCAAATTCACCTGTTGGCATGAGCGAGATATTTGGACTAGCAAATGCCAAGGCCACCCAACTTGTAGTTGTTGTTTTTCCACAGTCGCCGCCTCATCTCTATTGTTTGTAATGGAGGATCATAGATATAATTGTTCTGTAAGGCACTAGGACAGAAGACAGTGAAATAAAAAGTAAAAATTGTAATAATAAACCATCAGGATCTACTTATGATGCCATGTCATCACTGTTGTGCTGTAGTCCCTCGTGGCAATCAATCGAGAGCATTCACTTTAAATTAGGGAAAAGACTTCAGTATGTTTGGCAGGTTATGCACGGCCACATTTCTATTCATGCATATTATGAGAAAAAACAGCATATTCTGGTCTCTGTGATATGCATAAGGTTATCTTATAGATCTCTCTCTCTCTCTCTCTCTCTCTCCCCCCCTTATGGGGGGGGGGTATGCATGTATGTACTTGCATAAATCTGTATGAAGAGCATGTATTTGATAGCTTCCTTCAATAAAGTTTGTCCAAATCCTAGCAATGACACTAGTTTATTTATTAGTTGCATAGTTATCTTTATTGTGTAGCACTAAACCCACAGGAACAAAAAATAAAAAAAATAAAAACAACCGTAGGGACTATCTTGATCATTAAAAAGTAAATGTAACCAAGACAAAGAAAAAGGCAAAAAAATTAAATATGAGCCAATGCTGAGTCTGGTGCTCGAAGTTCCTCTGAGCCATGAAATTCATCAATATGGTAAGTTCATACTAAATTATAAGATACAAACAAGGCCACACCCCATGCTTAAAACAACTAAAATCCCACCAAGGAGAAAAACCCAAACAAGGAACATTGATGTGCGGAACATTTTTTTTAATTCCATTGAAGTCTCATTTCCATGTTTTAAGGGCATTGATAGGTTAACTACTGGCATCTTTGGAAATTAACTCTTTTCTTGAAAGTAGTATTCCTACAAATCACTCTGTTTTGTGGTGTGTCCAGAAGCCATATGGACCAGACTCGGGGAGCCCTGGGATTTATCCAGAAATCTAACATTTATAACTATATCTACACTGTGGTTGGTTCAAGTAGTTATTATATATATATATATGAGGAAATTCATGTAGAATGCATAGGACCGAATCTTGACACCCAACCATCCAATGTATGCCATCTACCTTTCATGAAAATTGGCTGCATAAACAATATGCCATATATTACACATGCCTCCTGAGGGTCATAGTGACACAAGCATATAAACCTGTCAGCCATTTAACACTTGCAACCACACTCGCACCTGCCAAGTTATGTGATACATAAATTAGTTATAGTATACAGTGGCACAGTGGATTCTTGATTGGGCTCAGATTTTTAGGTAATTTTGACACCTATACCGGTTGCTTAAAAAATTAGCCTAAGCTCAGATTCAAGCAATAAGTAAAATTGATCAGAACAAATGCTGATAACAAGCCAAAAGATGGCAGGGAACAAGATAAGAAACAGAATTGGGTAGGAAAATAATAAATTGAATCAACAATTCCACAGGTGTTTCAAATGGAGACGCATATGGGGACAGTGGGAAGTCAAAACAAAAGGGTATTCAATATATACTTGAATAGATTACCAACAATTAAGAGCCTTCCGTGAATTATGGAGCAAAGTCACAGCAAACAGAATATGTAAAATAATTATTCCTGGTCCAATGTACTGAAAACCATGACAGAGAAATAATTCGTTACCCTCACATCATAATATACCACAATCCGAGTAAATAGTCCATAATTTTCAGCAGAAGGCTTTTGAAAGCTTTGATGTTCAGCAAGAATCACCCATAGTATATGATAGCAGTCGGGTTAACAACAAACCAGAATATACCACAAGCCATGTAAAAGAATAGCAGCTTCGGCCTCGGAGTAAGGATACATGACGTGACCAACCTTATAATGAGAAAATGGTTAACAGAATAGCTATCGAAACAAATAAATCAGAGTAGACCAAATGAGCCCTAAATAGAGACACTTAATTATGTGGAAGCATGTGACGGAGATCGTGCACCTCATAAATCTAGGACATCATCTCATTTTGAAATCTGAAATGGCAGCAGTTTAACTGCCATGCCAAAAGTTAAAAGGGGCTAATGCATGATTAAGAAATGGTATATTCAACATAAACAATGAACAAGCCCTGGTACTCCAAAAAGGTCTGGGCAAGTCCTTATTGACTTAATGAAGTGGCGGTGCTTTCACTAATTATTAATGGTCACCAAGTGTTTCTTGACTACAGAAACAGACTGGAGTCCACCCAAAACTTTGATAATGTGCAAAATATTAAATTTGTTATTGATATTATAGTTTAATTTTGGATTAGTTAGTGCTTTAATCGGTGATTTTTATGATTTTTTATTTTTAGGGGATCGAAATTGAAAGATTGGATTAAAGTGGGCTTAAGAAAGCATTTTGAAATTTAATGATTCAAGATATCAATTTAGGCGTGCAAAGAAAATGAAAAAGTATCAAAAGAGTGAAAGATTTTTTAGTTTTAATTTAATATTTTATTTTTAGTAGAAATTTTACTTTAAATAAAATTGTTTATTTATGAGTTAAATTGTTTCCCGGATGAATTATTCATAATTCTTAGAATATAAGAATCTTTTTAAACCTAGAGTACCAAAAGAATGGCTCTCCTCACCTTGAGAAGCTCACGGCACTATTCGTATATATTCACAAGAGAAGAAGGCGGCTGCCGGGTTTTTTCCCCCTTTTCTTTAACAGCAAATTTTTTATTATTTCTTCTTTAATTTTCACTAAAGACTTACTGACTAGTTTTTCTTTTAATTCAAGAAGAATTTTCATTTAATTGTTTTTATTGTGAAATTATATATTTCATTTAATTTTTTATCCTTTTAATTTAAATATTTGTCGATTCTTGATTTATTTATATGAAATGTTGATATTGGTTAATCTAATAATTTAATTCAATATTAATTTTTTTATTACTATTCAAGATTTCAATGATCCGTAATTATCATAAATGAATATTATAAGTAATAACTAGATTATTTATGTTTATAAGTCTTTTACAGATATTCATGTTTAACCTAAGGAATCGATGGAATAAAATTAAATAATTGTGATTATCCTAATTATTTGAATTTTAGTTTAACTGTTTTCACATAACTTAATGCTATCATTATATTGATATGAAACGCTATCGTGTCCAATCGATTTATGATAAATTTTGATTGGATGTTGGGTTTGGAATTAATTTAGGAAAACGTAAAATTTATTACGGCTATTCTGATAAATTTAAAGTTAATTGTATGAATTGTAAGAATAAAATAATATTTTTTAACCTATGATTGGTGAAATAATCGAATGTGTGATCACTTGGATCAAAGGTTGGTACATTAAATTTCTTTTCTAATTTTTAGTATTTTTGCATAGTTGATTTGTCTTTTAATTTTAAGTTATTAATTTTTTATTGAAAATTTTATTTGATAAATCTTTCCGTTTTATTTTAACAATAATTAAGAAATTAAGTTAATTTAGTTTTCGTGGAATTCGATTCGGTATCACTATTGTTACAAGTTTATTTGCATCAGAAAAATCAGTAATAATTTGAGAATTTCAACAAATCCGTTCTAGACTTTGCGGACAAAATTATGAAAATTATGATTTTCAATCGTGGAAAAAACTCTCATAGGGAGAGCCCGATTCTACCAACTAGCATACAAGGACACTTTGTAACAATTATCAAGACAATGTACATCACAGTAAGCAATGCCTCCCCGCCAAAAAAATATATATAGCAAAGAAAAGGAAAACTTCTGCGGGAAGAGAGAATTAACATAAAACAGTGTCATAACAGCCAAAATATGTTTGACTCGATTAAAAAGTTAAAAAAAAAAAAAAAAAAAAATCCCATTTTCCTGCTCTCAATGGTAGTAACATAAAGCCAATCTCCAAAAACATTCACTTGTGCAATTTCACAAAACAATCTCGTCTTATACATCCAGCAAAAATAGATCCTTCCCATACCACAGCCACAGCTCAGAAAACCAAAATTTTTGAAACTACTCATATGGATTATTGAAAGCTAAACTCAGAGTTGCAACTTGCAAACCAGCCATAGCTGAAACAAGGCACCCAAAAGAACCGAGACATCCCAACACATGGTTCTATAGAAATATTAATATAAAAAACAAAGACTAGTAGAACCCAAAATATTGTCAATCCAATTCCGAAAAGAAATCCCAGAACTTTTGACTTACATGAAGAGATTCTTCATTCGTGCCAGTTCCCAGTCTTTCCTGAAGTCCTAAGATAATGAATCTGGAACAAGCAACACAGCCCACCAAAATTAAGTAGGAACCATCAGTTATCAAAGATGAAAAACATTAAATTGGTACCGAAAAAGGCAAGGATTTACTTACAATATTCTGGGCTGCAACCAATTTATGCACAATAGCTCCAGATCTTGCCACTTAGGTTTTCAGCACTCTTGAACAGCAATACTGCATTCAGCTTGCAAACTAATCATAAAAAACCACCAGATTGAACACCAAAGAGAAAGGAAAGAAATCAGAATGGGTACAGTAAAAAAAAATCAAATATAAGTCACTGACTAGAATGACACTTAGCAAAACTTGGCAAACCTTAAGTTATTACAATGCTTAACAGCACTCAAGCAAGATCCAACCGACAGAAAAAACCTATGCAAATGAAAAAGAAATTATCAAGATAATTTAACAATGCATGATAGAAACATCAACTACCAACCAGCTAAAGAAGCCCAACTCTCAGCCTTCCATACAGTAAAGCAGGGAAGGGACAAGAAGCCCTACCAAAAGAAACAGAAGAAAGATGATTCAATTTCAAATATTCTACTGCTAACCACATGAAGAAAATTCCAAAATAGAAGTTCTGAAACTTTCATGGAGCTCAAATTAAGAAATCGGATACATAAACTACAGTTCGGAGGATCTTATCCTAGCAGCTGAGGAGATTGCAGAGAGTTGTTGTGAGGCAGATCCAATCTTGCATCTTTGAACCTAGCGTGTATATTAACAGTAGAACCACAATTGAGATTCGCAATGCAAGGCTAACTTAAATCTCCCTTGCTAAGTAATTTATCCACTTGTGAAGAGACATTTATCAGTGAACATAGAAGACTCAAACCTCTTATAAAGCCAAGAGTTAAGAAGGAAATTTATTTTCCCAGTTTTGCTCAGCCTTAGGACTGGATATCACCAAAAATGACCAGAATTTTCAGCAAAAACTCCTAGCTTAAAAGCACAGAGTTCCTAGTAACATCAATAAGGCAGATCACAAGAAGATTATGAAATCATAAATCATGCATTAAACAATTCAAAGAGAAGCACAAAAACAATCAACTCTATCATCTCAATTAAGTTATTTCACAGGAACATAGTAGAGGCACTGAATCTACAAAACCTTGCAGCATCCCTACACCAACAACGAAATATTTACATAAACTTTGCCAGATTAATCTATCTATAATTCCTGACCGAGAGATTGGACAACATTGAAATTAATTAGCAGGGGCTGCAAAAATTTGGTACAAGAACATTTCAGATGCTTTTCTTAGTCAATATCTTTCTTGTATCTCAAGACAAAGTTATCGCACATGCCCATGTTAAGACCAGCAGAAATCATGTAAAATAAATAGCCAATTTATCCAACTGCGAACACATACAATCAAGGAGTTGAGACTAGTAAAATTCAGTGTCAATAACCTGTCCAAAAAACCGATTGGCAATTGTCTCCTTGATTAATGGCAGCAATACAATCAAATTCATTATCATGAGATCATACCACAAACTAGTGGCACTGGTCCTTTTTTGGGGGGGGTAGTCTAAAGGATTGTGGGGCTGGCCAACATATTAACGTCACCTCGTAAAAGGCAAAATTGCCCCCACAGAGGATGGGCAATTTTTGGATATGCAGTTAAACGCCTAACAACACCCAAATCCAGTAAATTCGGGTGGAAGCTTGAGCAAATGTCTAGGCCAAAATTGAACACGTTTCACGAGAATAACAGTCAGGATTCGCCAAACAAGATGATTTCAGTGCAACCAGAGAAAGGGCAAGAGAATATTAGACCCATGACAAAAAATCAAAATTTAGAAAATATTAAATAAAATAAAGAAAAAAAAAGAAAAAATAACCACAGCTTAACCCTAATTTATGGGTTTCTTGCAACACAGAAAACTTAATGCTCAACACCAAAGAAAGAAAAAATATTTCAAAGATTAGAAAGATTATTTTCAACAGAAATTATATACAAACAAGAATCTAAAAATTCACCGTGTAGTAGTTTTGGACTTTGCTGTTCTATGGTTCACCTAAAACCAAGAAGCGGGGCGGCCTTTCATCCCTGAAATTACAACGACAAAGTAGCAAAGAGAGAGAGGAGAACGACCAAAAAACCGCAAAACATAAAACGTTAAAGATAATCAACGGAAAATGGATCAGAAGCCTGAGAAAAACATGCGGTTCTTGTCCTTGGTTGTAACTTGAAGGCTTCCATGGATCAGAGCGGCTTGAATCTGCAAAATTAGGGTTGGCTAGAAACGGTAATCAACGGCTACTCAGTTTTTCGAAAAAAACTAGAGCGCGCGGAGAGAGAGGAGAGAGAAATGGGTACCCAACAAATGAATTTCAGGAGCCATCGCATCAGGCATTTGAAAGAGAGGGAAAAAAAAAATAATAATAATAATAAAATAAACAGCCGTTTAAGTTTCCATAAAATTCAGGCAAAACTATATTATACGAAATTACCAAATTAACCCTTAACGGCTCTAATTGCTTTATATTACAAATTCAAAATTTCACAGACGTATTTATATAATTTTATCGGGTAAAATAACATTTGAATGACCTTTTTAACATTTTATTTTTCAATGCTTTGAGAATTTTAAAAATACTTTTAAATCTAAAAAATCAAAATTTAGTAAAAGCATCAAAATATTTGTGATTTGAAACTATATTAATATAGTTTATAACAATACTTTTAATATTATAAATTGAATTCCAATAGTCGATTTACTTTTATTTTTCTAAGTAACAAAATAGAAAGAGAAGAAAAATACTATCACAGCTATTTGCTCTTGTTTTAGAATGTTCAATGAATACCCTAATTATGGATCACAATCTGAAAAATGAAAACCCTAATAAACAATACATCCTCCTTATAAGTATTATACATTATCATGCGCAACGTAGTCAATTGTTGTGGATAGGCCTGACATGACATGTAGGGGAGAAATCAGAATTTTGCCCAGGAGGAGCTACCCCAATTCTTACTAATCACTTCGAATCAGCCATATGCCGAAAAATCTATTGGGACTGCTTCCCTCATAGGTATAAAAACTATACTAGTACTAATGGACTTGTAAGGTCCAAACAAAAACTGCAATCGTTGATGTTTCAGACAAAGTGGAAGACAATGAATACAATACAATGCAAAAAAAAAAGTCTCTTAAATTCCCCTATCACCAAGTGTGGAATTAAGAACTCAATCATATTTGCTCAATCTCAAACACCACCATGCTTGGAACAAAAAATCTTGTATTACATATATGGCGGCTTTATAGGTTTGCACGGTAAATTACTTTTTGTTTCATAACGAAGAATTACTGCCCCCCCTTGATCTTTTGTAATTATGCCTGGAAGTCGAGCCCCACTCCATAGCTTCCGCTACAGCTTTTTGCCGTGCTTTTGCTTTTTCTTCATCAGCTTGGCTTTCTTTTGGTGGTGGCGGGGAAGTACTATCATGGGTTGGAACCTCGCTCTCGCTTTCAGGCTGTACTGGGAGGAAACTGAGTGCGGTTACCACATCACTCATCAATGGACGCATTGATGCTTCTTCGTTTATACACATGTGTGCTACAGCCACAGCTTGATTTAGTCCTCTTGCAGGGAAGTTACCTTTGAGAATTGGGTCCGCCAATTCGAAGTACCTACTTGGATCCCTAAGCATTGGCTCTGCCTGTTTGGGACAATCAGGGCAAACAATTAATACTAGCATTGTTCGCATTGCCTGCTTGCCCTTTTAAAGAGTTAAGAATCTTACCCATGAAACTAGATTCTGCTCCTCAGGTCGCTTTAAGGTGTCAATGGCTCTGCGTCCCGTGATCAACTCTAACATTACAACACCAAAGCTGTACACATCAGACTTGACAGTAAGCTGACCTGTCCTTTGGTACTCAGGTGCACAATAGCCATATGTCCCCATTACTCGTGAAGAGACATGCGAATTGTCCCCAACAGGACCAAGCTTGGCTAGACCAAAATCAGAGAGCTTTGCATTGAACTCTTTGTCCAGCAATATGTTAGAAGATTTCAAATCGCGGTATATAACAGGAGGATTGGCTTTATCATGCAGATACTCCAAGCCTTTTGCAGCACCTAAAGCTATCTTCATTCTTGTAAACCAATCCAAGGGCTTTTGATGGGGCGAAAGATCTGCAGAATTCCAATTATATGGATAGAGTTCACTAGAAAATCCAATTTGAAGGATCTAAAGAGTTTTGGCAAATAACAATGAACTGAGTAATCAAATACCACATGGGCACTGACAAATGATTATCAAAGAATTTATGCTTATGGCAGTATTGTATCTTGTCCAAAATAGAATATGATTGCCAAGAAAACATTATTTTGTAAGACAAATCCTAGGGAAGTGAATACGTGAAAATGAACATACCGAGTAGATGATCTTCCAAAGATCCGCCTGGCATATACTCATATACAAGCAGTCTCTGATCTCCATCAGCGCAATATCCAAGGAGATTAACAAGATTTGGATGGTGCAAGAGGCTTAACATCAATACCTCCACGAGGAACTCTTTATTTCCTTGTAATCCATTCCTATCAAGTTGCTTAACTGCGATAATCTGACCAGTTTTTTCAAGTTTTCCTTTGTAGACTCTTCCAAATCCACCTTCACCCACCAGACACTCTTGTCGAAAATTCTTTGTGGCTGTGGCCAGCTCGCGGAAAGTGAAAGTTTCTGCTGCAATATTTTTATTGCCGGCTTCTGTTGGGGCATTAGGTTTATCTGTGACATGGTTTTCTGCTGCAGACGGCTTTGATCTAGCAGTATTCTCTGCATATGGGACCATCATGTATTATCATCTGTTCTTTAGTGGTTAAGCTTCTAAGTTTTGTATGCCAGACTACAGGGTGTAGCAAGTCATATCTAGACATATGTCTTGAAGATTACTCACATTCACGTTCCTATTTTGCCTTTTTACAAAATTAACAAAAATGCGACCCCAACACTCGATTGCAATTTATGGCTGTTGGTATTTTAATAAGACTATGATGATAAACTTGTCCAGAATACTCAACATACAGTCAGTTTAGTAGAATTTGAAACCTGAAAATGAAAAAGATTACGTTGGGAGAACCATCTCTCTAAATAAACCTCCCGGAGGTGTTTGAACTGCATTTCTCGGAGTATAGCTCCGAATACCAGTGGTGATACCCAAAAAATAATAGTTGTAATCCAAATTAGATATTTTATAGCAAATGTGCACCTTAATAAACAAGATGCATAGTGATATTGGTGACACTCTACTCTTGAACAAGCATGTCATTGCTTTGCTCATTTCTTTCAATCGTCAAATTTTAATTGTGGGCCAATTTCGGGACCCTCCTCAGGGTTTTAACTAGTATGTGTAATATATACCTACTATAATGGGAAGGGCTTTAACATTATAGCATTATTTGATTGTATACGAAACTTGTTTTGATAATATTATTGATGAAAAGCATATCAATGAGATGGGGTTTTAACCAAATTTCTTAAGTGTGTTTTTTTTTTAAAGAAAAAACAAATTCTAAAAACACATCTTCTAATGTAAAAGAGGGAAAAGTATGGAAGAGACCTTCTTACCAAATTGGTCCTTCCAACCAATTTCCATTAGTGAAACCCCCCCCCCCCAAAAAAAAAAATCAAAACCCACGCAAAGGATGATCTTTTAATATGCCATGAGAGCATATTTACAAGAAATGATCAATAAGCATGGAGTTGCACATACCTTGGTGGGGAAGCTGATGATGATGCTGATGCTGATGCTGATGCTGGTGCTGGTGCGGGTGCTGGTGCTGGTGCTGGTGCTGGTGCTGCTGGTGCTGCTGCTGCTGGTTATAATGTTGTCTAGATGTGGGTTCGTTAACCTGATGAGGCCTACCATGACCATGAGTCATAGGAGGTGGAGACCTTTGTGCATGTTCTCCTCCTCTCCTTGTCTTGCTATTTATCCTCTTTGTTGCTTTCTTCTCATTTGATGAAAAACATGGAAGACAACTCATCTTTTTTCAGGCACCCTTAGCTCAAAATCCCAACAAAAAGAAAAGGAAAAAGATGGGAATTCAATTAAAAGAGATGAACAGATTGATCGTCAAAAATGATCTTGAATTTGGGCAGAAAAGAAATATAATCAGGAGATTGAAACATGAAGAGAGAGATTTTAAATCGAAGACGTCATGAACCACAAATTCCACGTTGAAGAACAAGAAACCCGTAGCCAACTTGAAAAAGGAAAACCGTAAAAATGGTTGAACTAGAATTTTCCACTTTTGCCCAAAAATTGGTTCGAGATGAACCACCACAAAACTAGAAAACCTTTTGAAGGGCCAAGGAGTCCGAGGACCAGCTCTATAAACGGAGAAAACAAACGAAAATGACCAAAAATTTGTTAGACCTTAAAAATGGTAAAAATTTAACGTAAACTACTTTTATTGGTACGTAAAAATAATAAAAAAATAAAGATAAATCTACCGTCATTTCTTTGAGAAATCAACCATGTTTGGAAAGAGATTGGGTTGTAACATTTGGGGGGTTAAAGTATCCGAAGAAAATGGAGAGAGAGAGAGAGAGAGCTGGTTTAGAAGAGAGACAACCTCGGAACGAGATTGTCTGGCAAGTTATCCTTTTTCCTGACTAACTACACGCGTATTTCGGCTGGAGGAGCAAACATTTGATATCACGCGATCAATGTTTTCTATCATGGGTGTGCCTTTTCTTCGTAAGAGCTCAATTTCGAAAATCACATGAAAGCTCAATTTATCCTGTTTTTTATCACCCGGAAAGTCATCACTTAGAATCACGAAAGGTTGCCCGAAACCAGTCTATTCGTTACAATTCTACTCCCACAAACTAATAATTCTGAATTCAAATCCTTATATATTAAAAAAAATCACGAAAATATACACATTTTTTTTAAATTTAAATATCAGAGCTTAATTTAAAAAAAAAAACAATAAGTACCACTCGGATATCCATAATTCACTGGAATTTATATGCTAATACCAATGGGCAGCTCATGCCAACGTCAATGATATTGGTCATTGTTTTTTTTTTTTAATTTTAAATACTCGGAGTTATTTTCATTTTAAAAAAGTATAGCTCTTTAACCCATTAATAAAAATTGCCTTATAAATGAATCCCTCCACAATGACAAAATTTTTGAATCAAGGATGCAATAAAATTATTTTATATTAAAGTGGTTTATTTCACATAAGTTTAGTTTATCAATTAATGTAACTGATAATTTCCTTCAAGGGAGTTTTGATAACTATTCGTTTGTTTATTAGTTATACAGAAGAAGATTATTCCCATGTGTGGGCTTATACGTATATGCAATGACTTCATCTTAAATTAAAAAAATAATAATAAGACGCTATACTCTTTTAATTATGAATTTTGGGTTTGAATTATAAGAATAAAAAAATGAGATTTTGAAGAGTTAATCTTTTAATGGGTTTCACAATATTTGAATCGGTTTAGTCGAGTAAAACCCAAATATTGATCGGTAAAAAAAAATTAAATCGAAAAAGTGGTTCATTTCCTTGTTATCCATGCCATGATGTGTCTGGACGAGGATTTATTACTTGTGTTGTTTCGAGAGGGTAATTTTTCTTGAACTATATTTAATAAAATTAGTCTCAATTAAGTTGTTTTTTGCCACTTTTATCTATAATTAGAACATTTATGTAGAGTTTGGTGTCATCAAGGCAAAAGTCTAGTCATTTAGTTGTTGATGTGGTGCTCCGTGAACACTGTTTGTATATCTTCCGTGATCCATTTATTGCACCCGTTGTAAAACTTATTTGATGGCACCTAACTGTATATCTCAAAATTCGAATTTTAAAAATAAAAAAATTATGATAAAAAATTTTCTCTCTAAAAAGGATTCGATAACAATTCATACTAGATTAATTAAAACATGACTTGAGACATATATTGATCAGTACCAAAAAAAAAAAAAAAAAATGATGAACCCTACCCAAGTGCTTACTTGCAGATTAGGTAGTCTAGCCTAATAGACCACTATCATGATATTTTAGTGAAATTTGTATCTTTCCAAAGAAAAAAAAAAAGAGTATAACTCTTAATTGATCAGAGATCGTATCTTTTTCTTTTTTTCACTTGATCGTTATTTGACTTTCGTTTGATTAATTTTGTTCGAATATTGTAAGTTCTATCCAGAGAATGACTTTTTCAAATCTTTTTTTTAATTCTCAAATATCATATTTGAGATTTTTAATTAAAAAATTAAAATATTTGATTACTCATCGTATTTTCGATTTACATTTTTTCGAGCAATCTTTACCCAAATTGTGCTTGCTTAATTGTGTTGATCAGCTGGAAATTCAATGGGCCTGGTCTGCACTCTACTCTCAAGCGATGAGGCCAAAGCCCATACTCATTTTGGGCCACCAA
Source organism: Dillenia suffruticosa (assembly GCA_033439265.1). Lineage (NCBI taxonomy): Eukaryota > Viridiplantae > Streptophyta > Magnoliopsida > Dilleniales > Dilleniaceae > Dillenia > Dillenia suffruticosa. The sequence continues at coordinate 21,784,979 of JAVTVX010000020.1, read as the reverse complement.
TCACCGAGCTCATCTAAAGATCAACAAAAGAGTTTACAGGGGGCCTGTTCTTGTTTTTCTCTTGAACTCCTCCCCTTTGTAAATGAAAATATAAATTTAGTGGGAAAGTCGTTGTATTTTATTTGTGAAGAAAAGGAGAAAAAATAACGGAACAAGAAAGTAGCAAGAGAAAGGAACAAAGCAATCACGAAGGCAATACAACAGCTTCATAAGTAGACACTGACAAAGGGTGTTTTTTCTCTTCCTCTTCCAAATGGTAGCAGACGCATCGAGCAGCAGTGAATCCACTACCACCGCAGGAGGAGAAGCAGTTTTGTGGGTACCTTCTTGAACCTCTAGCCCCAACTTTGCTAGTTTGTCGGCACAATTGTTCGCCTCTCTGAACACGTGCTCAATCCCATTAGCTCCCAACTCTTGAAGAAGGTCTCAGCACTCAAGGATCAAGTTCCTTCGCGGGTAGGTTATTGTACCTATTAATTAAAATCATGAATTTGATTTGTGATTTGGACACAGAGTCAATTATATTTAAAGACTTCTATTTTTGAAAAAGAGATTTCAATCAGATTGATTTGAATTAATTGAGATAAAACTTCAAACATCAATCGATGCAACAGGTCCAAGGGTGAAAAAAAAAATAATAATATGAATTTCTAGCGGTAGATTGAGATCCTCCGATGTTTGTCTTCGATTTGAGAATCTTTGTCTATCAACGACTAGATATTCAGAACATTCAAGACGTCACATCATTTGAATGTTAAAATTAAAATTATTTACTATAATTTTCAAACAATAAAATTAAAATTTTATGGATTTGTAAAGCATATTTTCTTAGTTAATGTCATATTTTTTAACTAAAAATATATATTTTTTTTATTTTTTATTTATAAAATCTCTAGGATATAGAAATAGATTACAAGAAACATATCACAATGATTTAAGAAACCAATCACACAATGAAAAATTCATAAAATCTGAAATAAAGTTTGTAAAACCATCAAACAAATTCCAAGTTGTATCACAAATCCAATTATTGCTCAGTTTCACTACTTTACACTTTCTGCAAATCTATTTCCCTTTCAAAGGCATCTCATAAAATACCCATTCTTTCTTTTCTCCAATAAGGGTTTTCCTCTGCCTCTTTGTCTTTGATGCCCCTTTGCTTTGTTCTTTTATCTTTACAGAAGGATGGGTTTTGTGTGTGTCTGTGTTGGGGGAGGGGGGGGGGGTTTAACCTGAAATCTCGCATGAATTTTTTTCGAGTCTAAACAATTTTCAGTCAAAAAGGCCACCGGAGGAGACTTAAATATGGCATGAATTGATCCGCGAGGAATGTACAGAGGGGGAATTAGTATGACAATCTCTCTTTTTTAACTAGAACCGGTGACAGAAGCAAGAGAAATAGCCATTAAGGAGGAGAGAGCTATTTCACTAAGATGAACCTCAAACATTACTGAAATAACTTGCAAAAAGTACGGCAATAGACTCTCTCCTTTTTTTCTTAATTTGATTTTAGTTCTTTTTACGTTATTTCGTTAACATTTTTATCATGGAACGTTATAATTTGACATAATATGGACAAAAGGACCAAAATTATAACTTCTTTCATAGTTGGGGGAGATCTCTATAAAAAAAAAAAAATTCAGGACCTGGTTGTATTTATTTCAAAGTTCGGAGGGCAAAACTGCATTTTCTCAAGGAAATAATAATAAAAAAAAGGAATCCCAAATGCCAAGAACATATTGTATTATAGAAATTCCTTACACCAGTGCTGGCTTCTCTACTTTATTCTGTTTGCATGTTTGCATATACTCAATAAGTCCCCTGATGTAAATCTAACATCTCTTACTTTTTAAGAAACAGGGACCTGCAGTCTCACACCAGCATCACAATGTCCCATGATGGTGCAGACGAAATAATTAGTCCCCCTTTTCAGTGCGATTTTATCGTATCCACTCGTTGAAGGTTTTGTGTCTGGCGGAATTTTGCAGGTATTGTAGGTGTCTGCATCCACAATAGCCACATTGTGGAGCTGGTTATCATACTTGAATACTGCACAAGCAAGCACGAGCATATCAGCTATAAGTCGAGGAATTCACATGGTAGAGAATAGCAACTTATGAATAATGAGTTTTCTTATCTTACTCAGATTATCGCCAAGTTTGAATGTTTTCCCTTTTTCCCAACCTTCGCTAGTGAAAGTCCAGCCATCAGCACCCCCAACAATATAATCAGTCGCTTGAGCAGTCTTCAAATGCAATGTTAGAGATACAAGAAGAAAGGTGGACACTGCAAGAGCTTTGGTTGCACTCCATCTACCCTGGGAAGCCATTATATGATTTCAGACAAGATGCAAACTCAAATTTCCATGATTTAAAATGAGGTTCGTCCTTGAAATATTTATAGGAAAGCAATTACTTATTGTGTTCATTGGTCCTTCCTCGCTGGAGCACAAGATTACAAGAAAAGTATTAATGATGAAGTGTCTATTCCATTCCATACAAGGTAATATTATGTCCCTCCTAAGGAAAGTGTTTATGATGAAACCAAAAATGGATGTTTCCGACTGCATCTTTATAAATGGAAGGGAGTACTGAACTGGTAGGCTTCTTCAATTATTTACTCTTTATAGAAGCTCTTCAGATTTAATACATAAATGAAATATGTATCATGGACGAAAGCATTAATGGATGATAAGATAGAAATCGGGGAAAGACCTTCCAAGGGATATCATCCATTCAAGGGCCTCTTTTCCTTTTTGTAAGGATGAGAGTGGTGTGAGTATCACGTTAGTCATCCTTACAAGAAACTTGATCTGGTTAATTACCAGCATAAGTCCTGTAAAATATTAGGATGGATTACACCAGATATCCCATTACAACCAGAAAAATACTGATAGCCACCACCTTACATGAGCAAAAGGCTAAAAGTAGAAACACAAAAAGTAATCCCCTAAATCATCCTCAAGAATGGTGGCTAGACTATCAGAGAGAAGCTAATAAGCAAAAGACGATCATTATTATTGAGATCATTATATTTTCCTTGGTCCATTTATAACTTCACATTTCTTAGAGATAGACGATTGCTAGCCAAAGGCAGAAGGGCTTTCCAATCTTCCTTCTTAGTCAATCCTTCAGTTCGCAGATTGCTTAATTTCTCCTGACCTTCAACTATCATGATGCATGCCTTGCACAGAAAAAAAAAAAAAAAAGATAATTGTTTGCTATTCTGGTTTGTAATATTCTGGCAAAAAAGAAACCACTGGATCCAACTTATTATCCTTTTCTCAATCCTTGGAGCATGAATTGTCACCACAGTAGTTGGATTAGAAAGTCCCAAACTTTCTTATGTGCAAGTAGGGGGAGCATCTAAGGGTTGATTCCTGTCTCTGAATTAGGTTGGTGATTGTAAATCAAGCAGTCTTCTACTGTTGACCGAATTCATCCATGACCCTAGATCTCATACGTTCATAATCAACTTATTATCCTCTTCTCAATCCTTGGAGCATGAATTGTCACCATAGTAGTTTGGATTAGAAAGTCCCAAACTTCCTTATGTGCCTACGACTGCAAGTACGGGGAGCATCTAAAGGTTGATTTCTGTCTCTGAATTAGGTTAGTGATTGTACATCAACCAGAGTCTTCTACTGTTGACTGAATTCATCCATGGCCCTAGATCTCGTAAGTTCATAATCCTAGAAAAAGCCTGGGATAGAAGTGGGAAATCTTCAAAATATACAAATTTGGCTTCTGCTTATCTTACCCATCTCTGCTGCTTCTACGAGTACCCTTTTCATAGGTTTGCTGTGCTGGTAGTAGTCAGATGAGATTTCGATGGTGAGCTAGATTAAAGGAGCTGCCAGTTGAAGTAGGAGCCTACCTTGAGCCCTAGATTTGGGAAAAAAGATTATATGATTGCAATAATTTGAACGGGGGCACAGTAATCCTCGAATTAATTTCACAATGACTAGATTTGTTATTATCATAGAATTTCCTTTTATGATTATCTCGGAGGGAAAGGAACATGGATTTCTAGAGGATGGATAGATTACACTTTGTTCTTTTTTTTTTTTTCCTCTATTTATAAATTGCAGATGGATAGATTCCCTCAATCCATCTTTTTTTGTTGACCAAGAAAAGCTTTCAGTAATCGTCTCTTCTTGTTGATAAATAATTAAAACTGCCAGTTCTCTTTCTACATTTAAAATTGTACATGATTGCATCCACTTGATACCTTTTTGCTTTGCTTGCGTTCCTTATGAAAAATAAATTCCTTCTTATTGATGTAAAATGGTTTTATGTACTATAAAATAATATACACAAGAAAAGGTGTTTGAGTGAATTATTACCATGTTCTTCTTGAGATTACTCAGAAAAGATAAATGTATAACCCAGAATGCGCACCCCTTAAGCATCTGAGGGACAATGAAGTTAGATCTCATTTTATGCCGCATATGATGCTTTTAACTTGGAGAACTGTCATCTATTTGCTGATCCTGCTAAGGCCTGGCTCTCCCTTAATATCATTCTCTCTCCTCCAAAATCCTCTTGCTTTGTATACTTCATACCACATCCCAGCTGCTGCATAAACATTAGAAATTGTTATGTAAGTAGCAGAAACATTTTGATTCTTTTCTAGCAAATGTCTGGCGACCATTCTGCCCATCTCCATGTTGCCATGCAGCCAACACGCCCCTAGAAGGGCAGTCCAAACAGTGCCACTAGAAAAACCATTACTCATTTCTTTGTCTCCAATTTCTTCCAATAAATCCCATGCTTCCTCTGTCATTCCAAATCGTCCTAACATATCAACCAAACACGTGTAGTGATCTTCCCTTGGAACTATTCCATAGTTCTCCCACATGAGTGTAAAGTAATGCAAACCCTGACCAACAAGGCCACAATGACTACAAGCAGCTAAGATAGACACAAATGTCACTTCATTTGGTTCTATTCCCATGGCTGTCATCTCATGAAAAATCTCAAGTGCACGAGAACCCTCCCCATTGATAGCATAACCCAGTATGATTGATGTGTAAGAATAAACATTTTTCCCCAAAATAAGACCGAATACAATTTGCGCATATCTCAAACTACCGCATTTAGAATACATATCCACCAGAGATGTTCCAATAACCACATCATAAGTACCGCAACTCATTGCTGATCGCATGAACTTGGCATGAATTTGTTTCCCCCTCTCTTGATCAGTTAAGTGACTACATGCCTCAATACCAGCCACAAAAGTATAGCAATTTCCTTCTACGCTGAACCCATCCTCACCAGCATACATCCTAGCCAACAATTCCAATCCATGTTGTGGCATATCATTTTGCACATACCCTGAAATCATGCTTGTCCATGTAACTACATCTCTCTCTACCATGCTATCAAACAAACTACAGGCCTCTTCCACCATACCATTGAAAAGATAACCAGAAATCATTGAATTTGCAATGGCTACATGTTCCTCAAGAAACCAACTATCAAAAACTTTTCTAGCATCAGCAGCTCTACCACATTTGCAATACATATTGATTAAAGCACTTCCTATAATTATATGATCCTCCTCCAGTAAAACATGCAAACCAATCATAGTAGCAAAAAGGCCATGAACTTGCCTCCCAACATTTAACAAGGACAACTTTGCACAGCAAGTCAGGATAGGCACAGTTACAGTATGATCCACCTCAAAAGTTGTTGCAACATTACTCTGGAATGAAACATACTTCATAGCATCATGGTATTTCTGATTTACAACATAACCCCGGATCCTCATGAGCTTCGAAACAATATTCTCTTTCAGCTCACTCAACACCTTCTCAGCACAGGATACTTCACCACACTGAAAATACATGTTACACACAGCATTGACGCAATTCAATTCTATTCCAGTAACAATGAGATAACTATGTAGCTGCTTACCCAAGACCAAATCACGAGACCAACCACAACCGACCAATGCAGTTGCAATACTAAATTCATCGGGCACAAGAAACTCACAACACTTCATCCTATAAAACAACTCCAACCCTTGAACCTCCATGCCGTTTTGAACATACCCATCAATCATTGCGTTCCAAGTAACCAAATTTCTCTGCCCCATTTCATCAAACAACTTAAGTGAACAATCCACAAAACCCCACTTAGAGTACGTATCAAGTAATGAAGTTCCAACGACAACATAGTTAGGCAAAAATCCCCGTTTTATGACATGGGTATGGATTGTTTTGCCAAATTGAATGAGGGTTTTGGTGGAAGCAGCACAGGCTTTAGCTATAGTGGCGTAAATGAAGTGATTGGGCCTCTGTGTTTGGTGGGTCATTTGAGTGAACAGGTGAAGGGCAGCTTCGGATTTGTTGGAGCGAGTGTAGGCTGTGATGAGTGAGCTCCATAGGACCGTGTCTTTGGAAGGAACTTGATTGAAGAGTTTGTGGGCGTGGGTTAGTGAATTTGGTGTCTCTGAGGAAATGTAGTCGTTGAGGAGCTGAGTGGCATATTTTGGATTCTTGTCTAGACCTAGTTTTACAAGGCGGGCATGCCTGTTCATTCATGCTCCTCCTCAAGCGCGCGCTTAGACAATTGTGTGTATATTTGCTTAGATTAATATGATTAATAAAACAGTGGATCCAAAAATGAGTTACTACCGGAAAAGTTTCACCGAAAACCCTAAACTTTTGGGCAGATCTCACCAAGGGTTGCCTAAATTTCTCTCGACTGTTGGGTTGATTTCCATACCAAATATTGTCGACATAATAAAATTTGGATTTATTTTTATAAAATAATTGACTTCTATTTCAGCAAATTTGTATTTTTTATTAAAAATTTTATTTAATTAAAAATTATTATAAGTAATATAAAATAAGGAAAAACTCCTCGGTTGATTTTCGATACCAAATATTATGAAAATAATAATAATTTAGATTTATTGTATAAAAAATAGGATCTACTTCCACAATTTCATATTTCCAATTAAAAAATTTTATTTAAATTAAAAGTTATTACAAGTAAAATAAAATAAAAACAACTTAATTTTTATGAACAGCACCTTAATCTTTTGAAAATTTGATTGTGAAAGTTAATTCGACATTTTTATTTCATTATGGTACAAACAACACCTAATTGGTTTGATGTCTTATTACTAATATTTCTTAAAAAATCAATATCCAATTTGAATTTTACGTACGACAGATAAGATATTTAATTCAAATATTGTGTATGATAAAAACATATAAACTCGATTCAAAACAAAATAATTATCAAATACTGATAGTTTATAATAAAATAATAGCACAATCGGTGGGCTTAATTTTTTGTTGTTGGTGCAAATCTCGTCCAAAGCTTAGCAACTTTACCACCAATTACCAAGTGTCTGGCTGCAAAATTTATAAAATATAGAGTATATAAATAAGCCTTACTCATAAATAAAGAAGCTGTGGCCTCAACACGTTTGATCCAGAAGCATTGTTTTCATTGAATATGCAGACAAGTGAGGCTAAGAATAAATACAACAGAAATAACTCAGGGAATCAAATTTTTACCCAATTTAAGAGAAAGACCTACTAACAGCTACCATCTAAGTGACGCATCCACCTCAAATGTGGAGTCTGTCAAAATTATCTCTTGAATTCTCAGCCTTTGGGTGGTCAAGGCACTCGAATTTGATCCTAAAATGTACTGGTTTTACAAACACAAGCTCATCCAAATCCACATTTGTGTTCAACAATAATTGGATGAAAGAATCATGTCTGACATTGCCACTTCTTCGATGCCCCAAAACATCAGCTATCCTTTCAGAATTTTTCTGCTGATTGCTTTCACAAGAGTTTGAATTTCCTTTCAGTCTCAATTACAAGGCCGCGTAGATTATGACCTGGCCATGAGAACAATTGTGTCATTATGCTCCGATGTTTGCCATTGCCCAGGGTAGCTTGGGAATGTTCAAAACTAAATTTAAAAGTTCAATAAGAAGGTAAATTCTTTATAGTTTATTCAGTTTCCTGCTTGTGTCCACCCTCAATTAGTAGGAAAAATAATTGCTAAATTAACCAGAATACAAGTGTCCCATAGAACTCCAGTGGAAATAATTCGAAAGACTGTTTTGGTTGACAAAAGAGGAGAAATGCTTTCATCCCGAAAATCTTACCAATCCACGGTGGAATTTGTTTTAAAGAATTTTTTGCTTGATCATTTTTGGGGGGGGGGTTTCCTCCTGAAAATCTGACCAATCTCTTTTTGCTGGTTTTAAAGAATATATATATATATTTTTATTATGCTAAGATGCAGAATTGGAAGAAGATATACACCTAAAGCTGTAATCTCATGCTGGCTGGAGTTTAAGGTATTGGAGGTCTTGTCAAAGTATATACCCCAAGAAAATCACACTCCCTCCATCACAGCATCGTGAGTAAGAGGCCAGATTTTTGACGCAGCATTGCCATTTCTTTTTTTTTTTATTTTTTTCCCCACAGTAATAAGACCACCAGAATACTAGTACTTATAATACACCAAACACTCAAAGCAATAGTCAATGCACAACTTGTGAGAGTTTGACAAGAATGGTTATGAGCTTAATTAAACTCGGGGTTAAGTGCTCAATCTTTTATGGTTCTCATGACCACTGGGGAACAGGATCCGGAAATATAATGGTACAGACAAACATGCAATGTCGAGTCATCATATAGTTAGCTCTCTTTAAAGCCCCTTTTTCACATTTTTATTGAATAAAATTGCAAATATATATCATTTCACAGGATTAGTTTTAGGAAAGCTAGATTAAATACAGTCTACTAATGAAGCAAGTGAGCTACAACAATACCTGGGGAGAAAAGTTACTCCCAGAAACACTAATGGACATGTGGTTCGCCAGTAAAGTCGGTTTGATTTGAGCTGCCATTATTTTAGGAAACTAGCATCATCATTGTGCAGCACCTTCAGTTCTTGAATGATTATATAACACCACGAAACAACCACATAACTAAATGCACGACCACAACTTTGCACAATTGTACACATAACACTGATATCACTAACATAAGCAATCTAAAATACAAATTAAATAGAACTACTAAAGCCAATCTCATACAATGAACCTGGATACATGATAGGCAACAATAAATAAATGGCTAAGCCTGAGACAAGAAAAGGAGACACTATATCTCATAAGATTTGACACAATGAAAACAAAAATTATTAAGGCTTCTTATATGTGAGGAAGAATAATATCTGGCAGAGGAAACAGAGCTAACTATTTTGGGTAAGAAAGGAAATAAAGCAGTGACATATTCAGAAAAATTATACAATGTTATAAAACTTTTCAATCAGGTATGAAAATATTACATATAGTAACAAGATGAGAGAAGTAAGAGTCTAATAGTTAATATGCAAGTAAGAGTCTATTGGTTATTATGCTTAGCCATACATATAACATCTCCAAATGTTACAACCTTAAAAAATAAGGTCAGAACTTTGGTGTTCTTTAAAATAATGCTATTAGGGAGACTTATCACAAATACCTTGTCAAGGCTTGTCCTCTTAAACTCCTTTCTTAAAACTTTGCATGCCTAACGCTGCCTTATTTTCTTTCACAGGATGTACAAAAGAAGACCTTTGGGAAGTACAGGGTGTAGAATAAAATCCATCAGGATAGATGTGATGCTCATGAGCAATCAATTAGCTAAGGCAAGTGTTAAATCTCTGCTGCCTATTGATACAAAATTGTTATGAAACCATTTAAAACTTTTGTAGAACTTCAACCCATTTCCAGGATTTTACACTTGAAACCTATAATATAAAATAGCAAATTTAACAACCTTGGGTGGCAGAGACCTGTATGCAACGAACCTTAAGTTGGATGAGTAGGGAGGATAGAGGTTCCAATTTAGCTAGGTATTGTGAGGCCCACAATTTGTATTTTTCTATTTCCCATATAGACAGGAGTTCAGAAACTAGAATTTCATAGTTGGCCACCATATCACCATCCTTTAATTATATCAAATCACAAATTTCCGTTGAAAAATATGGACCTTTATATATAATAGGGTTTCCCCAGCATGACTGGGATAGTTCACCTGATACTTATGACTTTGTTGGCCATTTATGCATAAAGAAAATTTGTGATTTTTTTTTTTTTTTGCATCAGCAATCAAGTTTTCAACATAGGTCCTCTCATCTAATTCATTTAATTATATTAAATCGTAAATTTCTGTTGAAAAATATGGACCTTTATATATGATAGGGTTTCCCCAGCATCACTGGGAAAGTTCAATAATATATTTAAAAGACAGAAGCAATAAAAGAACAGCAAAATATAAAATAAATTGTGCTTAGGCTTACTAGACGAGCTTCAAGGATTAACAAAAACGTCTCAGCAAGTCTGAAGAGCGAAAGCAGATTGATTTTTGAGCAGAAAAACACCTCCTTTGCAATAGCAAGGGGGCTGCCTGAATAACTGCTCATATCCACAATAAGCAACCTAAGTGGACCAAGATTCTGAAGGTTTTTATAAATATTTGAAGTTAATTGTATACAGTAGATTTGTTGTTTAAATACAATATTTATAGTTAGGTTCTTTCAACTATTGATCTGGAGAAGAAATTGAGAATGCAGGAAAATAATTTAGTAAAACTCAAGATACAACTTTCTGAAATTGCCCGACACCTCTGTGTCATGCATTGATTGTTCTCAATGCATGGGAAATAGTATTTATAAGGTGATTAACTCCAATCATAAATTTGGTGGAGAACTCTAGGAAGAAAATTGAATAAAAGAAAAAATTGAAGATGAGCAACTAAGTTTCAACTTAATTCAGAGTATAAATGATGTGAGGAAACTAAAAGAGAGAAGCATACATATTATCAAGAGAGAGAGAGAGAAGCAACGAAACAAATGGCAATATATAAAGAGTTAGTCATGCTTAGGCAAACTAGACGAGCTTCAAAGATTAACACCTCAGCAAATCTGAAGCAGATTGGTTTTCGAGCAGAAAAACACCTCCCCTGCAATAGCAAGGAGGCTGCATGAATCACTGCTTGGTAATGAAAACAGACTTTCTACATTCAATATCAGCATGTTTGCAAAAGCAATTGAAGTTATTTATGTAATAGCAAATTAAAAATTTGAAGGGGAAAAAAATTGAAACAGAATGAATACATGAGAAATGGGAGAAGTGGTCTTAGACAGATATCAAACATTGGCAGGACAAGGAGATGTCCTTTCTTGAAATAGGTAAGATACAGGTAGGTGGTTTGGGATTAGCTGCAATAATCAGATTGGTGGTGATCCCTTATACCTTTCTCAACTTTTTTGCTAAGATCAATTATAGGGTTTGTTCTTATCATATTGGTGGTGAAATCTTGGAGATAAAATTTTCTATACAGAAAAAATAAGTAATGAAAGCCTAGATTAATTAAACAATTCAAATTGCCAGAAAACTAGAGGAGGGAAGAAACAAAAGCAAAAGCGAAATATCAAATATATTGTGCTTAGACTTACTAGACCAGCTTCAAATAAAATAAACATCAGCAAGTCTGAAGAGAATAAGCAAATTGATTTTTGAGCAGAAAAACACCTCCCTTGCAAGTTGCAATAGCAAGGAGGCTGCCTGAATCACTGCTCATTATCCACAATAGGCACTGTTTACACACTGGCTATGCAGATTCAGTAAATCCTTGAAATTGAATATAAGATTGCAGCTTTATACTCCAGATATGAAGCTTAAACAATTAATTCTGCATTTGAGATCTTTCAACTATTAAACAAGGGAGGAACTACTCTTAATAGTGATATGGAAAATGCAAAAGTATAATAGATTGTAATACAAAAGGCAAGTGAAATGGGAAAAGATCATTCCTTATTTAGATCAACCATTTTCAAACATCGTGGTGTCTTGGATTTTATTATGAAAGTGATATGTGAGGGTTTGTAATTACCTTCAGTTATTGGTTTTAAGGAAAATTCTTCAAGACAAAAATCTCATGTGACAAAGATAAGCAACAAGCATATAGAAATCAGTGAGTCAATGATGATATAGAAAGCAAAAGGAATGCAGAAAACCCTACAAAAGGGAAAGAAAACTAAAATGGCGATACAAACACACAAACATATATACTTATTGTATTTAGGCTTACTAGACCAGCTTCAATAGTGGATAAATACACCTCAGCAAGTCTGAAGAGCAAAAGAAGATTGATTTTCGAGCAGAAAAACACCTATCTTGCAACAGCAAGGAGGCTGCCTGAAGCACTGCTCGGCAATAAATAATGACCAGACTCTTCTGTGCCAAGTATCCGTATTAAAAAAAAAAACAAACGCACAAAACATAACAAAAAAGGCCAAAACGCACTCCTGTTATAGAGATCAAATACTGCCACATCAAGAGCTTGGAGTTGTGGCAGAAATCTCGGAAACAGACCCACCAACATAGGCGCTTTGGATGAGAGATCTGGGAACAGAAAGCACAACACAAATCCGCAAGAAGACTCAACCTTTCACCGGAGGTAACCATGAATCAAACGAAACCATACAGCATACCTTCAAGAAAATCCATAGAGGATCGGATAAAAGTCAAGAGATCCGACGGAGGAGTCTCAGGCTTTGCATTTGAAACTGTTGATAACCTGAGAAAGACAGTCATTTCCAAGTTAGATCTCTGACCAGAGCTCCAAACAGATTATAATGCGAAATATCAAGGAAAACTTCCATCAAAATTCTCCTTCTATCAGTTTAAATCGACAAAATCACACATTTCACTAAATGAAGTATAGTCTATCTATACAGAAAGCGAGGAAAAATGTGTCGGAGACATTGCTGCTATCTAAAATGAGAGAGAGGGAGAAAGGAAGAGAGACTCACCTGAGTGAGTATGAGGCAAAACTCTTGGAACACGTTTCAGCCAAAACGCCATTTTGATTGAGAGAAAGAGAGAAAGAGAAAGAGAGAGAGAGAGAGAGAGAGAGAGAGAGAGAGGCCGTGAAGGCTCGCGGCTTCATGGAGTCCAATCCTGTTCTTATAAACGTTGCCGCTAGGGTTTAAGACCACGACTGAGTTGATCCTCTGCTTTGTGCTCCACGGTAAGAACTGACGTCTCCGATTCAAACCACCACGTTTTACACATCACCATTTTTTTTTTTTCTTTTTTGTAAAAACATGTATGCTTTTAACTACTTATAGATTTCCATGTATTTTTATTAACCAGCCCCATATTACGAGAAAATATAATTGTTTCTTTCCTCGTACATCACATTAATCCTAAAGTCTTAAAAATTTTAGATGGCTAAATTATAATTTGCAATTATATTTTCTAGTCTAATTCTAATAATATTTTATTTAATCATATTTTTCATTAATTTAAAATTAAATAAATCTATATAATTCAGATAATTTTAAATCAAATAAATTAAATATCAACATTACAATCTGCGAAAAAAATTTTTGACCGATCTTTTTAAGAAAAAATTTATTTTTTCCTATTTTTATTTTTAAACACATGTTTTTCTTTTCCCTAATTCTGCTATTCTTATCTTTAAAATCAATATATAAATAAATAAATAAATGACACCTCTATAAAAAACAAAAAAAAAAAAAGAATGAAGGTATATAACCTTTTTTATGGATCCTACCTCTCTCTCTCTCTCTCTCCACATTAAATACTTGTAAAATTATAATTATAATTACAAGAAAACATTTTTATAATTAAAACTTCACTTAATTTTAACTTTTTTCAAAGCGGGTGTACACGGTGGATCCCACATGTTTTTTCTTTGGCAGACCATTTTGGGACATTTTAGTAAAATACTGTATTTTTGCTTAACCCCCACCCGGAGACCCAAGAGAAAGAGAGCGAGAGTGTTTTGTGGTAAAAATCCCAAGCGCCTCTCTCTCTCTCTCTCTCTCTGTTGAAAAGTTTTAAAATATATAGACAAATAAAATTTTTATGCATAATATTTTTGGATTTAAGATAGATTAAAATCATATAATTTTTTCGATAATCAGATATTTTAGATCTAAGAAATATGATCAAATCAAAAAAATTTTTTTAAACAATCCAAATGCCTTTAATAAAATGCTCAATATTCTTCAAATTCTCTCTCTATTTTTAAAGTAAGTAAAACTCCTCCCTTTCTCACACCCTCTTAAAAAGTCATCCTTCCTTTTTTTTCACCAAACCCCTTTCTTTCTCACCTCTCACATTCCCGGTTTGATTCTCGGAATTTTTTTTATTACATTAGGATTTTATCCGCATATTATTTTGGGACGATTTTTGCGATTAGAGAAGATGAGAGGAGGCCAACTTTCAAAGAAGATGAGAAGATGTGAAGATACGATCGCCGAGCAGGAAAGAGCAAACAAAATAAGCAAGATAAAGATGCAAATTACGAAATCTGTTCTATAATTGGTATATAAATATGCAGATTTCATATTCTATATTTATAAAAACAAAAAATATTTGTTTAGAAGAAAATTTTATTAAAAATCCAAAAAAAAATTAGATTTCGTATTTTTAAAATGTGAAATCGATACTCTGAAAAGAAAAAATAATTAACGCTATTTCTGTAATATTTTTTCAAAAATACATCGTTTAGGTAAATACGCACATATCCAATCCGGTCTCCAAGAGCTTTGTACGGAAATAACATATTTGAATTAAATATTTTTTAAAACAACACCATTTGAAAACTAATTACAAAACTAACACACCTATATCGTGACTTCAAGTCACGACATGCACTATTCATCAATGTCGTGACTTGAAGTCACGACATATGCATAAATTCACTATGTCGTGAGTTCAACTCACGACATATTCTATGTCGTGACTTGAACTCACGACATGCTCGAACATAACACCCCCGATCCCTTCTTTTCTTTCTTCTCTTTTTTCTTTCTTTCTTCCCCATTCTGCTTCTCGCTGCTTCCTCCGCGGGCAAATCCTTTCTTGGGCATCTGCGCGCACGAACTGCAACACCGAAGACATCTGCAACTTGGGGGATTGCAAGAGAACCGCGATCCACTGCTTTTGAAAGTGCCACACACGAAATTTGACGAAGGTAAAATGTTATTTGTGTTCATTGAGAAATGAAATTTTATATGTTTAAATTGATTAAAATTTAATGTACATTATTAAATTGAGATATTATTTGTTGATTTAACTATATTTTGGAAAGATGTAATTAAATATTAATGTTTTAGGGTTTAGATATTTGTTGGAAATTCATGAGAAATTAGGAATTAGGGTTTTTTTAATTTGGAATAAAATTAGGTTTTAGGGTTTTTTTGATAAAGGTATTAAAAGTAAAATTATTTATATTTAATAATTGTAGTTAAATAAAATTAGAATGTTTTTTGATAAATTTGTGTTTATTGTTTGTTATTTTGTTGTAAATTTAATTATAGGGTTTTAAATGAAAATTATATTATATTTAATAATTGTAGATAAGCATTTTGATAAAATGTTTTTTTGATTTTAAATAGAAATGACGGACATGGTGAGATTGTTATTGTACACAAAAGGTGAAATTGTAAAGGGTGAAAATGGGGTGGGCTATGATCGTGAACCTTCGAAGTTGATTCGGGTGAAAAAAGATGTATCTTTTAATGAGTTGGTAACCATAGTCTGTAAGGGAGTTGGAATCAATTCGACAATACAACACATAGAGATGTTTCATCGTTGCCCTATGTCACACATGCAAGGGGGGAATGTAAGGTACGTATTGGTGCCGATAAATGATGATGATGACGTTCTGAACTTGATGGAGTTTGCGGTGGCTATGGGAATGGGTACAAGTCATGAGTTGTATATAAAGGCATACAATGGTCGGACGTTTGTCCCTGTACAACAAGATTGCGATTATGAAGAAGAATATCCACATATCGAATCTCGAGTGGATGTTGCAATAGTAGACATGGATAATGATGTGGATGAAGAAAAAATGGCCGAAGAGGAGGCGGAAGAAGATGCGGAAGAAGAGGATGATGATGAAGAAGAAGATGGTAGAGAAGCTTGTCGTAGTAGTGGTCGTAGTTGTGGAAACCATACGATATTTGGGTCATCTTCACAGCCTTTACCCATTCATGGTGGTAGGAGATATCTCTATAACGGAGTTGATGAGTCAATTTCTTTCATGCGAACTGCACCGAGAGGAGATGGTTATGTCACTTTTGAGGAAGATTGTCGATTGACAATCGATAGTGGGAGTTTTAATAATGAAGTGAAGAAAGGTATGAGGTTTGAGTCGAAAGATGAACTTATTTATTTTGTAAAAATGCATCATGTGGAGAAACACTATCAATTTCGTGTTGGAAGATCAACCCCTACACTTTGGACAGCGGTATGTACTCAAAGGGACGAAGGTTGTGGGTGGAGGTTGCGTGCACGTAAAATAAGACTACTTGATGCCTTTGTGATAACTATTGTTGAGGGACCGCATACATGTGTCAATGCTGGGCTGACGCAGGATCATAGGCAGTTGGATTCAAATATGATGGCCCGACAGTTTGTTAACTATGTAAGGGAAGACCCAAGTATCAAAGTCTCTTTCCTACGAACCGTTATGACGGAGAAAACAACGTATGCAGTTTCCCGAAGACGAGTTTGGGACACAAAAAGAAGGGCGATTGAGATGGTATACGGGAATTGGGATGAATCATACAATGAGCTGCCTAGAGTTTTGGATGCAATTATGCAAAAGAATACAGTTTGAGCATGCCGTGGTTGTCTGAGGTTTTTGATGATTTGCCAGATGGTGTTGATGATATAGCAATTTTACGGTGGACACGGGCCTATATTTTACTTTTGATAGGGGGTGTCCTGTTTTCTGATAAAACAGGAACTTTTGTACATTTACAGTTTTTATTATTTTTAGAGGATTTAGAGTTGTCAGGTAGATTTAGTTGGGGATCTGCTTGTTTGGCATATCTATACAGACAGCTTTGTATAGCCACGCATGCACATGCACGTGAGATTGGGGGGGCCCTAGTTTTGTTACAGCTTTGGGGGTGGGAGCGATTTCCGTATATGGCTCCTATTCGACGAGATTTACACATACATGGGGATGGACCACTTGGCTTGCGGTGGCACGCTCAGTTTGATGTCACTATGTTCCCTACACACGTAGTTTCCGTTTATAGGGAGGCACTCGATAGGCAGACGGTCGATTGGGTCATTTGGGTCCCGTACTCGGATGATGTATTGTCATCCCTCCCCGCCTACTGTCGCAGGGGGAGGGATATTTGGCACGCACGGGTCCCTTTGATTTGTTTTAGTATCGTGGAGTGACACTTTCCAGATAGGGTGTTACGACAGTTTGGAGGCTTACAGTACGTTCCGGGTGCCTGTGACACCGAGGACAGACTCCACGACACGAGCACGCGGGGTACTGTAGAGGTTGATTGGTCGGCAGCGCATGCAGTGTACATAGATCTTTGGAATCACCGACACGACCATGTAGTTCCACTAGATACCTCCTTTGAACCTGCGCTCGATCCTCACTATTCGGTCTGGTTTCGTTCCATCTCCCGCAGATTTGTTGGTCATCGGGGAGCTTCTTTGACTTACGTGGTAAGTTTCCCTCTACTACTTTCTTTTCATTCTCAATCAAATATTTTAATTTGTTGTTTTAATTAATTTTCACATTATTGTTTGTAGTGGGACACTTTGCACGAGATACGAGACAATCCTAGTGCCGACGTTCGTTGCCTTGCTGAGTCGGCCATCTCAGTTCTGACAGATGATATGACACGTCTATTCAGTGATCGCCCCGAGACAGATGGCGCAGACGTTGGTGATGCAGGCCGAGCACGTGGACGACGCCGAGGGAGAGGACAGCGTACCAGATCTCGACGCTCGTCCGAACATGCGTCAACGCCACCGTCACAGCAGGCCGAGTATGTCGCAGGACCTTCAAATACGTTCGGTGAGTGTTCAGATTTCTACACGCCTGTCTTTGATGACATCTCTCAGGTTTTCACTCCGGGGGCTCCTCAGAGGGAAATTCGTCCCCATAGCTTTATGGATGACGGATTGGCACAGGGTGTGACAGATGATGCACCACTGCTGTACCATGTCTCTCCGCTTGTTTTCTCTGATCCCCACCAGCAGGATGTAGGCCCCTCCCAGATCACACAGATAGATGATATGAGATTAATATCTCGTGATGACTCTATAGGCAGTACAGTAGCTGTAGGTGTTAGACAGTACACTAGAAGAAGAAGACGACATTGATTTCTATTTTTTGTAAATTGTAAATTCTGTTAAATTTTATAAAATTACATTTATTTCTTTACTTTGTTCATTGTACTTCTTTTTGTACAATTTGGTTTTTGGGATTTGTTGCTGATCATTTGGACAGTATTGCATATGAAAACTGGTTATGAGGTCCAAAATTGATTGATTTGGTCACTACTGGAGTTTGTGGTGTTTGTGTAGTATTTTTGTGTTTCTGTTCTGATGTCAATTTGGATAGCAGAATGGTTGATTTTGGTAACTATCGGAGTTTGTGGTGTTTCTGTTGCGTTGTAAATTTGGATAGCATAATGGTTGATTTGGCCATTTTCGGAATTTGTGGTGTTTTTAGTTGTTTTGTAAATTTGGACAACATAGAATGTGCAAACTGCTGGGATGAGTGACCAAATGTATGTCGTGACTTAAAGTCACGACATAGTGAATTTATGCATATGTCATGACTTCAAGTCACGACATTGATGAATAGTGCATGTCGTGACTTGAAATCACGACATAGATGTGTTAGTTTTGTAATTAGTTTTCAAACGGTGTTGTTTTAAAAAATATTTAATTCAAATATGTTATTTCCGTACAAAGCTCCGGTCTCCAATGTCTTTTCTTTTTTGATTTCTGACAACTCTAAACGACTAACCCTAACCCTAATTGCAACACTTCTTTACTGTCGTCTAGTTGCATGATTTTCTTCGAAGCTCTCACTTGTTCGTCTCTTTTCCTTGCAGAAATTTGAAGTTGGTTTGTAGTATAATAGAATATACTGACAACAAGAATTTCATTGAATGGCTGAATTCATTTCTTCACTCTCCCAAATCAATCCCCAATTCCACAGAAGCTGCATCAAAGATGCCGCCTTCCCTTGTACAAGTTTCAATCATAGAAAATTACCAAGGTTTTTCACCATTTTACTTTCTACATATTCTGATATTTCATTGATTTGTATTTGCATATTCAATATTGCACTGCTACCCTAGTTTGTAGTTGCTATCTCATTTGGTGCAATTGAGTTATAGGGTGGGGGTGGAAGCATAATTTTGCGTGCTTCTTGCTAACTATTTGGCAAGCTCTCTAATTGCAACTGATATTGCTGTCTTTTCATCTGTTTCGAATAAGGGCGTGGTGGAGAACTCCTTAATTGTAAGATAAAAACTGTTGGTTACTGATTATATTGGAACATATAGTTTAAGGATAAATTAGTGGATCACTTTGAAAATATGACATCATGTGGAGTGACGATTCTCATAACTTTTTTGGGGATATTTATGTTTACTTTTTTTTTTTTTTTTTTAAAGTAATTGACATTATATAATTTATAGGTTTTTCTTCGGTCTTCTTTCATATATCATCTTATCATATCTAGGTCTTCTTTTGCTTCTATCAATCTATTTACAAGTATGGCATCAAACATGATCAGCACATTTGTTGGACTTCTTTGTGTGCAACTCAGCTAGTTTATTCTGCTTCCCTCATATGGTGTTGTGTGGAAGCTCTAACCGAGTTATTTGATGTGTTACATATTCTTTCTTCTCTTATGTAATTCATTCATCCACAGATTTCTTCACTTTTATACACTTGTTTTGATTGTATAAATGGGTATGGATTAAAAACAATGTTATTAGTGGATGATAGATGATATAGTTGGAGGAGAGCTGTACTTCTAGAGAGGGAGATGTTGCAATTGCAAGAGGGTGGTGAGTAAAGAGACATATAAAAGGAGATAAAGAGGATAATATATGTAATTTTGGAGGGAGGTTGAGATGAAGGAAGAGGAATGGAGGCAAAGGATGAAGAAAAGAACCAGCGAAAACAATTCAATGCTTTCTTTTTTATATCCTTATAATAATCTGAGAAGTAAGCATAAAATGTGGTATCATCTAATGTGATAATCATTCTTTTATCATTAATTGAACCTAAGAGAGGCCATTTGCATAGTTATGATCCCCCCCCAAAAAAAAACACTTTTGTCAAAATGTGGTTAGTTATTTGCCATCATGATTTTGGAGGGGGTTATCAACATCAAATATGGGAAGAGAGGTTTGGGTTGATAATGAAAAGGTCTTGGCTCACATGTGTAGGTGCTTGGAAGGAAATTTGCTGCTAATGGCAGACTTCTGCCTATCAGATGGGCTTCAATGTAAGGAATGGAAAGCAGATTTCATATTAGCATAATATGCTTTAGCTTCAGACAAGGAGCAATGGTGGGATCCATGTTTCTTATGATCGGAGTAGCAGATGATGGAGCATGACTGTTTTGAGTAGTGCTAATGATCGGAAGTTGTAAAGTTTCTTCTCCTTGTTTGAGGTGCTCAAGACAGCCCTCTTGTCTTAAAGTGGGATGCGTAGTAGTTTTGAGGGGCAGGACATTGGAACGTTCTGTGATTAAAGGCTTTTATAGTTCTATTCATGGAGGGTTTGATAGTTAACAGAAGTGACTGTCCTTTGGAAGGTCCTTTGGAAGTAGCATCCTTTGTGTGGAAAGTCATGTGGATGAGGATTTTAACTCACGGTACCTCCAATAAAGGAGAATCATCCTAGTTAATGCCATACTTTATGTAACAGGACTTTGAAGTTCATGGATTATTTTTTTCTTCATTGTTCTTGGAATAGATGTCTATGGGACTTGGTTATCTCTTAGCTTCATTCCTATTGGGTGCTTGCTGAAGACGTGTACAGAGAGTTGTGGCCTTGGAGAGGTATGAAGTGTTTACAAGGAGAAATATTTTCTCCTGATCTCTTTAGATATTTTTTTCATTGGTATTGAGGAGTGGAACTTGAGCATCTTTTAGGGAACGGGAAGGCCCCTTTCTAATTTTATCCATCTTTGGGTTAAGACCCTTACCTTGGGTTTTCTTCTGATCTTTTTATTTTATTGAAAGTAGCTCATTTTGTCGATTCTATCTCTTGTAATTTTGTTTGTGCTCCACCTTTGTGCTCTGTGGAAATGCTATCTTCCATTCCTATCAAAATGATTTGACCTTAAATTAAACCTACTTCATTCCATTTTTGTGTTTCTTGTAGAAATTATTCTTGTGGCAGCTGTAAACTTTTCTTGTTTGCTGCAAGAAATGAGGGCAGGCGTTTTGTTTCACAGGTCCCAGTTATCAACGTAAGTCGTTGCCTCCAGGAAAGCTCCTTGAGCTGTAGTGGCTTAGGAAGTCTGGTGGATCCTGATGGTGCTGCAACCATTGAACGATGATGTTGATCAAGTTCTTCTGCTTGTCAGCATGTTCCTAACCTACGTGGCTGGGGTAGTTCCAACAGGGAAGGTTTTTTCTGATTCTCAGAAGGAGACCTCAGATGGCAATATGGTCTCTGAGGACTCCATGTTTTCTGGTAGGTAAGCATGCAAGTTTGAAAATTTGAACTCGGCATTGGTTCCTTATATTCTGAATGAGTTCATTTTTTTCGTCTTTTGATGATATTTTGCCAGTTGTGCAGCTTTCTCTTGTTAATTATGATATCCTTACTGCGACTGCAGCTTCATGAAGCATGATGTTCAAGTTAGCTCCCACCATGCTTGGGATGTAGTCAAAAGGAAACTTAGAGATTCTCTAAATGCTGTTGAATGTGTTGGTATTCTGAGAAGAAGAATAATTGAATTTGAACAACCTCCTTTGAAGCAACCTTTAAGTCTATATGCTATTGGTGATGCTCTGAGGTTTTGGTTGCTTTGGGCTCCTTTTCATTATCTTGAGAAAGAGGTAGGGCGGTTATTATTTTTCTAATGGTTTGCTTACTTTGCAACTTACGAAGAAGTGCATATTTATATTTGGGTATGTAATGCATATAATAGATCAAGTGGTTTCACCATTTTATGAGAAGTGACTGCAAAGCGTTTCAGTTTTACACATGACTCCGTGAAGATACAAGATAAGATATGCTGCTTGCTAATGGTGCCTTTAGGAAATGAAAGACTTTATTTAATTGTGCTTTAGTGTATTAACATTTTGACTACCCTATGATGAAATTTTGCTTCTATTGATGCTGCCAGACTATGTGATTGCAGCATAGATTCAGAGTTGATTAGATTATGGAGAACTTTTAGTTTCCTACTAGTAGCTTTGTATTATAATGTTGAGTACTTCCCATAACAACCAGGATATGGATGAGGTATTATCCTTCTAGATTTTGAAGTCATATGACTGAATGCAGTTTATATTTTCTAATATGTGATATTATCATTAGTATGGCATTCATTTTGTATACCAATATTCATGAACATGACATTAGATATACAACTGTCAAGTCAGTTAAAATCATCTGGAACTGAAGACATCCATACAAATATTTGCCCAATTTCTAACTAAGAAAGGAGTCCTTTTTTCTTCGTTGGAAGTTTCCTATACTCCCCTCCATACCAGTCACAAAAAAAAAAAGAAAATAGAGCTAGAGGAAAAAGCTTAGCAAAGAAATAAGAAGTGCGAATCTTTGGGCCCTTTTCCGGCTTAAGTGTTCTCCTAAATGTTGGATGCTTAAATCTTGCACTAGTATGTATAAGTTTGATGTATAGAGTCTTGGGAGCTAGTGCCCGCCATGTCCACCTGGGTATCTCCTGAGAACAACCAACGGATGGAAGTGAGAAATTAGAACCTTATTTACCTGTGCTGGCCTGGGTGTCTCTTGGGAACAACCCCTAATGCAGCAAACTGATACCAAACTTTCAGGGACAATCTCTTTTTTCAACTGCTTTTCCATTTATCATGGTTTATAGAATTTTAGAAATATGAAGGATGAGTGTGTTGGAAATGTAATGCAGTTCAGCATATTATCATAAATAACGGCTTCTGCCCTTCACATTGCTAACTTTTATTTATTTTACCATTTTGTCTTTCCGCTACTGTGGCTTTGTTTATTATTATTAATGTTGTTTCTTTTATTATTTTTTTTGGGGGGGGGATTCTCTGCTTTGCATTGACCGGTATTGTTTTGGGTTTTCATATATCGTTTGAGCTAATACATATGGTTTTTCAGTTTAAAAATATTTCAGAAGGCTCAGGTACCATGGACAGAGATGATTGGATGGTGATTTTTGATGGAATAATGCAAAGATTCTCTGAGCCAGTGTGTGTGGCATGGCTAGAACAGGGGCTTTCCTTAGAAAGAAGTAACTGTAACATGGTATGTAACGATTTTCAACTGGCTACATGTTGGGATGACATCCGTATTAATAAAATATTCTTCCTTCCCAACCCTTTTTCACTCTCAGGCACCCCCTTCATCCATTTTCAAAAAGTTGAAGGAGGAGAATTCTATTTTGAAGAACATTAAAAAGTCAGGCAAGATGGACCTTTTTGCAGATTTGGTATACTTTCTTAGATTCGGCTCTTTAAGGTAGACTTAATTAGGATTTTTTTTTTCTTTGTGTATGTTACTTGATGGATAAATAATAACCACTGTTTTGCTTCATTTATGAGTTGCTATGTTTATATAGTCTCCCTCAGCATGCATGTCAATTTCAATTGGATACCAAGGAGTCCCATTTTCTGTCACTTACAGGGAGGGTTGCCTTTATGGTGATAGCTTGTTTTTCCACTATGGCATTGCAATTTTGGCAGATATGGTCATCAACTTAGCGGATGGGGTCTCAAGCATCTATTTGGATCTAATTTCTGTTGACAGTAACATGCCAAATGAGATAAACAGACTGGGTTTAAATTTATGCACTTTGTCGACCTGAGCACTTCAAAAATTGCGTAACGAGGTCTTCTCTTCATATTGCATATTCTAGTTGGTGTTCCTTTACATTTGGGTGGTTCATTGTTCATTGTTCAACATGGGTATTTAATTTACTGGTATTGCGAGTTTAACCATTCCCATTGATTTGTTTTTAATGCCTTCTCATGTACATTATCACAGAAACACAGCACACACATTTTGAGATTCCGCTTCCCTTGCCCTCCAGGAGTCAGTTTGTGTGGGAGGTCATGTGGAGAAGGACTTTGGCGCAAGATAATCCCAAAGGAGGGACATTTTTTTTGAACACTATACAACAGAGAGCTTGAGCCTGTGGATCACTTGCTTCTTCATTGCACACAGACTTGGTTGTTATGGGGAAAAATTCTCTCTTTCGAAAAGTGTGTTTGCCAGCAAGGAGGAGTTGTAGGATGCCTCTAGCCGTGTTTTGGTTGATTTGGAGTGAAAGGAACGGAAGAGTTCTTTTTTAGAGAGTTTTTTGAAGCTCAGCAGTATTTGTGCACTACCATAATGAATTAAACAAATTTTTAGGATTTGGAGATTTCAAGACAGTGAAACATGCCATAAAAACTATATTGGTTTCCTCATTCACATGTTTATGGGTCTAGAGGGCTATAAGAATTTTGATTCTGGTCTGAGAAGCTTCTCATTAGATCTATTAACAAGCTGACTAAAACTCTTTCATCCTCATTGCATGTAGTCTGTTGCAGTAGATGGGTCAATTTTGTGGATTGTCTTCTGTTGTTTTAGGTTGTAATTGTGCACTCCGTTGGTACTCTTTTAATGCTTCTCTTTCTTTCCTTTAAACAGAACTGTCACAAATAAATCGACACCCTCAAGTTTCTAATTGTATTTCTTGTGCAACAAAAACAATGAAAAATCGATTAGCCACATGGTATATCTGGCATGTATCTTGTCAGGTGAATATTGTATTTCACATGTAATTGGGTGTGAATTCCATTAAAAGTCTTTCTTCTTCCTTATTTTTGCCCAAGGCACCTTGACTTATCAGGGGAACATTATGGACATCCTCTCTATTATAAGAGAATTAGAGTTCTATCCCAAAAGTTGAAAGTCCTTTGTGGTTGACATTTGTGGTAAACCCAAACCCATGTCAGCTAGTGTCTCCGACAGATATTATGCACAATTTAAAAAGTTAGCACATTGCCTGTCTCTGATCAGCACACTGAGGAAGGTCCAACAATCAGCTGGTCAAAGATAAGTCTAGTTGAATTGGTTTTAAAGATTCTTTTACTAACCAATTAGCACATAGCCTTGACTGTGGTTCTTTGGAAACAGGGAAATCGAACTGGCCAAAAAGTCTCAGTTCTGGATCTTTCCATCAAAAAATTGGAATGAAACAGAACTGGAACTGGAATCATGCTACTGAAAATTCAAAAAGAAAATGAGGCTAATTAAATAACAAAAACTGGAATTCAAACCCTATCTTTTTGTTGAATAAATTTTCCAATATAAGTTTACAATACAGAATGTAAATGTTTTTGCAAAGCAATATAATTGTAAAATAAAGAACATATATATCTTTTTTTAAACATCTTGCATGCTACTTAAAAAAATTGTGACAAAAATGTACATCAAATTGGAGTTGGAACCGGAACCCAACTAGAATTGAAAAAGGCAGTGGAACAGAACCAAACCAGGGGTAAACCTTTCAGTTCTGGTTCCCACAGTTCTGAAACTGTGGGCTATGGCTGCATGTGCATGTATACTGCTGATTATAATTCCATTTGTTGTATGTTTGGTGGGTGGACCCAAATTTCCATTTGGCTCCCTTTGCAAACCCATCCATTTAGTGTGTGGATATGACCAATCATCATAATAAATGTCAAGTGAATTCTGTAGTTTCAGATTGTTTGGAGTTCTGATTGTTGCTGTCTGTTGTAGAATGCCTGTGTTAACATAGTTAACTAAAATAAAAAACATTTTCCTTTTTTGGTTTTGTCTGGGAGGGGGAAACTTGAGACTTCCACTAAGCTTGCTTTTACAAACAGCTAGCACTGGACTGGTGGTTGCATCAAAATATGGATGTAATTGCAGCAATGTATGAGGACCATTTTGACCTTTACACCCTCCAGAGAGAAGTCATTGAGGATTTAAGCGAGACTTGGGCTGAAACAGATAGTTGGTGGAAGTTGTTTACTAGGAGAAAATCTGGGAAGTCATCTCCACTACATTATGTTGTGATTGGACAAATTTCAGTGCCCACCAAACACACAATGGAATTAAGAGCCCTGACAGGGTGGTATGATTTCTTTTAAGTTGATTTATTTTTAAAATTGCAACTTTTAGTTATGGCTAATTTTTATTTTAATCTGGTCAGGGGGGTTTGGTGAATGTAGGTACTATGGCCTCATTTTTGTTTTTTTGGGAAATAAGATAGTGTAGGTATAATGGTTTATGTTTGCATGTTTATTGAATTCCAAACATGGTGGAAGATGTTGACAAGGTTTTTGAAATTCTCCTAAAGTTTTATAACTTCTTAAGCCCTCCCTGAGCCCTGAATCTTGGAGTTCTTGTCTATTGGAACTTCATTAATTTACCTTTTTGTTTATGCTCTCCATTGAATCCCCACCAGAAGAGAGAGAGAAAAAAAAATTAGGAAGAAAATTTTTAGAGTGTCTCTCAATTTTCCCTATTTTTTATTCACACCATTTTAAATACATATTTGGTCCTGCAATATGCTTAATATTTTCATATTTGTTATTGCAAAGAACAAATTTATTCATTGTGGAACAAATTTATTCATTGTGGCGCCCTAGATCGTTATATCTAAATCCATCTCCTACATTGGCGGCATTGTAGATTTTAAGCTGATTATGCCATGGGTTGCTTGTGTTTGCATGTGCGAATTGTTGTGCATGACACCATGCTTAGTTCTAACCCACTGACACACTTGTAAGTATGCTTATTCATTGCCAATTTCTACCTCCACTCAAGCTCATTAATACACTACTAGATGGAACTTTTTTGTGCTTAATGGATCTGCTATCTTGCTCCTCTATTTTTAGCAATTGTTGTACTTGAAGATATCCTTTCAGAGTTTCTGGATAGATTTCATCCTCTTCAACATCAAGTTTTAATGCACTTGATATCATTTGTGTACAATTGAGGTCATACTACTGGATGATTGCGTTTCCAGTAGAGTGGGAATGCCCAAGTAGGTGTTTCTGGTGCTTATTTTTGTATGCACCTTTTGGTTGTAGATACAGCCTTTTAGTTTTCCAATTTTTTTATTGTGTAAAATTCTTTTTCCCTTCTTATTCAAAATCTTTATAAATTGCATCCCAACCATTAAAATCTCAATACACTTGAATTAGCACCCTCACATGCAAGCACCTAAGTTCATTAGAATGTGGAGAAACTTGTGCAACTTAATAATCATTTCAAAAGTTAAGAGTTATCTCTACTTTTCTTAGTGGTCCTTCAGTCTTCACTGTGGTTTATTTTAATTTGAGTCCATAATGTTCTTCTTTTCCTTAAATTAACTTCATTCTCACCTTCTAGTCAACTTCAATCATAATAGACTAGAATATCTATTAATTGGATTCCACTGCTTACCAACTCTTTTATTTAGATAAGATATACAATGCTTTAAGAGTAATAACAATGAAGTGTGCACTTTACGACCCAAAAGTTGAGAAAGCATCCAATTCGTGGCATTAGTTTGCAAATCATTTTCTCCACAG
Source organism: Dillenia suffruticosa (assembly GCA_033439265.1). NCBI lineage: Eukaryota > Viridiplantae > Streptophyta > Magnoliopsida > Dilleniales > Dilleniaceae > Dillenia > Dillenia suffruticosa. Next base: position 21,757,347 of record JAVTVX010000020.1, on the reverse strand, counting down.
GTGGTTCTATTTTGACCTTGACATGGCAAGAAACTGCCAATACGGCAGTAACTTGTCTGTGACCTGGCTAACAATTATATAAACTTTATATATATTTCTATATTATATAATTTTAAAACATTTTCTGATGAACTAATTTTGGGAGGTGAGATGGTTATTAAATAATTATGTTCGTTTTCAGGGTCAGGTCACCGTCAATTTGGGGTAAAGTTTGCTGTTTTTGGTTAAGTCACTACCCCATCTGAACAACAAGATGCATTTTTGTCTCACACATCAGTGCATCCTAATAATCAGGCTTAATTGCTATCAATTAAATTGTCACACCGAAAGTTGAGAAACACAAAATTTTGTTAAACATTAGGGACTAAGAGAAAAATGAGGCTAAAGGATATATTGACTATGCTATTGTATGTAATTAGTTTTGCACCTCGAGATTGTTGTTCACAAGGAGAGAGACTGAGCAGGTGCTGGTCCTAATCCAAATTTCAGTCTTATTGCTCATCAACTCAAAAAAATGGTTTGCCTTTAGGCCCTTTTTGATTTAAAATTGTCCAACTGCAGGTTTATTATGATTTTACATCTGCACATGCTAAAATCATGTGCAACACCTTCATGTCCATTTGGTTCATTTTTCATTTGAGATTAGTAATTAGTGTCATCTCTATGTGTTTACCCTGCATTTGACTTGTGAGATAATTAGGTGAAAAAATGGACCCAAAATCAAGATATTTGTAGTGAGTCCTTGACATGGATCATGGATGTCCAAATATTTTTGGTTCGCTGGGGGAGAGGCATCTTTTTTATGGATAAAACCCCCCTGAAGTTTTCGTTCTGCATGGATAAATGACCAATATGATGAATGAATGAATATGACAATACTGTCTATGGTTTCAGGACTTTGACTACTTGTTGATAGTTAAAGGAACACCACGTGAAGAGGATATCTGTTACATGATGTAATGATCTTTGTGTTAACAACATGCAAAAGCCAATTTGGCTTCTCTTGTTGCAGTTGGAGAATTTTCTATGTTAGATATACATATTGATATGCTATTGTTGCCTAATTTTCCTAGTGGGGATGTTTGTCTTTGTCCATTTGGAAGTCTCTCAGAATAAAGTTGGTTGTGCTGTGATGACTTGTAGAAGTTGAGCAGTGTTTCCTTTTCTACTTTTTCTAATTTATTCTACTGCTCCGAGCATTTGTAAATTTCTAAACTTGGTTTTTTAATAGTATGTTATATGCTCTGGTGCATTCTTCTAATATTCCTTTTCGGAAAAATGCTCTTTCCTAGAAAGAGTATGAAGGAAACATGTAAGAATTGAGATTTGAGAACAAATAGTTTCAAATATTTATTAATGTTTACTATCTTCTCTAGGTTATATCTCTAAAATTGATCGTTCTTTATATTGATGTGATGGCCGCATTTCTTGGCCTTCAGATACCAGTATTCTATTGTGAAAACAGCAGTAGGGGAAAAAAAAAAAAAAAAAAAAAAAAGAGACAAAGGTATCAATCACGTTTTGGCAATGCGTTCTGAGAAAATTTGGCAAAATCAGCTATTTAAAATTAGCAGAGATAGTATTTGGCAGTAATGCTCATTTGGCTGGACAACAGTAGATGCATCTCAAGATTCTAAGGTTTAAAGAATTGATCCAATTTTCTGGTAATTTAACTAAGTTCTTACATGTGACTGAATTTTGATAATATTGTGAGATTTAGTGACTAATAGAGACATGTTTCTTGAATTGTATTTAATTGGAAAAGGAAACTGGAATTAGCTAAGAACCAAATAAAGAAAAATGTTGTTGGGGATTATAAGTCTGTCTCTCTGTTTGGTTTTCAATTTCTGCAAACAATGACCACAAAACATGTAGTCACACGTTTTAGAAGTTTAACATTCTTTATTTATGTTTGCGGTTGCAGGAGGTACTATTTCAGCCTATTCCTTGAGTTATCTGACATAGAAATGCCTATAATCAAGGCTGTAGTAGCTAAAGTTAGCAGCACCATTTCATATTTTCTAGTATCATTGATTGGATGGTTTTTAGGACTCATCTGCACAGGAATTAGGCAGTCTTTGTGATGGAAATGAGACATGAGTGGTAGATGGTTCTTCATTTTTGCCATTCTTTTTATCCTCTGTTTTCAAATCCTTTCAAAAACATGAGATGTGGAACTGCCATGTTCAAGTATTCAGCTTTGATTGAATCATTGAGTGTTCCCCCCCTGTTATGAATCAATCTGTATGCAATTTCCTAGCCAGTTTTTACACATAGCCCTATTATTAAGAGATGGGAGCTTGACAAATTGGTTTGTATTTTGCAAACGATTGTTGATTAAATGTTTATAGCTTTTTAAGCTGGTGAATTGATGTGTTCTTGTAATTTACAAACACTGAAATACATGCATTTTGCATCATCTATTACCAGCATATTGCGAAGTGCATCATGTCAGGCAATACTGGTGTGATTCCATTGATGAGGATCTGAGATTGCGTACATTGATTGGCTGATGATATGCTTACCGAATTGGAAGAAAGTGTAGTTGGATTTCAGATTTTTGGGATGGGAATTGAGTAATCAAGATTGGAGGGAGTCTGATTTGAATTCTTAAAAGGGTGAGGGTTATTCTTCCCTCATGGAATTGGAGGCAGACATTTTTTGTATTTTTAAAATTTGAGAATGATAGATGATCACTTGAAAGACTTTGGTGATGAGGATAATTGGATTCATAATCTCTCACAATTTCTGCTCATAGTTTTGTTGGTTCTAAGCTGTTGAAATTCTAGGGTCTGTAAAAAATCAATGGCTGTAGACAAAAGGATGCTAAGTCAGTTCTCGTGGGATTGGCAAATTAAGAGCCTGGAAGCCAACAGAATATGTTGCTATCCAGCATGATATAAATTAGTTAAAAAATAGCAGTAGGGCTACATTTGATGCGACTAAGACCTAGAAAAAAGAATGAGGTAAAGAATAATTAGAAAATTTGTTCCATCTTGCATCTGGTCCTGAGTTCCAGCCATCTATTTGATGTCCTTCCTCCCGACAATGCTTCCTGAGTTCCAGCCATCTATGTGACCTTCTACGGTTGCAACAAATTAGATCCAGTAGAATTCCTGGCGAGAAGAAACAGTAGAGGGTCACAAGGAAGATTAATCAGAAAAAAGAAAAATTAGACAGGCTTGTATATTCTTTCTTTAACAAAGCTGTGAGCTAGTTCTTAATTCATTCTATGCTTGTTTGAGTTAGTCTCATCCTCTTGCTGGTTCCAAAGGCGATATGGCTACACTGATGATGGCCCTTGCCCCATTTATAGACTACTGAATCCTGTAAAAGATAGATTTTGATATTTCTGTAGCAGTCCCAATTAAGAGATGCATGTTACCCACTAAAACCCATTCATTTTTTATTGAAATAACACAAAGGAGTTGGCAGTGGAAAATGGAAGTGTAACGTTTTCTAGATAAATTAATGGTTGTAATAGTTTCTGTGAGGAATGGGGCGAGAATTAATCAACTTAGATAAGATTGTCAATTCATGAAGAGGAGCCTCTGTAATTTGATGCCTTGCCTAATTTTTTTTTTATTTTCTTTAAAAGGGGTTCCCCACTTTTTACCAAGTGAATGATGAACGACATTCACAATAGCCTTTGATGTGTGCCATTTGATGATTCTTCCACCCTAGTTGCTCTGTATAAAGGTTACTTTTAGGTTCTACGACTTTTATTTGACCAGTCCACCAGCTATCTCTGTCTTTCTCTTTTTCAGACTATATGATTTCTGATGAACGACAGTGCATACTTTCTTCTTTTTTATACGAATGATATTATATAATGTCGTATATATGATTTGTGAGTAATTATTAAATTGTAAATGTTTAGTATGATGTTTCTCTATGTATGCACTGTAGACTCTTAAAATGCCTGGATTTTGTCTTCTCACGTGTGACAGTGATCTCTTAATATTTACCTATAGAAAATAGTGGGAAAGCATGCAAGAAGAAAATGACAGGCACATAGATGATTCATACTTTTGAAAAGACCTAACAGAAAATTTTTTAGAAAAATGAGAAATTCAAAAGTTTCTATCAGATGATAATCCTTGTACCCTACCATCTTTAGGTGATAATGTCTTGTGCAAAGAAACTTCTTTTAGCATTAACCAATTCATGGTGTTTGAAACTTTCTGTAAAGCAAAAGTGTCCCACTTGGACCCTTTTTCTTTTCAGGAACTTAATTAAATGGGCAAGATATTGCTGAAGAAGACCTTGGCTTGGGCAAGCGAGGGGTTTGCCGACTTATATAGTCAATCTGTAGGACATTCATATTCTGGCATTTTCTTGAAACCCAGGTGGAACTCATCTATCCATTTCTTTTTTATCCTGTTAGAAAGCTTTAGCAGCACTGATAAAGTTTCATAGCGCGTGTGCATAGGTTCTGAATCCAAATCGATGGTTATAAAAGATATAGCTGTGAGAAAATACCCGTTCTTTGGGAGGCAAAGTCAATAGGGATTCTCTTTACTCTAGAACCCATAGGCCTACGAGCAATAGTGCGGTAGAAGCCTAGTTATGGTGGAAACTATTTGTCAATTCACCAGTTTTGGACGCTAGTCTTATTTTTCCAGATCCAACCCAGATTTTTGGCACTTATATGACCTGTTCTTAGGTTGACTAAATTTGCAGAGAACATGGAAATAGAACACAATTATAGAGTACTAAAGCCATGATTAAAGGGATTATGAAGGATTCCAAAATCTGCTTGTGGAAAGAGACGCTTTGATTTCACCATTACATTTCTTCTGCAAATGATAATGTTTACTTTTTCACATGCCATCATTGTACTATAATAGATGAAGAAAGTTAAATATATGTGTGGACCACAACTGGTGTTTGCCATTTTCTGGTCTTTGTAGCCTGGTTGCCTAGCGAAAAGAACATCGCATGAGACAGTCAGGTAGCTGAAAGCTGTTGAGATTTGATGCTGATAATGGATCTTGATATTTTGGTCATATCAATGAGAGAGAGAGAGTAAAAAGACGAGCAAAAGAAAATCCCTTTTTTGGATGGGATCTTTCTTATGATGTTTGTGGTCATATCATTTCTCCAAATGCATATTGTCCATGCATTTTAATATGGTCCTTGCAATTATTTTGTTCTCCCCCTTTTGGTCGTGCCATAATGTTTTTTATTTTATTTGTTTTCTTTCATCTCGCTTTCTGTTAATATATATGATTTTGTCTTTGGCTGCAAAGCAATTGAGTCTCACAATTGTGGGTAGCTCACCTCTCACGCCAACACTTCCTAAACCTGTTGAAGAAGGTTTTTTTTTTTGTGGGGGGGATAAAGTCCTGTGCAATTGGACTTTACCAGAGACACTATCTGGTGAAAATATGCATTTTGCGTATATGAAAGTGGGCCTTGGCACAAGGGTGAGGTTGATCCATTGCGACTGACAAGTCTAGTCATGCAATATGAGGACTAGAGGATGATGAAATCAACCAACACACTTCCCAGTAAGTGAGACTGCTTTAAACAGGTCTTGCCAATATAGGTCCTTATTATTTGGAACATACAAGACCTGATGGCAAAGCCGGGGAAAAACTAGAAAGGGGTAGTTCCTCAATTGTATATAAGTTACATCAAAAACCTGTTCCAATGACCTTAAAAGCATCTATATATGGATTCCTTGCCCTTGCTTTTCTAGAGTTCTACGTCGTTTCATTGTTATCTTTATTCTGCAAATGTCTTCATCTTTTTTCTCTCACTCCCTCACCTTTTTGCGCACCATTGTCAATTGAATAAACAGGCAAAAGGATGTGGTGGTCTACATTGAAAGAATGTGATATGGTTTAATACTAAAAAGTTCTGTTTATTTGCTTTTGTAAACTGTTTAAAACGCATGGATTCCTATTAGAATGACATTTGAAGCAATTCCTACAGTCAAATTAACTATATACATTGCCTAATTCTTAATGGTGTTATTTGAAATATGACAGTTTCGATAAACTACTCATACTATTTTGTTTAGTACAATGTAGGTGTCTCAATTATCTTGTGCATTTTCCATTTTGTTGGTTTAAAATGTGATGGGAAATTTTGGTCACGAAGAACTGGAGGTAGTTCAATGTTAATACCTTAAGATGTAAAAACTGATGTGCATACTAGTAAAATTGAAAAGGAAAGGATGATATTCCCTTATGTGTGTGTGTGTGGGTGTGTATACTTTCAAACTTCCTCTTTATTGGGGGTGTGGGTTTTGTTTAATCATGGACCTTAATTTGTTTAACTCTTTAATTAATGTTTCATCTCTTTGACAATTTTGAACTTCAAGCCCAAAGAATCTGAAAATATTCACTCAGTTTGCTTTGTTTGCAAGTCATCTGCTGTTGGGTGGAGGTTTGATTCTTTTTCTTACTTCCAAGTGGAATCTCTAGGTACTTTGAGCCGACTCACCATAGCTCAACAACAATATGCCCTTTTTAGAAAATTATTCCTATATGGCCTAACTTTTTATTTGGTGTGAAAAGAATTTTAAGAAAATGTGTTCTATCTAGTTGTTTTATGCCTTTGGAAGCTATTCTCTGTGGAAAAAATGCTCTTCACAGAATCCCATTTTCAATTCAGGCAATTTGCATTCAAAAGATAATAATATTGAAAGGTGAGTAAGATAATAAGTAGTTCACTATAATGCATTTTAATACGTTTTTGATTGTATAGGATAATTACTTTTTCTCAGCTTGAATTTGTTCAAAGTTAATCACCTGCATCATTGATTTTGTTGGGGTTTACTGAGAGAAGTATAAATCTTTGGGTAGGAGTCATGAACCGCTGAACTGTCCGGTCCAGTTGTCTTTTTGATCTAAGAGGTGCCCATTTTCTGATTTCTTGCATGATTGCATCTTCCGAGATTTCTAAAATTCATGTACATGGGTGAAACTCAGCATTTGTTAAGAGAACAATCCCTTGTTATGGGTGAAAAAGATGTACATATATGTCCCTTCTGCAGAGTCAGCAGCTTGACTTTCTTAAAGGTTGTGGGACAAAATTTGGTATTACGTGCTAGCTAGTTGTGTGTTCTTGAGTCGGATGATACAGAAGAGAGAGAAATTTTAGGAGAAAAAAATGGAGTCATCTCTTGAAATTAGTATTTTTGTACCCACCTTGCTTCCAACACATTTATCTAAGAAAACATAATATTCTAAGGTTTAAGTACATTGAAGCTTTTACATTATTGTGAGCCAAGAGGAAAGAGCATAGGACACAAGTTATGAAATTATTCAAACATTTGGTGAGGTGAGCATGACTCACTGAGATGCTAGATAACCTATTTTGTTGACCATTTTGTCCTCAAAGTTATGGATGAAAAAGGGTTTCAATTAAAATTCTCTTGCAACAAGAGAGGAGCATACTGCTGAGCTCAGTTTGTTGACATTTTAGGGCACAATAGTATGTCTTTGGGTTTTGTGCTCTCTAACTGTTTACCCAACATGGGGAGGAAAAAGAAAGGGCAAGTTCCATTCACTCTTTATACATGAAGGCCGTCTGTTCTTGAAATGCATGCATTCATTTCTCATTTATTTGGGTTGTTATGAATTATTGATATTGAAAGGGTGATAGATGTCTTCTCCTTTGACTTTAGTACCAAAAAACATGGAACCATCTGAAAACATATCACATGTATGTGTAGCCAAACAACAAATTTATGATGGAGAGGCTTTTGTTTCGGTTTAATGATTTTTCCCTTTTGTTTTCTTCCTTGTGTGTTTTTCTTTATCGTGTATCACATTGGATTTTTTCTTCTTCTTATGCTGTCTTCCTAAAAGCATTATATGCCGACCAAATAAAGATCTCATAATCGCATGTGTTGTTGTTGTCCAATTCTCTTATGGTAAGATTGGATCTTGGTTGGTGAATTTTCTTTTCACTTTACCCCCACATATTTTGGTATTATAAATTGTTATACATTGAAGGTTATTTTCATTTTTGAGGGGTGAGAGCAAAAGATGAGGATTAATGAGGCAGCGAAATGAATGAAGTGGGGGGCTCACGGGGAATGCCAGGGGGAGATGAATTACAAAGATAACCTCAAGTGAACAGGGAAGGGGGAGCAGAGGGAGCGGGGCGGGGACCCATGCAAACCCCATCATGGAGACATGCCTTTTTTGGCCTTTCACAATTCAGATAGAGAAAGAGAAACTGTGTTCATATGTATGAGAAAATAGAATACGATGCTTTGATTTCAGTGTGCCTTGTCCATATTTTGCATACAGATTATATGTCCTTTCCCTATCTATGACCCACTCTTCTTTCTAGCGCTTGCTCCCACTCTCTCACATTTTATTTTTTATGAAATATTTTGAGTAATTTAATTCGAGCAAGAGCAATGATCATGTATATATATATATATATATTTTTTTTTGGCATAAAGAGGGAAAAAAGAGGAATTTGTGTTAATGAAAACAAAAATTTGTAACTCAAATCCTAGAAGTTGTTCTTGGAGGTGGTTTAAATACCTTTTGCTTTAATACTTTATCCGACCATATTACATTTTTCAGAACTTGTTTGTCCATATGGATGTTTAGGTTTCAGGCTTTGCTAAATGGATACGTACACATAGGGCTCCAGAATGATACTCAAGCTTTAGGCCTCTTGGAAAAAGAAATATGTTAAGATTTCCAAAGCATGAATGGTCTGTTAGACTACTTTTTTCCTTTTCTATTTCGTTGATCCCATTCTTCTACTAATATGACGAATTCAAGGGGAAAGCATGACTACTTGGCCGGTATCCTCTTCTTTTCTTTAGCAACAAAATGTCATTTTTTTTTGGGAGTGTTAGATCAATCGGTGTTTGGAGTCACGCTTCGATTATTTTAATTCAAGTATTGTCAGACCTAATTTAAGGGGAGAGTTCTTCCAACTTAGTTTTTTTCATAAGTTGCAGATTTAAAATTTAGTTAAGGGCACATTTACCTAGTGGACTAATTATCTGTTGATAGTATCAAAGTATCAAAATATCACTAATATAGGATAGTGTTGGCCATTAGGGAAGGACCCTAGGTCACTTCTGTGGCCAGAACACGATATATGGAAACCCTAGGGCACAGATATATACAGCACAAGTGAAATAGAAAATTTTGAATCCGATACTTTTTATGCTTGAAATTTATTTATTTATTTATTTTTGGAACGATATCTCAACGCACATGCAGCATGATACAGGAACTACTACTCTTTTCCGTGAAATCATACCAAATAGGTTTTCAATTTTCACATAAGATAATATTACAATGTCATGATTAAGGTATTCTGTAATTTCGTAAAAGTTCGAATATTAGATTTTGAATAAAATTTTTTTTATGACTCGGGTGTCCAAGGACGTTCGAGATAGCTATAATTATTCCTAATTATTTCGTCAATTTGACTAGCTAATTAAAGTCCCCGTCGAGATGAATGGTATTTGAGCTTTAATTAGAACGAGAGCTACGCGAGCATAAAAGGGGGCGTGACATGCGTTCTTTTTTTTCTTCTTTGCAAATAAAGAAAAGGGCAAGTAAAGAACAAGAATACCATTTTTTCCCCCTTAGGCCGAGGCCTCTTCAAGTCAAAGAAAGATTTCTTGGGTAAGGATGCCAAGCCCACACAACTCCCACAAATCCATTCTCTTCCACCTCCACCACCACCACCACCACCATTCTTTTTCTCTCTCCAGCTGGTGTCACTGCCAACCCCTTGTTGTCTTTGCCCTTTAAACTTTCAAGATTCTTTTATTTTGTTCAAAATTACATTCCCATATGCTCAACGTTTCACTAAATGACTATAATGTCCTTTCATTATTTTAATACCCATATCTATCAGGAGCCAAAGGTAAGAGGAATTATAAAAGGACAAGACCCTATATTACTAATAATCTTTTTCTTTATGAGAAGAGATTTCTGAATTTCTTTAAGCAAGCAAATGATTATAATTTTCAGAAGAACATGAAGTAAGAAAACAGGATATTTCTCGTTTCATGGTATACAGTCTCTCATCATAGAGCATGTTTAGCAAGTACATGAGCCACTGAGTACTAATGTTTTCATCTTTTTTGGACAAGACAGCTAAATATGCATTTTATATTTTGCAACTAAGTCAGATAAACTTAGCAGAGGTGTTAGTATATTTTATGGGAATGATTATTAATAAATTTATATATTATTTTTTTTTATCTTCGATTTTGATTAATTTGATATGGTCATATACGAAAATTTTATTTAAAAAAAATTTTTCTCAAAATAATTAATAAATTTAATATTTCGTCCGCAACCATCGACGAGCCGATTAATGTATGGCTTTTCACCACAAACATCATTAAATCGTGCATTGTGTTTCGTGCCAAAAATTGTGATTTCTTTTTCTCTAGCCATTCTAAATTTCAGTAACTAAAGAAGGGTATTATAGTAAAACTGCGTTTTTGCACCTTTCATATATACTTTCCATGTTCAACATTCTCTCGTCCCCAACAAATGTGTATCGAATTTCAAGACTTTCTTTCACATCACTTTTGCTGAGGCTTCTACTCTCTCTCTCTCTCTCTTTTCTTTCTTCATAGCCTTGGTGGTTTTCACTGGTTCATGGATATTGTTTCCTTGAGGGCTCTTGGGGGGGTGGTGGTGTCTTCTTTTTCTGGATTGCATGGCAGCAACTAAAACCTCTATCTTTAAAACCTCAGCAAAACCCCAATCTTCTCATCTCTTTCTCTTTCTTCTCTTAATCTTTTTCCTCCTTATCCATCCCTCTCACAACACAAGACTCTCCATGGCTTTGGCCTCATCAACTCCAGCACAATCCGCTCCTTCCTTTACAGCTGAGACCGCGACAAACACTATGAACTTGCACCCTAAACACACCAAAAGCGCCCATACAACTTCTAGCTCTACAAGGAGGGAGTATGAAGCTGGTGCCCATGAAGTCCCCAGCGGCCCAAACCCTATTTCAAACAGGTAAGTTTGGGAAGAAAATTGTCAAGAATTGGCGGTTGAATATGATAAAAAAGAGTTGCGGATAAGGGAGTTTGTTTATTTTATCGTCACCGTCGTGCAGTTGGAGATATTCGCCATTAATGCTTTGCTTGTCCTCAGTGAGAGGTTTGTTATGGCTTCGGCCTTATCTTCATCAATCCCTCAAGCATAATGTTCTTTTGTTTCTTCTCTCTTCTTTTTTTCTATTAATTTTCCTTTTTTCTACTTTATGATTATGTGGTATAATGTATAGGAAGGAGAGAGAATACTCTATTTTTCCAGTTTGTATGTAACCATCTATATGTTTCTTTATATAGATGATAAATCTCGTTGCTCTAATTTTTGTTGTTTTTGAGGTCTCTTTAACACAGAGAGAGAGAGAGAGAAGATGGCATTCCAAAAGTTTGTGTATTTGATTCGTGTGTGAGAGAGAAATAATTGCCAATTGCGCTTGCCTTATAAAAGTTTCTCCCCAATGCAACCCAGAATTAAGCTGGCCATGTGCATGGATTTCTTTTTTTTTTTTTTTCCTTTTTTTTAAAAATCTATCTGACACATCAAATCTAACAAAACATTATCAAAAGGTTTCAAAATTGAAGAAGGAAGATCTTAGATGAAGATTTTTGTGCATGGGATTTTTCTTTAGTGTGGTGTTTTATGGTTTCTAAGTTGAGAGGCAAGTGAAGGGCATAGATCAGAATGGAATCTAATGCACCCAAGAAGAGAGAAAGCAAATAATGGTGTCTGATCTCTGTTATGTGACCCTGAGAGAGAGAGAGAGAGAGAGAGAGAGGACCAAATTATTGTTGATAAGCTAGCCCTGTGTTTGGACTTTGCCTTTTGTCCTCTCAAACACATCATCCAATAAAAGAAAAGCTGATGCTCTCCAAAGTCATGAGCTATGATTTGATAATAATGACTGTATCACACCCTCTTTTATTTTGAATTATTTTACCACCAATCATAGTGCTCTTATTTGAAACCAAAAGTTTCTTCTTATTTTATTTATCTTTTTCTAACGTGGCTGACATTTAATTGTTCGACCATCTTCTGACCCCCGGCCTCTTTTGCCTAAATTTGGTAGATGGAAGCAATGTTTAGATTTTTTAATTAAAATTTAGATTTAAATTTTAAAAATAAAAAAAAATTAAATTTTTTCATAAAAAATATGACAATAACTTAATTTAAATTAATTAAAATTTAAATTTAAATATCGATTCTTCAAATAAAGAAAGGAGAATAGGCCTCTATTCATCTTATGTTCAATGGGGCAAGTGCTATCTTTCATGGGAGGGGTCCATTTGGACCTACACACCAAATCCCCTAGTTTTTTTTTTTATTATTATTATTAAAATTTATAAGTCTTGCGTTATCATTTAACGGATAATATATCTTATGGGATGAAATGATAAAATAATCAATGACAGTAGAATCATTAAAGTCTACACATTTTTCCCGTACCAAACCTCTCTTGTAAGTCAAGCAAAGAAAGACTCCATTGCATTCACGACAGAATTCCTAGCTAACTATGACCTTGATTATGGACAAGAATGCTCCCTTAATCACATGTCTTGAATTCAATTCCTAAAAAAAAAAAAAAAAAAAAAAAAAAAAAAAAAAAAAAAAAAAAATTGGAGAGCCTAATCTCTAAATGGGCACTAAATGATCGATTAATTGATCGAAACTTGGATACCGATTGATCTAATACCAAAAAAAAGAAAATCATGAACAAGAATTTGCTTGCAAAAGATATTCTTATTGCTACCATTACCTTTCTTGGTGTTTTAGACCTGGATAAATGCTTACATTTTTCCTTTCTTCTGTTGACAAAAAATTGAAGTTTCTAACCATAACTTTCATTGCAAGTGACAGCCAACTCTTCCACTTTGAGAAAAGAGAAAAGAAGAACAAAGGTAAAGAGATGTTCATAAAAACCATGTGCATCAACAAATCTATGGAAACAAGAAATCTTACCAGGTACTTGATAAGATTTCACTTAACATATTTTTGATAAATACAATATTTTTTTTCCTAATTATGAACAAAAAAATAAATAAATCATACCCATCATTTGACTAATTTAGCTACATATATAATGGTGACAAATCCATCATTCCATTCAATCCAACTTCATTAATCTTGAGCTACATATGTTAACATTTTGTTAGGTGGTTATATAAATCAAGTTTTTCGTCATTATTTTTTAATAATGGTAAATATCTCAACCTAATACCGTTCAATTATTTATCATTAAATCAATACAATTTGAATAATAACTCACAAAACTATGTCAAGTGTCACTTCCCCCCGGGTATCCAGGAATTATAATTCAACTAATTATTGGTCTAAGTGAAACGACTTGGGTGACTACGTTTGGTATAAGATAAACGGTGATCTAAAAGTTATTCAGATAACCTTTTATTTTCTTTACCGATAGTTAGTTGATTTAATGAGATGTGACGCTATATCTCTTAATCAAGATCCTGAATTTAACTTACGATTTGGGTATGAAATAGATTACGTTGAAAAGATAGCCCCCTAAATAGGCACTATAAGTCCCAGATTAAATTAGTCGGAGTATAGGACCGGATATTGATTGGTACAGTATAAAAAAAAAACAAAACCTTTTATTTTCTTTCCACATATTTGTATGTAAAATTCAATTTAGCGATATTATGGAGGACATAAAAGCATTTCCATTTTTGAAGAGGTTAAAGCAGTATTCATTTTCAAAATGAAATAATAAATTAAACTAATACGCATTATTATAAAGAGCGAAAAACTAGAAACATAAATTTTAAAATAATTTAATTCTTTTATAGAGAGAAAATTAATTTGATTTGTTTTAAAGAGAAAAAAATTAAGTTTTTTTTCTTTAGAGAGAAAAAAATTAAGTTTTTTTTCTTTAGAGAGAAAAAAATTAAGTTTTTTTTTTCTTTAGAGAGAAAAAAAAATAAGAACTATGTGTTTAATGAGAAAAAATACGAAGTAAATTATTGTTTTAGTGACAAAAAATTAATATGTTTACTTTTGGATATAGATAATTTATGTAAATTTAATTTGAAAATAAAAAAATAATTGTTCAATTATAGAGCTGTAAATATTATCTAAATGTTAATATGCATACTAAATACCAAGAAAATACTATGCCTTTATCCTTTCCCTTCTATGCTTTTTCCCTTTAACCTTTTCTTTTCTAACCTTTTATCCCATGCCCAAAGCTATCTCTCAAGATTTTAATCTCAAATTTGCTTCTTCCCGGTTTCAAAGAGAGAAAAAAGAAACACCATAAATTGTATTTTATTAGGTTTTCCTTTACTTAACCGATCGATATTAAGTAATCAATTTATTAGTTCTGACTAATCCAAATAGAATTAACTGTCTAACTCATAGGGGATAACCTCTCCCGACGTTTGTTTTTTTTTTTCATTTTTAATATTTGAATTTGAAAATTTGATTAAAAAAATTTAATGCGCTTATCATGGACCAACGAGATAGGGTGCATTTTATTAGATCAGAAGTGAAGAGATATCCTATCAACAGACAGTTGGTTTAGTGGATGTGATACTAGATTTCTTAACCAAGTTTCTGAGTTCGACTCGCGACTTGGGTATGGAAAAAACTATATTGGGAGGATAGCCCCTTAATGGGCCACTGTAAATATCGAACTGGATTAATTAGAGTATGATTTCGGATACCGATAAGTATAGTACAAAAAAAAAAAAAAAAAAAAAGTGAATAGGTATCCTTGCATCCAAAACTAGGCTCAAAAGACGTGAGCTTGCTAGGCCCAAACAGCCTTACAAGCCTAGACTGTAGCATGAACGGGCCGACCCTAGTAGCTTCTACCATATGGGCTTGGGATAGATTTCTTTTTTTTTTTGGGGTACAGGAAAACAAACCCACAGAACCATCGACCTACCCAAGCCTTCAGCCTCCTCCTTATCAGGTAAAATAAGGTGAATGAGCGAGGGAGGAAGATCCTCCAAATCCATCCGGCCCTCTTGAGCTTTGAAACCCATGGCTGCTAGGTGATCAGCACACCTATTAGCTTCTCTTCCTATGTGTCTCACCCCTCTAGCTCCAATGTCCTCCTTCATTTGGCGACAATCCTGGATCATAAACTTAAAGGGTGCTCTCCATTCCTACTACCTGTTAGCACATTAACCACCAACAAAGAGTCTCACTCTACTTCTAGTTTATACATCTTTCTCCTTCTAGATTTTTAGGAGTTCATTTTGATATATTTTGTGGCTTTCAAATTTTTTTGCGGAACTATCACATAATTTGTCTCAAAAAGTCTAAATCAAAATTGTCAATTTCTATACAAATGTTCAACAACCTATGTTTACATTCTAATAAATTGTTATATGAGTATTCTTATTCTATTATGATTGAGACCTCCGAATCACAGGTGTGGGGTGGTGGCGCAGTTGGCTAGCGCGTAGGTCTCATAGCTTCTGAGTTATCCTGAGGTCGAGAGTTCGAGCCTCTCTCACCCCAATTCTTCCTTTTTTTCCTTTTTTTTTTGACATTTTCTCTCCCCAAAATTACAATTCTTCTTCTTGTGATCACAGCCGCCTTTAAAACCCTAAGTCACCACTCCTCTCTCTCTCTCTCTCTCTCTCTCTCTCTCTCTCTCTCTCGACTCTGCAGAAAAACCCTAATCGAGTAAGATGGTGAAGAAAAGCAAAAGTAAGGCAAAATTCCTCTCATTTATTTGCATTTTTTTCTCTCGTTTTTCTTATTAATCAATTTTTGAATGGATTGAAAATCACTACTACAGAGAGCAAGAGCAAGAGAGTGCCTTTGAGGCAGAAGTACAAGGTGTTGAGAAAAGTGAAAGAACACCATAAGAAGAAGGCCAAAGAGGCAAAGAAGCTTGGAGTAAGTCGGAAGAGAAAGGTAGAGAAAGACCCGGGAATTCCCAATGATTGGCCTTTCAAGGAACAGGAGCTCAAGGCTCTCGAAGCTCGTCGAGCTAAGGCCCTTGAAGAATTGGAGGCCAAAAAGGCTGCTCGCAAGGAGAGGGTATGATTTCATTCCTTTTGTTTGAATCGTCGTTTCTTATTGCCCTTGGGATAATTCGCCGCACTCTATGTTTAGGACTAAGTTTTTGAAGTGTTTAGCGAAATGTGGATTCTTGTGTGTTGTGAAATTGCCCTGTCTGCTTAATGGGATATTGAAGCCATTGGAGTGATGTGGTTTTAGTTTTCGGCTAGTCGCATGCGTTTTGTAACTATGATGAGCTGCCTTAAGTATTCAGAATTGTCTGATATTTAATTACGATATTTAGAGTAGAGTGCATTTATTCATATTATTCCTTTAAATCTTCTTTTCCTTTGATATTCTCTTTGTTGCTTTTAGTGAGATGATTGGAGTGAATTGTGGGATTAAACATAGTTTGAGCCTTCCCTGTTTGTTTATTGAAAACTTAAGTGCCTGGGATGATGAGATCTCTGGTTTTTAGCTAGTTGGCCTGTTAACTTGCTTTGCTAAGTTTTTAAGGTGCCAAAGGTACTGAGGTTGTTCTAATTTTCAGTTCCGTGTTGCTGGAATTTAGTTTTTAAAATATTTATCTGTGGAATAGGAGGGCGGTAGAGCATATGAAAAAAATTGATTGGCTTTGTAGTCATTTATTTTATGAAGTTTCTTTCTTGAAAGTGTGGTCCATGTTTATGGGATTCTAGATTTGTGTTTGTAACCCCTTGTTATCCATAAGGTAATGCCTCAACTTTGTGCTCACTAGTCAGAATTTATAGGGATCGAACAATGTCAGGAAGTAAGAAAAAAGTAGAATACTTAAAATTGTTTGGTTACCGATGTTTGATCATCGGGAGTTTGCATAGTTTAGAAGCCATGATTATTGGATTTCTTTTGTTTGTATGTTGTAAATGTTTGTGCATCATTTAACCAATCTATCTAGGGATTGACTGATTGATTAACACTGATAATCTTCTTCAGGCTCGTAAGAGAAAATTGGGGCTGTTGGAAGATGATGATATGTCCAAACTGATTAATGCAGGTTCTACAGGAGAGCAGAATTTTGAAGAGGGACAGAATAAGAATGATTTGGTTGGAATTAGCAAACCCCGTGGTATATTTAAAATTACTGTTGTTGAGTTTGTTTTAGATGCTTTGTGTTTCTCTTTATTTACTCATGTCTGATGCTCTTCATCAATCAGATAACTCGGACAAGGCTTTTTACAAGGAGCTGGTGAAAGTTATTGAAGCATCAGATGTTATTTTGGAGGTTATTGATGCTCGGGATCCCCTTGGCACACGGTGCGTAGATATGGAGAAACTGGTGATGAGATCGGGTCCTGATAAGCATCTTGTGCTGCTACTGAACAAAATTGGTAATGTCTGTTATTTAGCTCTGTAACTTCCTTGTCATTGTTTGAAATGATTTGGTGTGGTTTTTTTTTTTTATTTAATATTTTTATCAAGGGGGAGAAGAAAAGGAGTTAAGAAAGAACTGAAGTAGGTATCCAGCAATTGATTTTTGACTAGATGGAGTATGGGCACTTGCTGAAGGGTGTAGGACATATGTGGGGTACACCATACGGTGGTTCCAATGTTTTCTCATTTTTTTTTTTGAACAATGGCATTGCTCAAGCACTTGTAGGTCCCTTTTAAACTCCTATGATGTAACTATATGTGGCTACTAAAACAGTTGGAATGCATGTATATATGTGGCTACCAAAACAGTTGGAATGCATGTATTATTTAGATAATTACTGATGCCTTTTGTTTGGTTGCTAATCTCTACTCCGAAATATGTATGAGTAAATATCAGTTTTATATTGATGTAGACGAAAGTAGTCTTCTGTTATAACCTTTTGGATATTTGTCATGTTGCTTTGTCATGTCATGTGAATGTCCTATGGCTGTCTATGCCACTAAGATCTTGGGAGAAAGCAAATCTGGCACAGACAGTAAAAATGCATCTCATTGTGGTAGCATAGGTTGCTCTCATTACATGCATTTGTTAGCTTCAAAGTTTCTCAGTTAACAGGCTAGATACCTAGTTGGATTGTGCTTTATTCTTGGCCTTGGATCCTGAATTAGTCTTGGCCTTTAGGAATGATCTTTCCTGGTAAAATAGGCTATGAAAAGCAACACCAAAGGTTATAGACTGTGAAAGGGATTTGCTGCACTAGACATATTTAACTGTTTATCGAGCTCCTAAGTCAGAAAGGGGGTTGTTTCTTGCTCCTCGGCCAGTACTGGTGTATGTAAATGTACCTTTCTTTTTTTTTTTTTTTGGAAATATGGATTTTCTGCCACCTGAGATTAAGATATATCTTGGAATGTTCCTATTGGTGTGCTGACAGCTTTTCTTATCATTTTGGTGCGAATTCACTAATGCCCATTTGTTCTTAATTCTTGCATTCCAGACCTTGTTCCGCGAGAAGCTGTTGAAAAGTGGCTCAAATATTTTAGGGAGGAATTACCAGCTGTAGCTTTTAAGTGCAACACCCAAGAGCAGAGGTCAAACTTAGGTTGGAAATCCAGCTCAAAAGCTGCAAAATCTAGCAATTTGCTGCAAACTAGTGATTGTCTTGGTGCTGAAACTCTTATCAAATTGCTGAAGAACTATTCCAGAAGCCATGATGTATGCTTGTACTTCACCCTGCATTGCCATGTTGAGCATATAACCTGACTATCAACATAGGCCTATTTTATTATAAACTGTAGATGAACTTGACATCTATGTTTAAGTTTGCATTTCCTTTTCTTTTAAACTTATAATAATTTCACAAAAGGGATGCTTGTACTAGGTGTTATGAATTGCTGGCATTTTTCCTATCTCATCAATAGCTTTGCTAGACTTCTGTGGAATTGATTGAGTGATTGATTCAGAAGTTTTCTTGTGAGAACACACGTACACATGCATATGACTTATTTAATGTCCTTTTGAGATTGCAATTTCACAGTGGGTATTGTAACTCACCATTATTTGGGGAATATTGGAGCTTTTGTTAGCTATGAGCAGGGCCAGTTTTGTCAAAGTCTATATTGGTTGCATTAGTAAGTTTGAGTTTTTCCCATTTCCTTTTTAAATAGATGTTATGCCAACTGAGTTAGGCGAACCGTTCATCTCATAATGGAATGTGGAGAACAATTATTTTCATTGTTAATTAAAAGATTTAATCCCTTTTATGGTCGCCATCTCTTATTTGCAGATTAAGAAGTCCATCACGGTGGGTGTTATTGGCCTGCCTAATGTTGGCAAGAGTAGTTTGATCAATAGCTTAAAGAGATGTCATGTTGTCAATGTTGGAGCCACTCCAGGATTAACAAGATCAATGCAAGAAATCCAGTTAGACAAGAATGTCAAGTTGTTGGACTGTCCTGGGGTCGTTCTGATCAAATCTGGAGAGGGTGATGCATCTATTGCTCTTCGAAATTGCAAGAGAATAGAAAAGTTGGATGACCCAGTTGCTCCAGGTAATTCCTTCCAATGCCCATGATTATTATACCATTGTTTTCGCTGCTATGAGAATTGATTGTACATATGTGAGATGCCTAAACAAATAAGTTTTATTAATGTACCTGTTTATTCTGTCTGACCTATTGGCATGTCTCATCTCTTACAGTTGGTCATAAAGGAGAAATAAAAGATAACTGTTGGGTCATTGCACTTCAATTTCTGGATCTGCTTATTGTAATCGTACAAGTTTCTAATTACAGCCGTTTATCTAAATAGCAAATTTGTTTTGTTAGGTCAAATATTTTGTGATTGTGCATCTGTATTTGTTGCACATCTTTTTTTTTTGGCAAGAGATAAGTTGTGTTTGAGAGTGTATCTTATTGCAAACAAAATTGGGGTTACAAGAATTCATCTCCACATTCTGGCTGGTCTGTCTTTTGTAAATATAACAAGTTCACTTGTAGTTCTCAAACAAAGGTAACCTGTTGGATTTTCACAAGCTGATTCATCTTCCCTTATTTGTGGAGATGCAGTGAAGGAGATTCTCAAGCTCTGCCCAGCCAAACTGTTGGTAACATTGTACAAGATCCCAAGCTTTGATACTGTTGATGACTTTCTGCACAAGGTTGCCACTATTAGGGGTAAGCTGAAAAAGGGGGGAATTGTGGATGTCGAAGCTACTGCAAGAATCATCCTGCATGACTGGAATGAGGGTATGCACAAGCTACAACTATTACTGTCCTTGCAAATTAGATGCACCTGCTCGCACAACTTGCACCCTCTAACTCTAATCATTGGAAACTGTGAATAAATTTAGAAAATGTCTAATCATATATCTGATATGTTTATAGGAAAAATTCCATACTACACAATGCCTCCTTCAAGAAATCAAGATGAGCCTACAGAGACAAAGATTGTTTCCGAGCTTGGAAAAGAATTCAACATTGATGAAGTTTATGGCACTGAGTTTTCTTTTATTGGCAGCTTGAAGTCTCTGGATGATTTTCAGCCTGTTGAAGTTCCTCCTAATAACCCTCTTAACTTTGATGAGCAAATGATTGAGGTTTGACATCACAACTGATCTCTAGATCTTAGAACTTTAAGCATGTTCCATCTGAAGCCATTTAGGCCTCCTTTTGATTAAGAGTTAATCCATGGGACTGGAGTAATAGTCCCTGAAAGAAAAGTTACAATCCTTGCAAAGATTGTATGGGATTTGACTATAAATAAGATACAATTGTCTAGATCAGCCAAACATCAAGATTTTTATGTCACACAATAAGTCAAATGGTTGTGGAATGTGGAGTCCACTTCTAAGCTAGCTATTACTTAAAGCAGCGCAGGCCTAACTATCATTTGTATTGCCCGATGCTATTCATAGTGGTCATTTATGCACTTCATTGTCCCATTTCATATGCCTTGCAAGAGGAGGTTTCTAAAGTAAATTTATAGAGAAATTACCACAACAATTGTGAATGATATCATTATCGAACTTGAATCCCAGGAAGTGAGTATTCATTGATTTGCCATGAGACTTCAAGTAAGAAGTCGTCTTGTTAAAATGATCTTATTTCTTGATAGTATTAAATCCGCTTGATGATTTAACTTCCTGTGATTCTGCCTGATAATTGTTTCTGAACATATGCATTTGGTTTTGAACTTCTTACTTTGGGTCCTGCAGGGTAATCCACGGGTAATTCCATCATCAACTCAAGGTGATGATGTAACTAAAGATGCTGCTCATGAGGATGATGATGAGTCCATGGCTTGTGAAGACGATGGATTGAACCAAACTAAAAGCAAAACTGCTGCTAGAAGGCAAAATGAAAAGTTATATGCTGCCGAAGGCATGCTCAATACTAAGCTGAAGAGAGCTGAAAAAAAGAGACGGAAAAAGGGTAATTTATCCTCATCAATGGATGAGGATGCTATGGTTGATGATGATGACTATGACTTTAAGGTTGACTATGCCCATAATAGATTTGCCTTGGATGTTGATAATGAAGATAACGATGATCAAGCTAAGGGTAATCAAGATGGGGAGAAAAAAGATGATCAAACTAAAGGTGAGGCACCAATGTCAGGTGTTGAGTTTGATGAATAGGTGATAAAAGTGGCCTTATATAGCTGACATTGAGCGTCTCCGAGTCTTGCCAGGAGTTTTGATACCTTGGCCATTTTTAGCTGTTTTTTTTTTTTTTGTATTTTTAGTTCACAATGAGGGCTATGCTTTTCTTTTTATGTTTTGTTATATTGTATTATTATTCTTTTTTGGGAGAGTAGCGGGTTTATTGTAAGGGTTTTGACTGCTTCAAATAGAGAAACAAACACTCTGTAAACGACTTAGATGAGAAAAATCACTTACTTTACAGCACATTCATTAATGGTTTAGATATCAATACTGACACCTTCTGTAAACTCTCTCTCTCTCTCTCTCTCACATCCCTCCCCCCATTTTGTTATAGCAAAACTTGGCACGCTGCTTGCATAGATTTTGTGCCATTCTGCCATTCGCTCTTCAGGTACCAGACTGGTTAACTAGACTGGCACTGCAGGGCATTTGATTGCAGATGCTGCATGCCTTCACCCACTCCATTCTGCAAATGAAGCAACCACACACTTTTGCTTCTTGTCCTAAATCATAGATGAAAGTCGCCACTTAAAGCAATAAAGTAGCTTCAATTTTCCAAACTAAGGTGATTATCAGGCAACACACCATAAATTTGGATTGTGTACTGTATACTATCACCAAGTTACAAAAGTAGCAAATTAAGCAGCTTCTAATGAAATATTAATAGTCTCACACATATATCTGTATATATAGACAATGTATGCAGTTGATGTGGCGAAAGGCTGAATGTTGATAATGAACACTACTCTACCTCCCTTGTTTTGCATACAAGTTTCAATTGCTATAAGAAAATGGTATAATGGAGCCTGTAATATTATCTTGATCATCCAAAACGTTGATGTATGCCATTATTCAATTTACAGAATCAAGTAACCCGAATTGGGCACATATGCAGTTATAGGTAAGCAAATTCAATCACCCTTTGACACTCCTACAATTGAGTCGGTGGCACTTGGACCTGTTGCAGAACCGGATGCGCTAGAGATGGGTGCTGTAACATCGGGAGGTGAAAACGAGGTTTCTGAAGGTTTGCCATCAGCTGATTCACCTGCCTTCTTGGAGGGAGATATTAACCCTTGTGCTTCCATAGCATCATGTGCTGCTTTTTCTTTGGCTCTCTTAGCTCTTATCAACACCTCATCCTGTAAAATGATTAAAACTCATCAGATCATAAAGGCTCTTACTTTGCTAAGTATTAGGAATGAAGACATTTTAAATGAAGGTTTATTCAAATCAGATGAACAAGCAACATTAGCACAATTTGCTTTATAAAAATTGATACAATAATTATGCGTACATCAGCCCCATCCATATGGTTCCTGTAGTAGTTGGAGCAATAAACAAAGAACTGATTATATATAGTTTTTGTAGTAATATTGTTGGGATAATTAGGTCTGTAACTCTTTTGCTATTACTTTACAATGATAAGCAATCAACCTTAGAATTCTATGCATAGGTCAAAGAAAAAGGATGTTAAATTCACTTAGGCAAGGGATCT
The DNA here is from genome assembly GCA_033439265.1 of Dillenia suffruticosa. NCBI lineage: Eukaryota > Viridiplantae > Streptophyta > Magnoliopsida > Dilleniales > Dilleniaceae > Dillenia > Dillenia suffruticosa. The sequence goes on along the minus strand of JAVTVX010000020.1, from coordinate 21,734,284 downwards.
CAACCCGATAGCGCACACAGAGAGAGAGAGAGAATAAGGACAATCAAAAGCAAAAATCTTGGTTACCTGGAAATCTTGAACTTGCTTTTGTTGCTCAGCTTGTAGCCTACCTATCGTACTCAAAAACTCCCCAACAGTGGACTCAATGCGTTCATTAATGACTTCTGCTAGAGCCTTGCCCAAGAAAAAACCATCAAGGACACTCCTGATGTTACCTTCCCCTGAAAGATTGACACCACATTTGGTCAGTTGAACAACAAATGAAGATTTATGAAGACCAGACAGAAAAAAAAAAAAAAAAAGAATTCTAGCATAGTTTAGAAAGAGGATGTTCAATTTCCTTTAGTAGTTCACATTCAAAAAGATTGCACACGGATAACAAAAAACATGAAGAATAAAAACACAACTCCTAATGAGCTAAATGTCAACATCCAAGTTGACCATGGTAAACGCGCAATCATGTGTGCCCTGATATCTTAAAAACACGCTTGACTACATTTTAGTATTTAATGTCCTAATAGGAGCAACTGGAATTGTAAGCAAGATAAGGCAAACACTTCGCAAAGTGTAAGTGTTTAATTGTTTTGGTTGTTGTCCGACAGGACATCTTATATTTTGAAGCCACGGATAAAAAGCCTCAAAATTTTGTCCACACTCCATTATGATTCCAGCCTCGCCAAATTTCCCTTCCTTAAGTTTAAAACCAACACTTAGAAGTGAATGAAAAGTTCCATTAGGGGATTGCAGCTGCTTACCATGAGAGAGAAAACATTCTTTCTAAAGATATCCAATTTGGAACTACTCCCTTCTCAATTCAATTGTACCCCAAATAAACCCTTTACATGTATTTCACAAGCCAATCTCCCATAAAGTACCACCAGGGACCCACTCTTCTATTTGGGGCAAGCATGAGGGTCTTAATTCTTAACCCAGAGCCATAACAGGCCTCTCCTCTCTCCACCTACAAGATACTTTTGATTGCCCCAAATAAAATCACAATTGACGATGACAAATAAACAACATGGTCGTTCCTCCTTGGTGTCTAGTGACATTGCCAAAATGACACTGATACAAGCTTAATGGAAAAAAGGTTCAGCAACTTGGATTTTTCCATGTAAATTACGTAAACCCACCTAGTATTAAGCGGAAAGTATAATATTTAAACAAAACCATAAGCACCCAATTGTCCCCCAAAAACACATACCCATTCACACACTTCAAATTTCAATATTTTCACTTACGAATCAAAGTTTTCAAACAAAACACAAATAAATAAACAAATGAAATAATAGACGCAAAATTAAAGAGAAGTTTAAATTAAAAAACAAAACGAGTCGTACCAGAACCAATAGGACCGCTAGGACCTGAATTGCTGTGAGCTGTGAATCTGGAAAATCTTGGGTTGCATCTTATTTTGGGATCTGAACTGCATAAAATCCAAGGAATTGGAGAGATTGAGGTATTGCTAAAAGGGCTCGTTCGAACTTTTGGTTGAAGAGAACATGAAATTGTAGCTGAAAGTGCAACCCCACTCATACCTCTTCTCTCTCTCTCTCTCTCTCTCTCTCCCTCTCTAGATCTTTTGTTTAAGGCAGAAGCAGAACATGAGGAGAGTGATGAGAGAGCAAAGATTGGAGCTCTTGTAGCAATGTTTTGGTTTCGGAAAGTGCCTGCGTGTCGAGAAGCCGTTCTCCAGAAGCAAGTGGGCCGGCATTTTTAAATGGGCCCGATCCAATAAACTGGCTTTTATGAAGAGCCCATATTTCCTCGTCCGAAACCCTAAAACCCTGACCTTTGTTTTGACGGCGGGAGAGAGAGGGAATGAAGAGGAGCTATGGTATTTGATTTTGCGAACACAGCTGAATCATCAGGATCGCAGGCATAGTCCGGTTCACTTTACACTAGGTCATCTCTCTCTCTCTCTCTCTCTCTCTCTCTCTCTCTAGAAATGAAGTGATTGCATTAGTTCACTTTTCAGTTGCAAATTGATACCCCAAAGAACAACTTGTGAAGCCTAGTTTTCAATTCTCGCTTTGTAATCTTATTTGCTCCCTCTCTGTCTTTGTATAATTTTCACATTATGTTTTTGTCGATGTGAATGAAAATGACCTCTTGGGGTTCTACTCTACGTGTTCGATATTTTGCGTCAAAGAGCACACAATTTAGTGACTGCAAATACTATAGTATGTTTGGATTATTGAATCCAGTTTAACGTATGCTAATGTGCAGTTTTTATGATTTCGATTACCTAGAGATCAATTTAGCCTTTATTTTGATTCTGAATAGGTTCCATTTTTTTATTGTAATCTTTATGTTATCCAGAATACAAGAGTATGCTGATCTTTGTTTTCTCTTTATTTTATCCAGTTTTAGCTTGTAATGAAGCTAATGTTTTGATGGTGATTGAGTTAAACTTTTTGTTGTGAGTTTAGATTGAGTTGTGCAAGGTAGATTTTGAATTTGAGTTGGAATTTTAGATCAGGAGAGTTGGAGTTTTTTGCATTTCTTTTCTACGCTTTACCGTTTTGATATTTACAAGTTTGAATTAAATTTGCTAACGACATTTACCATTGGCTTCTTTTTCTTTTCCTACTAATTATTGGTATTTACTCCTCTCCATCTCTTTTCCCTTGAGTTTCTTACAAATGAATTACATGAAAGACACCATGTAGGTTTCTCTGATTCTGGACATGCAATGGGAATTTCAAATGATATACTTTTGGATGCCATTTGAAATCCCTTCTTGTCTCACCTAGTGGAAGACATGTATTTTACCCAAGTTTGAAACCTTCCTCATATTGAGCACTCAAACAAGGAATTTGATTGGAACCTCAAATCCATGTTTCCAGGAACAAAACATAGTTATTGAAAGTTTCATGGCTCTGTCTCCATATAAATTTATAGCTTTATAAACAGTAATAGTGGTCGAAAGCTCAATCTTAGAGCTGCTTTTAATAACACACGAGGCATTAGACCTGGTTGTTAGTGTGAGGCCTGCTTCTTGTTGAGGTTTTAGATGTACAGTTGTTGTTATCTCTAAGCTACAATAGACATGGAGCAAATGGCTAGTCTAGATCAGATGTACAAATCAGAAAGTGATTCATTCGTCTCATCAGTTTTGGAACATCTAATAACAGTAGCATAAAAGGTGGATGTGAATTTGAAGTAGGGTAGGCTAGTCTTTTCTCATTTGCATTGTTTCTTAATTTTTGATCCACTGCAACTAGTCGGTCATTTGGCAGTCTCTTCTATGCTTTTCTTCTCCCACTTCACCGTGCTCTTTTATTCTCTTATGAGTAGGAAACTTGGCGGTTCCAGATTGTGTACATAAAAAGTAATAGTTCGCAAACTCTTCATTCAAATAGCTGATAAGCCTCGTCTCTTTGGGCACTCGTCATTCAAATTTATAATTGTATTAATCATCAGATCTGAGTACTGTGGCTTGTTCTTTTGTGTTATAGTTTTGATTAGAGATGATGTTTGATTTTAGCATTCTAAAATGCCCTTTTTTTGTAATTTGTAGTTGTCTCTTATGAAATTACTAATTGATATCTGATTGATCTTGGTATGGATTTGCAAACATACCATTTTGCAGGACTTGTAACTCAATTTGAGTGGAAAGGATGAAACCCTCATGTCTAAGATTTTTAAAGCATCTGTCTTTGCAACCAAGCATGGTGTGCTTCTTGAAAGAAGCTACACCAGGAAGAGTTGCTGGACCCGTTGGGGTTTCAAGCTTCAGACGATACTTTAGTGAAAAATCTGGAGATGGAAAACCTTTTGATGGTACTCCAGCTGATCTTGGATGGGATGAAGTGCCATCATGGTCCAGTGGACTGGCCAAAGATCATTTCGATGGAGAAGTTGTTGGTCGTCGCGTTCAGGCAAGTACTCCAGAAAGAGAGACGGATGTTTTGGCAGAAATTGAGGCGGAGAACAAAAAGAGCAAGGCTTTTGAGGATAGTTGGGACAGCAGGGAGATGGAAATGGATGTATTGTTGGATCAAGTGATAGAGCCTGGGGCTCGAAGCTCGTATCTCAAGGATTCGGAGAAGACTGAGATGTATCGTTTACACAAAGAGAATCCTGAAGTCTACACAGTGGAGAAGTTAGCCAAGGATTATCGCATCATGAGGCAAAGGGTGCATGCTATTCTTTGGCTTAAAGAGCTTGAGGAGGAAGAAGAGAAAAAGCTTGGCCAGCCTCTGGATGACTCTGTTGAACTCTTACTTGATACATGCCCAGAATTTTTTGTTTCCCATGACAGGGAATTTCATGTCGCATCTCTTCCTTACAAGCCGGATTTCAAGGTCATGCCAGAGGGATGGGATGGTAGTACCAGGGACCCTGATGAAGTTCATTATGAAATATCTATGAAAGAAGATGAGATGCTGTATCAGGAGTTTGTGCAAAAGATGAACTTCAACAAGAAAAAATTGGCTGGTGAGGTCAAATATCACAAGTACAGCAGGAGGCGACCTGATGAGGGATGGAATGTAACAATTGAGAAACTAGGTCCTCGTGGGAAGCGTGGAGGTGGTGGTGGCTGGAAATTTGTGAGTTTGCCAGATGGTTCAACCCGACCTCTGAATGAAATGGAGAAGATGTATGTAAAGAGGGAAACAGTTCGGCGTCGCCGCAAGATTCTCCCTTAAATCATGTCTCTGTTGTTCTTCCATGTTCTTATTTCCTCTCCTGTATTATGTGACTTTTACCTTTTCAAGTACTTAATTGAACCTTTTTCGTTTTTGGTTGGCGGAGTAACCAAGTAGGACACTGAAATGCTGTACATCCAGCTATGTTCTTGTTTTAGCATCGCGAATAATTGAAACGGAGACACTGCAGCAGGGAAAAATGGGAAACCCTCTTGTCATTTTTCAAGCCCAGTAGGATTACTTCGCTTGAAGGCCGGAATATTTGACCTTTTGTGTATCCAAGCTGGATATGAGAACATGGTGGCTGGATCTGCAGATCAGATCTTATATTTGTCATGGGTTGTCTGATAATGTGTCTTTTTTTGTATTTTTATTTTCTCGACTTGATCCACCATCGGGTATTCAAAGTTTTGTTTCGACTAATCTCAGTTAAGTTGTTGTAGGGTCTTAATCAGGAGAGAGCTATCTTAACGTCGTTTTTGTCGATATCAAGATTCAAATTCTAATTTTTGATATAAGGTATTAGTTCCCTTTTAATTAGACCACCGAAACGTTGGTTTGTGGCTTATTTTTTATGTTCCTTTAGAAGGTGGCTGGTTTTGCAGTCAGCGAAGGACCGATCCCTGATCATGCATGCTATTGTTTATTGGTAGTTTCCTCATTCATATACAATTGTTTTCTTCTAGGTTGGAGTTTGTGGGATGAAATTTCAGAAGAAACATTCCCATAAACTCAACAAGGATACGTTTTATTTCAACAGTGTAGATTAGCATGGGATAGGATTGGACAAGGGTTTGAAATCATTTTTGTTTTGTGGCTCAAAACAAGTCAAAGTAATCATTTTCTTCATTCGAGTCTTCCATGTAAATATGGTGTCATCTCATGTCATGTCGCTACCAATGTATGAACCGATTCTTGTTTTCATCATTTTTGCGAGGGATCTGTCTCAACATCATGGTCTTGGTAGCTCATCGTGCACGTAATCCTACGTTAACGCGGTTATCCATTGTGTGGTTTGTAAAATAAATAAAATGGGGGAGGTTCAACTTCTCATCTGCACTGATACATAAACTAATTTTCAATTATAACAAAGGAAAACATCCTAAATGAGATCGAAAAAGGCAATGTTTTTAAGAGGTTTATAATAATATTGGTTTGAATTGGCTTTCGCTCTGCGTCTCACAATAATTAAAAAGTTAAAAATAAAAGAGAAAAATAAAAAATAAGTCTTAAAATATTTTTTTTGAATGGTAAAAAAAATTTCTTATTCAAATATTTTTTTTTAAATTTAGTATTTAAATTTTTATTAATGTGTCGGGATTTTTTCGGTTCTTATGTAATAAGAAAAATAACTCTTGAAATTAATATTAATAAAGTTTTCAATTCACAACGTGGATTGTGACATGTTTAGGTAGACCACCCTTGCGGTCATACTTGGCAATCAAATTGGCAAGGGTTTGCATTTATTGGGTGCGCGATAACCATCTGCCGTCTGAAGTATATTGGGTTTTGCCACAAATAACCCTTTTGGGCTTTACCCTTTTTCTGGTCAAGTTTTATTTCTTTGCAATATTTTTTTTAGGGACTCAAAAGGTATGTAAAGTAAAATTGAGATTAGATCCGACTAGAATTAATAAAAATTTTAAAACCAAAAAATAACAATGTAATTTTAATTTTAATTATTTTAATATAAGAATTTTGACTTGTTGCAAATGACTATATGGCAAGGAGTTATACCATTAGCATCATGTCTTAATTGGACAAAGTCTGGTGTAGATCAAATGGAAACAAAGCTTCTCTTATGGTGGAGACTCAAATGTGGACATTTGATGTGTAACATTTGAAGTGTGGTACCGACGGATAGTTGGTTTAGTGGGATATGATGTTAGGTTTTTTAATTAAGTTTTCGAGTTCGACTCGCGGTTTGGGTATGAAAAAAATTACGTTCTGAGAGTAACCTCTTTAAATGGGTCATTGCAAGTCCCGAATCAGATTAGTCGGAATATGACTCCGAGTATTTATTGATATAGTACAAAAAAAAAAAAACATTTGAAGTGTGGCCAGAGATTGGGACGGGCTAGGCTAGTTCTGCTCTAGTTCCTTGATAAGCCGCCCAAGGATCGGTTCGATAGCGGTTTTTAGACCTTCCGAGACCAGATTGGGCCAGGTCCAAAAAAAAATTTCTTGAAACCGGCCCGGTCCCGTGAACCGGCCTACCGTGCTAAACCAATCCAGGTCGGTTTACGGGTCGAAATATGATTTTGGATATCAGTTGATATAGTAAAAAAAAAAACATTTGAAGTATGGCCAGAGACCAGGACGGCCGGGCCAGTTCTGTTCTAGTTCCTTGATAAGCCCAGGGATGGGCCGGTTCGGCAGCGGTTTTTAGACCTTCCGGGACCAGATTGGGCCAAGTCCAAAAAAAATTTTCTTGAAACCAGTCCGACCCCATGAACCAACCCACTGTGTTAGGCCTAGCCAAGTCAGTTCACGGTTTTTGTTTTTTTCTTTTAACTTTATTTTTTTTTTCGAACTCTCTTTGGTTTTTTATTTTACCTCTTTGTTTTTTAAAAAAATTTCTTTTATTCTCTTTGTTTTTTTTTAACTCTCTTTGGATTTTATATGTCGTGAACCCAAACGAGTATTACTGGGATAACATATGATATGAGTTTCTGGTGTGTGATTATATATATATATTTAAATAAAATTAAGGAATTATAGACAAAATAAAATAAGATATATAATGTATTTATGTAATATGGACTTTTATTATTTCATGAACAGTAGCATTTTAAATATAGCAAAAAACAGCATTATTTGACTAGGTTGGCAGACAATATATATATGTATATTACCTTGTACATGTTTAATGCTTTACTTGCGCCCTTCCCGTCACGTGCCTCGCACGCATATCATAATAATAAATTATGAAAAATTATTACAAATAAGTGAATTTTGTTCAGATATATAAAATTTGATTTAATTAAAAAAAAAGTGTAAAATAAAAGTTGATCTGAAGAAATTATTACCCAAATTTGTAATTTCCTCTTAACGGCAATAATTTTTCCTTATATATTAATTTATGAATATGATTTTAATAAAATTAAATAAAATTGTTTCTAGAAGATGAACAGGTAAATTGCATATTAGCTGGACAATAGTCATCGGCAAGTTCAAAATTTTCAAAATCGATGGCATTTCCGTTATTTTCCCTCATTCCAAAGGGCAAGTTAAACGAAACCAACAAAGAGTTTTTCTTTTCTTTTTCTCTTCCCTTCTCTTTGAAGCAAACAGAAAGAATACTCGTTGAACAAAGGGCAAAGGGCAAGTCATTCGCATTCCCCACCCCCCCCTCTCTCTCTCTCCCCACAAAGCCCAAAGTCAATTCATTCTCTCTCTCTCTCTCCCTCCCCACCCCAAAACATCAAATCCAAATCCTCACTTTTCTCTCTCTTAGGGTTTGATTGTGGAGATGGGGCAACAGTCGTTGATCTACAGCTTCGTCGCTCGCGGAACCGTGATTCTCGCAGAGTACACGGAATTCACTGGGAATTTTAAGAGCATAGCTTCGCAGTGTCTCCAGAAACTTCCTTCCTCCAACAACAAGTTCACTTACAACTGCGATGGTCACACTTTCAACTACCTTGTTCAAGACGGCTTCAGTATATATTCTGATCTCTCTCTTTTCATGTTCTTTCGCTTCGATTCTTCGGGTTTTTTTATGGGATCTACCTAATTGTGCACTGATTTATGCAATTTGCTGTATAGCGTTATCTGTACTTGTTACTTTGTTGCCTATTTGATTTGATGGTGGATTATTGGAGATTTGATTTGTATGATGAATTCAATTGGCTTTTAAATTGGTGGATTGGTGTTTATTTAGTTGGAACTACGTTTGTTGATCGATGTATAATCGTTTGTTTTCGTAAATCAGATAGTCTCCAGTTATAGATCTTGTTATTTTTCTTGCTTCTTCCTGTTCATGTTCTATTTCCTGAATCTTTGGCCTGTTTTGGCATGTGTATTATGTGCTAAAGATGCTATATTAGATTTGGTTTTTATCGCTTGAATTAAGTTATTGTAAGATGCTGGTCCCGTGCAAGTTTCCGGTTGTCTATGGCCTATGTTCTTATTACCACGACGAATGGTCATACTAGCCATTCTCCCAATTGGGTTGGCTCCATAAAGATTTGTCTTCTATTTGTTGAAGTTTTTGGTTAGTAAATAAAAGCATTTGATTACTGACTTGGGAGTTTGGAAGTAGATATGAACTATTACTTTGATTCTACTTGTGTGTTATCCACTCGTAAAAATGTTATCTTGTTGTATAAGCATTGGCTACTGCTGTCTATTGGGAAATATCTCATCAAGGAAGGAAGCTTGCCGATCTCCATTATTCCTTGAAAGCATTAAGATTGCTAAAGGAAGTGTCTAGGTTCTAGGCCTTTTCATCTTTGGCTTAGAAGTGGAATTTGGTGAAAGTAGACGAGATTGAATTTGATGATTATGGTAATAGAAATGGAATTTTGTTGTAAAATAAACACATGATTACTGCTAAGAAAAAAAAAGAATGTGCTAATGCTGTGCATGTGTTGCAGTGAAATGGGCTTTTCACTGTGTTTGATACAGAGTTAAGTGAATGTTACGGAGTTGGATTCTAATTACTAGTGGATCTTGGTATGGAGCTTCTTCATAATGTAAACTTTGCTCTTTGGTGCAACTTACAATTGAATAAAACTGTTCTTTGTCAAAAATTTTCGGTGGGGTGGGGGTACCTAAAAAAGCTTAATAGCGAATTGAATTTATGGTACTAAATGTTTGTTTGCAAGTGTCTTTGGCACATTCCTTGTGGGTGGTGAATATATGGTTAGCGCAACCTTTTGCTTTCTCTTTCTCTCTCACGTGTTTGTGTTGTCTTACTTAAGATCCATGGATATGGTAATGGGTGTCAATATGCTATTGATATGGCATTATGAAGAATTTTAAAATTTAGGATAGGAGACCATTTTTGGGACAATTTTTATTTACAAATACGTCTACATTAGCAAATTAGTATTTTAAATATTTGAAAGTGGTTCTTGATTAAATATTGCCAGTAAATATAGTATTTGTTATTTTTTCCATTTCCGTATTATGTTTTTGATTAATATAGTATATTATATGTGTATGCATATAAAGAAAATTTCGGTGTGGATATAATTGTTATATAGTTCGCATGAAGTATCACTCAAGTATCTGAGCAATATTTTGTATTTAAAGAGAAAAAAAAGATATGCTTCATGGAGTGCCCAGCACATCTGTTGAATATGTATCTGTTCTGGATGCGTTTTTCAACTGAAGTGTCAATTCTTCATGAGATGCTTATCATCAGTTTTGTGGTTTGACTAACCTGATGCGATTCAACTAATTCTTACTCAGACATCATAATCATCACATTTGGGGTGGTTGGTTAAAGCATAGGAAGCTGTATTTTTTGGGCCTCATAAATGCAATAGGACTTTGTACTTCCAAAGTTGGTTTTTGAGTTGGAGTATCCTGGCTCTGAATTTCTTTAAGATCTTTATCTGGCCTTTATTTTGATTTGCTAGTGCCTGTTTGCACTCAAGTTTTTTTTAATGTGTTGTTTTTGTTATCATTGTTATTCACTATTATTGTTAGCTCGGATGGGGGGCAGGGTGGGAGGATTTGGAATAAGAATGGAGCCATGCTTGCATGATCCTTTTAAGCCTCAGATGTTTGAGTTGTGGTAAAAGGAATACAAGTTTCAGTGTGAGGAACTATGGCATTATTGTCATAAATTAGTGTAATTGAATTGAATTGGAGACTGCTCAGGTATGTCCTGAGGATTGCATCTTGAGGTTGGGTTTTTATGTCATCAATGTCTAATCCGATCAACCTGTTTCTGTGTGGATTTCGTGTCTCATTTTTCTTGTGATCTTTTCCATGATTGAGATACGTTGTTAACTTATAAGATTTTATGTTAAGGTTGTACTTTGCTATTCCATCCCATGAATAAATTGAGTGGTTGTACTTGGCTATTTCATCCCATGAATGAGTTGTGCAAGTATGGAAGTTAAATAGTAATATAATTTAGTCAATTTGTAATGCTTGTATTCATGTTATGGGAGCTCTCCAAGGTTCTTAGCTAGTTCTTGTGTAATTAGTCAATTTAGTCAATTTTTGTAAACTAGTCTAGGGCCATAATTGGTTTGTCTTGGGACCTGTCTACCCCCTAGCGATTTGAGATTTAGATTTTGTGGTTGTAAACATAGTACTTTAGCCGATCCAAAGCACTAAATGGGCGCTACAAACTTATATATGTATGAAGTAATTTGACACGATTCAAACCACAAAAATAGTAAGGAATAGTTTACAATGAACAAGATATTCAATACTTATTGTTCTTTTCTTTTTTTTTTTTTTGTTTAATATTTATGCAATGAAAACCCAAAGTTGCACCAGTTAAAAGCGAGACCTTAAATGTAGGAGATTTAGTGAAACGTCGGGATAAACCGTTGAAAACATAGATGCAAGTTATCCAAAAAAATATGAGTGTTAAGGGTTTTGTTGAGAAGATGAACGTAGATAGGAATGAATGATATAGGAGAATTCGAAACAATTAAATTATTTCTCTTATTATGTTAAGTTTCTATGCATAGTTTATTTTATTTCTCTTTTTTCATCATCATTATTATTATTATTTTAGAGTTATTTTCTCTATTTTGATTTCAAATTTTAATTTTATGTTTTTTTTTCTCTCTCCTATATTTGTTTTTCAAACGGTTGATCCTAAAATTTGGGATTAAGATTCATGTTGCTGTTGTAATTTGTTTTAATGTTGGTTAAGATTTATTATACAGATACTACTCAGTCAAAATCACTCATAAAAATATGTGTAGCACACTTTGAAAGCAAACTACCATTAGAAGTAGTTGCCGAAGGGTCCAACTAACCCTACATCGCATGTAGAATGTGTCTGGGAAGGTTTTGTATCATGTTTTCATAATTTGCTTACCATGTTAATGGACATAGAGGTAAAATTGTAGCTTTGTGTTACTTAGGCTTATGGAAATTGATATAGCTGCTGACAATCACTAGGTAATCTTGTTTTGACTCTTATAAATGAAATGGATCATCCTGTGGTACCTGCCTATGATATTGGCATCAAAATGTCAAATATAAGGAGTCCCAGATTGCTGTGTCATTTTAACTGCCCCTCCTTGCCCTTAATCATGTATTTAAGTCTTCTATTGTCTGCCACACTGACCTATGCATTTTGAGACTATGAGTATCTATGAACAAGGTATGACTGCATTATCGGGGTTCTGAATCATTAATCATTTCTTGTTCTGTCATGCTTGTCCCCTTGTCATTTGGTGTGGGAGTTTCATGTGTCTATGATATAATTTAGCCAGAATGACAGTGAGAGTCCATGGTGGTGGATGCTTTACGTTGTGGTCGTGGCGTGTTTGCCAAAAATATGGCTTGAGATTGTGATCACTTTGTTGCTTCCTCGTGCTTGTTTTCATGGATTTGTGTTCCTTAAATCCCCCCCCCCCAAAAAAAAGGACAAAATTTTAGATTACAGTTTTAGTTTACAATCCTGGTGTCCTGTGAATCTGCTTCAGTGATCATAATAAGATTTTTGGTGAATCTTGCAGCTTATTGTGTGGTTGCTGTTGAGGCGGCTGGCAGACAGCTTCCAATTGCGTTCCTTGAGCGAGTTAAGGATGAATTCACCAAGAGATATGGTGGCGGAAAGGCGGCTACTGCTGTTGCTAATAGCTTGGATAAGGAGTTTGGGTACTGTACTCTTCTTCCAGCCTTCTGTAAACTTTTCCTTTGGTTATTGAAATCTCTTTATCCTCAAGTGTCATGGGGCCTTCTGGGATCTTAGAAAATCACATTCATTATACAGGTCTAAATTGAAGGAGCAGATGCAGTATTGTGTGGATCACCCGGAGGAAATCAGTAAGCTTGCAAAAGTTAAGGCTCAAGTTTCTGAGGTCAAAGGGGTGATGATGGAAAACATTGAGAAGGTGAGTCGTTAGCTTGTGTGTCACCTGTGAGACCCAAAACACAGACACACAGTTTACTGAGGTCGGGTCAAAGTGGTGGATCATTCAGTACTATATTTCTGCCTCTTTATGTGTGGTCTTACCAAACGATTTGGTTGCTAGGTACTTGACCGTGGTGAGAAAATTGAGCTCCTGGTGGACAAAACAGAGAACCTCCGCTCACAGGTTGGTTGACCTAATACTTAAATTGAGCTGTTTTATAAGGTTTTATTATTTTATTTATTTATTTATTTTTGTGTAATTTAAAGCTGAGTTAGGCATGGTTTGACTGCTTCTCCTGTTTACTAGTTTTATGTCAACAAAAGATCTCAACTATGTATGAACTCTTCATGGGCCTCTAATTTTAAATGATTTTGTTTATGACCGAAAGAAATCTAAATGATCGCAGGAACTTAAGATAGGTCATTCATGATACTTCTGCTTGTTATATGCATTTCTTCAAGCAGGTGAGTCGATGCATAACTATTTTTATCTCTCTAAGTAAAATTAAAGCCAAAAATGAGATCAAAAGCGGAACTGAATATTTGGCTGGGTTGACCTCGACCCACCTCTGAACATCAATGGAAATAGTCTCTTTTTGAGAATTTTCTTATGCTTATTGTATCTGCTTCAAGCGAGTTCTTTGTTAATAGTTTCAACTTGTTAATGCAAGATAATCAAATGAGATGGGATGTGGACACATCATTCTGCCTTTTTCCACTGCCTAATTTTCACTTCACTATTTGACCCTAGTTTGCCCTTTCTTATGGCATTCATTAGTAGCATGTTGTAATTGAGTGGTTATTGTGTTATTATTTGCAGGCACAAGATTTCAGGCAACAGGGAACTAAGATGAGGAGAAAGATGTGGTTGCAGAATATGAAGATAAAGTTGATAGTTTTGGGCATTATCATTGCTCTGATTCTCATCATCGTATTGTCCATTTGCGGTGGCAAAAAATGTTAATGGGTTGGCCCCTGTTTGGTTAGGCATCTGTTACTGGGATATGCGCTCTGGTGTTAGAATTTGTCTTCTGGAAAGATTTGCATACATTTTGCCATTTCTGCTATAGACTCTATTGTAAGACTATGCTTGTATAGTTTGTATGACGAATTGTTTCTATGAGTAAAAGGGTCCATTTTGACGTGTGGAAAGCTTGTTGAAAACCTTGCTTTCTTCTGTGCGACTTAGAAATAGGATTTAGCAGATCAGCTTGTTCTCTGATCACGGGCAACCCTGCCGTGCTTGTAATTTGTTTTATTTATTGATGTTGGTGAGGAAAATCCTACTGGGTTTAGTCTACAACGGAAATGTTGTCTTAATTCCAATCATTGCCATAAATTTCTAGGAAGAAGCTGGAATGGTTGATTCCAACTTCTTGGGCAATGTCCCATAACTTCCCTGTCTCTTTAAGTTGTTTTGTAGAAGGAAACAGATGCATAAAATTTTAACCATGTTAAGCCTGGTGGTGGCTTTGCGATGGTAATGGTCAATCTTGATGGTTTTAATTTCTTGGACTAAAGGATTGGGGCACTGGCTCGATCCTTGTTTGGGTTTCAATTACAAAATTATTTTAGTTTTTGGGATATATAATATGCGGTCCTAGTTGGTTTAGTGGGATATGGTGTTAGATTCTTTAATTAAGTTTTCAAATTCGATTCGGGGTTTGGATATAAAAAAAATTACGTTACGAGAATCGTACTGTTAAATGGGTCATTGTAAGTTTCGAACCGAATTAATTAGAGTATAAATTTATATAGGTATCTTATAAAAAATTAATAATAATAATAATAAAATATGAGCCCGAAGGTATTTTACCTAGGCTGCTTTTGTCGAGCCCGCTACGAGGTTGGGGATGCCTCTTCTTATATCTTACTGGTCTCTCTTCCTGTTATAACACTTGATTCATTTTATTATTATAAAATAAAAAAAAAATGAATCATCGTGGAAATACACTCGATACATTGAAAACGAGGATAGCACAGAAACTAGATTTTAAAGCTTTTAATTCTTGTCGAATTTCATTTATTGGTCCTAAAACTTCAAATTGTATCCAAACAAGTTCTCAACTTTCAAAATAGGTAAACAAGAGCAAATTATCTTCTTTAGGAGCGGTGAGGAAGAAAGTGTGGGGTCAAAGTGTAAGCATTTGACCTCAAAACTAAGATAATCATGGTTTTTGATAACAGTAGTTTAAGCAATAAGATCTTCAAGCTATTTGATTTCGATTGAATTTATTGTATATATATTACTTGTGAATATATATATATATATATTTAGCTAGGGGTTCGTCTTCAGAAAAAGGACTGGTCATCTTCAGGTTTTTAGAGAGGATTGTTCTTCTGGGTTCGTCGACTTTGCCCCCGGTGAATAAAGGATAACCATCGTTGACTGGAAAGGGGGATTCAAAATGACTTTATTCTTATCCAGAAGATATGACATGATTTTGGAACCTCAATGGAGAACGGTTCTGACCATAATGATATCAGTAGAGAGGACGATCGTGTCCTACAAAAATAAGCTATCGGGAGATGATATAGTATCAGAGGATATGGAGGAGGATGGAGAGTTTATGATGTGAGATTTTGATTTAGATGATGATCTTTTCTACTGTATTTGGTTATCTAAGAAAGAGAAAAGGAGAATTTGCAATTCTTGGAGAAAATATTCTATCTGTTCAGTCATGAGGGGAGAGGGTGAAGCAGAGTGCGGATAACACTCGATTATTGCTAATCATTGTTTAAGTATTTGTGGTTGGATTTGTGTGTTTAGATCTGATAAGCAGTAATTTCTTCGGTGGCAACATGGATTAGATTTCCGGGTCTCCCACTAGAATTCTACAAAGTAGATATTCTTACAAGGATGGGTGATAGACAAGGTTGAAATAACGTTAAGGGTTAATTGCACAATCTCTTTGTTACTAAAGTTTATTGGTGGCAGAAGGCAAAAGATCCGAGAACGAAGGGGTTGGGTAGGGAATGTCGTGCTTTTATTGTGAGAGATTTGACCATAATGATCCATATTGTGGGATCAGAAAGAAACAACGGGAGGGTTTTGGCTTAGTGGAATTTGATAAAATTCTAAAACAAGAGCTTGAGAACACCAAGTTTGGGCCTCGAATGGTTGCAAACAAGATGTATAAAAGACCCGGATGTGTGCGAGAGGAAGCCATTGACAGGAGATGCTAGTAGTATTACAACTAATGCTCAATCGAGATTTGAGCCTTTGGGTGGCTCTTGCTTTGCTATTTTAGTGGATGAGGAGAATCAAAACGTAGATGAACAGGCGCCTGGAATGAGCAAACTTTGGCAACTTTATTGCCCAAGCAAGATTAAATTATTCTTATGGAAGGCGTTGCAGAGAGTTTTGCCTACAACTTCTTTTCTAGCGAACAGACGTGTTCTTAGACATGTGGGGGGTTGTTTTCACTGCCCAGGTAAGACTGAATCTCCTTTTCATGCCTTGCTAAATTTCACTTGGTATTTATTTTCTATAAGATAATTCTTTCATATAGAAATTTAATGACATTCGGCTGATTTTGGAAAGAAATAAAAAAAAAACACACAAAGATGGTGATGGTCTCAATAAGTTTAGTATTGAACTTAAATATGAGAAATTAGTTGGTTGGGAAAACATATTGATTATAGGTTAATTCAAAAAAAGAAAATGACTTCAACTCCTGCCCTCTTCCCTAAACAAATAATTTCCCTACAACTTCCCAATAAACTTTGTAGGGTGGCCTAAAGAAAAGGAACCATTCGTAAATTTCACTATAATTTCTCGTGAGGAAGCCACCGTTAAGAATAATGGATGCTCGAACGAAGACTTCATCACAATGGCAATGACCTTCCTGCTAGGCTGGGAGCCCTTACAATCCGTAATTGATAGGTTAATGTCATTATTTAAAGGTCTAATCTTATTATTTAAAGTCTTAATGATATGGGTTTTGAATAGTAATATTATATTTTTCGGTGATAATTAATGTATAGTGGGTCTAATGGGTAAGAGTATTAGACCTTTTAATTCAAAATTAAGAATAGAAAAATTATGTTGGAAAAGTTGTTTTCTAAAATAATTTTAATAAATTTTGGAATTAAATTAATAAGAATACGATTTCAGATATCGATCGGTAATTTTGAGTTATAATTTTTAATTTTTTAATAATAATATTAAATTTTTAAGAAGTATATTTGAGAAAATAGTAGAATTTTTCAATTTTATTAGGGTGAGTTGGGAGACACACATAAGACGTGGAGGAAACCTATTGGCCCCTAGTATGGTGGGGCCATGAGTTTAGTTGCCAACTATTTCCTCCAACAACCATCTACAAACGAGTCAAAGGTTGTTGCAAGGTGATTCTCACACCCTTTTGACCTCATGGTCATTGGTGAAAGGTCATTCAAAGTTTTGGGAACTTTCGGATTTGCACAG
The DNA here is from genome assembly GCA_033439265.1 of Dillenia suffruticosa. Taxonomy (NCBI): domain Eukaryota; kingdom Viridiplantae; phylum Streptophyta; class Magnoliopsida; order Dilleniales; family Dilleniaceae; genus Dillenia; species Dillenia suffruticosa. The sequence goes on along the minus strand of JAVTVX010000020.1, from coordinate 21,717,141 downwards.
AATGTTTTTCTTGACCTGTTCTAGGAAAATACAAAGGATTGACAAAAGCTAAAAAGGACGAGTGCATGACATCTGGGAATTTCGCCAGTTTTTTAATATCTGAAAATTTCACAAGTACTTGAAGCAATGTACCGGAAATTTTGCTACTCTTAACAAATACTATCAAAATTCATATTAAATATTTAAACAAATCTTGTTTAATAGAAACAGAAAATAAATTTTTAGTAAGGATAATTGTTGAAGTGGAAACAGAAGGAAATCAATGTTCAAAGTAGGAAACCTAATGAAAAGAGAAAGAGATTACCAACCCAATCATCTCTCAGATGTTTGAATTAGTTGAATTTCACAATGGGTTCCTTTCAAATTAGGTTATGTCAGACTGAGTTTAAAAATCCAAATTTTGTTTTTACCTCCTTCATTTCTTGAAATTTCATGTATTATGTTAATTATCTATCTATTATTTTTTTTTGGGGGCTAAAAAGTATAATTAGCTGCTCATTATATATCTAACCTGTGCATAAATCGAATATTTTTGTACGATGTTCTATCAAATTAATATTTATTTTCTCAAAATCTTAAATTTTACGAATTTGTGAACATAAAAATTTGACAAATAACAGGGAAGTCAGCGTGGGCAAGATTCACGATGGCGTTGACGCACGAAGAGGAAGAAGCTTACTAACCCCATGTGAACGCACATTTATTTATTATTTATAAATAAATAAATAAAATTCTTTCCTAACGTGTAATCGGAGCCATTTCCAGAAATGTAAAATCTCCGTCTGAAACTTGAATGAAACTTCATAGAAGACCACGCCGCATTCGCTTCAACACCCAACTCCCACCTATATAAAGCCTCCACCACAGGTTGAAGTCCGTATAGATAGAGAGAGACAGAGAGAGTGAGGGAGAGGGAGAGAGAGAGAGAATATGGAGAAAGCACTCGAGAGACAGAAAATTCTGCTTGAACATCTTCGACCCTCTTCTTCATTTGGCTCACATAATCCTTTTCAGACCCCCGAATCTTCTCTCTCTGTGAGTTTTTTTTTTTTTTTTCATGTTTTGGGTTTGAACCCCTTTTTCCGATTTTTCTTTTTAACGTAAAATTGAAGTGGATCTTATTGTGTTCTTTCATGTTGTCGGTTTCCTCACTGGGTATTTTTTTCATCGATAGAAATTAGTGAATGGATGATTGTTGTTTTTTCTTTTTATGATGATTAAAATCCATCAACTAGGTATTAACTGAACCCCCAAAATTTTGTCATGATCAACTGGGGCAATGTTGCTGCTATGGCTGCAATCCACTTACAAGCCCAATTGATTCATGACTTGACTCTGAATTTGAATGTGATTCATACGTGTATCATCTGTTTTAAGTAGCGGAGCGAGTTTCAAATTGTTCTTGTAAGTTGTTAGATTTATGGTAGTTGGGATGCTTGTTTGCGTCTAAAAGTTTCTCTATTTTGTTAATTGGTTGATTCTGATTGGGGTTGGTTAAAGTCTATTGGCATGTCTATACAAAGTGGCAGCTTATAGAATTTATGTTCATTTTGGTTCTTTTTTTGAATGTATGCCTACCCTGAATTGCATTTTTGTGATTTTGAAAGGCTTCCATTTGTTCTGCTGGGGATAGTGCTGCATACCAGAGAACAGCTTCATTTGGTGACGATGTTGTCATTGTAGCGTAAGTAATTTTATAGTTAGATACTATTTTATTTAAACAACCTTTTGATTCATTCACTAATGAACTTCCTGTGTGAAATTTTGTGCAGTGCATACCGTACGGCAATTTGCAAAGCAAATCGTGGTGGTTTCAAGGATACTTATGCTGATGATCTACTTGCTACTGTTTTGAAGGTAAGTTTGATTCGATGAACTTGACATGTCACTTACTTTGGAAGGTCTGATTTTACTTGACAGTGATATGTAATCAATTTTAGCTACATTATTGGGTCAAAGACGTTTAAAAGTTATGTCTTTGTTCTTATACACGTCCTTCTGTAATTTCTGATCTAGGCCTTGCTGGAGAAGACAAATCTGAATCCAAGTGAAGTAGGGGATATAGTAGTTGGGACAGTTTTGGCACCAGGTTCAATAAGAGCAATGGAGTGCAGGATGGCAGCATTCTATGCTGGTTTCCCTGGTTCGTTTTCTTTATTCTTCTTGATGTTCTTGCACTACATGAAGATGAAAGGGCTCATAGTTTGGTTGTACTTATACATGTTATCGGACACTTGGAATGTTATAAATTGCCCATATGAATAGTTCCATTCTGAATTTGAGTCCCATTTAAAAAGCCCAAATACTGATGTGCTTTCTCTTTATCTTTTACAATTTCATAAGTGAAAATTCAGTTTTATTGATGCTAAAAAATTCCATTGTTATGCTTCTGCAGAAACTGTTCCAATCAGAACTGTTAACAGGCAATGTTCATCCGGTCTTCAGGCAGTTGCTGATGTAGCAGCGGCAATAAAAGCTGGTTTTTATGACATTGGTAAATGATCTATGTCAAAAAGCATCTTATGTTATTCATAAGCCCAGCCACACAGGCTAACCATCTCCTACTTTAATAGGCATTGGAGCTGGATTAGAGTCCATGACGGTGGATCACATGGGCAAGGCAACTCAGCAAACTATTGTTAATCCTAAAGTGACTTCTCGATCTACCACCAATCTGCAGAAACATGTCTTGTTGTCAATTGTGTATTTATTGTATTTTCATCTGATGTTTTGTTCTTTATGGTGCACAGGTAGAGTTGTTTTCTCAAGCTCGAGATTGTCTTCTTCCTATGGGTGTCACATCTGAAAATGTTGCAGAGCGATATGGTGTGACGCGGCAAGAGCAAGACCAGGCTGCTGTGAGTTTCATATATGCAATACTTGTCCTCATCTGATGCACAAAGTAGTAGTGCATGTTGGTTTTGACCTTTATCTGTTTATAGGTTCAATCTCATCAGCGAGCTGCTGCTGCAGCTGCATCTGGTAGATTTAAAGATGAAATTGTTCCAGTTTCTACCAAGGTGAGTTTGGAGTGCACTCATTTGTTGGAAATTAACCTACATATTTTTAGTGACAAATCTTTCACATAGATTGTGGATCCAAAAACTGGAGTAGAGAAGCCTGTTGTCATTTCGATGGATGATGGGATTAGGCCAAACGCAAATATGTCAGATTTGGCAAAACTAAAGCCTGCATTTAAGAAGGATGGCTCAACAACTGCTGGTATTTAATCTTACTTACTTGTGAAGCTCATCACTATTGGTGATTGCTTGATCCTCTGGCTGATATATTCACTGAGACTTGGTTTTTGCTCCCCAGGGAATGCTAGCCAAGTGAGTGATGGTGCTGGAGCAGTTCTCCTGATGAAGAGAAGTTTGGCTTTGCAGAAAGGACTTCCAATCCTTGGTGTATTCAGGTACGCAGATGCTGTCATCAATCATCTTTCTGGATCCACTCAAGTTGGATCAGTTGCCGTTGATAGTATATATATTTTTTTTACCTCTGTTGAGAGTCAATTTTCTTGGATCTTATGCTAATATATTCATATTTCTTTTATATAATTTTTGAGTTATCCTTTACAGAGTACTTTTATCATTTTGGCACTGGGGACATTTTGTTTCATGTTATTTGCTTGCAACAATTTGGTTTTTCAGATTTAGCAAGTTACATTTCGTTTGGGCACTGCTTAGGAAGAAATTTAATTTCCTGCCTGAACTAATTAGAAAGGTTAAAGAATTGAAAGGTATTTACATTTAGACCAATAAGGTTAACAATGAGAGAGATCTGATCTCTCAAATTTAAAATGGGGAAGGGACATTTCCTTGGGTTTTATGATCAAACTGGGAAGGCATGTTACTGCATACTATGGTTTCTCTCATGGATTAATTATTGAAGTTTTATGTTCTTTTTTTTCCTTTTTTGGTAAACATGCATCTTATTCTCTCTTAGAATGAATATTGATTATTTTTATGATGCTTCTTGTTGCTTGCCCTTACTATGCTTTCCCATTTTCAAATAGATAAATCTACATAAAACTTTTACCTCATGGTTTTGGCACAGTGGGGTTTACTTGAGAATCAGCTGTTCGGCTAAATGACTACTATACATTTTTTAAGAGTAATATATCTGCTTTTAGTCTTCCAAGTCAGACCTATTGTAAAGTAGTGAAGTAGTTGAGGTAGTCTCTTTGAAGTACTTGTGCGGTATTTCCTTGAAAGGTGTAAATGGTTATGCAATTAGACCAAACCTCTTAGGAATAAAAAAAAGAATAGTTAGCCCGACAAGTGAATGTGCATTTCAAATCTGTAGGCTGTTTTTTTGAACTTTAAGGGTACTCTTGGCAGGACTTTCGCTGCTGTTGGGGTGGATCCTGCGGTCATGGGTATTGGTCCAGCTGCTGCAATCCCCGTTGCAGTAAAGTCTGCTGGTCTAGAGGTTGACGACATTGACTTGTTTGAAATCAATGAGGTAGTAAAGTGGCATTGTCAGTTTATTTAGTGGATTAAGTTGCTGTTTGGAAGTTAAGCAATTGTTCTTGTGTGCAGGCCTTTGCATCCCAATATGTATACTGCCGTAAGAAGCTGGAGCTTGATCCTGAAAAAGTCAATGTAAATGGTGGTGCAATGGCTTTTGGGCATCCTTTAGGTGCAACAGGTAACCGAAGTGGCATAATTTTCATAAATTCTGACTTTTGAAACATCTCAGAGTTGAGTACTTTTACACATCAGGATAAAGTTCAAACATGGACCCTGTTTTTACCATATAAAGCAGAAAGTTAATCTGAAACTGTGATGATGTTCCCTTATTTCTATTTTTTGCTGTTAGGTCTCATTTGGATTGCCAGTGGGAACTGGAATTGGAAATATTCTCATTCCTGTTCCAAATTTGTGGGAATGGGTATTAGAGAATCTTTCTTTACTATTTTGGACTTGTCCTCGAACTAAATCTGATTGGGAATGATTTCCATTCTCAACGTTTGGTAATGTTTAAAATAGAATTTGCGAATGAAAGATTAAATTGATAGTAATTTTACATTAAAATTTACACATGGATTTTAAATTGTGAAATTAATTTGACAAGTCATTTTTAGTATTTACCATTTTTAAATTTTTGGTTAGTAAAAAATTAATTTTTTTACAAAAATATATATGAACATTATATCAATACTTTCTTATAGAAAAAATTTAAATTTGCAAGAAAGAAAATAATTCTTATATTTCAATACCTAATTTTGATTTTGATTTTTTTGATTCCTATAGGTTTTGTCCTCATTCTCACCTCCTCACTTGAATTTCATGAAACCCGCAACACTAACATCTAATTCCCATTCAATGCCCATTCCACACCAAATGCTTGAAATCAGAATGGACTGGAAATGATTCCAATCTGCCATTTTGATTCCTATAATCCAAATGTGACCTTTCTGTCAAATTGAAGTTTCACAATTTCTTATTGCTGTATCCTGTGTCAGGTGCGCGATGTGTTGCAACTTTATTACATGAGATGAAGCGTAGAGGCAAGGACTGTCGCTTTGGTGTTATTTCAATGTGTATCGGTACGTACACACACACATACCTCTCTCTCTCTCTCTCTCTCAGATGTGCTCTTATATGCAGTTATGTCGGATGTCTGAATGGCTTTATGCTAAAGGAGCCATACATACCCCATGCCACCTGGTTTTACTTTATACAAATCACATATGGTACAATAGAACTGATATAACAATTTAACTCGGGGATCTGATCTTTACATACTTAGGCATAATGTGAACTAGGGGCAGCATTTAGATAAGATGACTTGAGCTTAAACCAAGAATTTTATGCAGCATAATCTTTTAATTGTTAATTCAATGTCAAATTGGTGATGGGTTCTTTTCACTTTGTGTTGCAATAGTCAAAAGCTTTCATTGTTTGGACACATCACAAATTCTCATTTTGCTTCACAAAATATGGACAATGCTGAAAAATGTGATGGATGTGGTGTTGACTTAAAGGAGTTATTCTTTGTCAGAACTTCCTTGATAAACTATTGATTGGAACTTGTAAACCCCCCACCCCCACCCCCACAAAAAAAAAAAAAAAAAAGAGAAAAGAAGAGGAACTTTTAAATAGAAACTGGTGCTGAATAAGGTGGTGGAATGGAGTAATTGACTATCACTATATGAGGATGGATTAATTGACTATCACCATGTGAAGTTACACTTCTATGAAGATAAGGGACATTGTAAAGTGATGAATGTAGCAAACTTGGAGCACAATGGATTTGACATATTATACATGTTGTATTTGTTTTGGGAAGTGTGGAAATGCAACTGTAGTTATTAACAAAATTATTTGTGCTTGAAGTTTATGCTGCCCAACATCTCCCCTAAGTGCTACCATTCATTCTTGAATATTTTGGTCATCTTAGTCATTTATTGCTTGGTAATAGAGAGGAGGATAAGAGTTGAATCTAGGACTTTTATCAGACAATAAATTTGAGTTGCTCACGTGACACTGTGGTCCAATGCTCTCTGTCTAAAAGACAACCAGTATTAACCAAATTGTTATGAAGATTAATAGTTATGTAACATCCTGTTCTAGAGATGTACAGGATATAGAATGGTTTAACCTTTCTACTAAAATCGACCTTTATATGATGTTTACTTTCACAACTAGAAGAGGGCAGTATCTATACATTATTATTATCCTTTTATCTTTAATATTAATCATTCAAGTTTGCCATGACCTGTGACAGGCTCCGGAATGGGAGCTGCTGCAGTTTTTGAGAGAGGAGATTGTGTTGATGAGCTCTGTAATGCAAGAACGGCACAAAGTGACAACCTTCCATCGAAGGATGCCAAATAATGCGTTTATACTGCAACCATGCATCATCAGGATTTATGTTACTTGGCAATTGAAAATAAACCAAGTTATGCAGTTGGGACGATTTGCTTCTACTGTAGCATTTACATTGGCTCATGAATAAATTATTTTTGTGATTTTCTTTCTACCATATTATTATGAAATGAATCCTCCATGTAAGATTCTCTTACTCTAAACCCTCAAAAGGGTTACCTTAATTTTGATAGTTTTCATAAACAATTTCCAGCAATTAGAATAGATAGACATGAGTCGATCACTTCTCAATAATTCAGGCTTGGGTTTAAGAGATACTGAGTTATCATTTCATATTCAACAATTTTATATATCCTCTTCTTTTCTTCCTTTTTTTTTTTTTCCAGTGACAAGGGGCGTTGCATTGATATGTTAGGCAAAGTTATTTTATATGAATAATATATTTTGAAAAGTAATTTGAAAGTTGCTGCATATCTCTCCACAGATAGAATGATTAGATTAGACCTTGGAAGTTGGAAATTGGAATTATTTTCCAAATTATTATTATTTTAATTAAAATTATTTTATTATCGTTATTTTTTTTTCTTTCTCAAATTATTGATTTCGTATTCTGAGAACGTAAAATCAATATCTTTATTCTTTATTCTTTATTTTTTGTAACGTGTTAATTTTTGAAAAATATTTTACTCTTTTTGAGTGTAAAATATAATGCGAAATCATGGTGTTACAAAAAAGAGAGAGAAGTGGGTTATAAAAATTAAAAGGGGTCTTCTTTTCCATAACAGAACAAAAGGTCTCAAACCCAGTTCTCGTAAAATGTTGTGCTGTTATCATGAAACTCAATTCAATAGTTTTATATTTTCACCAATTTTGAGAACTTGTTCTAGTATTGGTGAGTTGGGTATCGGTTAAAAGGTTCATAGAAGGATAATAAGGTGCGGGTGGGATTCTGATACTGTTGTCCAAACTTTCTGCTTATTATATACAGTGGAATTGCAAGTTTGAGTAATGCAAACAAGGTATTTGATGAAATGCTTTTCAAAAATGTGGTTTCGTGGTGTTCAATTATATCAAGCTATTTACAGAACGGGAAAGCAAAAGAAGGTGTCTGCAGGTGTGAAACCAGATTCTTTTCTTTTATTATATAAAAATTCGAATTTTAAATCTCAGGGTTGAGAGAACAGGATTGAATGGAACCAGATTCTGTTATAACACTTCGTGTTGTTGAAATCTGTGATCAATTTGGTTGTGTTGTTAAAATTTATTATCAATTTGGTTCTATTACGACATTTAGTATTGTTGAAATTTGTGATTGATTTCGTTCTTGGATACCGACCGGATCCGTGTTGCAATGACCAACACCGGATCCGTGGTCATGCAATGAGAAAAGAGATTCAATGTGATGGATTATTGGGAGGTTCTCTCGTTGCAATGTAAGATAAATGTGGTGAGAGCTTTAGAAGTTCACTCGATTTCAAGACCAACACTACTGTTATTAGGGTAATTTCTCTATGTGCTTTCGCACGAAACAGTGTAAAAATTGATAAAAATTATTTATTAATAAAAATTAAAGCATTATAAAAAATAAAAAATAAAAAAATTGATATCGCACTCTTAATAATTTTTTTTTTTAAAATAACGATAGTTAAATCATTTTAATTAAATAAATAATATATTCAAAAAATAACCCTCGAAAATTGGATAAGTAACATGTGTTTCCTAGATTAGATGAGATCATATGATATTGGAATAATGCCCTTCGAAATACCAAAATCAAACATGTTATTTTATATAATAATAAAAAAAGTGAAATTGAAAAAATTGCTGAAAAATAGGATACAGGGAGTTATTAATTAAATTTCAATTTTCTTTTTTTTTTTGTATTTTATGAAATTTAAAGCATGGTACCTAGGGGAGAGTCTCCGTAACACTGCTTCCTACAAAAAGCTACTGGGCTCTAGGCCCAACATCAGATACAACAAGATTATACATTCCTCACAAATATCTTTTTTTTTATTATTATTATATCAATACGAAACAATGATCCGATTAATTTAATACGAAACTTACAATGATTCATTTAAGAAAACTACCCTCACAATATAATTTTTTTCATTCTTCACAAATATCGTATACTATTACCCACGCACATATTTTTTTTTTTTTTATATTTGTTAATCGTCTCAAAATTCTACTAATCTATAGAATTCTATTAAGGGGTTATCTCTTCTGAAAGAGTTTTTTTTTTTTTTTTTTCTCAAAACTCAGAGAGTTTAATTAAACGAGTTTAGTATATTGTCATTAAAATCATGACTCATTGGTACAAACACATTTATATTTATCTTTTTTTTTTTAATTTTGCATTTTGTTACACACAATATTTTTCCATTAACATATACCAAGCAGAATACACTCGGCTACTTTCATTTACATCATTATATGTAATTTGCTCCATGTGAAAATATTGATGTCATTAATCTCAAATTGGATCATTGCCCGTTGGCCTTTGTCATCACAATTCCGGTGTTCAGTGCCAATTTGTTATGACAATCAATACAAGAGATAAATTTTTGCAAGCTATAGAATTTGTAGGATTCTCGCAAGATTATGATTTTACCAATCCTAATCTCAAAAGTACTATTGGGTATTTTTTAGGTTTGTATTGGAATTACACATATATTTTTTTTTGGGAAGTTTAGTATTGTTTTTGTTTAGGATTAAGATTTGTGTATGACAAACAGTGAAGCTGACGGAGCATGGCAGCAAAAGTCACACCTCGGCCCGAGCTGATACAGGCGCATGCCCGCCCACAATCTCTGGACCGAAGGATCAACTTCATCCGCGAACACGGGCTCAAACACTAGGCAGGGAACAAATGGTCCTTACTCCTGCACGACTGAAACCCCGATTCCCTCACTTCCTGTCGGTCAGATTGTTCATAAATAAACCGCTGCCTTTTACTGCATCTGCATCAGCAACTGCGTGAAGACTAACAGATTGGCCCTTTTGAACATCATTCGCGAAATTGAATCAAGAATTCTCAAATCCCGAAAACAATTATAAGAAAATGGAAAATGGTTGTTGGGCTTAGCATTTCCAGCACCGTTGCATTTCTCACAAGCAACATCCAATTGCTATAGCATCACATCTTAGTGAAAAATAAAATTTCTCAAATATAAAAATTACTAGAATTTCGCTATAGTGAAGGAGTATGTCTAACAGAAAGTATTTATGACTCAATATTTTATAGAAGGGGATATATTTAGAATAAGAGATTTGGTTAGTAGCATATTTTAACAATTACCCTTGAAAAGGAGCATGAAAATTGCTGAGAAGCCTTCCCTTGCCCACATTATTTTCGCATAAGATATTCTGCATTTTTGTGGAGCAAATGAAGCTTTTTACCATCGAAAGATTACCTAACGAAATATTCCGAAATTGAATGCTCAGGGCCAAGTCTCACTATGTAAAAACATTTTCTTTCTCTCTCTCTCTCTCTCTCTTTTTTTTTTTTTTTTTTTTTTAAGAAAATGTTGAATCAACAAAATCCTTTGGCTATATTTTGGTTTTCCTAAAGCCAAGGGAAAGGTTAGCCTACTCTCTTGAGCTGGAGAATTTCCCGACCGCTAAAGCCTGATTCGGATTGCAGAACTGGAAAGCCAAATTACTATAATTTGCAGGCAGAGCCACTGACTAATTCAATTCTCCGGAGCATTTCAGTTCACACAACATTTGGAAGCTTAATTATAATGGGGTGCCCTAAGAGTTTGAAAAACATATGTCAAAGTATGTTTCTGTGTTGTGTTCTGAGAGCAGGTGCCAATGTTCTATAGGTTTAGTAATAAGGTACTAAATTCTCTTAATTAAAATATCAAGTTTAAATATTAAAAATATAAAAACAGATGCTAAGGGAGTCAACTCTTAAACTGAGCTTTTCGGTGCACAAACTGAATTAGTCGAGTAATCCTGATATCGATTAGTTAAGACCAAAAAAAGAGAACACGAGGTCATTGGACACCAAATTTTCATCGGGAGAAATAACAGCAATGTGCTCCCAAGTACGTCAGAACCTCAACTCGATTTTCCCGGTTTCTGATGTAGCCTACAACATTTGTTCAATCAAAGGCCCAGTCACAAACAAGGGCAATTAGGCAAGCATCTCCAAGAAGCCATTCAATGGCTAAACCTGCTGCTTTCCTATTAAGTTGAATATTCCTCTTAAAAATATCAATCAGTAGGATCATTTTTCACCTGTCCTGATCGAGCACCAGTAACTTTCACCTCCACAGCATCAGTTTCTTAATCTTGAATCACCTATCCATGTCTGGTCGTCCAAATTGGGTTCGCAAGAGGGGTATTATACTGCCAACTTAGTTACCAAATCCCTCAAATGTAAGGACTAAAAATTTGACTGATATATAACAAAAGAACGCCTTGAACCACTTGGTTACTGATAATACCAATGTCAAGAAAATCAATATTTGAACAAAGCCTACTCTTAGTGTTACATCACAATAATCTGTTTAAAAACTGAAAGAAATCTCCATTGGGGTCTAAGGTTCTTGTAGAATTCTAGAGATCTAGACCTCTGCTTGCTCTCATTCTGCATCAGGGGAGCCACCTGGGACCAGCTGCAACACGACTCAAAATATTAGGAATCATTCAAAACATACATAAACCACCGGCCTTTGGAAGCTGAAATATGCAAACTAATAAGCTGCAAATCCAAGATTTCTTTAGATTGTTAAAGAAGTTGCATCAGTAATTTCAGCAGCTTCGAAAGGCAAGAGGAATTCAAGCACAAGCAATATTGCATCCTTTAAATCACAATACAAAACTCAGGATGAGAACAAGCCGCCACCACTTACAATAGCAATGTTGTTTCCATTGAGTAAAATCTGATCAAGTTTTGTAATTCGCCGTCCTTCGGTAGTTATTTCGCTGCATGGATGCGAGATACAAGAGAGAACATACACATCAGAATCAAAGGCAACAAACTAGATAATTCAAGTACATCACTTCAACCAAGGCTCTTCAATTTGAGGGGGAAAAAATATTCTGATGCACATGATAAAGAGAGGCCTTGGAATGAGATGCTATAAAATAATTAGCAGAGATTCAGAAAAATTCTGTTGATGCCTCAAACACAACCAAGACCCTGGATGAATAAAAAATTCTGGAGAACAAAGACACTTAACCATCAAGTTTGCAGCAATTCTGAAGCTAAGATTCTGGCAGCCCGCAGCTAAGGAAAAACTTAGCAGGCTCATATAACCACTACTTGTACAAGCAATTTTAAAAAAGTCTGGACCAACCATTAATTAGAATCAGAAGTCCTTCACAATATCTTTTTAGATATTTGATTGTTTAGAGCTTTCTAAAATGTATTCCAAGCTTTGAGAGACAATAAGACAGTTATTTCTTGCCACATTTCTGCCAAGTGAAATATCTTGGTTTAATTCATCATGTAACACAATAAGAGATCATTTTAAAGAGAAGATAAATAGTATAAAAAAAAAACAAAGAGATAAAAGACAGGAAAAAGAAAATAAACCAAATATGTGTGAAACTCTTTTTTCTTAGAAGCAGAAAAAGAAGAATAACCAATCATATGGGAGATATTGGAATACAAATCAGAAGTTGTCCTAGTAAAAGGAAAAGATATAAAATGTAATTCCATTGTGTTGATTTGAGTGATGTATATTCTATACCCAATTTTGAGTGTTTTTGAGTGAATCAATGGAGAGAATTGTTGAATCTTACGGTTTTGATTTCGAAAGAGCCATTAAGAGATGTAATGATTATTCTAGTGCAGAATGTTATGAAATACTTGTTGTTTTGATTACATTTTCAGCTTGATTTCTACGACACATGGCTTGAGAGTTTGGAAGAAAGTAAATTGGCTTACAAAGTTATTTTGGTTTTATTTGAGTTAGGAATGCTTGAGAACAAACATTATTTAGTTGTGGGGGAATCTGGTAGTGTATAAATTGGTATAATAATTTTAGTTGATTTTCCTTTATTTTTAAATAAATATTATACTAACAACTATGTTTTATAATGTTTGATATTTTAAGATTGATCGAGGGGATTTGAGAAGAAAAGTAAAGAAAAAAAGAGTTAATTTGGAGCATTTCTGCAAAAAATGAGAAAAGATGGACAGCAGCATTCTTGAATTAGTGCTTGGGCATATGGATCTCGGAAATTATTGCAAGATTTTCCTAGAGGCCAAATAAACATATTTCCTTCCTATTGTATGTGAATTCAAGGAGAATTTGAGCTAGATTTGGAAGTATTGAAGATTCTCAATATAATTATTTATTCCTAATATTTAGGAATAGAAATTTTGAAAATTTCACCTTTTATAATCTTCTATTTTAGATAGTTTCTTTTTTTTGACAAGTCAATTAGGTTATTTAGTCAAATAAGACCTCTTTATTAATTTAGTAGTTGCCTAGGGTTAGAAAGATTTTCCTTTTAGAAAATAGGAAATTCGTCCCTATATAAAAGGGAGCATTACATGTTTCAAGAGAGGAGGCAGCAAGACACATTTTCCTGCAGTTCATTCTTCCAGCACATTTTTTTTCAATCCAGCAAAAGCATATTTCTTTTGTGAGTCCTTCTTCCTACATGCTTTCTTTCTAAATTTATTTTGTAATTGAAGAGTTATAGAAATCTTGATTCTCCATGTTTGTAAGATCCAATTGGATAAATTACATCAACATCTCATTGTTATTTATTTAATTCCTATATTTTATTGTTTATGATTTTCAAGGATTTATTGAATAGGTGATCAATATTTAATAGTTTTAAAATAATTTATAACCAATTAAAACAAAAAATCTGTATTTATTTGTTTGTTTTAATATAGTGATATATAACATAAATTCATGATATTGTTAATAGTTTAATCTATATCATGGAATTAAATGATTTAATTTAAATAAACTCATTGTGTGTTTGTTGATTAGAATTGAGTTTTTTTAGATTTTATTACTATCAGAACACTAAATCCTAAGAGTTTCTTTGGGGTTATCTTTCGATTAGGAAAATAATTAATAAATTTATCTTAATTATTGACGAAATAAGGAGAAATTGATTGTTCGGCATTTATTGGATAACTATAACCAATTTATTTATGATTTGTTAAATTTATTATGTAGATTGATGATCAATCAAACTAAATCAAGGTGGATATAATTTCTTTGACTAGAAATAGATTTTTCATTAATTTTTATTTCTTTAATTTTGAGATATATATTTTTAGTCAATTATTTTCTTATATTAATTCTGAAACCCAAACCTAGATTAATTCTGAAACCCATACTGTTGCCCACTCAACCAACTTGAAGTACCATTTCTAAAAAATTGCAGCTACAATCTATTTGCCAAAGAAACATCTTTTGCAGCAAACTTTTTGGCATCTTGATGATCCACTCGTCAAATTGTAGCATATGAGCTTCCAAACATGTGTGAAGCTAGGTTAAAGCAAGTGCACTGACTGCACATAAATTTGAAAATTTTTATGTTAAGGTATTTTTTGTGTAAAAGTTTCCAAAATTTTATTCAATTTCACCCCACCTAATTAATTAAAAAAAAAAACAAAAAAAAAAGAAGTAGGCAGCTTTGCGCTACTTTAAAATCCCTTTCGACTATAAAAGCTCCAATACCAGCATAAATATGAAACAACTATAGTACAAAACTAAATTTACACACATAAAACAACAATTTTATGGTGTCATCCACAAACTTTTGGCAACTAATGGTTTGATGATTGACCGATTCTGATATAACATAATGTGTAATGTAACCCATTTTTTCTTTTTTGTTTTTTACACAGATTTCAAAGTGACCCTATGATAAAAAGTTCTTGCTACATTGCTTCCAAATCTGCACTTTCATAGACTTAGGGATATCAGATATCCTTCATTGTCTTCTTTGGCATCCCATTTACGTTATTAAGTACCCTGTTGACACCACCAGTAGTTTGCTACATGCAACCAGCTTCTTCCTCCTGGTAAGTGGCCACAACTTGGAGAACTTCCTACCGTCTCACTATCCAAGTTCAATTATTTCCAAGCAAACCATTACAGTCCTAAGCACTAAAATATCATAGAACTCAATATCACACCTTTACCGAGCCTTTTATTGTTAATTTTAGATCCAAGTAGGAGTTTCTCTCCAACTTCTGTCAGACTTATCAAGTGAAACTAAAAAGAGTTTACATAGATATCTATTTGCATCAACTCTACCCTGCAACTTGAAATAACCTTTGAAGTCGCACCGTGGCCCAAGGAGACACTTTGAAGCCAGATATATACGTTTACCATTAACTTAGGCCCTCGCCCTACTCTTTCCACAAGTACCCTTTCTGGGGACAATAGATATGAGTATGTTTTATCCTAATCCATATATCACTTCCTGCATTGATATGCATAAACCCCTATATTCCAGAAATGCTATCCATGTACCATACTTGAAAACTAATCAACTTCAACTAACATGATAAAGAAGATGAACTAAGATCACTTGCACAAACGCAGACACATGGGATCCATTTAAATAATAGTTCAAAAGGAACATATATGAATTATGAGATGCTGACCGTGAAGATTTGGCCAACTTCCGGTTTATAATTGATCACTAATCCAGCCAAACCTCGTAAATCATATGAGGCAATTGAATGTAAGAGGAACAAGGTACATACTAATGTAGGAAGTCTTTTGAGTGGTAAGTAATAACTAGTGATGCAAACCACAGACACCAACTAGGAGGCCATACTTAAACCAGGTCTAAACCGTACTAAAGTAACAATCAGGTCATAAATCACCTTTTTCTTGCTCAATGGTCATAAAGGCAGCTTAGCTTGCTAACTACATGACTTATTTAAATGGAGGAAAGAGAAAACAAAAGAGACCAATAGCTTCTCCAACTAAGCATGGCTTACATTTTTAAGCCAACTTTTTTAAGTAGCAGTTGTCTTAAAGATGTTTTTACCTTCTCAAAGACTCGCAACACTCTCACCATAATGATATCAAGAGAAACTGTTGCTCAGAAAAATATAACATAACGACACAGAAATTTATACAAAACTTAAGATTCATCTGTAAACCAAATGCCCAAATACAAAAAGGGCATAAAAGATCATGTAACAAGAAAATGCTTTCATCAAATAGGGAGGCAAGGGATTACCCATGAATGATTAACGAGAATTTTTGAAAATTTTGTGATTGAGACTTTGTGAAAATAGTGGATATCATGCAACATTGCATTCTGGCTGGATGTAATCACAAAATCATGGGCTCTTTGTTCCAAAAGGGAAACCACTTCTTGGTGAAACATAAAGCTTTGATGGATCCCATAATGCAGGTCAGATGATACAAGAAAGAAAAAAATAAAATAACAGATGTGAAGAGTTGGGAACAAAATAATAAATTGAAACATAGACTTATAATAGGAACAAACAAAAAGAGCGAACTTATTGTAATAAATAAATCAGGGGCAAAAAAAATGTTAATATAGATATCAGGACATGAAGCATCTGCCACAAGCAAACACACCCTTGACAGTCAACAAATTGATAGGACAACAAAATTAAGGAGCATACTGTTAATTTGGGCTAAAAGAATCAAAACAGAAGCTTAAAACATGCAGCATATAATGACAAAATATCCTACAGAATACACTGACAATAATCCTAAAATCTATGCAGATAGTTACCATTAGGGATGGTAACGTTGAACCGTACCCGACTAACCCGCCTCACCCCACCTCTAATGGGATGACTTTGAGTAGCCTGATAATAGTTAGCGGCAGATTTGGTAACATAAGTTAATACCTGCATCTGGTTTGGGGCAAAGGACAGGCTTCAGTAAATCATCATCCCAAACAGGACCCAACCGACCATGTTATATTCTTATAGGGTTTTTAACAGCATCCTCTCCTATTCTCTACTTTTTAGCAGCCACCTTTCACTTGCACCTCTCTCTCATAGGATTGGAGCCTCTCTGTACCATATTTATCTCCCTCCCTTTCTCCGCTCCTAAATTAGCCTTAGGCAAGTTCTCCTTTCTCACCTTGTCATTCTTGCTCTTCTTCTTATATGATTCTTCAACAGTAAACATGTTTTCTACCATTTCACAAGTCCTCTGTTATCACGATGACTGAATCAGGTCATTAGGACCAATCCCACCCCTGAGCCTCTACAGGGGTGGGAATGGGAAGGCTTTTCCTTTGACAGGGCAGAGAAAGGGGCCAGCCCTGTCCAAACCCACCGGTAAGACTGTCTAGTTGCTATTGCATAGAGATGCAAATACCTAACTACTTCTAAAATTTCAAAAACTTTGATTCCATCAGCTCAAAAATGGAATTGTAATTCAAGTAAGACTTCATGGTCATATAATCCACAAATTATGGTCAAACTGAAACCATTGAAAACAAGCCCATTCATTTGCCGAACACAAGATCTCCTTGTTTTAACCAAGTAATGCATTTCTGGTGTAGATATGGTGTTCAGGATTTGTTGAACACAAGCTAACCCATGTACTTATGTAGATAAATTTAATTGCTAATCTCTTAATTGTTTCATCATATCTTCATTTTCTCTACTTTACTCCTCTTCATATGGTTATGTTGCATGAGTTTTCCTTTGTTGTTACAAATTTTTAAGCGAATAAGGATCATCTATACGCATACATGAATTAATGATTACCATGGTAATTGTAGCTTTGTTCTCTGACAGATTCAAGTAACTTTTGTTCTACAACTAATTTGTAACTTAGGACCTAATCATTCAGCACAGAATCCTCACAGGGTAAGGAAGAAGTTTAAAATCGAAGCTGAAACCCTACTAGAATACAAACCTCAAAGAAGTTGTGAAATTTAGAAATACTAGTCCTAACACCCAAGGACTAAAATTAATAAGTTATGATTAGAAAGGTGCCACCAGCAATAAGGGAAACTGCAAGTGCTTTCTCAAGGATACAAAGACTCAAAAAGTTAACAACGCGTGTGTAAAGACAAAAATTAATAAGAAATGATTAGAAGGGTGCCACCAGCAATAATGGAAACTGCAAGTGCTTTCTTAAGGATACAAAGACTCAAAAAGTTAACAATGCATGTGCAAAGACAAAACTGAATGGTGGTTTTTGCATTGTATTACCTACACTAAATGCAAGTTGCTAATTGTATTACTAGTGGCCTTAACAGTTAGAGGAATCATCTAATGCAAGGAAGAAAAGGCAATAAACTGTCTTTGTGGCAACTGTTTATCAATGAACCAAGAGAAACGCTCTTTAGATGTAATCATCCCAAAACAGCACCACAACCGGGTTAAGCTATAACTTTGGCCAGGCACATACAGCCTCTTGCAATTGAACAAATTAACATCATAACAGGACACTGATAAACTGGTTCAAGAGGTACAAATGTAGACAGAGCTGGCTTTAGGTCTTGGAAGTGAAAGCAAGAATCCCTTCCAAGGAGTTTTTTCCGTTTGAGATTTAAGAGAATAATATGCATGGGCAAGCTCAGTGCAGCAAGAATGATGCCAATTATTATGAAAGAGCATCAGAAGGCATTTCAGAATTTTCACACACTTAAATGAAAAAGCATCTCATGCAAGAAACTCTACTCTGTGTGTCCTGGAGACTATGAAAACAATGAACGCATCCCCCATGAGTTATCAAATTTTCAAGGATTAGAAAATTTTAACAACATGAAGTATTAAAAGACAAAGCAAAACAAGAACAGATTAGTCAGCACTTGGATAGTGGGTCAATAAACTCGAATCAAATTGAATTAATAGGTCAAAGTTACCCGAATTTAGTCCAGCTTAAGCTATGGTGAGGGTTACAAATAAAGTTAAGCTTATCGAAATAACATATGACATAAACAGAATTAGAATTTGCCAATAATTATCATCATTAAAAGCCCTAGCTCGAAAGAAACCTAGGAAGCCATTTGAAGGGAGGAAATAAAAGGTGAAAGATTTCAGCCTATGGGTCGTTGCACGTGTGGTATTGTTTAATACAGTAAGCGAAACCCTAAATTGTCTTTAGACCTAGAAAACTTAATCAATACTCCATCAAAGTATTACTGAAACAATACGATATGAGCATTGCAATGATGTGAATGGAAACACTTAGAACTATGATAAGAGAGAGAGACTAACTATTCAGTCACGTCTTCGAGGACCATATTGACGTAGACATCGAAGCCCCGTAGAGTTCCAACGAGTTCCTTGTCGCCCTTCATTATCACCCATATCTTCGAACCAATACACCGATCGATTAGCTCTGAAACAAGAATCCAAAATCCAAATTTTGCGTGTTTAATACAAATAAAGAAGAGAAAAACTTCAAATGCGTGAAAAAGAGAGAGAGAGAGAGAGAGAGAGGATGAACCTGATGGGAGGAGTTGTGAGGGGTTGTTCGCCATTGAAGCAGTAAAACTGAAGCTCTTAACTGAGGCGTTGTAGTTGCAGGACTTGAAAACTTCAGTACAATGGCTAAACAAAATAGCTCCAACGCTTCTCTGGCCGTCCTCTTTCTGACCTCCTTATACTATTTTCTTTTACCATTGACCAAATAATAATAATAATAATAATCCTTTTCTTAAAAAAAAAATAAAAAATAAAAAAAAAAAGTCCAGCTTCATTTGAAAAAAATCAGATGATAAAAAATAAATGATTTGATAATTAAATTACAATTTCTTTTGGTATTTGTTTATATAATTTCTTTTGGTATTTGTTATTTCTTTTGGTATTTAGAAGACCGAGTTCCGATAAATAATGAGTATGATAATAGAATGAGAAAATCTAAACTATTATACGAATCAAATAATAATATTATAGGAATTTTAAAAATAAGAAAAGTAATGATATATTTGAAAAATATAAAATTATAAGAAAAATATGAAAAGGTTATTCAAGAATAAAAAAGTAAGATGTATAACGAATTACATGAGAAACTAGAAACAAAACATAGAGAAAGCATCGGAAAAAATCTAAATAGTTTTAGGTGTATTAAAAGTAAGATCAATAGTGTTTTGGTAATGAATGAAACTATAAGAAAACGTTGGATGAATTATTTTGATAATCTCTTTAATGTTGAAGGTATAAGAGATATCGATAATATTATGATACTAGTAAATGAGATCAATAAAAGTTTTAAACGTAAAATTCATTCTCATAAACTAAATGAAGTTTTAAGGAAAATGAAAAATAATAAAAGCATACGACTCAATAGCATCCCTATTGAGATATGGAAGTATTTAGATAAAATAGGGATAAAAATATTAACGCATTTTTTTAATAAAATATGACAAATCAAGAAAATGCCTTAAGTATAGAGGGAGACCATACTTGTGTCTCTGTATAAGAATAAAGAAAACATACAGAATTATTTCAATTATAAAGAAATTAAACTTATGACTTATATTATGAAATTGTAGGAGAAAGTGATGGAGCATGGGTTTAAATTTGAGGTAAGTGTGTCTTAAAATTAATCTGATTTATATCATAACGATTTACCACCGAAATTATTCACTTACTAAAATATTTGATAAAGACATTTAGAACGCAGAAAAGAGACTAACACATGATATTCATTAATTTAGAAAAAATATATGATAGGGCATCCAGAGACATATTGTGGTGGCGTTAAAATAAGATTTTATTGAAATATATTAATTTTATCAAAAATATCTACGAGAGAAATGTTATCAATATAAATACATGTGAGAGTGTAAATGATAACTTCCCACTTGACATTGACCTTCACCAAGATTTCACTTTAAATCCTTTTTTTTTTTTGTAATAGTGATAGATGAAATTATAAAAAGTATCCAAAATGAAATATTTTGGTATATATTTTTTACAAAATAATATAATGTTGGTGGGTAAAAAATTGAGTATGTGGATATACGTTTAGTGATAATTATCAAATGATGAAAAAATTATTAAATTAGAAGGTTAGATGTATCAAAAAGTAAACGTTTTAGATATTTTGGATCTATTATTCAAAACGATAATAACATAAATAAGAATATAAATCATAAGATTTAAACAGTTTGGATAAAATTGGAAAGCACATCTAAAGTTCTTTGCGATCACACGATACTGTTGTAATTGAAGGAAAAATTTTATAAAATCGTGATAAGATATGCATTATTGTATGGTACTAAATGTTGAGATATTAAATAACAATAAAAATATAAAATGACTGTAACTAAAATAAAAAATGAATGTGTGTTAAAATTAGAAAAAATACAATTAGAAATGAAAAAATATGCACTAAGTTGAGAGTGAATTCAATTATGGATAAAATACGAGAATATCGGTTAAGGTGATTTGGACATATATAACAAAGATCTAAGAATGCACCAGTTAAGAGATACAGGATTTTAAATGTAGAAAATTTAGTAAAGTGTCGGGATAAACCGTTAAAAATCTAAATATAAATTATCTATAAAGATATGAGTATTAATGATTTAGTTGAGAAAATGAATTTAAATAGAAATGAATGACGTAGAAGAATCTGAAACAATTAAATCACCTCTTTTATTATTTTAAGTTTCTAGAAATAGTTTTTTCATTATTTTTATTTTTTAATATTATTTTCTTTATTTTTGTTTTCAAACTATAATTTTATTTTTTTTCCTTTATCCTATATTTATCTCTCAAACGGTCGATTTCAAAATCTCAAACCACCGATTCCAAATTTGAGATTAGGAATCGAATTGTTGTTATTGTATTTATTTATATAATTTCCTAATTAATATAAGGTTTCAAACATTTGACTTTTTAAAATCTAATAATGATTCAAATTTCATATACTAAACTATTTTAATTTAGTAAATTTTATATATTTATAAAAAAATTATTTACTTTGTTAATTTATCATTTTCAACCATATATCCAAATTATTTAGTTTCTCATAGAGTAATTGAATTTTATTGAGTCAGAAAATTTACGAAATCTATATTAAACATATCGAAATTTATATATTGTGTTTTCCATTTGAAAATAATGTACCACTTGCATAGTTTTGAAGCTACCCTAAGAGTTGGATTGTGAGAATAACTAGTTTTGCAAGATTTTTGAACTTTTGGCCTACCTTATAATAGCAGGGTGATATTCCAAACATGATTTGCTGCTATCTTGAATCCAATGTTTGTAACCTATCACTGACTCTACAGGGAAGTCATTAGCAAAGTTCAGGTATTGTTCAGACTTCTGGGGACCTCATCTTTCTCCAGAAAAAGAAGAGGAAGAAAACATTCTAATCAAGGACGCAAAATCAGACCTCCATTTGGCATACACTCCAGATGTCTTGCACTTTCACCACACAACTTCTACAGATTCTGCTAAGTGACTGAAGCACTTCTAAAACTTACATGTATCTGTTCGAAAATGGTGTTACGCACTTTCTTTGAAAAATCCCAAAACCAAAAAAAAATAGGGGAATCAATCAAGGCAATCCAAGGATCATCTGCAATGTGGAGAATAACATTTAAGTTCATAAGTGGATTACTTCATTGCTTATGGCCCTTGTACAATAAGTGAGCGTATACATAATTCCGCCCAGGAAAAAAATAAAAATTAGTGGGAATGATTATCAATTTGTTATCTTTGCCGGACTCTATTCACATATGAAGGTCGACATCTTTTAGGAATCCAAGATCTAAGATCCACTTTTATGTTTAATCACATCAGACAATATATTCATGATATGCCAATGAAAAAGCATCTGGAATAGCTCTGGGAAGACCATTTATATAGAGATAGAACCGCAACATTTCCTCTTTCGACACTGTTTCCATGTCAACCACATCTTCGCCGCAGGTAAGAACCCATAGGTCACCAGATTTAACTCTCTTCAGACTACCCCGGCAAAACGGACAGGATTCTGACCTTGTGTTCCTGCAACATAAAAATTGAAAGTAAAGCACGGGGTAAAGTTAAATATCCATCTCCAGTTTCAATACGTAGGGAAAAAAGAAGATGAAAAGTTGAAGAAAACTAATTGATTTACCAGTCATGGTAGCAATTGTTGCACATGGCATGGCAGCAGCTCGGCAAAACTATTTTGGTGCAAGGTTCTAAGCAGATCCCACATTCGTCTTCTCTCTCTAAATCCAAATCTGAAAGCCTCTTTGTCTCATCTTGTTTCTTCCTTGAAAGGAGCCCCAAAGTTTGGCATTCCTCTTGATCACCATCTGGCTCTAATATGTTGCAATGCATACGTTGAAGTGATGGTAATATAACAGCTGCAAGTGACAATCTGTTAACTAAAGCAGAAGTTCAGAAAATCACAGAGCTACTGCCACGAGATTTTTGTCCATATGAAATTTATTCTTCTTTTATATGGTATTGGGAACCATAGATCATACTTTCAAGTGTCTATACAGGGTATATGCATTAAGCTCACACCAGCCCACATATCCTCGAAAATGATCGATTGTTGGTAGTTTTTGGAGACAAAATACTCTTTATCACCAGGCAACCCTTGAGATGATCAGCCACTCAGATTTGACGAGACCAAAAATACACTAAATGCTGCATGGCTAATAACATGGTCTATGGAAGAGGCCTCTAAGATGTAATTCTTAATGGTTGCTTGGGCACTCATCTTGTATATGCTGAAAGGCTTGTTCATGTCTACACAAACTTTAAGTGAAATACAAGAGGCCTCTAACATAAATAGTAAAGTAACAGCGAGATGGGCATACCATAGAATTCTCCGATGGTTGCTTTCCTTCCATGTGAAGTGATTTTCGATCTTCCATCTGGGTAGACCTGTTGGACACAAAACGAAATGAAATAAAACACAAATTACAAGCTCAAACATTCCACTGCAAAATAAAACAGACAGAACAACTCAAGCCTTTGCTTCACAACGAACTCAAGGAGAACATTCTTATCATATAAATAGCCTAATAAGAAAAGCTAGCAGGAGGGGAACCTGGTAAACAAGTATGTGGAAAAGATTTAAATAACTTGGGAGTAGACATGCGCACGAGCAATCCAACCACTGTAGCAAAAAGAGAAAGACGGGAGCCAAGTGATTGTAAGCCAATTTCATTTGCAAACAAGCACCATCCTCAGTTCTAGTTATACAAGATGCCCTGCAAAACAAATGAAATAGGCAAAAACTAATTATTGTGGCAATTGACTAGAGCCAAAAGTATCCTCTATGCTTTTGAATCCAAGACACAAATTGTGCATCATCTAAGCATGCCAATGGCATATTTGCCATTGCTAATATGAATTTGGAGGGTAATGGTAGTGCTCATGATAGTCATAACTAGAACACTATGATGGCCACTCGATAAACAAAAAGATGTAGGCTTGAAAGAAAAATATTCAAGCACTATAGTATTTACAATATTGTAACTATTGTTGATCATTTTGTCATTGAAAATTTGAAAGTTCCCAATTGACAAATACAATTAACATTTCAATCATGTTCATAGTGGATATATTTATGGACAACAACTGTTGACTTTCTTAACAAGAAAACAACTTCCCCCCATGCCACTTCATGAGTAATGGTTGATAATTTTGTCGAATTCAACTGCAAGTTAATCAGAATGACTGTGTTATCTGGCACTAATGCCAAGTGTTTGAGGTTATGATCATAGTCCTACCTAATTTTAACCGAAAGGGAAAAGTGATTCTATACTAGCCTTGACATACCAAGAATGATAGAAATCAATTGCAAGAAAACAAATACCTAATTGTGCAAGATTATTTGAATTTCTCTCAATTTACATACCAAAAATCTAGGCTTCAGACTAATGTCAGTCGTACTCGCGTTTGAGGGGTTCAAGCTTAAATCAAATACTCGGCAAAATCAAATAATCTTGACATAAAACCCCAGTTCACAGATTGATCTTTAAAGCATGCTTTAAGATACAGACCACAAATATTACTAATTTGGCGAACAAGAAGGCCAAATTCAAAGAAAATGTAAGTGCACCAAACACATTGAAAGCATATTATAGAAAAATCAATAAATAAATGAAACCAGAGAGAGAGAGAGAGAGATTACAGCAAATTGGCTTGTTGAATGTCAGCCTCCAGAACCTGAAGAGAATCTTGATAAGAAGACGGAGTAAGCTCATACTCCAGCATTTTCTGCCTCTCTGGTTATGTGGGGTTATCGGGTTTTTGAAGAAAATCAAATTTGGTAACTCTCAAAGTGAATGCTTCCTGTATTTGTACGTGGAAGTCTGAAGAGAAGAAAGAAGATTTGGTATTTGGAGGTGTAGCAGGTGGGCTAATGAGTAATCCTCTCAGTCTCTTGAATAGAAGACGACAATGTGAGAGAGAGAGAGAGAGAGAGAGAGAGAGAGAGAGAGAGAGGACTTGGTCTTCTTTTCCTGTTTGTTTGAAGGTTCGATTTTTGTGTGGGTAAGATATAGTCCCTCAACCACCTCCATGTCGTTTGTTTGACTACTTTCCATTTCCATTGCTTGGTCGAGGGGTTGGGGTCCCCTTCGTGACTCAGGGTTCATTGTCGCCATGGGCAGAACATCATCATTTTTCAATTGTGTGACTTGTTTGATTTTCTTAGATTTCTTTCATTTGTGGGCTGTTGGCCACTTGAAATGGGAGTATTCAATCCAACCATTATTACAATCAATACTCGACGCTCTTTTTGGCGTGTTTCCTTTCCTTTCACATCTTTATCTTTATCACACGAGTCATATTCCTAAAATAGAATATATATGAAAAAATGCAATTTGTGTAAATATTTTAGGTTTAAAATGTTGAAATAAAATATATTTTAATATAGAGAATAGTACCAATTACTCCCTTATATGGAACTAAAATATATAAAATATATTTAAACACGTGAGATATTAAATATATCAATAATTTCGTACGATGAAAAAATAATACTATTCAAACATAAATAAAGAATTATCGTGTTTCTTATAATTATACATGAGGATGGTTTTGAAGAAAAAATGGAAGTGGGGTTGTGAAATTCACGTGGTGTTAAAATGGATGGAAAATTAATAGTTCTGTGATCGTAATTCAAGTTTAAGAGAATATTAGTAAGTATCTTTAAAGGAAAATTTTTATAATTTTACTATTTAATTACGTACCTAATTTTATATAATAAGATATTTTAATAACACATGTAACATAATTTTTTCGATTTATTTTATATCAAGATATTTACATAAATTTTTTCTATCATTTTTTGAAAAAGAACCTACCATTGAAATATTTATATTAACATCAAAATATTATTTACCTCACTTAAACTTATATTTATATGTTCTTAACATTTATATGAAATTATATATTATATTTCCCCACTCCTAATTACATTAATTTAAAATTTATCAACTAATACACACATGATCGCCATGGTCATGATTGTCTCTATTTCAACAATATGAAATATTTTATTAATACGCTATTTTAAAGCATGAAAGTGTAACAAGACATTGCCTGGCTAAAACAGGAGAATATCATAGAATATGGTGTATTCCCTCATATAAAATTGTATTGAATTTGGACTGCCCCCCCTCTCTCTCTCTCTCTCTGAGCAATTTAATTGGTTTGACCATTTCAAGGTCAACAGGCGGTGCATGGGCTGATTAATGCCCTCTCAATATGGTAGAAGTTGAAAGTTGAAAGTTGAAAGTTGAACTCTTCAATTTTGGGATGATGCTATGTTAGTTGCTTATTCATTACATACCCATCTGTTTCATTTATTTTGCAAACTAAAATTCATTCAATTTTTTGGACTTTGAGTGGTGATTTGTAAATGGGTACACTAGATTTTTGAAATGGCAATAGTCAAATACTTGATCATGATTGTTCAAAATTTTCCAAATTCTAAAATTAGAGTTGGATCTGTCGTTGAGATTGAGATTTTCTTTTTTTTTTTTATTTTTAAATATAAAGACGGAGAATATATATGTTTATGAAAATGAGGTTCGAACACTAGATTTTAAAAAAAGTATTTAAATAAAATTTTTTTATCATTCGAATATTTCTTCAAAGGCATGGTTGAGACTGAGAAGACAAACCTAGGAACACAAGCATAAGGGCTCCAAGAGAATGGAGGCCGCCTCTCTTTCTCATCATAGATTCTCTCAACCCTCACCCAATGCAAGCATTTTTAATATCATCTCAAAAATCCTTAATATGAATAAATTATGTTTACAATATTGACTTTTATTTCCCAAATTTGTGTGGCTTTACCCATCTTTTTCTTTGGAGGAAAAGGCAAAATAAAGGCAATCATATGTTGGGTAACAAATATCTTTCAAACAATTCAATCATTTTCTCTTCTTAATTTCTGTTAATGGTTAATTCTATTCATTCCCAATTTTCTTCTTCAATTTTTCCCTCTTTTATCTCAAAATTTGTTTCTTCAATAGATTTGCGATTCAGACTTTGATTTTCAGATTAGATCGATTATTAACTATAGTAATTTTATCTATTTTCGTCCGATCAATTTTATAGTTTAATTGATTTTATGCATCTTTATTGTATTCTTATTTAGTTTTAATCTATTAAAAATTTTAAAATCGTTATCATTTTATTAGTCGAATAAGTAGTACTAGCATTACTAGTTTTTAAGTATAAGGTGTTAGTGTCGCTATTATTTTTGATACTAGTCAATTAGATTCATATCCTTTAGATTTAGTTTTATTTCATTGAATTTTGTTAATGTACAGTTTATTTAAAGACCATATGTCCAAAATCAATCTCTATTTTGTTTTCATCACCGCCTTGCTTTTCTCGTTTTATCTCTTTTTTATCGTCAATTTTCTCTTATTTTGTTTGATTTTCTATTTATTTCTTTTACACTCGATCAATTTTATTTTTATTCCTCTCATTATTCTCTACAAATTCTGATTTATTTGTACATAGAAAGAGAAATGTTTCTCTTTGAGCTGATATCAATTGTTGATCTGATTCTCTATCATTTCTCTCTGTAAGGGAACAAGTTAGAGAGAAGAGATAAAACAAATAAAAGATAAAAAATAGAGATGACAAATTTGATAGAGGAAAACAAAAAAAGAGAAATAGAAGGCGATTGATCTACGATAAATCTCTATGACAAATTTGATTAATCGATCAAAACAAAATAAGATGAGAGAGAAATAAGAGACACAACAATCATATCATAAAAAAGCAAATTCACAGTTTTATATTGTTTCAAAATTATCATAATTTTTGTGATGGATTCTAATTTTTCTATTTTTCATAACTTTTTTTTTTTTTGTAATTTCAACTCTTTTGAATTATAATTATCTCTATTATATTGAGGAAAGGCAAAAGAAAGCAAATTAATTTTTAAAAAGTCAAGAATTAATTCCGAAAAAATTAATTTTTGTCGACAATACATCAAGTTGCCTTATGGTTTAAAAAAAAAAAAAGGAAAAATGAATTGCAACAGTAACATGCCAATGCAATCCAAATGGTTAACTCATTACCTCTCAAAAGACTCCAAAAAGTGCCCACAATGGACAATCTACAATGTGTCTCACTTTCTCTCTGCTTATATATAAATACTTTCACTCCATTTTTGCCTCCGGTGCCTTTCACATTTCTCTGCGCCTCAAAAAGAGGAGAAAGCCCCCAATTCAATCTGGTCTCCTGATTCAACCCATGTTCAATGTCATCCAATTCACAAAGCCAGACTATGAAATGATCAAGATTTTTCAGAACTAAAGTAATTATTTACATGTTTTTGACTATTATGTTGATGGGTTATTCTTATTCTGATGTATTATCGCTTTGATTTTGATCTATGGCTCATTTCCAGATTTCTCTGTTAGACCCTTTTTTTTATCTGTTCTGGTTTCAGCTTTAATTTCAATTAATTCGTTAGAAAAATATTTAGGTATATTTAAGCGGTTAAAATTTAGGGTTACGATTAGGGTTTGGTTGGGTGTAGTTTCCGAGTTCAGTTCTCTAATTTGCGAATGGAAAATTCCAATAGCAGTACGTTCCATGGCCCTAAACTAGTGAATTTTTTAGGCTACTTGCAAATTAGATTGCAGTGTATTTGGAGTTGATTGCATTGTGAGTGTGATGTGAATATACTTACGGTGTCAATCAAGAATTAAGCAACTGAAAGGAATGGGTACAATCATCTTGTCATTGCCTTTTATAGGTGCTGGGTAGTTTTAAGTAGCTTTTGGGGTTTAATTTTAGGTTCTATCGTGCGATTGTTCCTATTGCAATCAGATACACATTTTAAGGTATGTCTGTGTATCAATCCCTTAAATTTGACCATCAGGAAAATTTCCAAGAGGTTGCTGCTGCATTCAGTGTGTATCCCTTGGAAGTTACTTAGTTGTGGGTAACTGTTTGTCTATTGCTATCTGCTATATAGTTTTAGTTGATTCGCTCTTTTCTTTTTCTTCTTTCCATTGGCGAAGTTAGAAAGGCTCTACAGCTGATTGATACTACGAGTCTGAATTCATGGTCCTCTTCTTTATTAGGTTATCTGCATATTTACATTATTTGTTGCTTCCTTTGTAGCTTTGCACTAGTTTTTTATCGACTCTTTAGAAACAATTAGAGATTTAATGTTTATTAGCACTATGAGTCCTGGAAAAGTGCCCTGAATTTTCTCAGGCAAAGCAATTGAGCCCTGACCTGGAAGGAGGTCTAAAAATCTAATTCTCCTCTTTCCTTCCCTTACCCTCTGTAAAAGAATTTTCTTCCCCCCCCCCAAAAGAAAAATTTAATGATTGGCATACATGTTTCTGAGTTTTGAAGATTTGTGCGGGGAACTTGCTTTGTCAATCACTTAGAAGTCCATTAAGGACTCCAGTATTCATAACATAACTGATTACATTCCAGAATTTGAACTCAGACTCTACTAGTGAGGCATTTAAGTGGATGCTATTCTTGTAAGTATAAACGAAGTTGGATGATTCCATATCTCTTTCTCTTTCTTATTGTGTCTGGATTGTATATTGAGTTTTCTTTTTTTTTTCAATGATCTTGTCCTTGCTTTAAAAATATCGATGAATGTTGCTATGCACAAAACTCTGAAAAATAAAATAGCTTTTCCTTAAAAAAAAGTTTCTTGATAAATAACATTTTAGAATTTTATTTGTTGTCATATTTATGTACCATTCTATTCGACTTCTTCACTATTATACATTTCGTTTTATGATGAATATTGGAGATCAATTTCTTTGATCGCGTTGCCAAGTTTTAGAACAAAAAGGTGGATGATACCTTATGGGTTTGCCACAATATCATGATATTGGTTTTGTAATTTGACTTGCACTTGGTACTGAAAACTATTGGACAAGAGACAGCAAGTCATATCAGGTGATCTTGTTATGTTAAAACCATCTGGTGAAACAATGAGGTAGGTCTATGTTTTCAATTCCTCGTGCTTTTTTGTTTGCGATTCATGATAATTACAAAGTGGTTATTGACCAGAGACAGAGTTCACCATAATTGGAATTATACCTAGTAACAATGGACAATAAGAGTCTTGCCAGAGTTGTATCTCAAACCTGTGACTGGATGGTCATGCAGTTCTTTTTTTCTTTTTGCTTCTCTTTTTTGGTGGATTGAAGGACTCGATATTCAATGTAACATTGTTCTTGAGGCATAAGTGTTTTGAGAGTAAGTTTTCTGAGAATCAGGAGATTCTAGCTCAGAAAGAGAGAGAGATTACAATTGTGCTTTAAAAGGAATAGCAGTTTTGTTGCCTTCATGAAGGGGGGGGAAGGTATTTTCTTACCAGAGATGGATTATGCAAATGATGATGGAAGGTAAACTCCGACGTCTTTCCAGAGATGGGCTCTCAACTTGTCCTTGCTCTCTTTCTTTCTTTCTTTCTTTTTTTTTTAATTGTTATAAATTTTTAAGTACGATGAAAGTTCCTTCAGCACAAATGTTGAATTTGTCTTACTTGTTTATGTTGTTGGATAACTTAATTGAGTTCTTGAAGACTTCAAACAGAGAAATGGACTACTCATTTGTTTGTTTTTTGAATGACTTTTTTGTGTCTTTCTTTCTTTCTATCCCTGATCTTGCAGTCTTCTATTTTTTCATCTTTACTTATTCAAGGTTGACTTTGGGTTCTATGAGGTATTATGTGCAGATATTTCCCTTATTTAACATTGACATATAATCTTTTATCATGGCTGATTTATTGCTAAATGCTTGTTTGCTTTAGTTGTTTGGGGGCTTTGAATGTTTTGTTTCCTATTCCAGGCCTATTT
Source organism: Dillenia suffruticosa (assembly GCA_033439265.1). Lineage (NCBI taxonomy): Eukaryota > Viridiplantae > Streptophyta > Magnoliopsida > Dilleniales > Dilleniaceae > Dillenia > Dillenia suffruticosa. Next base: position 21,686,074 of record JAVTVX010000020.1, on the reverse strand, counting down.
GAAAAGTGCGAATAAGCAACTTCAGAATAAATTTGGGTCTCCAGACTCAATTTTTTTTTTTTAATTTTTTTAATTTTTAATTTGTCTGTGCATGATCTTCTTCATTGGGTCTGTGCTGTCTATAGCAACTGGGCTAAGTTGGGGTTACATTTCTACAGTTGAGTTTGTGAAGTAAACTAGAGGGGAAGACAGAATAGGACAAAAGGAAGAGGAGCACAACAGAAGAATAAATACAAGAAAAAGAAAAAAAAGGAGAAACTTGGAAAGAAAGGGACCAAAAGAGGGGGATGAAAATTTTTTCTCCATTGTCTACCTTTTCTCCTACTAAATGATTGAAACCAAGCTAAGTTATTTTTTCCCTTTCATCTTCCTTCATGTCCCATTTATCAAATATGTTATATCGCATATGCTAACATATCATTCAGGACCAAGATTTTAATATGCGACTAAGAATAGTTTTCTTAATAGCTAATTTATAACAACTTTTTCTCCTCTTCTATTGAAAATGATAAGCCAGGCGGGGGCCATTTTCACGATATCTGATCATTGTTTTATTGTTGAATTCTTGGTACTATGATAAAAATTGTTAAACTTTTGTTACTAAGTCAATTGCAGAGCATGCTAAGGTAATATGAATTCCTAGCATTTTATGGTAGAGTGAGTTGGAATTAATTGGCTGTGCATCTGAGTGTCTGCCGATTCCAGTTCCGGGTGGGCAAGCTTATGCTTATTTTCTGTTATTCTAAGAAGGCAGTGGTAAGTAAGATGCTGACTTGTTAGGAGGGAGAAGAAAATATAAACGAAGACCTCCGCAAAAGAAGCTATTGAACTTAAAGAAAATAGTTAAGATGCCTAGGCAGATTTGAAATATGAAAAATGGAACCTTCAAAGTGATATTTGTTGCCTTATTCAAGCCTATGTTGGAGATGACTCATCTAAGACACTTTTTGGAGACTTGTAGGACACCTTTTGAACATTCTAGAGATACTTTACACAATTATTTTTAGTACAATCAGACTGCTTATATTGTTTAAGATATTTATGCAATGTATTTGAACTATACAAATTGCTTGTTTTTTGATTTGATTGTTTTTATTTTCTGAGAGTGTATGTACATAAACTTAATACTATTCTGATGTCTGTTAAAAATTTTTCAATTTTACCATCTCCATGCTTCTTGTGCTTGGTCTTATCAAAATAGAAATTGTGATATGGTCAAGTCTGTATAATTATTTGAAGTCATTGAACTAGCTGTACAACTCAACTTAATTGTGGTGCTAATTATGGAGTTCTTTCTGGAAATTCTATCATGGACTCTCCTTCCCACCTGCTTCCTGTTTTCTTGGGTGTTCTGGCTGGAATCCCTTTCCCTTGTTCTAATATGTGATATGTGGGTTGATCCCCTTCGTATTCTTCATCCCATTGTGGCTCTTGTTTATTCTTGGTTATGTTTCTTCCTCTTGTTGGCAAAAAGCAGCTACCAATATTGGCAATAACTAGCTTCACAAGGATTGCACATGATCTAGAAATCCAGACAATTTACAATCTAACCACTACCAAATCATATGTGTTATAGAAGCGACTGTCATTTTCTTGTAATACTTTCTGTTTTTCTATTGCCATAATCATATTGAAATCATGTGTCCCAACCAAGCTAGTGGAGTAGGAAATGAAATTATTGAGCCCTAATATTATTGGACTAAACCTTGTGATGAAGGATAGCTTCCTTTTTAACTTTGTCATCCTTCTTCGTCTTTCTTGTATTTATGAATCTTTCTTGTATACACAAGAAAATCTTTCTTGTATACGAATGAAACCTATCCTCCTTATGAGCATATGTATTTATTTTGTCTATGAGGTGGCATAAATCGGCATGATGTTCTGACTAGTTACTCATGGGAGGAACTCATGACAGTGTGCTAGGATGGCTAATGTGAACTTCCGGAGAAGAAAAATCACTGGCATGAAGAGGCACAGATCTGCTGATGCAGATATCGTCCACCAAGAATGGGATGAGGTCTTGTGTCCTATCTGCATGGATCATCCTCACAATGCTGTTCTCCTCCTTTGCACATCACATGAGAAAGGATGCAGGTCTTACATTTGTGATACGAGTTACAGGCATTCAAATTGCCTTGACCGGTTTAGGAAACTGAGGACAGGTTCTAAAGACAACTCTTCACTACAATTTTCTTCATCTGTAAATCTGCATAGTTCTGGCCATACTTCTAGTTTGGACTTGAACTTAAGAGCAAGTATTGAGCTGAGAGAAGGTCATGAAAACTACAATGAGAGGACAAATAATGGTGTGGTGTCAGCTCAATTCCCTGTTGTTCCTGGAGAGCATGGAGATATGGATAGGGATGGCACTGCAGAAGTTAGAGATACAGAGTCCACACTGGAAAGGATTAGTTTTGAGCAGCTTGGCTCAGAAAATTCATCCAGTTCTAGACTGGGTTTGAAGTGTCCCTTGTGCCGTGGATTTGTGCTAGGCTGGAAAATTGAAGAGGAGGCAAGAAAATATCTCAACCTCAAGTCAAGAAGTTGTTCTAGTGAATCATGTTCTTTTTGTGGCAATTACCGGGAATTGCGTATACATGCTAGAAGGGCTCATCCAACTTCCCGACCAGCTGAAGTTGACCCATTGAGACAACGAGCCTGGCAGCGTCTTGAGCGCCAGAGGGAACGTGCTGACATTATTAATGCCATTCGTGCTGCAATGCCAGGTGCCATTGTTTTTGGTGACTACATTATTGAAAACGGAGGGCAGCCATCTATTGAAAGAGGAAACAACCCAGCTGACGAAAATCAATCATCATGGACTACTCTCTATCTGTTTCAGATGATTGACTCCATTGAACAAACTGTTGAGTCAAGTGGACCATCACGGGGTTGGACAAGGCATCGGCAATCAACAGGAGCTTCTTCTGAGCATCGATATCTTTGGGGCGAAAATTTATTGGGCATACAGAATGACAACAATGATGAAGATAGTGAAGAAGACAATGATGATGACTCGAGTACATCCGGTGAATGGAGGGAAGATGCAAATCCGACCCGAAGAGCAAGGCGGCGTTTGACACATAGATCTGATGAAGATTAGTCATAGATAATGACAGCATATATCTGATACATTGGAGGTTTATAGGCTTGAACAAAGGAGCAAAAGCTTTAAGGAATTTGTATGATTTCCTTGACCTAAGTTTTGGATTGATGGTCTCCACTTCGGTTCTACTTGTGATGCTGAGTGTATTTTTGTACTTTACTCCAAGAAATACAGTAATGAAGAAAACTGCCAAGCATTGTTGAGAAACCACAGGAAATGGTTTCTGGGGTTCAATTTATCTGAATTGGCGGGATGGTGGTTTCATTTTGCATCAAAATGAAAACAGGAAATTCAGTCAGTTGAATGGTTCTTCACGACAATGTCAGCTGGAGCTGTTTCAGTGGAAGAAACATCTATATTTCAATCTTGGGCTATGATTTAAGCTTTATATTCTTCTTGTACAGTGATTTAAATGGAGATGCATTTGCTTGGGGTTGTGATTGATGGATTTTTACTGCTTTTTATCTTCTTGGAGCAATTGGATTGCTCTCTTTGTTGGTGACGTGCAAATCAATGCAATGGTAAAGGCCTAGATGCTGAAGTTTCTGAATGTATTTTTCAATGCTTTCTTAAAGCTACATGTCTTGTGCTCATTGATTCCTCTGTACAATTGTGTAACAGTTTGTTCACATATCATCTGGCTTTTATTTGTGAGGGTATCAAAGAGGAAAAACAGATGAACTGTGTTTTGTGTTTTCCATATGCCTGTTGCACTTCTGATATCTAAGCATTGCATCTGGCAGCAGCATCTCGTAGGCTTCCGGCTCTTGTGGGTTTTGAGTGTCTAGTTAGAATTGACCAAACATGTTAAGCCCTCCTCCTTTCGCCTTAAATATGGTCTTCATGTGTCTTTTAAAAGCCTCGTATCCTACTAGATGGAAGACTATTTTCTTGTTCGACTACTTTGATTTTACTGGATTGGCACGTGCATCTAACACTAACGAGAGCAAAAGTTGTTCAAAAGTACCAATGCGATAAGTTTAGCCCAATTGCCAATTTGCCATTATCAAAAATGAACCTGCCCATATACCATCTTAATCTGAAATTTATCAGTGTCCAGAATTTGCAGAGAGAGAGAGAGAGAGAGAGAGAGAGAGAGAGAGAGAGAGAGAGAGAGAACGTGGACTGAAATACAGCCATCAGAGCCATGGCGGAGGAATGAGTGGACAAAGAACTGACAAAACATTTCACTGGTTACTTCACTACTTGTCCCCTGATGAGGACATTCATCCATTCCCCCGACACACAAATTGTCTCCACATTAACTCTTTAAATGAACCACCTAGATGATGCCACATCAGAGTTGCGAAACTGAATGGTTGGCCATTAAAGTGACACAAGCTCACCTGGAATCTCTTCAAGAAACCTTTTGAGAAGGAAAGGTAAGAGAAGCTCAAGCACATGCACAGCGATAGCATAGGAGGCCAATTGTTGTTGGGGCCTTGATTAGTTAAGGATATTAACTTGGTTTAAGAGCACATTCTCCCCCCCCCCCCATGTGAGCCTAACTAGTTTTGTGCCCTACATTGCGCAACAACTCAGTCTACTCACTCTCTAATAAAATATCTCCTTCCTTACATGCCTGCCCTCCCCCCTCCTCTCTCTCTCTCTCTAACAAACACACACATACGAGGATAAAAAAGGCCTGGTAAAAGTTGTAGTAGAGTTAATTATGAGAATGTTTGCAAACGCTTCAATTGGCATCCAGGGTACATTGCTTTAAGCTTACTTTTGATGCACATGTTTCGAGCCTTGTTAATGGAGTCAATGGTAAAAATATCTCTTTGACATCTGAGGAAAAATAGCTTCTCAAAATCCAAATGCCTTAAATGCATTTGTTATAAGGCTAACGCAAGAGAATTCTCTTGAAGGGAAAAGGCCATAGAGGGTGACAGAGACAGAGAAGTCTCTTGAGGGTCTTCTAAGGATCTCTCTGGAGTCCAAGAAGAGTTTTAAGGTTAGGGTGAATGCCACATCCATATCATTTGTTGCATGGTAAATTTGAAACTTTAACCTAGATAAGCCACTTCCTGGATAAGTACTTAAGCTAGAAAATATGATTAAAACTACAATAATTACACATTTTATTGGATTAGTACAATACTGTCTTTAGCATTACAATCAACTTGACTCAAATCTTCACCTTTTGTGATCTTTTTCCTTCGTTAGCTCCTAAAGTCAAATCAACTCTAAGCAAGAATTCCCCTTTTTTCTCGAGGGAAGTGAACTCCCAAAAAGGTGAAATCCAATCAATTTGGGACGGCAAGGATCAATGAACTCTAGGCACACAAGTGTATGGAAATGACAAAGGCCACAAAGGCTAAATCAGTGTTAATTAAGTTTTATCAAGTCTTTTCCTAAATGATCACCGCATGATGAGCTTATATATATTAATCCCTCATCTACTGCACCAGGGCAATCACACTAGCCCACTAGTCCTTACCCAATGCTAGGTTGTCTTATCATCTTCGCATAGTTTAACAAGTCTTCAAGGGGGGGGGGGAGAGAGAGAGAGAGAGAGAGAGAGAGAGAGAGAGAGAGAGAGTGCTTAGAATAGGAATCTTTAGCATAGGGACACAACAGATAGATCTCTCATTGCTGTCCTTTAGACCAACATTATAGTCATCTCTCTCACACACACACATACAATATAGCGAAGAACGGCACTTTTTATATCAATCATAACATGCAGGTGAGCTTTTTGTGCAACTGTAATGGGATTATGATATATGTGAGTCACATGCACGCCAAATCTAATCTCTACCTCTTGTTGCATAATGACAGATTCTTCAGTGGCTATTTAAGATTACAAATGAAGAACAAGAAAGTGAAGCTCTTTCAAGTCTAAACAACAATAAGCAAGAAGGAATTGATGGTAAAGTTAATGTCTACATAACTATATTTTACAAACGTTCTTATTCTTACCAATTTTGCTTATTAGCTTTGTTGCTTTTCTGTATTTCATGAAGCTAAATTGAAAGATATAGTTTTGTCAAAGCAACGTGGGACCAAGCGAAGATCAAAAAGAGTTGAAAACCAAAGATTTGACTCTAAGAATCCAAATACTTTTTCCATTTTGCATAGAAGAGGCAATGCAAAGACTTGCTTTTATAGCACACTCAACTTGAAGAGACTTTGGAGCTTTCGCCCCCAAAGAAAGTTTTGGATTCATTGTATGAAAATGAAGGAAGAAGATGTTGGCAATGGAGCGAACATTAGTCACAAGACAGATGCATCTTCACATGGTGGAAACAAGGTTCTACCAATTAGTGACATGACACCATCATCCTCATCTTCATCAACAGGTTCAAATGAGCAATGTGAGCCGTCTGACAGGAAAAGTAGGTTTAAGGGAGATAAGACCAAAGTCATATCTAGAATGAAGGAGCTCATAAGATGGGCTGCTGCTGCCAAGGCTGAGAAAGGTGGAAAGTACATCACTCGAAAGGTTGGCAATTTTCTTTTTTCGCTTTATATATGTATATATATGACATTAGTATGGATGTAGATCTAAAGTGTGAAATTTTGGTTCCTAGAAATATCAAAGAGAAACAGAAATTATTTATAGTTATTGTTCTCTTTCGTTTTGGTCATTGTCCAATTTTTGTCACATTTTTCTACCTAGAAGAATACATTTTTATTCATGACTTCTGTGGTACTTCTATTTGATTTTTTTTTCCCTTGTATCATTTTATGATCTGCCTTCATATAAAATTTCCCAATACACCTATTTGACATATTGGCTTGTGAATATGCCGGGCATCTTTCTCATATAAAAGAGCAATTTTATGCATTGCTTCCAAACCATGAAAATGGCTTGAAAGTGGTAAAATTGTTATTCAGGTTTTGTATTTCAAGAATCGGGGGACACTTAAGGCGGTACCGGATGAAGATCAACTAAGCAATGAGTCTCCTAAGATCAGCTTCAGATGGGATGTTGGAAGCTGCTCTACTTCTTCCTCGGTTTACTCTTCATTTTCAGCAGCTTCTTCTTTCAAGCATGATCCAGCTTCTAATAAACCCTCCATCAGTTCTACATCAATCCATGACTTGGATTTGTGTTCTTCTACTACAGCAGGAAATTGGATCACCACTGACTCTGAATGTAAACAACTCTCTCTCTCTCTCAATCACATTCTTTCTTAGTTTATCAGCGGACCGCATAAATAATTAGGCAGTCAATCAATGATAATCTGTGGTTGGTTTGTGTTGGTACCATGACTTGAACCACTAGGCCCAGAGTTCTATGGTTATGAGGCTGGTTTGTACACAACAGACTGAGCACAAAGTATGATACAATCTACAAACTAATTTCATATGATAATTGATAGAAAAGGCCATATCAGCAATATTTCTAAAAGAAATTGAACCTTTTTCTCTTCTCTTCCATTGCTAATTTATTTTCTTTCCCTTTTTCTATGAACAGTTGTGGTGCTAGAGCTGTGAAACATATCCTCCTTTGCTGCATCAATTGCTCACCTGCTGGGGTTTTCTCAAGTTAATTTTGCTGAAAGTTTAGAAGATTGAAAATGTAGCATGGAATTAAACAAGGACATGTATGGCGCTATTCAATTAATGGTCTAGATTTAATCCGAGCCACTTCATTTTATTTTCACACGATGATGAATTGTCTATGATTCCTATCTCGTCAACAAACATAGATGATTCATTTTATGTTCTTGTTACTCAACTCAAGAAGTACTATTTTCTAATTTAGGATCGTGATGAGAGAAAATTAATTTTGAAACCGAGATGATTAATGTGTCTATTTGTGAGTGCTTTGTAATTAATCAACTCATCAATGTATTTTTCACTGCAATAAATAATCGAAGGGTAAAATTCATGGAAATAATGTTGGTTCTGAAAGAATAAATTTTTCTTCCCTCTTGTTGAGTTTAGCAAAAGAATAGTATGAAAATCAACGGATAGTTAGTTTAGTAGAATGAGATATTAAATTCCTTAATCAAATTTCAGATTCGAAACTTGAAAATAGAAAAAATTACACTGAGAGAGTCGTTCCTTAAATAGGGTCTCTTCAAAACTAGAATCGAATTATTCAAAATATAGATTTTGTGAAAAAAAAGAGCATCAAAGAATTGCTAAAATTTTTATGAATTGTAACAAGTGGTCGGTCATTTTGGGAATTGCTAATTTTTTTTTCATCTTGTAGTCTGCTGGGTGCTTCTTTCTGGGCGACCAACGAACAAAGGCCTTTGATGACCAATTTTGTTTTGTTTTTTCTTTTTAGTACCATATTTTGAATATTGTTCGATATCCAGAACCAATCTTGTTGATTATCACAAAAATGTCAAACTTGAGTTGAAAGTTTATCATTCCATTGCCTCACACCAAACTCCAATAGGTGCAAGAGTTAAACACTTTACTTTCTTAATTATAGATTTTAACGAGAATGGAAAAATAAAATTTGAGAGAGTAAATCCCTTAATGAATCCTATAGTGATCAAATTGAACTAATCGAATAAAATCTAAATATCGATTGATGATAAAAAAAACCGCTTACACAAAAAAATTCTAACCCCCCACCCACCAAAAAAAAAAAAAAAACTTGAAATCTTGAGTTGAAACCTTACCCAAAAAAATTCTAACCCCCACCCAAAACCTCCTCCCACCCCCCCCCAAAAAAAGAAAAAAGAAAAAAGAAAAAAGAAAGAAAGTTTGTGGTATTAAACTAACTGGAAAAGTTCACTTGCAAGCAGGAGGAAAAATGGGAGAGCGATGGACGAAACATGTGGATGTGTTGGACTGCATGTGCCATCATTTTGAACCCAAATTAAGCTAGTTGGCACTTCTCAATCAATTTGTCAAGGTTGAACTTTAATAATTTTCATAGATGGGATGATAGATTGACAGGTTTACCAATAAGATGAGGTGGAAGAGTATACATCATGAATGGTAATTGTAATTAAAATATATAGCATAATTTCTTAGAACTTTTTCTTAATTATATGGTCTACAAATAAAACTAAGCAGCTTATTGGTCAAGATTGATTCATTAAATCAACAATCTCAGCCATCTTAACAAGATAGATTTCAACGAAAGAAAGTTCTTTGGGCAAACCATTCTTTTTTTTTTTATAATTTAATGATTCGGTATTTGGAGTTTTATTCTGACTAATCTGGATCGAGAAGTTTGTCAAGTCTTAATTAAGAAAATTCTCTCTCAACAGTATTTTTTCATGTCTAATAAAAATCAAACTCATAACTTAATTAAAAGATAAAAATATCATTTTTACTTATATCAACACACGTGGATGGTACCATCTGATTATAATTATGATTGAAAATGTTTTGTAGCAATTCTATCTGTCCTCCGTGCATGAAGAAAATTTATTAAAGTTGGATTTTATTAAGTTTTAGAAATTTTGTACGCACTCGTGCGTGTACATGTGGCTTGCTACGCTCCAAACCAAAACGCAGAAGCCCAAAGTCAAATTGTAATCAAGCCCCAGTTTGGAAGCCTCCGGCGGTCAACCAACCATTCACAACGACCCTTCTCTGTCTCTCTGTCGCTTTCTCTGCCACGCTACTCCCTTCACCCACTCCCTTTCTTCCCTTCCTCCCTTCTTCCCTCTCTCTCTCTCTCTCTCTCTCTCGCTCGCTTTCTCCGCCACACCATTTCCTTTTTCCACTTCCCCTCTTCTCTCTCTCTCTCTCTCTCTATCTGAATCACTCATCAATCATCAACCATGTCGGAACCACCCAGACCATCAGACATAACCTCCCTGGGCTCAGACCTCACAGAATCGATACTCTCCCTACTCCCAATTCCATCCATCGTCGTTGCCTCTTCTGTTTGCAAGTTCTGGCGCTCTGTCATCACTTCTCCGTCCTTCTCTTCCCTTGTCTTCGAAAAACCCTGGTTCTTCCTCTTCGGACTCAACTCCATTTTCTCCAAAAACAACCAAGTCTTCGCTTTCCACCCCGATTCCAACTCCTGGATTCGCCTCCGCCTCCCCGCCTCCCTCTCCCACCAAGAATCCCTCACTGGCTCCAACGGTTTCTTCTTCACCACCACACTCTCCACCTCTTCCACTAATTTCAGCTATGCCCCAATTCTCAAAGGGGCTTGGCGCCACACCTCCCCCCTCAAATATTCCCGCTATAATCCTCTGGTTGGTGTGTTTAAGGATTCTTCGGGTTCTCCTAGGTTTATTGTTGTTGGCGGGGCTAGGTTTATTGGCGGTTTAGCTGATATTGAGGATAGGTTGGCAGTTGAGATTTATGATCCCAGGTTTGATTCCTGGGAGCTCTGTCCGCCTTTGCCCGCGGATTTTAGGTCTGGGAATTCTTCCCAATGGTTGTCTTCTGCTTTATTTAGGGGAAAGTTCTATGTATTTGGGATCTATTCATGCTTTGTATCGGCTTTTGATCTGAATAAACATTACTGGAGTGAGGTTCAGACTCTTCGGCCTCCTGGGGTTCTGTTCTCATTCTTGATTGCTTGTCGGGACATGCTTGTTTTGGGTGGATTGTGCAAGTCATCTCGTGGAGGTCCTTCGTTTAATCTGTGGAAAGTCGATGAGAAGTCGATGGAGTTTAGAGAGATTGCGATCATGCCTCAGGGGTTGTTGAATTGCTTATTTGATAGTGATAGGGATGATAAGTTTGCTAGCCTCAAATGTGTGGGATTGGGTAATCTTATTTATGTGTTTAATGAGGAACATCACAAGCTGTATCACAAGCTGTATCCAGCTTGTGTTTGTGAGGTTAGCAGTGAATCCGGCAAGTGTAGCTGGAGGAGAGTGCCTCATTTGCCATCACCGGTGAACCAGTTTCATAAGATCATTAGGTTTTGCTCAACAGTTTCGCTTGATAACATTTTCGGAACTGAACAGGACAGGACTTGAGTGGCCATATATCTTAATCAGTTAAGCTTGCCTTCATGGTTTGTCAGCTTCCTTATAGCTTTCATTTTTCAATATCAAGATTTACTTGCGGTGATGATTTTATTTGAGTTTGTAGTTTCTGAGACCTTGGATGTGATTAATACTGATGGACTGTGTTGTCACTTGGTTGGACTTACATCTGGTGATAGTGCTTTGTTGAGAAAGTATCTAGCCTTTTTGACATCTTTAGCCAGATTTAAGTTAAGTAAAATTAATAATGATAATAATAATAAAAAAAACAATTCCAATTGCTGGGATAATTCGTATACAATAATAGGGAATTGACTAAAATAAACTGTTTTCTAGACTTTTTAAGTGGCAGCAGTTGATGCACTATAATTAAGTGGCATCATTGTAAGCTTGTATGTATGATTTCCGAATTGCCAATTGCCCATAAATTTATATGGTCGTTGGTAGTTGAGCAACATGTAGAGTTATTCCACATTAAGAGCATGTTTCATGTACTGCTTCAAAAAATAGTTTTCCTTTTTCTCTTTGGAGAAAGCTTTGGCCTTCTCTTCTTTGGGACCCAGATCAATGTCGCATTGCATGTACGTGTTGATAAATTGTTTGAAAATAAACAAGAAATGGAAGAAAAAATCATATAAACTTTTACGTGGAAAATCCCAAATTAAGGAAACCATGGGTAGAGAATGAGGAATTTACTATATGAAAAAAGAGTACAAGAAGGAGCATTCGATAAATACAAACTGAATTATAACTGCTAAAATCTAATATGACCAATATATATGCGCAAGAATAAAATCCTAACTCAAAATATAACAGTTTATATCTTTTGGTCCAATCTCCCCACTTCCATCAGAGATCTCGAAAAATTCTTATAACATATTTTTCCCATACGTCACATTGCGAGCTTATCGGGCTGAATCAAACAGAATTTGGGTCACTATACTGTAACATTATCATACTTGTACTCCTGTTTGAGACCACGTTCCCTGTAGGGTGTATGCCTGATTGCCTTCTAAAGATTAGTGCGCCTACAGGAAGATAATTTTTCAACATGTTCATGCAATGCTAAATTAGCTGTATCCACTAAATTGTTATTTACTTGACCTAGATCTCTTTCTTTCCCCTATAACTGGCATACCTTAGCCATCTTCATCATGTTTTTTCTGTCATTGGTCGTCCACTGTGTTGCATAAATTGCAAGCTGTTGCACTCTAAATATTTCCTTTTTTATGGAAAGGAGTCCCAAGCAGAGCTATTTGACCATAATTTGTTCTTTTGTTTCTAAGGATATTGATAACTCTGACAAATTTTGTTTGTAGCAACAAGCTACACAAAGTAGGATTCCATGTAGGGAAATTCAGATTACTCTGCCCATCGTCTCTTCTGGCCCTACTCAACATCTTACTCTAGGACTTGAATTCATGCATATCATTTACCATCTCCAACCAACAATGCCATCAGTTAAAAACCACATTGCACAAAATTGTCAAAATTTTGGTTGATGCTTTCCAACTCCCAATCCTGACCATCTCTGTGCATGTCCGATCTTCGGCAGTAATCATAACGGCCTCCTACTGTGGCCTCCCAATGGAAAACTTTGAAGAACAGATATATCAAGAAACTGTTCTTCAAAGATCATGGTTGCATTATTGATCATTTATACCTTATATTAAACAATCTACCATACCCCATAAGAAACATCCAATAATTGAAAAAAAAAAAAGAAAAAAAAAATCTAACCATACTTATGGATTTTTCCACAAGGTTGTTCGTGGGTATGTGTCAAGCTTTTGTTAACAAGAAATGATTTGTATGATAGCCATGAAGCACAAACACGCCAAGAGTGAATTTCTTTTATTATTATTGGGGGGGGGGAAGAAGAATGTAAACTAATTTTGTATAAAAATATGCTAATAATGTCATGGTTTTTGTATTAAAATGACAACTAGGACTAGGTACACAACGGATATGGGACAGATTAAACCTAAGTTCTGTTGATATAACTTGTTGGCTCATGTTAAACCATAAAAAGTTAAAATCTCACAGATGGGATGAAACTACGATTCTATAAACCATTAGGTGCATCAAATGTGCTGAATTTGTTCCCCTGAATTATTATGGTTTTTGGTTTGTACCCAAGTTTTAATTGTAAAATGTATCTACTTTTGCAATATCCTGATTCCGCACTTTAAAGAGAAACTTCTTTTCCAGGCTCTTTTTGGGTTCTGACAAAATGCATAGGAAGAAATTTCTTCCTGTGTGATTAATATGTTATTGTCCTATGTAAAAGGAAAATTCTTAATGTTAGCCTTTGACTTATGTGTAATTCCATACTGAAACTCTAGTTGAAGCAAATAAGTTCACTGCCTCAGCGATTTGATGCATATTTATTGAGCTTTCTTTGAAGCATGCTTGTTACTGGTCACAGACAAGCGTTTAATATGAAATAGGAAGGTTTTTTGATTATCAACTCTTAAATTTTCATTGAACAACCTTTAAACTTTTTTTTGTGCATGTGTGCAACTGAATGTTACTAGGCTCCTTGTGGCATGTGAACTTTAGCATTTGGTATCTCTTTAATAAAGCCTTTGCCTTGAGGCCATTATTACTGGTTGTACAATCACATTTGCTCCTATAAGAGCAGTCACAAAGATTGTCATGTATTGTCTTGTATTTGGAAACAGCCTCTTTGCAAAAATGCAAGGGGAAGGCTGCGTACATATACGCTCACCCTCCCCCTACCCCCGCACTAAGCCAGGAAGCACTTTATGCACGGGGTGAGCCCCTCTTCTTGGGGGTCCTGATGGTTATTCTGTCACTTTTGACTTGATGCCCCAGTCCCTGTCATTGTAGAATTTATGCATTGGTAAAGCTTTGAAGCTAGTAGTTAAGCTACTCTAAGAACATATTATTTTGGTGCACGTGTTCAGAAATGAACATTTATGTGTCGCTTTGGAATTCTTCTAGGTCTGATAGCCAAAGACTATTGGTTCCTTATGATTTAAGTTCTTTTTTTTTTTTGAAGTTTATAAAACTATGTGCAGCCGTTGTGTTCTTTTTTGGGTTCAACAATCACCATTTCATAATCTTCGATTTCAAGGGTATGACATACATACCTCGTGGGGAGGAATTTCTCCTAAAGAGATGAATCATGGCAGTGCATAAGTTTGGGGTAAAAAATAACTAATAAGTTGAAGTTGATCCGGCACGATGAATGCGCCATGTATCTTGCTATTTCTAGTTGTCTTTAATTAAGCAACTGAGCTGTTTGCAAATTCTTTGTATTGCAGTGAAGTTCAATTCTTTTTTTTTTTATTCTCTTTCTGCATAGGCGGTTCTCCTAGTTGTTTGAGTTACAGTAATTGGTAAGATCTTATTAGCTTCTCTACCTCATTAGATTTTCATACCTGGCCCAGGTTTGTGATTATAGGTCTGCTGCAAATGCTACTGGAGGAAAGGCACTTTATTTGCTGGTTCTTGTAGCTTGTTCTAATACAGTTTCATCCTCAACCATTTACATTTAACGTATTTATAGGCACAGAAAAGAAAATTTGATAGTGCCAATTCTCGTACAGCCAATATGCTTGTCTTCTTTGTTTTATTAATCAAAAGACATCCCTTTTTGTAATTCCTGCGTATGCATAAGGTGGAGACCAACGTCCTATTACCGTAGATAACAGATATATTTTTCTCTGCAACTCTTAAGTTAGGGTTCAAATGTTGGTAGGAGGGGGAACTGTGACTGTGATTATGCTCGACGTGCTGGTGTTCTGGACTGCAATATTTGTATATATTCTTGTTATTGTAATTTATAGATTTCAAAACCAACATGTATCCATCTTGGAAATGTAGCGTGAAAATGGTTTTCATTCTTAGTATGTTGCAGAATTGTTTATACATCATAATGTCAGAATAGAAGGTGCTGGTATTTATTTGCAGAACTGATTTTTTTCCCCCTTGCAAACTATGTGACAGCCAGTAAAAGGACCAAGGTAACTCAAGGATAAATAGACTGCTCTGAAATGTAGTTGCCCATATGCAGCATCAAAAGTCAGCCGCTCCATATCTTATTGTTGCTTTGATATCCAAAAAGTTAGGGGAAGGGGGTGGTGAGGGAATTAAGGAGTATTAAGGAAACTTGTATCTCGATGCCCTTTGTATTGATGACCGATTTGATTAGGAACATAAGGAAAAAAATACTGTAGTGAGAAGTAGAAAAGTCTTGAACTTTATTAGTATTTTATTTCCTTTTTGATATATGGAAAAAACTCGAATTCGAGACTTCTTTAAGAAAAAAAATAGTATCAATTGAATTATAATTCATTATCAATTTAATTAGTATCTAACCACACATGCTAGGTTTTCTATTTATGTACCAGAGTTGAGCTCAGCTAACTTGAAAATAGTCTTACACACTGTCCCGATCACTGTTGGACTATTCACTTTCTACTATTCCTAACTACCCTTGTTTCAACACTAACATCCCTTAGCACCCCCACCCCAAAGAAAAAAAGATGTGCATGTATAGGGATCAACCATGCCCATCTTGCTAATGAGAGTATTGAAATGTGTAGGGTGCGGTGCTTTTGTAAACACATCAGCCAACTGGAAGTGTGTTCTCACTTAGACAGGTTTACCTTGTCTGAAAAAATGAAACTCCTGCTCTAAATGCCTAGGCTTGTCATGAAACACTCGGGTTTTTAAATAGTTTATGGCAGAAACATTTTTTTTCCTTGTGTGTAAGCATGGGTATTTGATATCGGTCGGTATTCAATTTTAATCCGATTAATCCAGTCTAATATCATAAAATTGATTAGATTTTTCAATATCTGGCCACTGTGGATTGTTTTTGGGTTTACCAGCTTATTAGATTTTTCTCAGAGTATGAAAAGGCCAGATATGGATCTCCTGGTTTCATTGAAATTAAGTAAAACTTTTAATTTAAAAAATATAATAATAATTTTAGTTTATTTATTAAATAAATTTTAATTTATATTTGTAAGATAAAATAAATTAGATTAATTTAAAATAAATTGAGACATTCTAAACATGATTACTGTAATTCGAAGTAATTTTAGCTAATAATTTAAATTTGTGAATATTTCAAAACATCATCTGTGAATATTTTGCTCGATTAAAGTACCTATGCAGTAAAAAATAAAAAATAAAAAAAAAACATTTAAATAATATTTAATGAAATTAATTTCATTAAATGTGTTATTTGTCTATATATATATTATTAAAAATTAAAATCTATGGGGACCGGCCCAAAAGGACCGAACCCAAAGGTTAGGATGAAAATGGTGCGACAATCACCTCAAAAGGCCAACTCCTGCCAGTAAATCTCAACCGTACGTGATAACACGCGCTTTAGATGTCTGTGATCGGTTCCTATTTTTTATCCCCAAAAATATAAGAAACACTCCGATCCCTTTCTGCTTATGGTTATTGTTAAGAAGGGGTTTAGCTTTTGATTCTGCTTGGGTTTTACTCTCTCTCTCTCTCTCTCTCTCTCTCTCTCCCCCCCCTCTTTCCCTCTCCCTCACTTTCTCCCTCTCTCGATTTCGCGTCTCACCATGGATAGATACACGAGAGTTGAGAAACCAAGGCCTGAATCTTCCATAAACGAGAACGAGATCCGTATTACTGCCCAAGGCCTCATCAAGAACTACATCATCTATGCTACTAGTCTTCTTCAGGTCCCCTCTCCCCTCTCTCTCTTTCTTTGAGTCTTTTTTTTTTGTGTGTTTTTACCATATGTGTTGGTTATATATTGTTTGATTTTGAAGGGTATTATTGTTAATAGCGTAGTTAAGTTTGGGTAAATTTTTTTAGGCAATTTTATTTATGGGTTTTGAGTTTATTTGTTCTAATTGAACTTCTGGTTGGTATGTTTATGAGGGCTGATGGAATTTTGAATTCTAGACTGTGTTTTGTGGCTAGCCTTGAAGAGGCTTTGGTGGGTATGTGGTACTAGTGATAGATTTGGTTCAATGTATGGAAGTGTTGGATTATATTCTCCTTTGTTGTTGGGTTTCCTTTTTGGGGGGGGGGGAGGGGGGGTTTCGTGTTTTGTTGTTATTCCTTTTTTTTTTCTAGGGTTATAGGTTTAGAATGCGCATCATTTGTCGCAACCACTTACATTTGAAATTGTTTGATGCTAACGTTCTAAATACCTGGTTTGTGGAATCTTTGTCAGTTTAGAAATTGGGTCTCTGTTTAGTAGTAATGACCTGCTTTTCCCGAGTTAAATGGGAAACTCCTTCTACAGGGTTCGAAAGAGATGATTGTTTTAAGATTTTGATGGAACTTTAAAATTACCAAAAAAACCTGATGTTTAAATCTGGGAAATAGAAGAGGGGTTTTTTTTTTTTTTTGTTCTAATGGATTCATGTAGACATTTGTAGCTCACAACACATTCTAGGCATGTTACCATCTTGTCGAATAGTGCCATGCACACGATTGGGAATTGAATCCATTAAAGGACTATGGCTAGAATTTTGCCAATCCAACTATTGATCTGCGGTGCCTATTGGTGATGGTAGGCCTTTGCTGCCTGCTATATCAAAATCTGGGAAACTTCTATTCAGAGATGGTGGATATTTGTTGTTTGAAATTTCTTAGGTAGATTTTATCTCAAACTAAATAGACCATTAACTATTTCTTTTAGTTGCATTATATGTATGAGAATCTTAAATTCTTATAGTGAAAGTTCTCCACTTCTTGTTATGTTCTGCTGCCTTTTTTATATCACCTTGGATTAGCTTGAATGATTCATACAGATTGATTTCCTTAAATGGTGTCTATAGTAGGATTGGCTTTATTTCCTTTCTAGGCTCTAAATTAGGTTTTCATGATTAGAAAGATGAGCTTCAATGGAGTTCAATAACATAAAGAAATTTCTAATCGTGAACTGTCATGCCTACTAGGATCAACTAATTGACTTTTTATGCAGGTGCTTATTTCCTGTTTAACTTTTTAAGCACTGATATTTTATAAGTGTGTCAATTAATGTTTAATTTGGCTGCTCCAAAGTTATTTTATTTTATTTTTGTCCCTGTGATCTTTTTTTATTTAATAAAATGATAAGAGAAGCAAGCCCCTGGAGTAAGCAAAATCTTTCAAACTTTCAATCTATAAGGTTGCAAAATGATTCCAGGATAGATTATTAAGGGCTGGTGGAACTTTAATCTTGTTCAATTTGGTGAACTGATGTAATATATCCTCTTGCTTCTCCCACGGAAGAGGATGCCCTGTTTCCAAAATCACAATGCATCTAAAATATGCCATGCAATTTCTATATTACTATTAGTTTTTGTGGTATTACACCTCCTCTACCATACATTAGTCAACACTCAGAGAACTGGAGGGACAAAGATTGTTACCGTGCATCTGAAGGATAAGGTGAGTCCAAGCGTCAGGATTTTGTTTTGGGAGAACAATGACAAGTACAGCGGATGGCATGTTACATGAGATGAATGTTTGTTGTTCTTGCTGTAAGATGAGAAATCAAAACAAAATCCAATGCTTGGACATATCTTGCTATTTTTTGGCAGTGAAACTTGAGAATCTTTGAGGAGATTGTGACCTCTACCTGGTTTTATGGATCTCCGGTTTTCTCATTGTTTGTTGGTTTTGGGATGGAGTTTTACTTATTTTATTGACCCTTTTCTCCTGTAGTATGCTTAGAATGCTTCTTTTTACATCATATTGGTGCTTTTTATTGAATTACTTTTCTTGTAAAAGAAGGGATAAGCATTCCTTTAGCATGGCTTCCTTGATTAAATGCCGCTGAACTTTTTATATTTGGGATCAAACAGAGCCTTTTTTGGATTATAATAATGTCTGAAATTTGAACCTAGCATGGTGGATGCTGTTTGGTGTTATTTGATGTCTCCATAAGTTTGTAATATTCTCTTGTTTAAGGATTACACGAAATTCTGACTTTGCCCAGTGAACGTACAGCAGCATGGCTGACCCATATGAAGGTTTATTTTACACCCTATTCTCTATGTAGTCCTTTGATCTCTGTCTTCTTACTTCCAACCGAGCTTAGGTTTTAATTCTACATTCATTTGGCCAATAAGGAGAGAATGGCCGATAGAGATTGTATATTTAATGCTCTTTCTTCCATCAAATAAGTTATAGATAAATTAGACCTGTTTAGATAGCAAATTCAAACTTTGGGCCTGGTCTAAGGTGTTCAAAGATCTTCCGTCTTTTCTTTCTCTTCCTTTCCATCCTCTCCTTGCATATGTTATGGATGAAGAAAACAGATTATTATTCAAACTCAGAGCTAAACTTTCAAACATGAAAGGAATGTCAATTTTATAGCTGTTTGTTTACACTAACTAAAAGAACATAACCTTGACAAGTTCCCCTCCCCCTTTTGTTTTAGATTTATGTTGGTTTTAAAGTTGTTTGTTTGAGAAAAAGAAAATTGCCCAGTGGCCATGAGGCTTATGAAATTATAAGTTCTACCGTTGGATCAGATGCAAGGTCAACTGGTATTTGCCTAATCTTGAGAAAGAACATCCTTGTACCTGAATGGTTCTTGTGGTCACTTTCATGTTGAGGGGATATCTGGGCCTTGACTGCTGGAGGAGAAAATTTTGGATGACACATCGGTTGCTGCTGCAAATTATAGGATTGAGCAAAGTGTCCTTTTGTCATATTTCTCAGGAGTTGTACTTTTCTGTTTTTCGTGACCCAGTTGTGCCCTTCAATGTTCTGTTGACAATTATCTTTATTATTGTTAATCTTTTTTTTTTGTGGGGGGCTGTTCAGAATTGTCTGATACTTCTCTGGTTGATCTGATGGCCTGTTTTTGGGATCTCTTTCTCACCTTAAATTGCTATCTAATGCTTTATTCAGGAAAAGCGAGTGAAAGAGATTGTCTTGAAAGCAATGGGGCAAGCAATCAGCAAGACTGTTGCAATTGCAGAGATCATAAAGGTGATCTTCTCTTGTGTACATGATTTTTTTTCTTTAACCTCATTGTCATGTACTCCTATATTCCCTTAATATGATTTTAAAACTTCTATTATCCCTCCTAAATGCAGAAGAGAGTTCCCCGACTGCATCAAGATACAGCCATCAGTTCAGTAAGCATAACTGATGTGTGGGAACCCATAGAAGAGGGTCTTGTTCCGTAAGTTTGGTCATTTTTTTCTCGTCTGAATATGGATTCTAATTGGCATTATACATTTGAGGCCTGAATATCTATCTTAGTTTATTTCCTGTTGCAGTTTGGAGATGACACGTCATGTTTCGATGATTTCAATCACTTTGTCAACAAGAGAGCAAAACAAGAAATCTCCAGGGTAACTATGTTAACATCTTTTGGTTTATATAAAGGGACCAGAAGCTAATTCATTTCTGATATTTTCTTCTTGACATGATCTGTAATGTAGGTATCAGGCTCCAGCTTTTGTGGAACAACAAAAGCCACAATATCAATATCGGCAGCAGAATCAATCAAGACAACCACGTGTACCATCCAATGCTGTTAATGAAGGTGATAATTTTTTAACAGCCTTTGAAAATGTTCTTGATACAAACTTGCATCATGCTTTAAAAATTTCTTTGTGTTTTAGATATGTATGACCATGGACGGGGTCGTGGTAGAGGGAGAGGGCGCGGTTGGGGCAGGGGTGGCTATGGAAACTATCAAGGTTTGACCTTAAACACCTAAAGAAAATGTTACTATACATGCTTTGTTTTCCCCAAGCGGACACAAGAGTTCACTATGTCTTATAATGTCAGAGAATGGTGGGTACTCAAACTGGGGAAGAGGTGGTGGACGAAGCAGAGGGAGAGGCTGGGGTTATCAAGGATATCAAGGTATGCTGTTAGACCCTATTTTATTCGGTGCCATACCCGGTGCCTGTTAGAAGTCTAGAAAGTGTAGATAATTCATTTTTATGATAATGGAGAACGTTTTCAAGTTACATATGGTTTTGATTAAACTCAATATGAGTTGGTTTCTATGTTGTATGAACCCAGAATTGTGCTGAAACGATATTGATTCTCCATAAAAAGAAACTTGTCTCCACTCTAGCTTCATTATGTTCCTGTTTTTAAACAGGTGCTGGATATGAAAGAGGGAGAGGTGGAGGAGGGAGAGGCTATGTGGGCAGAGGATATGGCCGTGGGCGTGGACGGTCAGGAGGCCGCTCCAGGGGTGGTGAAAACCGGCCAGAATAGTGTGATGAAAGGACGTGTGAGTCCAGTCTTATAGCTTGCTTATGGATGGGGTAAATGTTATATCACAGCGGGACTGTTAAAATGTGGCCTGTTAAACAGTGGTTTTGTTCATTTTTAAATTTGTGATATGGGTGTGGATGGATAGGCAGGCTTGTTTTGTTTAATCTTTGTGTGACAGCAAAGAGCATGGCCGGTTTCTGCTGCTGTGTTTTCGGTAGTTCATTTTCAGCCATGACATTTTGTGACTAACCAATGTATCTATGATTCAATTTTTGTTCTATATATTTGTTTAAATCCTTTATTCCATATTCCTTTTTATAAGCTCAAAGTGATGCAAAACCACTAGGGGCTTGAAGCTCTTTGACCTGTCTTGTAAGACGAGCTTGGACATGATTCAATGAGACATGTCGTCTAGTGTGACTTGGCAGATAGAGCAAACATCCCTTGTTGGGTCTCACTTGGTACCAAACTGTTTTTATGGCCGCATTAGAGATGTGCTCGGGCGAGTTTGGACCCGAAAACCGACCCCGCTGGTCAGGAAAAAGCTCGGTCCGTGAACCGGATCGGAGCTACAGCAACCCGACCAGTCGAATCGGGTACTGTAGCGGTCCTGCCGGTTCAACAGATTTTGAAATCGGGAATCGGCCTGGATATGGAACCGGAACCGGCCCGGCTCGGCCAGTTCTAACAGCTCTTTGTCTCTTTTTTTTGAATTTTTTTCAATTTTATCCCTCATTGTTCCTCTTTTTCGGGTCAAACCGGTCCAGCCCACTGGTTCCGGTTCAGCGGGCCAGGCCAGTTTATTTAAAAAATTTTGGAACCTGCCCGGCCCGGCTTAGAAACCACAGTCAGCCCAGCCCGTGGTTCTAGGAACCGTCCTTGAACCAGACCAGGCCCGGCCTGGTTACAACTTTAGGCCGCGTTCATCCGGTACACCTTTTTTTTCAAATCGGTAAACATAAGTTGTTTATTTTAGATTTTAATTATATTAATATCAAAATAAAACTCTTTTGGAAAATAAAATAATTTGAAAAACTTCAAACTTAAATCCACAATTGTTCGCAAAGATGATTCCATTCCCATTATTTAAACATTATCTTTTTGAAAAATATTATTTATTTATTTTTTATACATGAGAGACGTTTAAATTTGAGAACTTTGAGAGAGAAAAAAAAAAGAGAAAAAAAAGATAGTATCGGTTAAATTATAATTTATTAATTTTATCTCTTATTATGTAAGGAAATTGTATGATCGTTGTTGTAATAAAGAATTATATTAAAAACGGTGAGAATTAATTAATAGTTGGTCAATAGATATGATATAAAGTGTCATATAATTTGAGTGTATTTCTATAAGTAATTTTTTTTTAGTCATTAAAACTTAGAATTTTAATACTAAATAGACTAAATTTTATATAACAGATTACGCCAACGTTAATATAAACTGTCGTATAAAATTTGATTTGCAAATAATTTCACAATCTTGTAAAGCTCTGACCGGACAAGCACCACACATCGGAAAATATTTCCAAGTGTTGGAAAATATTTTATGGAACAAATCAATATCCAATTCACCATTTGGATAAACAAGGATATTGTAGGCCACTTTTGAAATCTCAAACTTTATGATTTTGATGGAAAACATCTAAACAATCGCGGAGGTTTGTTTCCGTCAATATTTATTGGCGTAAGTGAAAAGAGCACCTTCGTCTTTTAATCAGATTGAGAATTCGACTCCCTCTAAACACGAAAAAAACAATGTTGGGAGATATCTCTCTTAAATGAGACCCGACAGTCAGGTCGATCAGAATTAGTCAGGATAAAGTCTCGAATACCAGGCAGTAACTTAGCCAGAAAAAAAAAATGGAGGTTTGTCTCCCTGCTCATAAATTTAACTTATCTGTTTTGCAATTTGCTTTATTTTATATTCTCTCTCCAATGCAGATGCTGGCTTCACCTCATTCCTTCGATACAACTAAGCCCTTCGTTAAAATTCTCAATTCCAATTCTTCTTGCAGGGACAATCAACTGATAAAATGTTCATATTTTTTTCAAGATTTATATTAATTGATGCCCACGTGGAGCAGGTTGGGGGTAATGGGCAGTTACCCATTACCCCACTCACCCCTAATTTGACTCCCCAAAATAACTCCTGCGGGAGTTATGATTCAAAAAACAAAAAAAAAAAAAACAAAAAGTAAGTTAAGTTTTATATATGAAAAATAAAAGGAGAGAACATCAAGAGAGATGATGATCAAGAGGGATTGATTCCGATCAACGCACGAATCACCGGGTTAAGGGTTGGAACGTCGTGGTATTGTGTTAATAGTTCGTCTTACGTAACTATCATCCCGACTGCGAGTTGTTGCAGTTCCAAGTTTGTGATTTCCGAAATTATTCGAATCACCGATTAAGGTACACCGTAAACTTGATCTTTTATAATTCTGAAAAATGTTAATTATTGCTTCCGTTGCGTGATTGAGTCACCATATTCTAACAATTTAGTATTCAGATCTTTGGAAATGTATGTATTTTCGCAATTCTTACGGTTTCTTTGTGCCGGATTAAATGGGTCAATCATTTTTGGCCATCCCATATGATGCTTTTACCTTAATATCAAGTCTAAGGTATTTTTTCCATTTTTGGAGGCAAAGGGAAAACTTCAGTTTGATTGTTACCAGCTATGCTTTACAAATTTTAAAAGACAAATGAAGATGGTGCAGAAAGACTGATCAGATCAAGCACGCAAGACAAGAATACGAGGAAGAGCACTTACCATAATCTTTTCTGTTAAAGGTATTGATTTTAGTGTAAAACATTACTTGATCATCATAAAATAAAAAATTAAAAAATAAACTGTGTCCAAATATCTAACAATTCAACGGTCATGATGAATAATATTTCTTTCTCTTTTTTTTCCCCTACTTATTAGCTAAGTAAGGCTCAAAACTCCCTTCTCTTAAGTAAAAATAATTTTAAGTAAGTATTATTTTAATTTTAATCTTAAAATTAGGATTTTGTCGAAACTTGAATGAGTTTCTTTTTAAAATTAAGCTTAAACTGAACCCCATTTTTTTTTTTAGTGTTTTAGATCCTCTAAATCAAATTTGTGAAAAAAGATCATGAAAAAAATATAGAACAATTGATTGTATTATATTATTTTTAATATATTCTGTTTATAATATTTTTTAATAATTGATTTGATTTTGATATATTATATTTTTTATAATAAAAATTATTATTAAAAGATATATTATTTTTCAAAATTAAATTATTTATTATATTCTGGTTATAATATTTTTTAATAATTTATATAATTTTGATACCATTTTCTATGTATATACGATGAATGTATGTTAGATAATAGTGACTCAATCACGCAACGGAAGTAACAATAAATAATTTTTTAGAATCGTAAAAGATAAGTTTACGGTATACCTCAATCGGTGATACAGAACGGAAACCGCAAACTCTGTTCGGGAATAACTCGTAGTCGGGATGATAGCCACGTATAACGAACTATCACCGCAGAATCATAATGTTCCAACCCTTAACCCGGTGATTTTTTGCGTTGATCAGAATAGACCTTTCGTGATAATTTCTAGCAGTGGTCTCTTGCTGTTTTCTCTTAAAAAATGAAGAAAAAGTGTTTTTTTTTTTTTTTTAATTCTTCATTCTTGCCAAATCACTAATCCTTTTTTTGAATTATAACTCCTGTAGGAGTTATTTGAAGAGTAAAATTAGGGGAGAGTGGGGTAATGGGTAACTACCCATTACCCATTTATTTTGAAATTTAAATGGCCCCACGTGGGCATTACTCAATATCTCCCACTTGCACACGAGGGCATTTTATTTTCGTCATAAGATCACAACTCATGCGATCTACCATATCACCCTACAGGGTTTTCATACAGGGTTGGACGTCGTGCGACTAACGAGTACACCTGCAAATAAAAAACTCCTTGACACACCTATTAGGATGATCGAGTAGTCACCGTTAATATCATAAGAAAGCTCGCTGTACCCCAGATCCAAGACTAATCACATTCGTCGAGTTACTTTCCTCACCGAAAGTAATCCCCAGATATCACTCGACTATGTATCCACTATTATGTTCAAATCCCTACATGGATGAATATAAAAGACCGGTCGGTGAATACAACATAACAATGCAATGTCAATTGGTCTTCCTTTTCCCAAACTCAAATCTATCGATCTCAATTCAGCTGTTTTCCTAGACCTATCCCTCATATATCGATTTATGATCTCAAGATACAGCCGAAAGTAATAAGGGCATAAGAGATCCCACCCAATGGATCTTGAGTCTCACATAGTGGGGTTTAGGGATAAATTTTAAGTTATTGTCTCAAGTAATATAGTTCCCACTATCCCAAGTCGTCTTTTCACACGTGGTATGAAACACGTGCCACAGTGTTACTCCCCCATCTCTCAGAAGGGCATATGTCAGATTTTTCTAACACTGTGCAGGTATGGGGACGCGGTCTACACATAAGACTTTACCTAGAGATCTCAGAAAAAGTACCTAAGAGACAATATCACAAATTACAGGTGATATCCGAGATCTCAAATCTGGCTACTCACAGGCAAAATTGATGTGGGTACTTCCATGTCGGTCATATCGCATATGACCTCATCTTGAACACGTATCAGGGTGACTTATATTCTAGCAGGGTCACTCTAAAAATCTCTTACAACTAGAAACCGTCTCATTCCCGCTCACTCAAAGCTGGAGGTGGTCACTCGTGTGAGAGAGTCGACCTCGCCTGCCCGACATATCTATTATCACATCACAGAACATATATATGATGATTAAAAAGTAAGTGCATTAAATGAAAAGTATAATACAAAAGTGACTGAATAATGCACTATAATCATGTATATATAAAATCAATAAGCATCAACGTCATTAATAAGTACAAACTGAGAAATATCAGTAGATGTTCAAACCCAATGATTCTCTATGCCCAAAAAAAGAGTTTTTAGTGATGGGTTTGGTGAAGGGGTCAGCCACCATGCTGTGTGTCGAAATGTACTTGACAGTCACTTCACCCTTCTCGATGATATTTCTAACGTATTGGTATCTGGTGTCGATGTGTTTAGTCCTACTATGAAACTTAGGGTCTCGAGTGTAAGCGATAGCGGTCTGATTATCACAATAAATTATTACAGGTCTCCTACTATTCGCTACAATCCCTAAGTCATTTAGTAGTCTCCGGAGCCAAACACTCTCCTGAACTGCAACTGAGCATGCCACGAACTTAGTCTCCATCGTAGATAAAGCAACACAGGTTTGCTTCTTACTGCTCCAAGATATGGCTCCGTCATTGAGCAAGAAAGTAAAACCTGATGTCGATTTGCGTTTATCCAAATCACCTCCCCAGTAGGCGTCTGAATAGCCCACAAGGCGCAAATCGCCTCCTCCGTAACTCAAGGAGAAGTTTGCAGTTCCTTTTAGATATCAGAAAATCCTTTTCACTGCTCTCCAGTAACCTCTTCCAGGATTTGTCTGATATTTGCTTACCAAACCAACTGCATAACAAATGTCCGGTCTAGTACACAACATTGCGTACATCAAACTTCCCACTGCACTGGAGTAAGGTACTTTACTCATTTCCCTTACTTCTTCCTGAGTTTTCGGATACATATCCAGGCTCAGGCCTTCACCTTTGGCGATCGAAATATCTATGGAATTACAATCATTCATCCCAAAACGCTTGAGAATTTTCTTAATGTAGGTCTCTTGTAAAAGAGTCAACATCTTTATTGAGCGATCCCTCTGGATCTTAACTCCAAGGATGAACTCAGTTTCACCCATGTCTTTCATGTCGAAACTGGATGACAACCATGCTTTGATGATCATTAAATACTTAATGTTGTTCCCAGCCAACATTATGTCATCCACATACAACGACAGGATCACAAAAGAGTTATCGGACCAAATCAGATAGACACAATGATCCTCCTCGACCATCGTAAAACCGTAAGATATCACCTCCTCATGAAATCTTAAGTACCACCGCCTAAATGATTGCTTTAAACCGTATATCGACTTCCGAAGTCGACAGACCTTGTCCTCTTGACCTACCAGAACAAACCCAGGGGCTGTTCCATGTAGATCTCCTCATCCAGGCTCCTGTTAAGAAAAGTGGTCTAAACATCCATATGGTGTAACTCAAGATCCAGACTAGCGACAATCGCCAAAAGTAAACGGATCGAGGTAAATTTGACTACTGGGGAGAAAGTCTCCTCGTAGTCAATGCCCTTAGTATGTGTGTAACTCTTGGCTACCAGACGGGCCTTCTACCTCTCAATTGATCCGTCGACCTTTCTTTTAATTTTGAAAACCCATTTGTTTCCAATGACCTTTCTTTCCTAAGGTAAGTCAACTAACTCTTAGACTTCATTGACTCTCATTGATTTCATTTCCTCGTGCATGGCTTGTAACCATTGGTCCTTTGCTGAACCCTCGAGAGCCTCCTGTGCAGTCCTTGGCTCTTCATCGTCCTCAGGAGTCACAATAAGGATCTCATCCTCAATCGGGAAATGGCGACGTGGCACTTGTCCCCGACTACTCCTTCGAGGAGAGAGATGTCCCACACCTTCAGATGGATTGCTCCCACTAAGATCAAGATCCATAATCGGCTCTTGAGTCCCGTCATTGGGTTCGACTGAGCCACTAGGCTCATCTATCTCGTAGAAGGTGAAATATCGATCGATTTCTCATCTTTTAGGGAAATCACTTTCGAGAAATGAGATATCACGAGACTCTATCTCAGTGACAGTGCCGTCCGTATGTTCTCCTTGGAACACATATCCATTGGATTGTTAAGAATATCTAATAAAGATACATTTCTTTTCTCGCGAGTCTAACTTGCCGTACTGGTGTGAGGAATCACGAACATACGCAGCGCAACCCCATGGTCTTAAGTTGGCTTGTGAACATACGGACGGAAACCGCAAACTCTGATCGGGAATAACTCGTAGTCGGGATGATAGCCACGTATAACGAATTATCACCGCAAAATCACAACGTTCCAACTCTTAACCCGGTGATTTTTTGCATTGATCAGAATAGATCCCTTGTGATAATTTCTAGCAGTGGTCTCTTGCTGTTTTCTCTTAAAAAATGAAGAAATTTTTTTTTTCTTCATTCTTGCCAAATCACTAATCCTATTTTTTGAATTATAACTCCCGTAGGGAGTTATTTAGAGAGTAAAATTAGGGGAGAGTAGGTAATGGGTAACTACCCATTGCCCCTTTATTTTGAAATTTAAATGGCCCCACGTGAGCATTACTCAATAATGTACGTATGCGGACCACTAGTTTAGAGCACATGCTAAATCGGGAACGAATGCGGACCACAAAGGCATCCAGGTTCATTCGCTCCTCCCCAAAAAAAAAAAAGGAGACTTTCGTCGTATAAATGGAGACTTCCTTCTCTATCTCTTACAGCAGCGTCGCTTTGTCCTCCCCCCAAGGTTCAGCTACCACTAGTTTTTCTCCATCTATCATTATTCTGTCTCTCATCAACTACTAGATATTACACAGAGAGAGAGAGAGAGAGAGAGAGAGAGAGAGAGAGAGATGGAAGCTGGAAATAGCTCAAGGAAGTTACCCGGAGGTCAAGGAGAGAATGATCTCTTTCACGTCATTCATAAAGTTCGTCATGGAGATAGTCCTTATGTTAGAGCTAAACATGCTCAGGTGATTTTCCTTCATGTTTTCTTCCCTTTCGAATCATGCTTTTAAAAAACAAAAAAAATTATTTCCTTTTTTTGTTTTTATTTTGTCTTTTCGCTTTATGGAAATTCATGGCGCACTCCCTTCATTGATATTATAGAAATGCGACGCTGTTGTTTTTCCTTTTTTTGTTAAAAAAAATGCTTTTGATTAATTTTCATGGAGGAAAAGGTAAGTTTTCCATCAAATTTTGAATAACGAAAAGAAATCAAAGCCCCAAGGAGATGAAGTGCGGTTAACCAATGGGGTTTTATCTTGTTTTTCAATGTGAAAAAAGTTAGGGATTCAATTTCCTCCGATTATTGTAGATATTGCTTGATAGAATTTTCTCTTTTCTAGTTCAAGAATTTTTTTTTTTTATTCTGTGAGCATTAATAATATTTAAATTAAATTAATATCGATCGCCCCTCAAATTTTAGGGCTTGTAAGATTTTCTGTTTTGAGAAAACTGATATCAGATAAATTAAATATATTTCTTTATTAATTTTGAAAAAAAGAATTTTCATCTCAAGAAAATTTCTTTCATATATATCCTGTCTGATTGAAAATTTGAGAAATAAAAAACCATTAGATTAGATATATGATCTAAATAGAAATCGGAATTTGCTTAATAACTGAAATTCCCTTAATTCAATACTTTGAAAGAGAAAAAGAAAACATTAAGATTGATTTATGATTCTGATTAAAAAGATGACTTTTTTTACTCTATCATTTACAACTGTTTGATATTTTGATTAAAATCATATCTAAAAATTTTTTCTACAATCTCGTTCACCGGATTAATCGAAGCGTGTAACAAAAAAAATCATATTAGAAAAATTAGATGGAGCATTTAAAATCTGTGAATCATTATAATGCATCCTTTATTATTTTCACATGATTTCTCTCTCTCTCTCTCTCTCTCTCTCTCTCTCTCTCTCTCTCTCCCCCTCCCCCCCCCCCCAAACATTGAACACTCACTCCCAAACATGAGAAGTCATAAAAAAGGCAACTCCTACTTTCCCTATTGTAGTACAGACAAGTGTTTCTAGTGCCCCTACAGTATGCTTTCAAACTTGATCACTCACCCTCCACACACAACCCATGAGCGCCAACATATAATTATAAAAAAGGGAATTGTTTACACAACTTGCACAAATCAGACTTGTATATTTTGTAATATTTTTTTTTTTTGATTTGATGAAAATAAATAGCTAATTCAAAAGGATCCGGAAGCAGCCATAGTGTTGTTTTGGAAGGCAATAAATGTAGGAGATAGAGTAGAGAGTGCCCTCAAGGACATGGCTGTGGTGATGAAACAAGTTGATAGAACTGAAGAGGCCATTGAAGCTATCAAGTCTTTCCGAGGACGTTGCTCTAAACCAGCTCAAGAATCACTTGACAACATCCTGGTCGACCTATACAAGGTACATATATACACATTCAATGACCCAAATATCTACCTAAATGGATTTAATTACAAGTACCAAAAAGTTTTCCCAATATTCTAATAATGCATTTTATTTATAATTTAGAGGGTTTCAAATGGGATTTTTCCTTTTTTTGTTCCCCAGAAATGTGGGAGGGTGGAGGAGCAAATAGACTTGCTAAAGCAAAGACTTAGATTAATATACCAAGGAGAAGTGTTTAATGGGAAACCAACCAAGACTGCAAGGTCTCATGGCAAGAAATTCCAGGTCTCAGTCAAGCGAGAGACTTCAAGAATACTGGTGAGAAGTCACGTATTTCTCTTCCCTTCACTTTTTCCTTTTTCTGAGTTAGAAGTTAGGTATATAACTAAACTCCTTTGAGTCGAATAATCAGACACTTTATCCCTATTAATCAAAAATTTTGAATTCGAGTCAAAAAATAATTTGAGAAAATTAACTTATAAAATGGACTTTATAATACTCGAACCAAATTAATCAGATAAAATCTAGATATCGAATATGAAAAAAAAAGTTACATATATAAGAAAACATTATCCCTTATTTCCAAAAACAGGTGTGACTTTACATGTCTCTAATTTTCACTAATTATAAGCACATTATTTTATGCAACAATTAATTTTTTTTTTTAATTTGTAAAACAAAAAATTACCTCTTCTTTAACTATGAAAAATAGAATTAATATCTCTAAAGTATAATATAAATTGATTTCTTTTCCCTTTCTTTTTTTTTGGTTGAAAAACTTCTCCCTCCTTTTGAAATAAACTCAATAGTCTTTTTCTTTTCTAACTAAAGATTTTAAAAACTATCAATATCTTGTAAATCTAACGATAGAATACTAAATTCTCTTAATTAAGATTTAAAAAAATAAAAGAACAAGGATTCGAAGAGTCAATCCTTAAATTTATTTTATAATATTTGAATCGAATTAATCCAGTAATTCGGATACCGATTAGCCGGGACTAAAAAAAAAGATTTTAAACTCCTAAGAACAAGGGATGGGCACAACAATTTTAATGTTAAAATAAAAACTTTTAGAAAGGAGGGGAAGCGCGGGTTTGTTCTCCGGTCAGATTGGCCGGTCCGGGTCTGACCCAAAGCTTACTTGGCGAGATGAATTTGGGACTGAATTCCTGAGTACCAAATTCCAAACAGCAGAAAAGACAAAACCCATTTTTTCCGACGAGTTCTACGACACTGATTGGACCGTCGGAGGCCAAGTTTGGTCTAATAATGACAAACATTTCAAATTTTTGAATGATAAAAATAATATAATTAATTTATTAATAAGATATGGTAAAATTAATTTTATTTTAATTACTTTATATCAAGTTAAAATTCAGATAAATTATAACATCAAGTTATGCTTGATATAGTTCATATATATAAATATATATATATATATTTTTTTTTACCACCTGTATCCGAATTTTACTTGAATAATTTGGTTTGAGTATTATAAGGTCAATTTTTAGAGATTGGTTCTTCCAAATCATTTTTTATCATTTTCAAAATTCGAACTCGAACTCAAAATCTTTAATTAAGGGGATAAAGTACTTTTGACCACTTAATCCAAATGAATTTAGTATAGTATAATATATCTATAAAGTCGTCTTTTTCCAAGTAATCCTGAATCGGATTTTATTTAGTGTTTCATTTCTTCTTACAACTGCAATATGATTATATTTATTATGTTGCAATGATTATAAAAACCTTAAGTTATCTGCAAACATAGTACTCAAAACTTTTATTTTCCATAATAAAAGTCTTCTAGGTGTGAAAATTAATAAAATAAACTAAAGTATTACTCCTAGAATAATACATGAACATGGGAAGCAAGTTCAACTTCAACCTAAAAACAATGTTAATAGAATGGTCAAAAAACTTTCATAGCTATATCCATAATAAAACTTTTCTTTTTGTAATGTCATTCCAACAATTTCTAAAAATAAATCATGCAAAATAATTCAAAAATTATAATTATCACACTTGATTAGAGATTCAAAAATTTATTCATAAATTTCCAAACCTATGTGATTTAAATCTATTTGGTATATATAATTTTGTGATTTGTATTTATTATTTTCTTATTAATCCTTATTTCCCATTATTTTAATGCAGGGAAACTTGGGGTGGGCGTATATGCAAAAATTAAACTATTTAGCGGCAGAAGTGGTATTTCGGAAAGCTCAAATGATTGACCCGGATGCAAACAAAGCTTGCAATTTAGTCCAATGCTTTACCAAACTCGGACGCTACGATCAGGCCTGTTCAGTCCTAAACGACGTCCTACGTGGTACACTTCCAGGGAGCGAAGACCCCAAGATCCAAAAACGTGCCAAGGAATTGCTTCGGGAACTTGAAACACTATGCCCACAGATGCCGATCATCAGCATTCCGGAAGCATTGAACTTAGACGAGGATTTCTTCGCCGGAATCGAGAAGTTGATCACCGAATGGTCTCCCGTGAAGAGCAAGAGGCTTCCCATCTTTGAAGAAATTTCTTCCATGAGAGATCAACTAGCTTGTTAATAGAATAATAATGTGGGGTTTTTAGTTGGAATTATGTTTTTCTTTCCCCTTTTTTTTAGATAGTGTGAATCAAAAGAGAAGAAGAAATTTATAAAATTTGGAAAGTAAAGCTAATCGAAGAAAGTACATTTTCGATTATTCAATTCATTTAGTCTTTTCAGAGAATGATGCAAAAAACTCAAATGCAGACCTTTCTCAAGGAAACACAAGAAGCACTTTGCATCTTGAAAGGAATTCTACATCAAGTCAATAACAAATTGTCCTCACCCTCACCCTTCTCTTTGTATTTACTGACGAGATCAGTGCCAATACACTCTTTTTCACACCACACCACACCTGAGTTGAGCTAAATTGCTATATCATCAAAAGAATTAAAGAATGAATGGATTTACATGAGAAGATAAAGAAGAAAACTATGCTATCAACAAATGTAAAGAGAAAACAAAACTTACATACGCAATCTCATGCTCAATGCATAGATACAGGAAAACATCAGTTCAAGAAGAGAGAGATGCATATTGATTCTTCAGACTTCTTATACCATGTCAAGTTTCATTTGTCTTCCATGATTGGATACCTTTGGCTGCAGTGCCATAGACTGGAACACAATCTATTCGTTACCTCGGTAAATGATGGTCGTAACTCGGGGTCCTGTGACCAGCACTGTTCCATTAGCTTTCTCCATTCGGGATCACAGTGGTCTGGGATAGGAGGTCGAAGAGTATTCTTCACAATTCCCCCTTCATTCAAAAGAAATTAGGGAAAACAGAAGCCAAAAGTAGAATCAATGAAGGGTTTATCTTTGACATGAATAAAGGCAATCATAGATATGAACTTGAGCAACTGGAAATTAAAACAAATATCCTGTAGGGACACCAACATTACCAAACAAAATAATATTTTCTGAGGACATGAAAAGCAGATCATGTATGTTTGGTGAATCCTTTTATTTATTATTTGGGGTGCTTGTTAGCTATTAGAGAGGCGCAGAACTACAATGCAGTCAGCAAATTATAAAGCCTTGATCCAGTTTAACATCTAAGAGACTAATCAGAAGATTTCAATTTCTTCATCAACAATCCATAACAGTGTTGGTGAAAAGGAGCCGCTGTGTATGAATGGACATAGAGGTCAATCTTTCCTACTTTACATACTAGGACCATCAGATATCTTTACACACGGTAGGTATGCAGCCTGACCTTATTCTATTAGTCACAGTATTTGTCACTGTGTAAACTTCAGGTTTGAAGAAACCTGGAAATGTATTGCTTATTTCTAATTGATATTAGAGGCAAATGAAGGAGGTTCAAAGCCCTGTCCTTCCAAACCTGCTGAAAGCCTCTGCGGCAGAACTTCCAAAAGGGAGCTGTTGCAGATCTAGGCCTCATTAACCACCTTGAGCAAAGAAATGGCTCTCAAATACAATATTCTTGAGGAAAGTTTCCTAGTTACTTTGATTGAATGCAATCTCTCAGACCAGAGAACCATGCAAGATTTTAACCTATGGGTGGACTCGTCCAATAACTTGGCAGAAAAACTCCAACATTGCCCATACCCAAAATTGAAACTGGCATTAAGAATGGGAAGAGGTGCATCACAACTGTGTTTCATTTAATTACCCGCGCTATATAACAAGTAAACAGAAAAATCTCAGCATGATCTATGACCAACATGAGGACATCCTGGGACCTCAAAAAAAAAAAGAAATCAGAAAGTAGTTGTCAAGATAGGGCTTCAATAGTTTCATAATGTAATTGTAACAATCAAGAAATCTATAGATACAGCCTGCCGATGTTTAAAGTGTGGCAGTTAATAGGGCATATAGTAGTTGTCCACCTTTATTTTTCACAGGAAATAAAGTATTACAAAGGAGTGAAGAATGTACAAGAATTTGAAAGTTGGGGGGGTTAAATAATTCAAAAAACATTGGAAAAAGTTGTTTTCGAATCTCTTTTGTTATTCTCTAAGCTAAAATCACTGTAAGCTCCCGACACAAGAAACCACAAGGAGATGTCAGAGAATATTATCCAATTGTAAAGAACAATGGATCAATTGATTCTTAAATCTCTTTCCATTTCTCTCTTAACCTCAAGGACCAAAGGACTGATGTCTGTGGGGTTCCTGTATAAATTTAGCTTCCTTGGTTACCTAAATTACTAGAGCTTCATCACAAGCAAATCATTCACAGTTTTCAAACACACCCAATGCATGGATACCAAATAGTTCGTTCCACATAGTCCAAGATGCAGGGATAGGTGAGAAAGAATGAGCTCTATCATCACTCTCACACAAGAAAAATATTTGAGAAACAGCTTTGAAAGATCTCTGCAACAGATCATGTTGATTGCGCACTGATCTCGGCATCCCATCTATACCAAGTTTTCCACCTTTTCCATCACAAGAATGTCAAGATCACTGAGTACTCCCACAGCAATCAAATTTCATCTAGCATGGCATCCTAGGCTCATATTTCCAACATTATAGCTTCACCTTATCTCGTTTATCACAGAAGCAGCTTATCCACATTCAGCTTCACTTCCAATTGGAAGCAGCACTATCTGCTTAAGCCTTTTCCATCCAAGGAAACAAGCACCCCTAGTTGCTGCAAAACTCTCTGCCACAGCCATAAAGCATCATTCACTATGATAAGACCATCCAAAACTCAATTGCGAACCAGCTTTACAACAACCTCACCTCCATCACCACCACTATGCCAGACACCCCCAGCATCAGCTCCATTGGCAACTTTTTTCTTCCTGGATTATTCTACCTCTACACACTAAAAAAAAAGGATTGATTACACTCAAAACTGCAAAAGGAAAAAATCCTCTTCTCCAATTTGGCAACCAGTTGAGGAATAGCTAACCAAAACTAAATGCCTATGGTCTTTGAGAGAAGCTTTCCATTCATAAATACAGAGTAACTCTCCCAGCTCACAGTTGTCATGAGTTCCTTAAACAGCTGTCTTGTACCAACTATGCCGATTATAATTCAATACACCAAAAGTC
The DNA here is from genome assembly GCA_033439265.1 of Dillenia suffruticosa. Classification (NCBI taxonomy): domain Eukaryota; kingdom Viridiplantae; phylum Streptophyta; class Magnoliopsida; order Dilleniales; family Dilleniaceae; genus Dillenia; species Dillenia suffruticosa. The sequence continues at coordinate 21,650,158 of JAVTVX010000020.1, read as the reverse complement.
AAAATGATGGCAAAATATGGATTGGTAGACATAATTTCCACATCTAATGTATTTAGAAGATCATATTATATGAATTGGGTCAACTTTGGGAATGTGAATAAATATATGATGTGCTGTTAATTTATGTCGCTTCATGTTGTCTGAAATCATTCAAAGAGTTTGGATGAGTATAAAATTACTCAAAGAAGTAAATCTCATAATAATACAGCTTTGAAGCACTGCAAATTTAGAGAATGATATACTTGGAAATGTCATACCTATAATTCCCCCACAATGCATGGTTGCATAGGGTTCCTCCCCTGTCAAAATCTCCCACATAACAATGCCAAACGAAAAGACATCAACCTGCAAAGGAATGCAATCCAGTTGCTAATTCTCCAATACCAGTGTTTTTAGAGTAGACAATATTTCAACTCTAATACTGCGTAAAAACACATCAAATGTGATGGTTGGCTTTTTTTAACCTTCTCGGATACCCTGTTGCTGCTACCATTCAACAATTCTGGGGCCATCCATGGAAGAGTTCCTCGCACACCACCAGATACCAGAGTATTCCGCTTAATTCTTGACAATCCAAAATCCGCAACCTGACAGAAGTGTTACAAGAAGGGAAAACCTGACTTGTAACATATTGGAGAATGAAATGCAAAGTTGATTTCTGCTAATTCTATATACGGGTTATAGATAGTCCACATCGGTCATGCAGCATATAGATAATTATTCACGTATAGTGGGGCATGTTGATAATTCTAAGATGCATTTACATTTTACAGCTAGCTGTACTGTTTCAAGGCATCTGACTAAAATAATACAAACATGAATTGTACCACTTGAATGTGACAATTTTTTCCCCCCCTCAAAAAGCTTAAATCATAATAAATCATTTCTTTCTCATATAAAAGGTTAGGTAGGACTTCTGGTTGAAAACTTGCCAGGACCACCTGCAAGCAGGTGCAGTGACGTATCAGTCCACAAAAGTGAAATATAATAAGGGGGTTTCCAGTGAAATCTTTTATCAATAGGTCCATTCATATCACTAGAACTCAAGATCTATAGAATTCCATAAAACAATTGATTTGTTCTTCCCACATCTATATTTATTTTCTTCAGATTTAATATATCCCTATCATTTGTGCCATGATACTCATGTTTCATTTTTTTCTTTGCTTTCTGGTAGAAGCAACCATGTTTCATGTCCCTTAGAACAATAGTTTCCCGCATAAAATTTGCTCAAGAATGTATTTAGCCAGCTAATATAAGAAAAACCGGTGTTAATAAATTGAGTCAAATCTCATTAACCATAGAAAATTCAATTCAAATTATCCTAATTGTCCAGCTGACTGCCCTAGCCTGTTTTTCCTTCCCATTCAATTTGTATGTCAAGTTCTTATCATTTTTTCTTCCATATAACTCCATTTAAGCCCCTGCCTCACCCCCTCCCCCACAAAAAAAAAATATATATGCAGCTCTACAAAGACGTGCACATTGAAGCAATTATGTAGCAAATTTTGAACTGATGAGATTCAAATTATGTAGCAAATTAGGTCAATGCTCAGCTCATGCTATAAATTCAAATGTCTTCATGTTCAGTATTGACCGTATCCATTGCTTCAAAGCTCAGTGTTGCACTTCCTCCAGTTTTCTCTACAAGCTTTCCTGGCAATCAGCTGTTCTAACTTCATCCAAATAATGAATATGATCTGGAAATAAAAAGTAACACCTTTTATATTCTAATTTGGTTCTGCTCATGCTATCAATTAAGATTTGTCTTAGTTTAAAGGTTTACCCATAAAATCCTTGCTGGTGGTCCTTTTCTCAAATTTGAAGAAAACAGAAATTTTATCTTTTAGCAAAAAAGTGTAGCCAAGATTCATGCCATTCATGGGTCTTAGAGATAACTGCTATTCTAGAAATCACATCCGAATACGTCTACTGCGAAATAACCATGCAAAATGCATTTGAATTGATTTCTGGTGCTCGATAGTAATACTGGTGAAACATCATAGCCAAATGAAATCTGACCAATGTAATTGACATCTATCCATAATTATGACTCAATGAACTAGTATTTCCAACATGCATTATTTCACTCTTAGATATCACAAAACAATCCTAACAAGATTGAACTGTTGTGCACATGAATCTTCCATGGATAATTACCTTGCATATGGGTCTTTGTGGATCCCTTAGGTTGACAAGCAAGTTGTCACATTTTAGATCAAAATGGACAATATTTTTTGAATGCAAATATTCCATTCCAAAAGCTGCATCCAAGGCAACTATAAGCCTTTTCCGCTGATCAAGAGATCTGCATTAAGTAGCTCCAAGATCAAATTTCTATCCACAAGGAAGAAAATATCCAAGCAACAACCAAAAGGGTGCTAAATACCTGTCCTTTTTAAGCAGGACATTCCTGAGTGACCCATTGACCATAAACTCAGTGACAGTTGCCAAGGTTCCACCAGCTCCATCCGGAACCACTCCATAAAATGCAACGACATTTGGATGATGAAGATTTGAGAGTATTTGTGCTTCTCTCCAGAAGTCTCTCGTCTGAAAAGCCAAAAGAGCAATCAAATTTTACAATTTTTTCAAAAATTGCAATTTTTCTAATACTTCTCAATGCAAATTATAAAAGAAAGAATAAGTTGAACTTTAAGCCCATGAAGAACCACCTAAGATCTAAAAAGCAATTCCTTTAAGCATCATGACAATGATTCTTTTAACATCATGACAATGATCAAATCTTCCTAACACATGCTACTTAACATTACTTGATACAGAAAAGAACGAAAAGTATTTTAAGCAGTGCCATGAGGGCCTGTTGACATTTTCTTTGTTAGCATATGCAGGTTATAATTTGGTTTGTCATGTTTTTGCAAGACTTATATTCACAATGATTTAAATATCAGTTAGCTGTCACAATCTGTTGATTCTTCAAACTCAGTCTTGTAACCGGCCTCTAATTGTTGAAAACTATCCTATATCTGAGTCGTCGGCAGAACTTGCAAGTACTATCTACTCTATCATAGAATAAGAAATCAGGCAACATATGACTTCCAAAATTTCTAACATTCATTAGAAAGCATCCAGTCCAGACAGGTTCATGATAAATATAAAGAGAGCGGCCACCACAAAGATATCAAAGGAGAAAAGGTTCCAAAAAGAAAAACTGCAGGGACCCACCAACCGTTCTTGCTCTGATGATCTTCCTGTAAAGCAGCTCTTCTTAATTCTTTTGATTGCAACATCTGTTCCCCTCCACTTTCCATGATAAACGGTTCCATATGTGCCAGAGCCTAACTCCCTTAGCTCTTCAAGATCAGCATTCTTTATGATCTGTTTATCAACATCTGAAGCATTTAGCTGAATGTATAAGCTGAATTTAAGAGATAAGAATTACAATATTAAACGCAAGTGGAAAAAAAGGAAGCTCAAATGTTGCCCCATATAGTAAAATAAAATAAGGACTTTAATTGCCTATATCTTTCCACAAAATATCAGGGTGCAAAAAAGGAATGGGGTTCAAAGGAAATATGCAATGACAAAACATCAGGGTCATATTTGGTATATGGGTAAAAACAGGGGTAAATGCAGTAGCATTTGTTACGTATGAAATGCATATATTTGTAGGAGGTAGGAAGCCATAGAAAGCGCACAATGCAATACACTACTTGGTATTGGCCAATATATTTCTTCCTTTAAGGGTATAATTTCCCCTTGCAGTGCAAAAACATGAGACATGCTACCATAGAACTAGACTGCAGTTGAACGCAAAATTATAAAACACAAAGCTTTTCTAAAGTGAAACGATCATTAATTGAAGGATTGTGAGTGTTTTATTTCTCATACATAAAAGCACTTCATTCAAAAGAAAAGAACACAGAGAATATACATTGCCAAGGAGGAGGAAAATAAAGAAACTAAGAGATATTAATGACACTTCAAACCAAGATCTTCCAAGGAATTTGTCTGGCTAATCACTGCCTCAACCAAAAACATTTTGGTTGGATTAAAATTGGAGCGATTTTCATGAGAATTCTAATATGAAGGTAAAAGCAAGCGGTAATTTGAAAATTTATTCGTCTTGTAACTACAAAAGGTGGTTTTTTGCAAGAAAAAATGGATTGAAGGCTGTGCCAGGCAACAGTTGTGAATGCAGAGAGTGATGGCATGGTGCAGCAATCTGTCTTAGAGACATGGCAAGAATTTATTAATGTTACCACTTTTAGTATTGATGATGATATGGAAGGCAACGAAAAATGAGATGATAGTACAACTACGTAATTTTGGTAACTAGGTGATAGCAATGGAGTTGATTGTGAACAAAGGAAGCAGTAGATTTTAGATGCTAAAAGCAACAATAAGTTCATGGCAGCTGCAGCAGCATTTAGTGCAGCTGGCTGTGTTAGCCAGAGCATTGGTGACAACAGTATGACTGTTTTTGGAGTACTAGTTTGGACTTGGAGGACTCAGATCCTTACAACAAACAATTTGGAGAATAAACCCTTGCAAGAATAAGAACTTCAAACCAAGGATCTTGGACCTCAAAAACCCCAAACTGTTCACATTTTCCCAAATTCATTTCTTTCTAAAAGCCATCGCATCACAATTTCTTGTTGCTGGAAAACCATTTTATTATTTCAAGAACATCTCAGAAACAACCGTTATCTAAAAGCATTTGCAGATAAAACAAAACCAAACAAAAATCTGATGAGGATTAATTTTATAGTATCAAATAAACAAGGCAGAAAAGACTAAGACATAAGTTAGAGATTGAAAATTTTTGAAAATCTTCCAGTATTGTGCTCAGGAAATCCATGATAAGCTTATCATCTTACTTTACTATAAATGGAAAACTAAGAACATAAAATGGGAAACTAATTCCTTCCCATGGTAGCTTGACAATGTAAAAGCAGTTAGGGAGACATGTTTGAGTTATTTGGTCCACAGGAGGCAATAATTCCTTATCTAAGCCTTATACGAACCCTCTTTAGGATTCGAAAAGCATGAGCATAATATCAAAAGGATACTCTGAGACCAGCAGAAACTAATCAAATAACTAGCAAGCATCGATTCAACAAGAAATGGATAGATACCTGCAAACCATAGATGCCAGCTTCAATTTCAGCAATCATTGCATCACTTATGGAGACATCTTTATCTCCATCCTCCACTTTAGCATCCTGACAAAGCATGTACTACTCAGCTTTACAAGTAAATACATAACAAGCATAACCTGACTCAATCAGACTACTAAAAGAGTACTACCTCAGAAGCAGAGTCTTGAATTGTGCTCTCGGCATCAGTTGCTTCGGGAGAGAAAACTTCATCTTTAACTCCATCAACTAGAGTAAATATGGAGGGAAAGTGATGGCCAGGCGGCTCACCGTTAGGCATGTCCTCTACCATAACCTCTGACTGCAACTTATTATTGTCAATTTCTTTATCCATTGACTTCATGTGGCCCAAGACACTATCTTCTAACTTTGACTTTTCATAGAAGCCCATTTCAGTACCCAGCTCTTCAGTCCTTTGAACAGGGTAATTAAGAAGGTCAGCATCAATTAGAGAAACCTCTCCCACAAGAGCAGCATTGTTGGTTGGATTTAGCTTTGAAGCAGGAGGCACATTCTCATGCAGATCAGTGCCAGGGCTGGCAGAACCACAAAGTGCAGGCGCAGAATAATCTGTTGTGCTCATTAGCTTGGATTTTTCAGAATCCTTAGTGTTCTGATGTGAAATAGGCTGCAACCCAGGGGGCTCATTAGGAACTTGTCCCATGGGTGAACCAGAAAATAGATCAGTCAGAGAAGCTTTCCCAGATGATTGTTGTTCGCTAACGGAGCCTTGAGGTTCAGATTTTTTGGTCCACAAGAGACCATTTCCTTGCTCAGCACTTGAGATCCCCGTCAAAGCAGGCTGACATCCAGCAATTCCTTGGCCATTGGCAAAAGATTCAAATATTCCTTTGTCCACTTTAGAACTTACAGGTAAGCCGATCTTAGTACATTGAAAAGATGTCAGGGGACTGGATAGTTCAAGAATCAGAGGCTCAGAAACTCCTAACTCTTCTGTGGCATTCATAAGATCGACAGTGGCCTTTGTGTTGCACCTCAAACTTCCATTGTTATTCAGAAGAAAGGCTTCCTCTGTAGACTCTTGGATAACACCATGAGCGGCATTTTCAACATTATGCTTCTTGTTCACACTACCAATTACATCACCTTTAGCTGTTTTGTACTTTTCATCAGTAGTTATGTCACTCTGGTGGAAATGTTTGTCCCAACTCAACAATTCAGAGGAAACAGAATGCTCCAGAAAATCTGTTCCTCCATTGGGACCAATTGCCTCTCTATCAAGAGATCTATTATGAAATTGATTGTCAACCATATGAAAATTTTCCTGCAAATGCTTTAGCTTGTCCTGTAAACTATCTGGAATTACTGGTGACTCTGGTTGACTCTTTGAAAAATTCAAAGGGGAAGACGGACTTACTCCTTCTTGTGAACCATAAAATGACCTTCCACCAGGCTCTTCTAGTTGTGAATCAGAAAGCACATGCAACACTCCATGATGAGAGCCACTGTGCTTGTTGGGCCCAGACAACATACCTGCTGAGTTCTCACAGTTTGAGATACATCTTTCGGAATGGGATGCCTTAAGTTTAGGCCTCTGACACAAGGATCCCCCAACATCACTATCATGTTGTGGTATAGAAAGATTATGGCTCATGAAGAGGTTATCCTGTTTATTAGGATGTTTGTTTGGATGGTTGAAGTTTTTATTAGGATGGTAGTTCCCTGTCAGAATAGGCTCATGGGGAGGTTGATAACCACCATTCTCAGCACACAAACTTGAGAATTGAGCTGTTATATAAGAACTATTGCTATCATTACCACCTCGAAATGAAATATCTTCGTGCAACTGTGTGTGAGCACTCTTGGATTCTCCTTGGGCAGTAGACTGATTAGAATGTGATAAATTTCTGCTATCCTTAGTTTCAAAAGGAAGAACTGCTGATGGAGATTCTCTATGCATGCTCAGCTCAGTATTTAGGTTAGTTCGAAGTTGATATGCTTCAATTCCAACAAACTGCCCTCTGGAGTGCCTTTGGGGACTGCAGTCAACCATGCCATTCACAGCAACAACATAGTGATAATCTGGATTGTCCTGATGAATAATGCTCCCCTCGATCGAGCATGCCTTTTCAGTTTCGGACAAAGGGATCAAAAAGATACGAAGTCGTTGAGAACCCTCAAGCTTTTCAAATCCATAATACTCTTCTATCATATTCCGAAGATCCTCATCCGAAGACACAGAAATAAGGGCATCAAGATCCTCACCTGGAAGTTGATACTTGATTATATGAGGTTGGTTGCAAATTCCCGTGGTTTTCCTCACAAGTTCTTTGAACAAAAGCTTCTTCCTGATAGAAACAATGCGGGTCTCTCCCCCCACATATCTAAGTTTCCCATCACTTGGCCTGGGCAAGATTTTTCCACCAGAACTGCAGAGAATTTTCAGTTTTCCAGATTGGGAAATATCAGAAATTCCTGACCAGCGATTATGTTGGGATTTCCTGGGGTCAAATGATGCATCTTGGAGTGAAACAGTAGTCGCTAAGTCAGTTTGACCATCCTTAACTTCGCCAGCAGCTGTCCTTGACACATTTCCTCCATCATTATCACTCTTTGGGATTCTGCTGCTTTTATCAATACAAATTCCATTCTCAACTTCATTCTCACATTCCTTAACTGAAGCAAAGTCAGAGATCTCAGAGCCACATTCAGAATCCATTCTCTGTATCCCAAGAATTCCTTTAAGATCCTCATATCCCAGATGATAATTTCTATTAAAATTGAATCCAACTCTCTTTTCATAATTGTGAGCCATATCAGGTATGGAAGGTGTTTTCCTTGTGGCAAAACACTCCTGAAAAGGCCCTGCCGAGAATTCATCTATATGTACCTTCTTCCCTATAGAGATACAATCATTCACAACAAAAGAAGCCGGTTCATGCTGACTCGTATGTCTTGAAGGACCGTGTGCTTCTTTATCTCCCCACCTATTTGACCGCATAAGAACAGTCTCGTGGCCCCTCCACAAGCCCTTCTCCTCAGTTTGTCTCCAACTACATATAGGGTTACAATAGCAATACCCTTGGTATATTAGTATCTATCTTACTTCTACAAAATTATCAAAACATAACATTTTTTTTCCAAGACATTCATTGTTAGTTAGTCATATGAACGGTCTTTGCAGAAAAGCTCAGTTTTTCACAGAAGATATAATGGACAATGGGTTCTGTTCCACGTTCAACTCCCAAAAGAAGGCATGCATTTCTTATCCAATTGTGAAATCCAAAAGAACAAGGACCTAACCACAATACCCACCTACAAGAACCAAAATTGAGCAATTGTTTGCATAGGTCAACCATCTACTTTGGACTGTTATAAGTTCTTACTACAGTTTATAAGCCAAAAAAATCATAGAACTCAATCAATTTTTGAAACAACAACAGCAACAATTAAAGGAATTCGAATTGATCCAAAATGATCCGAGCAAAGATGAGCGGGATTAGAAATGCTACTGGAATTGAACAAAATCCAAATAAGAGGAAACGAGGTTTGTTCAAAAGATTACCTGTTTGTCTCTCGGTTAACTGTTCTTCAACTCGTCGGCTCTAAGGACAATCGAATTGTTTTCCGATCAAATTGAAGGTGACCCAGATGAGGAAATTGGATTTGAGAAGTGGGTTTTGGATTTCGTGTGATGAATTTTGATGTTCAGCGTTTTTGGACCGAGAAGCGTCGCTTACGGCTTTACTTTCAATCTCAGGCAACGGAAAGCGACATTGCCGGGAATTAAGCGGCATCATCAGAGGTCCTTGAATATTTTACGCCTTTTCAATTTAAAAAAAAAAAAAAAAGAAGACAAATTAATATATAAGTTTTCTCTCTCTATTTTTTTCTTATTTGAAATTTGAAATTTAAATTTCTCTCTCCTTGGTTTGAAAACATGGGTGAGTGAACTCTCTCAGAGCTGGGACCCGCAGCATATACCGAGGAACTTTATCTCCTGCCATGTCATGAAAGGGTAATTAGGAGTTGGAAACTTTCTCAAGGAAATTGGGGAATAATTATTAACTTGTTAGTTCTTGGGTCAAGAATTCTAGACCAACACCCAAATAAAAAAAAAAAAAAAAATGAAATCATATCCTCTGGGTTCTGTCAATCTCTTCTGATCCGGGGCGAGGCAGTAGAATAATTAATATTTGCCTTATTTATCGATTAAAAATTAGTTTAATAAAATATGATGTTAAATTTTTTAATTAAAATTTTGAATTCGACTCACGGAATGAATATAAAAAAATTATATTGAGAGAGTAACCCAGTTAAATAAGTCACTATAAATTCCAAACTAAATTAATTAAAATATGATTCTGAATATCGATCGATATAATACTAAAAAATCGATATTTACCTTATTTTTATTTTATTTATCATTTTTTAAATAGAGTAGAGTATTTTTTAATAAAAAATATAAATTTTGCAAGTAAAATTCAAATATATATTTATATATATCGAGCAAGATATAATTTTTTATTTCAAAATCTTAATTTGATTGAGTTTTATTTAACTTGACGTTTAAAGTAGACACTTTGACAATGATCAATTTTTTTCTTTTTCAAATTTTATAATTTGTATCCATTGAGCGGTTAACTCGTAATATCCAAAAACAAAGAAATATAATTTTTATAATTAATTATTTATTTAATCATGTTAAAATTAATATTTAAAAATAAAATTTATTAGTTTGACACCTTCAAGTTATTTTTTATAGGAAAACTTGAGGATAGGCACCAGCTATCATTTTTAGTCGTAAGCTACTTTTGACGGTTGACTATTGCAAAATTTCATCATTTATGCCCGCTTTGAGAAAAAGGGGAAATTTTTTTTTTTTAATATTTTTAATTATGCATCAAACAAAGCTTTTAAGCACATATTTTTTTGTATTTACTATGTGCACCGAATGACACAACAAGCATGTACCACTATATCTCAATATGATCTCACTAGGCTCTTCGATAAAAGCATCTCGTCGCTCTGTCTAATTCTTCCTACCCTTAAAAAAAAATGATCGGAAGGATTAATCAAATTATTAAATATAATAAAACCATCATTTATGCACATGCTTCTTTTATGTCTGTGTCTCCCTCCCCCTCCGCTCCCGCTTCTCCCCTCTATCTCTCTCCCTCCCCATTTGCCCCCCGCGGCCCTCCCCTCTCTCTCTCTCCCCCTCCCCCTCTGCACCCCGCCACACCCCTCCCCTATCTCTCTCCCTCCCCCGGCGGACCCCCTGCCGTCCTCCCCTCTTTCTCTCCCTCCCTCCCCCTTCTGCGACCCTCCCCCCTCCGCACCTCGCCATGATCCTCCCCTTTCTCTCCTTCCCCCCTCTGCCCCCCCACGGCGCTCCTCCCTCCCCCGACGGACCCCCCGCCGCCCTCCCCTCTTTCTCTCCCTCCCTCCCCCCTCCATGGCCCTCCCCTCTCTCTCTCCCTCCCCCCTTCGCACCTCGCCACGATCCTCCCTCTCTCCTTCCCCCTCCACCTTCTGACATGCTCTTCCCCTCTCTCTCTTCCTCCTCACGGATTCTTCTCTCTATGTTAAAAATGAAAATATTTTTTCGTTTAGATTATTTTAAATTTTTTTTTAATTTTTTAGATTAAATTCGTATAAAGCTCACACTTCACCCCCACCTTACGGACAGGTGTCACTCGTACGCCGCGAATATCTCTATTTATCTACGTCGGAGAGTGGAGCCACGAAAAAACAAAATCCTACGTAACTGACTTCCCTCACCCGCACATTGCCCCTCAACCAAACTGCCTATCCGTACTCGCTAAGCCTCACGTTACCTCACATTCTTGAAGGACATTTTGGTCATTTCGTTTATTATTAGTTCCTTAAATTATATTTCTGACAGTTGTTATTTAGGAAAATGCCCCCTTGCATTTGCGGTTGCTTGCTTTTCAGACCACGATGCATCCGTCCGGTACTTCAAACGACATCGTTTCTACATCCTCTCCGTTAAACCAGGCTCTCTCTCTCTCTCTCATCATTTCCCTCTTCTCAATCTCTCTAGATTCCCTCGGGTTTTTTCTTTTCAAGTGTCAAGCTACGCAGACATCTTGCGGCATCATTTTCTGTCTCTCTACCGTGCGGTTCATCCTCTCCGCCAAATCTTTTAGCGAAATCTGGTTCTCCGCGGGATCTTTCGCTTTACTTTCCTCTCCTTAGATTCTCTGCAATTGTTTCCACTAAGTATCAGAAACTCATTCATCATCCTTTGAATCTCACAAACTGCCGACGCTTAATAAGGAGGACTATAGGTCTTAATTACGTGATTTTTTGAACATCTCCTCATCAACATCTATCCGTTTTGAAAGATCTAGACTGAGTAAAGCAATAGTATTTGTTTCAATTTAGTGGTGGCAGCTATGGTTGAGTCGCCGAAGAATCGCCGGGGATCTTCTGCAAGCTCCGACGAAGTTTCCGTTCAACAGGAGAGGGAGATCACCGTCGAAAATGGTGGCAGTGGAGAATTGGAACTCAGAGAGGCTGTTGCTACTGCAACCGGCGCAGTGTCAAACGGAGCGAGTGAACCCTTAGGTTTGTACTGATGCATTTTCTGTTTCGCCGACCTATCCCTGCACATGTTTCTATTTTCAATTTTCAGTTTTTATTCAATTGAAGTATTTATTATTATTTTTTTTAAGTTTATTTCTCCAGTCCTTCGAATTGAAATAAAGGTTAGGATAGTGTGTTGAAATTTGAATATCTCTAAATTTAGAAAGAATTGCATTGTGAAATTCACAACCCCCTTTGAGGTTGATGTTTGAATTGCCTTGTTGAAAGATTGAGGAATTGACGCTGGCTATAGTTGAGAGCACCTTTGCATCCTTCATTGAGCACCCTTCCAAAGACTATTTGGACCAGAAGGTGCTGGGAACTCTTATAATAATAGGGCTGACTCTGCAATTAGGAAGCACATAGACACTGACATGGGACATGAAATGACCATGGACATCATCATATGCCAAACTTGTAGAAACTAAATTATTACTTTAATGTACACGGGTATGTAATTTGAACATCATTAATAAGTTTTATTTAAAACTGTTGCAATATTACCAAGTAAGCAATTCATATACTCAAAATATGACCATTATTATGAGCTATTCTTGAACCACAAACTCTTTTAACTATATTAAACTTACTTTTAGTAATAATAATTATATAAATTACCTAGTGTCTATAGGAGTGCCCAAGGAGTGTTTGGTGTCTTAAGGAATATGAAAAATCAGACGTGATGTGCGGCCGTACCCGAGGCAGTGGGTGTCCAATTAAAGTCTGGCCGCTTTCACTTTGAAGTGTCCCTACAATTTCTATATATGCCTTTATTTTCTGCATTTATTTTGTGGTGAGCTTGCAGTTCATGATTTTCATGTTCCATTTGGTCGCTTTGAAGCATAATGAGAGACTATATCACCGTTATTAGCTTTGCTTACAATGATTTCAAAGTGCCTTTTGAAGGATATTTTGAATAAGAAAATCAGTGTCCAGTTCGACGGGATTTGGCCATCTAGGATTGGATGATTTTCAAATAGAAATGGAGATAAAACTTGAAGCTGCATGCCCTAGTTATAGTCGAGGCCAGATACAATGAAACGAATAATATGGAGAAGATTGAGACTTGTCATGTTGTAAGGTAGATGCCAATGACTATGTCTCTAAACTTGACAGTGGAGGTGTGATGCCGGTAACATTGGCCTGGTTATGATGATACAGAAATACATAATAGCCCTGTTCTTAAATTGAAGAATATTACTGGCCCTTCATTGCAGGTACCCAATTGAGGTCTTTAATGCTGGAACTGAGTTCTGCAAAATATTGTAAAATCTTTTTTGCTTGTGCAATTAGAGAGTTGCGACAACTTGATTCCATGCCCCAATTGAGGCCTTTAATGCTGGAAACATGAATTCGGCAAAATATTGTAAAAATCTTTTTTGCTGACCCAATCAGAGAGTTGTAACAGCCTTGATTTCAGAATCTACTCTTTGTTCAATCTATCGTAGTTAAAATCCACTTCAAGGATTTGTATTAACCTTCCCATATCTCTCTAATAAATAAAACTGAAGTATGAAATCCTAAATCCATTGCTACAGCAATTACACCGTCATGATGCCACTCAGATGCAACCTTGCTTTTCTCTGACACATATCTGGAAATGAAAGTCCTCCTTGATGCCTAAAAAATTATCAAGAGAGAAGTTTATTAATTGAACAACCAAGTTATGATTAAAGCAGGAAGGAAAAGCAAGAAAATATGATCTTTTAGGACCTATATTCTTATCAACATGATGCCTAATGGCAATTGATTTCTTGTTAAGTTACCAACTTTATGTATGTTTTTACCTGTGCTTTGTAGCATTGCATTGCCAAATGTATTATGACTTGAGAGTTACTATATATTGGTGCAATTGCTATATAAACATTTCTTTGTATTTTCAAAGGTTCACCTCTCGCAAAAAATACAGGGTTTCCTTTTTATTTAGATTGCAGAAGCTTAACAAGTTTACATTATCATTGGCGAGTTACAAACTTATAAGACTGAATACAAAGCAACTAAAGGCATTTAATATACATAGTCATTTGCATGTTATTGCGATGATGATTGTACTATGACTATAACTGCTGTAGTATCCTCAGAGTTGCCTCTATCTGTATGCATTTTTATTTAATGGTGGTTTTTCATTCTCTTCTTTACTGGTTCATGCTACATGGCTAATTCTTTATATATTTATTTTTCCAGATTCTATCCCCAGAAATATGTCTGGAAATAATACCTTGCCAGTGGAGATGTCGAATGCTGAAAGACCAGACCGCATGATGGGCCAGCTTAAGTTGGAAAGGTCAAAAACTGAGAGGCCAAGGCATCATAACTTACGTGCTGAAGAGGCAGTACAGATTTTTGATGATAAAATTTCCGTACAGAAGAAGGTATGGAAGTTCTATTTTTCTCCTCTTATTCCTGGTTTTTTCTAACTTCTAAATGATATAATGAGCATCATGATAGTACAACTTAGTATGGTAAGTGGTTTAGTTATTACCTTTGCTACAGACCTCGGTAAAAGAGAGTTAGCCACGGTCAAAAGTTTTAGGTCTGGGTTACTTTTCTAGTTAATAAACTAGTTCTTAAAAAATTTAATCTTCAAAACATAGTTATGCGTTGATTGGACATAGTATTTTGCATTACTGGTCAAACTTATTTCAGATATTATGGAAAATTTATTTGATTTTATGCTTGGACAAATCTTTGATGAAGTCCTACTGGGGATAGTTTGGGTTGATACAAAACGGAAGTAGATAACAGAAGTTCATATTCTATTTTTATTTTTCGTTGTGGCATTATTGTCAAGAATGCGACTATGGGATGTATTACTAGGAAAAAATTATAGCATTTTCTCATAATTGGCTTGTCCAGGACAGCTGCTATATAGTATCAAGACTGGAACCTGGCTCGTACGTGATTCCATTTTCAATAAATAGTATAGAAAAGCCTTGTTTTTTCTCCCTAAACATGTATTAGAAAGTAGAGTTATGTGTGCGCAACAAAAGAGTGAGAACTTAGTAAATGTAAAATTCTGATAGCTCTCTTCATATAGAATTTTCGTTTAAACTTGCTATCTCTAGATTATTTAGCATCTCGTTCTTCCTAAGGTTCTTGTATCAAAAGATTTTTGTTCTCTGTAGAATGATGTTCTTGAGAATTTAACACTTGTACGATTGGAATGACAGGGAGGCTTTTGAGTTTAGTTCACTACTATATTTACTTGAGGCTTGCCACTTTTATATTGTCTTTTTTACTTGTTTTATTTACTATTTTTTAATCTTTTTTTACTCTACATAATCCTGAAAAGGAAAATGTGCAACATTCATACTTCTTGACTTACTAGCAAATCCTTAAATCAGGAACTCTACCGACCCTCATATCTCTACAGGGATCATTTTTTGGAAAATCTAATTCTTTTTGAGGTGAAGACTTTGCTTGGATTCCATTCCAGTAGAATTAGCACAAATGACTTGTTGGACATAAGGAGACTAATAGGACTTTGCCCCCCAATATATATATATATATATATATATATATATTTTTTTTTATGTTCTTCCTAAATAGCAAATATTGGAATCGTCTGATTCTTCATTGTTGGGTTTCATGAGTCATACCAATTTTATCCTTATTATTGTTTTTAGAGATGTGTTTTTCTCTTCAAAATTGAATGAGGGAGTTGATGATTGAGAGGTCTTGCTGCTGGATTCATCAAGCTTTCATTAGAAACTATTTGTAGTTTCTGTAGAGTAGACATGAAGTTTTGAGAGGTCTTTGTTGTTGAGTAGATAAAAAGAGAACTTTTCATTGCTCACAATCACACTCTCTCTTCTTAAAGGGTAGTTTTGGCTTGTTAAATAAAATTGGATGACGTAGTAAGACATTAGCAGTGCAACAAACTAACGTTGGATTAGCACAGGATGTGTAGTGTGACAGGAGCTTAAAGTGCATGGTGTAAAGTGTAACTTTTTAAAATACAGGTAGTAAAAGGCAGTTGGGGTTTTAATACCCCCCGGTTATGGGTGCCCTCTTTGAAAAAGGGAGTTTCAGTCTGTCGACAGATTGTTGCTTCATTGCCCTTAAACTTGCTTTTAGCAAGAATTTGCTTTATTGTTTCTTCATATTCAATGGATGCTTGCTACATCCATGAATAATGAGTTATGTGCATGAAAAGTAAAAGGCCTTGTGTGATGAAGAGGAAAACTATTCATATTCCTTTAAACTAATTTTTTGGCTAGCATGGAAGAACGAAAAAGAATGGTCCTTTAGGGTGATGAAAGGCCCTTGTCTTCTTTTGTTAATTTTTGGCATAAAATTTCTGACTTTTGGTGTACATATTATATAGTTTGTCTCTACTGATGTCACTAATTATGTAGTTTGTTTGGCTCTTTTTTATGTTGAGTAGTTTCTTCTTCTTGGTCTTGGTTTAATATTTTGTTTCACTTCTGAAAAAGGTCTCTCTTTCTGCATCGGGGTTTCAAGTGATGTGCCTACTAAAACCATCTTAGGAGTAGCATGTGGGTGGCTGTGAATCTCCTATATGCAGTTGATAAGAGAATTATTTGTTTACATTTTCTGGGATATAATTGCTTTCTTCACATTCTGACATTTCTTGTGGAATCTCTTTAGAAGATGGAAAGAGAGTTTGGAAGGCATTAGTCTTGATTTGCTAAAGTTTCTTTTTGGACCTTGGTGTTTGTGTTTTTTAGTGAGAATTCCTCATCTTTTTTTTTTTTTTTTTTTTTTTTGTAATTTTTTCTTTCATTGCTGCAATATTCTTCTTTTTCAATAACTGGATTTTTCTGAAGAATTTTTTTTATTAATTTTTTGTGGGGGGGTTGGGTCTTAGGAAACATGCTATCTTCTAAATTTGTACTAAGAATTTATATAATGTGCAAAAACAAATTTGTTAAAAAGTAAAATTTGTAGTTTGTCTAAAATCTTGTTGTTAGGGACCCAAGTCATTTGATTCCTTTCTTTCCCATCTCATCTGCCTTTTCCCCAATATCTTGTCCCGGTTATCCATATAAAATTATGTAGTTTTCTGCATTAGCCCCATGTCTTGGATTTTGTAGGGCGTCAACATTTTTATCCGTTGTCCTTTTCAAGAATGTGGCTTAATATGCTTGTGGTTTGTGAGACAGGAAAATTTTATTAATGGATCTGTAAATTGCATTCATGCTAGCAACACTCCACAAGAGGGATAAGTGATATTTTTCAAAGCACAGGCCAAAGGTTGGCAGAACAGATTATGGGGCAAGTGAAAGGAGGTTATATGATTTGTTTCTGTTAAGTAGTTGGCTGAATGCATGTGGGAAGCATGTTAGCCCCTTTAACTCTTTTAGTAAATACCTTTTAATGGGCATGCACTACAACACAAAATCCAAGCTGCTGAGTATCAGGGTTTTATTGAACACTGGACCACTAGTAACTGTCACCATAGCACATGCTACATTTCGCTTTGGCATTGCTGCAAACGGTGTTGGGCCACCTAATGGCCTTTGTATTGCCATTTATGGTCATTCCTGCTTCTGATCTTAGTGTGAGTGTTATCCTTTAAACTAATGTAATTGTGGTCACACTAACCTCCTATAACAGCCGACAATTATCATTGTATCTGATGCCACCATCATGACTTCATCGGTCTTCCTTGCCTCTTTGAACTGTAGACGCGAGTTTAGAGGTTTTAGCTACTTCTTACCATTTTGATTTCGTCATGGCAATTTTTCTAAGGAAGAAATTCCCTGGACAATATTGCTGAATATGGAGGTTGAAATTTTAACTGTTCAAGACTTTGATCATCTTGTATGCCTTAGAAGCTGAACTTATCGAGACATAGGGTGATCAAACTTCAATCACAGTGCTTGCTAGGTACCAAGTTATGCTCATGTATGCTCCCAATGGCATGGCTAGAAGGTTGGATTCCTTATTGTTTGCTTGCTGTCATTTATCAAGTTGGGTGCTCTGTAGACTCAGCTTTGCACCTGGCTCTCAGGCTGGGTACTTACATCATTGCGGCAGCAAAAGCTGCTTAGTTTTAGTGCAGTACTGCAGTTCGATTTTATTCTGCAAGTGCAGATCTATCGAAATTTCATACTGTTTATAATCGATTGATCTCTTGGAATTTCCCCTCTGTTCAAAACCTCAATGATAGGATGACAGGGGACCTGGACAAAGCTAGGAATTTTGAGTAGAGAGGGCCAAAACTCTAATCAAGTTCTCTCACACAAGATATCTTTACATAACAAAATATTTTTTTATAAATAGAATAAGACAAAATAAATGATTATATTATTTCTAAAATCTATTTCCAAATGCATCCTTAACATAAATATTCACTAATTCATAGAGCAATTTGCGATAAGGCTGTAGAGAAGTTGGATAAAGATTAGCAGGATGGAAGAGGAGATATCTTTCAAGGGGGGATTAATCTCACCAAAACTGCTATCTCAAATTTTCTGGTATGCTGGTATACTTTATGTCCCTATTTCCTGTGTGTCAGTGGCAAAAAGACTAGAGAATATCCGTTGAAGATTCCTATGCGGGAATAACAAGAACGGTAGAGAGAAGTTTAGCCTGATTAAGTGGGAGTTTGTGAAGTGGCCTCTGCAAGAAGGGGGCCTTGATATCAATTCCTGGTTGAATTTAACAGGGCTCTTTTGGGAAAATGGTTTCGAAGGTTCTGCGATGGAAAGAGGTTATTGTGGCTTAAAATATGGGAGAGCTCATGGTGATTGGATGCCTAATGAAGCTTCTGGGCTTTTAGGAGTAGCACTGTGAAAGGAAATAAGGGGTGGGTGGGAAACTTTCAAGGGCATAGTGGAGTTTAAAGTGGGCAATGAGGCGCAAATAATCTCTTCTTGGCATGAATGGTGTGACCATAGTAGTTAAAAGCACACTGAAGCACGCTTAAAGCGCAAAGCGCAGTGAAGTGCAGGTGTTGGGCCTTTTTCGAGTGAAGCACAGCGCACATGAAGAAGCGCAATGGAAGCGCATTGAAGCAGTAAAAAGCATATAAAGTGCAAAGCAAGAAGAAGCGACGCTTTATCTTCAGTCTCTTTCTGTTCCTTCTGTTCACTTCCTCTTCCTCTGCTCTTCCCTTTCTGCTCTTTTTTTTACTGCACATTTTTCTCTCCTCTTCCTCTTCTTGTCTTCATCTTCAGTCTCTCTCTCCTCTTCCTCTTCCTTTGTTCTTCTCCTTCTTTCTTCTTCTGGTCTGTCATCATGCTCTCTATCCTCTTCCTATCTTTTTTTTCCCCCTAAAATTTTCATCTGCCTTCCTGCACGTTCACTTCCTGTCTGCCTGAATGTGTTGCTGTGCTGCTGAAGATGAAAGTAATTTTCGTTTGTGTTGTTCTGGAGGAAGAAGAAGATAATTAATAATTAGGAGTTTCATCATCTTTTATTGCCTTTTCTTCCTTCCTTTTTTCATTTTATTTTATCTTGTACCTGTTGCTCTATAACTCTTACATGAACTTATTTGGTGCATTTGCAATTTGTTGTCATTAAAAGTTTTGATTCTTGTGTATGTTTTAATGTTATAACATATTACATGTGCAGTTATTATATGTATAAATATATATTTTGATTTCTTAACCGCGCTTTATATGAAAAGGCTCGTGCTTCGTTTTGCACTTTGCACTTAAGCCCTACAAGGGTCTGTTACTTTTTGGTGCCTTTTACTTTTAACTACTATGGGTGTGGCCCCAATCCGCTCAAGAGGTGATTCCTTGACATTTTTGAGTTGGCAGTGAACAAAAATGGTGCGAGTGTGTTCTTTAGTCTCCTCAAGGAGATTGTGTCTTTTGGAATGTAAATTTTAGCAGACAGGCAAATGACTGGGAATTAGAAGAGTTCTTCAGCTTCTTTGAATTCCTAGAGGGTATCAACGTGGACTTGAATAGGGCAGATGGAGTGGTTTGGAGGGGATCATTGAGAGGAAATTATGATGAGGTGAAGATTTGCTTTTTGCTTGGATTGAATCATAGGGATGATGAAAGGGCTTCCTTTCTTGGAAGTTTATCTAAAAATCGCCTTGCCCTCAACTTGTTGCTTAATTTGCATGGGAGGGGGATGGATACATACTGAAGACAATCTCCAAAGGAGAAGCTTTGTTTTGATAAATAGGTGTTCATTATACAAAAGAGAATTTGAGTCTATCAATCACTTGCTTTTGCATTAAATTTTTTCTCTCTTTCATTCATGTTGGTTACTTCAAACTCTATGAAAAGTGAGTTGTGGGCTTGGAGGGGAAGGAATAGATGAGTTTTTGAGGAAATGGAAAGTTGTTTGATGATTTTTGTGGATTTTCTTTTTAAAATATTTATGTTTTTTGGATGACATAAGTGTTTGGAATCATTTGTAGATGTTGATTTCATAGAACCTCTATCTTTGTACTATCTTTGGGCAGGCATTTCCTTGGTGCTCCTCCTTACTTTTTATTTGTCCTTCACTATGAATATATTTTTTGGATAGAAGAATAATGATAATTTTTTACCAAAATATTGTGAATATTTTATATTTTTATAATGATGAGAACTTGATTGGTGATATACTCAAAAGAGAGAGTATAGAGGACCTTTGAGAGATTTGAAGTTGCTAAAGAATGCAAATTGGAAGAAGCTTGAGGGTTTTTTTTATGGCTTAAAAGTTAACTATTATGATGGTTTTTGAGTCATAAACATGTAAATTGAAGTCTCAATTTTTATGTGAGTGTAAACAGATGGAATTTTTATGGTAGAGAGAGTGCTCAATTTGCCAATTGGCTTCTCAAGTGACTTTCCTTTTGTGTTAAGAGAGAGGGAGTAATAGTAGTGTTCTTGAAGTATTTTACTGACCTGACTTTGGTAACGAGAAGACTAAAGATGCGATCACAAAAAATATAAAATTAGTGTAAAATATGAAACATGTACATGGGGTATTTCATGGTTGATGAGGTGAGGAGGGTCACAAAAGAAAAAATTTTCTCGAAGTTGGTGCCAGGGGGTTGGACAAGCATGGGTTTGTCCATGGCAGGGGAGATAGTTTAAAAGGAAACCTTTCGTGGGTTTCTTCTTTTCTTCCTTTCTTCCTTTTCTTTGTTTTTTTTTTTTTTTTAAATATCCTTTCTCCTGGGGATGCTAGGTAGGAATTGCAAATATGAAGGCAAATGATACAAGTATCTTGTTAGGATAGGGGACTAGGATGCATCTGTAAATTTCATCTCCTTTTTAATTTTTTTGAGTGTCTTTTCTAACGAGAAGAATAAAGATGAGACAACAAAAATCAAAATTTAGTGTGAAATATGAAACATTTTTAGTAAGTTGTAACTTATACATGGGGCATTTCATGGTTGATCATGTTATGGTGAGGGGGCCAAACAAGTAAAAATTGCTCAAACTTGTGGCTGGATTAGCGCACAAATGAAAACTTTTCTTGAAGTCAGCCTGGGGGTGGGGGTGGACAACCATGGCTTTGTCCATGACAAGCGATCGAGTTTTGAAGGAACCCTTTTTGTTGGTTTTTTTATTATTTTTTATTTTTTTTTAAATTATCCTTTTTTCTGGGCTTGTAGGGGAGGGCTTGTGGGGGAGGAAATGCAAATATGAAGGCAAATGATACAAGTATTTTGTAAGGATGGGGGGACAAAATTGCATTTGTAAATTTATTCTCCTTTTTAATTTTTTTAGTGCCTTTTCTATTGTGAGATTGAATGAGTTAAGTTCTTTAATATTATCAATGTTAAGGATGCTTCTCTTGAGTATTAAAATGTCTTAATGCTGTTTTGGCATATTGGGACTCAGAACTATGTATTCTCTCAACCCTACTCCTTGCCTAATTTAATATAGTTTAATGTCAATTGATTCCGACAGCGAGATTGTTATCTTGGTCCTCATAGTTTATAATTTATTGTGTAGCCAAAGTTGTCCCGATGGTTCTTCTATTAAGTCATTAATGTTTCACAGTATGTGCCTTGTTCATCTATTGAACTTTTATAATCTGCAGCTCAAATTGTTAAACAGAATAGCAACTGTGAAGGATGATGGAACTGTAGAATTTGAAGTCCCAGGAGATGTTGAACCACGAGCTCTTGGTGTGGGATCTCAAGATGTTTATGGTGATGTTGTTGATGATGAACCTTTGGATGCAGCAGACCTTCAATATATACCACCCTTGCAAATAGTTATACTTATAGTTGGAACACGTGGTGATGTACAGCCCTTTACTGCAATTGGAAAACGGTTGCAGGTGATGTTTTCTTCTTGTTTATCAACTACTGATCATGTTACACATGCTAAGTAATTGTTAAGTTGTCAACTGAGGTTATAGCATCATTTCAACATTTTCATCTTCCTTCAAGGCTAGGGTTCTGATAAGTCCCAGCAGCATGGATAAGGCTTTCCTATTTGTTGACAAAACATTTGATTTTTGATTTTTATCATGATTGAGTGTGCATAAACTTTGGTTGTCTTTTAGCTTAGATTTTTATTGCTAAACTGCAATTTTAGCACTAATTCTGTTTCTGGTATCACATTTGTTATAGACTGATTCTATCTTGAAAATTTCAAAGGGAAGGCTTGTATATGATGGTTAAATTTACTGCAGCATATATTATTTTTCTAGAAACACAAGTGAATTATATTCATGCAATATAATGATTGTTAATGTTTTGTCCTTTTAGTTAATATTTTATATTATTATTACACTGCATTTTTTAATATCTGTTTTATTAACACTTGTGCTCTAGCCATCTTCTGTCTTATGGTTTGATTTTCCTATGTTGATGCCTGTGGCCTGTCATGCTAAAGGCAATAGTCCTTTTTCGTGTTTGTGCTTCATAAATGGGGAACTATTGGAAGTATCTCTCTTAGGTGACAACAGGGTCTTTCTTCACTTCTTTTGCAAATTTTTGGCTTAGAGTTGCAATCCACCTTCCCCGGTTTCTGTCTACTTAACAGGTTGTATTTCCTCATCTTATGCACATGTTTTTTATTTATTTAATTATTTATTTTAACATAGGAAGAAAAATTTTTGGTCCAAACAGATAATTTCTTAGTTAGCATGTATGGTCAAGGTGAGCTTGTCCTCTAAAAGTGTCCGTGATGCATTTGAATACTTTGCCAATGTGATCAATTTCTACAGATGGTCCCGCTTGGAGATATCTGATAGTTTGATTATTTGATGCCTATGGTACACATTTAGGGTTTAATGATACATGCTTGAAAGGTTGTCTTCTTTGATAAAATTGAAATATATTCTGTTGAGAGATGTGGTCTTCCTTGACATGTTGGTATCATGGTTAATTTATTGAAGGTTTTCAAGCTGTTAATTTCTGGCAGAAGAAATCATTTCAGCATTTTCATATATACCACTTGTTACCGATCCCCAAATCATTTTCTGCTCCTTCCAGGAAACTTATATTGAGATTTCAAACAAAAAATTTAAACTACAATTGGTTCCACGGTTTTGGTCTTGCATGGCTTTTAAGTGACAGGAGGTTTCCATGGCCTTTTTCTGAGAAATGAGAACTTATTTTTTCTTGATGAGCAATTGTTACTTCAGAGACACAACACCAATGTAAATCTATGCTTGGTGTGCCTTTTTTTGTGCAGGAGTATGGGCATCGTGTTAGACTGGCAACTCATTCAAATTTTAAGGAGTTTGTCTTGACTGCTGGGTTGGAGTTTTTCCCCTTGGGAGGAGATCCAAAAGTTCTTGCTGGTTGTAAGTACCAATGTGCCTATCTCATTTCCTTGAATTTGGTAACAGTTGTCTTGCATTGTTTCATGAATTATATTGTCAGGTTTGTATTTTGCTTCTTTGTTTTCAATCCATTATGCTGATGAGCTTTAAGTCAATCGTTTTACATTGTTAAAAGTGTTTCTATAATTTAAAAGGACATAGAAACTTTGTTAGTTTATAACTTTCTTTCCACAAATTATCCAAGTAACCTTCAGTTCTATTTTTAACTTATCTTTTACTTTTGTTTTTCTTTCAAGTTCAATAATCAAATTTTAATGTCCGGTGGATTAACTCTTATGTTGGTCCGCATTCCAACAACCAAAACAAATTTATTTATTTAAAGGTGTTATGTTTTGGTGTGACCCGAATCTTGTAAAATTAAAAGTATTTTCTTTTTTTTTTTTTGAAAGAAAATTGTTACAATTCTAAATTGATTAGGAAAATGAATTAGTTTACTTGTTAGATAAGTTATTCTTCTCTATAAAATGAAAGCATTGTTCTTGGGTTTTTTGTGGCTCGTTGGAGTTCATCAAAGGAGACGATAGCTAAGGTTACGATGTACGACCAAGATAAACCTGTGGTTTATGTGCTATCAAGAGGTGCTATATGGTATGATTATGGGTTACTATAGGTTTGAGTAAGGGTGTAAATAGGTTACGAGAATGATTGTGTAAATAGGTTACGATGTATGACCAAGATAAACCTACGGTTTATGTGTTCTCATTTCCTCTCTATTGTGTGTCCTTGCCTCGTACTTTTGTGGTGCAGGTGAATAAGAATTATTTATTATGAAAAACAAGTTTATCTAAACACTAATACATGTATCCTCTTGTGCACCAACAGTAGGACATAAAAATGTTGCTCATGTATTCTCATTTCCTCGTTTGTCTTGTACTTTTCTGGCATTACATATGCTTAGAATTTGTTCGATTACTATAGATAGCATGTATCCTTAAAATTAAAAAAATGTTGGAGTGAGTAAGAATTATTTACTATGAAAAGGAACATAGGTATTTAATACGATATTCTAAAACTTGGGTTGAAAATGTGATATGCTACTCTTTATTCGAATGCTAGAATGTAAACATTCTGAAAATGATGCTAATTTACCTCTTTGTTTATAGAGTGAAGAAACAAAGAAAATGACATAAATATTTTTTCAACTGTGGTCAAGATGAATGAATTATGATAACAATACTTGAAATTTCTTTATGCATATAACAATGAGAGAGGTGGAGAGGTGGGGAGATCCCCCTGACCGCGGGGGGGGGGGGGGATCCCAAGGTCCTTTAGGTTGGATGTAGGTGAAAAAAGTGGTATCTCAAATTTGAGAACCCATGTCAAAAAAGTTTTTTGTTATTTTTTTTGCCCCCAGGGGGGAGAGGTTTACATGACTTTCCACTAATGATTCTCTTAGTCATCTACTTGGTATCTTTACAACGCTAATTATTCCGGGCAATTAGTAGATTTTTATATTAAAATGCTTTACTTGATTGATAAATCTGATCATGAAAACTATAACTATTTGATATTTGCGGATTAATTATATCTTAATTGGAATAGTAGTTCCTTTTTTAAAAAATCATTGGCTTAACTTTTAATGCAGGATTGGGGATATTAATTTCATCTTAATTGGTTTAGTAGTTCCTATTTTTAAATTCGTTGGCTTACCTTTTAATGCAGATATGGTTAAGAATAAAGGCTTTCTGCCATCAGGACCTTCAGAAATACCAGTTCAACGAAATCAGATTAAGGAGATTATATACTCTTTATTACCTGCATGCAAGGATCCTGATGTTGATTCTGGGATTCCTTTTAAAGCAGATGCCATCATCGCCAATCCACCAGCTTATGGTTAGATCCATTCATGGAATTGTTTCTATAGTCGTTTTGATTTCTTTGCTCTTTTATCCCCCTCACAAATCACATTGTTTTTTCTGATCATTTAATTCTTAAATAATTTCTCAAGAGTATGTGATTCTGAACTGGAGTGTGACCAAACTTCTAACCTTTATTCCTTTTTCCACATTTATTTTTGTGGTTGCGTACCTTTGGCTGTACTCTCTCTTCAGAATTGTGATAATTGTTTGATGATTGGAAGTTGCTTGATGGTCCAATTCTCATAGGAGCCGACTGTCTCCATTGATTACTGGGGATATATGTTAAATGTAGTCACTGCTTCATTTATAGCTCAAATCTAACCTGAGATTTTCAGGGACATTGTTTACTTTGCTCAGATATTTAGTCTTTCTAATTTTTCTTTTATATTTTGGATCAAGTTCTTTGAAATGCCTGGGGTGGGAGCATGAGCTAGACATGATACTAGTGGAATCTTTTTGTTTTTTTTTTTTTGGTTTCTTAATCTCCTTGTCATCAGCTAGGGATGTTAGCAGAAGTCCAAAACCATTTTTAAATTTTCTCCCTCTATTTATAAGGATGCAAACTAAAATTGAATTGGATTCTGAACCGGTAAGAGAGGATCATGTGTCATTTGTTCAACCATGGCCATGATATCATAATGATGTCAAATATTTGTTGATTGTTATAAGGTATAATTTAAATGAGAGTGTGGTGAAATAATTAATATACATCAAGTACTTAATATAGTCTTAGCATTATGTTGTTAGTTTAATGATCATTTAAATCATGGTTATTAGAAGACACAAGTTAGTAGGTTGAGTAATATAGTTGTATTGAGTAATATAGTTGTAGATTTTGTCATAAGAAAAATTCTGTGAAGAAATATTATTTGGTTTTTAAGCACTAGACTTTTGTTTTGAAAAGAGAAAAAGTTGATGAAATGAAAAGGCATGAGAAACATTTGAGTTGCTATATTCAGAGAGCGAACTCATTTTCTGCATAACTATAAATTTTGGCGGTAGTTTGTTTATCAAAAGTTGGACCTGTTCGCTGATTTTGATAGTCAATTACCATTCTTTCCCACTTTTCAAACGTGCCTCAGTGTTTTAATCAGTTTTAGCTTTTAACCTGACTGGGAAAAGAGATGTGCTCTTACCAAGAGCAACCAAGCGGGCAGTCAAGCTTTTAGAAAAACATCGTGTGAGCTTGCCCTTTTTCGCACATTCCTATACCATATTAATTGTTACGTGAAATATTCAGCCTGATCGCCATACATAAATGTGACTAGAGTCTGTATGCATTTTGTAATTCTAATTCTGAGCTGTGCTCCTGATTATCTCATATCTCATGGTTAAAACTCAATTTGCCAACTTTCGCATAATTGAAAAAATCATGGACTTCAAAGCTACATAGTTCTACATAGCTACATAGTTCTAATATAATCCATAATAATCAAATGGTAAATTACAATCCAGATACCATATTTTTCCTCATTTTACACTTAGTCTTTTTAAAATCTAACACTTAAAAACAACTCTATTTTATAATTGGTTAGAGCTAACATACTTGAGCGCATTTCTATTAGCAGTCCATTTCACTAACTGTATTTTGTAAGCACTAAATTTGGAGCATATGCACATATTTAAGATGAGAAATTATACTTTCCCTTTCAACATAGTCTCACACTCCATTAATTTCATACAAAGTGTAAATGGCGTAAAATACAATGTTATTTCTAAGTTACCATAACAAAGGCACTATCTATGTCAGTAACATTAAGAATTATTTGATATAGGTCAATGATGTTAGCTACTACAATCACTGTTTCCTAATTTGCTAAATCACCTTTCTTGAGATTGCTTGGCAACATTGTTTTGCATGTCAGTGTTAGTACTCTTTCTTTGGTGTCTTATTCCAATCATATTAGCTTTCCATTTGATGTTTCCTTCATTAGCTTTGTACTTGATGCTTCCTTGCATGTAGATCATATATTTCTTTTTGATGATTGTCAGGGCACACTCATGTGGCTGAGGCATTAAAAGTACCAATTCATATTTTTTTTACCATGCCATGGACGTAAGTTGCATCTATGTAAATACAATCTTTGCTTAATTGCATTAGCACTCTGTAGTATATATTTCCTAATGAGAGTTGCATTAGTTTGCTTAATTTTGTTTCATTTTGTTGGCAATAATGCCTTAACTCTTTCATGCCAGACCAACTAGTGAATTTCCTCATCCTTTATCCCGTGTCAAGCAACCAGCAGGATACAGAGTGAGCCTATTGTATCCTTTCCTCTTGTAATATTATATTCTTTGGAATCTGCATTTTGATTACATAGATATCATCTTTTCAATTTCAACATGAACTGAGTAAAACTTTTGGCCTTGTGTTAATTTACAGCTGTCATACCAAATTGTTGACTCACTGATATGGCTCGGTATAAGAGATATGATAAATGATATTCGGAAGAAAAAGCTAAAGCTACGCCCTGTCACTTATTTAAGTGGTTCGCAAGGCTCTGACTCTGATATACCACATGGATATATATGGAGCCCGCATCTTGTTCCCAAACCAAAAGGTTGTTGCTTTTGAACCATCTTCCTCCTGTCTCCACCCCCAACAAACCGTCCACTGATAGTGTACTGATGCAAGGGATTCACTTATGCTTCTCAATATATGCTCAAATGTATTACTATAAAAATCTAATCGGAACTTGAAGTCTCAAGGGATTTCTGTTGAATGTTTAAGTAGTTCTGGGCCATCAGTTAAAGAGTTCACAGCAAGACATGGCATGATTACCTCCCTAAATTGATTCACTTTTATCCTTGCGTATTACTTTTATCAGGGATAAGTGAGTAAGCTACGATTATATATATATTTTTTTATCGACTGCAGATTGGGGGCCGAGGATTGATGTGGTTGGCTTTTGCTTCCTAGATTTGGCATCAGGCTATGAACCTCCCCAGGAGCTTGTAAAATGGCTAGAAGCAGGTCCAAAGCCTATATATATTGGATTTGTTAGCCTAGTAAGTCCATTGTTTTCCTTTAAATTACACGTGTCATTTTTTTTATATAGAAAAAGAAGAATATGTTAGATGTATGAAAATGCAGAAAAACTCCTAAGGATGACAAAACAGAGGCGGTCTGGAAATTGACTCATTATTGCGTGAATTAAGAGTTTTGGCACAAAAGGTGAAACAAGAGATGACAAAACAGCTAGAAAATTTAATGACAAGTTTAGTTATATGGTGTACATGGATGGAGAAACATGCAAGATATTTTTAGAATATTGCTTTTCTTGGCTGCAGTCTTGAGGTGTTTTTCCTTTTTGCATTTTCCAATTTATTAATGTCAAAATGTAAGTCATCACCGCCAGGCATTTTACATATGTCCCAAACTAGTTGGAGCCAGGTCTAGAACCTGTATTTCCCCCCTTTTTTGTCACCAAATTTGTAGTTATATTATAGTTATTGGCATGACCAATAACATTAGACTCTTGTCATTAAATTGTCAAAGTATTTTCCTGTTGCTTCATAGTGACAATATCCAGTTTTCAACTGTCTTGTTATGTTGGCAGCCTGTCCAAGAGCCTCAGAGAATGACCAAAATAATTGTGGAGGCACTTGAAATTACAGGGCAGCGTGGCATCATTAATAAAGGCTGGGGTGGCCTTGGTGACTGTGAGTGATTAACTTTCCATCGTATGTGCAAGTCATGAACATTTGCTTTGTATTTCTGAATGAATTCTGTTTTTTGGATTTTTCATTTTCTTTCCAGTGGCTGAACCAAAGGACTTTATCTACTTACTAGACAATTGTCCTCATGACTGGCTCTTTTTACAGTGCAAGGCTGTGGTGAGGCTCAATTACTACATTTTGTTTTCTAGTTTCCTAGTTGTGGCATCAACATAATAGTCATTCAAATTTGTTTCCAAGATGAGACTTTGTTTTCTATGAGTTTAGTCTGATTGCATGTAGCTTGCGCATGTGTTATATATTTCCTGATTTTAAGACTGTCAATTGTCAAACATTTTTCTGAGAACTTGTTTGAACTGATGGAGAACCAACATGACGCTCACTCGTTGGTTATGCACCAGAAAAAGTGGAGGTTTTTTCTGGCAGTCGGGGTCTCCTTTGGGTTTGACACTCTTGAATTCAAGGCATACATGGGTTTGTATTTGAGTGGAGGGGTTTAAGAGAGGGAGAATCAGTCCTAAGACTAGAGGAAGAAGAAAATACTGAAAGAGAATATGGAATCATCCTTATAAAGGGAAAGAGTAGAAAGAAGTGCTGAAAATGAAGAACTAGACAAAAATTGCTCTCCAATCCTTTTTAATGTCGTCTAAACAAATTTATTTGAACTCTTAGATCTCCATTATGGTAATGTAATAATATATTTATGAACGGTGACATACATGGGTTTGTATCTGCTAGAGTCGCAGCTTTTGAAGTCTTTACTTGTGGTCCATCTTGTTAAAAGATGATAAAGTCCTTGATGGATTAAAACAAGCATCTGGGCAATTGTTTATGATATTTGATAGAATTATCGGTTTATAATGGTTTACAATATGCAAGTACTTTGCTGGTCAATTTATCTTCACAGAAATCAGGGAGATTGCTTTGCTTTCTTGATGCTTTATGTTCAGGGCATAGTTGTCTGGATCGGCCACCCCCCATGGAATTGCGAGCTGGTTGCAATTCAGGATGCATTTTCAACCCAGATCACTATCACTAGAGTCCCAAAATTTAGAGGTCTATTTTCAATTATTTGACTCCATTAATCTGTATAAATCTCACAGCATTAATAGCTTGATATTCTAATTGGCAATAAGAAATAAGACTTTCCTTTTGAGTTAGAAAAAGACTCTCTTTTCCAGAATCTCCACGTAATCATTCCACATAATTTTTGCCACTCTATATATATCTCCTATAATCTCTAGGTAATTAGGAGTCCTATTTAATCCTGTTTCCCTCTTCCTTTTGCCAGGACTAAAATTTAAGCCTTCCAAGTTTCCTTTTCCCAAAAGTCCTATCATTAACCATTTCTTACTCTTTGAATTATTAGAGATTAAAAACAGGTTCATAGTTATATAAATACATTATATATATATATATATATATATATATATGAAAGCCCCATGATAGACGTCGTAATCATGACCTGAAATAGCAATCTTAACAAGCCTACCCCCAACCCTGGTACCCGGTAGCATAGAAAGTGGCGTGCCACCCGTCCTGCATTGCATTCCATAGTGTACTGCAATCCAGGTAACTATGGTTTAAGATGTCTTGGTAATAGTGGTTAGAACTTTTTGTGGAGGATTATTTTCTTTTTGGGGATCAGAAAATGGTATTTTCGTTACAATAAAAGAAATACAAAAATGGACTTAAATGTAATTGACGACATTGGTGAAGCCTCATTTGTTAGACATTCGGATTTTAAATTCATCCTATAGGGAAAAAATGATGGTTTTGGCAGTTGGTGCAGTGGGTAGGTGCAGCGGGTAGGTCCTTGCGCCCCTTAACCAAGATCACGAGTTCAACACGCGACTTGGGCATGGAGTTGAGTACGCTGGGAGACCCCTATCCCCCTAAGAGAGACCTTAGTCGGGTTGACTCGGATTAGTCAGGACAAAGCTTCAGACACCGGGTGCGGCCGAGTCCAAGGGCATCTAAAAAAGAAAACCATCATCTTGAATGACTGTTTTGAAACTGTTGTTCCAGATGACGATTTGGTGCATTGAAAAAAAAAAAATAACATCATGCTAGTGCAGTGCTGACATAAGTGGTCAAATTCCCAAGATTGAAAATAGTTTTCATAGAACACCAAAATATGGATTATTTTGCTTTTAAACCCCAAAATTAGGATTTTTCCGCAGATCTAAGCACCTCCTTCTCAAACAGGCCATAGTTACAATACAAATACATTATTTCTGGGGTAACAAATTGTGGGCAGAAAAAGTGTTTTTCTTCTCTTTTTTTTTTTGGGGGGGGGGAGGAGGGGGCTTATATTGTTTTATGAATTATTTCACCAACCATTGGTCCCTTCCATTTGCATGGAGTTAATATTTATTTTAAGGGGTTGAGCAAGTCTATCTGGCAAACTTACTACATTGGTCTGAATTGGCTAAATAAGAAGTCTGGCAGGGCACTGTTTATGGTTATGGCTTCACGTAACCAATCAATATGTGTCCCCTTTAAACACAGATTGCTTGATAAAATAATGTGTTGAGTTCCCATCAACTCTTGATGCTCCAGAACTGTTGATTGTTATTCTTTCGGTTGGGCTTGATAGAGAATTCTGATTTTCATGTACCTTCTTTTCAGATTCATCATGGAGGTGCAGGGACGACAGCTGCTGGTCTTAAAGCTGCAGTAATGCCTCGAGACCTTTTTATTTTGCACTTATGTGTTTATCATTTTTGCTGATTTGGTTGTCCATGTTATTATCTGGGTCTTATTATTGTTTGCTGCTGCTGTTACAGTGTCCAACAACTATTGTACCTTTCTTTGGTGACCAACCATTTTGGGGAGAGCGAGTCAATGCCAGAGGTGTTGGCCCGGCACCCATTCCAGTTGATGAGTTTTCACTGCCTAAATTGGTTGAAGCAATTAAATTCATGTTGGAACCTGAGGTGATCTTGGCTTCTTGGGATCAATATTTTATTCTATGTCTTTGAGATGCTCCATGTGGAACGCCTTTTATAAGAGAGATCAAGAAAGTCATTAATTGAGGTCTCAATATCCTGTTAAATTAGTTTAAGCATGTCTTTCTTATTTTAATTTACTGGATATAAAATATGGTATTTTTTAAGCTTACAAAAGTTTGAACTGTTTGAAATAAACTCCCGAGAGTCATACTTACATGTAGCTGTGTGGTAATAGTAAGAATGCCAGCACCGGTTACATTGACCTTTTCTGGGTTGCATTTAGGAACAACTATTGTAACTTGAGAAGAAACTTCTGGGTATTGCCATACTGGGGACTGGACTTGAGCAGTTTGCTGCGATCTGGGTGGCACATATCTACCTTGCAGTGGACATTGCTTGCATGCCCAACCAAATATTTAA
The DNA here is from genome assembly GCA_033439265.1 of Dillenia suffruticosa. NCBI lineage: Eukaryota > Viridiplantae > Streptophyta > Magnoliopsida > Dilleniales > Dilleniaceae > Dillenia > Dillenia suffruticosa. The sequence goes on along the minus strand of JAVTVX010000020.1, from coordinate 21,617,830 downwards.
TGAGCTTTTCAAATATGATCATGTAGATAGGGAAAGGATGGTTTTGTGTAGGTATGAAGAGACTCAAAAAGTTGTTGGTATCACAAGAGTTTAAAATATTTCTTTGGGACATTTAGTTTGAATCATTTTGTTGCTGCTAGCAGGAAAATGCGTGTGACTAACTAGCTAGTGGAATTCAGGTGAAGAAGCGTGCTGTTGAACTGGCCCAGGCAATGGAAAATGAAGACGGGGTAACTGGTGCAGTGAAAGCTTTCTTCAAGCATCTCCCTAGAAAGAAGCCTGAGCCCGACCCATCACCGGAGCGATCTAGCTTTTTCTCTCCATGTAGATGTTTTGGTTGTGCCTAAATCTTAGGTTGAAGTTTAGATCCCATTACCTCAATTTTTTGTTTGATTCGTTCTTGTTGATTACTGTATCCTGATAGCAAAGAATTATACGGTTGTCTTCAATAGTCCTCACAATACTGTCTTGATCCCGATTGTATTTTCAACTTCTTTTACCATTAATTTTTATCCAATTCGAGAAAGAAAATTATGATTTTGAGTTCTTTTGTACATGAATGCGTTATCGTCGGTAAATTTGGTGTTTTGGACCCTTTTTTTTGCTTTTTCAAGAATAATGGATTGGTTCAAATGATTGCCTCCAGATATGGAGCATCTCTTAATTTATGGTGATTACGAGGACTAGGTTGTGTTTTTCATTTGAAGTACCAGTTACAAACGCTGGATATTAAGAGGACCATGCCGCAGATTCAGATTAGGGGGCCAAACATTCGCTCTTTCACAGTGCTACCTTCCTAGGGCTCAGCATGATGAAGGAAAAGATTTTAGGGTCTCCCCATAATACCCTCTCCTTTTCTCTCTCTCTCTTTCTCTCTCTCGGGGCATAGGATTGTACACTGAAACAAAAGAACCCGGGCCCCCATCCCTCGTTAGTTAATGCGTGTTGTCATAGGATGCTTCCCTTAACGGATATGTTAAAAAAATTGAGAAATTTCAAAGTATGCCTTGGTCTGGTTACAAATTTCAGTTGCTGGGAATGGAGAAAGGGTTTGAGATGTGCCGATTTTGGTAGATGGACGGTGGGGATGAGGTCACGTGGAAGGAATGGAGTAGGCAGGGGCAATAGGAATTCTTATTGGGCCAAATTGGAGGCATCGACGTGAAGGGTTGCAGTTGCAGTGCATGCAAGAAGGGTGTGGATGAAAAAGTGACAGATTGCATGGCATTGGCGGTGATAAAGGGAAAATATAGATAGGTCAGACTCTCACAGTCACAGAATTCACTAATGGTGGGCCTAGTTGCTGTAACACCCATAACTATTTATAAAAGCTCTGTGCCCTCCATTTGCATGCACAGCAGAGAGAGAGAGAGAGAGAGAGAGAGAGAGAGAGAGAGAGAGAGAGAGAGAGAGAGAGACCTCTTGGAGGGGATGACTGCCTTAGGCTTTTAAGTCACCCAATCCTTCTGTATTGGCCAGTGGGGATATCATGAACCTGATCGAATTTAAACCAAAGTAACTCTGACTTCTATTTGATTCACTGCACTCTGGTTTTTCTCTTTTCCAGAGCTTAATGAGGTGAGTTTAAGAGCTGGGAAAAGTCTAAATTGACCTTCACCGTAGGGTTCTGCACGTTTAATAGCCGGGACAAACTGTCTTAACACTAAATGAACTTTAATGGGGAAAGATTGAAGGAGATTTGAAACTAGGAAACAAAGAATACTTCTGCACCAAGGAAACTGAAGCGTCAATGAAACCGATAAACTGTAAGGAGAGAGAGAGAGAGATTCCATTTCCCAATTCTTACTTTCTCTCTCTCTCTCTCTCTCTCTCCCACCAATCACTCTCTTAACCTTAGCATGCAGAATCAGTCTTTAGTGGAAACTTCCCTTCCCCCACTTGTCTCTCTTATCTCTTCTGTTCCCAAGCCCATACAGGTAACAGTCTTTTTAATAAATTAGACAGAGAGAAGACCCTTGTTCACATTTCCCAATTCTCCAAAGCTCTGCTTCTGAACTCTCTCTGGCTTCTTTTCATCAGAAACAAACACCCCAAAGCCAATTTCCCCCCCTTTATTCTACACTTATGGTTCAAGCCTAAAAACTCTTCCCTACAAACAGCTTTCTTCCTTTTTTTTAAGGTTCCATTTATTTCCTTGTTATTTGATTTGTAATTAGTTGTTCTTTGTTTGGTTTTCTATCAAATGGGCATGACTATATTGATTTTAGCATGTTCTTTCTCTTGTGATTCTAGACATGGAAGATGAAGAGAAACAAGTGCATGCAAACAATTCAGAAGACACCACAACAAGAGTGTTTCCCTGCATGTTCTGTTCAAGAAAGTTTTACAGTTCACAGGCCTTAGGAGGCCACCAAAATGCTCACAAGAAAGAACGAACTGCTGCAAGAAGAGCTAGAAGGGCTTCAGAATACTCCTCCCTAACCAGCTTCTCTGCCTCAACTCTTCCACATCCTCTAGTTTTTGCACCATCACATCCTCATGTAGGCCTTTTGAATCCTTCACTCTACATCACTGCTCATTCCGCCAATTTAAGCCACTTTCATGGTCCTCATTTATCTGATCACTTTGGATCTAACGGTGCGCCGCACTTTGAAAATGTTGTGTTTTATGGTGGGAGTTCAAGTAATGCCTTTCAATTTGAGGAGGATGATCGAAGTTTCATAAATTGGCAGAGGGGTTTGAGGTGCAATAACTGTTCTGGTGGGCCATCACCCAAGATCGCAAAGCCTATTAAGAAGCACAATATTGATGGTTGTGGTGATGAAAACAAAGAACAAGCAATTGATCTGTCTTTGCATTTGTAGACAACTTTGAAGGATAAGAGGATGTGGGGATGTTCCTTTCATCGACCTTTTCTTTTAAATTTTGTAGTCCCATCCTTTTTTTTTCTCTTCCAATTTTTCAATTTTGTTATGCTATCTAACTTGGTTGTACAATAATGGAAAGTTTAATGTTCTTTGGGAATACCATGTAAGAAAATGCTATTTTAGGTTGAATCGAAATTAGACTTGACACTTGCGGCTGGTTCTCATGAGTTTGCACATGCAACATCGCACGCGCTTCTCTTGCACGGCCTCTGGGCTGGCGATGGCAGGAATTTGATTCCCATACCCAGACCTCTTATAACATTAGAAAACGGCAGGCACTACCATTGCTTGCACCAGGAATTTTACTGTGCAAAACCCCGCTCAGTTTTCATATCTTTATAATTAGATTCCCAGCTTCAACTTGTCAGGAATTCTAAGCCTGCATATATTGCCCACAATTTCTCATTATTTAGTTTGCCAAAACTTATTACATGTTAAATAATAGAGACTTCGACCCATTTCATGTGGATATGATGACAAGGTGTTAGAGTTTTTTAATCAAGATTTTAAATTCGAGTTTTAAAAATAAAAAAAATAGATACCAATTTCTAAATTGGACCCATAATATCTAAACTGGATTAGTCAGTCTAAATACTAGCTGATCAAGACAAAAAAAAATAGAGACTTGGATTTTCCGCACTAGATTTGATTGCCACTGACCATACTCAGCTCAGGTCTAAATAAGTTAGCTTAATTTTATGCATGTCGTAAGAAAATGCAGACAATCAACGGTCAGTTAGTTTAGTGGGATAAGACGTTGATCCCTTAATCAAGATCTCGGATTCGACTCATGACTTGAGCATAGAGCAGACTATGTTGAGAGGGTAGTCTCCTAAATAGACCACTTTAAGTTTTAAATCGGATTAGTCAGAATATGGTTTCAGATATTGGTTAGTATAGTATCTTAAAAAAAAAAAAAAAAAAAAAAAGGAAATGCAGGCAAGCTCGCTAAAAAGTGGGGCCCGAACTCTGTTGGGCCAGGGGCAAAGCCCGAGCTAACTGCCAAGAGATATAAAGGTCCATAAATTTGGCCTTCCTAAACTCAACTCAAATGCCTACGCAAATGGTTCATTTTTTTAACCCCAGAAATATGCAGCATAAAAAAGGGATATGATAATTGTGTAAACCTTATCAATCTCCGGAGCAATCCTCACGTAATTGTTTTTCATTCGTTAGTTTAATTCACATCATATGAGATAGTTTGAGGGATCGGTTGTTGTCACCAAAACCAAGAGAGAATTCTAGTATACCAGGCCACTTGGGCCAAAGCCCATAACCCTGTAAGGTTTCCATTTTCATCTTAAAAAAGGTACAGCACAAGCACAACTAATGGTGAAGTAGAATCACAAGCCAAGGATTGCAATCTATGTTAATATTTTATAAAATCATAGCTAAAATATATTAATTTTGTGTGTCCTTTTCCTCGATATCAACGACAATTCACTCGGCAACACAAAAAGAAAAGACATCAACGATGATTTAATGGCTGGTACCACATTGATTTGCATGCACATGGGTGCATGAATATGCAAACTCACTTTTTAGATATGGGATCGCAACTTTGTATTGTTAAATTGAGAAAGGATAATGTATTGTAATGTGTTTGTCTTTATAACCTTAGTGATTAGCTATTTAATCATAGGTGAGATTGTCATTCTGAAGCAAAATTTATGCGACTTACCAAAACTTTGGGGGCCAAACAATCGTGATTTTTGTACATGATTATTAATCTATTCTTGTTGTCCATGTAGGAATACTTTTGTTTTGTCTTATAACAGAATCTCGCCGAATCTCCCACCTCCACCCAAATTTTTGGGTGTTGGAAAGTAATATGAAGTTTTTATAATAACTTTTAAGAATGAACTAAATAGTCTATTGATTTTTTTTTTGGGCTCTCGGACTCGGTCCGCCATCTGATATCCAGAATTTTGACTCAACTAATCCGAGTCGACCCAACTAATATCTCCTTTAGGGGTAGGGGTTTTTCAATATAGTCAACTCTATATTCAAGTTATGAATCAAATTCATAAACTTGATTAAGGGATACCGTAACCTACATGCTACTTCAACTACTCATTGGTATAGTTTATTGTTCTTTAAACATTCAGTGTTTGTACAAGATTTTCACAATTTTACGAATAATTGATCCTTATTGAATTATACTCGGTTTTTAAGGAATTTTTCTTTTATCCCGACAAGTATTAATCTTCATGAGTTTGATAGCTGTTGGATCGAGTTACCATTCCTTGCATGACTGGATAATAATGTAATCGATCAACGTTATACGGTGGTTTAAACACTGACCTATGAGTATCATTGAAAATAGTAAAAACCAGGTCTTTAGAAGCGATGAGATTACACCAATGTTTGATAGCTCAGTTGATTCGGGGACTGACGTCCCTTAATTATGGTTGGAGTTTCAATCCCTCATAGGAACGGAAAAAGGAGACCTGCCCCCTAAAGTGAGCCCTACAAGCGGTCGACCCAAATTAGTCGGAGCGAAATTTCAGATATTGAGTTGGTGGTCAAGTCATGATACCAAAAAAAAAAAAAAAGAAGTGATGAGATTACCAATGTTCTATGGATATAGTGGTCAATCATTAAATTTCCTTAATTATGGTATCGAATTGAATTTTAGAAATAGAAATATAGGAATTAGGAGAATCAATCCCTTAATAGATCCCATAGTATTCAATCAAATTAGTCAAGTTAAACTAGATACTAGTTGATGGCAAGTATCAAAAAGAAAATATGATGATATGGGGATCCATTTCATGCATATAATTCTAAACTTGGCCATTGAGATGTAATTAGTAGAATTAGAAATTTTGAATTTGAGTTTTAAAAATGGTGAAAAAGAATTTAGGAGAGTCAATTCTTAAAATAAGTTTTATAATACTCAAATCGGATTAATCAGGTAAAATCCGGATATCGATGATAAAAAAAAATGACGGGATTAGGCTTGGTCGTACCGCACTACACGGTGGGCCTGGCCATTAAGTGGATTTTTGGGCTGAGTTGAGATTTAGATTTTGGTCATAACTATATTTGTTCCAAGTATGGCTTTCTTTTCAAGAATAGATTAAGTAGAGTTTGAATCGGCTGAAATTATAAAGCTGGTGCAGTTAATTAAAGAGATAATTTAATCATACAAACCATAGTTACCGGAGATGATAAAGGTACTACTTTTGAACCAGAGCACTGTTTGGTCCTACTTTTGCACCGGAGCACTGTTTAGTGTGAAGCCATTATGAGGGAGTTGGAGACATAATCAAGTAAAAGACATTGGCTCTAATTTGATGCACAGGTTGGAAGCACGAAATCCCTTTTATCATCATGAGTTAAGGGGTGATACCTACAAATGCATTATTTTTTTTTTACCGGACCAATCGATATTCAAATCATACTTTTAATCCGTCTCAAATTATTATCGAATTCTCTTTAAGGAAAGTTCTCTTAATATAATTTTTTTTCATTTTCAAAATTCAAATTCGATTCTTAATTAAAAGATTAAGTATCCTACTCATTAGATTAACTTTCTATTGATTTACAAGTGCATCATGTATTCGGTCTTTATTGTGTTCCCTTTCTTCGTATCATACAATCATGCTCATTGTTCATCCCTCGTCATGCCACACAATGACAGTTGTGAGTCTCTCTCTCTTTCTCTCTGTAGGTGTAGGTGGAGTGAAAGCATTTCAATCTTCACCATGATTGAGGGAGATAAAATGTTTGGTTGATTAGTTGGGTCTTTTTTCCTTCCAAGAAAAAACTTTTTTACTTGGTGGAGTTGTGGGAGTTGGGTTTATTCCAACGACGTGACATGAGCCAAGTTACGTACCCTGCAAGGAAAAAGATATTAACTACCAAATTTAACCTTTTACGACAGATCCATTAGGCAAACGTTGAATTCAATTCTTTTTTTCTGTTAAAAAAACAGATATCTATTTGTTTAATGTTTAATTTTAATCCTACAAAGGTGGTACCATAAGAATGTGACAGTTAGATGTCAAAATTTAGCACTTTCCGTGGAAAATAAACCATTTTGTTCCTACCGCATTGTCAAACCAAAACCCTTATTCCTTTAGTATTCCGTTTTTTTTTTTTTTTTTTTTTTTTTCTGTGGAAGGGATGTGTTGCTCCAAACCATGTGGTTGGGGGAGAGGTTGAACCGACATTTCATTGTCAAAAAGTGACAATACATAAACAAACCACTTCTCACCGTTATCATGAGAGAGAGAGAGTTTGAATGATCGAATATTTTATTTTTTTAATCAGAAATCTTAAATTTAAATTCTAAAAATGATAAAAAAGATTTAAAAAAATCAATCCCTAAAATATGTCACACAGTATTCGAAACGGATTAATTAGGTAAAATCCGAATAACGGTGATGAAAAAAAAAGTAAGAGTGAGAGAGGATAAAGAAAAGAAAAACAAACTCTTTGGTTTTTTTTTTTTTTTTTTATGTTCTTTCATGTATTTTCTTCACCATAGCTATATTTATGCTTTTTTGAAGACATTGAAATAGGGACGAATTTTAACTATTGGGGGGCCTTTAATAATTTGAGAGGAAAATTTTCATTTAATTATCATATATAAGTTGAATTTAAAATGGAAATTAAAAGTGATATGAACAATATCACAAAATAAAATTATGTTTTTATGTAAAAATAATTTAAATTTTCTTCAAATCAAATTAAAATCCAAAATCTATATGGATAAACTCATACATTTAATCATAATTTTATTATCTAGTAGAATTTATTGCTTAATGATGGTTGGTCACAGAGTTATAGTTGAATTATCACCTTTTTTTTTTCCTCAAGCATCTCGATTTCAAATCTCTCCCGTGAATTAAAAAAAAAAAAAAAACATAAACACCCTTCACCAAATCTCGTGAAATAGGGCTCTTATACAAATTTATTTATTTTTTAATTCAAGTAATTTATTAATTTGCACCTACTAATTAATTATTTATTAAAAAAATAGGGGAACATGGTAAGAAAGAATAATGGATAACCAGGAAAATGGTTAGGGTTGGGACAGATGAGATAGCATGTGTACCTCGGGAAGACCGTCAATCACTCCGAAAGCAATGTATGAGGAAGAAGATTACCGTCACTAACAAGGACCAATCTCCTTAATCTGCGCCGACTTATCATGTGACCTAATCTTTGTTTTGTTGATCGTCATTTGACCAATTATGTAGAACAGAAACTGGGTCCCACAAAATCCCTAACTCACTTCCAATTCCAACCCCCGCTAAAAAAATAATAATTTTATGGTTTTTTTTGTGTTATTTTTTTATATTAATCTTATGAATTATATTATGATTAATTCAATTTAAACGTTTATTAGACTATTTTAGATAACAGTTTTTTTAATATAATTTATTTTATTTTTATATTTTAAATATAAAATCTGATATTAAAAAATTTAATATTTTTACATGTTAAGTTGATTATTCGTTCGTATATATATATTTTTGTATAATTATAATTATAATAGAGAATATTCTTTCAACGATAATTTTGACTTAAATCAAATATATTTATAATAAAAGAATTATTGTTATTAGTAAGAATTATTGTTATTATACTAATATGAGTTGTTCTTTATAGGGCTCTTTCTCACTCTTTAACTAACCCATCCTCCCCGAAAAATTCCTAAAAATATTTTAAATTTCATTACTTAACTAATATAATACATATTTATAAATTTATCAGATATTCAGAGTATTTTACAAAATTATGTACGAGACCAGACAAAGCCTACGTATGAATGCAACACATCCCAAATACAAATACCAACAATCTAACATTACATTTTGTTTAGAAAAAATACTTTTACTAATTAAATCAGATATCATTTGTCTTCCTCCACTAACTTGAGGAATGGTTCAAGGAAAATTTTAGGGAGAATTGGGTCAATAGAAGCAAACCCCCCAAAAGGATCTTCCACTCGATCAACGTCTTGGTGCTACTGCGTGTGAATGAAACGAAAGTTGTGAAGAAAGAAGTTTGGTTCCTCCGCAATTCTTTTGTGGCATTGCTTTCTTGCTTGTTAATGTCAATGGCCTATTTTTCTCCGCTCCATAAAAGGATAAAAGCAACCCAACAAACATTATACCAAAATTTTTGGGAATCCCATCTGTGCTTACATTAATTAACACAAATTTTGCATGAGAAATATGAATCATGGGGTTGTGATCTACTTGAAAGAACATGCGTATGGTCCCATGCCAAATAATTATTTCTATATTAAAATCATAATGCAATTATATATTTGCAATTATGGGCTTTGATCTATACAATTAAATTTTGGGTTAATTATGAGTTCAAGTGGTTACGCAATTGCAATGCATGTTGTGGTGCATCTGCATGTGTTCATAGACATAGGGGACATAAAACCAAACTTTTTTTTTTGTTTGAATGATCAAATATTCTATCTGCTTAATCAGAAATCTCGAATTTGAGTTTTGAAAATAACGACAAATGATTTAGAAAAGTCAATCCCAATAATGTATGTCACAATATTCAAACCGAATTAGTCAGATAAATTTTAAATATGGGTGATAAAAACAAATACGTTGGGACATAAAGGCTTTGACAATAACGTAGTAGAATTATTTTAGCTGTATTTTTGTCGGGGCACATGATAGCATAGCCATTAATACTCGAGGGTTTAGCCTTACGGATTTGTACCTAATCGAAACATAAGCCTTAGCACCTTAACTCTGTAATTAATGAAAAAAAAATCAAATTTAACATAATTAAGCTAGGTTTTGGTTAGTTGAGACACAACACCCGTATGATTCTTTTCTCTAATCTTATTATAATTGCCTGATCTTTCCAGCAATCAGGAAAAAAGACTTTATGATAACTTTTTTTTAGATTGAAAATTGATTTAAAATAAATTTACCCTTTGTTTATAAAAAGTGCCCCGCAAGTGATATAAAAGTTTCCTACGTGGTAACCAGCATACGGGTAAGTGACCTTTTCGTATGCTCCTATACGGCAAATGTTGTTCTCTGTTGGGTCATATTTCTGGAGGTTATACTATAAATTTTTACATGAAACTAACAGGCATACATCAATAGAATAGCTTTTGCGACAATTTAAATTTACAATATATATATATATTCGGTGCAATGTGAACTTTTGAGCCATGCATTTAGGATGGAAAGGGTCAACCTATAAGGTAAGCTTTGACTTAAGGGAGACGGAAATGAATGCCCTCCTCTCAACATCAAAAGAGAAGAGAAGGGAAGTGACATCTTTTTGACAACGAAATCATTTGAAAAAAAAAAATGCTGAAGTTGGTGGGAACCAGCCAGAATTCTGGTAGCACAACATGGCCTACGGAATTTATTACCCTACTACATATTCAACATTTTCATAAGGGTAAAAGGGAAATCATTGAAGCTGACCCCTATTGATCTAATAGTAAAGACATTCAAAAAGCACTGTCCTCAAATTTGAGTAGCCCGAGATCCATGAAAAGGTCTACATCCTCACCAACGAATAAGATGTGAAACAATATACAATTGATTTCATGAAAATGGTGTTAGATTTTTTATCCAAAAATTTAAAATTGAGAGTTTAGAATAAAGAAACCTATATAAAAAGAGTTTTTTTCTCTAAAAAAGGGGTATGATAGAAATTCGAACCGACTTAATTGAGAGATAATCACAAATACCGGGTGGTAGACATAAATCCAAGACATAAAAAAAAAAAAATGCAGTGAAGATAAGCTCAATGCTCCCTATCGGATCGTGTGAGATATCTTAGTTATCTTTCCATTCATATCTAAAAATAAATATATTGAAACAAATTTTGAAAAGGAGGGTTGCTATGCATCATTAGAATCTTTTGCTTGAGAATTTTCTTTTAATAAAAAAAAGTCTTTTTTAATATACTCTAAAAAGTGAAGAAAAGGGTAAATTCCAGCGGTAGCCGCATAACATGTCTAGTAGAAAATGGAAAAGAAAGATAAAAGGCCTACCATCTGGTCTGGTTAGGACTTGTGAAAATCTTACCCTATCGATGGAGCCACAAACATGCCCATAAAAGAATGACCCCTCAATCCTTTCAAGTCTATTTCTTCAATATTCATTTAGAAACAGGATCTCTTTCTAGATACCTTCTTGGGGCGGAGGGGACATCTTGGCTTTAGTCGTATGAGTGTAGTTTTGCTCTTTTGGATATATATTAGCCGTAATGCCGTTGCTTACTACTTCCATCGGTGGAACAATCGAACAACGTGTATATATATATATATCAATTTCAAAAATTAAATGTTAATAACTCTCTACCTTTTCGTAATTTTGAATCCTATGTGTTGGTAAATATATCAATGTACAGACATTTTACCATAAAAAAATAAAAAATAAATAAATTTGGGATAATGAGATAACTTTTGTTATCCCACTAACCAACCATTATCCCAACTTTTTCCCTTAGATCTCTCCGTAATTTCTTACGTGAAAAAAAAATGTGGACTTTTTTTGGAATAACTCTCTTAGCATATTACTTGAGATCGAAAGATTGAGTGAGATAACTTAAAAGAGAGATACATACATTTTTTTGTGTGATAACATATTGAAAGATTAAAAAATTTTTGCCTAGGAAGATTTCTTTCGTCATATTGGATTTATCAAACTTTAAATTGAAATATTGTAAATGTGTGGTGGTAATTTGATTTTGGGATTATTAATCCAACTGAGAGTTTAGATAAAAAAAGTTTACGATTCACGAATTTTAAAAACCTACATATCAAGATATTTAATTAAAAATTTTGATTTTTTAATTTTTGTGATTTATCATACTTGTAATATATGTGAATAAATTTAACTATATGGAATGGCAAACGCACCACTTGAAACCCTTTTGGATTGAGCCCTACGTGCTTCCATGCTGAATTTTTGTTTTCAAGCTTGAGCAGATCGTGACGGTGTATACGTGTATAAATTTTGAGAGAGAAATTAATTTTTTTTATATGAATGTGTTCATTTTAAATTTTTTAAAAGTTATAATTTGCAAACAAAGAAAGCCCATAAAGAAACTGAGGTGTTCGTGGGATTGGCATGGTGAACTGACTCACCAATGCAGAGATTATTGTCCCAAGAACAAAATGGTGTAAATTATATTTTTCATTATTATTATTACTTTTTTATTTTATTAAAATAAATTATGGAGTGAAACAAAATTTTGAGGAAAATGTTGATGGAAAATTGGTTTTTTAATGAGAGATGGCAGCACTTCTTCATGTCATGTGCACCATTAATTTGGAGCCCTGGAAATTGGTGGGTCCGACTGATCTAATCTCAGGTCGGCCCCGATTCAATCATCGTACCCTTATTGGGTTTTCTAAATAATTATAAGGAAAAAAAAAAAGAGAAATGCATGATGATTTGTTTGTTTTTTTTTTCCTTAGATAATCCTTTATCAAATTACTCGAAATTGTCGATTAATAAATTTATAAAAGCTTCTTCAAATTATTGTTTGGCAGAATTACATAGAAATACCAATGTTTCGCTGGTTTAGTGAAAAGAGTACTAATACCTTACACAAAAAATTGGGATTCTAGTCTTGGTAGTGACAAAAATAATATTAGGAGAGTTCCCCCCTGTTTGGGACCTAATAGCAGCTCGACCGAAATTAGTCATAGTAAAACTCCATATACTCAGCAGTGGACCAAATCCAAGGACAAAAAAATAGAATTACAGAAAAATCCAAAAATATTGACCTTTTTTCTTTTTTAACAATTCGAGTAAACGTCGTTGTTGATAACTTAATAAATTTACATAATTTTTTGCCCAAAAAGACAAACCCTATTCCTAAAAATAAAATGCCGGCAAAAATCAAATTTTGAACCATTTGATTCTATACCGAGAAGGAGTCTTGTGATACCAAACTCTGTTACTGAAATTTACTATAGAACTATATGAGTGCATGGTTAAAAAAATAAATGTGACTTCATATCAAGTTATGGTATAAAATATTAAAAATATAGGTTGGATATAAAATATTAAAAATAATTCGACACCTCTTAAAAAGTGAAAGAAAAGACAGAAAGATTAGTGACCAACAATTGCAGTCATTATTAGAAGTCCTTTAGCTTTTAAAGAACAGCATGATCTTCATTACCCACTTTAAGATATGAAAGCATTTTGCAGCAAATTTGGTCCATAAAATAGGATTAATCAATTCTTTTTTTAAAAAAAATACATAACAAAGACTATTATGAAGAATTTGATAGTCGTACTCCTTTTACCCATGAATAGCATTTGTACTCGACATTTGAGTAATCAAACAATTTAATCAAAATCACAAATTGCTAAAAGTCTTGTCCCCCTGTGTACAACAATTATGAAGGATATCATAAAATTCCTACGAATTTATGGACAAGAGAAAAAGGCCTAAACGGGGTCAAAATAGTAAATATGGAAAGCACTAATAAACAAAGTCGGAAATCTAATTAATGATGGAAACCCATCGGTCTTCCTCGTTGTATTATTATTTCGAGATTTAAATCTTGAATTACGGGATTTAAAAAAAAATATATGATCACTCAACTGTCTCTTAAAATTTTTATATTATATTGTATTATTATTATCCAAAAAAAAAAAGAAGATAGAGACAAATTGGTGGTTGCATGGGAACATCGTCTACCTTCTAAAATCCCATCTTCATACCCTTCCAAAAACAATCTCCCCCTATTATTTTATTTTTTTAGTAGGATATAAATACAAGAGCCCATTTCTTTATAAATTAGCCAAGTAGTTTTTACTTACTATTTTCAACTTCTTTTTTTATTAATTTAATCAACGGATTAATATATTTAATTTAAATCATAGTTAGCATACAAAGATTAAACTTTTAATTGTATTTAATTCGTTTCTTCGCTTAAAAAAAACAAAACATAAAAAATAAATATCTCGATCGGATGACAAGGGCGACTCCTGTTACATTTGTCTCGATCTGTGGGTACCGACTTCTACCGGAATAACCGGTTCACTCAACTACTTTATTCGGATAGAGTGACGACAAGAATTTACCGATTTTATTAATTTCTTGCTCTCTCCAACCGCCACCTGTCCACCAATAGAAATACAAAAAAAAACAAACCTAGCATTTTTCCGTCTTCCGCAGTTAACGGAGGAAACTGAAACACGCACCAATAAAAACACTGTAGAATATCCAATGCCACGTCGGTCAGGTATTTGTCTTACGTGGCAACTACACCGTGGAATTGCGGTCCCCACACATGCAAGGTCCGGCTATAAAGTTTGGGGTTAGTTGAAATGTCACAAAAAATTTAGAGAGAGAGAGAGAGAGAGAGAGAGAGAGAGAGAATGTGGCGAGGCACGTGAGTGGCCAACACAAGTGACACGTAGGAGAGCGTCGGTGGGGAGAGAGTCTGTTAGTGGCAGTTAGCAAGGTGGTTAAAATGGGTGGATTGTGAAGTTAAAAAAAATAACCAGAGTTTAAAAAAAAAAGAGAGGGTTAAATTGAAAACTTTTTATTTTTTGTTATAAAAAGACGGCTTCATGACTCCCTCATTTGTTCTTCTTTCTCCTAACACACCGCTCTCTAACTCTCTACTTTTTCATTAATATTTCTCCTTCTTCTTTCTCTCTGCATTGCTAGTGAGAGAAAGAGAGAAAAAGTTAGCTTTCATTCTTTTCTAGAGAGAGACAGCAACAATGGCGGTCTTTCTGAAATTATTCTCTATGTTTATGGTTCTATTTTTAATGGTGTTCGTTAACGGAGACTCTTTGGAGGAGAAAGTTGAGCTTTCGCAATCAAGGTATAATACGCTACTCCCTTAACTGATTTTTGACACTCCGTTTCTCTTGTTTTCTCGGTGTTCTGGTAAAATGTCCGACGATTTTTCGAAGATTTAGAGCTTCATCGTGTTCATCTTTGCTTTTAAGGGTTTCGTGACCTGCATTATCTGATTTTTTACTTATCTTTGAACTTTCAGCCTCCTAGAAATCACAAAAATTGATTACCAGTTCTTTCTTCGTCTCTTTGTTTTCTACATGAACATATAGATTTTTGTTTTTATTACACTAGCAGAGCTTCAGAAGCAGAGGAGTTTCAGAGCTTGAAGGATTCATCAATGGCGGACAGGTGAGAGTCAGTTTTCTCAACTTCTCAGTCATTGCCATTTTTCTTACTCGATTTTATCCGTCTACTAAATATCCTAAGCCGCTAGATGAGCTCATACTATGATGGCCGGGAGAATCCTACCCGTCCGATCGGGATCTGGATAAATCTGGATCGTTTATTCGGTTATGTTTGTTTGATTCTCTGGTTTTTCTGTGTCTTGTGTTCCCCTTCTGCGCACCACAGCAATCTCGATGGAAAAAGGTAAAATGGCAGCAGACTCTCTTGATCTCGACTGCTTTACTAAATTACCCTCCAACAGAATCTGATTCCCTCTTCAATAAAGCCGGTTCTGTTTATGAATTTTGTAATTAGATTGGAATATAATATTCATTTTAGTTCAAAGCAGTTTTTAGAAAATTCTCTCCCTCTGTCTCTCCCATGTCATCTCTTGTCCCATCTCCGCCTTTCAGTTGCTTTGTCAAACGGTGTCGTCTAAATTCTCTCCTCCGATTGTTGTTCTACGACGTCGTTTTCTTGCAGTAGTCCCAATTATTTGCTAAATTACCGAAAAGCCCTTAACCGGTTCGATTCTTCCTGTTTTGCGGTTCGGGTTTCTAGTTTCTGCAATTTTTGAACTAATGTGTGTATAGAAATGATTTCAGATTTGTGGAAGAAGCTAATTCAACTTGGAATGAACACGCCGTCGATGACCCAGATGAAATCGCCTCCATGGTTGATATGTAAGCTCGCTCTCTTTCTCCCTCTCAAATGTTGGTCTAATTCAATTCATTCTCTATCCTACAAGATTAAATTGATTATACTGAATCAGACAGAATACTTAATAGATTTAGAGAACAAGGGTCACATGATCCGTACATGACTGGAAAAACAAGCACAGAGAACCCCCTAAATAGACATTCTGCATTTTTTTTATCAACCACCAAATTTAGCCCCACTTGTAGTTTTTTGACATGTCCTTTCAGTCAAATGTGTATATATTTTCTTTTTTAAAATAAAAGTTTCTTAATATTAAGTCTCACGGTAAGATTAAGGGTGTATTCGAGTCGAATCGTTTCTGAGTATCCCTGTTTTCGAATTCAAACTTGATTTTTTTAGCTCAACTCGAACTCGAACTCGAACTCGAACTCGAACTTAAACTCGAACTAGAACTCAAACTCCACGGTAGTAAATAATAGAACTTGAATTCAACTCGATTATATATTAAAATTATTCGAATTTGATTTGAAAACTCGATTATTATATAATATATTAATATATTTTATTTTATTTTTCATATTATAATCATATATAAATATATATAATACATATTAATATATGTTATTGAGTTATTCGAAAAGTTTTCAGGTTTAAAATTCTATTAGTCGAACTCAACTTATTCTATAATGAATTTGACTTGAAACCGATTCGGTTCTCGTGACTGCCCACGTTGGATCGTTAATTTTCCCGTTTCTTCCGTGTTACTTTTTTACTGTATGTGAGTTTGTCTGGGAGTCTGAGGAATCAATCCCTCTTCCCATGTTCTTCCACCGCTACTTTTCTTAATATCCTTGCTTTATTGCCAGCCTATCCACATGACTCTGCCGTGAGATCCGCATAACAAGCATTTATTTTATCCGCGTGCGTTTTAACCCATATTATCCAATTTCAGTATTACTTTTGCATAACTTCATATATCTCTATCAATGTGCCGTTGATCTTTAAGGCCTAATTACTCGAGCTTCTGGCCATTCGCCAGGTCACTATAAAAAGAGTATGGTTTGAAAACTCCGGCCTGGCCAATCCTTACAAGCCACCGCAAGCCCTGAGAAAATAGTTTGAATGGCAACTTTCATCCACTTTTATCATGATGGTCGTTTTGATTTCTACTGCAAGACCTCACCTACTTTTGTGGAATTGATGTAATGTCTTAATTTTGCTAGATCTTTCACGTGAAAACCTTGTCCCACCTATTGCCGAAAAGAATCTTGTAAATATCCCTGTTTCTGTCCGTACCACTAAGTTTTTGCATGTAGGCAAGGAAAAAACTACCTGTTAATTTAAATCCAAAGTTGAAAAGGTCATCAATTTCTACACTTCCTTACCCTTAGCTAGATGGGGTAGGCCACACTGCATACATTTTTCCCATCTCCAGTCTGTCACAAGGCACGAGCTCCAAACAATGGATCAAAATTCATATGAGCATGTTTGGGTCAAATACTTGCCAAGCCAGCAACTATTCTAGAGACAGTGCCAAAATTTGCAAAGAAACCGCCATCCCCCACTTTAATTTTGTGAGTTCAATTGCAGAAACAACTCCACCGACACATGACAAGTACTGTCTTCCCACCTTTTGTGTTTATTTCTGCTTGTAAAACGTCAGCAGAAAGGAACCAGATTTCCGTATGAACCGTATGCACTGATCATTCAACAATACCCATATCAAGTCACATGGCCACCTCATAATTGATGGGACCTCATGCTTTGACCCTCATGTGATGAAATTCCTTGAGTTACTGACCTGACAAATATGAGTTCTGTTGTTATAACAATATTGCGTTGCATTACCATCCTTCACTCGTTCATGTTCTGTTAATTGATAATGTAATAATTATAAATTAAATGTCTCAGGAGCATTCGCAATAGCAATGAAAGAAGGAATTTGGGATATTTCTCTTGTGGAACTGGCAATCCTATTGATGACTGCTGGAGGTGTGACCCCGATTGGCACCTCCACAGAAAGCGCCTCGCAGATTGTGGCATTGGCTTTGGACGCAATGCTATTGGAGGCCGTGATGGTCGTTTCTATGTTGTTACTGATCCCAGTGATGATGACGCGGTCAATCCACGACCTGGTACACTCCGCCATGCTGTCATTCAGGATGCACCCCTGTGGATTGTCTTCAAGCGAGACATGGTAATAACACTAAAGCAGGAGCTAATTATGAATAGTTTCAAGACTATAGATGGTCGTGGAGTCAATGTCCACATCGCCAATGGAGCTTGTATCACCATCCAATTTATTACCAACGTTATTATACATGGTCTCCACATCCACGATTGCAAACCCACTGGCAATGCCATGGTTAGAAGCTCTCCCAGTCATTATGGGTGGAGAACAATTGCTGACGGTGACGGTGTTTCCATTTTTGGATCAAGCCATATTTGGATCGATCACAATTCACTCTCTAACTGCGCTGATGGCCTCATTGATGCTATAATGGGCTCTACTGCTATTACCATATCCAACAATTACTTTACTCATCACAACGAGGTTATTAATTTCCCCGTGCCTAAAATTTCCTGATGTGAAGACATATAAACTATTGATTGGACTGAGATTTTTATATGTAATTTTAAAACAGGTTATGCTGCTAGGTCACAGCGACTCCTATGTAAGAGACAAACAAATGCAAGTGACCATTGCTTACAATCACTTCGGTGAAGGTCTTATTCAGAGAATGCCAAGGTAATACACATTGCATAAAATTTTTTTTTGACATCCTGCAAGTGTCATGTTTCTTTATTCTATATTTGAGAAATTGACTATTTGGGACTGAATAATCCATGATACAGGTGTAGGCATGGATACTTCCATGTGGTCAATAATGACTACACTCACTGGGAGATGTATGCAATTGGTGGAAGTGCTGATCCTACGATTAACAGCCAGGGCAATCGGTATCTTGCCCCTGGTAATCCTTTTGCTAAAGAGGTAATTAATCGTGTCTTTATTTCTCTTCTAGAATTAACAGTCACAATAATGACAACCGAAAAATTTGACCATTTTAAAAAATGGCACGGGCAGGTAACAAAGAGAGTGGAGACATCTAACAGTGTGTGGAGACATTGGAATTGGAGGTCGGAGGGAGACCTCTTGTTAAATGGAGCCTACTTCACACCATCAGGAGCCGGAGCTGCAGCTAGTTATGCTCGGGCATCAAGCTTAGGTGCCAAGTCTTCTTCAATGGTAGCCTCCATAACTTCTGGTGCTGGTGCTCTCTCCTGCCGCAGGGGTACCCAATGTTAAATTGGATTCAAACAAAAGAGAGAATCTATTTCTCAATTCATTAATATTGTTATAGCAATGTCCGGTCCATTTTTTTTTTTAAAACTTCCTTTCAGGTTATACTCCATCCAGCTTTCACCAATTCTGTTTCAGTCCTTTCTGTATCTGTCCCGAATCAGTATTTGACAGGTGCACATTGTTCACATTGTCACACTGGTATCCATTATTTCACTTGTCTCCCTGCCATTGCTCAACCTCGGTCCACTTCGAAAATCTGATATCCCGGGGTGGGTGCAGAAGCAGTGTTCATATTTTTCCTTTCTTCCCTCTCAAATTTCCCTTCAAAATTTCTGAGATCAACCTCTCTATCCATCTCAACCGCGGCATCCCTGCCTCTACATTAAAATCTGTTGCTATTGATTCCAGGGACAAGTTTAGATTTCATACTCTCTTTGCTCCCTACCTTCTTTAGTCATACATGCATAGGTGAAAACTTAATTTCAGAGTCAGATGTTGCAAATTGTGTTACAGACAGATGATGTTCTCTCTCTCTCTCTCTCTCTCTCTCTAACAGTTAATGATTTGTCCTTTTACATTTGATTTTCTTTTTCTTCTCTACATGTACTGTAAGTGTGCTTGCAGTAGTTAATAAACAGCTTACACATGACAGCAGTAAATGTAGTTCCCGTCCTATTAAAGCTTTTGCAGAAATAGATTAGGGTTTGGGATATGAACTGATGAAACCTGAGAACACCACATCACAACATGTTGCTTTGCACTGCATAAGAAATTAGGAGGTTGGGGTGGGGACCTCAGCGATCATGTGAAGCACATTCCTCACCTTGCAAACACATTTAGAGCATTTTCTTGCCAGCTTTGGCCCACTCCCTCTTTTGAATGTGTGAACTTATTATAATTTTCGCCTCCCCCGTGTGAATCTGCTGGGATGGCCTCAACAGTTTTAGTTGGTAAAATTTGGGGGCCTCAAACAGACCAAGTACTTATGGGAGTTTGCAGGAACTCCTTTGAACCTTTCTAAAATTTAATTGGAACAGTTATCTCGCATGAGCAGCGCCAGATGAATCCCTCTCTCTCGCTGTTATGTGGCATGACGAAGGACCAGGTTTAACGATGCACATGCACTTAGAGGTTCCAGAAAAGTTCATTAGTAGCATCAATGGCTAAAGTTTTTGCCTGAATTTATATAAAAGCTAGATGCAGAGTGCATCTTGAAGAGAAAAACATTCTGCAATAAATCAATAAAAACAAGATGTACACAAAATTCCAACTCAAATTGCAAGTGGCTGGTGTTAAGAGAATGTCTAAAAACTACACATAGAACATGGTACACTTTTCAATTCCTTGACATACAACCTCTGTTTGAGGCAACCAGAGACCAAAATTCACTAAATTAGTCCCATCGAGACGAGTAAAGTCAAATTACAACCATAATTTGGATATATTATGATATCAATAAAAATTTAGAAGGGAGTACCTACTTCGCTCCTAGTTTCTGTAGGACTATACAACGCAGACCTGTTCCTAGGCCTATTCTCTTCCAACTGCTTGACAACTTCATCCATAGTTGGTCTAACTGAAGCTACCGGTGCACAACACCCCATTGCAAGTTTCAAAGCCTGAACCAAGCCATCATCCATAGGACTTCTTACCCCCTTCAGAAGTTCCACATCAAAAATCTCCATGGTAGTTTCTTCTAGAACGGCAACTTTGACAATGGATGGCAAATCCACAAAATCACCATCTCGCCCATTTTTCCCAGGCTTCTTTCCTATAAGAATCTCTAACAAAAGTATTCCAAATGCATAGACATCGGTCCTTGAATTGGATTTCTTCATCCTTTGAAGTTCGGGGGCTTTGTAACCATCAGTCTTTGCAAGTGCAACCATTTCATCGGCAACAGCAGGGATCATTAACTTGTCAAGACCAAATTCAGTGAGCCTGGCCACGAAAAATTCATCCACTAGTACATTTTTAGACCTCACATTCCCATGTGAAATTGGTGTCTCAAGGCCCATATGAAGATACGCCAATCCTCTTGCTATGCTCAAAGCAATCTTGTGTCTTCGAGCCCAATTGAGGACAGGTTTTCCTGCCCTTGTCTCTGAGTTGATTCACCATGTAAAATTTCCAAGAAAGAGATAAATGAGCATCCACCAAATTGACATTTTAAAGAAATTAAAGCAATGGTAAGTAAATTTTTAAGCCTTGTCTTATCATTGTGTCAAGTTGGCAAGGTCTATTCCTTTCTTTTTTTTTCTTTTTCATTTTTAATAATTAAACAGTTAACAAACACATCCATGAAAGGATCTTCCCTAGAAAAATCTTCATGGTGGGATTCTACAAGGTACTAGAAATGAAAGGTTGCTACTGGTTCATCTCACGACAAGGTCAAGAGATTCAAGGCTCTTCACTTGCAGTTCAGTTTATGAAAGTACTGTATCCAACTATCAAACCTGAAAATTAGGTTCCTAGTCCCAGATGCAAAGAGGAGATTGACAACCTGGGTTAAGCATGTGATGTTGCAACCGAAGAGAAGTGGTTTCTGAACCAAACTTTAACATTGTTGTACATAAGGTTTGAGAAGCAGTCAATATTTTTAGGTCTAGACTTTATAATGATTGCTTGATTCTAGCTGAACGTCTCCTACACAAGCCAATAGAGGCTACAAAGTCCCCCACTTGATTTTAGATAGACTGTGGTGGCAAAATCTACAGCTGGAAACATTGATATTTGAGACAGAGGGACCACAACAAAGAATAAAGAAACAAATAACATAACAATGAGGCAATAGCTAGTAGGGGGACCTTTCTATAGTTTCACAAAATGCCACCATTTCAAAACATTTCATAACACATTTTCACATATTATGATGAGAAATTCCTCTTTGCTAATTGACCATATAAGTACTCAGTATTTTGGTATAATTCAAGTCCTAACCACTAGTTTAATCAAAAAACATTGTGGATCATCTCTTTAAAGAAAGCAGCTTCAACATGGTAGCCATGGTAAATCCGTGACGGTTTTCAGTTTTGTAATGTTTCTAATATTCCCAAATAAGGTCTTTATTTCTGCTTTAGCATAAATGGGAAATCATTTAGTTGTGGTGGAGCCACACATTTTTATACAGAAAATTGTAAATCCATTTAAAGACCAAAAGCCTTATAGAACTATGAGCAAAGTCAAACACGAATATAACTTCTGAATGGAGGAGCATTTGACACTGTAGTTCTGATTTTACTTGATCCCCCTTGGAGATCCCATAGTTTAGGCATTGAATAAATCTGGAACAAAGCAAGATGCAGCTCAGGCTCAGATCACAAATTTGTCCAGAGTATTAATGCCTATAGTAATTTTAAAGTACTGCACTTCAGGTCAAGGATCTACCAATTAAGCAAGTTGGCACAAGGAAGGAAGTGAGAATTATGAATTTGGAAGGTTAAAATATCTCTCTGTGACTATGAAATTGGGCAATGAAAATTTTTTAATATATGATGGAGCTAGAGTTCCTTAAAATATCCAGTTCAGTCAGAGACACAAAAAGTGGCCATGAATGGAGCCCAAACTCAGAAAAAGAGGATAAAATTATGTCATGGCATCCAAGTGCCACCACAATTTGCATGAGATATAGCATATAAGCAACATTGCATGTCATCATCAGATATAAAAAACTGACATGATCCAGAATAAGGGCTCAACAAGCAGTAAGTGAAAAGACAGGCAATTGAAGTGGTAAGTAAAACTGTCATGCCTGGTGTATTGGTGGCATAACTATATGCTTGAATAGAACAAATAGCATCAAATATGTTGACATCTATGACTCGAGCTAGTTGTCATGAAAGCATTGACTGTAATATGGCCATTTACAAACCTTAATGAAAATGAAGCAAAGGAGGTCATTGGTGATGATTGACCCTATTAAGTATTGAAGTAGTGTCATGTAGATAACTTGATATATAAACAAGCATCCATTGAGTTGACTAGAAGACAAATATCACTAATGATGCATGGCCTGGTTAAACATATCATCTAAAATACCAGTAATCATGGCCATCACTGGGCAGATCACCAAGGGTATGAAAGCATCGTGTTCTTTATTCTTAAGTACAGGTTATGCGATCAAACTTGATAAAAAGAAATGGTATGTTGAACATTTACAATCAATAAGAGATGTAGAAGATCATATTCAAGTTATGGGTGTTGGGTTTTGTTCTAGAGGACATGGGCCTCCAAGATTGATGCCTCTCTTCTGAGGACTCTAAAATTGGGCTCAGCCCTTATGAAATCCTTCTATTGATGATCTTCTTTAATTACCATGGGAATGGATTCAGTTTTGAATCAGACTCTATGGCACGTTCAAAAAATAAATTCCACATTTCTCACTCTCTCTCTCTGGGGTTGGGGGGGGGGGGGAGTAGAGTGCACCAAATTCTCATAGCCATTTCTCATGTTCCCAACTTGATTTAACTCTTCTCATGACTATACCCATTTCAGGAATCATTTTATATATGATTGGAAATTTTGACATTTACACACTTATGGGACCCTACTTCTTACCACCTCTGAATTGAGTTACTTTGGTAATTGTTAAACACCTCATCCAACCAAAACTCAACAGAAAACTACAGCAATTAACCAAACTAATTAAAAAGGCAAGAAAGAATGCACTTACCATGCAGGAGATCATGAAGGTTCCTGTTAGGAAGATAGTCATATATGAGTAGCTTCTCCCCTCTCTTACCCTGATAAAATGCTCTCAATGGAATCAAATTTTCATGGCGAACATGTCCAAGATGCTTTATCACTGGTAAGCACGAGCTTCTATCTTTGCAACTACCTTCCCTCAACAACATCAAAGCTATAATCCCTCCATCCACAAGCTTTGCCTTATACACCGTTCCATAGCTCATCTTCTCCATAACTTGCCCCGTCGCATTCAACACATCCTCCAATGTCAAATGCTCACCCCCTTGAAACAAAATTAACTTCCCTTCACCACCACCATCCCCACCTCCACCATTTTCACCCTTTGCACCCTCCTCAATTTCCTCTTCCTCCTCATCTATACTCTTCCTCTTCTTCCCTTGCACATACCCTATCAACAAAGACGCCAAAACCACCACTCCAGTCATCAGTCCAATAACAATGCCTGCAATGGCACCAGAGCTCAAGCCAGACTTGCCCTTACAACTTTTTAAAGGTGACCCACATAGGGCCGGACTATTTCCCTCGAAAACCTCTACGCCAAACTTTCCTTCACCAAAATTAGGCAAAACCCCACTGAAGTTATTGTAAGAGAGGTTTAGTTTCTCAAATTTAAGTTCGGCTAAAGCCTCAGGAATTGACCCCGAAAACAAGTTATCCCCAAGATCAAGCTCCCTAAGACTAGAAAACCTAGTCACAAATTCAGGGAAAACCCCAAAAAATTTATTGCGGCCCAAGTCAAGAAACTGCAAATTCTTGCAAGTAGAGTTAGGCAATGCAGGCTCAGGAAGAGACCCAGACAGAGAATTACCATGAACTCGAAGCGAAACGAGTCGATCGCAGAGGTTCCATATGGAAGTTGGCAAAGACCCAGAAATCAAATTGTCACCCAAATCAATATCAGACAATGAGGAACTGTAACCCAGCTCAAGAGGGACTGTTCCAGTGAGTGAATTGACTCCAAGGTAGAGACTTTGCAGCAAAGAGAGCTCACCAAGCTCTCTGGGAAGTGAACCAGAGAGATTAGCAGACGGAAGTTGAAGAGAGAGAAGATGGACAGATGGATCTTTGGAGAGAGAGAGATTAGTCCATTGTGGTGAAGAGAGATCATCGCAGTGAAGTAAAGTCCCATTGTTGAATACCCATTTCAGTCCTCTCCATTGACAAAGAGGAACAGAGAAGTTCCATGAAGACAATAACAAATTCTCAGACTTCCCTTGTAACGAAACCTTGATTTGTCCTATTAAAAGCCCAACATCAGAAGAAGCTAAAATGTTCGACAAGCTAAATAAGAGGGTGGTAAAACAAAACAATGCGTAACAAAGCTTTGAAACCTCCATGAAGAACTAGCCACAGAGAAAGAGAAAGAGAGGGAGCGTTAAAAGGTTGGGAGAGAGGTTTTTGAGGTTTTTCACCTTTTTCTTCCCTTAGGGGAAAGCTGAGAAACTGCTGTGTGCTAAGACTGAAAGTCTCCTATTTAGACTGCTCCGATTTGACTATTTCTGCAACGTTGATCTGAATAGTGTCGTATCTGATGATCGACACTCATTAAAACTGAGCCGTTGGATTTGTCTTGAGAATGATAGCAAAAATTTTTAGGGTGATCTAACGGCTAGTAAGATGAGTCCAAACATAAGTACATTGCAAGTATTATAACAATAATTATTTGAACGCACGCTTCTTTGGCTCTTTTCATATGCAGAGTTTTTATTATTTCTTTACTTTTGGAAAAAGAAAGAGAAGAGAAGCTGCTGTGCAGGAAACCCCCCCCCCCCAGCCAAGGGCCGTCTCTTTCCTCGTAAAGTTACATGCCGATGCATACAACAATTGGTGCTCTCACTCCTTTATTGGCCTCCACGTTTTGTGATCTTGAGAAATGATTAAATGATCAACGGTCAGAGACATGGTGGAGAATATTGGGCGTGATGGTGTTCGGATATGGGGTTGGAGGAGTAGAAGCCTGTGGATTTAGGCTGTTTTTGTGGGCCAGGGTTCAAAAGCATGCAAAGTGAGAGAGAGAGAGAGAGAGAGAGAGAGCTGATGATGTCAATGTATGTAATTAAACAAAAGAAAAGGTGAGAAATCTGGGGGCCAGGAAGCAATACAAAGCAGCAGAAAAGAGAGGTTCATCATGTGAGGGGGAGTTGCATGTCTTCTAAAGCCCCTTCTGGTCCCGCTCCCAGGAGAAATTAGGCTAATCAAATCAGTAATTTTCATATGGGCTACTACCTTTTTTTTTCCTCTTTTCTTTCTTTTGACCTGTAAGCGATTAAGTGGTTTACTTATTATGGTTTATATAAAAATGTCACGCAACCCTACAACTTTGCGGTCAAAAAATTCCGGTGTTCTTCCGCCGCGCCGCTTGGCAAGGAGAGCAGGCAAACGCGATCTTTTTTTTTTCCGGTGAAATCATTACTTTTCCTGTGGAAGTTTTTATTTTAATTAAAAATAATAAGATTACAGAAATTATAGTTATGGAGCAGAGCCGTGGCTCTAATGAAAGCATAGATATGAGTCAAAATTAAGGTACAATACGGAGAACAAACCATATTTTAATGAAAAAAACGTGACGAGGTTAGAATGCATAACAAAATAGTTTATTTCTATACGTAATATTAATTATATGTTTTTTTACATCCCAAAGATTTAAATTTTTAATACAATGGGTTAGGCGTGATGAACGGTCAATTTGGTCCTATTCTCTTAGGGGTGTCTGTCCAACATGTGTCTCACACCAATTTGAAGAATGAGTGCTAATACTAGGTAACCCAAACAAGCTCATGCTCATGCTCATGGATCAGGAATTCCATTCTTCCTTTTCTCTTTTTGCAAGAATCCAAATTGAATGACATAACTCCCACCAAGATTTATATCTGATGATGTGAAATGATTCCACCTTCTTAACAATTGTATGGTTTAGCTAGTATTTAGTTTAAAATATAAATTAAAAATGAGAAAAGAGATAACACAAAATAGAAGAGACGGATTGATTTATAAATCAAATATGATATTTGCTGTATTTTTTTTTTGTTCTTGGACTTAGTCATTACTTAGTGTCTAAAATTTTATCCCGATTAATCCAGATCAACCCGACTAAGATCCCTCTTAGGGAGGTAGGGATCTCCCAATGTAGTTGACTCCATATCCAAATCGTGATTTTAATTAAGAGATACAGTGATTTATCCGTTACATCAATTGTCCATTGATCTATATTTTCTGTATGGCTAGCCTAAAAAAGAGTTACATTCCAATACAAAGTTTTCAGGTCGGCCAAACTTTCTGATCAGACTACCCAAGTGACTAGAGTGACTCGGTCCACCACCCCCACAAATGCTTGGGGACAAGCCCAAGCAAGAAAATCAGGGGCCAGATCCACCTTTTCTTATTTTATTTTACTTCTTTAATATAAATAGAGTATTTATCATCATCGATATTCGAAAAAAAATAATTTAGTCAAATATCGGGATCCATTAAAGAATTGACTCCTTCAATTGCTATTTTTTCATTCTCATGACTAAAACTCTGAAATCTATAATTAAGGAGATTTAGTGCTCAATCGCTGTACCATAGAAACTTAGTAGGTGGATCTATTATGGTAGTAAGGTTAAAAGGATAAATCTTTGTTAGCAATAGTACATTGTAGCAGTGGACCCATAAATTTTGCTTAGGGGCCAAATTATATTGCAAGTTTAACTTTTGTCCGAAGTTACAAGTCCCGGAAGACGCAACGAAAAATTATAAACACGTGTGAAAATAAAAAATTGCAAATCTTACTCTTAAAAGTTAAAAAAAAAAAAAAAAAAAAACCCGTAATGTACGACAAAATTAATTTTGACTCGAGTTTACAAATTTTGTAGATTTGAGAAAATACCTGATGATTGCTCCAAAGTCTCTAACTTTGAAATTTCATGAGGGAAAATTATATGTAAAGTTTTTAAATTTTGATGTATAATTTTATTTAATTTCTTAAATTTTTTTGTTACGACTGAAATCTTAAACTTTATAATATGTGATATATAGATTTTTGAACTTATATCGTAATGATGTGGATGTTATGGACTAATGCGACCTGCTTGGTTGCTCAATCGGGGTGATGATGTGGAATACTAACATATCATATGCCATGTCGGCATATAATATCCACATCATCAACTTTGTCTGTGTCAACCTAAACATCCAATTGTTATAAATTTTAAAATTTAAGAAATCAATTGTAATAAGATAAGGTTTAAAGATTTAATTAAAATTTAGATCATACTTTATTTTCTTACTCTCATCGTTAAAATTGTCATCAAATCTCCAAAAATTGAGATATGCTTGGTTATTTTATGTTATTAAACTTTATGTTATTTTCTTACACTAATTGAGACGTGCGTAGAAATAACAAATAAAAGATACGTCGTACTTCCCTAAAATCGAACTTTGAAGCTAGAGCAAGAACTAGCATAAAAGTCGATCTATTATAGCTAGTACAGTTGTTCGTCTTTTATTTTTTTATTCCAAATCATTACCCTTTTAAATTCTGACGATATTCGATTTTTAGTTATTAAAACTTTATAAAAATCTTATTTTAATTAAAAAATCAAATAACATAAATTAAATAAAAAAAAAAAACTTTCAAAACACGCAGCCAATCACATGACTATCATCCTACTTATAAACATTTTTTTTAATAGTTATGCACCAAAAGTACGGTTGTTAACGTGTAAATGAATTTATTTGTATTAAAAAATATATTATTTATCAAAATCGAATTAATTGATTTTAAAATATTTGATTTTATTTATTTTAATATTTGTATTAATTATTTTTATATTTATAATAATATATTTTTTATATAAACCTAATTTATTGTAATAATTCAAATGAGACAATAAATTATTAAGATTCATATCATTATATTATTATTTATGTTTAATATGTATTAAAATTATATTCATCTATCTTTTATATTTATATTATTTTTTATTTTTCATTTCGTATCAAAACCTTATTCATATTTTCTATCATGGTATCCAAATCCCTTTGCTAAAAAAAAAAAAAAAAAAAAAAAAAAAGTAGAGAGAGAGAGGTTATTCACTTGCCCCCACACACCATCAAAAGAGCCATACTCTTGGTCAGTGCCCGGAGCTGGGAGCTAGATCCAGATTAGGAGCTAGAGTAAGTTGAGAGTGGCATAGCCAACTCAGACCGGAGACAGAGACAGAGCCAAGGTTCTCGATCCAAATCATTTTTCAAATTTGAATGGTAAAAAAGATTCTCCATCAGTATCAAATTATATTTAAAAGAAATTACTAATAAATATATTATATATCAAAATCAAATCAATAATTAATTTGATTTTATTTATTTTCATATTTGTAATCATGGATTTTATATATAAATCTAATTTATTGTAATAATTCAAATAAGACAATAAATCATTAAAATTTATATTATTATATTATTTTCTATTTTTAACATGATATTAGTATTATATTTATCTATTTTTCATATTCAAATTATTTTATATTTTTAATTTGGTTCTAGCGTTACGTTCATATTTTTATTAACTTGCACCTGGTACTAGGGTATAGAGAATTTTTATTGTAAAATTAAATTCAAAAATTTAATTAAAATTTCAAATAAAAATGTAAAAATTTTACATATAATTTTCCCATATTATAAATCTAAAGAATGATTCTTTGTACTTAAAAGAAGAAAAAAAAAAAGAAAAGGAATATGAAAGGAGTAGAAATAAAGAAGATACAAAAAATAGGATAACGGATAAAATTTAGCGAAAATTTTTAATGTGATGTTTGAATTAATAGAGAAATTAATAATAAATTAGAAAGTACTGCCGATGTGAACTCCTGAAGATTAAATATTTTATTTGACCTTTAAAAACCTACGCATACAGTGCAGGATATTTTGGAAATTCTTGGAGCCGCCTCTGACACTGTACACTTCCGCTTGGGTATGGTATCTCCCAATCCACAAAAACTCAAAACAAGAGGAACCCACGTGCTATATGATACCCATAAGCCACCATTGGTTTGTGCCTCTCTCGCTTCCCGTTTTTGACTTTCTATTTTCGTTCTCAATCGACCCTCCTTAACTCTATTTAATCTCTGATTCTCTCTGTAATATTTGCATATTCTCCCGTTTAGTTGTTCTCTTCTTGGTTTCTTCTTTCTTCTTCTAGAGTTGAATTAGCAATGTCTAG
This sequence comes from Dillenia suffruticosa, assembly GCA_033439265.1. Taxonomy (NCBI): domain Eukaryota; kingdom Viridiplantae; phylum Streptophyta; class Magnoliopsida; order Dilleniales; family Dilleniaceae; genus Dillenia; species Dillenia suffruticosa. The sequence goes on along the minus strand of JAVTVX010000020.1, from coordinate 21,587,892 downwards.
TACTACTGGCCTTGTCATTCCCTGCAGAGGTATAAAAGAATTAATTAACAATTGATATTTTTTCTTAATTTTTTCCCTTCTGTCTGGTTTTGGCTTTTTTATGCTGGTTCCACAACTGGGTTTCTCATAATATGTGAATTTCTATTAGTATCTTATGGAAATTTTAGTTATGGTACTTTAATATCGCAATTTAGGATAATGGGTTTGAAATTTTTTATGTGGTAAAGTTCCATGTGTAATTTTTAATTTGCGATTTCCAGCGGCGGTTGCATGGGAGGCTGGAAAGCCATTGGTGATAGAGACTGTGGAGGTTGCTCCACCACAGGCGATGGAAGTGAGGGTCAAGATAAAATACACCTCACTTTGTCATACTGATCTCTATTTCTGGGAAGCTAAGGTTAGTGTGTTTCTTAGGTTACTTATAACTCTGTTGAAAAATTGTTTAGCGTTGGTTATTGATGTCAAATTTACCATGAAGTCCAACATCTCATGCACCTTTTGAGTGTCAGCCTTCTTTAACAAGGATAAAATTTGTTTGGGGAGCATATGGTTCAAAAAAGATAAAATTTTATCTTTATCAAATAATATGGATATTTATCATTGTATAACAGAGGAAGAATCTGGTTCTGTTCCTTATGTAAGCCTCGGTGTATACATGATTTTTTTTTTTTTTTTTTTTTTTGGCTGCCATGGGAATCATGTGCATCAATTGGTATCTGGAGTCATGCTTCAATTGTACTAGGAAGGTCTGACTGAGGTCGGCGTATGCTCAAGTCTCCATGTATTGCAATAATTTGTGATTTATGTAGTTAGTTTCATGAAAAGATGGCATAAATGTGTGCAAAAAGAGGGCTGATTATATAAGGTTTCTTCCTTGTCTGTAATATTCAACCGATCTATTCCCATGACAAATAATATCAGCTCGAAATCGACTAAGAAAACTTGTACCTTGTGATTCTGAATTACATTAGCTTTTGCAATCATATCTTGAATTTTTGGAACTAGGGTTCAACCAAGTAGGCCTTTTCTCATATTCTTAGTTTCTTGATCATGTTAGAATCGATTGTCCCTCAGAGACAGCTCAAGCAGTAGAGCCTCTTCATTTCCATCCTCCCTTCTCCAGTTTGATCCCGCTTGATTACATCTTCTTGTACCAAAAAAAAAAAAAAGAAAAATTCTTGATCAGTATGGGCGGTAGTCTTATGTTGTTGTCTTACTATTGCAGGGCCAGAATCCATTGTTTCCCCGAATATTTGGTCATGAAGCAGCAGGGTATGTTTCTTTGACATGATTGTTGATTTCTAAAGTTGCAATGACTTAGACATAAACTAAATGACCTAGTGGAATAGTCACAAGAATCTCTTATCTCCTGCCTCACAATTATTTTAATTTTTGAGGAAGGTTCTCTGTATTTGAGGTGTTGGAAGAAAACTTAGAGAAGGTTATGTCTTGATGCAACTCCAAAATACAAAGAAAAGGAAAAATTTTTATTTTGTATCATGTGGATGAGAAACCCTTCATTTATTTTAGACAAAATTAAGTGAAAATGAGTGGTTCCCAAGTCTAATTATGTAAAGTGAAGAGTGTTTAATCCCCCAACCTTGAAGTTTGACTTTTAACTTTCTTTGTTACTATCTCTTAATTTTTTTTCCTCTCCATTGTCCTGAAAGTAACAAATATTTCTTGTTAAGATTTCTTTCAACTCTATGTCATCAACTCATAACACTTTTGGTGCTCTCTTATGATAGAATTGTGGAGAGTGTTGGAGAAGGTGTAACAGACCTTGAGGTGGGAGATCATGTTCTTCCTGTATTTACAGGGGAGTGTGGTGACTGCGGTCACTGCAAATCTGAGGAAAGCAATATGTGTGACCTTTTGAGAATAAATACGGATAGAGGAGTCATGCTTAATGATGGAAAAGCTAGATTTTCTATCAACGGAACTCCCATTAATCACTTTGTTGGCACATCAACCTTTAGTGAGTACACAGTCATTCACTCTGGATGTCTTGCGAAGATTAATCCCCTCGCGCCTTTAGACAAAGTTTGCATCCTCAGCTGTGGCATCTCAACAGGTTTTCTGCCTCTTGTCGATCTCATGTTATAGATGAAATATTCACATATAATTGGACAAAGCTAACCTTTTCTCATCCTTCAGGATTAGGAGCAACTTTGAATGTTGCAAAACCAAAAAGGGGTTCATCTGTTGCTGTCTTTGGGCTAGGAGCTGTTGGTTTGGCTGTACGTTTGGTTTAACCTCTTTGGCTTGTGTCCCTTGAAAAGATGTAATCAGTTTGATTTTCTTTGACTTTTGCCTCCACAGGCTGCTGAAGGTGCAAGAATAGCCGGTGCGTCGAGGATAATTGGAGTTGATTTGAATCCCAATAGGTTTGAAGAAGGTAATAATTTTGGGGGTTCTTGTCCATCACTTTTTAACTTGTCCTTGTTCATATTCAGAAGGTTCCATTCTATTTTCCTCTTGCCTTATCCTTCTCTATTTGTTCTTTGCCAGCGAAGAAATTTGGAGTAACTGAATTTGTGAACCCCAAGGATCATGACAGACCAGTTCAAGAGGTGTTCTCTCTCTCTCTCTCTCTCTCTCTCTCTCTCTCTCTCTCTCTCTGTGATGTTTGAATATGATTATTTCCTGACAATTCTTGGACACTCTCACAGGTTATTGCGGAGATGACGAATGGTGGTGTTGACAGGAGCATAGAGTGCACTGGCAATATCAAAGCCATGATTTCTGCCTTTGAATGTGTTCACGATGTATGTTTGCTGACAAATCAGTTCTTATCTTTGATGTTTTATTAGTCAAATAGATTTGAGAATTTAAAGAAAATCTTAATTTGTTTTTTTAAAAAAAAAAAACTAGATATTTGAAATGGTATTTGGGAAATCATGCAGGGCTGGGGTGTTGCTGTGCTAGTAGGAGTTCCAAGCAAGGATGCAATGTTCATGACTAAGCCCATTAATGTGCTTAACGAAAGGACACTTAGAGGAACCTTTTTTGGCAACTACAAGCCCAGGACTGACCTCCCATCTGTTGTGGACATGTACATGAACAAGGTAGTCTAATCTATATTGGACTTTTTTTTTTGGTACTGTAATCTATATTGGACTTTATTTGGCAGTTTTGAATCTAGAAACAAAAACACCTATCCATCTTTCATTATTTTACTCGCAGGAATTAGAATTGGAAAAGTTCATCACTCATCGGGTCCCTTTCTCCGATGTCAACAAGGCCTTTGATTACATGGTGAAAGGAGAGGGTTTGCGTTGCATTATTAGCATGGAAGACTAGTTTTTCTGTTCTGATTTCTGTATGTACATATGTTGAATAAAGACCACATTGAACAACCTTGTTGGTCTTAAATCTCCTGAGAGAATTATTTATGTTTACCAAGTATCTTTGCTAATTTGATACCCCTGTTCTCTGAGAGTCGCTTCGCTCTGGTTGATACTTTCAACTGAATTAATTAGCTCGTAGGTGTTGCCTAATATGGCCCCCACCACATTGTTTAAACTAAAGTGAAAAATAAAATAGTTGGGTGGGACAAGGACATGCCCACAAACTTGCTGGTCTAGTCGAAAGAGTGACCGGTTCATATTAAGCAAATTTTCATTGTCTTTAGAAGCTATGGAATTCAACAAGCACATCTGTTGCCAAAATTGGAGCCGAGACTTTTGAGTCTACCCATTTTTCCTACAACCAAATTGGCTTCTCATGATACCTACACGACTTAAGTTTCTGCAGTAAATTTCCCAATCTCTCTAGATGGTCATTTCGTTGCATGGTTTAGTTTGCAAGCAAAAACTGGAAGATTACTAAAGGAGAAAATATATATGTATATATTTTATGTATATGTATAGTCTGATGTGATGAAGACAAACAAAAGCATGCACAACAGCTTTCCTTAAACAATTTGGAATCTTTCAGTTTATTCAGTATTCCTTGCTCTAATAGTCATTGCTGCATGAAACCATGATGAAGCCACCTGCACTCTGTAATGTAAGAGCTTCCTAGTCATTGGACATGCGCCATCTTTTTGCACTAGGTCCAAAATATGACCAATGAAACAACATTAAGACTAAACATAGACAAGAACAGCACACAAGGTTTTGCAATAACATTGAAAATATTTGTATTACCCTGAAATTTTCAATCATGTTCATAGCATGGACCGACAATTTTACATGGTACACGGTATTAAGACCTGAAAAAAAGAAACAACTATAAATCCAAAAGTATTAATGAAATTTTCTTACTTGTACTTTTCCATTATTCTTCTTGCTTCTTCGAAAGTGTCCTCTGTTGAGGAGTTGCCTCCATCCCCATTTGGACCTTCATCTTTGTTCAATGCTATAAAAACAAAATATATGAGTTCCATTGTGACCTGTGATAGAAGAAGGACGTTGGAGTGATCAGCAGTAGATGAGGCAAATGATGGAATGCTTTTAAGGTTCTGCATAGTCGCTGAGCCCTAATATTTTGTCTCACTGGGATCCGATGCAATGAAACTTGGATCAACCAGCATCCACACCAATGACAACAACAATAACAATCTGAGTCTTAATCTTAATAATTTGGAATCAGCCATTTGAGAGACAAGTATAAGAAAAAAATAATAATAATAAAATGAATAGAAAAAAAATAAATAAATATGATGATTTAATTTGTGCGGATTTTTCTACGCCATTCATTCTTATCCAACGTCATCCTCTCATTTAAACCCTTAACTATCATATCTTTACGGATAATTTACATCCAAGTTTTCAGCGATTTATCTCTACGTTTTACTAGATCTCCTATATTCAAGTTTTCTACTCTTCTAAACAGTGCGTTTTCGGGTTTTCTTTGCACATGCCCAAACTATCTCAGCCGACACTCTTGCATTTTATCCATAATTGAACTAATTCCCAATTTTCTACGAATCTCTTCATTTCTAATTCTATCTCTTCTAGTTTTATCACACATCTACCTAAACATTCACATTTCTGCTACCGCCATTCTTTATTCTTGTTGTTTTTTTAATAACCCAACACTAAGTACCATATAATAGTGCATGTTTTATTACGGTTCTACAGAACTTTCCCTTCAAATGTAGTGACATCCTGCGTTCACAAAGAATTCCGGATGCCTTTCTCCATTTCATCCAATCCGCTTGAATTTTATGATTCACATCTCCATCTATATTACCATCATTTTGAATGATGGAACCAAGATATTTAAATCGTTCACTTTTCGGTATATCTTGTCCATCTAATCTAATCGTTTCTTTATCATTCTGATCATGTTACTAAACTTACATCTCATATACTCAGTTTTCGATCTACTCAATCAACCAGCATCCACACATGAAGTCAAAAATCAAATGCATCCTAAACTATGAGCCAAATCTCTAGTAATCAATTTTTTTATGAGAGAGGGGCCTATATGAACTCAAGTAACCATTCATGTCCGAATAGAAGTGTAAAGTGCCATGAGAATTATATACTAGTAAAATATGTTTGTGTTGTGTTGTCTCAAAGTTTGATGTTGGAATCCTTGCTTCTTATCAAATGTCCCACGGAAGCATTTTATTTTATTTTATTTTTTAATCTTGTAAATACAAGCCAATTGTAAAAATGAGAAAAATCCTAGTAAGAAACTAGTAAGGCAACTTGGACAAATAGGTCTCAAAATGGTTGTCTCTGCACTTCAACAGACCTTCAACATGCATATTAAAACACTATCTTCATATCCTGAACTCCCATAGGTACTGACAAGTAACGCACACCTGCTTATCTATATATGCATTTTTTTAATTATTATTATTATTATTTTGGTTTTTTTACTGGAATTACACCTAATTATTCAACTATTTCAGCCTTTTTAGATATATAACTTGTTTCAATTGTAGTATAATTTATTACACTTAGCCTAACTATCCTTTTTTATTACCAAAAGAATCGAGATACAATCAGAACTCAATCAAAAGATAAATGGCAGACTAGGGAAATCAAAACTGAAATTGGAAAGAGCTGGTTTACGAGAATCCGCATGAGAACCATGCAATGACAAGGAAAGGATTTTCTACCCGATCTGCATTCTGGAATATGGGAAGCAAAATTTGTTAAAATTAACCATGTCTATATAATATCTATCTCCATATTATCTTTAACAGCCAGTCCTAGAGGCAGAGAAAGGAGGGGGATTGATGGCAAGGTAAAACTATACCACTTAACACAAACATTGATTCAGAATGCTATGACTACACTAACAGACAGTTGGTCTAGTGGGATGTGGTGTTAGGTTGCTTAACCAAGTTCCCGAGTTCGACTCGCGGCTTGGGCATGGAAAAAACTACGTTGGGAGGGTAACCCCCTTAAATGGGTCACTGCAAGTCTCGAACCGGATCAGTCGGAACATGAATTCGGATACTGGTTGGTATAATACCCAAAAAAAAGAATGCTATGACTACAAGGCTGGTTGTCGGCAGCATGGTTACAAGAGTTCCTTTCCCTTTCTTGGAGATTCTATGATATTATATAATTGCAAATATAAAATCAATGGAGGAAGCATAAACAGAGCAATAGCTAGCATGGCCGTCGTTACAGATATTCTTGCAATTGGTCTTGGAATGGAATCCTAAAACCAAAAGAATGCAGAAAGCATAGTCATTTTCTGGTATTACCGGCTCTGCAATCTATGCTAGGAGAACAAAAAATGTAGAGGAAACCAGAAGAACTTACAGGGACTGGATTGGTTCCTGCCTCAACTCCATCTCTCCCTACCTTCCATACTGTTTGAAGTACTATTTTCACAAGTTTAGCACCCAATCAGGAGTTGAGACAAACAAAAGTTAGAATCTCAGGCTGGTATAAATATCAAATAAGTAACATTCTAGTCAACAAGCATGATCCATGTACAAAGCTAGTTCAACGTTAAGAAATGCAGGAAACATCTTTGACAAGTATAGGGCAAGAATAGGTTATGAAAAGTTTCATGAAAAACATTATGAATTCCGGTGGAAAGCAGGAGTTCATTTCAAGCTGTGCAAGGATGTTGAGTGGTGATACCTTCACACGAGACTTGACAAAAACCCTCATTCGGCTTGCCATGTAAACATGAAATCAAATATAAAAAACTGAAGAGAAAGTGTAAATAGTTAAGATTGAGGAATGGATGATTACTGTCATAAATTCCCACCACAGAACATAAATGCGGTATTGAATTATACTCTAGAAAGGCTGATGAAGTGCACTATGTTTTGGAGATCAGAAACCCCATAAATGTATCCCAAAAATTTAGTAATTGGTAAACTTCCAAAATCTATGTCATCTATTTCTACTTATTAAAAGGACAGTTTGGGGTTCCGCAACATTTCAGTAGGCAAATCTATCCCTCCATTTTTTTAGTGTCTTGAATGTAATGCACTACAGTAGAAAACATCCTGCCAACCAACTCCTCTCTCTCAACGTGAGTGAAAGCATACATAACTTTCCATCTTTCTCATTCTCTCCCTCTCTCTCTTCCTTCCAAATTCGATTCAATTTTTAGAATACAGGTTCAGGAGTGCAATCAAAATTCACAATAAGATTAGAACAAAATCCACTGATATATTCAAATTGGAGCAACCCATCTGGTACAGAACTCACACGAATGTTTCTTAATAACCAACATGTCATCAAAGTGAGCATTGCAAAATTATGATGGTTACATATGACCATGTTTATGTTACATTTTTTTTTCCATGGGAACAAGTTCAGGGGAAATTAACAATACCGGAAAATAACAAAAAGCCCAGAAAAGCTAACCTTTCAAGAAATCAGATTGAGCAGCAAAAACAACCGTAAGAGAGTAAGCTTTCCTGCTTCTTATCAGCTTCGGAATTGGGGTTTTTTGGGGACGGAGATTGCTTTTTCAGCATTAAAAGCGAATTAGAAGAAAGAAATTGAGATGGGCTTAGAGCCGGGGTTCGATTTGTGTAACATTTTGTAGAAAAAGAAAACGAAGTAATAAGCAGATTATTATTATGAACAATAAACGAAAAAGGAGAAGAAGTAGAAGCAGCCATTTTTTCTTATAATTCAAAAAATTAAAGTATTATTCTTAATTTCGGCGAATGAAAGATTTTGAGAAAAATTTGGTATTAATTTTCGAAGAAAGAAGAAGTTTTGATTTGACAACGTTTGCCTTGTTCGGGATTTCGTTTTTTTTTTGGTTCGGGATTTCTTTCTGCACGAAGTGGCTCTTCGCCTCACACCTCTCCAATTAACTGGGCCCCGACCCATTATCCACATCTCAGAAAATATGGGCTTACTTTTAAAAGTTAAGAGCTTCTTTGCCCGAAGTTAGGGTGGGCCGATGTAAAACCTAGCCCATTTAATGTAAGGAGAAATGTGGAATTATTTATATATTTTGAAATTTGAATTTTTGATTATGAGATTGTGAGGAGAGAATTATGATCATTAGACTATCCATTTGAGATGAAAAATACGGATTTATGTGTAAAGGATTGAAGGGCTAAGATTGATTTATGTTTTGATGGACGGCTAGGATTGAGAACTATATTTTTGGAATATTTTGGTTTTAAGGACGTTTTAAAGAACATGTCCGATTCATTAGATGGGGTGTTAGACCAACACTGAATCGATGGTTCAGCTCGGTTCAACCTTTGAATTAGTTAACCAATTTTGATGTGTCTCACCAATGTCCTCCGAATCCTTTTTTTTTTTAATAATCAATGAATATGCAAAATCATATTTTAATTAATTTGATTCGAACGTTATTGGTCTAATTTAGGGGGCGCTCTCTCAATATAATCTTTTTTATTTCTAAATTTTAAATTCAAAATTTAATTAAAATATATATGATTATTATCTATTAGACCGATTGTCTATTGGTATAATTTAGTGAAAAGATACTAAACTGTTTTAATTAAAATCTCGAATTCGAATTTTGAAAATAATAAAACGTAATACGAATACCTATCGGTTAATAGCAAAAAATAAATAAATAAAATCTGATACATCTCTTCATTTTTTTTTTGTTTTCACTTGAAACCATAATTCAATATCTAGATTTTCATCCCGACTATTATGAAATTATTCTAAATTGATCCGTCGTGAGGCCTCGATCAGGAGAAAGATCTCCTGTTGGTTTTTTTTCGTTCTCACATCGAATCAAATTTGGGTACGGTAAAGAGGTCTCAGCGCTTTCTCCCGTTGAAACCAGCCAACATCGACTCTTCATTTCTATAACCACCATCTTTTCAAAAATTTAAATTAATAGAATGATATGATGTTTTTAATTTTTTTTTTTATATATTTTAACATTTTTATTCACATGTTGGGTAATATATATATGATCACATAAACAGGATAAAAGAGGTCTTGTACAATTTGAATTTGAGAATCTTATGATCTAATACCATTTTATATAAAAAAATCGGATAATTTACCAACTAAATCAGGTGTACGAGAATGAAAAAAGGAGACATTGTTTGTGATCTGCTCCATTGATAATGTCCATTTAGCCCGTTCAGAAAACTTGTAAGTATATGTTGGTTTGGAGATTGACATCTTTTAATCATGATCGAGAATTTAATCTCTCATAAAAATAAAAAAATTAACGCCGAGAGATCTGTCATCTCAATTGGATTTTATAAGCAGTCGACCCAGATTAATCGGGATAAAATCTCAAATATTGAGTTTGTGACCTAACTATAGTATCAAAAAAAAAAAAAAAAAAAAGTCTTTCTGAATCTAGTGTGCTGGTGAAAGTATTGGGCATTGCATTGGCTACACTGCAACGTGGCATTGGACTAAAACATGTAATTCTTCCCAAATGCCATTTAACTCTTGAAATATGCATCAACAGAATTGGCCTCTTGGATGATTGAACAAAGTTTGTGTTGTAAGTGGCAAATCCTAGAATCATCTGGGACTGCAAATATCTGATGTAATTTCTCCTTTCTCCTATGCTACATCCATATAAAGAACTGGAGAGTCATTAAAGGAACGGTCCAGTGGTCATAGTATTATCTTTCAAGAGTGTGATTCAGATTCAAATGTTTACGTAAAATAAAAAAAGAAATAAATAAAGGAATGGGGAGACAATTGGGCAAGATACGGACCATAGAAGCCAGGCCACAAGAAAACTAGAAATGAGGTGTTGCTAGGTTTTAAAGATCAAAGAGAAGTGAAGAAATTGAAGATTTTGAGAGGGGAAAACAGTCACTGTAATTGGAATTAGGTCTAGAAAACAAGAACATAAAGAATTAATTGGACAAACTCCGGTGAAAACCAAGAGAAATGTGAGTTGGGTTCTAATAAATTTGGGGAAAGTAGCCCAAATATTTGTGGGAGGGCCTCCCATGTGGCGTAAGAGTGGCCACTACAATTAACGTCTCGGATGATATTATTATTCCATTTTTGTTTTATTACCCTCCGATGATGAATCGTACTATCTATGTACAATTTATTGAATTTACAGTGAAACGCAATATATTCTGAAATTTTTAAAAATAAAAATTAAAAGACAAAGGAGTACTTTTCATGGATATGGAATATCAACATAAATAAATAAATAAATATATATATATATATATATATATATATAAAAGATAATTTTTTTTATTTGTACCTTTTATAATAATATAATTATCTAAAAATAAAGTAAAATCTGTATAAAAATCAACAATTATTTAGTACTTCACATTTTTCATTTCGTAAAATTAAAATAAAAATCATGGTATCTAATAATGGTATATTAATTTGTTTCAACAAGTACTTTTAGTTGATAGATTTATAATAACTCATTTTATAATTTATTATTTTTTATTGTGATTATTTATTTTATATGATTTTTTTACATTATTGTGATATCTTTTTTTTTTTATCTATTTCTATATGAAATAGGAAATTTTAATTAAAAAACTCAAAATAAAATTTTAATTCAAGAAATATGACATAACATTAGAAAAAATGGGATATGGACAAATACAATAAAGGAGGAACAAAGGGAGGAGGTCCGAATTCGTCGAGGAAGACATCTATTCAACCATATCAGTTTGGCCATACTCCACCGGTGTATTCAAAACGACAAGCCTAAACCTAACCACAAGGCTGGAGACTTACCACCGTAGACCAACCCAACCACCCCCTCTACGTCCTCCTCTAGGATGAGAGAGAGAGAGAGAGAGAGAGAGAGTTGGGATAGGGCTTTGACAAACAGTGAAACAAAAAACGTGTAAAGATTCCATATATGGGAAATTCCCAAGGTCAGACCCTAGAACTTTGAGCACCGGGCAGCACGGCCGCAGTCCAAGTCCGCATTATAAGTAGTCTTTGTCTTTGCACTTTGAGACCTTTAAAGCTAGGGCAATTGTTTTAGTGACCCAACATAGAATCATATGAGTACATCACTTTATTTTAAACAAAAATAGCCACTTGGAGGGTTCCAATTTTCCCAAGTGGGTAAACAGCTTCATCGACCACATGGTGTTACCCTAAAAAATATGGGCTGTTTCAAACCAACTTTAATGATCCAAAGCCTATATTATGTTTAGAATGGACACGTAGGAACAAGAATAAGGTTATTGTTATTATTATTATTTTGAACCTAAAGTGTCATCAAAGATTTGGAAGATTTTCCAAGCTTATGGTTCCTTAAATTGCCAATTCCTGAGGAAGTCTTGGGGTAAATATATACCTGAAATATCAGCTCAATATCTTAGTTCAGAGCACCAAAATTTTGAAATTTATTTGTTGTGCTTTCAGCACAGGGTTTTCTGTTGTTCCTTATTCTTTTAGCCTGCCTTGAATGGTGCAAATACAACAAATTTACTGAGCAAGAAAGAATCTGTCCAGTGCTTAAATTGTAATCTATTTGGCTTAGGCCTTTAACTTTAGGACTTTCAAAATCTATCCAACAGTCAAAAAGATAAAAAAGAGGAGGAGGAGGAGGAGGAGGAGAGAGAGAGAGAGAGAGAGAGAGAGAGAGAGAGAGAGAGAGAGAGAGAGAGAGAGAATGTGTGTGTGTGTGTGTGTGTGTGTGTTTTAGAGAAGTTACCTTGTCTTATGTCAGAACTTTTGACCTAAAAACTTGTGGTTCTATCCTTAGAAATGGAATAATATGACAACAGCAACCGCATGGTTGCTTAGGTAAGCTGTTGAAGTTAATAACCAACAGATACTTCAAAAATTAAACCAAACGTACAGCAATCGAAGTAAAAAACCATTAATGATGTAAGGGAAGAAGCTTTATAAAATCTTTGATTAGCCTTAAAGGGTCAATGTGCTAATAAATGTATAACAACAAAGTATTGGAATTAAATGCTCTACTGTGACATTTGTTAAGGGATTAATATAATGAGATCCAAATCAAATCAAAAGTCATAAAATAGAACAAGTGGATGGCTGCGGCCATGGTAAATTCCCCCCCCCCCCAAAAAAAAAGAAAATCTGTATATAGAGGTTCATACTAGAGACAAAGAGGTTTATACGAAGAAAAGTAATTCCTGTAACACGAATATCTTGAAGTACCATATCAACAAGAAGTAGGAGAGAGAGATAGAGAGAGAGATTAATGGGTGTGAAGGTAACATAAACCGATGGGTAAAGAGGAACAAGTGAAGGGTATGATTTGTATGAGAAACTAAGCTCCATAAAGTTCCAAAAGCGTTTTACGAAATTCATACAATCCACTAGAATTTCTAATAAAAGCAAATATGAATGGCAAATTTAGTTTTCCCAAAAAAATATTACAATTTGCAGAGAAGTTTCGTGCCATTTCTTTGGAAATTTGCAAGTCGTGAGAAGAGGTGTTTTTACAGTGGTGAAAAAAATGCACAAAGAGTTTGTTCATAGGAAACAAGAACTGCCTACTTCACTCCACACTTTGAGAAAAACAAGGCATCAACACATGGTCTCATGTCCTTCCTCAGAAAGAGAGCATTCCAACCTATTCAAAATTAAAAAGGCGAGAAAATGGAAAATAATATTGCAGAGAAGAGAACCCCGAGGTCGAGGTGGTGATGGTGGTGCTGAATTCTAATTTATAATCTGCCTTTTCTGTTTCTTTTTTCTTGCTTCTCTGCAAAGCTAATAGTTAAAAAGCAATAGGTTAACAAACACTTGGTAGAAAGCGTGTGTGAAGTGAGAGAGAGACCCAATGCAAAACCCAGAATAGTGGCTTGGAATCTGAGGCAAATGCCAATGCCAATGCCAATGCCAATGCCAATGCCAATGCCAGTGACAATGCCGAGGCAATCTTCTAACCCCAAAAATCACCATCACCACCATCACTGCAACCGCTACTACCATTTCCTCTTCATCTTCACACTTCTATCCTCGGTGGTTTCCGCTGCAAATATCGAAGTTCTTACACTTCTTTCATGGCTTCACACCTCTCCTTTACCCTCCTCTTCTTTCTCAAACTGGAATTCATTAGACCTCAATCCATGTAACTGGTCATTCATAACATGTTCTTCAAAAGGTTTTGTCACTGCAATCAATATCCAATCAGTTCATCTAGCTATCGCATTCCCATCCAATATTTCCTCCTTTCTCTACCTTAAAAAATTCATTATATCGGGAGCTAATCTCACCGGAACAATCCCTCCCACTCTTGGAGATTGCACCTCACTTTTGGTGATTGATGTCAGCTCAAATAGTCTTACTGGTGGCATCCCAGCAAGTATTGGGCAGCTCCAAAATCTACAAAACCTGATATTGAACTCTAACCAGCTCACTGGGAAGATCCCACCAGAGCTAGGCAATTGCACCAACCTTAAGAATCTCTTCTTGTTCGATAACTACTTAACAGGGAATTTCCCGTTTGAGTTAGGCAAGCTGTCAAACTTGGAAGTGATTCGAATTGGGGGCAATAAAGATATCGGTGGAAACATTCCAGATGAGCTTGGGAACTGTCAAAACTTAAAGGTTCTTGGCCTTGCTGATACTAGAGTTTCAGGCTCTATTCCTGCTTCTTTGGGTAAACTAGGCAAGCTTCAAACTCTATCGGTCTACACAGCAATGCTATCTGGAGAAATCCCACCAGAGCTGGGGAACTGCACGGAGCTTGTTGACTTGTTTCTCTATGAAAACAATCTCTCAGGTTCACTTCCAAGAGAACTTGGTCAGCTTCAGAAACTAGAGAGGTTGTTAGTATGGCAAAACAATCTAGTGGGGATTATTCCAGAGGAAATTGGGAATTGTAAAAGCTTAAGGATTATCGATCTATCCTTAAATTCTTTCTCCGGAAGCATACCTCGATCATGTGGGAACCTCTCGCAGCTAGAAGAGCTCATGCTTAGCAGCAATAACATCTCTGGCTCTATCCCTTCAGACCTTTCCAATGCTACAAACCTCATGCAGTTGCAGCTTGATACCAATCAAATACCCGGCCCAATTCCTCAGGAGATTGGTTCGTTAACACAGTTAACAGTCTTCTTTGCTTGGCAGAACAAGCTTGAAGGGAGCATTCCTTCAGCATTGTCTGGATGCATAAGCCTCCAAGCTGTGGACTTGTCACACAACTCCCTCACTGGTAGCTTACCACCAGGTCTATTTCAGCTTCAGAATCTCACAAAACTTCTCTTGATCTCCAATGGCATTTTGGGCCCCATTCCACCAGAAGTTGGTAATTGCAAGTCTCTTGTTCGGCTTCGGCTTGCAAATAATAGGATCAGCGGGCAGATCCCAAAGGAATTTGGGGACTTAACGAGTCTCAGTTTCCTTGATTTGTCTGGGAATCGTCTCACAGGACCAGTACCTGACGAGATTGGCAACTGCACAGGTCTGCAAATGCTAAATCTAAGCAACAATACACTAGGAGGTAATCTTCCGAGCTCCCTATCTTCCATGAGCAGGCTAGAGGTATTGGATATGTCTACCAACCGCCTTGGAGGTTCAATCCCAGGGAGTTTTGGTAAACTTACTTCCCTCAATAGACTCATTCTTGGTGGCAACATGCTTTCTGAATTAATACCACCATTGCTTGGTCAATGTTCCAGTCTTCAGTTGCTTGATCTAAGCAGCAATTCACTCTCTGGAAGCATTCCCTATGAACTGTTTAACATAGAAGGGCTGGACATCGCTCTCAATTTGAGTTTGAATGAGCTTACAGGGCCAATCCCTCCTCAGATCTCAGGTCTCAGTAAACTATCCATTCTAGACCTCTCACACAACAAGCTAAAAGGTGATTTGATGCCTTTATCTAGCCTTGAAAACCTTGTGTCTTTGAATATTTCCTTCAACAATTTCACTGGGTATCTACCAGACACCAAGTTCTTCAGACAATTATCAGCAACAGACCTTGAAGGAAACCAAGGACTATGCTCTCAGGGTCGCAATTCATGCTTTTCCAACATACTGAGAATGCCGAACAAGTTGAAGCAATCGCGAAGGCTCAGATTGGCGATTGCCTTGCTGGGTGCTGTAACATTGTCAATGGCAATTCTTGGAGCGGTTGCAGTTTTCCGAGCACGAAAAATCATCAAAGATGACAATGATTCTGAGATGGGTGGAGGTCATTCATACTCTTGGCAATTTACCCCATTCCAAAAGCTGAATTTCTCAGCTGAACAGGTACTAAAATGTCTGGTGGAAACCAATGTCATTGGGAAGGGATGCTCAGGAATAGTATACCGTGCGGAACTGGAAAATGGTGAAGTCATAGCAGTGAAGAAGCTCTGGCCAACAACTGCAGCAGAATACAATTGCCATAATAACAGAGTTGGGGTTAATAGGGGTTTCCGAGATTCCTTCTCTGCTGAAGTTAGCACCCTTGGCTCAATCCGTCACAAGAACATCGTTAGATTTTTAGGTTGCTGCTGGAATCAAGACACGAGATTGCTCATGTATGACTACATGCCCAATGGAAGCTTGAGCAGTCTTCTTCATGAACGTAGTGGCAGTTGCTTAGAATGGAACCTGAGATACCAAATCTTACTTGGGGCAGCTGAAGGCTTGGCTTATCTGCACCATGATTGTGTTCCTCCAATAGTTCACCGAGACATTAAGGCCAACAACATTCTCATTGGCATTGATTTTGAGCCCTACATCGCTGATTTTGGGCTTGCCAAGCTTGTTGATGATGGAGACTTTGCACGATCATCAAACACTGTTGCTGGTTCTTATGGTTACATTGCACCTGGTGAGCAAAATTTTCTAAAACTCCAACAAGATTTTCCGGGAAAACTTCAAGATTAATACTAACTTTTAACATTCCTAAATTTCTTCTGATATATGAAATCTGTTTAAGTCATTTCTGTCTTGTTTTGCAGAATACGGCTACATGATGAAGATCACAGAAAAGAGTGATGTCTATAGCTATGGAATAGTAGTGTTAGAAGTTTTATCTGGGAAGCAACCGATAGACCCAACAATACCTGATGGTCTTCACATTGTAGACTGGGTAAGACAAAAGAGATACAGAGCTGAGGTGTTAGATCCTAGCTTACGGACTAGGCCAGAATCTGAGACTGAGGAGATGATGCAGACCTTTGGAGTAGCTTTGCTCTGTGTTAATCCGTCCCCTGATGACAGGCCAACCATGAAAGATGTAGCAGCAATGCTCAAGGAAATCAGACATCAGAGAGAGGAATCAGCAAAAGTTGACATGCTTCTGAAGGAAACTTTGAAGAACAACACACAACAAAGCTATAATGGAGGTCCCTCAGCAACACTGCAACAAATATACTCACAAAGCAACAATTCAAGCTTTTCAGCATCTTCCTTGCTATACTCTTCTTCCTCCAATCCTAGAACAACTCTCAAATAATTGTTCTGGAATAATTGATGCAGAGATTTGTAATTTCAAATCCATTAACATCAAGATTGCCAATTCTGTTTGTAACAAAACATGCAAAAGGTTAATAAGTGGAAAAAGAATAGTGGAAATTAGTCATTTAACTCTGGAAAGCAAACAACTTTGTTCTTTGAAAATCATGAATATTAAGTTTGTAATATTAAGCACTTTACCCGAAGAGGGATAGTTTACGTTGATCAATCATGTCACTGTAGGAAAATAAGTACAATAATGCCAAACCATTTATGTTGCATAGGGTTATGAATAGCATAAGAGACAAGGCTGATCACTCCTACTACAACCCAACACCAATGATCACAAATGGAACTCATTGCATCTCTTCCTTTTCTCTCTTTCTATATTTCTTACTTAATATGTCAGGATCATGTGAACTATCATAAAGAAACAGTTATGCATAACATTCGGAGCAATGTAATAAAAGCTGAAGTAGACGGTTCAGAGCTAAGCTTCACAGAAATCAAGAAGCTATTGGATGAGATGATTACAAGGAAAATAGCAAACCTAACAGCTGCTCATCAGATGTTGACATAAATTCTGGAGATGTGCCATTGACAAGAAGATAGGATACTAAGGTTCAGGCACAATCTTGAACTCATAACATGACAAAATATAGCTGAATCTAAAATTTTGGGACTATTTACTTATCCACCCCTCCAAAAAAAAGAAAAGAATTCCTGCAGGGAAATTTTGAGGGCTAAGAATTAGTTGTTGCATATGATGGTCATTACCAATGCATATTGTGCAAATCCATTATTGATCTGGCTACAGATTAGAAAATTGCAGAGACCAATACGGATATCATTGTGGCAAGATAAGTATTTATAAGTTTTAGGGTAATAATAACAAAGCTGATGCTTGATATAGGTTTGAAACTGTGGAAGTGATAATGTCAGAGTTGTATAATCTGACGATTTTTCATCCCCTTGGAGGGGTTGATATTTATGTACTCACTCAAGTATTTTTCGTACTAGAAGAAGACTTACTTTCCATTGGTTATTTCACCACAGACACTTGCAATCTTTGAGAGTAGTGCTTCCTATTCTTTCTGTCATCTACCAAAAAGGCAGATGTTTCAAGCATGAAAGATACTCAACCTGTGCTTCTAGACAATCACGTGATAACAATTTCTCAGCCGCAAACTCGTTGAAGGCAGAGATGCATTGTCAAGTGCTTTCTCAGCATCAACAGAAGGTCGATGGTCCTCCAATTTTTGCAGTTGATGCTTGGATATCTTCAACAGCCCAAGAGAATCCAAGAATTGTAAAAATAGACCAATGCTTGAAGACCCTCTTTCACAGTTGGTAAAGTTGTGGATGTTCCACTGGTTCTTGCTTTTAATTTCTGTTTCCCCAACCTATCCATGGCTTCCCTTGCTATTCTGGTAGCATTACTTAAGTGATCTTCTGCTTTATTAAGCTCTGCCACTGCTTCTTGGATGTCCTACTTTCCTATTTGGTTGGCCTTAAGCATCGTGACCCTTGCCAGCTTAAGCATGTTGGAAGCAATCTAAAGATGGCCTTTCAGGAGGTAACATTTTTCGAACATCAAGGCACCGCTCAAGAAGCTCCTGTGATTCATTCAAGTTCCCAATTATTTACAGGCTTAGGGCCAGACCTTCAGCTGCAAGAACAGTAACCAAAGAGTCCCTGAATCAACTCCAATATATATAAGATATTTCTCTGTAGTTTCTCAGCATCTTAGATTCAATTCGATTTGAAGTATATCAATGCAAGAAACTGCAATTTCTTCACACATAATTTGGATTCCTCTTCACAATTTTCCTCCAATATCCTGACGAGTCCTTAAGTAGTGCTTCAGCATCATTCTCATTTCCTTGGAGGTATAGCACCCTAGCCAGATGGTGTAGAGTGTCTGCATAGTCTGGATTTCCATGTCCTTCAATGTGCCCTTTATCCGTGAAGTACGCTTATAGCATGGAAGGGCCTTGTCAAGCTTCTGCTAGGCAAGATACAACTGTCCAAGACTGTACAGGGCGAAACTAACTTGGTTATCATCATCTCCGAATGATTCTTCTAATATGGCAAGGGTGTCCAAACACAAGGTCTCTGCTTTCTCAAATTCCCTCTTTAACTCATGTAGAGTTCTGCCAGACCGTTGCAGGCAGATGCAACATGTGGAACACCGCTGCCAAAGCGTTCCTTGGCTTTGTCTATTGAATGCAGAAAGCAGAATTTAGCTTCATTTTAATCTCCCATGGGAGGACAATTTTCTCCCTTCATCATTGTAAATTCTCCAGTTCTGGGTATGAATGTTCGATACTGCAGATCCATCCTCAATTTTGAACAAGTCATCAAATATACTTCCAGAAGCTGATTCGACTGAAACATCATCTGCCACTGCCAAGACTGCGCTGACATTTGTTCCAAGAATTATTCCTTTCCCAAATAATAGAATCCCAAAGGTGAATTTGCCATGATGCTGCCTCCAAGAATATATCTCTTGGGGTAGCAACTGCATACTTAATTGGAGGAAAAAAAAAAGCCGAGAAGCCAAAGGTTTGAGCATCAAAATGTAATATTCTGAGAATAGCAGCGGCAACATCTTGTTTGAGTGTCATGTTTTTGTTTAAACTAACCCAAAAGCGACAGGATATGATATAAAATGAGGGATTTCCTTGACCTGCGAATCCCCAGTTGAAATCACCTGTCTCTGAACACAGGCCCTTCTCTACCCCCTTCTTCCTGCACTCTATTGGCCTTGGCTGCTGAAACGAAAGAGACCAGAACCAACGGTAAGTTTGATGTGGTGCTAGATCCTACTAAAGTCATGAGTTTGACTCGTGATTTGAATATAAAACAGATCACGTAAGTCTATGACTCATGGCTTGAATATAAAACAGATCATGTAAGTTTCAAACCGAATTAGTAAAAGTATAACTCTACGGTAGCAAAAACAAAAAGAAACAAAAGAGACCAGAAATTTACCATAATGAGGTGCTACGAGATTCAGATGCCCCCAGGCCCAAATTATCACAAACAGACTGCTCCCAACTTTTCATGTACTCCCTTGGGAAAATAACCATGGGTGATTTTTCCAGAATTGAATCATTCTGGGTTTCATTCCTAAACTCCCATCCCCCCCAAAAAAAAAAATTCAGCTAACTGAACCTCCTCAATCAAACCCCAGATATCTGAATCACTTGAAATATCATCCCCAAGCGCCCTGTTTACCTCCGATAGCATTTCATCCTCAAATCCCATAAAATTCCATAATTCATCCTCCCAATCACCATTCAAACCAACATCAGGAATCCTCTCAATCTCATGCTCAGACTCGTCATCTGAATCCAACAAAGCATTTCTTTGTTAAAAACTGTCGAGTGTGCAAAGGGAATCGTTCAACCCTTTCCAACAAACATGACTGCCCACAAATCCCTTTTGGGATCCACTTTGGATCTAAACAAACCTTCTTCCATTGTAAAAACTGTAGCAGGAACAAATTTTTTTTTTCTCCTTCTCGGACATCTACTTTAGTGGAAACCACCGCAGCCGTTACCGTCCCAATTGTCTGTTCAATTTTTCTTCCCTGCGGAACAAATCCTTTTGTGGAAACAATCATAGAAACTGATTTTGAAGCCACGCCCGCCATTAATGGCAGAGACTGAACCCCCTCCAACAGAATACATTTAAGGCCTGAAAGCTCCAAGGGGCACAGACCATCCGGACCATGGTTATCAAATCAATACAGTGAATTGGAAAGCTTATTCCCTGAATCCGGAATTGAATAAGATTAGTATTATGTATATACATAATATATTAAAATTAAATATTTATAATTTATTAAATAATATGATTCAAATTTTGGGTTAAAATAAGTAATCATTAGAAATTTAATCTAAGCTGTAATGGCGAGCAGCACCGAGATTAAAAAATTAAAAAAAAAAGAGTATTTAATTAATCCAAATACAAAGTTTTTAAAGTTTATTAAAATCATTAACCCTCCCCAAATCGATTCTGCTATTCCACCATCATCGACCACTTTTTTTGACCTATTAAAGAAAGTAATGAAGAATTTATAAAGAGAAAAATATTTTATTTAAGTTAAACCTTTCTCTTTTTTGCTTAAGAGCTTCCTTCATCATCGTCATTAAGTGTTATCATTTAGAAGACAAGAATCTTGATACTTGGTTATTCACTCGTCATTGGATTCCATAGATAAGCAAATAGGGTCATAAGAACTGAATCTTTTTGTCAAAACTGAATGGAATTATAAAGTTCTAATATATTTAAGATTTTCTTGTAGTTATTATTTATGTTCTGATTGAATTGAATCAAATCAAATGTTTAGCAAATTGAAAATTTCTGATTACTATGATCCACACAAGTGTTTTGCCAATCCCTTCTATAGAGCTGTCACCCCAACATGTTGCAATAAAATCATTCTGAAATTCCTATCCCAAAAATGATCTAGCTAGCTGTGTAGGGATTTTTCATCAAGTGAGCTCACTACAAAAAAACAGACATTTAGTCATAAATTTAGTGACGAAAATTTTATAAAAATTTGTCGCTAAAAACATTAGTGACGGATTTAACGATGAAAATTAGAAATCTGTCGCTAAATTTAGAGACGAAAATCTAAAATCCGTCACTAAATTTAGCGACAAATAATTTTTCGTCGCTAAAATTCGTTACAAAATTTAGCTACGAAAAATTATTCGTCGTTAAATTAGCGACAGAAAAAAATCCATTGCTAAATTTAGGGATGAAAATCTAAAATTTATTGCTAAATTAAATCCGTCGTTGATTCCAAATTCGTCGGAATCCAAAATGTCCAAGGAGCACACGTGCCTGGACGGGCCCCACCCACCCGAGCCAGCACCAACCTGCAAGTTGCCTGCCCGCCCAAGCCAGCACCTCGGCCTGCAAGCGCGCCCTCCTGCCCGAGCAAGAGCCAGCACCGCCGCCTGCAAGTGCGCCTGCTCCAGCGTCAGCCCTCCTCACTTAATTGCTAGAAAATGCCTCCGCTTTACCTCCACCATGGTTCGAACTCTTGCACACGCATAAATCTATAAAAGCATTTAACCACCAAGCCAAATATTAGGATACGATATAATTTTTTTTTTTTACTTATTAACTTTCTTTCACATTTTTCTAATAATTTAAAATAATAAATATAATAACTTTTTTTACTTAAACCACCCACCTAAAATAATATTAATTAAAAATAATAAATATGATAATTTTTAATAAAATAAAAAATAATAAAATACTAATTTAAAATAAAATAAAATATTAATTAAAAAATATATTAATATTATATTTTGTTTTCTTCTTTTTTCTTTTATTTTATTATTTTATTATTTTTTTCAAATTTATTTTATTTTTTAATCCATAGTTTAAAAATAGATTACAGTATCTTAATAATATAAAATTAAAATTATCAATAAATTATAATATGTTAATAATTTAAAAAATCTATATATTTAATTACAAAATATTTTTATTCATAATTGCGTGTGTGCATGCAAGGGCCCCCGCTCAGGCTCGTGCCTAGACTCACCGGATTAATATTAATTAAAAAATATTATAAATGATTTGTATTATTAAATAAAATAATATAAGGTATCTATACAATAATAAAAAATATTAAATAAAACAAAAAAATAAAATTAATAAATTAATAAATAAATTAAAAAATATATTAATATTATTCTTAGAAAAATAAAATATAAAAAAATAAAATACTATTTGAAAATATTATAACAGTTCATATGGTTTTAAATAATATAATTTAAATAAAATAAAATATATGGTTTTTTTAAGATTTAAATAATATTATTCTTTTTAAAAAATGAAATATAATATAATAAAATAAAATGTTAAATTAAAATATTATAAAATAATAATATGATTTGTTAATATAAATTAATAAAATAAAATAAAAAATATAGTTGATTCAGCGATGGATTTGGAATCCATCGTTGAAACAGCGACGGATTTGAAATCCATCGCTGAAACAGCGATAGACTTGAAAATCCGTCATTAAATTACCGACGGATAAAATTCGTCGTCGCTAAATTAATTTTTGAATTTAAATATTATATTAATGTTATATTTTATTTAATTATATATAAAAAATTTAGCGACGGATTGAGATTTTCGTCGCTAAATTTAGTGACAGAAAATAAATCCGTCGATAAATTAATTTTTTATTTAAATTTTACGACAAATTTTAAATCTGTTTCTAAGTTAGCGACGGATATGAAAATTTGTCGTTAAATTAACGACGGATATAAATTCATTGCTAAGTCGGTCGCTAAATTCACGACAGATATAAATGCGTTGCTAAATCTGTCACTAAATTAGCAACGGATTCTTTATTCATCGCTAAGTTATCGATGGATTTCTCGATCCGTTGCTAACTTAGTGACGGATTTCTAATTTGTCACAAAATCCGTCGCTAATTAATTTTTTTTATATAAATTTGTATTTTATATTTTGTTTTCTTCTTTTTTCTTTTCTTTTATTATTTTATTATTCTTTTTTATTTTTATTTTATTTTTTGCTAACTAACCATTTGTGTCATCCGATGAAAAATGAAAATGAACAACTGAACTTTTAAATACGATTGAATTATATGAAAAAAACGAACGGATATAAACAATGAAAAACATAAATGGTGAACTCCACATCCGCGAATTAATTAAAATTGTCTGTTACAATTTTATTGAATTATTTATTGTTGTAAATTCTCAATTTGTTGAAAATTATAATATTTATTATATATTTAATTTAATTTCGTTATTCAAAATTAGTTAAAACGGGGACACGATTAAAAATATTTTCTAACAGAGTATAGAAAAAATTTAGTTACGAAATTAGTCTTAAATTTTGAAATATAAATAATAAATTAGCAACGAATTTAGTCACGAATATTTTTTGTGGCTAATTAGCGACGAATTTAGCTATAAATATTTTTTTGTGGCTAATTAATGACGAATTTAGTCACTAATTTTAGAGTTCGTTATTAAATTTAGAAACAAATATTTTTTCGTGAATAATTAGTGACGAATTTAACGATAAAAAATTTTTGTAGCTAATTAGCAATAGAATTTGTCACAAAATTTTTTCATTGCTAAATTTAGTACGAAAGTTGTCACGAACTTTTTTTGTCGCTAAATTTAGCTACGGATAACTGTATCCGTAATAAAATTTATCCATGAAATATTATTCGTTGCTAATTAGCGACGAAATTTGTAACAAAAAAGTTTTCGTCGTCAATTAACGACGAATTTAGTCACGAAAACTTTTTCGTCACTAATTAGCTATTAATTTAACCACAAATGATGTGTCCGTCGCTAATTTAGCCATGACTTTCTTTTCGTCTCAAATTTTGTGGTAAATTAGCGATG
Source organism: Dillenia suffruticosa (assembly GCA_033439265.1). NCBI lineage: Eukaryota > Viridiplantae > Streptophyta > Magnoliopsida > Dilleniales > Dilleniaceae > Dillenia > Dillenia suffruticosa. Next base: position 21,563,702 of record JAVTVX010000020.1, on the reverse strand, counting down.
AAAAAGTTTTTATTGCTAAATTTGTCGTAAAATAGCAACGAATTTTTTCCGTCATGAAAATCCGTGACTAAAACCGTATTTTTTTGTAGTGGCTGATATTAATTGATAATTTTGGATTTTAATAAAAATAGATTGATAAATTTAGTCATAATATGGGACAAGTATGGAAGTCCATAAAAGTTTGAGTAATCAAAATTATGAAATTGGATTTTTGCGCATCTTTTAGGGTCGGTGTGGGTTGGCAGTTGTGTAGGTATGAGCTGAAGAAGTCTCTTATGGGGAGGCAACTAGGGTTTCAAAAACATATCTAATATTGGTTGGGTCCCCTCTTCACTTTAGCAACCGGTTTCCTATCCATTGAGAGCCACCATCTTGTGAAGATCGAAGAGGAAAACAAAGACTGTCTAACTTTGCTTCAGCAAAGTTTGATTTTGCTTTTGTAGTGTTTTGATTATGGTCGATAAACAAATATGTATGCTTTTATAATGTTATAATTTTCACACAGCGATCCTAGATTATGTGTTTCATTTGGTATCAGAGCAGGATTTGTGTGAGATTAAGACCCTGAATCTATAATTTTTATTTTTATTTATAATTTTACAAACAGTAAATTATAAAAGTTTGTTATTTGAGTTGTCAGAATTATGTTTTCCGGTTGTCGATCTTGCACACAACTCCACAAGCAAACACAGTAGTCTCCCATTTGATATGATTTGGAAGAGATAGTTGATGTTGGAACAGTGGATTGAATATGTTTCCCAATTTGTACACGAGAATACATGAGACTTTAAGGGGAGACTTCCCTCTCGGTTTCCCTCTCTCTCCGCTGTTCACTCTCTCTCGCGATCTCCCTCTCGATTTCCTCCGCCGCGCGCTACCACCGCGCGCTTTTGTCACGCGCCACCACCGCGAGTGCACCAGTGCGCGATAGCGCGAGATCGCGCGACAACCTAGAGCACTGCATGCTTTCCTGAACCCAGCGCGAGCCAGCGCGCGAGCCCAGTGTGTGAGCTTAGCGCGAGCAGCGCGCGACCCTCTGCGCTAGCATAGCACACCCCAGCATGCCCCAGCACGAGCACAGAGCGCTCCAGCGCATAATCTACTGCTCGAGCGCACCCCAGCATGAGCGTGAACGCTCCAACCCACGACCCACTGCGCGAGCGCTCGATCCAACTCGTGAGCGAGAGCGCTAGCCATTGCGCGCTTGCCCACAGGCCGCCAGCCGCAAGCCCGCAAGCCCGCGGCCCAGTCTAGCCCGCGGCTCACTCCAGGCCCATCAGGCCCACCAGGCCCGCCAGCCCATCAGCCCGCGGCCCACGAGCCCGAGACAGCCCGTGACAGTTCGTGAGCCTATGCAAAGGTAAATGACTCAAAGATTCGATTTTCACACTAGGGTTTCGAATTTCTTTAGTAATTGGACTTAAATTGCTCACAATTATTTCGAATTTGTAAACATTCAGGTTTTATACCAAACCGACGGGCGAACAAAAGTTAAATCTGAGATCCGAGAAACCCTAGGTGAGAGAAATGAAATCTCTTTAACTCTTGAATAAATTTTGTCAAATTATGTAGTTTTGGTTGGAAAGAAAATTGAAGATCCATAATTAGGCTCTTATTTGATATCGAATTGTGATGATTAATTAGGAAAATCTCATTAGAGACTTGAGCGATCAGATTTGAATTGGTTTTTAAAATAGGGAGTGATCACCCTCCCGTATACGATAAGTGGGATTTATTTCAATACTTTTATTTAATATGTAAACCATGTTTTACAACATTTTGATTAATGAGTATGATTTGTCGTATGTTTGAAACGTTTTGACTGATTTTAAAATTGATTTTTGTGAACCGATAGAGTGTCCAAAAACTACGTTGAAATATGAAATTATGCATCAATGTGGTTGAAATATATAATATGTCATTTTATGCTATATGTTGCATTTGGTTTGTAAATCTAATTTCGGCACATTTTTTATACAATATTGATTTTAGCCTTGAGAGTTTTGGATTATATTGTTCCTTAACTACGAAGGACACCGTGAGAGACGTTTGGGTGGCGTCCGAATATGTCTAGATCTAGGGTTTCCCACGAGTTGTCGTGATTTGATTATCGACACGGTACTAGCAGGTTGAACCCGAAAGGGGGAGGATTTGGATTTGGATTTGGATTTGGATTTGGATTTGGATATCTTCTCCAAGTCTAGCATCTGGACGAGGTTCGTCGCCAATGCTGGGGTCGAGAGCACTTTAAATAAATTTACATATAACACCCCCGGTGTGCCTGTTATAGGTCGTGGTAGATCTCTGTCAGGACATTTTCGGCTGGCAGCTCTATGATTTTAATGACAGTATTTTGGATGCATATTTGACTTGATAATGTGTGCAAATGACATATTGTTGAAATAAAAAGCATGATAATTGAAATATGATTTGTATACTTATGTTTTTGACATTCCAGTTTCACACTCCATATTTGACGATTGCATTGATCCACTCACTCACTGAGTATTTTTCCTTGAGTACTCACCCCTCATTCCCTTCTTGTTTCAGAGATAGTATTTGGCAAGTAGCGTTACTTTTAGGACGCTGAGTATCATTAGGAGATTTGATCTGAATCTGAGAAGTTATTATATATTTCCGTTAAAATTTCGTTAGTTAGCAATTGTATTGGTGATATATATGTATTATGAGGTCGATAGACGACCATTGTATAATTTTAGGATGACTGTATAAATATGGATATGTCATTGCATAACATTGTATTGAGACATTTCTGGTTCATTGTGTAAATATTTGGGAATGTGTCATGTCTTAGAAGTGTACTCTAAGATCGCTTGGTATTTCCTCTAAATCACAGGAGGGGCGACTGGCGGTTGTCCATGACTTTGACGGGGGTATGGCAGTAGAGGTTTGTGGTTAGGACTGTGGAAATTCATTGTTATAGTATGCGTTGTTCTGGATATTGATTGTGGGATTGGTTGATTTTGGAGAGACCAGAATGACCATTTGTTTATTTTATAGGATGAATATTAATATACAGATGAAATTGCATATGGGAGATCTCTAATTTATGGAAAAATTTGTCCGATTTTTCGTAAAAATATAACCGACATTCAGGGTAACGGGCGGCTGTTCATGATCCTGGTTCGGGGCGTGACATTAGGGATGCACTTGTTGTGAAAGTTGACAAGTTAATGTTTAGTCAGTGCCCAAAAAACAATTTGGAGAGAGAACCCATGAAAGACATATCTTATTCTAATACAGTTGAGAGTTTTATGTATGCACGGTTTGCACTAGATCTAACATAACCTTTGCAATGGGAGTCCTTGGCAAATATCTCTCTAACCCTAGTTACGCTTATTGGGTTGCTATCAAGAAAATAAATTTTTTTTTTCGGTTATACAAAAATTTGAATATGAAATTATCATATTGAGGGAGGGGTTTGTACCAATAGACTTGTTCCTTTGGAAACCTATCAAGAAAATAATGAGATACTTATAAAAGACCAAGAACTATATACTTGTATACATAAAGGTGGATAATCTTGAGATTATTTGATATACAGATTCTGACTTTACTGGTTACGAAGATGATATTAAGTTCATGTTTGGATATATTTTTATATTAGCTGGAGGTGTTATTTCTTGAAAGAGTGTTAAACAAACACTTCTAGCCTCCTCCACCATACAGGCTGAGTTTGTTGCTTGTTATGGAGATGCTATGCAAACCATTTGGCTTAAAAATTTTATTTTTGGTCTACAAGTTGTTGATTATATTTCTACACCATTTCGGATTTATTGTGACAATAAATTTATTGTATTGTTCCTAAAAATAACAAAACTACTAGTGGATCTAAACATTTAGAGATAAAATTTTTTAAGGTTAGGGATTTTGTGAAAGAATGGTGATATTACGGTTGAACACATTGACACAGATAATATGTTAGCTAATTCTTTGACCAAGGGGTTGAGACACACAATCTTTGCAAAATACATTGAGAGTATGGGTATTTTAGGGTCTTTTGATGTACTTGGTTAGTAGGAGTATATCATTTATGTATTGAACATCCATATTATGTTTTTGTACATGTTTATGAGACCTTATTATGTTTGAATAATTTATAGAATTTTGGTCATGTCTGGATTAATGATTATTGTTGATTTATAATCCATGTTGTTTGTCTGATTCTATTTGTACATGTACACATGATAGATTGAAATTGTTATATTATATGTTGTGAGATCTTGAATTAAATATTTATCTCAAGAATTATTTTAAAGACACTATTGAGTTATCTAGAGAATCGGTGAAAGATGTACCGACATATTATTGATACCATGCAGATTTCTCATTGAGTTTCGAGAAATCATAAAGAGAACCGACAATGAAGGTAGCATATTATGATCACATGTGGGTACTATTTTCTTGCTACACACCATATTGAGATCATTGTCGATAGGATTACTAGTACTCGTAACTATGGGTTAGTTTTGTATTAGTGGGGGCATTGAGACTGTAGTAATTTAGTATTAGGTAATTTTATCAGACAAAATCACTAAGATGTAGTTTCAAAAACTAAATTATTTTAAGAATTGTGGCCACATTAAAATCAAGTGAATTAGTTTGGAGTTTTTTTTTCAAATTATATTTTCTTAAATATAAATAAAACTCCAATTAATATTGCCCAGTTGGGAAAATATAGGAATTTTCCGTTAAGTGAGTTGCTATTAATTGATAATTTTGGATTTTAATAAAAACGGGTTGATAAATTTAATTTTAATATGAGACAAGTATAGAAACTCGTAAAAGTTTTAAGTGATCAAAATTATGAAATTAAGTTTTTGCACATCTTTGAAGGTCAATGTGGTTGATGATTGTATAGGTCTAAGCCCAAGAAACCTTTTATGGGGAGGCAACTAGGATTTTAAAAAGCCATCTAATATTGGTTAGGTTCCCTCTTCACTTCAACTAACGGTTACCTACCATTGAAAGCTGCCATCTTGTGAAGATCAAAGAGAAGACAAAGTTTGTCTAACTTTGTTTTAGCAAAATTTGATTTTGTTTTCATAGTGTTTTGATTATGGTCGGCAAACAAACAGGTACACTTTTATGGTGTTCTAATTTTCACACATCGATCTTAGATTATGCGTTACAAGCTTAACCTTCTCATCCATAATAATGTTTGCTATGAGAGCCTATCCCCCTCGGGCGGGTACCTTCACTCAAGGTATTGTCTCTGTAGGTTGACCATTCGACCCTTCGCATCCCTGCAGGGCCTTGGCGTCGAACCCGCAACCTACTCCTTTACACCCCCCTCAGGAGGTCGCCTCTCACCAATTGGGCTGCAGCTCAATTGGTGAGAGGCGACCTCCTGAGGGGGGTGTAAAGGAGTAGGTTGCGGGTTCGACGCCAAGGCCCTGCAGGGATGCGAAGGGTCGAATGGTCGGTCTACAGAGACAATACCTTGAGTGAAGGTAGCCGCCCGAGGGGGGTAGGCTCTCACAAAAAAAAACCCAATTGGTGAGAGGCGACCTCAGGGAGGTGTAAAGGAGTAGGTTGCGGGTTCGACGCCAAGGCCCTGCAGGGATGCGAAGGGTCGAATGGCCGGCCTATAGAGACAATACCTTGAGTGAAGGTACCCGCCCGAGGGGGGTAGGCTCTCACATTTGCTCTCGAAAGCTTACTGATCATATTATTGACAATATTGTAAAATATATCTTGTAACCAACTAAAGCCGAAGTATAGTAACTGTACATTCCCATCACTGCTTGGTCTGAATGATGAAACGCCCATTTTTGCAAAACCATTAATAAATTAAAATAACATCCGAGAGTCCCCTCAGACAATGGCCGAATCCCTCCGTTCCTTTCAAATTGCATTCTAGAGGCAAACTTCATCACGTTCTTTCTCCAAAACTAGGTGTACCCTGAAAATAACACAATTGGCATGGCAACAATAAGGATGATATAGCTTTATCCACGTCTTTCTACCTTATATACCCAGGACCTTTCTTCCTTCTTACTCTAAATGCAAATATGTTTTGCACAATAGTGTTATGCACCTTCTTGCCTTTTAGAAATTATAATACCCCTCCCATCAAATGTTCCCATGAAATTAGCAGTTAAAGAAGGACACAGGTTCAAGGCAAACCACATCTTATCTTACTCAATTTATGTTGAGCGGTGGAGTCTGCTGTAACCATTGTTTCTTCTGAGAAAATCATGTCACAGCTGTTCTCCTCCAGATTAATTTTTTATGGGATCAATTAGGAGAACATTACTACAAACTTGGGCTTTTCATGGCCTGGGTATTTCCTGCAACTATTATAGATGCTTCCCTACACCGACGCTTCGTTGGTCTAGTGAAAAAGACACTACCATCCCACGCCAAGAATCAGAATTCAAGTCTTGATATTCGAGTTTTGGTAGTGGTAAAAACGACATTAGAAGAGCTCCCTCCCGATCTGAACCCGACAACAGTTCATTCGAGATTAGTCGGAGTAAATATCTGAATATTCGACGGTGAACCAAATCCGGGGACTAAAATAATAAAAAATAGATGCTTCCCTACCAACATAAAGCTCCCTACCACAGTTTCCAGCAAAAATTTGATGTTCATCAGAGAGAATAGAAATTCACCAGACTCACCACCAGACAGGGTCACGAGAAAGTCAAGCAAGGAGGCTTGCAAGCTCAATCCTTAATTAGGACTCTTATAAATAAGCCTAAGAATCTTATTCAAGCTTGGCCATTTTATGTGATCATGAGCTACCATGCCTTTTAAACATTCCTAAACCTATGCTCGTGCTTGGATTATTACAAGCAAGTGTAAATACTTTTTGTTGGTTCACTTTGTTTTACACATTGAGCGAGGTTGGCTCAACCACAATAATCTAAATTGTATGTCCTTAATGGATAGCTTGATTCATTTGCAGCCCAAACAATATATCTAGTTTAATCTCTCATATTTTTAAGGTTGTCTTCACTTCCTCTGCAGTCAAAGGAAATCAGCTCAAATGATGTCCCAAGAGCCTTATTATACCTATAGGTAAGCACAACATCAAGCAAGCTTTCTATGAAGTTTTCTCCAGAATAGAATGTCAAGAACTTCCTCTTTTTTGGGAGATAGATACATTTTCTCCACTATTGCAAATACTAAGGCAAATAGAATCCCGTAGGAAGAGGCTATCCCACTCAACCCCTAATGAACATATTTGGAACTTAAACCCAAACATGCACCTAATGTAAAACGATTATATCCTTGCCACTAGCAGCTAATTCAACTGATAAAAACAGTTAATTGTGAAAACCAAAGATAGAGATCAATTCCCGCCTGCAAGAAGGTTCGGGGAAGCCATTCTCTTTCATAGGCAATCGCCTTTGGCACCCAATATTCCTCTAAAATATACATTTTATAAATAATTTTGGCCTGTGGAGTAATTCCCTTTTGTAGTTTATCAATTTATTGGAATTATTTTATTACATATGCAATTCAATCATTCTGAAATATCAATTCAGCTTAATTCACAATCATCAGATCACAGTTACAATAAAATTATAATTCCCAATGTCAATTAAATATCAATTCAACTAAAAGGAATATCTCCATAACAATGTCTAAAATGTATAATTAATACAATCACGTTCGAAAAATTAATAGTCATAAAAAATAGTATAGTTAATACCCATAAAAAAAATAGCAAAGTACTCCAATATTGGATCTATAAATTGTAAACACAAAATATTTGACAATTTCTCAAATCTTTTTTCACATTTTTCTCTTTTTAAGTTACTCACAAAAATATGTGATGCAATTCTTAATTATCTGAATACAAGACAGATACACCTGCATAGCACAACTTTACAAACATACAAACAACCCCCCCCCCCCAAAAAAAAAAAACTTACACCTTTGGACATACAAATTATGTTCTCTACTAATCCCAACTGGGACTTGGGAAGTGCTAATGTGCTCCGAGAGTCCAAAATACCCCCAGAAGATCCTGACCATGCAATCGTTCTTCCAGATTCGAGAGAGAGAGAGTTTTGACAGAGGTAGAGTTTGTGTTGTTCATTACTTGAGAGTCTGTGAAGTTGTAGGAGAGGAAATATTAGCGGCTGGTTTTTGAGCCTTGGTTATCTTCTTTGTTTCAGGTTTTGGTCCTTGTTGCCGTACTTTCACTCCTCGTATCATCTGTACACAAATGCATTTCAAAATTCTAATAATTGCGACAAAGATGAGAGAGAGTAATTATCATGGTTGGTAAAGTTCTGATCGTATCGATATAATTTTTATGATTTTATTTTTCTTCAAGAGGATCCAACCAACTAGATTAGGTAGCTAGGATCATGATTTTAACAACCACGGCCAAAATGCTAAATAAAAAAGAAGACAGTATAAGAAAAAATACGTACATATTTACCACATTTGACATCGGAATAGATGACTATAAAATCCCCTTCCTGAAGTCCATTTGCTCTAACAAAATCTCCTGAGACACCCACAAAATATAGAATTCCAAGCTTAAATATGCATATATATGAACTTGAATGCTTCATTGTAACTCAGAATAGGTCAATATCCACATACCAGTGTTTTCAAGGAGATACATCCTGCTTTTGTTGTTCGGCCAAAACCTGATATTCAACAAAGGGTTAAGTAAATATGATTTGGTAGTTAAACATGATTTGGTAGTTAATGGAAATGGAAACCTGTAGCGCATGTTCCAAACTCGAGAGGTCCCAATGTCTTCCATGGCAAGAGAAATGCCATCTCTGGCTTCAAGTTCAGGAAGATGAGTTTCTGCTTCTTTCTGATTCACCGGAAGAATAATTCTTATCGGGCACATAATTTCAGGTATTGTTTTTAATTACCAAAAGGACTGAGAACAAAGATTTTTACCTTTGGCAATACTATCCTCCCGAGATTTCCCACATCACTTTGCTTAAGCACTTTCTGCAGAAGAAACTTCAAGTTCTTCTCTGATTTCCAACCCTAATTGAAATCACAAAAGCGCCCATCAAACCAATGCATTCCATCATTCAAGCAAATCAGCACCAATGCATGTTCTTCATCTAAATGACATTCATCAAAAGCAAAGGTGCAAGTAACAGACCGAGCGCCTATCCGCAAGCTGAAGCAGCAGCTGCTGCTGCTGCTGCTGCCGCTGCTGCTGCTGCTGTTGCTGACTGTTCTGCCCCTGCAACACAGTCCTGTCTGCAGCAGAGGGCAAATGTTGTGCTGGTGTCGCTTCCGTTGGCATTACCAGTGGCTGCCCAGAAGCAGAAACCACGGCTGCAGAGCTCCAATACATCCAATTCGCGGGATTCATATGCGCGGCAGCTACATTGGTGCAATTACTGTTCACAAGCCTTGCCTGTTGATCTGCTGCAGATAAATTCTGCTGCTCCGGCTGCTGCTGGGGGTTCTGTAGTTGGCTAAGGTAATTCTGATTTCGATTATGGTGGGAGAGGAACCGCTTCTGTCTTGCCATTCTCTTCTTCCTTGCTTCTTTCGTTGCCGAAGATCCTAACCTTACCAGTCTCTCACCATTGAATAACTGATGATGATAGTACTGATGGTTTGAGTACCCCGCAAAGGCCTGAGCCTGACGAGGACTAAGATTACTTTCCGGATACAGCTTGATCAAATGGGGTGTAGAAACTGAAAACTGCGGAGGATTCCAGTTCGAAGCAGATTCATGATTAATCATGTGATGAAACTCGGATGAATTTGGCTGGTAATATTGCAGACTCATATGCCGATGGTTCATAGGATCACCGACTAACCCGATCATCGGATTATAGGATGATGGTGCAACTGTCAAAGGATCCGGAACAAATTGTGGTTGCTGCTGCTGAATCCACGGGGAAGAAGAAAAACAAGTCTTTGATTCAAGAGCAACACAATGACTATTGTTACTATTATTGTCATCATTATGATTACAGACAAAGTTAGGGTTAGGGTTTGGAAGTAAAGAAATTACTTGTTGTTGTTCACGCTTCTTCTTAAGATGACTCTGTTGCACCCATTGAAGTATTAGCTTCACCAACTGCTTCATGGCTTCTTTTCCTCCTCCAAGTCTTCTAGAAGCGCATTCGACCGTCGATTTTCTGATCTTGATGTTTCTGAGGTCTTCTGCTGAGACTACCTCTTTGTTGTGCCTAAGCCACTCCAAAAACATCAAGGCAATGTCATCTGGAGGCGACTTTTGTGATGATTGAACTTGTTGTTGTTGTTGTTGCTCAACATTCAAATTGTCATCTTCTCCTTGCTGCTGCATCTCAAGTTGATGATGATGTTGGTTGATTTGCTGTAGTTGAAGATGGTGCAATTTCTCTTCTTCCTCTTGACGATATTGTTGTTGATGAAACTGATTATCTTGTGGAAGAAACTTGACTTCTGGGTTTTCAATGTTGAATATGCTAGATGGTATGTCCCAACATAGTTCGTCGTTGTTTTCTATGAGATCCATGTAGCCAAAATTGTCCATCAAATCCATACACACCATGTCATCTTCGTTGCAGTTGCTGTTGTTGACTATCTCGTGGTCAGGGGAGGGTTGAACTATTTCCATGGATGCTGTGGACGATAATGCCCCTCCTACTGGTGTATCCACCTGGTCATAATTCCGGTTATAACCATATGGGTGCTGTTGATGGTGAAATTGCATCTTTTTCTCCTCATATTGATCATCTTCTGCGTCATCCGTCTTGAAAACAGCCCATGACGCCGCGGAAGATGATGAGGAAGATGATGAAAAACAGCCAGTTATGGATTTTACCGGGGCCGGTGTTGTGATTGATGAGGAGGAGGAGGATGAGGACATGCAAGGGAAATCGGGAAGTGTTGGGAATTCATTGTACATGAAAACTTGGTCATCTTCATTGATATCAAGGAGATGTTCTTCATCCCCATCTTCTTCTTGTAGGTGGTGGTGTTGATGTGCTTCAACGGCCCAGATCGTCTTCCTTTCTTGATGATCTTCCACTATCTGTATGTCTTCAATTGCATCATCAAAACCAGATGTAGGGTTTTGTTGTTCATGCGGATCTTGATGTTGTTTCCCTTCTTCATGCACTAATTCCAAGCCCTTCATCTCCAAAAGCAAATATTTTCATCAAAAGAAAAAAGGAAAAAGATAAAATCCTTTCAGTGTGAGAGAGTGCAAGAGAGAAGAGCAAGATAGAAGTTTCACAATTCACAATTGTGTGTTTGTACGGATAAGTGCAAGAGGGAGGTTGGGGGGGAAGAGAGAGAGAGAGAGAGAGAGAGAGAGAGAGAGAAGCGGGTTGTATGTGATTAAGGAAGCAAAGGGTAAAGGGAAGTAAAGCAGGGGCCCGCTGGGTATGGTGCCAATGAAATCCACAACATAAAAAGCATCTGGGGTTTGTACTTATAATCAAACACTTGGACTAAGACTAAATAAACAAATACTTTTATCAACATCCCCAGATTTGAAAGCGAGTTCAAATTTCTTTTTTTTTTTTTTAAACTTTAAAACCTGCACTGTCCAACCAACTTCGGAGACAAACTGCTTGTTTAAATTACACACAAGTTGCTTTATATTATTCACAAAAAATACAGGATTTAGCACTAGGACTGAGGTTCACTAAAAATACAGTATGCATCTCTGCGAACAAATTGCAAACAACGAAGTGGATAGTGTGTGTGTGTGATGTAGGAGAAGAAAGAGGAAGGGATTTAGAAGAAGTCTGTGGGGGACTCGATGAGAGAGAGAGAGAGAAACTCCAGTTACTTCCAGGGAGTTTCAATTTTTTTCTAAACTTTAGTTACAGATAAGTTCAAATCCTTCTTTTGGTTGTTTATCATTTAAGTGTGGTGAGAGAGAGAGAGAGAGAGAGAAACAAGGTGCGCTTCGTTTTTTTCCGCAAAACCTTACTCCGGATTGTGCGCCAGCGTCCATACGTTCACACCTGAATGGTGCAACTGAACGGTGCCCCTCAGCTTTTTTTCCTTCCTCTTCCTTTTTCTTTTCCCCCAGAGAGATAAAGTTCTAAGCAGCTTCTCTCTCTCTCTCTCTCTCTCTCTCTCTCTCTCAAATAATTTTTGCTCGACTAAATTTGATCCTTTAACGTTTGGTTTTTGTATATTGACCTCTTATTGTCCAAGTATTTGTAAAACAGACCACATTTTAAGGTTAAAATTTTGAAAAAGAAAAGGTGAGTAAATGTTTTATCAAACCAAGTACTTAATTTATTCAAAAGTATAATTAATAATTAATAATTAATAATTACATGTATAATTAATAATTGAAATGTATTATTTATTGAAGTTAATTTGGTCTTAATTTCACTCAAAAGGGTTTTAGTGGTTCTCAATTTATTGATTAAAATAAAAAAAATTGATTTTTTTTTTATTTGTACAAAATTAAAGGGTTAATTATGATTAAAGCAGAATTGTTGCTTAATTTTGATGAAAAGTATAGTACTCAAAATGTAGAATTACTGAATAATAGCGAGTAATTAATAAATAAACATGAAAAAAAAGATTAAGTTAAAATCTTGTAAACCCAAAATTGAAATCAGAATATTGTATTTGATCCATGGAATGATCAAGTTTAAAATCTCTTTGTATAAAAAATTTTTATTAATTTCTCTTAAACTCAAATCATTTTCATGTATTAAAAAAACTGAAGATAAAGATCTAATTAGTACATTTGTTAAAAATCAAGAGTCCGGGTTGTAAAAATCTATTAGTTGAGGAGTGTATGTGCAAAATAAGAGTATTTTGCATTTTCATTTAATTTTCGATTTTCTCTCTCCGTAGACAAAATTTATAGAGAGAGAGAGAGAGAGAGAGAGACAGGGGAGAGTGAGTTGGACCGACTCGCTTTTTAACTTTCTCACGGTTTGTCTGGATTCGTGGGAGAAACGGCGGGCTTCGTAGTTTGCTCCTACGTGTCAATTACCGTTCCTACGTCTCTCTCTCTCTCTCTCTCTCTCTCTCACTCTCTAGCCAATCGTCGTGCACCTCCGTTTTTGTATAAAAAAGTCAAAAAATAAAAAAAATAAAATTCAAGAAAAAAAAGGGGTGAAGAGAGGGGTAACTTGTAATGATGCAGTAATCGGTGAACGGTGGTGCAACAGGCAAATTATATTTTTTAAAATTTAAAATTAAAATATAAAAAATAATATTTATATCTAAATCGATAATAATACTCACAGTATAATATAGTGAGTCATATACTATAAGTTTAATTTTTGTTATAGTTTATAAATATTGCAAACCCAAAAAAAAATATAATGAAATCTTAAATATTTTAATATAATTCAATTGTCATCGCTCTTTTTCTTTTGAAAGATCTTGAGTTTGGCTATTTAAAAAAATATATTTTTAATTCAAAGTTACTTTAGAAAACTTTTTCTGTAAAATATTAATTATAGAGAAACTAAAAAAATTGGAAAGGACAAATACTTTATTACCATTACTATACTTTAAAACCCTGTACCAAATTTTTTTTTTTTTTTTGGAAAGGTTAGCCACCATGAATGGTTTGCTTCTTAATTGTGTAAGATTTTTAAATACATATATGAGTGACATAATATTTTGACTTAATTTACGTGATTTATTAATAATAATAATAATAATAATAATAATAATTTTGTTTGAAAAAGTAGATTCGAAATCTAAATGACTCGTGCTTCTAGAGATCTCTATATTTGCAAGGCAGAAGCTTTCG